>CM057459.1:1323245000-1324495000 GCA_016271365.2 Neoceratodus forsteri | reverse complement strand
AGGCAGCATGGCGTGCCTCTTAGAGGCAGGAAACAGAACAAGGAAAATGGCCACCCATGCCAGCCAGATGATGAGGCCACCTCCTGGCCATGAAGCACCGAGTTGACCCATGTCGCCTGACCAAAATGCTGCGGAATGCCAAAGTATCTCAATCTCCCTTCTGGATGCCTCCCCATGGGAAGGGCCCCCCACGAAGGATATTCTGTTACAGTTGGGTGACGGGGCAGACGGATGGCAGAATGGGGCATGGCGGAAGGTGAGGGCTAGGCTGCCCAAAGAGTGGGGGCTGGGTTGGAAGGAAGGGAACATAAAAGAGCATGCAAAAAAAGATCGTTTGTGGTCAGAGGTGTAGACTTCAAAACAATGAAACTGGCTCTCAAGATGCTGATTCAGCAAGTTTCAGATTCAGAAGCGAATTAACATTTTCCAAGAGCAAGCTAACAGACTGAAGCCAGAAGTGATGGGGCGGAGGTGTAAGATCCAGAGACTGGAAGAACACATACAGTACCAGGAGGGCAGTCATCATGAATGATCTGGGTCTCCAGAGTGAACTGAAGGGCTAGACACCATTAAATGTACTTCAAAACTCTTAGAAAAGTGTCGGGCCTGTCACCCCATGGAGCAAGCTGCATCACAGAATGAGCTCACCAAGCTCTCTGCCCAATGCCTGCACCCTCAGAAAACCTTGTCCTATGAGTCTGCATCTCCTCAACTATTTAGACAAGACGACAAACAAGCTAAAATTAGCGGAAAGAAATTTGGTGGGAGGGCATGGCTCTCTATCTTCAACAATCTCAGCCCTCAAGTCTGAGCCAAACGAAATGAGTATCAGAAGATAAACAAATTATATGCAGCAGGGGTGAGAGTTTCACCGTCATACCTAACCAGCTTACAGGTAGCCACTGCTGAAGGGAAAGCTTTTCTTATAGCCACGATGCCAAGCAAGACTTGCTTCTTCCAAACCTCTTCACTGCCTCCAGAGCCCAAGCAAACTGACTTTGTAAGACACTAAATGGGCCTCCATAAATTGTAAGTTCCTTTATGCTTTCATTTAAGACTTCACTTCTCTAATACTGTTAGCTGGCGCTCCTACCTCCTCCACCCCTACCATTACAGCCCACCAAGTTTTACCTTAGTTTGTCTTCCCCACATGCCTATGATCATTAGCCTGAATGCCTTAGGCTCATTGCATCATAGTGGCTAGAACTGTCATACATACTACCAGCTCAACAACTAGCGAAATGGGATCACTCTGCGCCAAACTTTCCAACCCACAGTCCCACCACAGATTTGCCTGCTCCGACATCACAAACACAGTGACAGAGTACCATTATTGGCCCATACATGGCCAAAACTGAACTTGGGTTCACTGTATGCTCCTGCATGCTGTTTCTCCCACTCTCAGAGATCAAGAGATCCAGAAGCAATCGGAAAACGATGGTGGCTGTATCCACCTGACTGCTATTTTATCTGCTTAAGGGTCATTATATCCTTGGCTGTCTGATCATTTATATCTTATTTTATTGATCGATGTAGTTGGTGGAGTGGTACTAATGGGGAGGATTGGCAAAAGTAGTTTAAAGGAATCAATTCACCTTAGATTTCTGTATCAGTAACAAGGATGTGTTTTCTTTACGGGTTCCTGCTTAGAAGTTTAATTATCGTTTGATGCCCTGGAAGACCACAGAAACCACCTTAAGTGACATATATGACCTAACCCAATATTGTTTTGCAACTCCTACTTTGTACCTTTGTACAAAGTTTCTTTAATACATGGCAGTACCTTTTCACTACTGTCTGTTGACATAGCGACAATATTTCACATCGGCAGAACACCTGTTCTTCCAAGCTATACCTCACGATACCGCATACCCGCTAATAAATTGGACACAGCACTCCATAAATGGAACCAATACAGCATAAAGCATATGTGGCAAATGATTGGACCCACAGGCCTCTTGCCATTCATGATATTGTGGGCAACATACAAATGACCTCAAACAGAATTTCACAGATAAGAGTATATGCAAATTTGCTCCTATTTACAACCACAAGCAGAGGCCTTACCTCAAATAGCAGAGCAGCCTTCCTCTGGTACAAATAATGACTCATTTACGAGTCTCTGCAGGGCCACCTTATCAGTGCACTTTGCAAGGCGCTCCAGGAAATTTCATCAGAGTCAACATGATATCCAAGTCCGATGGAACATGGAGATCAACTCAGATATCTCTTAGAAGCCTGGACTAAATATGTGCTTCAACATATAAATCTCAACCATAACATACTGGAAGAATATTCATGGAAGTGTAGGACACGTTTTCCACACACCTGCGGTCCTTGCCAAGTATCTAGGCCTGTTCACCTTGGAATTATACCACCTGGAAAGAATTTCAGCCAGGTTATGGAACGGTACCCGCTTTTGAGCTTAGTGGCGAGGTGGGTCATATATCAACTGGATAATTTCCTGGACTTTGTGCCCTAGGGAAATAGTTTATGTGTATGGTAATAGAGATTGCTACTGGATTATCAAACTTGGTGACAGGTCTGTTCTTTGTACTCCTCTCCCAGGTGTTTATACTTACTTTTATGTCTATTACCTATACCTCTACTAACTCTATAGCCCCTTTCTTGGGAATTGAACCAATGCTTAGAAAATGACTAATATTTAAGATGTTATTTTTTTTTTTTTTTATATTCTCTTTTACACCCCTTCTCACCCCAGTACTTATTCACCTTCAGGAGTCTTCAACGCCTTGTGCGTCCATGCTCGTCTGTCGGCATCGGGTGCAGTCATCCCCATGCTGCCTTGGTTTGACCCCCAGTGAGCTCCCTTCCACCGCCCGAGCGTCCTGTGATTTCATTGGGGATCCGTAGCCCGGTAGCAGGGGCCCTGGGATCAGGGCCTGAAGTTCCGTCTCACAGGAGCACCAGAGGATATTTTCCTTTTCGCCCATCCCCATAGGGACGCCTGCATGCAAGGAGAGCCAAGGAGCGATGCACATCACAATGTGCTAACATTCTGGTTCCGGTAGACGTCCCTTCCTCCCTGCTTCATGTGGTCCTCATTGCACCTCCACCATTGGTCACCCAGGTGGCGGTATCACAGCAGGACCCACATACCACATTTCACTGAGGAGGAGGAGAGCAGCCTTTGGGTGCCTCGATCTCCTTCCCCGGCTAGCCCTCCAGCTGCCCGCTGAAACCATTCTCGGTTCGGGCGTCGCTGGCGCCGGCGGTAACCCTACCACCGCGCCGCGGGCCAGCTCAATATTTAAGATGTTATGTTGTTGAACTCTTTTAGTCATAGCAGAGAAGCTAGGACTAAACACTGAATCCCAGAGCTGGAAGACTTTGGACCCATTTGCCTCTTATTAATGGGGAACACTTTTTCCTGATCAAACAATGCTGCCCACCTACACATATCTTGGGTAGCTGCCATGGTTCTCCTTTGTGAACACAGAGTACTAATTTTTTGCTTCTCCCCTGCTCCTTTCCTTTCTCCACACACACACACACTGTCCTTCCTAATCCTCACTATCTGGTCCTTGCAGCTCCTTCTCTCCTGTATGTATCTGAAGAAGTTATTTTCTCCGTCTTTGATGCCCTGTGCCAGCCCCTGCTCCCTGGAAGCCTTGGCATCTGACCTAGTCTGGTAACCTCTCTGGACTTCTTCATTGCTCACGCTCTTATCCTCCCTCCCAAATTTCCTGAACCTTGCAAATGCTGTTTTCTGGCCCTCACTCCTTCCATGACCTCTTGATTCAACCAGCTAGGTTTCTTCGCCTTCCCTTCTTGTTCTGTGTCTTGGTACATGACTCAGTAGCCTATACCAGCCCTAGTTTTATTATTTCCCATTTCTGGCTTATATCTGCATTCTCGCCAGATGCCTCTCCAGAATTTCCCCATCTTTTTACAGTCCGCCTGCCTGAAGTCAGCCACCCAGGTTCCCGTACCTCCAGTTTCCCTGCCCATGTTGAGCATGAACCACACCGAGTGGTGATCACTCCCAGCCAGCAGGTCCTCCCCCAGATCCCTTACAGCCTCCCCTGTTTAACAGTACAAGGTCCAACATTTTTTACAGCTGAGTCGGCTCGTGGACCACTTGCATCAGGAAGCTGTCCTGGAATGCATCTAGGAGGACTTGTTCCCTTGCACTCGAGGTGGCTGGGGTGCTCAATCTATCCCAGGTAGGTTGAAGTCCCCCACTATCACAGTGTTCCCCTCCTGCATACCCTCCAATTTGCTCTGCTAACTCCCTGTCCACGTCATCCGTTTGAGCTGGTGGCCTGTACACTACCCCTATCCTCAGTGCTCCTATTTTTGAGTCCTGAAATTGTATCCACAGGGCCTTGTCCTACCCTCCTCACCCTCTTCCCTTGCACACCTTATCCCTCCCATACGTAGTTGCCACCCCCTTCCCTTAGCCCTATCCTTTCTGTATATCCTATACCTTGGGATCATTAGATCCCAGTCCTGATACTGGTGGACCAAGTTTCCATGATGGCGCAATACCCACCATCCCACTGCCAAGAGAGCCTATAACTCAGCTGATTTTTTTCCGAGGCTTCTTGCATTCAGTGAGAGCCACCCTCTGACTTGTTCCTTCCTTTCCCCAACTTGATTTTCCCCACTCTTAACCCCCTCCTGTGTCCCTTTCCTGTGCCTTCCTTGTTAGCTTGGTGGGTAGCTCATGCGACTCCTCTCTCTGGTGCTCTGCAATCCTCTGATGCTCGCCTCTCTCCCTCACCTAGTTTAAAAGCACATTAGTTGCTATGTATTTCCCAACCCTGCTTTAAAACCCCTTCCCGCCTTTACTCAAATGTAACCTGTCCTTTGTGAAAGGTCACTGTTGTTCCAGGTGTTCCCCATCCACCCACTAGCCCATATCCTTTGGTTCGACACCACTCCCCAGCCACATGTTAAAACTCCACTATCCTTACCTTCCTTGCTGTGCTTGCCCTGGGTACTGGGAGTACTTCCGAGAAGGCCACTGATCTCCTACCTCCTCATACAATTTCCCAGTTCCTTGAAACTCTCCTTACCAACTTAACTGTATTAGCCCCAGGTCGTTGGTACCCATGTGCACCACTATGTGCAGTTTTCTCCTTCCACATCTTGCACACTAGAGGATTGACTGTCCCCTGTCCCCACTGTCAAGCCAGGTATGATTCCACCCATATTCAACTATGCCATTCTCTCTTGTTTCCCCATCTTACTCCCTTTATGATTTGAGTCCCCAGCACTAGGACCCCACTCCCTCCTCACATTTGGGCCCTCTCATCATCCTATTATCTTCACTCCTGTTTGAACGCTCACCTTGTCCTTCTTAGACCCGCACACTCTATCCTATCTGCTATGCCCCCACCTCATCAAGCTCGGTCTTCCACCTCAGCCCCTCCCCTTACGTCAACCCTATTTCTACCTTCTCCTCCCCACTGTCTCCTTTTTCGTGGTTGGGCCCCCTCCCAGTATCCTCCCAGCCTCATCACCCCCTTTCCTACATTGGTGGCTTCCTTTATTCCATTCCTCCCCTACCCTGCACCCTTCCTAGCCCTCCTCCTTACTCCCCTGTCCCTGTCCACCTCGTCTGTCTGCCTGATGCCCCAAACTTCCACTACCCCTCCTCCTTGTGCCCCCTCCCTGATAGCCCTCCGTCATCCTCAGCACTGAAGCCAGCACCACAAACCTATTTCCTTATCATTTCCTGCCCTCGTTTGGCCTCTGAACTGGGTCCTCCTGTCCCCTACGCCATCTGCCACCATTTTCCTGCTCCTTCCCCTCCTCTCGCAATGATCTGTCCTCCCCTCAGTTACCTCCTTCCATCCACAGCTGATATGCTGTCCTCCCCTTTCGCCCGTAGTCCCTCCCTTAATTCTGTTTGCAGCCAGCTGATCTCATTCCTAAGCTGCCTTGTTTGTTCACACCAAACACCCTCCCACTCTCCATGCAATTTTCATAAAGACTGCCGATCAGACCTCACAATTGCTGTTTGTGACATCGCGAGGCTGTTGTCATGATGTCACAAAGCACCATGAGGTCAGCTGGAGACAGTCAAATGCTTTTAAACCGGCTTTTGGATAGACTACCAAGATAGAAACATAGAATTTGACGGCAGATAAGGACCGCTTGGCCCACCTAGTCTGCCCATTTTCCTACCTGATGGATAAGCTGCAGATCCTAGTTAACCAACAGCCTACTTCCTCCCACCCCTACTCCCCACTAGCATTGCCTCACATCTGTTCCATGCATTCTTGAATTCCCTCACTGTTCTGGACTCACAACCTCCTCAGGAAGGCTGTTCCATGCATCCACACCCTCTCCATAAAAAAATACTTCCTAACATTACCTCTAAGCCATCCCCTCTATCTCCAAATTGTGCCCTTGTTCTTGCACATTTCTTTTCTGAAGATGCTACCCTCTTGTACTTTGTTGATTCCCTTGAGATACTTGAAAGTTTCTATCATGTCCTCCTCCCTCCTGTCTTTGAGATATACATATTAAGCTCCTTTAGCTTCTCTTCAGTATGTCTTCTGGTGCAGACCCTGCAGCATTTGGTTGCCCTCCTCTGGACAGCCTCCACTCTGTCTATGTCTTTGCGGAGAGGGGTCTCCAAAACTGCACGCAGTACTCCAGATGGGGTCTCACCAACTGTCTGCACAGAGGGATAACAACTTCCTGTTTTCTACTGTTGATACCTCTCCCAGTGCATCCCAGTATCCCACTAGCCCGCCTTACTGCCTTCTCACATTGCTTGCCCACCTTTAGATCAACTGATATAATTACTCCCAGGTCCCTTTCCATTTTGTTGTTGTTAGTATCTCACCCCATTGTGTACTCTTCCCTGGGTTTTGTTTCCCAGGTGCATTACCTTACACTTCTTTGCATTGAATCTGAGCTGCCATACATTTGACCATTCCTCCAACCTAGCCAAGTCCCTTCTCATCCTTTCCACCCCACCCTGTGTATCAACCCTGTTGCAGATCTTTGTGTAGTCTGCAAAGAGACATACTTTTCCTTCCAGGTGCTCTGCAATGTCACTTATAAAGACATAGAGGAGGGACCCCAGTACTGAACCCTGCAGTACCCGCTAGTTACCTCCTTTCTTCACTGTGGACTCCGTTTACCATTACCCTTTCGTCCTGTTGTCCAGCCAATTTTTATCCAGGCTACCACCTTGGGACCCACCCAAGGCCGGCTAGTTTGTATATTAATCTTTTGTGCGGACGGTGTCAAATGTCTTCTAAAATCTAGGTAGGCCATGTCCACAGCCCCTCCCTGGTCTACTACTTTGGTCACCCAGTCAAAGAAATCTATTAGATTTGTCTGGCATGACCTTCCACTGTGAATCCATGCTGCCTTGGGTCCTGTGCCCCACTGGCCTCTAGGTACTCAACAGTTCTTTTTTTCAGAAGTGATTCCATCATTTTCCGTACCACTGAGGTCAAACTAACTGGTCTGTAGTTTCCTGCCTCTGCCCTGCTCCCACTTTTCTGAAGTGGAATCACATCCACCTCTCCTCCAGTCCTCAGGTACCACCCCATCCTCCAATGATTTGTTAAAGAGAGTAGTCAGTGGTGTCAGCAGTTCAACCCTTAGTTCTTTTAGAATTCTGGGTGACTCCATCAGGCCCCATTGCTTTGTCCACCTCAGTTTCAAGAGTTCTTTCAGAACCCTTTCTTCTGTGAATGGACTGGTATCGACTCCCCTTTCAGGGTGTTTCTCTTGTTTGGTTTAGGTACCTCCCGCCTCATCCGTTGTGAATACTGAGCACAAATATTCATTCAGTATCCCTGCTTCTTCACTATCACCCTCTGCCCACATTCCTCCGTTTATTAAGCCTCAGTATTCCTCCCTTGGTCTTTCTTCGCTCCTAATATACCTATAAAGGTTCTTTCTTAACTGAGTTGGCTATGTTTTCCTCGGTTTGGGCCTTTGCTATTCTGACTGCCTTCCCTGCCCATCTGCTTTAACTGATAAAGTTCTTTGTCCTGTTCCTTCTATGTTTCCTTATATTTTCTGAATGCTATCCTTTTCTCCTTAACCTTCCTGCCACCTCTTTTGAGAACCATAGTGTTTTCTTCCTTCATTTTGTTTTGTTGATTCGCTTCACAAAGGCTTGTTGCCTCTGTGATGGCTACTTTGATTATTCCCCACTGTTCCTCCACCCTCCTTCTTGCCTGTTTGCTAGTGCTTTTCTGAGGCACTCTCATTTTCCCAAAGTCAGCCCTCCTAAAGTCCAATACTCTTGCTTTTGTATGGCTTGACTCTATGGCTGTGTTTATCGTGAACCACATGGTTTGGTGGTCACTTGTTCCCAGATGGCTACCCACTTCTCAATCTGAGATCCTTTCTCCATCCCTGTTTGAGAGTACTAGGTCTAAGACTGCTCCCTCCCGAGTGGGTTCCAACACCAGCTGTCTGAGGCATGCCCTTGTAGGGCATCAAGAATGACCCTGCTCTTAGATGTGCCTGCAGCAAAGGTGCTCCAGTTAACATCTGGCATATTCAGGTCCCCAACAACAATATCTCCCCTTTTTCTGCCATTCTAAGGAAGCCTTCTATCATTTCCTTGTCCATTGCCTCGCCCTGAGATGGGGGTCTGTAACCCCATGCGGATTGTAATTGTCATTTCCTGTCTCCAGGGTGAACCATAGTACCTCATCTTCCTCTGTTTACTGTTTTGTTCTGTTGCTTTAATCCTTCCCTTACATAGAGAGCTCCTCCTCCTCCTCTTTTACCCTCTCTGTCCCTCCTAGTCGTGATCCTGGTATGTTGACATCCCAATCATGGTTCTCTGTGTACCATGTTTCAGTGACTACCACAATATCCAGGCATCCCTCTTCCATCAAGATCACTAGTTCAGGGGCTTGTTACACAGACTACGCCGCATTGGTACTCATCACCCTCCATTTTTGATGGCCTTACCCCTTTAGCCTCATCCCTGTCCTTACTGCCTTTACCTTTTTGCATTTACCCGTCCTGTTCCCTAATGACTTCTCTACCTTGGTGTTTACCTCACTAATTACGTGTTTTGTGGGGAAGGCTGGTATTACCTCTGCTCCTTTTCAGTGCCTCCCCTTTGGCTTGTTTAAATGCTTGCCATGAAGCATTTAAACCAATCACCTAGATCCTGGATCCCCCTGACAGATGCAGACCATTGCGCCAGTATAGGCCTGTATCCTCCAGGTGGCTCCCCAGTTCCCAATGACGCCAAATCCTGAGCTCCACACCAGTTTTCAACCATTCATTGAATCCCATGGGCGGAGTACCCTAGCATCACCCTTTCCATAGACAGGCAGCAACTCGAGATGGTTAATGTCGTGCTACTTGTCTAAGGCCCTCCCAACTCTTACAAACTCCTTTGCACTGCTCTGATCCCATTCCTAGCCAGGTCATTTGTCCCTAGGAGGACAATGACATCCAGCTCCCTCCTCATGCAGCTGCTCCGCAATCCTGAGGATTCGATTCCTGTTCCTCCAAGCCGTGGCGCAGGTAGACACCTTACCTCCCTCCCTTCCTGCCCCACTTCTACCCCACTAATGATTGAGTTCCCCACCAGGAGTTGTTTCCTTCCCCTGCGGGTCTTGTGCCACCCTCCTGCGGGTCTCCTTTGTGGAGGTTCCCAACATCCTTCTTGGTCTCCACTGCAGGTGCCTCCATAGAGGAACCACTTTTGCCAGAACAGCATATGAATTGTGGAGAGGTACAGCTGGAGGATGCACCTCTGTTCCACCACCCTCTCCCTCCCTGAGCCCACCTTGGTCCAACCGCTCTCTTTCTTGGCAACCTCTGAGGTAGCGGAGGTGGCCCTGGTGGTCCCTGGAGTGGGGAGGAGGTTTCCATGATCCGAGCCAGGTCAGCCTGGAGATGGGTAACTCCTCCCTCAGACCAGAGGGTGCCTGCAAATACAGCAGCATCGCAGCCTCTGGAATGTCTCCCGGAACACTGCCCCAAAGCCATTGCACTGCACCACTCCCATCATGTCTTATTTTGTGTCCCTCTCCTGTTGCTTTGTATGCCTACTCTCCCTCCTTTATGTATTTTCCAAGTACTTTCTTACTGGCTGTGTGCCTTTACAACTGTCGCCCTTCCTGTTCTGGGACAGGAACTTTCTGTATTCTTCAGTAGTCTCCTTCTTCTTTGCTCGGACTCAGACCTCCAGCAGCTGGGGAGAGAAAGAGCTATTATTTTCCTTCAAGGTTGATGAAACTAAAGTTTCTCAGTGATCCTTCCTTCCTACTGCCAAACAGGAAGTTCCTGTTGTCAGTCAAATCCAGTTGATATGGAGGGGTGGGAGGAGGCAGTACTAAAAAGCTGTAGCTTTTAGTCAGGTGTCTCTTGCTCTGAAAGCAAGATTCTTCTGCCAAGCCAGCAGCAGGAGAAGCTGTAATTGGAGACACCTGCTTTTACTGCTCAAGCCACGCCCCCAATTAACTCCTACCTCTGCTCTGACTTAGCAAACTAAGTTGCTATAGTTCCCTTCCTAACACAGAAACACACACTGACTTTCTTTTTAATACCCTAAATGAGACCCCCTTTTTCTAATAAAGTATCTGTTTGTTTAATCCCAAATGCACTGATTCCTGCTGAGATAGAAGTGTTTTATCAGTAAGAAAAGCTGTAGCTTTTAGTCAGGTGTCTCCTACCCTGAAAGCAAGATTCTTCTGCCAGAAGCTAGCAGCAGCAAGCTGTAATGGAGACACCTACTTTTGTACTGCTCAAGCCACACTCCAATTAACTTCCCTCCTCTGCTCCTGACTTAGCAAACTAAGTTGATACAGTCCCCTTCCTAACACAGAAACACACACTTTCTTTTTAATACCTAAATGAGCCCCCGCTTCTAACAAAATATCTGTTTGCTTAATCCCAACAGGCACTGATTCCTGCTGAAATAGAAGTGTTTTATCAGTAGAAAAGCTGTAGCTTTTAGTCAAGTGTCTCCTACCCTGAAAGCAAGATTCTTCTGCCAGAAGCTAGCAGCAGGAAGCTGTAATTGGAGACATCTGCTTTTGTACTGCTCAAGCCACACTCCCAATTAACTCTCTTCTGCTCCTGACTTAGCAAACTAAGGTGATACAGTCCCTTTCCCTAACATTGTGTAGATGTGTAATAAACCCTGCTAGGAAGGAAAACTGAACATTAAAAATGTACTCTCTAGCTGGCCCAGTGGCAAAGAGGGCTGAGGCGCTGGTGCTTTACCTCTTCCCAAGTTGGCAACCCGTGTTCAGGAACAAGCATAGGTCTCCAGGGTTGGCCGAGGGGAGGGCGGCTCTCTTCTGGGGAAGATGGGATTTTTCTCAGCTCTTGGCTGCCACCAGGTGGAGGCCATCACTGGAGCCTCGGAGGGCATGTGCCTCTGTGTACCAGAGTCTTGTGATTAGGGGAGAAAATGGAAAAGGGAGCACCAGGACAGGTAGGCTGATGCCCAGCTTACTCACCTGTAACAGTAGTTCTAGGAGTGGTATATGTTTTCATTCACACGTATTGGCATGTCCGTTCCTTTAAATATCTTGCCAAAAGTCTTTTAGCTGGCTCCTCCCACCCACCGGGTGGTATATCCCCTCGGCTCTGCCCCTGAGCCAGAATGCGTGCCTGCTGGAAGCAGTGGTTTGTGCCGTCAAAGCCGGGAGCATGGGTGGGTCTGTGTGGATGAACAACATATTCCACTTCCAGAACTACTGTTACAGATGAGTAACCTGTTTTTCTAGGGATGTGGATATGTTGTTCTATCCACACATTCTGGCAGACTCCTAGCAGTTCTCCGGGAGGAGGGAGGCAAGCGCGATACTCCCTATTAGGAAACAGAGATTGGAGAAATGAGGCCCCAAACCAGCATCCTGGTGTGACTCTAGGTTGATGTGGTAGTGAGAAATTAAGGTGTTTGCTGATTTCCAGGCAGCAGCCCTGCCGATTTCCTGGATAGGGCGTCCCTAGAAGCAGCCACCGACGTAGCTGTATGGCAGGTGGAATGAGCCCCTTAGCCCTCCAGGAGGTTCCCTACCTGCCAACCTATGGCAGAGATCAATGCATGATGTAATCCATCTGCGATTGTTCACTTGGCTGCAGGTCTGCCAGGTGCGGCTTTAGCATAGGTGACAAACAGCTGGCAACCTCTCCCGAACTTCAGCTGTGCGCTCCTTATAATAAGACAGCACTCTTCTCAGGTCCAAAGTATGGAGCCTGTATTCGGCAACCGAGGTGTGACTGGGGTAGACCACTGGCACAGTCATCACCTGGTTCAGGTGGAACTTGGTTGGGGCGCAGGACAACCTTGTCCCTGTGGAAGACCAGATAAGAAGACTCAAGAGAGAATGCCTGAGCCCCAGTTCTTCTGGCTGACATGATAGCCACCAGGAAGGCGGTCTTCCATGACAGAAGTGACATCTCACACCTGTGCATTGGTTCAGATGGCTTGCTCATGAGCTTTGCCAGTACCAGCAGTAGATCCCATCCCATGGTGGTGGTGGTTCACGCATCAAGGGGAAATGTGGTGAGGCCTTTGAAAAGTGACAGACCACCTTCTCCTGTGCCACTGTCTGCTGACTGGCCTGCGCCCGGTAAGCAGAGAAGACTGTCAGGTGCACCTTAAGGGTGGTGGTCCGAAGACCCCTTTGAGACAGACCAAGGTAGTCTGGAATGCTAGCCACTGGACAGGACAAAGGGTCCAGCCCCTTGCCATTGACACCAAATGAAGAATCTCTTCCACTTGAAGGCATAGCACTTCCTGGTCGACAACTACAGTGAGTACATCTTCGGAGAGACCCAAAGCCTGGAACTCTAAGCCACCTCAGGAACCAGGCTGTCGGGTGCAGGGAATGAAGGGCTGGGTGAGGACCTTCCCGACTGACTGAGAGCAGGTCTGGGCATGCGGAAGATGCCTCAGGAGCCTGTTGCTGAGGCTGAGGAGATCGGGGTACCAAAACTGGCGGGGCTAGTCCGAGCTACCAGATCACCTGTGCCTTGTCCTCCTGACCTTGAGGAGCATCTTGTGGACCAAGGGAAGTGGAGGGAAAAGCATAAAAGGCCTGGGGTCCACGGCCTTGAGAAGGCATCCCTGTACAGCGAGCCCTGAGCGGGAAGGGCACAAAACAGCCTCAGCTTTGTGTTCTCCCTGGAGGCAAGCGGGGTCCACCGATGGATGCCTCACTGGGAGAACAAGCTCTGTACTACCTGTGGATGGAGAGACCACTTGTGGGACACCTCACCCACATGGCTGAGGTGTCCATCAGCTGATTTGAGGCTCCTGCCACATGAATGGCTAGAAGATTCACTTCCAGTTGGCTCACGGATGCAATCACGGACAGCTTTCCTGCACAAAGGCCAGGAGTGCATGCCGCCCTGTTTGTTGAGATAGTACATGGTTGTGGTGTTGTGCGTCAGGACCCGAACCACTTGACCCTGAAGGATCGTGGCAAATGCAGTCAGCGCCAGCCGGACTGCTCGAGATCCAGCAGGTTGATGTGGCATCGGGATTCCTTAGGGGTCCAGAGCCTGTGAACTCTGTGATCCCCCATGTGGACACCCAGCCCGTGAAACAGGTGTCAGTTGTCAAGATGAGCATCGGCTCAGGTCAGACAAATGGGATCCCTTCCTGCAGATGCTCTAGGATGGTCCACCATTGGAAAGTGTCCCACATCTTCTGGGTCACAGTGACCAGCTGGTCAACATGACCTAGTCGCTGAGTCCACTGGCTGGCCAGCTCCCATTGAAAGGGGCGCATATGCCACTGAGCCCATCGGATCATGGAGATGTAGGATGCCATGTAGCCCAGAAGTCACAGGAAGCCCGGGCAGGTGTAAGTGCCCAACCAGAAATGATCGGGCAATGGAGGAGTGAACCTCCGCCTGTCCGTCGGAAGCCTGGCTCTGGCTCGCAACAGTCAAGCTCTGCCCTGACGAAGCAAATCACCTGCAAAGGCAAGAGTTCTGACTTGGCCTAGATGACCAGAAGGCCAAGGTCATGCAGGTCTGGAGGGCCCGATCCCTGGACCTCTCCACCTCCTATCTGGAGGGACCCTGCTATAAGCCAATCATCCAGATAGGGGTACACCCTAACCCCTCGACACGAAGATGGGCACCACCACTGCAATGCATTTGGTGAAGACCCTGGGCTGATGACAGGCCAAATGGCATAGCTTGGAACTCACAGAGGGTTCCCTTTGCCCAGAAGTGGGAGGAGCCTTCAGTGTGCTAGACAGATAGGGACATGGAAGAATGCGTTCTGCAAATCCAGAGAGCAAAACCACATGTTCTGCTCGAGAGATGGTACAATCTGAGACACAGTTACCATCCTGAAGGTGCAGACCTGAGAAACTTGTTCAGGTCGTGCAGATCTAGAATGGGGCACCAGCCCCACGTCCATTCGGGACCAGGAAGTACATGGAAACAAACCCTGGGTTGACAGGGGATCCACGACTCTGATCACTACCTCCTTGTGGAGGTTGGGCGATGTCATCTCGGACAGCGACCGAGTGTCCACGGATACCTTCCTCCTCCGTGCGCTGGGTTTGGCTTGGTGGGTACTGCTTGAATTCCAGAGGCAGACCCTGGATGACCACTTCTAACACCACCTGTCCATTGTAACAGTGGACCAGGTGGAAAGGAAGTAGCAGAGCCGGCCCCACGAGAGGACCCAGAGTGGGCGTGACGGGCATGGGGGTGGTCACCTCATCCCATCACTGTGCAGGCTTAAGAGGAGGAGGATCCAGCCATGGGACCACCGGACCCTTCCTTCTGGGCTTACGGGCCACCAAAGCCCCTGACTTGGGCCGAGGACACCAAGATTGAGCCTGCTGCTGCTGCCCTGATTGGTACAGAGCCTGCTTGACGCGGCAGGGGCAAAAGGGCTTGCGCTTCTGCTCCTTAGAATGCTGAGATTCCTTCTGGGCGGAAGCAATGGAGTCCAAGGTGGCACTGGACTTCTCAATGCGTTGAAGGTGACCATCAACCCGTGGACCAAACAAGTCGGTGCCCAGGAAGGGTACATCCGCCAGTTTGTGCTGAGTGTCTGCCATAAAGGTCGAGACCTTCAGCCATGCCCTGCAGGGCCGCATGGACTACGATGGCCACTGAACGGGCACAGGAGGATTCAATGTCCAGAGCTGTTTGGAGTTGCTGTTTTGCAACAGCCCAACCCTGGTCCCGGACCTCCTTCACTGCAGTCTGAAGCTCGACGGGAGATGAGGAAGCACCTCATCTTGACAGCCTAGAAAGGCATGGGAGAAGTGTGCCATGATGACAGTCATGCTTGCCTGATGGAGACCAAACGAAGAGGCAGCATAGACCTTCCTGGCAGAGTGGTCCAGTTTCTTGGACTCTTTGTCCAGAGGTTTATCAGTGTCTTCTGAATTACCCAAGTGCTGAAACATAGAGTTGTCACCAACCCCTCAACTGAGGGTGCTCTGTGAACCCTGAAAGGGAACCAATGGGAACCGATACTTGCGGGCCATCCGGGCTGAAGGCACACAGCAGGAGGCAGGGTGCTGCCAAAGCTCCAGGGCCAGGCCAACAATGGCTTGGCCACTGGGAAGGCTCTATCAGAGAATCCCCTTTATCCAGAATGTCTGTTAGGAATCCTGAGTCCATTTTTGAACAGGCTCAAAGGCATCCCGTGGATTCGGAGATGAGATGGAGGATGCTCATGAAGGACATGGGACCCTCCTCAGTCAAGAGACCCCCAGAGCCATTCCCTGTTGAGTGGATGGGGATGCAGAGAGAGTCTGGATAGATGGGCCAACCACCTGTGTTACCCTCGACCCACTGTGGACGGCTGGGAGTAGAGTGACTGGCAGCCTCTGTGGAAGGCCTTTAGCAGGCCGAGACTCCTTGACAAGAGCCCCGAAGGAGGCTGTTTAGGTGGTGGCTCCACCATAATCAGTGGAGAGGCTGGTTTCGGCTGAACTGGGAGGGCCTTATCTGGCTCTGCAGATGGAGGGACAGTGTCGGCTGGCTCCAGAAGAGTCGGCATCAGGCCTAGAAGGCAACAGCCATGTGATGGCTGTAGTGGAAGCTACAGTCGAATTCAGACCAGCCAACACCAACTGTTGCCACATAAGATCCTCGTAGCATCGATGCAACTTGTGCCAGCCTCTCCCTCCTCTTCTGAGAACAAGGAAGAACAGTGGTGGTGCCACTTTTGGAATGCCCAGAGTGGCATTTGTGAGTTCTCTTCTACCTGTCAGACAAAGATGACCAAGACCTAGTTCTCGACTGTCAGGGGACTGATAGGCACTCAGAAGGAGCTGAGGAGACCCACAGCTCCTCCAGGTCAGGGACAGGGACCGAGAAGAGGTTCCCAGCAGGCTGGGTCCCCTCCTCAGTAGGTCCAGTCAGGACTGGAGTCCTGAACAAGGGGTTGTCGGCCTCATCTAGCAACAACAGGTCAACAGGGTCGATAATAATTTTGACGGGTCATCATCCTGTGTCTTAGCTAGCTAACCTGACAGAGCTTCGTGAATCCAGTAGCCGGAGGCCGCAATTTCAAGCAAAGTCGAAACTGGAGATTCCTGGGAACAAGACCACTCTCGATCCCAAGAGTGCGATGTTGAATCTTCTCCTTCTTTCTTGACTCCTTGAATCCTTTTCCTTTTACGGAATGGAGGCTATACAAAGCCGATGGACTCTCCCCTTAGTTGGGAGAGACTGGCACAACTCCTTGAAGAAGCCTGTAAAGATGGAGCCCAGTCTAGCGGGTGAAGACTGAAGCCGAGGAGGACTGATCGCGGCCTGAGCCACCTCCTCCTCGAAGGCTTTCATTTGCTCAAGTTGTTCAACAGACCCCAGCCGCGGAGACCACCCAATGGGCTTTTAGATTTGACTGGCAGGTTCTGTTTCTCCAGTCGGCCGAGCTGTAATCGGGCGATGATAGCCTAACACGTTCGGCTGGAATGAGCGACAAAATCGCAGGCTTGGGTATCATGATCGTGACCCACGCATAGCACGTGGCGTGCAGGTCAGTGCTAGACATCTTCTGCCTGCAGGTGCACCAGCAGAACCCAGGTGAGGACTTGTCCTCCATCGCAGTCGGATCAAGATCACAGTGGTGGAACTCTAACGAGTTTAAGTTTAGGTTTTGTAAGTAACCGAAGATTTAAGTGCTAGGCCTATTCAAAGTGGGAGTGGAAGGAGGGAACCTGATTCTTCCAAACGGAAAGAAAGATCTGGCGCCAAGAGGCGGAGCCAAGGGATATACCAACTGGGTGGTGGGAGAAGCCAGCTTAAAATGTCCAGCAAGATATTTAAAGGAAAGGACATGTCAATACATGTGGATAGAACAACATATCCACATCCCTAGAACGAGTCCTCTCGAGGAGAGGACCGAGCGAACCTGCCCACTGCCCGAAGGAAGAAAACCTATACTGAAACAAAATTAAAAAAGGACTCTAATGAATTGTAATACCTGAAATGTCACATACAGAGCATTCTGAAGTGCTGAGCTGCTCTTAACCTTGTTTTAAAGTCAGCCAGCTCGGCAGAGCTGGCGTGTAGCACTACCACTTGTGAACCTAATTTGGGAACAAGCCTGAGGCATTGAGGGCCTGAATGGGGGGAGGGGAAGACAGGGCACCCTAAGCACTGCTTTCCTCCTGAAGGAAGAGTTCTGCACCACAACTGCTACCTGAATATTACCAGGTAGTGGTGCAGCTGGAGCCCTCACGGCTGAAGGGGACGAAATGAAATCAGCGCGGGCTGCACGTACATGGACATCCTGCCATCTACATCCTTGAAGAGGGGCAGTTAAAAACGTAACTCACTTCATAGGGTGGCCAGTCAAGGCCAGCAAATATATGAGACTAGTGTGCTTTTATGGGAACCGAGAGGAAAGCGTCTTTCTATTACATAATATCCTAACCTAGAAATCTCATCTTATTTCTTTGCTCTGTACAATAAGCCACATTTCTGAACAATGGAGTTAGTAACAGTCAGTTTGGGCTATACAGGACAGTTGAGAATCCAGCAACACACCATGGTATTTGAAATTGGTTAAAACTTTGAGTCCTTCATCATCTAGTCATTATTATTTAAACATTTTACCAGGAAAGACATACTGCGCTGGTAACAGCTTGTTTCAGGTGCGTCCCAGGGAGAGGGTGGGGAGATGAGGTTGTGCAGTCCATTCATTATTTAAGTGTTACCCTGGATCCCTTTGACTTTCACTGCATGTATGGAAGACCTGTAAATTTGTAAATTCTAGGCTTGGCTTGGCCTATGGAACCAGGCGTAATTTCACTTCACGCCTGTTTATCTGTCGCGAGGGCAAACTACTTCCAAGTTAATGTACAATATAGCTGTTAATGCAGCTTCAGCTTCAAAGTTGGCATTAAGGAAATGGGACATCATCACCTACGATATTATATAATGCTGTTTTGCGCTTGCAACAAATAGGTTTGACCATCATTCTACCTTGTATGTGAGACAGGAGTGGCTTCCTCCCAGAGCAATGTATGTAGCCACAGGAGGTACTGACTATAACCTCCTGAACAGTCCATGGCCTCAACATCTTGCTGCCTTGCTTCACACGCAGAATAATCCTTATCCTTTAAAGTCAACACATCTTGACCTGCTTTGTTATTCCCAAATGAAGACCTAATCTTGGAGAGGTTGCATTTCTGAACTTTGCCTCTAGGATGTGAAACAACATTCTCCTGAGATTTGAAGATATGCAACTCCTTCAGGCTTCGAAATGCATTTAGTAGCATCTACTAAGTACTTATACGTGCAAGTGCCTTTCAAGTTGTAAGATGATGTTTGTGGACTTAATCCTGTTCCTGTGTAGTGACTCTTATAATATGTGACTCCTCTCTTCGTTGCTGTATTCTTTGTCCAGTGGCGGCTTGTCCCACCTGTTGTAATTTTACTCCTGTAAACACTGCTTATCTGAATTTTCGCGATACTTGTGCTCATCCCATTCTTTTGTAATCTCCGGTCGTGCCTGAAAAAGCCAGTTCCTGTATAGTGCACTTACCCGATTACCAAAAACTAAATAAATAAATATGACAAAGTACAAGAAGCGTAATAAATAAACAACTGTACAAAATACCAGGTGCTAATTGGTTTCATTTAGATATCAAGTAAATATACATTTTTGCATACTTTTCAACCTGTCCCAACGAGCAAAGCTTTATTTTAAATTGGATTAATAGCAATTTTTTTTTTTCAAAGATACCACTCCTGTAGTTCTGCAACATCATTTAAGTAATTCAATAGTGTTCCTGCTTCTCAGACATTATTTTTTTTATTTAGTTGTTTAACCAGGTATAGCACACTAAGCTGAAAGCTTTTTTTACAGGAGCGACCTGGGAGCACAAGGAGGTTAAGTGACTTGTTCAGGGTCACACAGTATGCACGTGGATGCTGTGGGATTCAAACCCAGGTCTGGTCTGCTGGATGTCACCAGATTTGCAGCTTAGAGCCTTAGACCACTGCGCTATACTGCCTCCAACTGCATGTTAGGCTTGAGACAGTATGGATCCACCTCATGGCATTTCTTTTTGAGTGCATAAGCTGCTCTTTACGCTACATATTGTCAGGGACAGCTTTCCTGTTCAGCAATAACTAGGGAAAAAACAACTGCTAGTCAGGTAAGCATTAACCCACGACAAAGGAGAGCTCTACTAGGGAATTAATGCCCGATTGGGGGTTGGGGCATGAGGCGCAGGCATTAATTCCCTAGTACAGCCCTACTTTGGGTGGATTAATGTATTTGTAACATGGCTAGCACTTAAAAACATTAATGCAAAGAGATGTCATTTGCAAGAATAACACAGACACAGGTGCACAGTGTTTCAAAACATTTACTGTGTTTTCTGCATTTTAACATTCATTTACATCGTTGCTGTAACTTGCTACTACTGTTTACAGACATCAGCAATTTCTCAGTAGCAGTATTCTTTTTGTTAACGACAATATTAGACTTTGGTTAGATTCACTAATATATTTGCTATGATACTCAACACTTTTTGTTTCACCATCAGTAAACGGGTGCATGGGATTAAACTCTTTATTTATAAGATTTTATGGTTGTACAGCATTCACTGAAGCATACATAAAACATAAGGATGTATATGAGACAGTCTTGCACCTTGAATGTACAGATGTTTAGCTTTAGTTTTAAGGTCAAATAAACTGTAAGTCCAGACACTGTGCATAACTATCAAGGTAATATCAAGAGGAGTAAATGTTGAACTAGTTATCTTGTAGATCAGTGTTGCTCTCACCACATAACTGATGTTTATCAACTATAAAACCAAGATAGAAGCCACTTGCAGAATTGGGATTGTGTGGTGGGCTGGACAACTAAAACATCAGCAGGATATACAAAAGATTGCCCATTCTCAGCTAAATTATAGCTAATCCCTTTAGTCTAAGACAGAAAATAATCTGCACTAAAGGTACAGGATATTCAGTAAGTAAGATGCAAGTCCACAAACTGAGTGGTGATCTAGCTCACCTTATTAATATGACCCCTGCTATGTTAGTAAAACAGAAAGATATATTAGAGCTATTAAATGGAGCAGCATAACATATAATTTATATAGGAACTATGCTTGAATCACAATAGGTCGGCAAGCACCCTGAAATGCCCTTTCTCTGAGAGTACTACAGGAAGTCCTAAAACAGTGTTAAATCTTTAGTCCAGTGTATTAGGAGCTTTCAATAAAATAGGACAATCCCGGACCCTTGAATGGGTACAGAGGTAATTCCAATAAAGAAAAAGCAGAACATCACCCTCTTCATCTGATGCAGGATTGGGAGGATTTAGTGTTGCCATAAGTTTTTCGGCAAATTGTGCAGCCGCTGTGGGGTCCAGAAAACTGGGAAGTTTAGCCAAGCTTCTATGCCATGTCTCAGTAGGTCTTTCTTCACAATCTACAATTCTTTCTTTCTGGTCTGTGTCTGAGGCGTAAGTCAGGAAAGAATCCCAGGCGACTACCCTCCCACACGGTCTCTCCATGAGCTCTGGCTGCCTGCAGGAGTGAGATTCTAGCCTCCGGGGCCGACAGAGTGGCTATGACTGTCATTGGTCTCGACTGGGCATTTCCTCTCGATCGATTTCTCTGGGGTATGGTAAAGACCCTAATTATACGTGTCCCGGAGTCCAAAGGCAACAGTTTTAAGTCATCGAAGATCAGTCTTGTAACTGCAGGTAGGAGTTCAGCCACTGTAGCATATCTAGGAGGGAATCCTGCTATACGAATGTTGGCCTGTCTTTGTGTATTCTCTAGGTTCTCCACCTTAGCCTTCAACAAGGAGAGATCTCGAACGAAGCGCGCTTTGCAGTCGGTCTGGCTAGTATGTGTGTCTTGTAGACTTTTAATAGCAGTTGCATTTTCCTGTTGAGGCGGTCGTTCTCTGTGAGCTTGGCCTCCACAGCGCCAGACATCGATTTGTATTCTCCCTGTCTCTTGTATCTTAGACAGCATTGCCATGATCTGAGTGGTAGGGAGTTCACAGGCCAAAGATGCAGCCATTGCCATGGGCCCCAGTCCAGCGATCGTTCCAGCGGGGAAAAGAAATGGTTCTAGGCTGTGCGATGTTCTCTTCCGCCTCTTTCTGGCCCCATCTTCTCGCAACACCTTCTCACAGGTCTGTATTTAATATAGAGTCAGCGTTATAAAGAAGCAGTGGGTTATTCAGTATTGTACACCAGATAAGACTAGGAGCCCTTCTAAAGTGCTGCCCCATCTTGCTGCTCATGGCGCCCCCAGGTGCATGGGATTATGGGATTACTACCATATTTCAGTCCACTAACAGAGCTACTTCAGTATCTTAGGGATCTAGCAAGAACATTGTACACAAACTACGCTCACGAATAAAATCTATTTCAACAATTTCAACAATAACATGGTAAATTTTTAAACTTCTACTACTGGGCACTGACAGTGGTAACATTCTAGTCGTTTTGGCTGCAACCACTCATGCTTTCAGTTTCTCTGCTGTGTAGCGTGTTTGAAATGGCTGTCACAGTACCTTGAGGCGGGTGGGTGGGAACTAAAATGTGCTATGTTCTTTACTTTTCTGTTGGCGATTTGGATGTGGCTGGAAAATCGAAATTTAAATACCTGTAAATGTTCTTTCTCCAACGGCAGGTTTCCAGGCTTCCTTACTCATGGGCTGTAATTCCTGCTGCAGCTGGGAAGGCAGGAATTTGATCTCTGCAGCAGGGGACATCCAGCCCTCCACTTCCTCTTTCCCTCAGTTCTTCCGAAGCAGTCCAAATGTGGCAATACTACATGAACTTGGAAACAAAAACAAGAAGATTAAGGCATACATGGCCAGGTGGCCAGCCAACTATGTAGATTCTGGGAGGAAGCGAAGCCCAGAGACCAGCCGTCGAAGAAAGAAAATTTACAGGTATTTAAATTTCGATTTCTCTCCTAAGCTGGTCTCCGGGCTTCCTTACTTATGGGATATAAAAAGCAGTGCATCCCCAGACGCTCCCCGTGGGAAGAATGTCAATAGCCCTTAAGGGTCCACCACCGACTGAAGCACAACGGAGGCCAAAGGATGCCTCCGCTGAGGACATCACATCCAGGTTGTAAAATTTGTAAATGTGTGAATGGATGACCATGTGGCCAATCTGCATAGGTCTGCTGGAGATGCTTTCTGAAGTTCACCCACGAAGTGGTCATAGCTCTGATGGAATGGGATCTCACTGGGCCAAGAAACGTTACTCCAGCCTGATCATAAGCCGTGGTGATGACAGATTGAATCCATCTAGCTATAGAGACTTTTTTTTTTATTATCCTTTAATCCCTCCTACCTGCTACCCATGGATAGAAATTAACTTTTGTGGTACCTCAAGACCATGTGTGCATGTATGCATAAAGTTACATGCACCACAGTCAGCTTACCTGCACTGGGTAGACAAAATGATAAAAACTGAAAAAAGATAGTGAATTTTAAAATAGTAGTATGTGCAACAATTGCAGTATATTTGTATACTGTTCTGCATTTCAGTGTCTTCTTCACTTTCCCAGCCTTTTTCTTCCTCTTTTCTTGAACCATAAGAAGCAATCTGAGGTCTCCTTGTTCTCTTTGCTGATGTCCACCACCTAGCTATGGCACTATCTGGTGAGTATGTGGACACTGTCTCACTGCTCAGATTAATGGCCATTAAAGCTGACACAGTTTCTGATCTCAGGTTTGCCCTGCAGTCATTTTTATTCGTGACATTAACGAGAAACCTCGTTCACATTCCGCTGAAGATGGAATTATAAGAAATATTTTCAGCAAAGCTAGAATATCTTTAAGGTCATCCCTTTCTTCCGAGAGAACTCTACCCCACATAGTAGTGGAATCTGAAGATGGATGATAAACTGCATTTAGGCTGTAGACACATGCTTTCAGTTCCGACCACTGCAAGAGTGCTGAAAGAGCACTGTACCCCTTTGGTTCCAGAATGTCACTGTAGTGAGAAACAATGACTTCACTTCTGTGTCTCCATACTCTGCCAAGGAATCTTCAGAATTAGGCCAGTTAGACAAGTTGAAAATTCTCATTTCAGCAATGACAGGATCACTGACAAATTCAGAAAAATGAATTTCCATTAGATTTTTTTTTTGTATAATATTTTTATTTGCTTTTTCAACAAACTTCTACATACAATTAAATACATAACTTATTCTACTACTACCATCATACATTATATAGATCAACCTTTCCACTTCATTCCACACCTTACTACATTCAAATTGCTAATTAAACTAGATTAAATGAACAATACCACAACAGTTTAGTCAATTACACCATACATAAGAAAGGGAGAGAAAAAAACAAAAAAACTGAGTTCTGATTTAATCGTGAGATTTACAAAAACTATTTACAGACATCCACATCATTTCAATTATTAATAAAAGCAATTAGCTTAAGTTTCTTATGAGTCACTCACTTTAGGTTGTAGGCACAATTTACTCTCCCCTTTCACAATACTACCCTCCTCATCAGGTATACCCTCCCTACAATTCATACAGTATTCGGATTATTCAGCTTAGAGCTGGGGATACAGGCACTGTCATTCTATTTCACTATTTTACAATTTTAAATATCCTAGCTCAGACCACTAAATCCTCCTGTGACATAGCCGAGAGAAGTGGGCCCCATATGTTTCGAACATCTCTGCTCTCTCCTGAAACTGGTAGGCCCTTCTCTCCATAGCCAGAGCAGACAAAATCATTGCTCTCCATTGGTCAAGAGAAAGATCTTTGCTGAAATCCAAGTATTCAGGATACATTGCCTGGCAATTGCCAAGGCCACCCTCAACCACTTCTTATGCAAGCTCCATTCCTCCTCCTCCTCCCACTCAATTCCAAATAAGAGCTCTGTCGGTTGGAGAGAGACCCTAACCTCTGTCTTCTCACTCAAAAACCATACAATATCCTGCCAGAAGCCCTGTATCTGGGAATATTTCCAGAAGCAATGTATGTATGTACCCACCTCGGTTTTACATCGGGACACGTATCTGATATCTCCGGGCGTCTTTTATGAACCACTACGGGGGTAAAATAGCTCACTAACAAATTTATAGCCGACTCCTTGTATCTATTTGATAATAATAAGCCCAAATGTGTTTCCAACATCAGTTCCCAATTTAGCTCTGAAATCGAGATCCCAAGGTCTCTCTCCACAGTGCCCTACTACCCAGCCTTTCTTTATTCAGGGTTCCATTTGATTTAACGTGTAATCCAGCACTTTCTTTACAATTGACACTATGTTGCTCTGGGCACTGTTTCGTCCTCATCAGGATCTGATCTGCTGCACGCCTTGCTGAACCAGAGGAACTAAGCTCCACACCTTTGTAATGCAGCTTAACATCCACAATATTGATTCCTGTTTCAAGGCAATTAATAGTCTCTGAATCTCTAAGAGATTTTAGTTTCTTAATGAGAGACAGAACTTTAGCTTGCACAGTGTCTACCATTAAGTTATTTTGCTGGAATGTCAGCGTTAGTCTGGACATGACTGCTATGTAGAATTCTAGGAAGTTGATGAAATACAGTGTGACGTAGACAGCCATTTCTGAGTGCCGATCATTTTTATTTTTATATAAAATGTATTATTGATGTCTCTGCTGAAAATCTGATGCTCTAGGAGTGACCTCAAGCCCCCCGCCAGATTTCAGTTGAAAGATGCACGCCAGGAGAAAATGCTGACAGCATGTGAATCACACACATTCAGTTTTAGATACAATGTGTTACATGGCAGACCAGAAGTTAATTACAGACTTGTTTAAGTTAATTTTGCTAAGAGGAAATCATAACAAAGGTTTATGACATTGGAGAGGAACCTAGGTTGTTACACAGGGGCGCAGGTTGTAAATGCCTCTGAAGCCTTGTGAGGGAGGATGCAGCATGGATCAAAAGATGTCATTTGAAACATGAGTCATGCTGAGGATTGCAAAATTAATACTTTGAAAAGACTGTTTTGTTATTAGATATATTTTATATATCCTGACAGGGAGGAGCTAGGTGACCTCCTGCAAAGAGGTGGGGTAAAAGCCAGCTTTTAATTTAGTCTGTTTTACTTCAGAGAGACACACTTTACTTAGACTCTGACCACAAAATATATTTGGAGCACTTTTAAGCAAGTATTTAGAGACTAAGTACTGTAGTAGGAATTGCACTGTTTAAAACCTTGTTATTTTAATAGTTTTGTATGTCTTGTGATATAACAGTTCTGTATTGTTTATGTTACATATTTTTTTATCTATTTCAGTAAATCTCTTTTAGAACTTATTTGGTCTGTCCTTGATCTCTTTACTATGCAAGTAGAGTATACATGGTTATAGCAGACAATAGACATAAGCTTGAATAGTAGTACCAAACTGGAAGAGAAATGTTTTAAATCTGAGGTCTTTATTAAAGTTTTCAAGGGTTCATCTCTGTATACCTGGTTAGGTGCCCATAGGCAAAGATATCTGGCCCCCAAAGACAGATATATCTGAGCCTGTGCATTGGGTACATTAGCAAGAGATTCACAGTTTGAATCCTCCAAGACTTGAGACCAAAGGTTGATCCGAACTCACAAAACAGACAAGAGGGTTACCTTTGTTCTGTTACAGACTGCGCTCGGAGGTTGGCACTTTTGGAGTAGAGGGCCTGACCTGATGAGTGGGTCTCAGACATACAGTACCTTAGGTGATTTCATCTGCTTCAGAATTGCAGTGGCCTTTTCTTTTTATCCCTTGTACCATTTACTGATAGCTCCACATGTGTAACAGTAGTCCGGATAAATTTGTCTGCATCACTTTAACAGCACGCTGGTGGTGTGGCAGCCACCTTGTTCCCCAGTACTTATAGGGTGCAGTACCCTGATGCCCCGTGCCTCCCCGCAGCCTGTAAGCTTGACCAGTTTAAAGCAGAGTGCTTATAGAAACTGTGCAGTGAGGAAAGCAAATCCTCCACTCTGGAGTACAGGGGTGTCCCCTTGATCACGTATTTAGTGACCAGCTCAAGTCTATGTGCACAGCAGTGCACCACTTTTAAATGTCTGGCCTCCTCTTTCAGCCTTGTGGCTACTCCTGTTTTGCTGCCCATCATGACTGACTCCCCATCAAAACAACAAGCAACTAACTTATTTCTTCAGTCTGGTATTTGGAGGTCAATTTCCATGGTATTTTGTAATGTTGATGTTATACTTTCTGCGTCTGCCTTTTCAAGAGGCTTAAGCATTACAAATTTAGTAACAGGGATGCCCTTCTCCAAGATGCAGAGATAAACTACCTTGTCTTTTGTAATACTTTCGTTTGTTGAGCCGCCTGACAAAATAGAAAAGAAATCTTACGATTTCACCAATGTGAGTATTTCTTCCATCTTATCTTTGTAAATCTATTCCTGTGAATACTCTCGCTTGTTTTTTCATTGCAGTAGGTGTCACTGACCGAGACCCCATTCGCATGTAATGCTTATTTCATCTTTGAAATCAGTAAAAGGCTGTGCTTTTTTAGGAAGAAAAGTTGTTCTAAAAAGAACCTTCATTTGTTCAAATTCTTTTTCTTCCATTTTTGGTCAAGTTTCATTAATGGCTGCTCTGCAGGGGTTATAGAGTGAGCGAAAAATTGCTTTTCTGGATGCCCCATGTAAATCAGATGACTCATGAAACTCTACATTTGCCTTTCTAAATGATGAACACCCATCCCGAAGGAATTATTTTTCAGATTTATCAAATAGTTCACACCACTCACATTTCATGATGTTCAGTTCACTGTCATACTTTAGCCACTTACGATTCTCTGTCCATGAGTCCACAAATTTATGTTTTTTCTTTTTAAGGGTGGCTCTAATCAGTTGTCTCATTAGTAGTAGTAGGCTGAAGAGGAGGCCATGGAGGAGACACTGTGGAGCATAGAGAGACAGCAATGGGGCTAGGACTAGGCATGGGCACTGGAATATGAGAACGTCAGAGGAGAACACCAGAACATTCACAAGTACCACATGAGTTAGATCCTGTTATAGACAGGCTGGAAGTGCCAGGAATCGAAGTCGGATTCATACACCACAGACTTATCACTGTCAGAAGACTGAGAGACTGTTACTGTCACACAAGACTCAGAATGGATCTGGCTTTGATTTTGATCTGCTGCAGTTTCAACATTTGTTTTGCTAAACTTGTAGCGAACAATGTTATTTGCTGGGTTGGGTAAAACTTTCTTGGGTGGTACAGTGTAATTTTAACAATGTCTAGTAAACTGAGCTTTTACAATTTGACATCTCTTATGTTCTAATTTAATTAAATGTTATTAAAAACTGTTGTCCGTCAGAAAGCGTGTCGTGTATTTTTTATTACTTTGTAGCTGAAATTCTTTACACCATTGACTGCACACTAAGTCTACAAGGCTTAGCTGGATCAGACAGGATTTTTAAGTCCTCTCACAAAATTAGCAGTAACCCAATCCCAGTTAGACTAGGTTGGCGTGGGTAGCGGACGGATGGTACTCTCTACGAGCACACAAAGCACAGCTCACACTCACTTCATAGCAGAGATTCTACTCTGCAGCAATTATGGTAAAAGGTAAATTCCTTAGAATACAGTAAGTCCTGACCTTAGTCCACAACACAACAAGGCTCTTTCTCAGCCTGAACCAGGGCCAGGTTAGGTAGCCAGTGCAGTGGTGGCACTGTGACTGGTAGTAGTAGTAGTAGTAATGTACTGTATATTTATTTCTGTCAGCGTCTCACACAAAAAAAATAATAACTTTACACTCAAGCTACAGACAGAGAGAGGGACAGAGGATGATCGTTAGGTTATAATATAAACAATTTAAGATGGACACAGAAACACTAGACACACACAGTAGTACAGTACACATATACAGTAGTAGACTAGGTAAGTCTTAGCCAGGTAGTCCTATCTGCTGTCAAAATCAATGTTTCTATGTGCAGAATATTAATTAGTACTGCTACTGCACACACACACACAGATATTTATTTTACTCCGATTCTGACAGACGCTGGACAGACTGGACGAATGGCTTAACTCACGCAGACACACACAACTCAGATAGGTTAGATGAGTGTGGGTCCAGACCAGGACAGGTTCATCAATTCCGGCAGTCTCAGAATGTGGCAAGGTTGTGATGGGACTGGAAACTGGGGAAAACAAGCAGAAGCAGCAAAGCAGACCCTTACTTTATATATAAGATTGGGGGTAGTAACGTCAAAACTGCCCTTTGCCTAGGCTGGCTGTGAGCAAACTACAATCTCACACTGCCTTTGCTTAAATGATTTATTTATAGCAAGCACACACACACACTCACTCTCAGACACTTACTGGTATTTTTAACGATTTTCAGGCTCTTTTCCTCCTCAACTATTTAGTCACAGAATAACTACTGGACTGTTACTGAAGGAGGACCGGACGGAACTGGAGGTCAGAAGAGTCAGTGCTTTAATCAAGTGTTATATAGGACTGAGCTGTTCACTGACTGACCAGACCTACACCTCTGCTGCAGATGAGCTCGACGCTCCTGTTAATATATATTTAAAGAGCTTTACACAGACTGAAACACCTACTTGAAGTTAATGCCAAGGTTTTTGTTCTTTTTACACAAAAATAAATGAGTGGGATTGGAATCAATTCAGAATGTGGCTATTGTCGTTACTGGCTAGGCTAGGCTGTGAGAACCCCACAGTACTGCTTTGCTTGCTTGCTACCTCAACAGGCAGAGCCTTTCTTTAGATTAGATTGGAAAATAAACAGCAACTGCTTGGGCTGCAGGAAATCTGACACTGAAAGGCAGTCTTTGCTTAAATCGGTTATTTTTCTATCACACACAAGTAATTTTTATTTGTTTATGATTTTCAGGCTTTTCCCCACACACACACACACATCTAGACAAACAAGAAACTGGACTGGATAGAAACATAGAAACATAGAAACATAGAAGTTGATCTGCAGATAAGGACCGCAAGGCCCATCCAGTCTGCCCATTTCTTTTTCTACCTTTATAAATGTGCCATCGGCCTTTGCTCTGTCAGTGACCTATCTATTCAGTAGTCATTTGTATTGCTCCTTATGCCTATCCCATGCCTGTTTGAAGCCCTGCACTGTATTCATAGCCACCACTTCTTGTGGTAGCCATTCCATGCATCTACCACCCTTTCTGTGAAAAAGAATTTCCTCACATTCCCCTTAATCGGCCTCCCTCTAATCTCATGCTGTGTCCTCTTGTCCTGCTATTTTTCTTATATTTAAACATGTTAGACTCTTTCACCTTGTTTATGCCCTTAAGGTGTTTAAATGTCTCGATCATATCACCTCTCTCCTCCTTTGCTCAAGGGTATACATATTGAGCTCCGCTAATCTGTCCTCATATGTCTTCTGATGCAGTCCCTGCACCATTTTGTTGCCCTTCTCTGGACTGCCTCAATTTGGTTAATGTCCTTGTGAAGGTGTGGCCTCCAATACTGCACGCAGTACTCCAGATGGGGCCTAACCAATGTCTTGTACAGAGGGATTATTACCTCCTCTTACGACTTGGATACCCTACTAATACACCCAACACCCCTAGCCTTACCTACTGCTTTAGAGGTCTGCTTGATGATTTTAGGTCATCAGTGATGATGATGCCCAAGTCTCTTTCTTCCTTTGTGACTGCTAGCAACTCCTCCCAGCCTATAAGTGGCTTCAGGGTTTCTCTTCCCTATGTGCATGATTTTGCACTTCTTTGCATTAAATCCCAGTTGCCACTCTTCTGACCATTCTGCTAGTTTATCCAGATCTCTTCTCATTCTGCCCACCCCATCTGGATCATCTACTCTGTTGCAGATCTTGGTGTCATCTGCAAACAGACAAGCCTTACCCTCTAGTCCATCTGCAGGTCACTAATGAAGATGTTGAATAGGACTGGCCCCAGGACTGATCCCTGAGGTACCCCACTTGTGACTTGCATCTCTTCTGACTGTATACCATTTACCACCACTCTGTTTTCTGCCAGTCAACCAGTTTGCCACCCAGTTGACCAAACTTCTGACCCACCCGAGCCTACCTAGCTTATTTATCAATCTTCTATGTGGAACAGTGTCAAAAGCTTTGCTGAAGTCAAGGTAGGCGACATCAACTGCTCCCCTTGGTCCACCACTCTGGTTACCCAGTCAAAGAAATCTATGAGATTAGTTTGACAGGACCTTCCTTTGTAAACCCATGCTGTCTTGGATCCTGTGCCCCTATGGATTCCAGGTGTTGCACTATCCTTTCCTTAAGGAGTGCCTCCATAATCTTGCCCACTACTGAGGTAAGACTGACCGGTCTGTAGTTCCCCGCCTCCTCCCTGCTACCACTCTTGTGGAGGGGATCACATGAGCCCTTCTCCAGTCTTCTGGGACCTCTCCTGTGCTCAGAGACTCACTAAACAATTCTGCTAATGGCTCTGCTAGTTCCTCCTTTAGCTCCTTAAGTACCCTGGGATGTATGCCATCAGGTCCCATTGCCTTATCCACCCTGAGCTTAGCAAGCTCTTGTGAGACCCTTTCTTTTGTGAAGGAGTAGTGCTCACCTCCCTCCCCTGTGTCCATGATGCTGAGCTGTGGGCCTTGCCCTACCTTCTCTTCAGTAAATACTGAGCAAAAGTATCTATTTAGGATAGATGCCTTTACAGGGTCCTCCTCCTCACATGCTCCCTTTTCTCCATTGCTTAGCAATGCTCCTCTGACTTTCTCCTTTCACTAATGTATCTATAGAAAGTCTTGTCACCTTTTTACTGTTCGTGCTAGTGTTTCCTCAGTTTGGGACTTTGCCTGCCTTACTGCCTTACCTGCTTCCCTTAGGGCAGTTTGGTATGCCTCCTATCTTCATCCCGCTGTGTTCCCTTATATTTTCTGAAGGCCAGCCTTTTGGCTCTGACCTTTTCTGCTACTGTATTTGAGAACCAAAGTGGTTTCCTTCTTCTTTTACACTTCCTTTTCTGTCTAACACAATGGGATGTTGCTTCAAGTATTGTATCCTTAATGCTTGCCCACTTTGCCTGTACCTCCTCACCTGTGTTTCTTTTGCCAGGGCTAGCTTAACTCTGTTGGCCATCTTATCAAAGTCAGCTCCTCTGAAGTCCCATATTTTGCCTTGGAATGGGATGATTTAGATGTAGTAGCCAAATTGAACCATACCATGTGATGGTCACTGGCCCCAGGTGACCTTCTACCTGGAGATCTGTGATCCTTCTTTGTTAGTCAGTACTAGATCTAGGATAGCCCTGTCTCTTGTGGGTTGCTGTACCAGTTGTTTGAGGTCCCTCCCCTGCAGGGAATCCACTATGTGTCTAGTTCTGGCCGATGTCCTGCTGGTATTGACCAATCTGTATCTGCATGTTGAAGTCTCCATTATCAGAACCTCCCTTTAGCTGTCATGTTTTGTATATCTTCTAACAGTAATGTGTCTATGTCCTCCCTCTGGTCTGGGGGCCTGTAGACAACCCCAGTTCTTATGGCTGTCCCATTTCCTGTTTCCAGGGTGACCCACAGTTCTTCTGGCTCCTTATGTGTATTCTGAATTTCTGTAGCTTTGATATTTTCATTAACATACAGGGCCACTCCTCCCCCTTTTGCACCTCGGTCTCTTCTGAACAATACATAGCCAGGTACTGAAGTCTCCAAGTGTGGTTACTGGTAAACCACGCCTCACTAATTGCTACTATGTCCAGTTTAGCCTCTGACATTATTGCCTGCAGGTCTGGGATCTTATTTCCCAGGCTGTGAGCATTTGTGTACATGATTTTCCATTGGCCAGATTTTGGTGTGTGTAGTTGTGTGAAGTTTGGCATTACCCTGTGCATCGTATGGGAGACAAACCTTTTTTCTTACCTGGTGATGCAAATGAACGGCAAACACGCTTGAATTCCTGTTTGACCACTAGCTGAGGGGGAGGGTGTTCTTCCCATTCGACGTATGGGGTGCTGCACCCTCTCCCCATTTGCTAGTTTAAATATTCTGCAAAGACGCCAAACTTCTGCCCTCAATGCACTGACTCCTTTTAGTCAGATGCAGTCCATCAAATTTAAAGGATACAACAGTGCTTTGATTAATTGCTTTTTGTTAAGTGTCTGCTGGCCTGGGATTGACTGACTGACCCCCACACACACACTGAGGGATTTGACTGCTGCAGATCCTGCCGCTAATATATTAACTGCCCCACAAACAAAAGCAAAGAAACACCAGGTCCATCAACGTATTTTTGTTCCACAAAAATCAGGGATCAAAATGTATACGGTTGTAAAGCTAACCACAAATTTCACTAATACAGATAATCTGAGACAGATAAATCCTCCTTAGTTTCTTTATCTTTAGAAGTTAATATGTTCAACAAAAGCAACTGTGGTACTATTCTCTGTTTAATTAAACCACAGAACTGAAAATCCCTGCTTGGGGTCAGGGGTGGGATGGTGAAGCCCTGATTTACTTTGGTTCTGCCACTGACTGTTAATCTTCAGATACACGATATTTTCCCTTTAATTGCAACCTTTAGCTTGTTAAACACCTCTTCCTGCCTACAAACAGCTAAAAATGCTTTTCTGTTGGTCCAGAAAAAATTTCAGTTCCTTCACTGAGCTTCCCGCCTAGCGACTACACTCTATGACAGTCTCTATCACAACTGCGTAGTTACAATGGATGCACATGCCTATGGAAACTTATTGTACCATGCGTCGTGACAGAAAGAGACACACATGGTACAATATAGTTAACAAAGCACATTGCTGCCAGATGACATTCAAGTCAGATTTGACCTGTCTTTGTTGCCAGAGCAGCTCCCTGAGTGACCGTCCCACCCCCGCCCCATTGGCACAACTCCCATCTCTGATGCTGCAGTGTGCCTGCCCTGCCCCAATGCAGTGCCCACGCCCACGCCCACCCCCAAACCCTTCTACCTTAATCACCAAAACCAAGCATCCCGGCAGGTCATTATTATTAATAATGCCCCTGCTAGCCCAGACTGCTTTAATGTGGTATTCTGATAAACTTGCCGCCACGCCATGTCCTGCCTCTTCTTTGTGGCACTCTCCAGGCTCCGTCTTCGCTTGCACCTCCTGTTTGGGAGACAGGCTCTCTAAGATGCCTGCTTACTCCCGAGTCATCCTCAGAGTAGCATGCTGCGAGGCAGCGATCGCGCCATCTTCTCCCAAAAAGTCTGCTTGTACAGTTACTTGCCATCTTAGTGGCACCTCTTGGAATTATAGCCTAAAAGCACAAAATAACACCACATACACTATACTTCAGTCAAAAATAAACTATTGCACAGCCTATTCCTACTTGCATTTGGAACAGGCTGGGTATATTAATTCGACCCCTGCTGCTACCACTTCCTGCCACTCCTTCAGGCTGCCAAGGCCCTCTGACCCACCTGTCCCCTGAGCCTCTGACCTCACATAGAAGCCACGCCCAGGGTAACCCAGCGTAACCCTTCTCTGGATGGGTCCCAGGCGCCGTGGGGGAACCAGCTTAACACTTGGCCCCGGGTGCTGCTGAGGCGGACATGGCTCAATAGGGCCATTGGTGATTGAGAGCCGCAGCCATCATCAGGCTGAGCGTGAGCTGCTTTCTGTTTTCTGGTGTGTTCTCCTCACTGTGCCACCATGCAGTGCTCCTGGTCTCCACCAGAGGCCGCTGCCTAGTGATGCCATCCCACAACCCACCCCAGGAGAGGAGAGGAGAGAGACAGCAGTCCCATGGATGCTCGATCCTCTCCTTGCCCTGCCAGCCTCTGGCACCCTGAGTCCAGGGTCGCCAGTGTGGTTCTCGAGGTAAAGAGCTGCGCCTCAGCCCCTGTGCCACCGCCAGCTTATAGTCATTTAAAGCTTTTTTACCCATATTTTGACCTGCAGTTAAAATGAACAAACATGAAGTTTTACAAATAGTCTCCATTCTTTTAATATACATTTTCATCGTTCTTCTTGGGTCTAGCATGTGAAATCCTCTTCCTTTTCACTTTTGGGGTGTGGGCAGAAGGAAGGTAGAATTAACTCTTGGTTGCAATGGAAGGGAGACATAACTTTCGGCAAAAATCTGGATCTGTTCGAGCACCATAGAGTCCTGATGAAAACAGTGTATGGCTCTTTGGTGGATAATGCTCCCAGTTTGCTGATTCTCCTGGCTGGAAGTAATAGCTACGAGAAAAGCAACCTTCATTGTAAGATGCATGAGGGATGTCTCCTTAAGAGGCTCAAAAGGAGCTTTGGTCAAAGCCTTGAGAACTAGATTAAGTCTCCAAGGTGGTACCATTGGCTTGATTGAGGGTGTTTTAATGTCGCTGTCCTTAGAAACCTCCTGACATGGGGATGTGAGCCCAATGATTCCTTGAATCCACCAACAAGAGCTCCCCAATGTGAAAACCTGAACTCGTAATGTGGCTGGTTGCAGTCCTTTGTCAAACCCTCTTGAAGAAACTACAACAGCACAGGTAATGATATTGATGGTCCTGTATGCATTTGGATTGAAGCCAGAACAAGAATTTCCTCCAGATTCTATAATACTCTTTAGAAAAAGATGGGCAGCGTGGAGTTCACCATCATTTCAATAACAGGAACTGTGTATGGCCATGGTGCGAGCAGTTGGATTTCCGTCTGATGCCAGCGGCGCTGGTTCAGGAATGGACTTGGGTTGCTGGAGGGGCGGCTGGGGAGAAGAAAATGAGCATCCGACAGCGGCTCGCCTTCTCGGGGAGGGGGATACGCTGCTCGATGCCTGCTGACTTCCTGGCGGAGGCTGGGAGTACAGCAGGACGTCAGCCCCAATACATTAGGGAGTGATGGACATCGGCGTATGCCTTGACGCCAGTGGCACGTCACCTCAGGGAAGCAAAGTGGAAAATGGCGCCAGGCTGATTAGGGTGACGGCTCTCCAGAACCCTCACCACCAGGCTCCCAGACCTCAATATGCCTTCCCAACACCACCCCAGGATCGTTGGTTGGCCACCAAGGCGTTCTCCTATGGAGGTAGAGACCCGCCTGGTGAAGGGATACACCAGGGTTACTTGGGAGCTGGCTGCGATGTGGGTCAGTAGAGGTCCGGAGTAGCGCGATGGGGCAGTTCAAGTGGGGGCCTGAAAAGAGACCGCTTAAGTGGGGAGGAGAAAACAAAACAAACAGGAGCTATGTAGCCTAGTTCTTGAAAGTTTTCTGCTCAATCTCGACGCCTGAGGAACAGGTTGTTCAACTGGGATGCAGACCCGGACCCTGATGGAGAAGGTCTGGGCTGATCTGAAAAGTTATAGGTGGTCGCTTTGACAGATGAATGAGAAGCGGAACCATGGACGATGAGGCTCGGGACAGACTAGAATAACTTCTGCCTGTCCAGAGCCACTTTGTGAAGGACTCTGAATAGAAGCGGTACTGGAGGAAAGGCATACAGGAGACCAAACTGACCTGCCTAGGGTGTCATGAGCCACCACTAGTTCATCCTTGGCCAGGGAGCAGAACTGCTTTACCTTGGAGTTTCTCCAGCAGACGAAAATATCTATCTGGGGATTGCCCCAGTTTTGTTATGATGTGGAAAGCACTGTCCTTCAGCTCCTATTCTCCTGGTAGAACATCCTTGCGACTGTGTCAGTCTGCTGTGACATTGTCCTGTCCTGGAATATACACTGCTCTTATGCTTGCCAGGTGAAACTCGGCCCACTGAAAAGGAGAAGGGACTCCTGTAGCATTTTGAGCTTCTTGTGCCTCCCTGATGGTTGATGTAAGCCATCGTTGTCTGACTGTCTGTTAGAATCAGTACGTCCTGACTAAGGACTTGCTGTTGAAGTGTATCAGGCAAGGCATACAGCTCTCATCTTGATGACGTTTATGCTGTACCTAGTTCTACCAGCGACCCCTTGCCCTATGCTGACAGCTGATGCAAGTGAGCCCCCAGCCCCGTGAGACTTGCATTCAGTCGGGATTCGGATTTGGTGTGGATGGCCCAACTTGCGTAATTCTTCATGACGCTTTGTCCTCCAAGTCCACCGCTGAGGGAGGTTTTTATCTGTTGAGAAACTGGGATGAGCTGGTGCTGGCTGTGTCTGGACTGGGACCACAGCCTGAGCAAATAGGTTTGAATGGGCTGCATGTGGACTACAGCCCAAGGGACTGAATCTGCCACTGATTAAACTAGAGTCCCAATTAGTTGCATGAAGGATTGAGCAGGCAGCTGAGGAGCTGTATGAAACTCTTGATGAGCTTCAGCAGGTCCCTGAATTTCATTTCTGTGGAAAGACCTTGTTGGCTTGTGTCATAAAGTCTGCCCTCAGGTGGTTCAAGGTCTGGCTTGGAGTTAGGGAAGTCTTTCTCCAGTTGATGACAACCAGCGCCGAGAGGCACTGGACTACCACCACTGCCTGTACTGCTTGGTCGAGCTGCGGGCCTTGATGAGAATATCGCCACACAAGGGAAAAGTTATCCCTCTGTTCCAAGGTGAGCTATGACTGCTACTAGTATCTTTGAGAATGTCCTTGGGGCTGAAGAAAGCCAGAATGGCAGAGTTTTGAATTGGAAGTGCTGTTCCCCACCTTGAATGTGAGATATTGGCTGTGTAGTTCCTCAATGGAATATGCAAATAGTCATCCTGCAGATCGAGGATGCTAGAAAATCTCCTTGATGCAACTCCCTGATGATTGATGACAAGATTTCCATCTTGAAAGGTCTGCTGTGAACAAAATGATTCAGGAATCTGAGGTCTAGGACTGGCCTGAATCCCCTGTGGCGTTTGCACGATGAAGAATAGGGAGTAGACCCCACAATTGATCTCTGTGGGAGAACTTGCTCGACAGCCCCTGTTTGCAGAATGTCTGTAATGGCCTGTAACACTGCCTGTCTTTTGGATGGGTTGCATGAGATAGGGGGGCACCCATGAGGTAGTGCAGACTTGGATTTGAATTCTATCAGGTAACCCTTGTGATGATGTTTAGGACCCATCTGTCCGACGTGGTTTGGACCCATTTCTCGAGAAAATTTGAAAGTCTGCCCCTACTCGAGGATGGGTCTGGATAGCTTCATTGTGACTTCTTGTTGCTGTTCCTGGTGTCTCTGGTGCCACCACCACCACAGGATCCGCCCCTCTGAAGTTACACTGGTTACGCAAGGAGAACCATGTTCTTTTCCTGAGAAGTTAAGAGTTTTGACCCTTGTTGTAACCTCTGTCATGAAAACTGCATCTGGAACCTGTGGACCATGATTTGCCCTGCCCATAGACTGGGGCATGTACATCTTAGCTGTTTCCTGATTCCTTCACTGCCTCCTTCAGGGCTGAATCAAACAGGAGATTACCTTCATAGGGTGCGTTCACCAAATGGCTCTTTGAAGAGGAGTCTGCTTGCCAGGCCCAAAGCCAGAGGTTGCGGTAAGCCGAGGTTTGACAGAACACGGTCTGATTAGCGCACCTGACTGCCTCCTCAGACATGTCTGCTGCATAAACCGAAGCTAACTCCATTAACAGCAGCTGATGAATAATAGGTGAGTTCTCTGGGTCCTCAGCGAATTGAAAGGCTAAATCTGAGGTCCATGACAGAAGTGCCCATAAAAAGATTTGCGGTTGCTGCCTTGAGAGATGTCGCCGATGCTTGGAAGGCTTTCTTGAGCGAGGCATCCACTTTCCTGTTCACCGTGTCCCTGAGTGATGCCCTCCTTCAGCTGGGATGACCATCTTCTTGGTCAGGTTTGAAATCAGAGGGTTGATTCTGGGGCAGTCTAACCACTTTTGGATTGCTTCTTGTCAAACTTCAGAAGCTTAGAGATCCGCTTAAGGCACTGGATATGTGCGTTCTGGACCTTGCCATTCCTCCTTTAGCAAATCCTCTATGGCAGGAGGGTTTTGGAAGGCTGTGTACAGTTTGGAGGCAGATGCTAGGTGAAATGCCTGTTTCAGCTGGGAGGGAGCCGCCTGGAAGATCCTAGGTGAATTTTGATATGACCTTTTATGAAAAAATCTAGGTCCTCCAGGTCAACGCTTCTGAATGGTGAGTCATCCGAGTCCAATGATGAGCCAACTAGCTCTCCCTCTTCAAGAGATGAACTGGAGTCTGAGGAGTCTGAGGAATGCTCCTCGAATGCTTTCTCCTTATGAGTGCCACTAGATCTACTTTGAGAACCAGATATTTTCTTTCTCCTGTAGTGTGAGGAATGCTGATCCTCCTCCTCCCGAGGATCTATTCCTGTATCAGTATTTTTTCTTCTTATCACAGTGATGTGAGGACAACTGCACCTCTTCAGATGAGGGTGGGGACAGGGTCCTTTTCCTTCTGCCTTCTTGTGAGGTCTCATATCTGGTGACCCCAGGTTGGCAGTTGAAGCATGCAGGGTCTAGACCAGGCCCTATTTAATTTGTCTGTGAGGTCTGGGGCCAGAGAGGGGCTATGACTGCTGGGTCTCCCTAGTGGCCACTGCCTCTCAGGCCTGGTGGTTGCTGTTCGCCAGACCTGTCTTGGCTATCAATCTGAGCTGAAGAAGGGCTGCCTGCATCGAGTCCTCCCATTTGTGGATGCTGCCTTTTCACATATTAAGCAAAGCGACCCAGCAAAGGTGATTAGTAGCGGGGACTTGCAGTGCTGGCATTTTCTGACCCTGGAAGATTTGTCTGAGGCCATGACACCAAATGGCCCACTCTCCTTTTACTCAGTGTACCCCCAACCCGAGGTTTCCTAATTCTATGCTGTTGAAGCTGGATGAATTGCTGATGCTGGCCCTTTAAGGGCAAATTACTGAGCTGCTCCCCTTTTTCCTTGGCTGTAACCAGTAATTTTTTAAATTCTTTTAACTTCTGTGATTTTATTAAATTTTAAAATTTCACTTAGTCCCCATGTTTACGTTGTCCTTTAAGTTGCTGTTGGGGAGGCCTGCACAACACTGAGGTGGACGCGTTGGTCCGGTTAGTGCTCGTTTGCCCGCAGTGCTAGTCGACGGAAGAGAACACTGAACATTGATGAGCAGCTGTGCTAGCACTGCAGGCCCACCATCGACGAGCAGCTGAGGATAACAGAATGCCAGCCATTGCCAGAAAACCCATGGAGCTGCCGTCGGCGAGGATAGTTCCTTCTGAAGCACTCCGGTGCTGTTTTTCTTCCCCACTCGCTGAAAATGGCACTAGAAGAGGGATTCCAGGAATGAGTTGCACCATTCTTCTCAGCCCAAAATCGCAGGAAAACATTGTGAAGTGAGGCCGGTCTGCACAGCTTGCAAGGCTGTAACTGGAGCCCACATAGGGCGCTGTAACACAGCTACGACTTCTAAGAAATCCAGAAGAATAATGAAATAGTTTGACTTATAGTCTGTTGTCTTCAGCTCTGCCACGTGGTGACAGAGCTCTGCTTGCAGAGTACCTGCCGGGTCTGAAGGCAGGAAGTAAACTGAGGGAAACAGGAAGTGGAGGGCAGGATGTCCCCTGCTGCAGAGATCAAATTCTTGCCTTCCATCTGCATCAGGAGGTACAGCCCATGAGTAGGAAGCCTGGAGACCAGCTTAGAGAGAGAATAGTATTACATTATGTAGCCGGGTATTACTAGAATTTATACCCCTTCATTTTGTACCATGTGTTCTCTTTGCACCAATGTGCTTTCTGTATTTCAGTAACATTTTATTGCCATGTTACAATTTCAATTAGTAACCTCTCTTCACAGTACAGACTGACCTTTGGTGGCCCCCACTCAGAGACATACAAGTAAACAAGTGGTTTGCAGAAATTAATGTACTCCATCACAACTTAGCTTTTTGTCTTTTTGGCCCTGGCGTGGATCTGCATCTCTCAGACTGGTCCAGTTTCATCAAACGACTACAACTGCTCTTTCCTTTGGCACCCAGATGCCTCAGATCCACATCGGAGGTCAATCACAGAGGATAGGACACTAAAAGGACATTCACTTGCACTGCTCTCGGCCAAATTTTCACGCCCGCCCCCCAACCTTTATTAATAGTCTCATCGCTCCGCCCAGGTGAAAGATCCACCCCCAAAGAAGCCTCCTCGGCACACACTGTTTTACCCTCCCTCCTCCCCAGCTCTGTAACTCGCTCTCTCATTAACCCCTAAGCCATTATCACCATTTTACTCTTCCTTTTCCCTATCCTTGTGTTGACTTTTCTCCTCTGCTTTCCTCCTCTCAACTTCATATCTTCTCGTTGTTTTCCTTAACCCCTGTTGCTAAACCCTCTCAGTATTTCTGCACTCCGCACTGCTCTAACTATACCCTCCTAAGCCCTCTAAAATCCTTGCCCTACCACTCTGCTTTTCTCGCCCACCCACTCTACCTCGGCACCTCCTCTCTGAGTACCTTCCTCACACCATTTTGCCTGCTTTCCACCCAACCCAGTGGTAAACTGCCCTCACTTAAACTATGCCCCTCTTAGCCTCCACCCTCTGTCCCTGCTGACCCTCACCCTCCTTTTCCCACTATACCAACTTCCCCTGCTGCCTACCCTACCCTTCCACCCTCTCTCACCATCATACTCGACCACCCACAATATGGAACCATGGCAAGTCCACCGAATCCTTAATTAAACATCACTCTGCCAATACCTGTGTACAAAATACATTATTTCCTACCTGAAACTATCAAATCAAGATCAATCGTTAACTATCACCTCTACTTGGACCCCAGAAGAAAACCTAAACGCCTAATAAAGAACAAGCAGAGACTCACTCTAACCTACTATGAGCTATGAGTTGTATCACTGAAACTCCTACTCCTTCTACTCCTAATGTCAGGTGTGGGTGCACCCAAACCCTGGCCCTGTCATGCAGAGTTAACAAAAACAATGCAAGCTGGCTGTGGACTCTCCATTATCACCCTAAATATCTGCAGCCTCCTTCCTAAACTGGCATCTCTTCAAACATTCGTCAGGCAAAAAATCCCGATATACTAGCCATTGTGAAACCTGGCTGTCTCTCAGCAACCTCGATCATGCTGTCTCGCTTTGAAGGCTACAATCTTTTCAGACTTGACCGGCAAGCAAGAAGGTGGGAGCTGTTCTATCTACGTAAGGACAACCTATCCAGTCACCTTGGCAGCTTCACCCCTCAAATACTCAGGTGCAACTTCTCCCAATCAAATTGCCTCGGTGCACAAAATAAAGTACTTACAGTGGCCGTAGTCTATATCCTCCAAAAGACTACCGCCTCCGTCTCAAGTCAGTGCTTGAATTTGTAAGCTTGCAACCACCTGATAATGAACTCCTCCTTCTCGTGGATTTCAATATTAATTGTCTCTCCCGACACTGGCTCCTGTAAAGATGACATCTTAGCAGCCAACCTGACTCAGATGGTAACTTCCCCAACCCGGAAAATTACAAAACTGGAACAAGCACCTCACTGACTGGGTCCTCACTAATCACCCTGACCGGATAAAACACTAAAGTTCTCCCGGACTTTCTCAGTGACCACTCCCAGTGTCCTGTATCTGGTCTAACAAATTCCTCAAGCCTCCCCAAAGTTATTTCAAGCAGAGTACTGCCACAAGGGAATCTCATCAAACTAAAGACCTGTCTCCTGACATGACTGGGCACCAATTTTCGAAATGACTGATGTTAATGCTGCACTAGAATACTTCATCACAACCTTCAATACTGCATGTGACATTTACGCCCCAGTAAAAAGCGTAAAATCAGAGCACTCTCAAATCCTTGGATCACTAACAAACTACTTGCCCAGCTGAAGGCTCGGGACAACCTCTGGGCCATAGCCAGGAAACAGGCTCCCACTTGATACCCTAAAGTACAAACAGGCACGAAACAAATGCACTCATGAATTAGGCAAATGAAGAGCACCTATTTCAAAAACGCCTTGAAGCCACCTGGGGTGACGGAGAGCTTTCTGGGACAACATCCGAAATATAATGGGTAAGCAAGCAAATCCTCCCACCATTATGAATGTTGATGGATCCACCACACTCGACCCAAAGACTACTGCAGATGCTCTAAATAAGACTTTCACAGACCTCAGTGGGGATCGTCCCGGATTTCTTCTTGGACTCACCTGTGTCCAACCTAGTATCATAAGCACCCTAGTGACAATCCACAATTTTATTTCAAGAAAATCAAAGTGACCTAAGCTTACAAATACATAAAAAGGCCTGCTCCAAATCCAGAACAAGTAGTGACACCATAGATCTAAAATCTTGTCTCTCACCTTGGATGAAGTGATCCACCCTCTTGCCAAAATTCTTAATCTGTCCCTATGCCAAAGTCAATTTCCCATCAAATGGAAGGCTGCCATAGTCACGCCAGTGCACAAAGTGGGTGACAAAGCCTCAACAGGAAACTATCAACCTATATCAATACTCCCACCCTCTCCAAAGCTCTTGAATGCATTGTGGCAGACCAACTCACTGACTACCTGGACAAGCACAATCTACTCTGTAATCAACAGCACGGATTTAGGAAAGGACATAGTACTACAACAGCCTTACTTAACTTCTGGAGAAGTCCACTCAGCCCTGGACAAAGGCTATCAAACCAGTGCGGTCTTCATTGACCTCACAAAGCTTTCGATACAGTCCATCATGGTCTACTTATCCCTGTATTGACCAGCCTTGGCCTGACTGAAGGACCCAGTGCTTGGGTAAAAGTTACTTGTCAAATTGGTCTCAGGCCGAAAAATCTCTGGTGTACTCCCCTGACTCCAAACACGCCCTCTCGGTGTACCGCAGGGATCAATTCTAGGCCCGCCTCTTTAGCCTGTTCCTCAACTCCTCCCAGAATTCTGCCCGGAAAGAATAATCTTATATGCTGATGATGCTGTAATTCTCTTCTCACAAAGAACCAAACTCCTACGCCAAAGCTTACAATCTGCTTTCTCAATCAATCAATCAAATCTTTATTTATCCAGGCGATCACCGTTGAGCAAGCTCATTTGCAAGGTGGACCTGCAGTTAGTCATAAAGGATAGACATACATATGATGCACAAAAAATAGAAATTAGAATACAGACTTACATGTGTAAGGTACATTATAAACATTCCATTCCATTGCACTAGTGGGAACAGGTAAATAATGTCAGGAATACATATATAGGAATACAGATTTATATGTAAGGTACATTATAAACATTCCATTGCACTAGTGGTGAACAGGTAAATAATGCCAAGCAATAGTTATACAAAGTACATTCTTCTCTATACATGATTGAAGTCGTGGCTACTAGTATCAGCCAGGGAGGGCAGATCATAGTCATTACATCCCTAGGAAATAAATACGGTTTCTGCGAGGTTGTAGGAACCAGAAACCAACAGGCAACTAATTAAGAGTCATGAAGGAAGGTTGGGAGTATGCCAGGGGCTCTGAAGGCCAGGCAGGACTGGCTACTTAATAAGTTAGGGAGGGATTTACAGTGTAGGGTATATAAATGAGGGGTGAATTAGTTACATCCACTTGTAGAACCACTAGAAGCTGTGGTAACATTTACAAAGTTCAGTAAATGTTATGTCATAAAGATGCCTGAACATAGCAATACTGACAAGGGTACTGAGTTTCAAGGAACTTTGGATCCCTCTCCACAGTGTGGGCAAAGCATGACTTATGGCAGCCCTACCAAAGTGGTTGTTAATCCTGTGAATTTATAAGGAGATTAGTGAATGACTTCTAGTGCCGTAGCTACTAGGTGGACTTGCAGGAAGGCAAGCAGTAATGTAATCCGGGAGTTTGTTGCTTAGAGCTCTAAGTGTCCAAATGGCTGCATTTCTATGCCTTCTGAGTTGAAGCGATGGCCACCCTACTGCAGTATATAAGAATCTAGGTGTGGAGGATGGAAGTCCAGTTATAAATCTTAGAGCTCTGTGGTACAATACATCCAATTTGGCAAGATGAGAGGCAGGACATTGGCCATATATAATGTCAGCATAATCAATTAATGATAGAAATGTAGAATTGACAAGCTGTCGTCTACTGACTCAGTAAGAAGGTGTTTAATTTGAAGAAGAGGCCAAGCCTTTGCCTAAGTTTTTCATTAGTTCTTCAGTATGCACTTTAAATGAGAGTTTGCTATCCAGCCATATGCCCAGGTATTTAAATTTTGACACGAACTCAAGATTTTCACCAAGTAGAGTGGATACAGGGGAACATTATTATAGGCTGTAGAGATGGCACCGGTGTTAGAAGGGGCAAGCAGCATTGCCTTGTTTTTTTTGCATTTAATAAAAGTTTTTATCAATGAGTTGATATTGCAGTATATTGAATTCATTTTGAATTGCAGCACATGCTGCTCCAGGGTGTCTCGGCTTAGGTATAACACTGTGTCATCGGTGAATAAGTGGACTTTGGCCTCTGTAATTCCTAAGTTCAGGTTGTTAATATAGATGTTGAACAGCAGTGGACCCAATATAGAACCCTGAGGACTCCTCTTTTATTGATTTAAGTGGTGAGAGCCTCCTTCTGCCTTTATTTGTTGTTGTCTGCCTGAGAGGTAATTCTGGAACCAGGCCTGTGAAATTGAGTCCAATCCTAAGCTGTTTAGTGCTGAAAGAAGTAGGCAATGGTCGATTTATCAAAGGCCTTGCTTAGATCTAAGAAAACCGCACAAATTTTTTTTGTCCAGATCCCAAGCCAGTCTCAGCAACTTTGGCAGTGCAGTGATGGTGCTGTGTTTGGTTCTAAATCCAGACTGCATGGGATTAAGAAATTTTATGCTGTCCAGGAAGGATCTTAGCTGTGTGTCCACGATTTTTCCAATATTTTCAAAGAATAGGCAGTAGAGATTGGCTATAGTTGTTCAGGTCACTGGGGTCCCTGATTTGTATAGCGGGATAACATGAGCAGTTTTCCACTCTGCAGGAAGGAGCCTTGAGTTAGGGACAGGTTAAATAAATGCATTATTGGTGCTGCTAGTATATGATAGGCTATTTTCAGAAAGTATGGATCAATTGAGTCAGCTCCAGCGCTCTCTTAATGTCCAACTGTAATAGCAGGTCTTCAACTTTTCAAGGTGATTGATGAAAAGGCTAATGTCCTGCCATTATTAGTTGCTTCTAGGGACTGGCTTTGAACTGTGAGGCTGCTTATTGGCGCTTTATCAAAAGCCAGGCCAGCTGTGGCAAAATGATTATTGAAGGCTTGCAGGATTTCAGATTTATCAGTGACAGTGACATTGTCAATGGTTATTTTGGATTTTCTCTGTTTCTCTGGATATTTCTCTAGTGTTGAAAAGTGGTTCCTGGATAGTAAGCTTGTGCTTAACCACAAAAACAAAAGCATGCTTTTCACCAATCACCAAAACAAAAATAGAAACACTCCACTCACCATAAACACCTCTGTTGGTAATACACTGGACCAGTAAATACTTTCAAATACCTTGGCATCACGCTTGACCAAGGTCTTACCTTTGCAACCCATATTGACAACACGCCAAAAACAGTGAACCAACGCCTAGGAATACTATTTCAAACCGACAATTCTCAACCAAGCTGCACTGAGGATCATACAGAGTTCCATAATCTCAATCATAGACTATGGCCTCATTATCTATGGCTCAGCCACTACCACAGCACTAAGGCATATCTCAGTCACGCAAATAAGGCTTGCCGGCCTCACGGGGCACAAAGACTGACACACACGTGAGCTTTGCTATGGAACAGTCTGGTTACAACTATCAAGTCGCCTTAAATATCTCACCTGCATAATGGCAAAAAATCTATTATGGGGCTGACTCACTATATATCCAAAACCTACTCTGCTGGAATCATGGCTCATGCCCCACCACCAGATCTGAACACCAACCTTTTCTGGTTCCCAGATGTCAGACCGCACAGGGACAAAGGTCGTGCAGACAGGCCCAACCTGGTACAATTTTATTTATTTATTTATTTATTTAAGAGATTTACCAGATGAGCATTCTGAGCTGGGACCACTGCTTCCAGATGCATCTGGGGTTGCTATAGGTCAGGCAACAGATACAGTAAAACAGTGAAGCAGATGCGACCTGGGGTTACATAGGTCAGACAACAGATACAGTAACAGTAAAACACAATACTTCAGATACAGTAAACAGTAAACACAGTGCATCGGTGTTACATAGGTCTAGAGTAGCTAACAGTATTCATAGACATATTAAAAAGCACAGCGTGGAAGACAATAAACAGCGGTTCAGAGGCAAAGATTATTTGGTAGTTAGATCTACGGGTAGCAATTACAAGCAGCAGAGTAGTGGGACCTCAGGAGTGTTTTGAGAGCCCAGTGGAGTCTGAATGCCTGATGTATGCGGGTAGCTCATTCCACAGTTTTGGTAGATGATATAAGGCGCTATTTGGCCCTTAGAGGTGCGCATGAAAGGTACATGGAGCTTTTTCGATCGTAAGCTCTGAGCGGTAGGCAGGAAGCTTGGGCTGATAGAGCACTGCTGAGGTAGGGGAGGTATTTGACCAGAACTTGTAGACAATGCTCTAAGTCCATCTACTCTCATCCTCTACCTCTCTTGGAGCTTTCAGAACCATGCTCTATGCCCACCTCTCTACCACTAGCTACTGTGACTGCTTTTGATACAGACCTCTCTCCTTCTGACCATCCCCAAACCATGGCCCATCCTCCCTGTCTAATGAACCCACACGTACCACCAGCTACTCCTTTTCTGCCTCCTAACTCACTCTTCTACAACCTCCTTTCCTTCCCTCCCTCTCACTTGCTCTACTGCCTCAACACTTCCCTTCTTTTCGCCTCCTTGTAGGTCCCAATTTACCTCTCTCTCCTTGGAAGCTTTTGGTTTTCCCAAATTGTTTACTGCCTTGAAACTGTTTAAAGTATATATTCTATGTAACCCCTAAACTATAATGCCTTGTAACTGTGTAAAGCATATTTATTATGTAACTTCTGTTGCTGATAATACTTGTAATGTGTTTTGTCTGTTTGATGTTCTATGTGACGTGGAACCTTTGTAAAGAGCCCTGGCTCAAAGGTATTAATACCTAGACCAATAAACTAAACTAAAAGTTTGTTTTACGATGCACACAAAAACCTTATCTGACTAATAATAAGACAACTGGGGCCATATATTCAAAAGTAACCTGTTAGTGCCCAGGTGTTAACATAATGCTGTGCCTATGGAAATGAGGGTGTCCCTCCTGCATACTGGCACAGCAGCAATTTCAGAGGTTTGCATCGGTGGTAAACAGCACCCAAAGCGGTGCTGTTTACCTGTCTGAAAGCCTCAACTTAATTGGGTGCGAAGTCCATGCTCCCATCCCACATACGTGTGTCATTTTGTGTGAGATTGGGACAACTGGCACACATTTTAATTCTGACCCTCTTTCTTCTACCTTGGGGACTGCCTGGTCACTGTTATAGAGGTTTTAAACTGCTGTTTTATGAACCTGGGCTCGGTAGAACTATACAACCCATTATTTTTTTTCATTTGACCCTTACCTTTTATACCCAGTGAGACAGTGTCCCACATAAATATCTGAAATGAACCCTGCCACTGATGGCTAATGGCATCCGCTAGCCCCCCACCGAACACCCTTCCTCTAGATGTTGTGAATTGCCCTGGTGTCCAGTGGTACCCCTACCCTCAACACCCTTCCTGATTCACTGATAGTTGTTCCTGGTGTCTGGTGGTGCCCTCCCACCCTAAAACACCAGTTCTGGTTCATTGACAGTTGTCCCTGGTTGTTTAAGTGGCATCGCCACACACCAATCCCCTGTCATGGTTCAGTGTCAGATTGCCCTGGTGTCTAGTGGCAGCCTCACCCTCCAATCACTTGTCTCAGTAATACAATGCATGCCCTGGTGTGTGTAGTCACAATTTATTTAGTTTTTGTTGACCGGTAAGGTGCACTAGCCATAGCAATGACTATCTTCAGGCATGACCGGAAGAATACAGGAGCAAAAACATTTTTTTTTTGTTTGTTTTTTGGCAGGACCCCATCTTCTTTCAGCCCTGGTCACGGCGCCGGAGACCTCCGCCACGCCTATTGTTGCCAGGGTCCCTCGGTCACCCCGGCTTACCCCTGGAGGCAGGGCCGCGGCCACCATTCCTGGTAGCCACGGGCTAGTGTCTAGTTGAGGGACCCCAACGACGGTGGCGAATTGAGGTCCTCCGGGAGGGCTTCATTCCTACGGTGGTCCTTGCCCGCCTCCTCTTTTCCACCATTTTTCGTTGGGAGGCAGGGACGTGCAGCCGACACCAGCGTCTGCCCGCCTCCCGGAACTGCAAAGTCGGCGCTTGCACTCCCGGCCTCCATGAGGAAGTCTACAATGCACCCGATTGCTGCCTCCCCTCCCCGGAGAAGGAGAGCAGTCCATGGGCACTCCCTTCTCCCCGTCTGACCCTCCGATGATCTGGGTCCGTTCCGAACCCGGGTCGCCCGGCGTGCGTAAGTGGAAATCTCACCTCGTGCCGATGGGTCAAGCGCAAAAAACATTTTTAACAAAACACACAATCATATAAGCAGTAGGTGCATACAAATATATCAATACAGTACAAGTAATGGGAACAAATAGATACAAGTAGATATAACTGATTTTGCAAGACAAAATACAGCAATAGTAAATATCAATATATACAATGGCTGGCTGAGGAGTTGAGAGGAGGGCTATGCCAGTTGACATGTTGGGCTTCACTGCATGTCCCAGGCATCACTAGTATGAGGGGGTGGTTGGCAGAGTGGTGCTCTGGGTGTGAGGTGGGCTGCTGGACCACCAACATTCGCCAATCTGTTTCTCGACCAGCATTTGGTGGGTGAGGGCAGGGGTGCCACTGGACACCAGGGATAACGATCCATATATGGGATGGGAGATCAGGAGGGGCTGCTATTAGGCACCAGGGAATACACTGTATTACCGGGACTGGTGATCGGAGCATGAGGGGTGCCACTGACACCAGTGAAATCTTTGGAATAACTGGGATGGGTGACTGGAGGGTGGGGTGGTGACAGTAGACACCAGGGCAATCTGACATTGAACTGGAATGAGGTATTGGAGGTGGGGTGCCACACCACCAGGGACAACTGTTAATGAACTGGGATGGGTGTTTGGGGGTAGGGGTGCCATTGCACGCCAGGACGATGAAGAACATCTTCGGGATGGGTGTCTGGGGGGCTGCTGCTAGCCACCAGGGATGACATCAGGAACGGCAACTGGGCAGATGGCTCCCATACAAATAAGCCTGTAATGGGCATGCTACTAGCCCTCAGCGTCTTGCATGCCCAATGGGCTCATATGCATTTGTGGCTGAATATCACACCATGGCTCCTGGCACTATCTAGTCCAGGGCACAACTCCTATGGGATGGATAAAGTCTGGGTCCATGTCAGGGCAGCGCAGACTAACTTAGCCTGTGCTGGCATGGGCCAATATACAGTCAGATAATGCCGGTCCACTATCCGACTGAATACAGCAGCCTCTTAGCTGAGTGCAGGTGCATTGCAAACCTCTGCGCCCTCCTTTTGAGCATTTTTAACATTTAGCCCTGGTGCGTGTATACCAGAGGAGTACATGTTGAATATCAGATGAGTATTGCCACCAGCTGGGATAGGAATTCTCAACGTCCCCATTATTTAGTCTGCTCAGGTTTATTTTTTGTTTGTTTATCTTCCACCTTGACTGGCTCTTCTTTGGTCCTGCATCACCCCAGCCCCATCACCTCCATCCCTGAGACTTATCCAGTTGCCATGGCTCCTCCCCCGGATTGGCTCCCCTGGGGAGCTTCTGAAAGGACCCCATTCTCCTCTGGTGTTAATGGCAGGTCTAGCATTGTTGCCTCGGTTGGTGAAGCAGGGCCTGTGAGGATTGACTGGATGACATACTGCATTGCCAGCATTTTCTCTCCATTTTCTCCCAGCTCAGACACTGGTGGAGGCCCTGCCCAGTGTGCACACGCAGAGCACGCACAGTCGGCAGAGTATGGCAATGTCCCATCTTTTTCCAGTGTCCTTGCTTGCAACCACCACCTGGAGACAGCAGGTGGCAGTAACACCAGTAGGAAATGGTAGACCTCCCTTTCCCTGAGGACGCAAGCATTCATGGATGCTCTGCCATCCTCCCTGGCCAGCCCTCTGACGACCCAGGCTCGTTCCCAAAGCCAGGTTGCCACCATTGGAACTCGTAGCTGTGCTTGTGATGCCGGCAGGCCGGTCCCATCTCCAAGTGTCCAACTAGAACATAGCCACACTGACACATGGGTTATGAAGGAAACAGAAATGCTGTACATTTATTTGCAAAATAGTTGCAGGCCAGCTGCTCAACTTGCATACTCCGACATCTCAGCGTGAGTCTGTTCCATTCACATAAACATTCACATTTCCATCAGCTAATATTTCCAGGTCACCCTGCTTCAGAGAGCTCAGCTGCCTGGGCGCTAGCAAACCACTCAGCAGACAAGATGCGCTTCAACATGGCTCTGAAAAAGGCGTATAAAGAATCGATTAAAAGCTTTTAATAGCACAGACAGATTTGCTGCACAGCAGAATCCAATTCCTCAACTTTTAAGGATTCTGCGGATATAAATATTAATATAGGCAGACCAAAAGGTGTGACAGCAGGCCCAAGCAAAGGCCAACATCAATCTCAACAGAGGACCCAGCAGCAGGCCCTGCAGACACCAGGTAGTGCTGAAGCCAGCAACCCGACTGGATCGGGTCCCGTGCCGCCCGATCGCGATGTGTGCTACAGCGGTATGAGACATGGATTAAAAAAAAATCGAGAATGTCCTCAAGCACTTGACTGTTCAAGATACTTAAACTGATGTAACGCTGCCACAGCTACAAATGTAGAGGATCGCCCAGGAGAACACAAGCCACCATGGGGAAATGATTCAAGAACATGCCCATCTCCATGCAAATCTGGAAACCTTCAAGAATCAAGAGAGGGCCATGAACAGGCTTGCCTGAAGGAAAGGAGGATGAGGACATGCTGTCCTACTTTAGGTAATGGCTGGCGAGTTTGATCTCTGAGGATTATGGCTTTGACCTGAATAAGTGAAACATGCCTACCAAGTAAATTCAAAAGCAACTCAGCCCGGTGGCAGTGCTTCCCGTACAATTCTCCTACTCACTGAAGGTCCCAAGGTCAGGGATATGATTTTGTAGTAGGCTCGGCAGAATTGATTCTAAGTTCAGCACCTTAGCCTCCAAAAGGCTATTGTTGGGGGACGGGATATAACTACTGCAGTGTGATGCATTTATTTTATTAATTTTAAATGAAACATGCCAGCACAGCATAAACACTTCACTTACAGCCATGTAAGAATCCAACCACCATCAATGAACATGAGGTGCAACTGTTCTTAGATTGTTGCAGGCCACCGGATCTAGCAGGAAACTCTTTGACCCCTTAGACAGCAACTCTGGGGTCTGGAGATAGTCCACTCATTACTTCCTACAGCCAGACTCTGGCTTATATATGGAGGATGCACCTAAATTCAAACATCCTCAAGAGGCACAAAGAAAGCTGACAAGATTGCAGAAGAGTTTCACTGTGCTCCTCCACCTAGTACTGAGCCCAGCGAGATGTCTGAGGAAAGAGCACTGACTCCTGACAGATTAAGGAGTAACCTTGTCTATGAATTTTTCCACGTTCGCTTACGGCATGCGCAAGGAACGTCTTGGAAGAAATGGGACACTTTGGAGGGTGCCTGTCTGTGCAATGCCCTGCTCTGGAGCAGGAGCGTGGCGTCCTGCACCAATCGATGCGGTGCTGTGTATGACAGCGGTGGTCTTCTCTTGAAAGAAACCACCGCTGTGTGCTGGCAGCGCATCACGCCCCCAACTCTTTGGTGCCATGCTGGGAGCCCACCTCAAGCGTAGCAAGCGTCTCGTCGTCTGCGATGGAGGTGCCCAATCCCCTATCGGCTCCACCTCCCCAAACAGCTTTCCCTGCTGCCACGCTGGGAGCCCACCCCAGCGTGCAAACATCCCGCAGGGTCGTCTGCCGAAGGGTGCCCAACTTCGTCGGGCGCCATGTCCCCCAAACAGCTTTTCCTGCTGCCATGCTGGGAACCCACCCCAGCGTGGCAAACGCCCCGTTGTCTGAGTAAAAAAAAAAAACAACCTGTAAAAAAGAAAGCGTTCCATCGCTGTCTCCCCACCCTCCCACAACCCGCACCCACCCACTGATCACCCTGCCTCCCCCCACCCCATACTTACCTCCGGAGCTCAGCGCGACGATCATCGCTGGACCGGGAACACGCCTGCACTCTTCAAAGCCGACCCTGAACTGAGAAAATGCCGGTAAGCTGTATAATGGGCTAGATGGGGTTTTCAACCGTTGTTGTATAGCTCAAGCATTTTGGAATTTTGCACCAAATTTTCAACATGGGGTTTTTGGGACCCCTTCTCCTGAATTCTGTCACTGTCATGGCATTATTCAGGCCCGAAGGGTGATTTTGCAGTCACTGCGCCGAAATCACCTTTTGGGCCTGATTAACGAAAATGACAGTGCCAACGCTCATAAGGTGGGCTCTCAAAAAGCCTATTTTGAAAATTTGGTGGAAAATTCCTAAAAATGACTGTTTCTGGCGTCGTTAGCAGTTCCTACACAAGCTCATAAGTTCGCCGAATTTTCAATATTTTCATTCCAGATTTTCAACACTGCCATTTTACCACACCATCTTATGAGTAGTACAGCTGTCATTTTTCACATCTCACCCAAAACACTAACTGCGCTACATGTAGCTTATAATGCATGAGTTGGTGTGCTTAAAATCAATGTATTAGACACATTAAGAAAATCACAGTGACACTGTTCATGAGCAGAGGTCTTAAAATGGCTATGTTGAAAATTTGGTGAAAAAAATTCCTAAAATGACTGTTTTACGGTGTGCGTTCGCAGTTCTATACTGCCTTTCTACGTAAGTTTTCAATTTTCAATATTTTCACTCCAGATTTTCAACATTGCCATTTTACCAAACCTCTTCATGAGCAATACAGCTGTCATTTCACATCCTACCCAAAGCGTGTTTCCGCCCATATGGCGCACCTGGCGCGGTGGTGTGTTGAGGCTCAATGTATAGGACACATTAAAGAAATTAGCAGTGACACTGTTCATGAGCAGAGGTCTTAAAATGGTTGTGTTGAAAATTTGGTGAAACAATTCCTAAAAATGACTGTTCTGAGTGTGCGTTGCAGCAGTTCCTATGCCTTTCGTAAGTTTGCGAATTTTCAATATTTTCACTCCAGATTTTTCAACATTGCCATTTTACCACACCTCCTTATGAGCAGTGCAGTCATTTTCACATCTTGCCCAAAGCGTGTTTCCACCCATGTAGCAACAATGGCACAGTCGGTGTGCGAGACTTAATGTATGGGACACATTAAGAAAATCACAGTGTCACTGTTCATGAGCAGAGATCTTAAAATGGCTATGTTTGAAAATTTGGGTGAAAAATTCCTAAAAATGACTGTTTCACGGCGTCGTTATGCGCAGTTCACGCATCGCCCGTAAGTTTGCGAATTTTCATTATTTTCACCCAGATTTTCAACATTGCCATTTTGACACACCTCCTTATGAGCAGTACAGCTGTCATTTTTCACATCCTGCCCAAAATGTGTTTCCTCCCATGTAGCCACAATGGCGCAGTCAGTGCTAAATCAATGTATGGGACATTAAGAAAATCACAGTGACACTGTTCATTAATAGAGGTCTTTATAAGCGACATTGCAGAGGGACTGGAAGGAAAAGTATGTCTATTTGCAGATGACACAAAGATCTGCAACAGAGTTGAAGCACAAGGTGGGGTGGAAAGGATGAGAAGGATTTGGCAAGGTTAGAGGAATGGTCAAATGTATGGCAGCTTAGATTCAATGCTAAGAAGTGCAAGGTAATGCACCTGGGAAACAAAACCCAGGGAAGAGTACACAATGGGGGTGAGATACTAACAACAAAAATGGAAAGGGACCTGGGGTAGTCATATCAGATGACCTAAAGGTGGGCAAGCAATGTGAGAGGGCAGCAAGGAGGGCTGGGGGATACTGGGATGCATAGGAGAGGTCCTATGAAGACAGGTTGAAGGAACTGAACATGTACTCCTGGAGGAGAGGAGGGAGAGGGGATATGATAGAGACATACAAGTATCTTACAGGGAGGAACAGGGTGCAGGAAAACACTATTTTAAGCGAAAAAGATGTTCCAGGACTAGAGGGCATGGGATGAAGTTGGAGGAGGACGATTCAGAGGAAACATGAGAAAGAATTTCTTCACAGAACGGGTGGTGGACAAGTGGAACACCCTGCCAGAGGAAGTGGTGGGGGCTGAAACAATCACGGGATTTAAGAATGCATGGGATAGATATAAGGAATTCTGGAGGTCAGGGGTAAGGTGCAACAGACTTCTAGGAAAACAAACTGAACTTACAAGCTCAAATGGGCAGACTGTGGGCCATAGGCCCTTATCTGCTGATACTGTCTATGTATCTATGTATCTATGTATCACCAGTAGAAAACAGGAAGTTGTTATCCTCTGTACAGACAGTTGGTGAGTCCCCATCTGGAGTACTGTGTGCAGTTCTGGAGACCCAATCTCCATAAGGACACAGACAAGATGGAGGCTGTCCAGAGGAGGCAACTAAAATGGTGCAGGGTCTGCACTGAAGACATATGAAGAGAGACTTAAGGAGCTGAATATGTATAGCCTCGAGGAAAGGAGGGAGAGGGGTACATGATAGAAACTTTCAAGTATCTCAAGGGAATCAACAAAGTCCAAGAGGGTAGCATCTTTCAAAAAGAGTTGTACAAGAACAAGGGGCACAATTTGAAGATGGAAGGTGGGCGCTCAGAGGTAATTTAAGGAAGTATTTTTTCACAGAGAGGGTTGTGGATGCGTGGAACGGCCTTCCAAGGAGGTTGTGGAGTCAAAACAGTGGTGGAATTCAAGCATGCATGGGACAGTCATAAGGCAATTCTAGGGGTAGGGGTAGGAAGAAGTAGGCTGCTGGTTAACTAGGATCTGCAGCTTATCCATTAGGTAGGGAAATGGGCAGACTGGGTGGGCCAAGCGGTCCTTATCTGCTGTCAAAATCTATGTTTCTATGTCTTAAAATGGCTATGTTGAAAATTTGGTGAAAAAAATTCCTAAAATGACTGTTTTACTGAGCGTGCGTGAGCGCAGTTCCTCACTTACTCGTAAGTTTGCGAATTTTCAATATTTTCCTCCAGATTTCAACATTGCCATTTTACCACACCTCCTTATGAGCAGTACGGCTGTCATTTTTCATATCCTGCTTAGAATGTGCTTCCGCCCATGGCGCTGATGGCACAGTCGTGTGCGAAATCAATGTATGGGACATTAAGAAAATCACAGTGACACTGTTCATTAGCAGAGGTCTTAAAATGTCTATGTTGAAAATTTGGTGAAAAAATTCCAAAATGACTGTTTTATGTAGCTCGTATGCGCAGTTCCTACGTACGCTCATAGGTTCTAATTTTCAATATTTCCACTCCAGATTTTCAACATTGCCATTTTACCACACCTCCTTATGAACAGTACAGCTTCGTCATTTTTACATCTTGCCCAAAACGCGGTTTCCTACCATGGTACAATGGCGCAGTCGGGTGTGCTAACTCAATGTATGGGACACATTAAGAAAATCACAGTGACACTGTTCATGAGCAGAGGTCTTAAAATGGTTATGTTGAAAAATTCAGTGAAAAATTCCTAAAATGACTGTTTTAGTATCAGCATCGATTCCTGCGGCTCGTAGTTCGCGAATTTTCAATATTTGCACTCCAATGACTTCAAATACCTAAACAGCACATAGAAGCAAGCAACATTCGGCATTGACAAATGCTTGTACTTCTTTGTCACTGATTTTTAAGCCATGTCAAGTGCCAAATATCACTGCAAATACCTGAACTTAACGTTCGGCATTGACAAATGCTTTTCTTCTGCCATGGGACACACCACAATGATAGGGGGACTGACAGGCATTCTAAACATTCAATTAATATTTGGGTACATAGTTATTTTATTGATTATGTGTCTAACGTAAGGGGAAGACATGCTGTGTCTTCCTATGGCTGGAGTTGAAACATTTTAAAAGTTCACCTGTTCTACTTTTATTGAAATACTGGACTGTGTTTAGGAAGTAAGGGGTTCAAATATACCACATGGTCCCTCTATGGACGTGGCCTTTTGAGACATAAATTTCTTTTCGTTTCCAAGCGGCAATGGTCATGCTCATTTAGCGTTTGGTCATGTGCTAGCACACACTTCTCACGGCATGCTGAAAGTTTGTTTTGGGACTGAAAATGTAACCAGAATACACGAACTATCTCGGAGAAACTGTTACCCTACCTTCTCTCGCAGTTCCGATTTGGAACTCTGTCATACCATTTGCAGGGTTGCTTTCGTTCTTATTTTTGGACTTTGAAGTATTATTTGTAAAATGATCACTGCAGTGTGGTGCCTTGCTGGTGTATATTGTGTTGCCTTATGTGGTCCAGCTGAGAGCTAACACTATCTTATAAATTTACTCGATACACGCAGACTCAGTGACGACTAGAGTCACTTTCAGTCTCTGTTTTGATATAACATATTTTTGATTAGTACTGCATCTCTTAAGTTACTTACTTATCTGACAAGTTGTACGTTTTATACAACTAAATGGATACCCTCATAGGATGTATCAAATTCACCTACCTAGATATCCTGGTACTAGCAAATGTGTAACTTCCCAGGTTTTACTGGGCTATTCTTACATGGCTGTAGTGAAGTGTTTATGCTATGCTGGCATGCTTGTTTAAAATTAATGAAAATAAGTGCATCACACTGCAGTGGTTTCATCCCCTTCCTAATGATAGCCCTTTGGAGGGCTAAGTGCTGAACTTAGAATCAATGGAGCTGATCACTGTTACCCTACAACTCTGACTCCCAAAGTTCCTTAAACTCTGGCAACTTTGGAGCCTCCTCCAAATGCAATGGGAGGGCAGGTGACCAGACAATGCCCATTTGACTCCAACCTCTCAAGCCTGGTATTGTGGTTCTGGGGAGAACATATGTCCCTCCCCCATCTCACCAAACCCTCCACCATGGAGATAGGATTAATACACCAGAGACAGTTTGAACTACTACAATAACGACTGTACATCCGCCCAAGAAATGCATCTTCATTGTACTGTGTAGCATTAATTTTACATGCAGTTCCTTCTTGGTATTCCTGCCTGCATTTCTCAGCTCTCTTACTAAACTAAACTATGCTGTGGCTCATAACTGCATTGCTGATAACCTCCTCCTGGTCAATGCAAAAACAAATTCTGTGTTGTTCGGATTCAAGCTCTTCTTAGCTAAATGCAAAGCTGACTCCCCTCTAAACATCGTATCCCTGATGGCCAAGCCCTTGAAGAATCAAGCGTTTCAAATACCTAGGAGTCATGCTCGACCCTCCCTCTTTTTTCACAGCACATAAACTCATTAGTTCTAAGGTTCCACCAAAACCTAGGTGCTGCCTATAGATTTCAGCAAAAACCTCACCCGGAGGACCTGACTTGCCATCGTCCAGGGTAATCTTCTCCCTGTCCTGAACTACTGCTCCCCATCTGTGCCAGGACTTCTGCAACCATCATGGTCAAGCTCTCTACAACCTATAACAGTGCCTGTCGGTTCACCTTATTGGCACCCTTCACTACACACCACTGTGTCCTTTACAATTTGCTAGGTTGGCTCCCGCTCTGAAGGCCACTTCACGACCTTGGCACTGTACTGCATAAAGTGGATTCCACCATCCGTATTGGTCAGGAATCTCCCTCTTGCCCTTCCTCACAATCTGTACCTCACACCACAGCATCTGCTCAAACAGTATCCCCTTCTGAACATTCCCAGGGCATCCACAAATATGGGCAGTAGAGCCTTGTCAGTGGCAGCCCCTAGGACTGCTGAACTACGCTCCATTGACACCGACCGCCAGTTCAAAACCCGCCTCAAAGACTGGCTCTCGATGGCGCTCCACATGCCACTGTTTTCTGAGTAGTCCTCTCCTGACCACCCATTCCACATGACATAGTGTCTCTACAATTTCCTTGGTTAAATCCTCCTTTCCCTCTTCCTCCCCAACTCCTCCCTCCTCCCCCACCACCCACCTGCCACCTACCCTTTGTTCTACTTACTTACTGGTGAATTTTGATTTTTCCTATGCAACCTGATTGACTTTACTGTATATCTATTCTCTTAATATTGTTTAAGCCTAGTCGGATTACGTATTTCTGAATCCTGTATAATGTGATTTTTTTATACTTGTTTGTTTTATCCTTGTTTCATACAAGTATATTTTAAAAGATACAATCTTTTTGTTGAGTACATCCAGACATTATTTCTGCTTTAACTTTTGAAACAAATATCTTATATTATATCATGTCCATGTATGCTTAAAGATAAGGGCTAAATACATTTAACCAGTATTTACTGAATATATTTGGTCTCCCATACAAAGTTAAAGAGACTTTAGTTCAGTAAAACCAATTAATGTTTAAACATTATAAATTAACTAAACTAGAGAGAGAGAGTTAACAATTAGCTGTCACTGCTAAGTCGAAGCACTTGTTTAGGTTATCCAGCTTATTTCTTCTAAGTTATGAGGGAGGCTAAAGGAAGGAGCTAGGAAGTATAATGTAGCTCAAGCACCGCCTGCCTGGCCCATTTAACATTGTCATCATTTATCCCAGAAACCCCTGTAGTCAGAGTTAAAACCCAAGTAAATCTATACAGAGCCTCAGTTAGCTGGGAAGGTGTCCTTTTGATATCTATCCCATCTATTCCATCTGTTAATAAACTTTTCATTTTGATGATTTATAGAATGAGTAATGTCTTCCATATGTTGAATTTGGGAGATTATTGCCAGCCAGTCCTTTATTAGAGGAGGGCTCAGTTGTAGCCAATGTTTTGTTATCGCTTTCATAGCGGCCATTGTAAGGATGGCCCCAAGGTACCTGCGCTCCTCCTCCACCCCTCTGGATAGAGGCCTAGCAGACAGTGCTCGGCTATATTAGTTACTGGTAAGCCAAAGAGAACAGACAAGTGGACACAAATCTGGCTCCAGAAGCTTGGAGTTCACTACACAACCAGAATACGGTGAATAATCTGCTGAATTGCTCCCACAGTCCCTCCAGCAAACCCCTTGAGACAGTAATCCCATTTTAGCTAGCCTCTTTGGGGTATGAAAGAACCTGATTCTAAGCTTCCAGGTAAACTCTTGCCAATTTGGGGATGAGGTAGTTTTCCAGGCATTTCTAAAGATTTTCTCCCAGAGCTGGGAGTTCAAGGTGATTCCTAGCTCTAATGACTAATTCTGTTGAGTCTTCTGTATATTGTGGCCCCTATCTGCTATTATATTATTATATAGCATGGTCATTGCTCCCTTTCCGTTGATACTCTCCATATTGTCTCAAAAGCATATGGATAGAGTCTTTCGTCCTGCCAAGCCTGCATCTGTTTCTGTTTATTATTTATATAGTCTCTTATTTGATAGTAATATATGCAGTCTGAGTTAACCCATTTGTTTTGGGTTCTTAGAAGTTCGAATGGCCTGACGTCCCTGCCCTTCAAGATCTGCCAAGGAGCGTAAAAGCCCTCTTCATTTGACACTTGTACCATTTATGGTATCTCGTGGTCTAAACTCGAATTGAAGCACCAGTTTCTGTACTCCACATATTTCTAGCAGTATATCCTCTCTAGTCCCCAAAACCATGCCTCTGCAATGTTATTTTCGCGTGTCCCTGATAAGCAGCACACTCCACCTGAGCAGGCGGATTAAATATATCCATTGATAAAGTTGCATTTGGAGGCTAGAAAGTTCCATTTTTCCAGTGGGATATGTATGAAGGATGAGCCCATAATAGGGCCATTTTCATTTGGGCCTAAGCCAGTAGTTCTGCAGATTAGGACATGCTCTCCCCTGCCTGTCTTGGAAGATACAAAGTGTGCACATTTACTCTCGGCTACATGCCCATAGGAATGCCATCATTTCGTTTGCCACTGTGTTATCTCTACTATTGGTATTATACATGAAATTGTTTGAAAAGATATAATAACCTAGTAGAATATTTGTTTTGATAGCTTGTAGTCTCGAGTAAAATGGAAGAGGTAGGAGAGCCCATCTCTGTAGGTCTGACCAAATACTCTGCAGAAGGGAGGATAGTTATCTCTGAATAAGGATCGAGATTTCCTAATTTCACTCCGAGGTATTTAATAGTGGGGCAGTCCCATTTCATGGGAAATCTAGTCTTAAGCTCTTGTGATGGAGAGTTGAAGATCAAAATTTCTGTTTTTGCCCTGTTTAATTTGTAACCTGATATCTGGGAGAATGCTTCCAATTGTTGAAAAACTATGGGAATGGAATTTCTGGATTGGACAGATACAGTAAGATGTCATTCGCATACAACGCAATTTTATGTACCGTATCTCCTCAGTGTATACCTTGTATATCCGAGTTTAGTCGTATGGTTTGAGCCAGTGGCTCAATATAAAGAAACTAATAGTATGGGGATGAGGGACACCCCTGACGGTACCTCTATATAGCTTGAAAGGGTTAGATATGTATCCATTTGCTCGTATGTATGCAATTGAGTTTGTATATATTTTAGCAATTAATTGGCAGAATAGTGAGGAATCCAAAGCCGCCAGAGTCTCCTGAAGAAACTCCCAAGAGACCTGATCAATGCTTTCTCTGCATCTAAACTCGTTATACACGCTGGGGTAGATTTAGTGTGAATTCGGTCTATAATATTGATAGTCCTTCTAATGTTGTCCATTGTTTGTCTACCTGGAATGAAACCGCCTGGTCAATATGTATTAGACCTGGAAGAACTTTTGGACTCTCTTGGCCAGAATGGCCATCAGGATTTATAATCCGTATTCAATATTGAGATGGGGTGTATGAAGCACAGTTAGTGGTGTCTCTGGGCGGCTTTGGAATGACCGACACTATCGCTTGGGACCAGGATGGGGTGTTTAACTTTTGCTATGTTTACATAGTTGTAAGTTTCTTTAAGTATTGGTACCAGGGTCTCTTTAAAACATTTGAAAAATTCAGCAGGTAGCCGTCTGAACCCGGCACTTTCCGTCTTCAGGTTCGAATTTCTTGGGTAATCTCGGTATCTGCAAAGGTTCGGTTAAAGCCTTCCTTGTTCTTCCATAAGTTTCGGAAGGTTCAAAGGGGCCAGGTATTCTCTAATAACCTGGGTTGGGACAGATTCCCTTAGCATACAGGTTTTGGTAGTATATTTGAAAGACTCTGCTATTTCCTCAGTTTTAAACTGCAGTTTGTGTTTGATAGGGTCCCTGATCTTGGCTATGGTTGCCTTACTCTTATATTGCCTCAGTCTGCTGGTAGAAGCTTTAGAGCCCTCGGCCCTCCCTCATAGAACCTCTGCTTTAAGTAGATTAATTTCTGTTCTACTTGATAGTCTAAAATCTTTAAATATTCTTCTTTCAATGATTTGAGTACTCTGGCTCTATCTTTATTTAAACTATGTTGCTGCTGCTTTTCCAATTCCTCAATCTGATTTTATAAATCTTTTGTCTTTTAATCCTTTGTTTCTTTGCCTTTGCAGATATCTCTATAAATTTACCCCTAACTAGGGCTTTAACTGTATCCCATAGAGTACTGGGGATATGTCGGGTGTATTATTATCCTGTATAGTTTGTTTTATGGTCTCCTTTATTATTTCCTGATTTTCTTTAGTTTGGAGCAGGGATAAATTTAAACGCTAAAAGGTGGAACGCTTTGGTGGGCTATTGCTAAATTTATCTGAATGGGGGCGTGGTCTGAGAGCAGGAGGTTCCCATGTCCACGAGCACATACTTCCATAGTTTCTGTTGGCAATAGGAAATAGTCCAATCTAGAATAAACTTGGTGTGAGTGGGAAAATAAGGTATATTGTTTGGTGGTCTTGTGGTGTGCTGCCAGGCATCTATGAGGCCTAGTTCTTGTAGGACTTATTAACCTTCTTAGCCCTAGTATTCTCTGCCTTTACAAACTGCCCTGAGGCATCCAATGCTGGATTTAACCTTAAATTCAAGTCCCCGCCTATGATCAAATAACCCTCTGCCCACTGCAATACTTTTAGAAACAGATCCCTGTAAAAGATATATCTGCCCCAGGAGGAGCATACACTGAGACTAGGTAAGCATAGACCCATTATATTGGCCCTTGACTGCAGAGTATCTACCTTGCTTATCAATCAACGAGTCTGCAAGGTCAAATGGGGTTGAATGTGGAATTAAAATGGCCATTCCCATCTACGCCTCCCCAAGGTAATCCACGGCAACCACCTCCTGAATCCAAATTTCCCAACTTCTCATGTTCTTTTATTCATATGAGTTTCCTGCAACATAAAGAAGCTGCCTTTGTTTTCTTTAGGTATGAAATTGTTCTAGTTCTCTTAATAGGGTGGGCTATACCGTTTACATTAAAAAAATAATTTTCACTTCTGGGTGTGCCATTGTACCAATGATTATGAAGCGAGTGTTCCCCTCAACATATTATTTACTCTGCACTCAAGGGCAAGTGCTCGAACTTGACAGAATGGCAGTGACATTTCTCTCTCTGTAACCAACAACATCAACAGGTAACTTGAACAAGATTGTGATAAACACATCATTAAGTACTTTATACTAACAGTGACTTCCAATTCAGGAGATTCACTTAAATTCCCAATGAATCTCTAATAGCCAAGTATCCTCTCCTTGTAATATGGGGATACACCTGGCAGAGGAGTGAGGGAAGAAAAACAAAAAGTATCCCCCATGACACTATTTCTAGTGTATCCTCCCTCGAGCCTGCCAAGTTCTTTATTAGGCTCTGTAACGCTAAGACCGCACAGAAAAAAGGCAAAAAAAAGAAAAAAGAAAAATGTGCTCAAGGTTCAGTCCAGTGTTCTACGTGACGTCTGTACACTTCAGATATGCTGTTGTTTATTGTCAATGCTGTCCAGGCACTAAATAATCGACCCCGTAGCGCTTTCCATCCTGGATATACCCCAAAACCTGTTTGATTACATTGTCCATGCCCCTTAGCACATCGAGAAGCCTAGGTAGCCAGTCTTTCATTGGTATCTTGGTTTGTAGAGCATTATGGTGGACTCAGTTTCCCGCTTCTCATATCCATTTTATTCTCCCCTTATTACAGTACTGATCTGGGACTAAACAACGGTATAACTTTTTAAGGCTCCCTAAATTAAAACCGCTGGTGCAGGTGTCTGCTCAACCCTCCATCGGCTCCCGCTGATTCGCAACAGGTAGCGCTGGACCAGACTTACTTCAACAAGAGGAATCAGTTAGGGACAGAGTCAAACGGCAAGGTAATCATTTAGAGAGAAGAAAGAAAACAAAACTTATCCCTTTCAATCAGTCTTGCGTATCCTCAGACTGAGTTTCCTTCATGGGCTGCATTTCAGACAGTGCTGCACGAATCACCACTAGTAGGCTCTGAGATGATGTTGTAAGGATGCACCCCCGCCTCCTTTTGTTGACGCAATTAGCCAGTCACTAAGCGCCCGCTTGTTCTGCTGGGAAATAGAGTCTCCAGTTGGTTGCAGTGGGGCCTGCATGAGGCCCTTCGATATTAGGGCTTTACTTGCTTCCTCAGGCGTTTCATATCTGGGCCCCTCAGACCACATCACTCTAAGCCGAGCTGGGTATGGAGTATTAAATCTGATGTTATTAGTTTTAGGATCTTCAGTAAGGGATATATTGTAACCTTTGCTTCTGCACTCTGGTGGATAGTCGTGGTCGAAAATAAAGCCTATGTGATAAGTACTTAACCTCCTTTGTTGCTAGGCAATTGAAAGGATTTCCTCTTTGACTTTATAACTGTTAAATTTTAATATAATTGCTCGAGGTCTTGACTCTGGTGGAGGTTTCACCAGTAGAGCTCTATGTGCACGTTCTATCCCCAGTTTGCAGCCTGAAGGCAAGTTTGTTACATCACTGATTAAGTCAGAAATGAATTCAGTCATCCGCCCGCTTCTGAACCCTCCGGTAGTCCATGAATGCGTATGTTTTCCCGCCTCGATCTCCCTTCTAAGTCTAGGCATTTGCTTTGGAGTTGCTCTGTATAATGCAGTAAGGCCTGGAGGGCAAGGTTCATCTTAGCCGAGGTGTCTTCAGTGCTGCTAATTCTGTTCTCCGTTTCCTGAACTCTCTTCTCAAGGATTAGTAGATGTTGATTTAAATTTTTAAATTCGGTTTTATTCTCAGCTCTCATTGCTTTAAGTTTGTTAAATAGTCTATCAAATCGCGATCTGGTTAAATGTTCTTGCTCCTCATCTGTGTCCGGCAGGCTGGGTTGAAGGGCTGTGGCTTGCCTCAGAAAAGGTTGTCTTGCATCCACCACATCCGATTTTTTAGAGGATGATTTCGGTTTCAGACGGTTCCTGCTTTCTTTAGGAGGCTTTAGCATGGTTGTTTGAAGCCTTTTGGGGAGATATTCAAAGATTTGTAGTTTTGGGGAGGTTTGGGAGGAAAGCCCCTCAGTGTAAGAAGGCTATTCGTGACGCCACCGAAGTCCCCTGTATAATGTGATTTGTCTATTTTTTGCCATTTGTATTCCAGCATGCTATTGTAACCTTCTTATTACTTGCAATACTGTTCTACTGTTCCATGCCTTGCTGTTGTTTCATTAACTCTGTGCCACAGTATGTGGTCCAGCTCGTGCCTGAAGCGGTCCCTGGGATCAGCGCACTTACCCAGTTACCAAAGTCATAAATAAATAAATTCCTGTAATTGTATACTTTCTTCACATGTCGAAGATATATGGATAATCCTTTTATTCTATTTACACCTTGGACTATTATGCTTTTAAGAACTGCCTACAAGTTGAAAGTTTCTTAACTTTTTCACTAAAGGAAGACCTGCTGTTTCCTTCTTAGCTCTTGTATGCATTTTATAAGATATCCACTACTTACAGTACTTGTGTACCATATATGTATCACCGGAAGACATATCATACTGTATGCTGCACTAGAGATGCTCTTATCCTTATGTCTTTGGAATAACTACTAAATTAACTTGAAGTTTAAAAATTAATAAAGCCGGCCAGGTGGCACAGAGGGTTGAGGCGCTGGATGCCACACCTCACGCCCGCTGGTGACCCAGGTTTGAAAGCCAGCTTGGGCCACGAGGGTCGGCAGGGAGGGAGAGGATTGAGCCTCCGATGACAGCTCTCCTCCCAGCGAGGTGGGTGGGCATGTCGTCCCGGGTGGAGGATGGGAGTAGCGCCAGACCACGGGGAGACAAAAAGTAGTGCGGCAACATGGCCTTGCAGCGTTCATGTGCAAGGGGTAGGGACACAGAAAAATGGAAAATGGCTGCCGACTCCGTGAAGTCCCCACCAGTTTGGCAGTGCACTGCCCCGGACTGCCCGTAACTGCCACGTAATCAGGTCTTGGGGCCGGAGGGGAGAGGTGTCTGCCAGGCTGGAAGGGGTACGGATATCATTGGCAGGCCAAAGGAGGAAAACACAATATGGAAAAATAAAAGAATAAAAGCAAGTTTAAAAAAACGAGAGCTCAGCTGCCTGCCCTCAGTTTTCACACCAGGTCCAGACTGTGTCCTCACTCTGTGGTCAAGGAAAAATGAACCTTCTGGAAGCTTGTCTACCCTTCATGTCTCTTTTGGAGCTGTGAAAACTCACAGCTTCCAAAACCAGACTCTGACAGCACAACTTCAATCTCTCCCCAAAGCAACAAGCAAATATTTTTACACACTCATTAAAACCATTCAAGGTTAACGATCTAAGAACCGAAGCAGAACAATCTGTCTTAAGTTAGGACCTTCCTATCTGGTCCTTCCACTCCTCCTTTCCTCAGATATCTCCTTCATAAGGTGCTTTTACAGGGCTTACCTCTGTACTACTGGTTCCATGACTCACTCTGTTCCACTCGGTCCACTGCGCTGGGTGAGACTGACTTCAAGTCTCAGTTACCCTGCATTACTGCACACAGATGTCCAGGTGGAGCAAGCATATGTTTATGATGATTGACAGCAGAGTGCTGCCCCATTCCAATCAACTTGGCTATATTAAGGTGAGTCAAGCAAGGAAACTAGATAGTTTACCAATTTCTTTTAAAAAGCACATCTTGGTATTCCTAAAGTATTGTCTGTTCTAACTGTGGAACAGGTTGTTTCAGTTTTCTGTATCATGAACTTCTGCTTTAAGTCCTGTTTTGCTGTTCAACAACAGATCAGTGGAGACATGTCCGAGAGTGTTGGGAAGCAATCTGTTTCAGCTCCTCTGAGCTACTGTAGTGCTAGGCACCCAAAACGCTACAGGCATTGTTGGTCACTGTACGGCTGGCACCCTTCTTCCTACTACATGCAGTGATGCAGTGCTGAGGTTAGGGTTTGAATAGAGAGCAAGTAGAGAAAGGAAAGGAGTGGAAAGCAGGTTCTAGGGAGAAAAACACGTGTGGAACAGGACCAATGGGAGGGAACCAGTGAAATGAGGTGTGATTTTTTTTCTTTTTTCACTTTCTATTTATGCCCTCCTTCCGATTCCCAGCACCTGCAAGCCTTGTTAACACCAAGGCACCGCCTGACCTCCAACACTCCAACCTGCCAATACATTCCTCCATAAAGCCTTGGCTCTACTCCCCAGGTGGGATGGGAAGTGGGGGTTTACCCCAAGTATCTTATAGCAGCAGGAAGTGCTGCTGGCAATGTGCAGCCTGGATGTCCGTCATTGCCATGCTAGGCCCTTTTTCTGAAGTTCTTCTGCCTCACTGGACGCCAGCATGCATGGGGCCTCAACGCTGGGTGACACAACGACCAGACTTCCCAGCTGGCATCCACGCCTCCACTCTGCCTTTGCTGCGCTATTATCAGTAGTCACCCAGCAGGCAGCCCCTGCAGCAGAGGCAGCGACCATCCCTTCCGAGAGGAGACTGCTGAATCTTCCTCCCTGGCCAGCCTCCAAGCTCAGGCTGGTTCCAGAACCCGCATCACCAGCTGTAGCTTTAGTGCTGCACTGAAAGTCTGGCAGACATGTTCTGTTTAAACACACAGGTAACAGGACTGAGGAAGGGGTCAAAATAAATATGTTGGAGGAGAGAGCTAAGCCACCTGCAGTGATTAACAGCTGTGCAGCAAGTGGCTGTTAAAATGCTGCCACCGTGCAGCATGTGTGCAAACATATGAATCACAATCTATGAAAATCCATGGCATTATTTCTAGAGCATTACCAGCAATAGGTAGGATAGGATACGATAGCATGGAATACAAACTGTCTAGAATCAAAGAACATTGTATTTCAGACAATTTAGATCTTTTTTTTCTCAAAGAAAATGTTTACTAAAAAGCAGTCCTTATTACCCTGTGTAACAAACCTCATGAAAGGTGAGCAGCATTCTATTTGGTCAGTTACTGGTCTTTATCTGCCTAGTAAAGGACAGGTAATGTCAACAGAAAGTCCCACGTTCTCCTCTCTGAAGAGTTTTCAGTTAAAAATGTATTGATGCATTGTCATTTTTAAGTAAAACACGTTGTCAATTTATTTACCTTGGATAGCTCAGATGAAATATATCATCATGGGGATTTTCAGATGGATGGAGGCAGCATTTGCATCCACGGAGATGTGTCCAGATTAGGGATGTCACAATATAAATTTTTCCCCGAATCCCTCAAACCTCGGACCTGCTCTGCTCACCGTGCCCCCATGCCCAGGCTTACGCCCAGGGTGGGAGTGCCAGGCGGGTTTCCCCAAAAGGACACTATAGGCAAGCACTGGCTTAGCCCCCTGGATCGGGGCCACAGGAGCAGACCCACCCCAGCGGATATCAAAAGCAGTGGTGACGGTGGTGGGGCAGGTCGTCATGCCAGGGGCTGGCAATGTTTTCCAATGCTTCCTGGGGGCAGGGACATGCAATGATGTCCCGCTTCCGCCCGGCCCCTCAAGCGATGGTGCTGGCACGGTGGTGGCTCCCAGCCTCCAACAGGAGTTTGCGGTGTGCGGACACTATACCCCTCCCCAGAGAAGGAGAGTAGTCCCTAGGATGCTCAATCCCTCTCCCTCCGGTTGGCCCTCCGATGTCCCAAGTCCATTCCTGAACCGGGCGTTGGCGTCTCAGGCAAGTGCCATGCCCTGTGCTGGTGGGCGGCACAGTATCAAATTTTTACTATCACAATATATGGGTAAAGGTACCACGATACACTGATTATCACGATCATCAGTAGAATTACAAAACATTTTTCCCACATAGCTGTTTGGACTCGGTCGCCACCTGCTCCAGCCTTCAGGTGTCCTGGTGCCCCAACCCCAACTGCAACTCCCCTGCTGTCTTACCAGTGGGGATCAACATGGGGAGATGTGTGAGGTTACCATTCACCATTAAGTAAGTCAACTGGTGCACATACCTTTCCCCACCATTTCTTTTCCCGTCCCTCAGGCTGGCACACATGTGATGGTGCAGGTGTATGAAGTAAAGATGTTGCATGTACTTAGCCCCTGCACCCAGTCAGAAGGCTGGTACTGCTGAGTCATCCGACCTCTACTAGATGACAACCAAACAGCAGCTTGCGCTGTCCCCTCTCTAAAGAAGGAGATCCATCAATGGGTGCTAAGTCCTCCTTCATGCAGTCAGCCCTCGAGGCGTCCCAGGTCTATTCCTGAACCTGGTTTACTAAGCGTGGCAACAGGTGAGGTGCCCAGGCTCTCAGCACTCCATGCCACAGGGCCGGCACTGTATTTCTAATTTTAAGGAAAAATTGTAAAATCTGATAGGAGGATGGTGGGGAATCAGGAATCATGGTTGCACCTGGAAGGGATGCACTGCTGGAAAAGCAAGCTGAGGTGCTTTATCACTGTATATTGTGGTATCTAGTGCTGCACGATAATCATACTAACATACTAAAATGCCAGCAGAATAGGCCTAACGGTCTTTCATGTCAGCTCGTTTGGTCAGCCCCCACCCTGGGAGCTGACCATGCTGCCCTCTCGCCCTCTGACTTCTCCTTCCCAGTTCCGGATAGTCTTGCTGCACTGGATTTTGCTTCCAGAACCCTTCCCCATACCTGTCCCACCCTCTTGAGCCCTCCACCATCTCTGCCTCCACCAGCCCCTGGGCAGCGCGATTCCATGGCTCCACCAACCTCTCAGTGAAGTAGCACCTCCTCCTTTCTCCCTGAATCTTCCCCCCTCCAGCTTTCACCCATGCCCTCTAGTTGCCCCCTCCTCCTTTCTTGAAGCACCTTGACTGCTCCTCCCCTATTTACCCCTTCATGTACCTGAAGACCTCTATCATGTTCCCCGGTCCCTTCTCTCTTTTAATGTGTACATATTTAGCTCTTGAGCCTCTCCCCATAGGTCCTGTCCCCAAGCCCCAAATCATTTTGGTTGCCCTCCTCTGGACCCTCTCCAGGAGTTTAATGTCCCTCTTTAAGTGTGGCCTCCAAAACTGCACGCAGTACTCGAGGTGCGGCCTCACCAAGCAGTTATACAGAGGAAGTATCACTTCCCTCCTTCTGGAGGTGATCCCCTAGCGATGCCTCCCAGCATCCTGTTGGTCTTGGCTGCTGCCCTCCTACAAGTCTCCGAGTTGTTCATGTTGACATCCACCACCACCCCAGGTCCCTCTCAGCCATCGAGGCATGTAGCATTCCTCCCTGAGGGTGTACACTTGGCCGGGTTTCTGGCCCCAGGTGCAGTACCTTGCATTTCCTGCATTGAACCTCAGCTTCCACTTTCAAGACCATCTTTCCAGAGCCTTCAGGTCCCCTGTAGGCCACCCTGCCCTCCTCCCCATCCACCACCGCCTTCCAGTTTTGAGTCATCCGAAGAGACTCATCTCACTCCTGATATCTGTCCTTATGTCAGAGGCGTGGCGTTGAACAGGAGGTGCCCAAGGACTGATGCCTGTGGAACCCCTAATGACCCTCCTTGGGGATGAGACTATCCCGCCAACTACGACCCTCTGGGTACAGTCCTGGAGCCAATTGCCTATCCATCGTGATATTGTTTTTACAGCGATAAATTATCATCAGTGGTAATTACTGTCACATTGTGTTATCAGGACATCCCTTGTCCAGATGTCTGCGTCCTATTCACAGACATCTGGAAGTATTTTAATAACTCCTGAAGTTTACATCAATTTTTGCTGCAGCTACGGGACTCGTGCCCGTTTTCCGTACAAGTATGGAAATCTGCCATAAGTTAGCCAACTTTTGTTGGTCTAACAACCCAGGTGGATGTCGGCATCCATGTACAAACAATGGACACAATGCTTTGAAAATACTGCCCTAGTATCTAGTTTCCATGGGGTCCTGCTTCTGTCCATTTCTGTCACTGAGTGGACTGAAGCACTGTGAGATTGTTGATTTGCCCATGGTCACACACTGTGACTGGCTCTAGCTAAGTTTGGACCTGCAATCTCCCAGTTCTCAAGCCAGTGTTCCACACTGCCTCCACAGATGTACATGGTAACAAGGACTACCATTCCACGTTGTTACTGGTCAGCTAACTGATAGCTGCATTGGAACTATTCAAGGTAAAAAAAACACTATTCTTATAGTACACAAGGAGTGCCAATCTTGGTGCTACAAAAAGCTGCAGGAGCAGCTTACCTCCCTGTGAGTTCAGTACTTGATACTCCAATGCTCCAATAGTCAGCCATTCACATTGCATTACGTTTGCTAAAACAGAAGGAGGCATTGCCTACCTAGTCTGTATATGTACTCCATTGTCTCAATTGATTTGACCCTGTAATACCCTTCAAATGCAAGTAGGCATCCAGCCTCTTCTTTAACTGTCTGGCTGTCTCCCTCCACTCCTAACTCTCATGTCTCTCTCGGCTACACTCTCCACCGGTTGGACTGTGGCCGGCAGGAGAGGTGGGGCTGTGTCTTCTATTTGAAGGATTCTCTCATGGGGCTACCACTCCCCGCCTGACCTCGACCATAAGGCCCAGGCACTTACTCTAAAGCTGTCCCTTGACCCAGCTAGAGGCCCATTATTCCTAACCGTAGCCACATACCCCCAAGAACCAATCCCAGGCCCTGGGCCCACTAATTGACTACCTCACCTCCCTACCCAACTCTTCGGACCAAATCTTGGTGGGCGACTTGAATATAAACTGGCTCTGCCCTCGTCCTCCTCCCACCATGAGGCTTTCGATTCAATTGACCTAACTCAACTGGTCATACAGCCTACTAGAAAAACCTGGGGGACAAGCACCCTCCAGGATGTGGTCCTCACCAACAGGCCAATCCGCATCCACAACATCCAAATCCTCCTGACTGCCTCAGTGACCACTCCCTGTGCTTTTCAACTGGGAAACCCTCGGCCCTCATCCCCGGTCAAAACCACCTCTCGAAGGTGGCTTAGGCCTGGGGACTCATAGGCCTTAAGCATTTCCTTGCCCACACTGATTGGTCCCCTCTGGCGAGGGCAACCAACATTGACTTGGCCCTGGCCTTCTTTGTAAGCATTTTCAACTTTGCCTGTGATATCTTTTGCTCCCATAACTGCTAGGAGGTCCAAAGTGAAACATGCCCTTGGATCACCCCTGCCCTACTGTGGCAGCTTAAGCAGCGTGACAATCTTTGGCACCTTGCTGTTGCTACTGGCCGTTCAGCTGACAGGCAGTCCCTATGCTGCCGCCCGCAACCAGTGCACCTGGGCCATCTGCAGGCAAAAGGCGGAATACTACCAAGCCTCTCTTACCTCCTCCTGGGGAACCCCAGGTGCTTCTGGGACAACATCAAGCAACTGAATGGTCACTCCCAGTCCCCCTCTCCTTCTCTTCTCAACATCAATGGTACCGTCTCCTCTGACCCTGCCCTCATTGCCACCCACCTCAATAACTCCTTTACCAACCTTAGCTCAGTACTTCCTGGTAACTTTTCAGTCCACCTCCTCCATCTGTACCACCACCCATTGCCGCCCCTCTTTCCACCTGCGTCGTGTCACCATGCAAGAAGCGGCCTTACTTGCCTAAAGCCTAAAGGTAACACCATCGTAATGACTCACTTGATCCCTGCCTTTTACGTCAGGTCCTGGATCAGGTCCTCTCACCTATTACGTGCATTTTCAACAAATCACTCTGTCTCGGACAATTCCTCTGCCTGGAAGATTGCCACAGTTACCCCTGTCCATAAAGGTGGTGACAGGACTCTTCGGTAACTACCGACCATCTCAATCCTCTCCTCCCTCTCTAAGGCGTTAGAGAAAATTGTGGCGTCCCAAGTCTCTGACTACCTCTGTAAGTACAATGTTCTCTGCCCTGAACAACACGGGTTCAGAGCAGGTCACAGTACCAATACAGCACTCCTGGAATTTTCCAACTTCCTCCATGCCTCCTTGGACTCTGGTGCCTGGCTGGTGCTATATTCATTGACCTGTCTAAAGCATTCGAATACCGTTTAGCATCCTCTTTTGCTCTCCACCCTCGACCTAATAGGCTTTGCCTCAGGACCTGTTTCCTGGTGCACCAGCTATCTCTCCGCCCGCTCCCAATGTGTGAAAGTCAGCGGTACTCCTCTGAAACATGCCCTTTCGCTCTGGGGTGCCGCGAGGGCTCAATTCTTGGACCCCTACTATTCTCACTCTTTCTTAACTCCTACCCAGCAGTTGTACGGGTAAGATGCTTCTCTATGCTGATGATGCTGTTCGTTGCCTCCCACAATGACCCCATGCTGCTACAGAACTCCCTCCAACTAGTCTTTGACTCTGCAGCTACCTGGTTCACTGAGCACCGACTTGTTATCAACCTTAAGAAAACAAAAATGATGCTCTTCCCACCCCCAAAATAAGTACAGCAAGTTTCCCTTAGCTGTCCACTCCACACCAATCTCGTCATTGACCAGGTGCAGTCCTATAAATATTGGTATAACCTTTGACCCTGCACTTTCATTCCATGGACATATATCTGCCCTAAATTCTGTCGCCAACTCACGGCTAGACATTCTTTACCGGCACAAGAAATGCCTCCCTCCTGATGCCCCTCCGCCTGGCTGTCACCTCCTCGTCATGTCTCTCATTGACTATGGCCTTCCGGTCTATGGCTCAGCAGATCAGACTGCCCTCAACAAGGTTCGCCTCACAGTTAATAAGGCCTGCAGACTTATCACTGGTGCTCCCAGACTCACTCACTCACACATGTGAGCTGTACACCTGGCTACCCTACTCAACCTGGAAGAGCGACTCATGTATCAGACATGCCAGCTCACCTTTAAAAGCCCTGCGTGGCCCTATCCCCCATGGCCCTGTCAACTCCATTCGCCGTGCTGCACCGGCCTGATCACACGGCGCGGCTGTCAAGAGCTACCCTAGTTATTCGGAGGCCAGGACCTCTCAAGGTCAGAGGGCATTCCCCCACCTGCCGCCCCACTGGTATAACTCCCTCCTGCCAGTGTCTCAAACTCACTAACCTTAGCTTGCTTTAAGCCCAGGCTCAGAAACTTCCTGCTTAGCTCTCTAAAATGCAACTGCCGCTAGCCTAGTGTAAAAAAATATATATATACTCTGTTTGACAATGCTCACTGAGCAGCTCCCCCACTTCCTTTCCCTACTAATTCCTCCTCCCCTATCTCCTCCCTTCTACTCCCACCAGCTCTCCCCGACCATAAGTTTTGCACCTTTTGTTATCTTTGCTTCGTTGGAGATTGTATTCTATTGTAACAAAATTGCAATTGAACTGTAACTTTTTTTGTTTGTAAGTACTGTGTCCCTTGTACTACTGTTCTGATGTCCTCTTTGTGACGAGGTACCTTTGTAAAAGAGCCTCTGCTCAAAGGTTTCTAAACTGATGTTTAACTAAATAAATAAATAAATAAATAACTCCCAAACTGAGTCTCCCTTTATTACCTCACCTGGCAAACTTGCCAAAGGCCTAACAATTCAGTTAGTAAAAAGCATTTTCTCAAGTCCAGGTTAAAATTGCCTTTTGTCAACTGTGTCTCATGTCCTCTTGTTCTCCCACTCAATTGTTTTCCAGAATTCTTGTCTTATCAAATTTAATGTGCCTGTGCATAATCTTAAAAATAGCTGTATTTTAATGACCCCATTTGGCCACTTAACTAACAAGACTTTTCATTAGTTGATCTGTAGCTTTAGCTGAACCCAATGGACCAATAATATGTAAAGAATACGAGTTAAAAATAGCCACATTGACTTTTATGTGGCTTACCCTGCACTCTCAAACCTTTACATCACAAAACAACAGTGCGTGGGGTGGGGCCCTCATACCATGAAGAGGGAGGGATCACGGAAGCTGGCTATTCTGAGCCAAAGTACGATTCCTTTCCTTCCAAAGTGGGCTGATCTCCAAAATAGTGGGATATCAAGGACTGAACTCAAAGAGTTATAAGCTAGCCCCAGTGAATTTGGGAGAAAGTTTTTTTTTTGAAGGAAGCATAACTGATGTTCTTTAAACTGATAACAGACCATTATGTTGGTCCGTATTGTTTGAATAATGAGTAAAGCAGTAAGGTCCAGTGGTTAGAGCACTGAATTATGACAGAAGAGATCACAGGTTTAAATCCCACCCTGGTCACAGACTCACTGTGGCACCCTTAGAAAGAAGCATGACCTCCTGTGCTTCAGTCCATGTATATAAAACTGGGTACTAGCAGGACCCCCGACAACAAGATGTTGCATCTGGTATACTATTAAAGTCTACCTAGCCATTCAGTGACACTAGGCTGACTGCTCTCCATCCCCAGAACATACACAGGTACTAGTCTTTGCGGGAGGGATCGACTAAGCAGTTGGGACATTGACATACTGCCCCAATCATGGGTGCCAGGGGCAGATCCAGGATCTTATGAAAAATGGGGTCCCAGCAAAAGATCTGAGCATCTCAACAAAATTTTAAGGGCACTGATAACATGCGTAGTTACCTTAGTTACCTTTATTTCTATCTCTTTCTTCTCCCAGCATGCTGAAATGTGCAGGAACATTGTCTTCCTTCCCCCTTCTCATTACTGTAAGTGAGCCGCCTCAACATGTCCACTTCAATCACTGTATCCAGCCTACTTAATCGTTAAACCCACCCACCACCCATCTGAGCCCCACACCCTCACCACCCAAACATTAGAAACCTCTTTCAGAACTCAATATAAAACTCGCTTTATTTCACTTACTCACGGATTTGAGCTCTGTCCTCCTTCACAATTGCCTGAATGACTCGGTGGCTCTGCAAGATAACACTGCCTCACTTAACGACCACTCAAAATACTATTTCAGACACATCTCAGTAAAAGACACTAAGAAATACATAAAAAGAGTGCTTGGGAAAACAAGAATAGGTAGCGATTCAATTGACATGAAGATGATGGGACTCACCTTGGTGAGGTAAATGTCCCAATCACAAAATCTTCAACAAGTCCCTCTCCTTGGGAAAATTCTCGCCCTGTGGAAGCAGGCACTCATCACACCAGTGTACAAAATGGTGACCAAGCTTCCACGGCCAACTATAGGCCCATATCCATACTGTCCCTCTCTAAAGCACTTGAAAGAATAGTGTCAGACCAGCTTATCAATACCTGGATAAATACAACCTACAGTGTCCTCAGCAGCATGGCTTCAGGAAAGGCCACAGCACCACCACAGCTCTGGTTGAATTCATGGACTATGTTCACCAAGACATGGATGATGGAAGCCTTGTGGGGTCCATTTTCATTGACCTAACAATGGCATTTGATATAGTCAACCATAAGATTCTCCTACAACAACTGGAAGATCTGGGCCTGTCACCAGCTTCTGTGGGCTGGTTTAGTGACTATCTAGCCACCAGGAACCAAAGGGTAAAGATCGAGTAGTGTTATCTACTGCCAGAGAGGTCTCCCTAGGCGTCCCTCAGGGATCTATCCTAGGCCCTCTACTGTTTAGTCTCTTCATAAACAGACTTCCCACATCATGCCCGGTAGAGTCATCCTTTATGCTGATGTGCAGTAATTCTGAGTCGGCCCAAATATAAGTGAACTGGCAAGTAAACTGCAAACTACCTTCAACTTGTTGTAGGACTGGTTAACAAACTACAAACTTCTCCTCAACTATAAAACCAAGGAGATGTTACTAACCAGCCCCCACCTTAGGAAAAGAATCCCAAGCTGACCATCACCAACAAGAACGCCCCACTCGAGCAGGTACAGGTATTCAAATACCTGGGTATTCATTGACAAATCCTTCAACTTCTCCTATCACACTGATCACGTGGTAAAGAGCATCAATGCTAAGCTTGGAATCCTGTACAGACACAGGAAATACCTCACGCCTGATGCCCTTGTGACCCTTAAAAGATCGCCACTGCGCTTAAATAAGGCTTGTAGGCTTGTCCTAGGGGCTGACAACCAACTGCACACATGCCTGCTATATAATCACACAAATTGGCTCAACCTTAGGGACAGAATAAAATTCCAGACCTGCATCCTAGGCAAAAAAGCACTGCTAGCTCTTGTACCACTTTGCAACCAACAAATGTTCCAGACATCTAGTTCCCAGCACAATACTCGTGGGACTTGATGCTGTGCTTTCAAGGTACCTTTCAGAAGAACATCCCTGGGGCAGTGCTCCTTCTCCTACAAGGCTCTGCAATGGTTGAATGATCTCCCAGTCTCAACAACTGGCTTACAGAGCCTGAGGATCTTAAAACACAACTTAAACAGCACCTTGCCAACTTATCCATTTGCAACTGCTTCAGTTAACACCTACTTCCCTATGAGAGATCCATCCCATCACTTAGTAGCAGCACTTAGCTTCTCACCCCAGCCACCCCTACCTATAGTAACAACCCTTACTCACAGCACTTGCCTTGTGAGTCTCTAATCCCCCCCCCCATCCCTTCGTGATCTGAGAACCCCTGCAGTTCAGCCTAGGGCCTCACCACCTATGCCTGTGAGGCTGCTCCTCCCACTACCTCTCCTCCAATTCACTCCACTTTTCCCTGGACACTTCCCTCCCATCACACCGCTGACTCCTCCCCCATCCCGCTTGGTTATAAAACTAAGCTCTGACAAAGCTTTCTCTCTGCGCACAGGGTTTTCTTTCCATCTCTATAATCCTTTCTATTCTTTCCCATTCTCCTTTAATTAAGATCAAATAGTAGTCTAAACTCTGTATGTATTATGTCTCCGCTCTTTACACTAGAATGTATAAACAACTCTAAAGTCTGTGACTGAGTGAAATTATAGTTTAGAACCTTGCCAAGTGACCTTGTAGTTGATTCTTGTGACATTGCAATTGTTCTGTATTGTCTGTCCTATCTAGACATGGAACCTTTGTGAGCGAGCTTCCAGCTCAAAGGTTGTTTCGAATCAATAAACTTGAAACTTGGGTCCAAAGCAGAGCACCACCTATATCCTCATCTGTCTCACCGCAGGGTCTGAAAGATCTTTTGTCCCTCCCAGGATGCATCTTTGAAACAAGCTGTTACCAGCTCAGTATGTCCTTCTTGGTAAAACACTTGAAGCAGTTAAATAAATCTTGTCCAAGAAAACACTACTAGAGTGCGATACCGCCCTTCTGGCCCTACAGTAAGATAGATAAGGATAAAGATTAGTGTGCTGTGTTGTATCTACAGTAAGTGAAATAATTTTTTTTTTTTGTTAATTGAGTCCAAGTTCAAGTTTATTGTGATAAGATCCACTGAGCAAGCTCATTTGCAATAATCCAGGAGAGGCAGAAAGGTGGCCTGGACCAGTCTCAGTCTAGAGGTCAGGAGATCAGAGTTTCGTTTCTGAAGAAGAAGCCGAGCCTCAGCTTCAACTTTATAACTAAGGCCTCGAGGTGAGAGATAAAGGATAGATGAGAGTCAAGAAAATACAGATATTTGAATCTGTCCACTACTTCAAGCGTATCACCAAGAAGGGTAGTAATAGGCGGGGGCTGCAGTTTAGTGAATTTGAAGAACTGGGTGGGTGAAGAACATTACTTTGGTTTTCTCGGCATTTAGTAATAGTTTTGATTGGACTAAGTTGTTCTGAAGCTGGTTAAAGTCAGACTGAATCACAGAACAGACTTGTGCGAGCGAAGGTTTGGAGATACATAGCACAGTGTCATCAGCGCGTGGTGGATTTTGAATATATAATGTTATTGCTCAGGTTATTGACGTACAACAAGAAAAGCAGGGGCCCAGAATGGAGCCCTGGGGAATCCCTCCTGCTAGAGAAAGAATGGAGGAGAATGTCCTGTTAGCCTTGATTTGCTGCTGTCTATCCACCAAGTAGCTAGTGAACCATTTTATTATGGAACTTTCAAACTCCTGTTCCTTAAGGTTGTCCAGGAGAAGGCCAAGATTGACTGTATCAAAAGCCTCACTAAGGTCTAGAAATACAGCCCTGCAATCTGTTTATTATCTATGGCCTCCAACCAATCATTCGTAATTTTGCACAAGGCAGATATAGTGTTATGATGATGTCCAAACCCAGACTGTAGAGGGCTGACCAGTTGGTGCTTATCAAGAAATTCCTGACTGTATACTAACCAATTTTTCTAACAGTATAGCGCGAGGACTGGCAAAATTGAGATAGGCCTATAGTAGTAGTATACATCTCTAGGATGTCCAGACTTGAACAGGGGTAATATGTGGGCTGCCTTCCATTCATGAGGTACAATGCCCTCTGTTAGTGACAAATGAAATAGGTGGGTAATGGGGGCTGTCAGGTAGTGGTAGTCTAGCTTCAAGAAGAAAGAATCGATACTGTCTGCTCCAGAGCTCTTTTGGTGTCCAGTTTGAATAATAAATCTGCAATTTGTTTGTATGTGATGGTGGAAAAAGGTGAAGGTGGCATGGGAAGGAGGACTGGTTACTGTCGCAGTTTGTGCGATACAGGGCGAGGGTAGCTGCTTGGAAAGAATTGAAAGCAAGGCCTGCTGTGAAATGTTCATTGAGTTTGTCAAGTATTGTTGATTTGTCGGTAATAGAGGTCCCTTGATAAGTAATCTTACCAGGCAGAGTTGGAGGTTCTTACGATCTTCCACTGATTTAAAAGTATGCCAGATTTTAGCAAGGTTTCTCTTGCAGATTCGAGAATGTTCAGATAATAAATTTGTTTGGTGTTTCTTCTCAGTCTAGTACAGGCATTGCGCAAGCCCTGAAGGCTGCCCAGTCATCAGGAGATTTAGTACGTCCCGCAGTTGCCCACAGCTGATGCCTCTTTAGCAAAGATTTTTAAGGTCCCCATTAAACCATGGACAAGACGTTGTTTTTACTCTGCAGCTAATCATTGGGGCATGTTTATTTATGATACAACTAAGGGTGGAGTTAAGAATGTGCATGGCCTCACTGGTAGAAGGTGCTAGGTAAAAACTTTGCCAGCTGATGTCTCTCAGGTCTGCTAGAAAGTTAGCTGAGTTGAACTTCCTAAAACTCCTCTTGTTAACAAATTTCCATAACGGGGGTAGGTTTTAATAGGTTCCAACACATATTACTATATTATGGTCACTGAGATCATTGTGGAAAACAGCTTCTTGTAATGTTTTGTGTTGTCTATTCATAATGACTAGGTCTATAAGTGAACTAGTGAGATGATTCTTATGGTTTGGCCCAGTGATTCCTATAATTACCTGACTCGGATCCAGGTTGTCACAGAGATTCTTTAGAGGGTTTGATTTTGAGCTAAGCCAATCCAAGCTCAAGTTGCCAAGAATTAATGATTCATTTGTGTTTGTCTACAAAACTATGTAAATAGGGCAAGAGATCCACCCTCCCAGAGGGTGGTCTGTAACAGCTATTATGTTAATTGATACAGCAGATGCGACAGTTTTAATGACAGGCATTCAAATTCCTTAGGCTTGGAGATGGCATGAAAGACAGCGGCAGTTAATCTATCATTAACATAGATGACCACTCCACCCCCTCCCGTGTGGCTCTATCTACATGGTATAAGGAGTAGAGTGATAGGGTTTAAGCTTGGTCCGATATGGTACCCTTCAGCCAGGTTTCTGTTAGGACCAAAATATCTGAACAGTATGGGAAACCCATGGTTGTAGTTCAGTCAATTTCTTTTGGGAGACTACAGATATTTATCAGCACTATTTTTAGACTTTTAGCAGAAGCAAAGTCAGCAGGTGACACTAATGAGGCGATAGGGTCAGGATTGAGCTCTATGTTACCTGAGCAGAGGAGAAGCACAAAAATTATTTGTCATGTCCAAAGTCAGATGGAGATGTTGTTCAGCTTACATCAGGGCTCATGGAGGTAGCACAGTGAAGCTGATCATTTTTTGTAGCCAGAGATTTGGTTGTGCGAGCATGCAGAGGATTAAAATTACTCCGACTACGGAGGAGCCACACCCACTGGAGCATTAACGTAAACTCACTCTTGAAGATCCCCCCATCGTGGATAGCGGAGGGAAGGTTGAAAACAGTAAAGGACGAGCTGCCCTGCTAATTATGGGAATAGTGGCAAGTCATGTTATGGCAATTGACGCTTTAAAAGATGGGTATCAGATGGAGGGGCTGGTAGGATGCCAGTTTTTTGTTTTGTTTGTTTTTAGATGGTATGGAGGGAACCAGGAAGTGGTAAGGCAGGGAATGACTGATGGGGTACTAGCCATGGTCACCTTAGGGTGGGGAGAAGTGGACTTTTAATTTGGGGGGCAGGTGGGGAGGTGCAATTTGAGTACGACTACCCTTAATAGGGCCTAATATTCATTATTCAGATCCAAATTCAAATAAAGGCAGTGTGGACTACTGGTTAGAGCACCAGCCTAGGAAAGAACAGTTATATAAGAACTTACTGTAACAGTAGCTCTTTGAGAGAATCTCTTGCAGCAGGTCACACCTGAAGAACTACAGCCACCAGGCACCAGAACCACAGGACACATTTTTGCAAGCAGTCTATCTGGTGCCGCCTATGGCAATGTCACCACGTTGATGTCCACCCATACAGCCATGGGTGGCCCCACCGAGACCATCCAACGATGCAGGCCTGGACACTTGCTGTTACCGAGACATGGTACACAATGAACCATGAATGGGATAGCCATATCAGATTCTATTTAGAAAAAGACAGGGTGGGAAAAAGGGTGGAGGAGTGGCTATCTCTGTCAGGGAGGGAATTAAAGCAACTGAAGTTCAGGGAATGCAGGAGGGAGCGAAGCACTGTGGGTCACCCTGAAGACAGGAAATGGCACTGCCATTCGCACAGGTGTGATCTGCAGACCTCCAGCACAAGCGGAGGAGATGGATGGGGTACTAATAGAAACCATTCACAAAATGACAGCCAAAGGTGAAGTGCTACTGGTGGGAGACTTCAGTTTTCCTGATGTGGATTGGAGCACCCAGGTTGCAGCCACAGCCAGGAGCAGGGGCATTCTGGATGCCCTGCAGGCGTGCCTCAAGCAGCTTGTGGCGGAACCCTCCAGAGAAGAAGCAATATTGGACCTGGTATTCTCCAATGTGGACAGAGTAACCGATGTAATGTTGGGTAGCCGCCTAGGGGTCCAGTGATCATCGTATGGCGTGGTTCAATGTGAGAACAGTGGAGGAGTCAAATCCACACAAGAGCAAGGGTCCTGGATTTCAGATGGGTTGACATTGCAAAAATGGGGAATGTCTCAAGGAAGCCCAGGCAGGAAAAGAAGAAGTGGGGTGGGGGCTGTAGAGAAACAATGGGCTAACCTTAAGGGAGCCGTAGCAGAGGCAACAAACCCTTGTGTTAGGTAAGTAAATAAAACAAAGAGAAAGAAAAAACACTATGGTTCTCAAAGGACGTGGCCAGGAAGGTAAGAGAGAAAGACTAGTGTTCAGGAAGTACAAGGAAAGACAGAGGGGAAGACAGGAGTTGTATCTAGAAAAGCAGAGGGAGGCAGGAAAGTAGTCAAGAGCAAAGGCGCAAATGGAGGAAAAATTGCCCAAACAATTAAGAAAGGAGACAAGACCTTTTCAAGTACTTAGTGATAGAAAGAAGACCAGGGTGGGATTGTGAGGTTAAAAAGGAGGAAGGGGTGTGCAGAGGGGACCTAGAAAAGCAACAATCCTGAACAAATATGTTTGTTCAGTATTCACGGAAGAAGGAAGGACCACTACTGGATAGGAGCACCAGTGAGAGACAGGCAGACACCAGCCCGCTTACGAAGAAAAGTTTAAAGAAACTCAAGAATCTGAAAGGGGACAAGGCTATGGGGTCGAATGGGATACATCCCAGAATATTAAAACAACTTAGAGGGTGCTGGTAGTACGACTAGCAGCCTATTGTTTTTTTTCTTTTGTATTATTTGTTTAGCCATTTCCTCCATTTTCACCCATCCTCACGTCCTTGGCGTGAGCGCAGCATGTGGAGGAACAAGCGCATCACGCTGCGGGATGCCCCACCAGTTGCCCATTATCGCCTGCGCTTGACAGCGACTCCACCCGTAGGCAGTGGGACTGTGGAAAGGACCCCTCTCCTGGGAGGGAGAGCCGCCGTTAGGAAGCTCGATCCTGCTCCCCTCTCCTCCCCATGCTGGCTCCCCGATGCCCCAAGTCCGTTCTCAAACCGGGTCGCCGGTGCATCGAGGCGTGGCGTCCAGTGCCTCAACCCTCAGTGCCACCAGGCCTGCCCATCAGCCTTATTCACCAGATCGACAGAGACAGGGTGGTTCCAGGGGACTGGAGGAGGGCAATGTAATCCTCTCCACAAAAAGTGGGAACAGGGAGGAGGCTGGCAACTACAGGCCAGTTAGCTTGACCTCAGTGGTGGGGACATTAATGGAGTCACTACTAAAGGAAAGAACTGTGATATTTCTTGAATCCAGCAGAGCACAGGATCCAAGGCAGCATGGATTTACAAAGGATGGTCTTGTCAAACAAATCTGATAGATTTCTTTGACTGGGTGACCAGGGAGGTAGATAGGGGAGGGACAGTGGATGTGGCCTACCAAGATTTCAGCAAGGCCTTCGACACCGGCCCACATAAGAGGTTGATAAATAAGCTGGGCAGCCTGGGAGTGGGCCCTAAAGTGGTAAACTGGGTCAGAAACTGGTTGAGTGACAGGACACAGAGGGTGGTGGTAAATGGCGTTCAATCTGAGGAGACAGGGATAACCAGCGGGGTGCCACAGGGATCCGTGCTGGGGCCAGTCCTCTTTAATGTCTTCATAGCGACATGTCGCAGAGGGCTTGAGCAGAAGGTATGCTCTCTGCAGATGACACTAAGATCTGCAACAGGGTCGATGCTCCAGGGGTGGAAAAAATGAGAAAGGACCTAAACATGCTTAAGGAGTGATCGAGAGTGTGGCAGCTAAGATTCAATGCAAAGTAAAAATCATGCACTTAGGGTGCAGAATCCAAGGGAGGAGTACATGATTTTGGAGGGGGTACTGACAGCCACCAGTCAAGAAAGGGACCTGGGGTAATCATATCTGATTACCTAAAGGTAACCAAACAATGTGAGAAGGCTGTAGGAGAGCCAGCAGGATGCTAGGGTGCACAGGAGAAGTATCTCCAGCAGAAAAAGGAGGTGGTTATGCCACTGTACAGATCACTAGTGAGAACTCATCTGGAGTACTGTGTCCAGTTCTGGAGGCCACATCTCTGGAAGGACATAGACAAAATAGAGGCAGTCCAGAGAAAGGCACAAAATGGTGCAAGGACTGCACCAAAAGTCATATAAGGAAAGACTACAGGACCTCAACATGTATTCCCTGGAGGAGAGGAGAAAGAGGGGGATATGATAAAGACATTCAAGCACATCAGGGTATAAACAAGGTACATGATGGTGGCATCTTTCAGAAAGAAGGTGTACAAGAACAAGGGGCAAGATGAGGCTAGAGGAGGGTAGGCTGAGGGGGCAACGTGAGGTAGTACTTTTCACAGAGAGAGTAGTGGATGTTTGGAACAGCCTCCTGTGGAGTGGTGGGCAAACAGTAGGGGAATTCAAAGAATGCATGGGCTAGACATAAGAGTACTCTAGCAATAGGGAAGAGATGGTAAGTCACAGATCAACTAGGGTATGTGGTAATGCATGAGGTAGGGAAAAGGGACAAACTAGGTGGGCCATACGGTCCTTATCTGCCGTCACATTCTGTGTATCTGTGTGTATCTGTGATGCACTCCCAAGGGAACCAAGGGAGAGTCCGCCAGAAGGAGAATGGAAAGCAGAAGGTTCACCAGACTGGAGAGGATAATCAGGAGAGGAAAAACTCGCAGCTAAGGGCAAGAAGGAGGGATAAGATGACCTGCTGCAAGAGATTCTCTCAAAGATCTACTGTTATGGTAAGTTCTACGTAACTGTTCTATCTTCTTCGAGGATATCTCTTGCAGCAGGTCACACCCAGGAACGCTCCCCAAGCAGTACTGCAGGGAGATAAGTAGGGAGGCTGGAAGGTGGTAAGCTAAGAGTGGAGGCCTTGTAAGACAGCCAGGACAAAATCTGCTCACCTCCTAGAGGCAATGTCCAGTACTGTAGTACTTCTTGAAGGTGTGGACAGTACTCTAAGTGACAGCAGCAAGAACTCCGCTGCTGAGACACCCCTGAAACAGGCAACAGAAGTGGCCATGCCTCTGGTAGAGTGGCTCTTAACAGCCCCAGGCAGTTCCTTCCTGTACTTCCTGTAAAAAAATAACAGTTGGCCAACCATTTGGACAGACACTGTTTAGAAACTGCTAAGCTCTCTTTCCTGGGCGAAGAAACAAACAGCTGTGAGGACTTCCTGCAGTCCTTTGTGCAATGCACATAATATCTGAGAAGTCTTTGAACATCTAAGGTGTGAAGCAATGGACTGGCATGCTCCGGATAATAAACAGGCAGGTGGATGGCTTGATTCAGAGTAAACTCAAACACCACCTTTGGCAAAAACTTAGATTAGTATGCAAAGACACCCCTGTCTTTGTGAAAATTAAATAGGGCTGCTCACACGCGTGCCTGAGCTGCTCACAGTGCCTGAAGCTCGAAACTTACGAGCAGAAGTAATAGCAACTAAAAATAACACTTTCCACGAGTATAGAAAGCTGAATTTCGGGGTAAGTTGGCGCAGGTCTAAACAGAGCCAAAGTAAGTTTCTCCAAAACAATATTCAAGTCCTAGGCTGGACTGGATTACAGACGGAGGCTTTAAGTGTAGAATGCCTCAGAAAGGTACAAGCTATATCTAATTGTGCAATCGATCGTTCCTCAACAATCACATGGAAAGCTGATACAGCATACAAGTGCACCTTAAGCTAAGACTACTTAAGGCCAGCATTAGACAAGGCAGCAAGTACTCTAGGATCTGGTTCACAATATAGATGGTGGGAAGTCACCCACAAAGCAAACAGCTTCCACTTCATGGAATACGTTGCCCTGGTGGAAGGCTTCCTAGCAGCCACCGGGACATCAGTCACTTTAGGAGAACCCAAACCTGGCAATGGCTAGGTCTTCAGGAGCTAGGCATGCAGGTGAAGAGACTGAGGTTCAGATGGAGGAGGGTTCCTGTTCCTGTGATAACAAGCCCAAGCACAGGGCAGGGGCACTGGAGGCTCCATTGCTAGCTGTTGCAACAGTGGAAACCAAATTTACAGAGCCCAAAAGGAGTCACCAGAGTTAGAGTGGCGCCTCCATCTGAGCTTGATCAGCACCTCTGGATCAGAGGAAGGCGTGAAGAAACCTCCCTTTCCAAGAGAGGGACAGCACGTCTCACCAGAAAACTCCAGGCCCTGGATCAAGCAAGTAAAAAGTGGCAGTTTTGCATTGAGGGACGCAAACGGTCCAACTCTGGTCATCCCCACCTGTCAAACAGGACTTCTAACATCAAGGTGAGCAGTTCCCACTCATGCATTCTGGACTGTGACCGGCTCAACCGATCTACCAGGACTATTGGGCTCCTGGAACTTAAGATCGCCGTGTTCCAGTGCCCAGTACCAAACTCTCATCGCCTCCCTGCACAGGGATAAGAGTGGGTGCCCCTTGCTTGTTGATGTAGTGCATCACACTGATATTGTCCTTCTGCACAAGCAGCGGAGCTGGGGTGAGGTGAGACTAGAAGACTTGCAGGCTGTATAGTACAGCTGGTATCTCAAGGACACTGTTGTGTAGCAAAGCCTTGAGCGGAGTCCATGTCCCTGAGTCTAGAACTGACCCAGATGAGCACCCCAGCCCATCCCTGAGACATCCGAGGTTAGGATCTGATGAGGAGAGGGTATGAGGAAGGAACCCCTGCGAGTAAATGGCCAGGTTCCATTCACCACTGGAGGACCATCTTGACTGGTGAGGAGACCAGGACCATCTGTTCCAGGTCGTCTGTCCACTGGTCCCACTGGACCCTCAAAGTCCACTGGGGATGTGCACTTGCAGCCTTGCTGGGGAACAGTGGCAATGACTGTGGCCATCAGACCCAGCAGTCTGAGGTATATCCGAGCTGTGACATATCATCTGAGGTAAGACTTCTTGGGCTTGTGCAATTAAGCGCCCGCCTGGTACGGAGGCAAGAAGGCCGAGCCCTAGGCCGTGTCCGTATGGCTTCATGTACTGAAGACGCCAGCTGGGAGTCAACACTAACTTGGATCGGTTGACCGTAATCCCGACTGAAAAATAGCAGGGTGTATGCCAGGGTGAAGGACAGTTCCTCCTGGATGGAGTTTTGAGCAGCCAGTCGTCCAGGTAGGAAAGACGAAGGCCCTCCCTCCTGAGGGCTGTTGCCATGACAGCTAGGCACTGGTAAAGACCCAAGGCAACAAGACAAACCAAATGGGAGGACTCTGAACAGGTAGTGCTCCCTGAAACAGGAACCTGAGGTACTTCCTGTGGGGAGGCAGACTTTGATATGCAGGTATGCGTCCTGCATATTCAGGAGATGATCTAGTCCCCGCCCGGAGCAAGGGCAACAGGCCCAGGAGGGTGACCATCCTGAACTTTTGTACTGGATATAATAGTTCAGGTTTACATAAGTCAGCATGGGCCTCAAGTCTTCAATGGACTTGGGACGAGGAGAAGAACCCGTGTTTTGCTGGACTCGGGACGGGTTCTATGACACTTTTTGCAGCAGTGTCCAGATCTCTCCTCAACATGGGTGTGTGCGCTGGAGGATAGGTGGAGGGCCTTGGAGGAAGTTCTGGAGCATCTCCACAAATTCTAGAGTATGTCCCTGTTGTATGTGCTGCAGCACCCAGGCGTCGGTTGTGATCCCCACCACCCATCCAGATGGAGGGAAATGACCCCCACCACCACATCCTGGGGAACTGGATGGAGGGGTCAGGCAGGAGTCAGGCTGAGGCACAGCCTGTGGCTGGGCCCACTCCACCACCTCTGGAGGACTTGCCAGTGGAGGAGGTGGGGCAGGCAGGATCGTGGCAACTTTGCACTTGCTGGGCTGTCTGTTGCTAGACTGAGGCCTATAGGTGGCATGCCGAATGGCACCTCTTCCCACTCTTTGGTGGGTGTGGTAGAGGGAGTGGAAAGATTGCAGGTTCTGCCCGAGGCCTGCAGGTCATTGAGAATATCTTGCACATCTCCGGCGAAAAGTTTATAACTCCTACTTCTAAAGCAAAGCTCAAAACCCTGAGCCAGGAGTAACCCCGTGGCAAATGCCCACCGCAGAGGCCCTGGCTGAGGCATCAAAGCATCATAAGCAGCCCTCAGAAGGTGCCTGCCAATGTGAGCACCAGACTGAAGGGTCCTAAGCAGTGCCTGTGTCTGGGAACCCTCAGGGAGGACCTGGAAGAAGATCAGGTGAACTCCCAGAGGTCATTCTGGTACTTAAGCAGGTGGTTCACATAATTAAGGACCCTGATAGCCAGGGTGGAAGAGGCAAACCTTCCCCCATGAGGTCTAGTTTCCTGGATTCCTTGTCTGGAAGAAGGGAGCTGAGGTGTTAAGGTCTCTTGGACCAGTCATGGGCCGCATTGATGACCACCGAATTCACCTGTGGGGTCCTGCGAAGAAGGGCTTTCGCAAGAGGGCTTGGTACAGCTTGTCTGCTTTCCTGGGCATTGGGTGGATCATATTAGGCCTGTACCAAGCGCCACGGTGGCATCTTCATAGGCATCAATCATCAGAGGAATAACCAGAGGGGAAAATCTGGCAAGCCAAAATAATGGGCCAGGTTCCTCCAGGTAACATTGTGCTCTGTGGCATCAAATTCCATGGCAGCCTGCAATTGCCACATTATGGCGATGAAGGAGAGGTCGTCGGGGGATCTCGGGATGTACTTGGAGAAGTCATCCCCCAGAAGAGACCATGGAGGTGCTAGAGGAATCCAGACTCCCGCATCCTTGTCCTCATCTTCCTTATCGGGAGAAGGAATCAGGCTGATAATCATCATAGGCCCCTGGGTGGGGAGGAGGTCGAGGACATTAACGTAGGACGATGGGGTGCTCGATGGCGTCTGATGCAATGGCGCGACGGGACGAGAAGGTCCCACTGGCGGTGGGCCCTGAGGCGAACTACTTTATCCACGAGGTCCAGGACTGAAGAAAAAGCGCCTGGACATCGAAAGTGACTGTGGCTGGTGAAGCACCCAGGCAGTGGGGAGGGGGTGAGGTCCCAACATCGAGGGCGAGGGCTGGAGTAATGATGTGATGGGGCAGGCTAGAGAACCAGCTGAGGGCCTACAACCTCAACGTTGAGGGGACAGGCAGAGGTGACAATGGGAGAGGCCTTAAACCCATCAGTGTATGACCATCGCCAGCCACTACAGGTGGGTCTTGCCCCTGACTGAAGTCCCTGTGGAAGGGAACAGGGCATTCAGCAGGGTGGGCATGTCGGCAGAGGCAAGGGAGGAAGCACCAGCAATGAAGAGCTAAGGCCAACTGGAGCCGGACCGCCATACTGCCAAAGCCCCCGCAGATAGGGTGACGGAGGCAGCTGGGACTGCCGGCAGGAGGAGGAGAGGCCCATCGCTGGACTGGATAGCTCCAGCAGGGAAGGCTGCCAAGGCCAACCTTGAGGGAGAGAGACAGAGGGTGTGGGAGGCAGCGGAGGCATCCCGCCTGGACAACTCCAGAATGGTCGGTGCAGGGCAACAACTGAGAGCATTCCCAGGAAGATTGATCCTTTTCGGTGGTGGAACTTCCGCAATGCTTTGTCCCAGGCCCTGGCCAAATGAGAGCCCAAGAACGGGGCCAGGGAGGTAGAGGAGCTCTGAAACTGGAGCTCCTTCTCCACGGTGGTGACCTTCTGCTCCATAGGATAGGACTTCAGCTCCTTCTGATGATGCTGCCGGGTTGCCGGATTGAAGTCACAGCAGATCTCGCAGTCCTGTATGTCACGGTTGGTGCCTAGCAGCAGACGCAAGCCTCATGGAAGTCCTTGTCGAAGATCTTCTGTCTGCATCTGCAGCGACAGAAAAAGGGTATCGAAGTAGTTCATAAGATAAAGAAAGAGGAAAAATCACTTTAGGGATAAAGTGATTAACAACTAGGGTGAGAAACAAACAGAGAAAATTCTCAAAATGGTGGTCAACTGAGGCGGTGCTCCATGGAATCCAAAGTGTAATGGCCAACAGTGGGAAAAATAGCTGAGGAGGGGTGCCACCCATGGTTAGAGTAGGGGACGCTTACGGTGATAAAACGCTGCGGGCAGCCCCAGAGAGACTGCTTGCACAATGTGTCTGTGTGGTCCCGGTGCTGCCACTATAGTTCCTAATGTGTGACCTGCTGCAAGAGATATCTTGAAGAAGATCCACAGGTCCCAGTAGAGCCATGTGACACACTCACTGTGTGACCTTGGACAAATCACTTAGTCTCCCAGTGTTGCAGTATACTGAGCTGCAGAAATGGGTAGAAGCAGGACCCCACTGGAAATGAGCTGTTGTAGCTCAGCTGGGCTGTCCTGGGAAACTAACCCATAATGTGAAGTTGTCGATGCACTCTGTATGAACTCAGTCCACACACAAGATATTACTGAACATTGTAACACGGCTCACTGCAGACGCCAGAATGGAGCCTCTGGATTGGCAGTGGCACAGCTGACTGAAATCGAGCAGGTATTAACCCACAGGTAACGCCCACTCGGTCAGTACTGCCTGTCGCCATGGAGGCACCAGAGTGCAGCCTGCCCGGCCACCACCCTCATGCCACCCGGCGCCGCGAAATGCAGCCTGGTAGGGCACATGCCGCACCGGGTCTCCCCACCCGCCGCAGGACACCCGGCCCCGCAAGGAATGGCAGATGATGTCACCAGAGCGATGCACGCCGCACGCCCCTCCTCCCCACCACAAACAAATGTACTCGGCAGGCACCCGACAGGTGGAAGCACGGCTAATGTGTGCGCTACACGGCCGTCAGCCGCCTGCTGCAGTCGCTCCATTCCCCGCCCCGCCGCTGCGATCGCCGACGCATGCTGGGCTGGAGCCCTGTGGCGGTTCTGGTGACTGCTGTCACTGGCGGTGTCATACACCGTCTCGGGCAGCAAACTGTCCCTGTGCCCTAGAATTGCCGGCAGCGAGTGCACCGGCAACATAGGCTGCGTGGCTGCATAGCGAGCCTATGTTACAAAGCATTAATCACCTCAGAGTCAGGCTCTACCGGTGATTAATGCCGCTGAGGGTTACAACCCTCGCGCTGCATCCTCGTGCACCAATCCCTCCAGCAGGCATTAATCCACCGTAGAGCCCTCCTCTGTTGGTGATTAATGCTTACATAATATTTTGAATATTTACAGAGAAGTTTGTCCAAATGCAGTCTGTGTTCAGATCACTGTAATTGACAGATACAGTACTTCTTAGCACAGTGCACTGGCTTGTTTATCCGCTCTCCTCCCAAGCGACTCCTCAAAAAAATGTCTACTGTCTCAATATCTTCACCAATATATATATAATGCATGGTAGCCATATATGGTAGGCAGGATCTGTTTTAGTTATATATAATTGTGCCAAACAGTTTTAAAATCTCCATTTATTTAAAAAAGAAAACATTTTTGGCTCCAGTGGTGAGTACCAGAGCAAGCCCTTGTAACCTACTAGGGTTGTCAGAACCTTCTGAAGCTCTGGGTTCTAGTCCTAATCTATAACTTTTGAAAAAGTTCTAGGGTTCTAATCTTTTTAGAACTTTTTAGAACTCGAACCCTATGTTTTTAATTGTGCTGCCAATAATGAAGATAATAGTGAAATACATATGAAATTGAGAACAAGAATAAATAAATCTGTTCAGCATAAGGGAAGAGAGAAATGATCATGAGTGACTTTATATATTGGGTACAGTGGAGCAGTCAAAGGTACACAGCAGAATGATGGCCAGTACGCAACGTAGGAGTCACACACACACACACACATGGTACAGTGCAGCAGTCAAAAGGCACACAGCAAGGATAATGGTGGCCAGTATGCCATGTAGGAGACAGAGTCACACAACACAGTGACACATAGATTTTATTTTCTGGTACTGACAAGGGATGTTTCTGCCTCCCTCCCAACAGGGAAATATATTTCTGGCATGTATTTAAGGATACCCCTACAGAACAGGCTGCTGGGCTGAACACAGTCACACAGACTGGGTAGGGTACAGTGCAGTCAAAAGGCACACAGCAGGGTGATGGGCTGGCCACAGTATGCCACAGGAGGCGGAGTGACACAACACAGTGAACATACTCAACCTTTCCTCATCTAAATGTGGGACATTGCCTCTCAAAATGTGGAACAAATAAGCACAATGTGGGCCACACAGTCAAATATTTAACTACTGAAGCTCAGAACACTTAAAATGTATGCCTTTATGTTCACAAAGTTCACTGTTAATTGAATAATATATTGTTCATATTATATACAATGAATTTTTGCTTTAGCATCTTAACAGAATGTGGGACACATCTTCTCAATTTGGAACGTGGGGCTTTTTGAGTAAAATGAGGCACTGTTCCTCGTAATGTGGGACAGTTGAGATGTATGACAGTGGATACTGTGTCAAAAGTAACTGGACTGCATGTATCAGGAAGTTTGGGGTGAAAGGACCCCTCAGCACAGTCCTGATGATTTCTTATTTGTACAATTTATTTTAATGTGCTCCCTGTTTGTTGGCTTTCTTCTGTTCCCCTAATCTCTTCTCTCCCCCCTCCCCAGCCAGGGTGATCTCCCTCGAGTCCGACCGTTCTTTCCCAGCCCCCATTCCATTTTGTTTTATTTCCCTTTAAGGCAACCTTTTCCATTTCCAGAAAGCCAACAGGACAAAGTATGCTTTTTAATTCAAATTGTAAACGCCACCCAATAAAACTCACAGCAGCAAGTAATAAAGTAGAATTAGAATTGCTGCAGAGCACAGCACTCTGAAGAACATCCTCCTCGATCTGAAATCAGACACAGGACTGAAGCCACAACCGCAAGAGCCGCACTTCACTCGGATGATGGATCCCGCGATGCTTACCCCTCGGACGTTCTTTTCCACCACCTGACAGCATGGCGGCTGCCAGGTGACGGTGACTCCAGAGTGCAACCTCACCAGCTACACCCCCAAAAACTATATTGAGCTGCACAATATGGACAGGAGCTGAATGGATTGGAAACAGCACCAGCAGCGCCACCTGGGAGGGAGGAGGAGGAGGAGGAGCCATAAGTACAGTAAGACTTTTTTTCAAACAACTTGGGCAGCAGACTAGCACAGCAATGAAGGGCTGGCCAGGCAGACACATAAATGGGTGCTGTGATTTGAACCCTTTTACGAACCCTCTAGTGTTCGAGTTCTAATTAGAACTCGAACACCAGGGTTCGAGGAGGGTTCAAATCTTTCATGAACTAGTTCTGACAACCCTATAACCTACGATGAGGAAGAGTTGCATGGGGCCAGTAGGTAGCCTCTGCCATTCTATACATTAAATGGTCAAAATATTCTGCTAGCCAAAATATAGAGGATAATGTATGGTTCACTATCCACAACAAGCCTGTGTTGCCATTGAGAAGTTGCCATGTCAACTGTTGAAACCTCGAAAGCAAAGCTCAAGGGCTTTTGGTCGCCATGGCAACCTTGAGATGACTTCACAGGCTTGTTGTGGATAGTGAACCACGATTGTCTTTCCAAGTGTATGGTAGACACACACTCACACAGATATAAATCCTAGCCTGTGTCTTTACTGTACCTTTTTAAATTTTTTTACCGTATTTCTTCTCCCTAACTGGAGGTTCTGGTCTCCCGCTCCGCTCGCCATCCCCCATCCCAGGCTTGTCCTCTGGGCGGGCCCCTCCCAGGAAACATGGTCTCTTTAAGCCCTGGCTTGCCCCTTAGGGCGGGTCATGGGATCGGGACCCCCGGAGGACCTTCTCTGCAGTGGGAGCAGCGGCAGAGGTGCGGCCGTCATAGCAGCCAGCACTGTTTTTTGTTACTTTGTCCTGGGGTGGGACGCAATGACACCAGCGTTCACACTGCCCCCTAATGTGTGGTGCTGACCACGGTGATACCCCAGCCTCTGCCAGAGGTCCGCATAGCACCAGACACTCTTCCCCTCCCCAAGGAGAGCAGTCCCTGGTACGCTAATTCTTCTCCCTCAGCGGCACTCCCACTCCCAAGTCCGTGCCAGAACCCAGGATGTTGTCGACGCAGACAGACACCCTGCCACTGCACCAGCTGGACGGCTCAGTACCTTTTTTTTTAAAGCATTGTTTTCTTCCATGTCCAGCTATCACCGCCGTGGCTCTTCAAAAGGAGCAGAGGTTTGCAGGATGCGCATGCGCAAAACGTTTGAAGTTGTACCACTGTATTGATGTACTCAAGAGGTACAACAACCTCTGGACGTGACTATGATGGTGCACAACGTTAGGAATTCACTGAATTCCATCAGCACTGGCGCCTCCCATACACTATGTATATTTTAATTAAAAATATACTTTAATTGACTGCATTTTGTTTCTTTTTTTTTTCTTTACATTTTTAGGTATTTTGTCCCCAGTGTTCACCCTTCCCTTCCTCAGGCACGCATGCGCATGTCGTGTTCGAGAAATCCTCCTGACTTGCCACCCCTCCCACCTGCACTGCCACTGGACCTCCACCCAGTGGCAGTGGAACTACGGGGGCGACAACCTCCCTAGAGAGGACAGCTGTCGTTAGGCTGCTCAATCCTGCTCCCTCCTCCAATGCCAGCATCCCGATGACTTAAGGTCGATCACAAACCCGGTCACTGGCGTGAGAAGAGGTAGGCATAGCACCACGGGATGGCATAATTGACTGCACTTCTTTTAAAAGCAGCAATGCATTTTACAGTGAAAATGCACATACATTTCTTTCCTCCTGACTTTTCAGACTACCCCCTTTTAAGTCTGTTTTAGTACTTATTTTCTAAGATGTAAAATTTTTGGCTGGGAAAGGTACACACTGAGTCAGCTGATTTCAGGTTTGTTCCAGGAGCACAGGAGCTTAAATGAATTGCACAGGGTTACACAGTATGCAAGTGATGGTTTGTAGTTTTAAGACCAGATCTGTTCTGTTGGGTCTCAAGTTCGTAGCCTGGTGCTCTAACCCTCTAGGCTATACAACCCGCCCAGTAATTTAAGGAGTGCTCCTTTTAATAAGGGTACCCCAAGGTTTATATCAATATTCTCAGTGGTTTGTGAACACCCACTGTTACATAAGGAGCAGGAAGCAGTCATCTGTCGCATGCGTTTTCACCTTAGTCACAAGTAAAGTGGCGTTAAACAATTAAGCAATAATGCCCGGCGGTGTGTGTTGGGATAACGCCACACCTCAGGTGGTTGTGCACAAGGCTGCGGGCTGGCGCGCCCAATAACTGAGGTTGACGTTATCCCAAATGACACACACCCTGGAGGGCATTATTGCTATTATACAATGGCTCATTGTTATACAGAATAAAAAAATCATTTTAAAGATGTTTTTGTGGAAAAATATTTTGTTTTTAAGAGCAGATGAAACAAGCAAATGCTCAAGCTGGTCAAGGTGCTCATGCAAAAGCAAATTTGCAGGTTCACAGTGAGGCTGAGACTAAACCCGTGATGTTGTGCTGAGATAACATCACGGGTCCAGCCCTAGACTGACCAATCAGAGTCCAGGATTTTTTGCCATTGTATAATCAGGTTTCAAGAACAGCTAAGGAATAAATACCTGGGGCAACCTTATTATTAGGAGTGCTCCTTTAAATTATGTCAAATCTTTAAAAAACATAAAGCAAGCTCAAAGTGGAGAAAAGGAAAATCTAAAAGATACAGCATTTTCAACATAACATGCAGAGCTGCTTTCAAATGTTGGTTTTGTTTTCAGGTAGTTTTCAGCTGCTTAAGCTACCATTTGGTGTCCACATAAAGAACTGTTTCAAACAAAATAAATTACAAGTTAATATGCTCATTAAAAGCAGCTAGAACGAAATATTTGGAATTTTCATTATATGACAGAATCTATAGTATGGACAAGGCCTTGGCTATTGTCCTGGAGTCTGTCGTATTTGATAACTAGATTACAGAGTGCCACTTGTTAAATAGCTTGGAAACACAAAAGATCAAAGGCACTTTCAAAAATCTCTCATGGTTACAACAGGGCATACTTCCTGCCTCTCCTGCCCTATTTAACTCTTGGCTCAGTCTCCACGTGGAACCAGATTGCATAAAAGAACTGCACTCTACTCTAGTCTGTGGCATTTGGGAATTTTACACCAAAGTGCTATGGCTGCTGCATTCTGTCACCCACACACAGTACCAGAACCCATCCACCACTTGCACCCAACACCCATTTTTGGGTCCCACTTATGCTTATCATTAATGGGGAATAAGCTGCAAACTGGCATCTTGAGCATCTAAAATTGGCGTGGATATTAGTGTTGCAGTTGGCCCACCCACAGGCACTCTGGGCAAAACAAAATTAGGGCAGTCTGGATAGAACTCGTTTTTAGTACCTACAGTGTCTAACTTTCTTTCTGTGTACCATTATAAAACCCTGTCCCAGAACTCTGCACCCGAGGAATAATTATCAGTCTAAACTCTCACTGCTGTGGCATTTGCTCCTCCAGTGATCACAACTTTTTTTTTATTGTTTTACCTCAGATAACCAGCCCTTACTGAGGTGTAGTATCGAATTATAAGTGGTTCTGCTTCTATCCAGTCTCATAACTGGGACTGTCATAGAAGCACAAGGTGTGTAGACCCTCCTCTTGTAACAGAATGGAGAGACGGTGAATTTGATATATAAGTACAAAAAATTACATATTCTTTACAAGAGAGTTTTCCCAGCTTCAAACAGGTGGACCAGGTGGGAGCCATATGAGGGATTGGATTAGGTGGGCACATTCCAACCTGGCCTTCTCAATGTATTAACAGTTTCCTATACCCCCTTCCCTTTTCATTGCTCGTTACCCTTCTTTCCTTTGATGACTATTCTTTCCCGTAAATCCCTTTAATGCAAATGATATCAGTAAAGACAAAAGCATTTTATTTCTGGATCTAAACTGTTCATTAGTTTTAAATTTCCAGTTCTGTTCCATCAGTTTAAATTTGATACATGAATGAAGTGACAGAAGGAATTACAACGACCCAGTTGTTCTTTGTTTCTTATTCTTTTGTTTTATTTCATGAAACATTGTTTCTTTAATCTTTTTATAATAACACTGGATTAACTTTATTGTTGGTATAAATCACTTATGGTATATCCTCGATATAGCAAGGCACAGATACTTACAGTACTGTTTAATTTTTATTGCAACTGTATATTATTGGATTCACTCGTCTTGAATAAAGATTGAGTATAAAAAAAGAAGCATAAGGTGTTGTGTGTGTGTGTGTGTGTGCTTGTGGGGGGAATAAGTGATTTGCTCAAGACTACACTGTGAGCCAATGGCCTAAGCCAGATATGAACCTGTTTCACTTTTGTACTGCAAGCACTCTCGTCACAGTCTTCCCTTTTATTTTGGAACTATTGTGCAGCATCCTCGAAACCTTACATATGTAAAAGAACAGGGGTCGAAATTGGCACCAGTGCACTAGCCAAATGCTGGCAGATTTTGTATTGGGCTAGTAAGATTTTCCTCTAACTAGCCCTGTGGGCCTGTACTAAGAGAAGGTAACATTTCAATTAGTAAACTAGTTGGGCCCATGGAAAGTCTGTGGGGCTAGTAGATTTTCCAGCTACTAGCCCTGCTGTCCAGTGGTTGCAAAACTTAATTTCGACCCTGCCGAACCAACTTTGAAACTGGGTATTAACCTAAACGAGGACCCAAAACTGGGCACATCCTTTTACTACAAAGAAATGATCTATGGCTAAATCAGACGGTGTAGCAAAACAGTATGTATTCGGAAAGGTACATCACTGCAAATTAGCAGCCAGGCCAGAGGTACTGTGGTACATCTAGCCTCCGTGCTATTAGCACAGCTGCACTTTATCTCAATACATATTGTTTTGCTACACTATCCTGATTCGGCAACAGATCATTTTCTTGGGGTAAGAGATATGCCCTGTGTTAGGCTGTCTCAGTTTATATGTGGTTGCTGTGAGCACCCTCGTTATCCAGAGGTGACCTCAAGATACAGATATTAACCTAAATGAGATTTTCCTGGTCCACAAACAATTAATAAAATTAACAAATATATTTTTCCATTTCATGTGCTGTGTCCACCTCTATACTTAACACATAAAGAATGTAAAAACATCCAAAACAATTTGTATACACAAGTCTCTAATATAGTTTTAACACACCACTTAATTCCTGAAGTTGTAATCTTTACTAAGGCTATACAGTATACTCCACTTTCACTTCTCATTGTCGTCATTCAAGGAGCGGCACCGAATTACCTCTGCAGGTATATTAGTTCAAGTAGGATCGGCAGTGACAGTATAGGCAGGGAAAACAGGCAGATTGAGTAGGCCAAGCAGTCTTCATCTGCCCAAATTCTGTTTCTACGTTTCTATTAATGTTTTACTGATCATTGACTCCTGGATTCCACATGCAATCTGTAAAAGGATGCTAGGAGAGAAGAAATATCCAAATTTGAATTTGGAGAGATTCACAAAAACACGCACAAAAACCCCACAAAGTTTGGATATTTCTTGGCGGTCCAGTGGCACTGAGGATTGAGGTGCTGGATGCCTTACCTCACGCTGTGCCAATGACCCGGTTCAAGAACGACCTCAGGTCATCGGGGTTGCCGGCATGGGGCAGAGGGAGAAATGGGACTGAGCAAGCCATCAGGCTGCTCTCCTCTCCCAGGGTGGTGGGAGTGGGTTGTTGCCCCATTTGTAGTTCCGTCCCCACTGGGTGGAGGTCCGTGGGGTAACATAGGTGGCGAAGGCGGCAGTACAGGTGGGTGGATGGGGCTCAGCTAGCTTCCTGTGTGCATGCGCACCTCCACGACACATACAGCCGTGTGCCAGGGTCCGAGAACACAGGCAGAAAACCAAAAAGTCTTTAAAAATCTATATTAAAAAAGTTTGATATTTCTTCTTTCCTAGCAACCTTTACAGATGCCATGCACTGCTGTCCCTGAAAACTGCCTCTTCAGTACACTCACTCTGAGTGTTCTAAACGTCAATGCTTTGTTTTCTGACTGGCTAACACAATGACTGCAGTACATTGAAGAATCCCAAAATGCACCTCTAGTATGCTCACTCTGAGTGTTCTAAAATGACACTGCCTAGGGTCTGACACTGTTCTTGATTGAGATTAGGGTTGCCATACACTGAGGAGTTCCCAAAGAGGACAAAACATGTGTCAAGTACTTTGTCCCACTTAGTCTATACTGGACCAGCTCTACAAGCCTGTTAAAAAATCAATCTCTTTTCTGGCAAAGTTCGTGGCAGGGAACAGTAGGACCCTGTTCCATTTGTTATGGAGAAATAATTTAAATGCAAGGATCTGTATTCTCTCCTTTTCTGTCTCTTCTCTGTCTGGTTGTGCAACCAAATTTTCCTGTGAGACTTGGACTTGATCAACCCAAACAGTCTCGCAATTCTTTTGCCTCTCTCTGTCTCTCAGTTTTCTCTTGCTGTCTATTTTTCTTCCTTGCATATCTATATCAGTTAATAAAATTTTGGGCAAATCAATGTATGGAATGAAACTGATAATGGGATCACTTTTGTTTGGAAAATATGGTGTTATTGTTAAAATATATATATATTTATAATTTGAGATGACTGTAGAAAGCTAAAGGTTACTTGGGTGCAAATGTCTGAGCCTTTTGCAAGGGCAGTAGGGGCCTCAGGAAGCATACTCTGTTCTAGCAGCCCTGATATTTATGAGAACAGAACATTTTGCAAAAACAGGATGCTTATGAAGGAAAGGGGTTGAAAACTTATAAAACAGCTAAGCTGAGCTGCAAGGGAGATTTTTACAAGAAAAAGGGACACAGACTGAAGGAAGATTTTATTTTTATTCCTCTGTACGTAGTTATTCTGAACATGTTTTTTTATGTAACTGCAAAGACAAATAAACAGTTTTGTGGAATGTTACAACTGCTCCTGGGTTTCCCTATGCTTCCTGACCTGTGCCTTAATGACAGATGGTTTTAGAAGTGGGATTTAAGCCATGCATACCCTAAGACAAGAGATTTGTGCGTGGGTACTGGACCCAGTACCAGGGAAGCACAGAGGAAGGTATGGATTCTGCAGCAGCAAGTCCAGGAGTGGTTATCAGGAGAATGGCAGCCAAACTAGCAGCTACAGAAGTCCAGTCTGAGACTGTACAGCCAGCACAAGTCATGGAAAAAGAACAGGCAGTAACAGAACCTGAAAGCCTGATGGACTTTTTCAAATGGTGGGCTGTACAACAAAAGAGACTGAGAAGCAGAGAGAAAAAAGATTTGGCGTTTAGAAATGCAGAGGAGAGAATAGATGCGCGACAGAAGCAGCAGATGAGTGAAGAGATGCAGCATCGGGAGTGGCGATGACTAGATGCCTTACAAGCTATCAAAGGCAGAGGATCCGGCACAGATCCAGATGAGCAGCAAAATGCAAGCCACTTAAAGGCCATTAAACTTACTAAGTTGTGTCCCTCAGATGATATTGAGGCATACCTGACAACTCTGGAAAGAGTTGCCACAGCCTGCCTGTGGCCAAAGCAGCACTGGACAATCAGATCAGTACCATACCTGACAGGGAAAGCCTAGCTTGCCTACAGCAGTATGGACACTGCCCAGTCAGAAAACTATGACCTGATGAAAGCGAAATCCTGAAAAGTTACATCTCCGGAGAGACCTACAGGCACAGATTTCTATCTCTGAGGTACAAGTCAGTCGACGATCCTTGAGAAGCCTTCACCCGACTCAGAGAACTCCTGATAAAATGGATCCAACCAGACAGCAAAACAGTCCCACAGATCATCAACACATTTGCCGTATATCTGCCTACAGATGTGCAGCTGTGGGTAAGGGAACACTGACCAGAGAATGGGGAAAAAGCTGTTGCTTTGGCTGAGGACTACCAAATGGCCAGAGAGACGCCACAGCAGCGAGGTAACAGCCAAGCACAGTAAGAAACTTTTCCCATTTTAACTCCAAGCCTGATAAGAACTCTGGTTGGGGTAATAAACCTGTGTCCAAAGACGCGATCTGCTTTAACTGTAATAAGCCAGGCCATTTTGCAAGAAACTGCCGTAATAAAGAGAGTGGCACTGGAGCAGATTTGTCTTTGGAAAATTGAAGCAAGTACTTAGCAGATGTGAAGGTGTGGAATAAGACTGTTAAGGGACTCATTGATTCAGGAAGCAGACAGACCCTAGGGCATGTTAAAGTGCTGGGAAAACACACAAGCAAAGGGACCAGGTACTGGTGTTATCTGCATCCATAGGGACACTCAATACTATCCCCCACCCAAGTGACTCTGACCGTTAAGGGTGTGTTGCACCAAATGAAAGTGGAGGTAGTACCAAAGTTACCTGTACCTGTGATTATTGAAATGACTTTCCAGGATTTACTGAACTGACCAAAGAGCGAGTAAATCTTGATGTTTCAGCAGCAGTGGTGATAAGAGCTCAGGCAAAGAAAATTTCAGGTGGTGGGGACACTTTTCCTTTCAAAGATTTCTGATTTGGACTTGTTTGAGCACAGCTCCAAGATCCAGAAATCCAGGAAAGAAAGACGAAGCCTGAAAAACTATGGCAACAAATGACTGTTGGACATAAAGGGTTAAAATGTGAAAAAGCTGAAACTAAATTGATAACTGATTGTGATTTTCTTTCAGAACAAGTTGACAATGTTTCTCTCCAGGGTTTTTAAGCAGCTGGGATGAAACCAAAACAGGGTGAACCAATGTTTAAAATGTAATGGGTTACTGTACAGAGTTTGGGTTAAACCTCAGACAGAGGAACAGACAGCGCAATTGGTAATACCACAGAAGTATAGAACAAATTGTTATAGATCGCACATGATAGTCCTATGGCTGGTCACTCAGGGAGGGATCGTACCCTTGCCAGATTGCTGTATAGATTTTACTGGCTAGTAATTCATGAAGATGTTGCTACCTATTGTGATTCCAGAGCTGCGTGTCAGAATGTAGCCCCAGTCACTGGGAAGACAAGGTGCCCCTGGCATCCCTACCCTTGATAGATGTGCCTTTGAGAGAATTGCAATGGATGTGATTGGTTCTTCAGACAAAGTAACATGGGTTTATCCTGGTAGTATGCGACTATGCTACTCGATACCCAGAAGCAGTTCCAGTGCGTACTGTTACAGCCCAAAAGTGGCAGCAGAGCTTACAAAACTTTCAGAAGAATGGGCATGCCTAAAGAAATTATTACCGATCAGGGTAGTAATTTTGGTGCTGCACTGCTTAAGGAGCTGTACAGACTGCTAGGTATCGCTGCCATAAGAACCTGTCCCTATCACCCTCAGACAGATGGTCACTGAGCATTTTAACCAAACCCTAAAACACATGTTAAAAAGGTTTGTAAAAGAGGAAGAGAGAAATTGGGACCAATACTTGCCTTTCCTACTTTTGCTTACAGAGAGCGTGCCACAGGCGTCAACATAGAAACATAGAATTTAATGGCAGATAAGGATCATTTGGCCCACCTAGTGTGCCCATTTCCCTACCTAACGGATAAGCTGCAGATCCTAGTTAACCAACAGCCTACTTCCTCCTACCCCCACTAGAATTGCCTTATGTCTGTCCCATGCATTCTTGAATTCCCCCACTGTTTTTGACTCTACAACCTCCTCAGGAAGGCTGTTCCATGTATCCATAACCCTCTCTGTGAAGAAATACTTCCTCACATTACCTCTGAGCCATCCCCTCTATCTTCAAATTGTGCCTCCTTGTTTTTGCACATCTCTTTTCTGAAAGATGCTACCTTCTTGGACTTTGTTGATTCCCTTGAGGTATTTGAAAGTTTGTATCATGCCCCCTCCCTCCGTTCCTCGAGGCTATACATCTTTAGTTCCTTTAGCCTTTCTTCATATGTCTTCTGATGCAGACCCTGCATCATTTTGGTGCCTTCCTCTGACAGCCTCCACCCTGTCTATGTCTTTGCAGAGATGGGGTCTCCAGAACTGTACACAGTACTCCATATGTGGTCTTACCAACTGTCTGTACAGAGGGCCAACAACTTCCTGTTTTCTACTGGTGATGCCTCTCCCATGCATGCCAGTATCCCCAGCCCTCCTTACTGCCTTCTCACATTGCTGGCCCACCTTTAGGTCATCTGATATGACTACCCCTAGGTCCCTTTCCATTTTGTTGTTGTCAGCATTTCACCCCCATTGTGTACTCTTCCCTGGTTTTTGTTTCCCAGGTGCATTACTTTGCACTTCTTTGCATTGAATCTAAGCTGCCATACATTTGACCATTCCTCCAACCTTGCCAAGTCCCTTTTCATCCTTTCCACCCCACCTTGTGTATCAACCCTGTTGCAGATCTTTGTGTCATCTGCAAAGAGACATACTTTCCCTACCTCTTTGCCCTGTGGGGTGCCTCAGGGCTCAGTGCTGTCTCCCATGTTGTTTGCGGTGTACATGCTTCCCCTCGGAGACATTGTAAGATGGTATGGGTTGGAGTTTCATTGTTATGCCGATGATACCCAGCTCTACCTGTCTTTTGCACAAGACCAGAATGGAGCACTCTCGGTGTTTAATAACTGCCTTGGCGAGATCCAAGGTTAGATGAGGTCCAGCTGGCTGAAGTTGAATTCTGGGAAGACGGATGTGATGGTTGTGGCTCCTGGTCTCCGGATAGGGGTGGGAGCAAATCACACCACAGGTTAATTCCTTGGGGATATTGAGCTCCCTATCTCTGAACAGGTGCGTGACCTAGGGGTGTTTCTTGGACGACCGCTGACATTACATTCTCATGTGTCGGCTGTCGTTATCCTTTACCATCTGAGGAACATCGCTAGGATCAAACACCTTGTTCCATCTGGGACTTGCCTACATTGATCCATGCCTTTGTGACCTCGCGTTTATTAATGCAACTCCTTTACTTTGGGCTTCCAGGGGTTGCTATCCGCTGCTTACAGATGGTGCAGAACTCTGCAGCACGGTTGTTGCTGGGATTCTCATTCTTCCCACATTACACCGTGCTGGGAACTGCACTAGCTGCCGGTTCAGTGGTGGATCACCTTAAAGTCAGTTTACTGACTTACAAAGCCCCAGATGGACTGGGCCCTGACTACTTGAAAGCTTCTGGTTCCTTACCTCCCAGAGCGACTGCTCCACTCGGCCAACGAGGAGTTGCTGGAGATTCCGGGGTGGTTTTAAAATCTTCTGGGGCCGGGCTTTTATGTTCGTGGCACCGACCCTCTGGAATTCTCTACCCCATTGGATTAGGGAATGCATGACTGTGGAGGGCTTTAAACAAGCATTGAAGACTTATTTATGGAATAAGGCATATGGGGATGGTGTCGACATGGATTGACTGAACTTGTTTTAGCTATTTTATCATGATGTCTTATTATGAAATTATTTTAATTATGTACTGCGCCTTGATTTTGAAACGCACATTATAAATAAAGATTATTATTATTATATTCAGTCCCTCTGCAATGTCAATTATAAAGACATTGAAAAGGACCGGCCCCAGTACTGAACCCTGCAGTACCCCACTAGTAACCCTCCTTTCTTCACTGTGGACTCCATTTACTATTACCCGCTGTGTCCTGTTGTCCAACCAGTGTTTTACCCAGGCTACCACCCTAGGACCCTCCCAGGCTGGCTAATTTGTTTATTAATCTTTTAAGGGACTGTGTCAAATGCCTGTGAAGTCTAGGTAGGCCATGTCCCAGCCCTCCCTGGTCTACTGCTTTGGTCACCCAGTCAAAGAAATCAATTAGATTTGTCGGACATGACCTTCCTGCTGTGAATCCATGCTGCCTTGGGTCCCAGCCCCATTGGCCTCTAGGTACTCAACAATTCTTTCCTTCAGAAGTGATTCAATCATTTTCCCTACCACTGAGGTCAAACTGACAGGTCTGTAGTTTTCTGCCTCTATCTTGCTCCCACTTTTGTGAAGGGAATCACATCTGTCCTCCTCCAGTCCTCAGGTATCACCCCATCCTCCATGATTTATTTAAAAGGGTAGTCAGTGGTGTTACTAGTTCTTCCCTTAGTTCTTTTAAAATTCTGGGGTGAATCCATCAGGCCCCATTGCTTTATCCACCTTCAGGTTTAAGAGTTCTTTCAGAACCCTTTCTTCTGTGAAAGGACTAATATCAACCCCTATCCAGAGTGCTTCTATTGACGTAGATTAGGTATTTCCCTGCTTTTCCATTGTGAATACTGAGCAGAAGTATTCGTTCAGTATCCCTGCTTTTTCACTGTCGCTTTCTGCCCAACCACCTTCCTCTTTGCTCAGCCTCAGTATCCTTGCCTTAGTCTTTCTTTTGCTTCCTAATGTATCTATAAAGGTTTTATCCCCTTTTTAACCAAGTTGGTTATCTTTTCCTCAGTTTGGGCCTTTGCTATTCTGACTGCCTTACCCGCTTCCTTCTGCTTTAACTGGTAACAGTTCTCTCTGTCCTGCTCCTTCTGTGTTTCTTTATACTTCCTGAATGCTATCTTTTTTTCCCTTACCTTCCCCACCACTTCTTTTGAGAGCCATAGTGTTTTTTCTTTCGCTTTGATTTGTTTATTTGCTTCACACAGACTTGTTGCCTCTGTGATGGCGGTTTTGATGTTTCCCATTGTTGCTCCACCCCACCTTCTTGCCTGTTTACTGGTGTGTTTCTAAGGCACTCTCCCATTTTGTCAAAATCAGCCTCCTGAAGTCCAGTACCTTCACTTTTGTGTGGCTTGACTCTACAGCTAAGTTTATCGTGAACCAAACTGTTTGGTGGTCACTTGTTCCCAGATGGCTACCCACTTCATGGTCAGAGATCCTCTCTCCAACCCCATTTGAGAGTACCAGGTCTAGGATTGCTCTCTCCGAATGGGTTCCAAAACTAGCTGTCTGAGGCTTGCTCCTGTAGGGCATCGAGAATGGCCTGCTGTTGGATGTGGCTGCAGCAAAGGTGCTCCAATCAACATCTGGCATATTCAGGTCCCCCATCAGCAATATCTCCCTTCTCTGCCATCTCAAGGATACCTTCTATCATTTTCTTGTCCATTTCCTTCCCTGAGACGGGGTCTGTATACAACCCTGTGCACATTGTGGAGCCATTTCCAGTCTCCAGGGTGACCCACAGTGCCTTCTCGCCTCCTGTTTACCCTTTAGTTCTGTTGCTTTTATCTCTTCCCTTACATAGAGAGCTACTCCTCATCCTCTTCTTCCCTCCCTGTCCCTCCTGTAGATTGTGTACCTGGTATGTTGACATCTCAGCCATGGTTCTCTGTGTACCATAACAGGGTTTTCACCATTTGAAATGCTGTATGATAGGCAGCCAAGAGGGCCACTGGATGTCATAAAGGAAACATGGGAAGATAACCCCATTCAGAAACAATCTATATCTTCTATATGTGTGCCCCTAAGAAAGAAACTGGCAAAATATGTTGAAATTGCCCATAGCAATCAGGAAGAGGCTCAAACCAGCAGAAGGTATATTATGACCATGGGGTAAAACAAAAAGTTTTGAGCCAGGTGAAACGATTTTGCTACTGTTACCCACAACAGAAAATAAGTTGTTAATGAATTGGCAAGGGCCACATAAAGTTCTTAGACGTACTGGCACTGTTAGCTACAAGAATGAGACCCTGACAGAAAAATCCTACTAAGATATACCATACTAACTTTTCAAGAAGTGGGTTGAAAAATGCCAAAGCTCAGGGTTTTAAATAATTGATTAGCAGTTTGTTTTTTTGGGACAATACTAACTGTACAGAAAGTATTTATATAGGTTTTCTAGAAGTGTTATGTTTGTTAAACACATTGAGGCAAGTGCTATGCATTTTCACAATGTTTTAACACTTTTATGAGCAAAACGCTAATCAATTTTTAGAGTTAAATAAAATCCTGCAAAAGCTGCTTTCCTAGTTTTACCAGAAACGGATAAGATATTGATGTAGCTTATAATAGACTAGAACAAACTGTAAACACTGGTGCTGTAAAGGTGAATATTTCCTTAACCTCAGAACAAACTGCAGACATTCGTAATGTGCTAAAAACATTTAACAGTACTTTTACCACGGTACCAGGCCGGAGCAAAGAGATTGAGCACATACTAGGACAAAGAATGCTCGCTCTATTAGGCAAAAAGTCATACAGGTTACCAGAGCGATTAAGAGCTGATATGGTTAAGGAAATACAAAAATGAAGAACTGGGTATCATAGAGGAGTCAAGGAGTGCTTGGTCATCTCCCATGGTAATTACAAACAAAAAGAAGGGGTGTTAGAATCTGCCTTGATTTTTGGAAACTTAATCAAGTGTCAGAATTTGACAGTTATCCTATGCCCAGAATAGATGATCTGGTGGAAAGACTGGAGAGTGCAAAGTATATCAGTACCCTTGATCTCACCAAGGGTTACTGGCAAATACCTTTAGCTAAAGAGCCAGAGATAAAACTGCATCTGCCACTCCTATAGGATTCTATCTGGTCACCACCATACCATTTGGTTTACATGGTGTGCCAGCTACATTCCAGCGGTACATGGATGTAGTTTTATCCCCTCACAATGGTTATTGTGCTGCGTACCTGGATGATGTTGTGGTGTACAGTCCAGACTGGAAAAGCCACCTAGAACAGCTACGAGCAGTTATCCAAGCTATCAAAATGCAGGTCTGACTATTAATCCTAACAAATGTGCATTGAGCATGCAGGAAACCAGATATTTGTGCTATGGTTGGGAAATGGAGAAGTTAAGCCACAGGTTTCTAAAATACAAGTTGTAGCTAACAGCCCTGTACCTAAAACAAAGAAACATGTCAGGTAATTTTTAGGGCTGGCTGGTTATTATCAGAGATTTGTTCCCAACTTTGCTGAGTTAGCTACTCCCTCACTAAACTCACATAGAAATGGTACCCAAATAATGTGAACTGGACCCCAGAGTGTGATGAAGCTTTTCAAGCCATAAAGGCTGCATTATGTTCAGCCTGTTTTAAGAAGCCCACACTTTGAGAAACCATTTCTATTACAAACAGATGCAAATGAGGCAGGCCTAGGTGCTGCCCTAAGTCAAAATGTACATGGGACAGAACATCCTGTTCTATACATAAGTATGAAATTGCATGACAGAGAGAAAAGGTACTCCACTATCGAAAAGGAGTGTTTAGCAGCAAATGGGTCATGGAGTCCCTCAAATTTTATTTCTAGGAACTGATTTTGTTCTTATAATTGATCACAATGCTCTCTGTTGGCGTAACCAGATGAAAGATAAAAATTCCAGAATCACAAGGTGGTACCTGGCACTACAGCCATTTAAATTCATGGTGATTCACAAATCTGGTAAAGAGAATAGCAATGCTGATTTTCTGTCAAGATATGGCTCAGGAATTGAGGGTTCTGAAGGCTGAAACCTCAAAAACCTAATATATGGGTTTGAACTGTACTGTTCGCTGTACCATTATAAAAAATGGATGCACATGTGCTTAATATCTGAAAGCAGCAAATGTAATACAATGTTTTGGAAACCTATTTTTGCAAAACAGGTTCCTTCTTATGAGGAGGGTATTTGTGACAGGGTAGACTAGGACCCTATCACATTGGTTAAGGGAAAACATTTAAATGCAAGGATATGTATTATTTCCTTTTCTGTCTCTTCTCTGTCTGGTTGAGCAACAAATTTTCCTGTGAGACTTGGACTTGATCATCCCAAACAGTCTCGCAATTCTTGGCCTCTCACTGTCTCTCAGTTTTCTCTTGCTGTCTGTTTTCTTCCTTGTATATCTATATCAGCTAATATAACATTTTGTGCAAATCAGAGTATGGAATGAAACTGATAATGGGATCACTTTTGTTTGGAAAATATGGTGTTACCTTTGAAATACATATATATTTATAATTTGAGATGACTGTAGAAAGCTAGAGGTTACTTGGGTGCAAATGTCTAGCCTTTTGCAAGGGCTGTAGAGGCCTCAGGAAGCATACTCTGTTCTAGCAGTTCCTGATATTGCAAGAACAGAACATTTTACAAAAACAGGATGTTGCTAAGGATGGGGTAGAAAAGACTTATAAAACAGCTAAGCTGAGCTGCAAGGGAAGATTTTTTTTTTTTACAAGAAAAAGGGACACAGATTGAAGGAAGATTTACATTTTATTCATCTGTACATAGTTATTTTGAACAGGTTTATTTTTTTATGTTACTGCAAATACAAATTAACAGTTTTGTGGAATTTTACAACTGCTCCTGGTTTCCCTATGCTTCCTGACCTGTGCCTTGACGACAAAGTCCAGTCGGCCTGACTTGCATAAGGATCTGTATATCCTTGATGCGTGCACTGGGATAGAGGCTTTGGAGTATGCACACAGCGATGCATAAAAACACAAACATCCTAGATTCCACCAAGCAGCCACCTACATAGTACAACCGTACATCTAGCCAGTGTGACTTCACTGCTGCACTGAAGACTCAGTCAAGGCAACAGCCCCAGGTCTCTAGCTCTCCGAGTCACTACAGAGCAGAATCATTTGGGTTTAGATGGGTGCAACCACACCAGGAACAGCACTGCCAGGTTACTTCACTGAGCAATACTGGTCTCGATAATCATGCCATTAACTGGTTCACCAGCTACCTCACCAATAGGTTACAACAAGTCAAATCTGCAGATGACCTGTCTCCACAAAATCTCTACTGCAAGGAGTCCCACAAGGCTCCATACTGGGCCCTATCCTGTTTGCAATCTACATCAATAACCTGGACTCTCATCTATGTGCAGCTACTGTGCACTTATTTGCTGACGATACAGTACTCTACACTTCAAATTCTTCACTGCACTCGGCATATTAGGACTTACAGCGAGACTTTATCACTCTTCAACATAACCTTATCAAACACAAACTTCTACTCAATGCCAAAAGACTAAAGCCATGATTCTCTCACCAAAGGCAGTCTCCAGACCTACACATATCCCAAGATACTAACGCTTTTGGGAACCCCTTGAAATAGTTGATACCTTCAAATATCTAGGGTTCTGGCTGGACAACAAGCTTAACTTTCTGTGCCATTTAAACAAAGTCTCGAAAAGCTAAGACAGTGGCTAGGCTTATTCTACCGTACTAAACACCTGCTCACCGTAGAAGCTAGAAAGAGACTAGTACAATCCACTTTCCTACCCATACTGGATTATGCCAACTTCCTCTACAATCACTGCCCCTCATCAGTACTATATAAACTTGAAACTCTTTACCCCGAGCCTTAAGATTCATCTTTAACTTGCCTCTTCGCACACACCACTGCCTCCTGTACCAAAAATCGGGATGGCCCTCACAAGGAGTAAAAGAAATGCTCTCCTTGGCTTTTTAGAGCACTGTCTGACATATTTCCCGCATATATCTTAAGTTTTTCCAAGCATGCCAAAGATTTCTATGGCTTGAGACGTTACACCACATTTTGTTTCCAGATAACTAGAGCTAATACTACCTATGGCACGTCCCACAATCAGTTTCTCACCCATCTTTATGGAACACTATGCAAAGCTCACTAAAGCTCTTCTCACTCCCAAGCCTATTCACATTCAAAGCTCTGATATCTGAATATCTGAGGGAAACTTGTAGTTACTTTAGGCCCTTGAGTCCTTAGCTTCTGGCTCCTCCATGATTCTAACGTAACAGAATGTCACTCAACTCACATCCCTCTCATGGGAAACCCAGCACTTACTAGCTTTTCTCGTCCATTCTTGTTCTTCTGCAGCCATTCCTCCTTCCTAGCTCACTAATGATCCTTCTTCCCTCCTTGTTATCTTCTTGAAGGTACTAGCCTCCATTTAGTAGAGCTAGCTTTGGATTATCATCTCTTCTCTCCTATGAGACCTCATTGCGAACTGTAACTGTGTGACCTATGTTAAACTTCAGTTGGTCTCAGCGACCTTCTACGTGTATTATGCTGTTGCTTCCAGCCTCTGCAATTGTGACTATGTATTGTATTGTTTTTGTCCAGGACCACTTTGAAAATGAGCTTGCTCAATGGTGTTGTTGCCTGGTTAAATTTATTTATTTATCTATTTAAGAGATTAACCAGGTAGGCATACTGAGCGGGACCGCTCGTTTCAGTTGTGACCTGGGGAGTTGCAGAGAAAATACAGCAGGACAAGTACATACAGGGATAAAAACAACAAGTCCAAAATAGTTACAAAGCTGGACTCTGATTTGATTCATCAGCTGTTACAAGGTTTAGTCCTAAGACCGCAGAGTATAGACAGGCAGAAAACATGCAGGTATACAGTCATTTTGCTGAGAGTTTATACTGACATGGTGCATTTAGATGCCCCTTGGTTGAAGGTCTGGGTTGCTGCAGCAGTTGCATATGTCAGAGAAATGGTCATGGAGCAGTGGTTTAAGGAGTCTTGGGGTGAGGTGAGCCTGATACCAGCAGGAAGATCATTCCAGAGTTTGGGCAAGTGATATTTGAAGGCAGATTGGCCCTTCGATGTGCGCATGAATGGGACTTGAAGGAGCCTGGATTCGGAGCATCTGAGAGAGTAGGCCAGGGAGGGTTGTGCCGATAAGGCGGAGCTGAGGTGGGGGAGGGAATTTGTCCAGAATTTAGCTATGACATCTGCGCAGTGTATCTGTCGTCGAGACTCGAGCAAGTGTAGTGCTAGGGAGCTGTATAGGTCACAGTGATGGGTCGTGGGGCATTCCAGGATGAAGCGACAGAAGGAGTGAAAAAGGGTGTCCAGGCTGGCCAAGGTGGATGAGGGTGCTGAGCCATAAACCACGTCGCCATAGACAAAGATAAGGAGAATCATTTTATGCACTTTTTCCTCCGGATGGTGGTGGGCAAGCACCCTTTATTACTGATGAAGTGCACCCTGTTTGAGTGCAGTTTTTGTAATGAGTCAATATGGCGAAGAAATCAAGGTTTGATCAAGCCATACTCCCAGGTATCTAAATAAATAAAGTTTGATTGCTTGATCCAGGCCTTAGGATGGGTGTTCTGACCCTAGAGTGGGTACTGTGCCTTTTAGAGACATTTCAGCCCCAGGGTAGGCAACTGAGTCCTTGGGTGGGCACTGTGCCACACAGGGTGGGCATTCTGGTCCCCAGGGTAGTTATTCCAGCCTCCAGAATGGTCATTTTGGCTCTAGGGTGGGCATTCCAGCAATAGGGTGAACATTCTAGTTCCAGGGTGGGCATATTGGCTATGAGTAGGCATGCCGACACAAGGGTGGTATTTTGTCCTTGGGCTCTGTGCCACCAGGGTGGGCATTCCTGTTTCTAGAATGGGCATGCTGGGTCTTAGGTGGGCATTTCCGCCTCTGGTGGGCACTGTGCACCACAGTCCAATTCCCAAGGTAGACATTCTGGCCCCTGAGGAGCATTCTGGCACACAGCATGGGCACTGTGCCCCCATGGTGTGTGGTGTGACCCCATGGGTGTTCATTCAACATGCAGTTGGGCTTTTCTGGCTCTGAAGTGAGTAGCTCTAAGGTGGGCATTCTGGCCCCTATGGTGGGCTCTGTACCCTCGTGATGTGTCTTGTGGCTCCAAGGTGGGCTTTGCAGCCCCGGGTGAGCATTCTGGCACACAGAGTGGCAATTCCAGCCCTAAGGTGGCACTGTGTCCCTCATGGACTGCACTGCAGCCCAGGTCAGGCGGGCATTTTTGCCCTTAGGGTGGAAATTCTGGCATACATCGCCAAACCTGAAGGAGGATGGGGACAGGAGTTAGAGATCAGGAAGCCATCAGCCAAAGGGGATGGTGGGTGAGCTAAATATGTCAGATATGGACTAGTATATATGGCAGGAGGAGGGAGGCCACTACTGGAGTGCAGAGTGCAGGCCAAAATGGGGGGAGACTGGAGTTAGTTTGCCTAGTTCCCTAAGATGGGGTGGTTCTTGCAGACTGGAGGGTAGCCAATGTGGTGCTGCTTCACAAGAGTGGGGCAGGAATGACCAGGGAAATTACAAACCAGACAGCCTAACCTTGACTGTAGACAAGCTGCTGAAAACCATAATTAAGGAACATGCTGTGAGATTCTTGGAAGCACATGGGTTGCAGGACAGGAGGCAGCATGGGTCTGTAGCAGAGAGATCTTATCAATCTAAATTGACTTTGACTGGGCAAAGGTAAGACAGGAGCCAAGTAGTGGAGGTGTTGAACCTTGACTACAGCAAGGTCTTTGATTCCATTCCACACAAAAGGCTAATAAAAAGCTGGGTGACTTGGGGGTAGTGAACAAACTGACTAGGTGGCTAGGTAATTGGCTGGGAGGGAGGCAAGATGCAGAGGGCAGACATCAATGGGGCACACTTAGAGCCCAGGGAGTCACAAGCAGAGTACCACTGGGATCCGCTTTATGCCTCATTAGCTCCATTTATGCTTGTAGGTGAGGGAATCCAGAATCATGTGTGCCACTTTGCTGACAAAGATCGGCAGCAGAGTGGACACTGAGGAGGGAATTAGAGAAATGAAAAGAGACTTGGGAAAATAGGAAAAGATGTCCAGATTGTGGCAACTAAAATTCAATGCAAAAGTGCAATGTGATGCACGCTGGCAGAGAGAACCCTAAACAGACTTTTGGATGGGAGGAGCCAGGGTGGTCCTGACAACTGAGGAGAGAGAGACCTAGGCAGAGCTGTTCAAATCAAAACTTTCAGGCCTCTCCCAACCATGACTGTAGCTGAATTTTCACTTGCCCTCATACTTTACAATAAAATTAGCTCTTTTTTTTTTAAATTTGTCCTTCAATGAGATTTACTTGCCCCAGACAGGGGAATACAGGACTTTCACACCTCTGACTAAGGTAGGGACCATCATTACTGACAGCCTTAAGTCTACTGCACTGTACAACAAAGCATTATGGCACGGTAAACAGGATGATGGCATATACAGGAAGGGGGTTGACAGTAGGAGGAAGGAGGTGATATCACCCATGGACAGGGCCTTGGTAAGGCTGCACCTGGAATACTGCATGCAGTTCTGGAGTCCATACCTCAGGAAAGACAAGAATCACATAGACATCATAAAAAATAGGGCCAAGGAGATGATCCAGGGAGGTTGTATGAGGAGTGGTTGGCACTGGAAAAGAGCACCAGCAGGACCAGTCAGGGTCTGTAGGGCGAGTAAAGGCTTCCCGCTCATTCCCCTCCCCATGATTACCACAAGCAAGCTAGCCTCTAACCTAGCTACTGTGTTGTAGCTCACACACCCCAGTGCCAGAAGTGGCCAAACAGAAGTGCCAGGAGGTGGGGCAACAGCAGAATGGCTCCTTGAAACAGGAGTGCTGCTCAGCCATTTCTAACAAACAGCTTCATTGGGACCAGCCAGGAGTTTGCAGGTGAGTGAAGGCTTCCCAGCTCACCCAACGGTCACCGATGCAAGCCAGCCTCCCACCCAGCTATAGAGTTGATACTCACTCCCCTTAGGGCCAGAAATGGCCAATCAGAAGCACCAGGAGGCAGAGTAACAGCAGAGCAGCTCCCTGAAAATGGGAACACCATTCAGCCACTTCAAACAAAAGAGCATTGTCAGGACCAGTTAGGGGTTGCAAGGAGCGTGAAGGCTTTCCAGTTCACCCCACTCCATGATCGCCACAAGCAAGCCAGTCTCCTGGTAGAATGTCCATTACCTTCCATGGGGTAGTCTTTCCTGGCAATAAGAAATGTTATTGTGTCTTTTTCAGGTGATTGGGAGAAAAGGAGAGGATGGGAGCCAGTTGCTTTGCTTTATTTTTTATTGATATGGAATTTATCCTGCTGCATGAACACTACTGTGAGGAGTTTTTTCTCCATTAAGGTTTTAAACATGGCAACAAAGACACTGGTAATTTTAAATTTTTTTATTTTTTAATTTATACTTTTGGTGCCTGCCTTTACTGCTGGGACATCCGACTGGTCATGGACCCTCGGCTGTGGCTTCCCACATTAGCCGCTCTCCCAGGGACCCTGGTTTGCCCCTCAGGGCAGGGTCATGGTACCCGGCCCAAGGTGCCACGAACGACGGGATAGGGCGGAGTCGGCCTGTGGAGCCGATTGTAGCCGGGGGACATCATGGAGGCAGTGGGCAGGCTTCTTTTTTCCCTTTGTGAGCGGGGTGGGAACGCAATGACGCCATCATCTGTCCTGTCCCCTTGATCCTCATTGGCGCCGGCTGCTGTGGCACCACCAGCCTCTGCCAGAGGTCCCCATGCACTGGCGACACACTACTCCCTCCTCTGAGATAAGGAGCGCAGTCCTTGGGATGCTCGATCCTTCTTCCCTGGCTGACATTCCATGACCCAGGTCCATTCCCCAACCCAGGTTGCCGGCATCGCAAGCGGAAATCCAACCGCCGTGCAACGGGCTGGCTAGGACACTGTTAATCTAATGGACTGGAATTGCTGGACTATCCTTCTACATTTGATATACCCATGTAGCTCATTGACTCTTATAAGCAGCACAAGATGAACTTAATTTTGGATAAAGTTTTATAGAGTTCCCTAAAGATGTATCACTATATAGCAAATGCATAAGATTTCCTTTGATTAGGGATATGTTTCCCAAAAGTTGATCTACCTGGTGGTCTGTTTGCAATATGCTGTGTCTAATGTCATGTTATAACGTTAAGGATAAAAATAAAGTACAAAAAAAAAGTCAGTCTCCATCTAGCTACACAGCTGTAGCACACCCACCTCCAAGGCCAGAAGCAGCCAATCAAAAGCACCAGGAGGCAGGGCAACAGTCATCTTTGGGATCCTTAGCTTTCTAGTTGACGGAGTGTTACAGTATGGGCGTTAAAGACCAGGCCCAGATATTCAAAGGGTTCGTGCGTATTCAAAAGGAAAAGTGCACCACCACAAATCCTGATGCGCGGGCGCATCAGAATGTGCTCTGGCACAGGTAGGGGGCGCCCTATGCATAACCTGCACAGCCCGATATTTAGCCCAAGATGTGCAGAGCCATGCATGCAAGAACTCCCCATGGCGCCAGCACAAAGTTAAGCCAAAAAAAAAGGAACTGATGGCCACCCACAGGTGAGCTGCCGGCACTGCAGGGTGCAACACGGCAGCTGCCACCTGTGGGTGGCCACCGAGATCCGCTGTACCTGGCGGCGCCTCCCATGCCTGATTATGAGCATTCAGAAAATAAAAACGTCCTATATCCCTGGGGTCCAGTGGACTGATTTCTGCCCAATCGCGGGCATCTGTTTTAATAAGGAAACCCCCGTCCTATATCCCTGGTGGTCCAGTGGACCGCTTTCGCCCGATCGCAGGCATCTGTTTTAATAAGGAAAACCCCATCCTATATCCCTGGTGGTCCAGTGGACCGCGACTCTGCCCAATCGCTGGCATCTGTTGTAAGAAAAGACCCCCACAAGATCCCGCTGTCTCGTCCGATCGGCATCCGCTATAAGAAAAGACCCCCGCCCCAAGATCCCACTGTCTGCCCGATTACGGGCATCTGTTGTAAGAAAAGACACCTGCCCCCCAGATCCCGCTGTCTGCCCAATGCGGGCATCTGTTGTAAGAAAGACACCCCCTCCACGATCTGCGCTTCGCTGAATCGCGCCATCTGTTATGAAAAAGACACACACCCAAAGAGCTCCATTGTCTGCCTGGTCAAGGGGCATCTGCTGTAAGAAGACAGCCTTCACGCTGGCCTGCCCGATCGGCATTCGCTGTACATTGCCTCCATCCATCTTCTGGGTGGTTCTGCGGTCCCCTCCCCACTGTGCCCCACCACATTTTTCCTTTCGGTCAGCCGCGGACGGCAGCACCGCACCTGCCTGCCGCCTCGCTGACCGACAGCCCATATTGTATTAACATTCCAGATATGTGAATGAACCCATATCTGGAATGTGGTACGGGTATGGTTGCACACCCATTGGCTCACGCCAGAACCATCGGGCGGAGCCTCACCGAGCTGTCAGTTGGCGGGCGGCGGGCAGCAGGTGGGTGGTGCCGCGCTGCCGGTGCGGGGCGGTGGGGCCCAGTGGGCGGTGGGGGTACCACTAGACCACCAAGGATATTGGATGGGGTGTCTCTTCTTAACAAATGCCCGCATCTGGCAGACAGCGGATCATGGAGGGGGGTCTTTTCATAACAGATGCCCGCTATCGGCAGAGTGTGGTCCACTGGACCACCAGGGATATAGGACGGGGTTTTCCTTATAAACAGATGCCCGTGATCAGGCAGAAAGCGTCCACTGGACCACCAGGGATATTAGACGGGTTTTCTTTATTATTAACACAGATGCCCACGATCGGGTACATAGCGTCCGCTGGACCACAAAGGGTATAGGATTACTACTTTACACAGATGCCCGCGATCGGGCTGCAGGCCGGTCCCCAACGGCTGCTGCCTGGCAGGGTGCCAGGCGCAAGTCATCGGGATCGTGCACCTGCATGCAAATGGGATGCAATGGGGCCATAATGACATGCAAATGGCCTCATGTGCCTTTGCATAAATTATGGCCCCATTTGTATGTCTCCTTTTGAATATCAGGGTGCTGTGAATGGCGCAATGGCACTTGTGCTAGCGCATCTCCATGCTCCACTCTGGCCACTTGCGCTGGGCGCGGTGCCATTGCACCATGCAGTGGGGTGGCCGGGGTCGATATTCAAAGCTGCTGAGCCATGGCGCAGCTCCTTTGAATATCGCCCAGGCCACTCCCCTGCGCAGCTGTTGAGCTGTGCCCAAGCTTGTGCCACAGCCTGGCGAGTTTGAATATCCGGGCCCAAGTGCAAAGAACACTGTGGGATTCTGCAAGGAGTCAGCCAGCAGGCAGAACTCTGAACATGTCAACACTGGTAAAGGTGTGTATAAAGATAAGTACCTTTGTTTCTTTGAACCTATTTAAGTTAGGACCCGGCAACACCCTATTTGGGTGAGCACTTCAAATCAATTTAACAGCCTATTTGTGCTGAAGTGCTGCTGCTTATTGCTACTATTACTGTCAATTTAATTTAAATCTGTGCTAAAGTTGATGCTTACTGCTTCATGCTAATCTGTTTTGTAGTAATACTTAATGCTATTATTGATACTTCCCACTTAATTTAAAAGTGTGCTAAAGTTGAATCTATTGCTACACCCTATCTGTGAGCACTACAAATCCAATTAGACATCTGTTTTAGTACTAAAATTGTTGACTAAGGTATTGGTATTGGGTACAGAGGGAGACAGTAAGAGGTGGCAGCTGTGGGGCACTCTTCTCTAGGGACATGCTGTAGAGGAGGGGCACTGCCTCATCTTCAGTACTATGGATGAGCTCCATGCTCAGCTGATGACAGCAAACTTAGAAATCTCAGCTGTTTCATCAGTTCAACTGAGACACTCCACCCCCTCCACCTCCGCAGAGGCCCACTGGCCCACGAGGCTGGAGAGTGGTGGGAGGGTGTGGAAGGAAGGCACGGTTGGCCAAGAACAGGTTGTCCAGTCTAACATCATCCAGACAGCAAATAGTTTACATCTCTAGTGGAGGCTCAGATAGGTTTTACATTCCTAGTAGAGGCTCAGGTGCACACTCCGCTGGAGAACTCTGAGTCAGTCGGTGTTGTGGGATAGGTCAGCACAACTGCACCCAAGGAGGCAAGCAGTAGCAAGTCTACCAGGACAGTCTTGGTGGTTGGGGTTCAGTGAGTAGGGACGTGGAGATGGTGGTGAAGGGGATGGTCCGGTGCCTGCCTGGTGCATCAGGCATCTGGGATGTAGACAGAATAGGAGGATGACTCAGAGTCCCCACCAGCAGAGCCGGGTACCTGAGTTCCACTAGGAATGTAAAACCCATCTGAGCCTCCACTAGAGATGTAAAACTATTTGCTGTCTGGATGATGTTAGACTGGACAACCTGTCCATAGGAGGGATTCAACAAGGCATGGGACATGCATATAGGGCTGAGAAGGTGGGGGAAGGGAGGGTCAGAGGCAAGGGACATGAATAATAGTGGGGCAAGGGCAGATTCAATGGGTCGCTGGTCCTTTACTGCCGACATGATTCTATGATGGCAGAGAGGAACGGGGGAGTTGGGAGTGCTGGTACACCTAGGTACCAATGATCTGGTGAACAATTCTGTGGAAATGGTGAAGCAGAACTTCTAAAGACTGGAGGACAGATCAGCAGCATTCGGCCTCCCTGGCCTTTTCTGAAGTCCCCTATGTATGGGGCAGGAAGGAAAAAGGACAGAATTAAGAGGGATGATACAGAGGGGTTCAATGAGTGGCTTAAGGGATGGTGTCAGGAGAAGGGTACCACTTTGTGGGGTCTGGGGCCTTCTGGGAGAGGAGGAGGATCTTCAAGGGTGAGGGACTACACCTGACAAGAGAAGGGCCTGCGCGCTGTGGCAGATGTTTGGCATTTATATTGCATGTTTAAACTAACTGCAGGGGACACTGGGGCTACAGAGCATGGGACACACAGGTGTCATAGTCAACGGAATAGCAAACTTGGTTCAGGTCAGATGGAAATGAGTATGCCTTAACACCAGGAGCCTGGGTAATAAAATCAGTGAGCTACAGGCTGGTGGCTCCTACAGGGTCATAATGTCATATGCTTAATAGCGTGCGACATTATAGCTAACCGAAACAGCACTGTCCATGCAGCGAATGGTGCAATACCACGTATACTGCTGTATGCAGTACTGCACCATTCCACACTCCCAGGCAGAGGATAAGACCTCTGCTGGGATGGGTTCCACTGAGCAGTTGCCGTGGCTCACTGGATTGAGCCACAGCAGTGGGAATCCAGGCGCTGCATATGGGACCGGGTTTGATTCCTGAGTTGGCCCCGGGAGTTGGAGAATCTTAGTGGGGATCCGGGGCACAGCCCCCGTAACAGGGGGTGTGGGTGGGGCCCCCACAGAAAAAGAGCGTCACACGGTAATATTGCGCTGTATTGGCAGCACTTATTTGTTATGCGGCATAATGTCTTGTGACATTATGACCCCGTGCCCTGAAGGCAGACAGCGAGGTGGAACTTGTGACCATCACAGAAAAGGGAGCTACAGAATAACACCTGGAACCTAATGGTTCCTGGGTACTAGTATCAATAAAGGAGCTCCCCTCATTCTTGCGCCAAGTTAATGTTAGAACTGCAGAATAGAAAAACAACGGCACCGAGACCAAACACGTAATTCTTACCAATTAATTTTATTCAGTGCAGTGCAAGATCATTCAGACATACTCAGACATCGGCAAAACAAAGGCTGAAGTAACAACGCTACTAACAGCCCTGACCAGTTTCACACATCTGCACCTCTTCAAGGAGGCCTCAAATTGTCACCTTTAAATACTGCCAGCAGATAGTGGGGGGGTGGCCTAGCAGCAGAGCGAGATGGCAGTATAAAGTTAGAGCTATGCAACCATCCCTTGCAATCTCCTCTTATTTTAACTCGCTTTCTACCTTATCATCCGAAAGAATAGGGACATTGTGCTGATGTCGTCCAAGCATAAATTAGGAAAAAGCAAGCTCAGATAACTTTTAAATCAACGCCTCGAAATCCTTTCTACCAGAGGCCCTACGCAGCCAGATAACTCTCCGGAAGTTCAAGGTAACTCAGACAGGGAGTTCTCCCTGTCATCGGAGGGGAACCTTGAGAAAGAAAATCCAGAACTTAAGTCGGGTCAAGCTATGGCTGAAGGGTATCTACAACCAGAGAAGCTCATTAAAGACCTGAAATATGACCAGGGGTCTAGAATGGAGGCAGGCTTTGAGAACGTAACGGCCCAGATGCAACACCTGCAGCAGGCCATTAATGCTACATCGGAAGAAGTGGAATCACATGAACGGCGCTGACAGATTTAGAGCAGCTCCAGTGATCAAGAAGACAAATCATCCTAACAAGCGATTGAACTGGCCAAAGCTCTGAAAGAAATAGATTACTTAAAAATTTACCTGATGACCATGAAAACCGAAAGCGCTGCTGTAACGCCCACATTATCGGCCTTCCAGAAGTCACTGAGGGAAAAATTGCATTACTTTTCTCCGAGTCAGAAGTGCAAGGTAATGCACCTGGGAAACAAAAACCCAGGGAAGAGTACACAATGGAGGGTGAGATACTAACAACAACAAAATGGAACGGGACCTGGGGTAGTCATATCAGATGACCTAAAGGTGGGCAAGCAATGTGAGAGGGCAGCAAGGAGGGCTGAGGGATACTGGGATGCATAGGGAGAGGCATTACCAGTAGAAAACAGGAAGTAATTATCCTCTGTACAGACAGCTGGTGAGACCCCATCTGAGTACTCTGCAGTTCTGGACACCCAATCTCTGCAAAGACATAGACAGGATGGAAGCTGTCCAGAGGAGGGCACTAAATGGTGCAGGGTCTGCACCAGAAGACATATGAAGAGAGACTTAAGAAGCTTAATATGTATAGCCCTCGAGGAAAGGAGGGAGAGGGGGACATGATAGAAACTTTCAAGTACCTCAAGGAATCAACAAAGTCCAAGAGGGTAGCATCTTTCAAAAAGAGATGTGCAAGAACAAGGGGGCACAATTTGAAAGATAGAGGGGCGGCTCAGAGGTAATTTAAGGAAGTATTTTTCCACAGAGAGGGTTGTGGATGCATGGAATGGCCTTCCAGAGGAGGTTGTGGAGTCAAAAACAGTAGTGGAATTCAAGCATGCATGGGACAGTCATAAGGCAATTTTAGGGGTGGGGGTAGAAGAAGTAGGCTGCTGGTTAACTAGGATCTGCAGCTTATCCATTAGTAAGGAAATGGGCAGACTGGGTGGGCCAAGCGGTCCTTATCTGCCGTCAGATTCTATGTTTCTATGTCCGGCCAAAAATAATTTACAGCTTTCTCAAGATATTTCCCTGGAAATTCAGAGGGCCCATAGAGCTCAGAGGCCAAAACCACAACCAGATCTGAAGCCCAGGCGCATCATTGTAAAATTTCTAAGGTATCAGGACAGGGTGTTAGTTCTGGAAGCAGCAAGGAAGGTTGGCGCCATTCTTGAGCAACAACGTCGTGTGAGTCTCTATCCTGATTACTGAGGCTCCTTCAACAGCGCCCAGGTATTTGCGGAGGTTGGCGGTGCTTCACTCAATCAGCTGCCCTTTTCACTGATCTACCCAGCCCGGTTGATGCGTGCGCCTGTGGGAGCAACTCAAGGCCTTCACTGACCCGATGGCTGCCATGGAATATGTCAGGGATCTGGAAGAGCAGAAGGCCACCTGAACTTGTTTATGTGGAGTATCCTGATTGAAGGTACTGTCTTCCCTTGATTGGGGGTGGGCGATTCTCTGGTCCATAACACCATCAGGGCCTATAAAGGCTGGATCGGGTTCCCCTTTCCTCTCTCCTTCCTGGGTTGTATTCAGGGCCTGATTTGAAAGGAGGTGGGAAAATCAATGACAAATTAATAACTTAAATTTTACTTAGCCACAGATAATGGATGGCTGACTCTTGTTTCTGTTTTCTCTTTCGCTTTTGCTTCTATCTTAAGATCTGTATTGGTAATTCCATAAGGGTCATATAGGTGAAGTTTACATTGCTAAATATTTGCTGACTTACAATACAATATATAAAAATATGTACAGGGTACCTAGTGTTATGGGGAAACGATTATTATCTGAAGCTGGGGGGGGGCCTGGATTGGAAACAGTGTATTATGAGCCTGATGTAAGGGCTTGAAAGGGATGATCGATTTTTAATTTGTGTTTTTGGTAAGAGCACTTGGGATAATGCTGAAAAAGCTATTGTTTTAAGTCCCTCTGCCCCTAGTTTGTTCTCAGTAGGGGCAATGGATCTCAAAGATCCTCCATACACAATAATTTAGTTTTATGCACCCTCAGCTGTGTTTTGTTTTTATTTTTATATTCTGATATATAAGAAAACTTATTAAGTGTTGATATTCAATACACATTTTAATGCTTAAAGTTTGCAAGGATGGATGCTCAGTCCACGAGAAGCAGAGGTAGTTCTAAGTTGGGGATCTGTTATGGGGTTGGGGAGGAGAAGTGGGGTATTTTGGCTATTCTGCTTGTTTGGTGGGTGGGGGTAAGGAAATATTGTTACTGTTCATAAACTGCATTTTTAGGGGTTTGGAGTTAATTGTTTAATTCAAAGCTTAGATGCATGTTATCATATGTGAAGGGTTGGCTATGTCGTTTAACTTATCCTCGAGTTCCAAATGGCTAAAATTGTGTTAATATCCTGGAATGTTAATGGGCTATGTACGGTGATTAAAAGGAAAAGGGTATATACTAAATTAAACCTAAAATGAAAGGATATTGTATTTCTGCAAGAGCAGCATTCTACCAATACTGAACTAGAGGGTCTGCGTCACTCTTTGGGGTACGCTGATTGCTTCTGCTTCATCTCAAAAAGCCCGAGGTGCTGCAATTTGGATTAGACCGGTTTCTCATAAAATCCTGTCTTCACTAACTGACCCTCAGGAAGATATGTGGTGTTAGTAGTAGACTTGGGAGGTACCCCACCACTCTGGTCTTGATTTATCACCTAATATAGACTCCTGGACTTTTTACTCACCTGGGGACCACTCTGGCTCCATTCCCAGATGATATCATTATGGGGAGCATAAATACATATACTGGGACCCACCCTTAGATTATTCCAGGGTGAGGAAAGGTCCCTGTCCTAAAAGTGTCAAAACCCTTCACCGAATGATGAATGGGAGATCTTTGCAGGAGGTGTGAGATTTTGCCATCCCTCCTCTAGAGAATACCCTTTACTCTCACGCTCATAGACTCTACATAAGGCTGGATTGTGTTTTTTACGAAGTCTAGACTGGGTAGCGTGTGGAGGCTGAATATGGCCCATCAGTGTTCCACATTAGTGAGAATATAGAGCGGTGGTAAGGGGAGGAGCCACATGGGGCGGGTCACCAGGGGCGGAGCTACCGGTAGGCAGAGTCAGTCAGGATGCAATAAATGCATAAGAAACAAGAAAGAGTAATAAATGATGATCTGGAGGCCTCTGTAGTATGCAGCAGCAAAAGAAAAGTGTGGTAAAACATACTGGTGAACCTCTGCATTCTAGTTGCAGGCCAGGCAACAGTTTGTGAGAGTCTTGACATTTTGATGAGGCCATACTACAACTCTTTACTAGTGCCTGCAAGGCCAAGATCTAATCTTTGGTTTCACAATCCTGCACAATGAGCTGCAGCTTCTAAATAAGGGAAACTGTCAACATCAGGGCCCTCAATTGAGATAAGCAGAAGTGCATTTAGCACACTGACACTTAATCTATTTGCTCCTCGCTTTTATTCGATTCAGTGCAGAAAACCCTCTCACAATCTGCAGTTGACATGGGTATTATCATTGCCAGTTCTGCCAAGTAGATATGTTTGGATACAGGTCTACATACTTAGTAGTTAGAGCGTGCAGCACATCAGAAATAGTCTTAAAGGCCATCTTTTCCGTGAGCACGAGACTCACGAGAGAAGCCCATTCAGTGCAGAAGCATCTACATCCGCTAATAGTAGCATACTGACCAAGAATAATCTCAAGGCTATCACTACCATACCTTCCAACTCTTCAATATCAACTTCCTGTGTCATGCTGGGGTCAAAGATACTGAACACATCCAAAAGTTCTGTGCTTGGAAACCTTTGCTCAATTTGAGCAATTAGGGCCCTAATAAACTTGTCATACACAGAGGTTCTGAAATGATTTAACTGTGGTTCGCTAAATGGCAAGTTCAGGCCATTATCATTCAGGAGTACTAGTTCAGGCGAAACGGAGGAGAAGTACTGACCGGTACCAGTAGGCGCGCTCTAAGAATCTCTAAAGTGGAATGTAAATGTCTCTTTATATCAGTAAAATTCAGAGCTGATGTTTGAAGCATTTAGATAAGATGCTAAGGTGTGGAAGTATGTCATACATCATGCATAAAATAGAGAAAACTCCCAGTTTTCCACCATTTTACTAGGCCCACAGTTTGGGGATCATGCCTTTCAGAGGCCTCTCTATGCAAGGACGAACAACGGATGGGAAAATCTTCCTTAGTGTGTCACATGCTGCATCATGGGACAACCACTAACTGCTTTTGCCTGTTTAGGCTATAAAACAGGGTTTTCCATTGCCTGCTGAATTTCTTTCAGGGCAGCCATGCGAACAGCAGAGTTTTCATAATATCTGTATAAGTGATCTAGTGTTTGATTAAACTTTTAATGGCGTTCACTTCATTTGCTGCTGCCTTTACAGCCAAGGCCTCCGGTGAGCCATACAGTGATTTTCAACAAGAATTGGGCTGACTTCTTTCAGCTTTTTAGCCACCCCTGTTTTGCCTGCCCAGCATAACGGCTGCTCCATCACTGCCTAACCCTGCAAGGTGATCAACCGAGATTTGATTGTTATCAGAGAACTCCAGCATTTTTTAACAATTGTGTCTGCCTTTCCATCAATTAGTTCCTCAAGTCCCAGGAAAGAAACTCTGGGTTTCCTTCTTTGCAGTACATACCATACAAATGAGCTGCTTCATAACAGCAATATCAGTTGTTTCGTCCACCAAATATGAAAAAATCTGGCAGCCTTCAAATCTGTAAGAACTGATCTCCTGACCACCTCACCCAGACAGAGAACCATTTCTCGACAGTTCGATCAGAACGATATTTAACAGCATCAGCAATATGTATATTGTCTAGGTATTTGCATCCCAATGATTTGGCAAGATCCAGCAGTGAGCTATATTTCGTTGTGTGAGGCAGCTCATTTTTATTAGCCAGTACATGCAACGAAGGGATGCCACAAAAGCTTCCTGTTCCAGGGTCAGGGCCTGCTGCATTGCCTGCTCTATTTCACCTTTGAAGCTGAAATTCTGCAGTTTGCTTCCAGTTCAGAAGCAACAACGTGAACTGAACTGTTCTGATGCCTTTTATAGCATCTTCTCTGAATGTCTTACACCCACTGAGTACCCAAACTGTTCCTGATTTGGAGATCTGTTTATGTTTTATGCAAAACGCACAAAACATGCCATCATTTTCTTTGTACTCTAACCAACAGCACTTGTTTAGCCAGCCAGTATAAAAGCCTGTTACCTATGCTTAGAGGGTTTTTTTTCTGTTTAGAGTAGGTGCAGGAGTTTTGACATCCTGATCAACTGGACCAACTGGCATTGTCCCAATCATCGACTCACGACTGTCATGATCTTGATCAGGATGTTTCCGTTTTGAGTTAATTTGAAACCAAAGTTAGTTAGTTTCTGCACTGTGTACAGTAAAGCTTTTTTTCCCTACTTGTCGTGTGTTTATTTGTCAAATACAGAATGAGAGTTTGGTAATGATGGTTGGCGGAGCCTCACACGATATTTTTCTGCTCCCTGAATCAGGGTTTATTAGAACAAGTGACCACTGACTAAGCAAGACTGCACAACTTGACTAGGACAGATACAGTTAAGGACCCCAATTTTTTTTTCTCTCACACAAATATTTTTCTGCTCCTGAATCTCCTCACAAACACAACTGGCTGTGGTGCTGTACACCAGGTAGTAATATCTGACTGCTGTGCAGAGCACAAATTATTTTATTTCTTTACTGCAGTATATTTTTATTTTTTATGCACTGCAGCTCATCCAACACCCACTGTGGGAGACCACACAATGAGCTCTCTCTCCCCTTTCCCTTCTCTCAACGACTCACTTTATTTTTTCAGGATTATTCTAGCCCCTTGCACTGCTTACAGGTCTAATGTTGTAGTTTACAATCCAGAACCACCTACAAGCAGTTACCTAAAAATGTGCAGGTCTGACAATTAATCCTAATCAAGTGTGCTCAGCTGCGTCAGGCATGCAAGAAACCAGCAGCTAAATTCAGTTCAGTGAATTGACGAGTTCCTATAGAAAATAAATCTTCCAGTATTTTTTTTTTTGGTTGCAGTTGCCCTTTCAGCGAAAGGCAGAAGAATTTGCAGGTCTGAAATGCTGGAGAGTCACCACAATGATCCCCCCACACACACACACACTCAGTAACACTTCATATACCAGTTAGTTCTGATACTCAAGTTTTAAAATAAAATAAAAAGTTTTTTTTTTCTCAATATTAGGCAAAGGAAGCTGCACTCAAATACAACTAGCACTTCTGGAGCCGACTGAACGATCTGAACGATTGAAATCCCTAAAGTGGCAGCAGACTAATGGGAGTTACCCAGCAGTTCGTAGTAGCTCCATTATAGGCTGCTGGACTGTCACTCCCAGAGGCTTCCTTTCTGTTGGCTCCACGGTTTGCGCCTTAGCCTGGTCCACTTACCCCGTGATCCCCAAACCTGCAGAGAGACTTTACTGCAGCTCGCGTAAGTCTTGCCTGATCGCCTTGGTACGAATGCGATCGTCTTGAGTCTTGATGCCATCTGGTCATGACAGCGCGATTTAAGGCAAAGAGTGGCGGCTGAACAATATGAGAGGCGGTGCCTAGGATTGCGTGGGCGGCCCGCCTCTCAACAGTAATGAATGGGATCCCTGCCCATTACTGATTTCAGACCATGCTCCTTGAGAGTGATTATGGAGGAGGAGGATACCCAAGAGAGTTCCTATGTGGCGATGGACCCTATTCTACTGGGGGACTCAGATTTTCTCTGTCAGTTAAACGACACATCTCGGATTTTCTTCAGGTGAATCAAAGGAGACACAGACATTAGGACAATATGGGAGACTCTCAAGCCTAGTATTCAGGGTGAGACAATTTTGTATGCCTCCCACAAAAGAAAATGATTAATAAAAAGAAACAGGAGCTAGAGACCCAAACTATGAATCTAGAGAAAGATTTGATGGTAATACCTGACCATTCTAAACGTTGTAAGCTAAAAAGCTTTAAAAAGTGAATTCAGCCTAATTTCTACTCAGCAAATAGAGAGGGCCCAAATTTGACCAAATCATATTCTTATTTCAAGGGGACAAGGCTGGAAGTGGTTGGCAGGGCTAGTTAAAAATCAGAGGGCGGAAGGACTGTTTGGTGGGTGGAGGTGACTGGAGAGAGATTACTCATGATCAGCAGAAAATAAATGACGCTTTTAAATCATATTACTCCCAACTGTATACTTCTGAGTATCCCCAGGAGCCGACCGGAGGAATTTCTGAAGACTATTACTCTACCTATAGTGGGTGACTTAGACCTTGATAACTTAGATGCCCCTATAACTCTGGAGAAATTGAAGGAGATGGTCTGAAGATCAAGAAGGGAAGGCACTGGGACCTGATGGTATCCCAGCAGAGATTTATAAACTGCTATGGAGGAGTTGGGCTCTAATGAAGGAAATGATACAGGAAGCCCTGGAGGTGGAGGCTTTACCTCATCGCAGGAACAAGACACAATCACTATTTTACCTAAAGAAGGAAAACCCTCTGTGGTGCTCCTCATACCCCAATTTCTTTACTCAATGCTGATTATAAGATTCTAGCGAGGTTGTTAGCCAATAGGCTGGAAAGTGTCCTCCAAGTTGGTTCACCTTGATCAAGGGGTTTTGTCCGCTGTAGGCAGGTTAAACATAACATTAGACAGGTCTTCAACATAGTTCAAGTATGGTCAGAAGGAAGGCAGGGTCTGCTATTGCTTGACGCAGAGAAGGCCTTTGGTGGTGTTGAATGGCCTTCTTGATGGCAGTTCTGTGGAAATTCGGTCTGGGCCCTAAAATAATGAAATGGCTGGGAGTATTGTATACAGCCCCAAGAGCCCAAATACTTACTAACAACGTTGTTTCATCCCCTTGCCTTGACCAGAGGAACCAGACAGGGGTGCCCCCATCCCTTTAATAGATGTCCTTTCTATTGAAGCTCTTTGCACAGAGCATTAGATCTCACCCTAGAATTGGGCCTCACATGGAAAGGTCAGACCATGTGATTTCACTCTTGCTGACGACGCCCTTCTTTTTTGAACTCTCCAGGAGAGGCGCCATGGCATTGACCCAGCTTTTGATACATACGGGTCCACTCTCCGACATAAGATCAACTGGGGTAAGAGTGAATGGCTGCTTGTGGGAAGGATAGAGGTCCAATCTCAATAGCCCAAAACATAATATATCCAGTTAATTCACTAAAATATTTGGGTATTCAAACCTCTAAGATGTCCTCAATGACTGCAATTAACATGAAAGGGTTGATTTCTAAAATAAAAGATAACTGCTCTCGGTGAGGGCTTTGCCTCTGACCCTGCATGGGAGGGTAAATCTAATAAAAATGTCAGTTCTGGCCCCAATTTTAATATTTTTTCAGATGATCCCTTTAAGAGTCCCCAAAAATATTTTAACAGTATAGAAGGTGCCATCACACAACCCTTTGGAATAACAAGAGGCCTAGGATTAAGAAAACACTTTTGTGGAAGCCCCAAAGGACAGAATATTTAGGCCTCCCTAGTGTGAGACACTATTGGGTGGCAGCTCAGGTCGCTCACGTTCAGGATATGTTGAAGAACCCGGAGGTTCAGCCGGCCTGGGTGAAGATGGAGTCCTCGAAGGATCCCTTGATGTACCACTGTTTCTTTGCACTTTGCGCGGGTGGATTCCTTGCCCAATCCTGTCAATCCCTTCACAAGGAATATGGTGAAAGCATGGAAACTTGCACATAATATGACTGGGGTGAAGGACGGTTTGTCCCCTGAAGCTCCACTTACCAGGTTTTTACAGCAGGGAGGGAATGACTATATGGGATATCCCTGTCTTGAAAAGGTGGGCTATTGGGGGTATTTCTCAAATTCAACACATTTTAAAGGATGGGAGCTTATGTCCTTTTGAATATTTGTTGAAAAACAAGTATATTAACAAAACTCACCTTCCTCAATATATTAAAATTAAGGAGACATATGAGGTATTAAGCACCAGAGCGAATCAACAGGGGGCACGCCCCCATTAGAGGAATTATTCTGGGGCAATCAGATCAAGCCTTGTTTTAACCCCCAAGACGAACGTATAGATTATTAATAGGGCTCTACCAGATTATATGGAGGCCACCAAGGCCAAATGGGAATCTGACTTATTACCAGATGGTTTGACTGGAGGGAATGGATTTCAATTCTAAGTAACAGTCTCAAATGTTCAGTAATAACAGCTAAGGCCATTCAATTCAATGTATTACACAGAACGTACCACACTGCGGTTGGTTCACATAATTAATTGAGAGGACTTCCATGTTCTAAAATGCCAAATCCATAATGGAGTATTTTATATATGATTTGGCAATGTAACATGGTCCAAAACTTCTAGTTGGGAGTGCAGGAAATCCTCTCTAAATTAGTGAACATTGTCTCTTAGACTGGATCCAGTGGAAATTCTCCTTGGTTTGCCCTCGCTGAACCGGGTTGAAAGAAAACTTATACTAAACCTGGGTTTACTTTATGGAGGTTGGGAAATGTGATGGGTTGAAGGTACTGGCTATGCACTGGAGGCTAAACTCTATCCCAACTATAACTGAGTGGCAAATGCATTCTTAGAGTGCATAAAATATGAAAAGATCCAGTACTCTGTTAGAGGGCAAATGAATATTTTTAATGAGATATGGTCTCCAGTTGAGAAGGCGCTGCTGCTACATCCTGGTTCCCAGCCTTCTGAGGAATTCTGGGGAGAGGAGAGGAATTAGGAATATATTGAGACTGATGTTGAATGGCGTTGGCTCTGCTTAGATTAAATTGCACATAATAGTATTGGTCTGAATCTCCGGGTAGAAGGTTTGGATGGGAATAGATTATGTATGACAGGAAACCTTCCCCAGGCCACACTGGACAGTAGGAAGGGAACCTCCCCCATCCAGGGAGCACTAGCGCCACCACCACTACCTCAGAGGTCATGAAGAAAGCACAGCAGTTGGACCACAGTGGGCTCAGTGAGGGTGAGGATGGTGGAACAGAGGCACACCCAGTCAACTGTTCCACTCCATAATCCATACACCATTCTGGGGGATAGCTCCCCATGGATGCACCGCAGAGAAGACTGATGACAACTGTCACAAGGGAGGCCCACAGGAAGGAGGCAGAGGACACCACAGGAAAGGAAGCAGCTCCTGGTGGGGACTCAGTTATTGGGGTATAGAACTGGGGAGCTGGGAAAACTGAGTAAGGTGCCTGCCTGGTGCCATGGCTTGGAGGGACAGGAAGCGCATCCTCAGGATCACGAGAACAGCTGCAAGGAGTCTGAGCTGGACGTAATTGTCCACTTAGGGACAAATGACTTGGCTCATCATGAGATCAGAGCAGTGCAGGAGGACACTGCAGAGTTGGGGAGGGGCCTAGACAAGTAGCACACACAGTATCCTTCTCAGAGGTGCTGCCTGTCAAAGGCATGGGGAGAGGAGGTAATTAGCACCATGCAGTTTAATGAATGGTTGAAAAATGGTGCGGAGCACAGGGGTTTGGCTTCATTGGGGACTGGGGTTCCACCTGAGGACACCAGCCTATACTGGCAGGATGGTCTGCATCTGTCCAAGAAGGAACAAGTCTTTTGAGCAATCGGTTTAAATGCTTCATTGGCAAGCTTAAACTAGTCAAAGGGGAGGCACTGACAAGCAGCAGGAAAATCCCAGCCTCCCTACAAAACAGGGTACTAAATGAGAAAAACCGAGGTAAAACGGTCAGTGGGGGATGCTGCAACAGAAGGTAAAGCCATCAAAATGGAGAGCAATGAGTACCAATGCCCGTAGTCTGGGTAACAAGCTTCCTGAATTAGTGGCCTTGATGGAGGAGGAACATCTGGATATCGTGGCAGTCACAGAAACATGGTACACACAAACCATGACTGGGACGTAAACATACCAGGATACGCTATCTACAGGAGGGACAGGGAGGGTACAAGAGGAGGAGGAGTAGCTCTTACATAAGGGAAGGAATCAAAGCAACACAACAAAAGGGTAAACAGGAGGAGAAGAAGCGCTGTGGGTAATTTGAAACAGGCAAAGGCACCACAATCCGCACAGGGTTGTATACAGACTCTTCTCAGGGGAGGAAATGGACAAGGAAATGATACAAAGTATACTTAGAATGGCAGAAAAGGGGAGATATTGCTGATGGGTGATCTGAATATGCCAGATGTTAACTGGAGTGCAGTCGAGCTGCCACTTCAAGAGTAGAGTTATTCTAGATGCCCTACAGGGGCATGCCTTAGACAACTAGTACTGGAGCCCACTGAGAGGGAGCAATATTAGACTTGATTCTCTCAAATGGAGATGGAGAGAGGATCACAGATGTAGAGTGGGTAGCCATCTGGGAACTAGCGACCATCGAACAGTATGGTTCACAATAACACAGCAATAGAGTCAAGCCATACAAAGACAAAAGTACTGGACTTTAGGAGGACTGACTTTTGCAAATGGGTGAGTGCCCAAGGAATGCACTAGCAAATGGTCAGGAAGGAGGGGGAAGAACAATGGGAAAAATAAAACTGCCATCACAGAGGTAACGAACCTTTGTGTGAAGCAAATAAACAAAACAAAACGATGTAAGAAACCACTATGGTTCTCAAAGGAAGTGGCAGGAAGGTTCAAGAGAAAAAGAAAGCATTCAGGAAGTACAAGGAATCGCAGAAGAAGCAGGACAGAGAACTGTATCAGTTAAAGCAGAAGGAGGCTGGGAAGGCAGTCAGAACAGCAAAGGCCCAAACCAAGGAAAAGATAGCCAACTCTGTTAAGAAGGGGATAAAACCTTTTATAGGTACATCAGAGAGCGAAGGAAGACCAAGGGAGAGATAGTGAGGCTTAACAAAGGGGAGGGAGGGTGGGCAGAGGGAGACTGTGAAAAGACAGAGATACTAAACAAATATTTTTGCTCAGTATTTACAAATGAAGAGGGAGGTACATAAAACAAACAGTAGAAACACTCTGGATACAGAAGCTGGATACCAGCCCATTTACAGAAGAAAGGTTCTGAAAGAACTCTAAAACTGAAGGTGGACAAAGCAATGGGGCCTGATGGGATTCATCCCAGAATTCTAAAAGAACTAAGGATAGAACTAGTGACACCACTGACTACCCTTTTTAACAAATCATGGGAGGATGGGGTGGTACCGAGGACTGGAGGAGGGCAGATGTGATTCCTCTTCACAAAAGTGGGAGCAAGGCAGAAGCAGGAAACTACAGACCTGCTAGTTTAACCTCAGTGATAGGGAAAATGATGGAATCACTTCTGAAGGAAAGAATTGCCGAGTATCTACAGGCCAGAGGGGCACAGGACCCTAGGGCAGCATGGATTCACAGCGGAAGGTGATGCCAGACGAATCTGATAGATTTCTTTGAATGGGTGACCAAAGTAGTAGATCAGGGAGGGCTGTGACATGGCCTACCTAGACTTTAGCAAGGCATCTGATACAGTCCCACACAAAGATTAAAATACAAGTTAGCCAGCCTGGGAGTGGGTCCCAAGATGACAGCCTGGGTAAAGAATTGGCTGGAGAATAGGACACAGAGAGTAATAGTAAATGGAGTCCACTCAGAAGAAAGGAGGGTTACTAGTGGGGTACCGCAGGGTTCAGTACTTAGGACGGTCCTCTTCAATGTCTTTATAAGTGACATTGCAGAAGGACTGAAGGAAAGTATGTCTCTTTGCAGATGACACAAAGATCTGCAACAGAGTTGATGCATGGGGGTGGAAAGGATGAGAAGAGACTTCAAGGTTAGAGGAATGGTCAAATGTATGGCAGCTGAGATTCAATGCTAAGAAGTGTAAGATGCACCTGGGAAACAAAACCCAGGGAAGAGTACACAATGGGGGTGAGATACTAACAACAACAAAATGGAAAGGGACCTGGGGGTAGTCATATCAGATGACCTAAAGGTGGGCAAGCAATGTGAGAGGGCAGCAAGGAGGGTTGGGAGGATACTGGGATGCATAGGGAGAGGCATCACCAGTAGGAAAACAGGAAGTTATTATTCCTCTGTACAGATAGCTGGTGAGACCCCATCTGGAGTACTGTGTGCAGTTCTGGAGACCCAATCTCTGCAAAGACATAGACAGGATGGAAGCTGTCCAGAGGAGGGAACTAAATGGTGCAGGGTCTGCACCGGAAGACATATGAAGAGAGACGAAAGGAGCTTAATATGTATAGCCGCGAGAAAGGAGGGAGAGGGGGACATGATAGAAACGTTCAAGTACCTCAAGGGAATCAACAAAGTCCAAGAGTGTAGCATCTTTCAAAAAAGAGAGTGCAAGAACAAGGGGGCACAATTTAAGATAGAGGGGGGGCTGCAGAGGTAATTTGAGGAAGTATTTTTTCACAGAGAGGGTTGTGGATGCATGGAACGGCCTTCCGAGGAGGTTGTGGAGTCAAAATCAGTGGTGGAATTCAAGCATGCATGGGACAGTCATAAGGCAATTCTAGGGGTGGGGTAGGAAGAAGTAGGCTGCTGGTTAACTAGGATCTGCAGCTTATCCAGAGTAGGGAAATGGGCAGACTGGGTGGGCCAAGCGGTCCTTATTCGTCCAAATTCTATGTTTCTATGGAAGCCTGTAATTTTAAAATATTTACTTTTCTTTTGATCAAAGTATGTGTCTGTATTCTTATGTACTGCTGAAATTGCTTAAATAAAATGTACAAAAAAATAATAAAATACTGCCAGCAATTAGAAAATACAACTGCAAATACAAATGCAGTTAAAAACAGTGCGATGTAAAGTGCAGACCCCAAAGTTAAAATAACCTCAAAACTGCTTACTGTTTGCAATATTTCATATTACACCACAATCTTATAATCCAATATGCACTACTTCCCATATTATTGCAAATAACTGTCAAAATGCCTCCCAAAATGTTACGAGTTATTAATTGCATTATTAAATATATACAGTATTATACCACAGGTATCTACTCTCAGCCAATCAGAACACAGGAAAACTGTAAGTTATTCTCCCACAAACTACAACCAACATGCCCACAGTAGTTTATTCACCTATAACCACGCCCACAATAGTTTATTCACCTTCCCAGAGTAGTTTATTCACCTCTAACCATGCCCACAGTCGTTTATTCACATTGCCTTTCATACCTATCCACTCACAATCCTACACACGCTGCATCTTATTCACAAACATGGTTACCTCTCTAATTTTAAAATGCTAACACTAAAGATTGCTACTATAGCACCCAGTTTATAGCCATCCGAATTTGTATTCACTGCTAAAATGAATGTTTTTCACCAGACATCAAATTGAACTGGCATCACACCTATATATGTGCTCCGCGTCCTTCTGAACTTGTACTGCATGCCAGAGCATGTAAGAAACTTCAAACTATGACTAGAATTCTGCTTTACAGATTATACCTCTAAAAACATCAACGTGTGACACTTACTACAGATACAGTAGTTAGAAGTTGCTACCATTGAAAACCAAGCGCTACAACCCTTTTTATTTTGTGTTGCCAAATCCAATCAGCGATTCTAGAGATGCGCATAAAGATTGCCTAATGCGCATGTCCAAACTCATGGATTCGCTTTCAGAACACAAAATAAAAAGGCTTTTACTGCTCGGTTTGCAACGGGAGCAACATTTTCAACTACTGCTTCTAGTAGTAAGTCTCAGATATCAGTATTTTAGAGGTATAATCCAAAAAGCTGAATTTAGTCATAGACAGTTTCTTGCATGCCTGGCCCACTCACACTTCACAGACACACAGACACGCTACCTTCGTGCAACTTAAATCTAATCAGCGCTTAATCATCCACAGAAGCCAGTTATCGCTTTGTACACTTCACAAAACTGAATGTTATCACTGAAGTATAACCCTCTAAGGTGAGAGGTGAACAAGGTCAGCGGGATAATAAACAATACGCATATCCCAGCAAACCTTACGGTGACTCAACACTATATTTAAAAATAAGATACAAAAATACGACAGTGGAAGGTCAACAGGGTCTGCAAGGGTAATATATGCTCACCAATTCACAAAACGTTTCACAATTCAGCTATATCCTAACTAACAAACTCTAGTCAGAGCCGGTACAGCTGCTCAGAGCTGCAAGACCGAAGTTAAAGAATACTCAAGCTCTCGCGCCGGAGTCTGCAGTATGCAAGATGGCCACCATAACAGAACTGCATATGGGTTCCATGTGATAATGGTGACAGCGTAACAGCAATCACACCATTTGGCGAGTCACCACATTGCGAAAATAATTTGGCGGTGATGTGAATTCTGACATAAAAACAAAAGGCGCTTGACACTTCTGCATTTTTGTTTTTATGCATGGGGCTGCACCCTACCGCATTCTCTACTAAAGGATTCTGATTCTTAACTCCAGAGGGTGCAAATCGAGGGAAAAATGAATTCCCTGCTCGAGCAAAAGTGAGCAGGCGCTCAGAGCTGAACCCGCCACCCTCCCAACCCTAGCCTGCCACCAACCCATCACGCTACACAGCCAGCTCGGCAACCCACCACCGCATTATGCCCCACAAACCTTACCCCCTCCTGTCCCGCATGGCATGGTCCCCAGCGTGTACATATAGTGACATCCCGTCACTATATGAGCCGTGACTGAGTCGCTCTTTTGAAAGCACTCCAACGAGTCACTCAATACAGGGTTACTTCATGCATGTGTGATACTACAAGATACGCAGTTTGATTTGCAGCCATCTTGTGCATGGTGGCCATCACTTATGCAGTTGCTGAAGAAACAATAGTGCCCCGTGAAGAGGGAGTGTTTCATGGCTGGTGGAGGGAAGGGCCAGTAACAGAACAGGCATTGAAACTTTGTCACAGCACTGTGGAAGCACGGAGCGCTGTCCAATCACGCGCTTCCACAGTGTTCTCTCACAGAATGACAGCACTATGTCTACAGAGCTCTGCCCACTCAGTGGTAAAATTGAATGAGACTGAATGAATCATTTAAACCTGTGCGATGCTTCCTAGGAGCAAAGTTTTCTATGGCCTGCTTGGTCAATAATCCTTGTTCTGAGTAACACAATTGGGCTGGTTGTTGCTTGCAAGTGATTTAGACTTGCATTTATTTATTTCAGATTCGGATTGCTACCTTTGAGCCAATGGCTCGTTTACAAAGGTTCCAAGTCAATCAGGTACATAGGACATAACAAAGATCAATGGTGAACATGAAAAGCAGAGTACAGCATATACCGAGACAATAATTGTTACATTGTATAGCTTTGAAATGCTATAACAACAACTGTAATAGAGAGTGGTTCAATAGCTGAACTAAGTGCAAGGTGCAGCCTAAGGATGGAGATCCCAGATAACAGTACCAGTAGGTTGGAGAGTAATGCTGCCAGAGTTGGCTTTGTCAAGTGATAACAGTGGGAAGAGGCAGTAGAATGGGGGAGACAGCAGAATGGGGAGAGGAGGAGAACCTGGGGCTGAGTAGAGAGGAGGGAATAGGGTAATGGGACATGTAATGGGTATAGGTGTAAGGAGAGAGGTAAGGGTTATCATGTGACTAGGTGTAGTCTGGGCAGGGCAATGACAGGCATTTACACGTGTTAGGTGGGTACAAAGCCCAGATTTGAACTGGCCAATCTTTCCAGCTCGATAAGGGAGGGCAGGAGGTAATTGAACCACTTGGGACCCTGGAAGAACCGTGATCTCTGGGTGGCGAGGTATGCTTAAAGGTTACCAAGGCCCCCCTTTACTGCATTTCTGGTGCTGACGATGGGTTGTACATTTTGAAAAGGTTAGCGGTTGACTCAGGCAGAAGTCCGAGCGCTGATTTTTTTAACCAGATGGCAGGTCTGATACTGTGTCCTTTGATGCAGGGGAGTCACCCAGTCTTTTGTATAAGGTACAAGTATGGGTCAGGTATTTGGCCTCCAGGACCAGATGGCAGACCTTATTAAGTAAGGTTCTGATCCTTCTGAATGCAATATCGGAGCAAGCCCCATAGATCACTAGCCCATAATCAGTGGTGGAATAGTATTGAGCTACTGTGATCAGTTTCAGGGCTTCTAAGTTATTGTCAGTGATGGTAAAGGATACCCAGCTTCGCGTGTGCTGAATTCATTATCTGGTCTATGTGAGTAGTGAAAGTGAGGGTGTTATCCAGATACGCCCGTATTTAAAATTAACAATTTGCTCCAGTTTATCTCCCCACGCTCCGTATTGGCAGTGGGACGTACTTTTTCTTGATCTGTGGTACTGTGAATAGCATGCACTTGGTCTTTTATAGTATAACATTCATTTATTCTGAATGAACCATGTTTCCAGGAGTTGGAAATTGGTTTGTAGGTCGGAGGAGATCAGGGTCAAATCCTATGTGTCAACAGCATAATTGTATGCATCAACACTGCATTCTATATTGGAGATTATAACTGTCTGGCAGTACAAGTGAACAACAGAGTGTAACAAGATTATTTATTGCAGTGATATAATATCTTGTGTACCTATGTTTTTCAATAAAATGAATTTAAAAATCATTTAAACCTGGCTGCCTTGCGAATTCAGTTGGAATATCGAAAAAGCTTCACATCTCAAAATTAAATTTTCTAAATCACCACCCTTCTCCCTAAATGGATTATTTCGATCCCATCGAAGAGGCTTTCTGAATTGCTGAATCATCACTTTCTAAGAATGTTTAGAGAACACATTATTTTTATCCCAATTCCTGATGGAATTAAGATGTTCTTTGATTCTCAATTTAAAGGAGTCCTACTAGGTACAATGAAGCCCGACCACTTCACAGATCAGGGCTTCACTGTACAAATTCACCCTGCAGTCACTGCATAAAACAAAAACTTTTTTAAGCTCACCACTCGTAAAATTTGTAAAAGCCCTTAGTACGGCGGCATTTTCTAATATGGCGCTGCATTCTAGTTTCTATCTACGCTACTAAACACGCAAGGTCATGACAAGCCACTGCTCCTGCATTATGGGTAGCCCTATGTACTGAACAGTACAAAATTATATTTGTGCAATACCAATCCTTATTTTTACACATTTTGCCTAATGGATTTAGGCAAATGCCCAGATATTCAGACTGCGTAAGTTGTGGCGCCAAGGCTGAGCACAACACCTAACTTGGCTGCGCTGGGGCGATGACTGGGCGATATTCAATGGAGCTGCACCATGGCACAGCATCATTGAATATTGCACCTAACCACCCGCAGTGTGCATGGCACAGTGGCACTAATGCCAGCGCAAGTGGCTTGAAGTGGAGCAGGGGATGCGCTAGCGCAAGTTCCACTGCACTATCCTTAACACCCGCAATATTCAAAGTACACATGCAAATGGGGTCATAATGTATGCAAGGTGCAAATAGGGTAATTTGCATGTCATTATGGCCCCATTTGCATGCAGGTGCGCCGACATTTGGCAAATTGCGCCTGGTGCCCTGCCAGGCAGCAGCCGGGGACTGACACTTCTGCACAGTGCGGCAATGCGCCTTCTGCCCGATCGCTGGCATATGTAGATGTGAATAATGTCCCATAACCCTGGTGGTCCAGTGGACTACTACATGCCCGATCACGGGCTTAGTACAAACAAATCACATACTATATCCCTGGTGGTCTAGTGGACCGCCGCAACCCAATCGGGCTTAAGTATAAATATATTCATGTCCTATATCCCTGGTGGTCCAGTGGACCGCCGCAGCCCGATCGCGAGCTTAATTATAAATATATTCACGCCCTATATCCCTGGTGGTCCAGTGGACCGCTCGCAGTCCGACTGAGGGGTTAAGTATATAAAAATCATATCCTATATCCCTGGTGGTCCAGTGGACGCTGTCAGCCGATCGCGGGCTTAAGTATATAAAAATCACGTCCTGTATCCCTGGTGGTCAGTGGACCGCTGTCAGCCCGATCGCGGGCTTAAGTATAAACAAATCACGTCCTATATCCCTGGTGGTTCAGTGGACCGCTCACAGCCCGATCACGGGCATTTGTGATAAAAAATAAAGTCCACTATCCCTGGTGGTCCACTGGACTGCTCACAGTCCGATCGGCGGCTTAAGTATAATACAAAACCGTCCAATATCCTGGTGGTCAGTGGACGCTCGCAGCCAGATTACGGGCTTAAGTATAATACAAAGCCGTCCAATATCCCTGGTGGTCCAGTGGACGGCTCAATCTGATCGTGGGTTTAAGTATAATACAAAACGCCCAATATCCCTGGTGGTCCAGTGGACGCTCGCAGCCCGATTAAGGGCATATGTTTAAAAAGAATAATGTCCAACTATCCCTGGTGGTCAGCGGCCCCCCACCCGCCCACTGAGCCCCACCACCCGCTCCCACGGTCAGCGGTAGGCGGCAACACCCACCGCTTCTGGCGACTGACGCCCGTAGGTAGGGTTGTACGCCCATTGGTCCACAGCGTGAGCCGATGGGCATCGTCTCGTGACGTACTACACATTCCAGATATGTGACTAGCCCATTCATATATCTGACTATGTAGAATGGTACGGGCTTCACCCCACCCCAGGAGTGACGTTATTTCATGATAACACACACCCTGTCATGCCTTATTGCCTAATTATTAAACACTGCACTCAACCCAATCATATATCGTCAGATTATAGCTGCTCATGTTCAGATGACCATTGCATGAAATATTTCACAATTATGAAACAGTCCTAGATACCTAGCAGTAGTGTTTACGCTGCCACTAGTCAAAACACTTTTTTTTGCCTATCATTTTTGCAGTTATATGTCAGAACACACACTCCACTCAAATAGTTTGACACTTTTGTTTTCTTATATAATTTGGCTTAGCTTTGTCCTGTTGCTAAAACGTTTTGAGAGCAATTAGCCCAAACACTCAACATCTTGAATCCAACAGAAACACTGCACAGAAGTGATTAAATAAAACGAGAAAGGCGCACAGCGCATATTTAATTAACGCGACCTGCCCTACAGAATAACTGGAGAAAACATAAAAGTTTGCAGGAGACGGGCCCCACCCTTACCTTGCAGGAGACAGCAGACCCAAACAATCCACCAGCCCGAGTCCAGAAAGTACTGCAACATCCTCGACTATTTTTTCCGTTACGAACACCAGTCAATCCACGATTGTAACTTCTTCAAACAGCCCGTCAATAACTAGTACCCAGAATAAACCAGTGCCGACCTGGCAGTCTGTCGGACGGCTGCTGCCAATGTCTCCCCTGCACAACCTCACCCGAACTCTCTGCCGTAATTTTCATAAATTGGTATCTCAATTCTCAGCCAGAAAAAATGAATATTTTGTAACAAGTCTTCAACAAAAACTGCCCTCTCAGTCCAAGCCATAAATGCACCCAAACTCCTTCTCGGTCACGGAGTTGAGTTCAGACTGAGGCCCCGTTTTTAATGGCACTGTATATAAAGAATAAACCGTTAATCTGCGCTCGCACTAGTCACAGCGATGCGCCCAGCTAAAGCGCTCGCTTATTCCCGGGAGAAAAGCACTGACGATCTCAAGAGCTTAGCTTGCACGCGCCCTGCTGTCCCAGGACTGCACACGAATTCGATAGTGACGGCAGCGCGCTTTCCTCAGTTTGGCAATCACGAGCCGGACGAGCGGCTTCTTCAGCTTCGCACTATCCCAGGACTTTCCCACGACTTTGTGAAGGCGCGTGCTGGACTCAGGCTGGCACCGATCGCGCGTGCTCGGGTACGCAGTTGCCTAGAGACTGAAGAGACGCTAAGAGCTTTGGCTGAGTGTGTGACAAGGCGCTGCCTGCTGGCTTTTGACCCTCGAGCACCCACCAAGCTGGAGGTGCAAGCTCCGAAAATTCAAGTCTCACCAACCCATTAAACAGGAACATCGGAGTAACGCAGTTCACCGACTAAAATCACTGCTGCGTCTATATTGACCATTTTATTTCACAAAAAGAAAAAATAAATAGGCAGGTGCTTTTTTCATAGAGTTCATAGTCAGATTCAAACATTAATGCAAAACAGAAATCATTCCACCGTACAGTCATTTATTTATACGGACAGATACAATTCCATACTTTCAGTAACAATAAAGTGTATACAGTACACTATGAATGGCACAGACAGGTTGCAGAGTACTTTACAAGGGTGCAGTATACATAGACTATATTATAGACCATGTTACAAGGATGCAGTATACAGGATACTTAGGTTACGATGCAAATACTTTACTAGAGGCAGTAAATGAAGTAAGCAGCTGCGTTTTAAAAGATATAATAGTCACCCTCTTGCTGTGAAATTGCTATGAAATGCACAACGGAAACGATTAAAAGTTATTTCTTTCTTCTGTAACCCTAGAATCTAGGGCCCAGATACTATTGGTTAAATTTTTAGTTACCTAGGCTAGCCCCAATGAACGGCAAAATCTCTTTTTAGTGGAGTCCTATACCCTTTAAGATATGAACAAGCTGGGTGACAGGTCAGGCTCCCAAAGTCTTAGATTCGATGTATATTATACCACAGGTAACTTACTCTCAGCCAATCAGAACACAGGAAAACTGTAGTTATTCTCCACAAACTACTACCAACAAGTAGTTTATTCATGTATGACCACGCCACAGTAGTTTATTCACCTTCCCTACTATCCAGTTCCTGTTTTGACTGGCTCAGCAACTACAACAAACCATAACAGAAATGGTTGGTTTAGATTAATTATAGATGTGAATAGGATTGCAACCTTATCTGTTTTGAGGAGGGTTCACCTCTTTTAAACAGTTTTCATACACTTACAGTCAGGTTTCAAAAAGCATTTGTCAATGCCGAATGTTGTCGTGCTGGCATTGGCATTGGCAATGGCGGAGCTAGAGACGATAATAGGAATGGCAGTGAAGTACTGAAGTAACGCCTAACCCCACCCCACCCTGTAGAGAGTTTATAGGCATTGGGGTGTGGCTTTGGGTTGTCAGCTATAATGCTCATGCCATTGTACTCACCCTACCCTGTAGACACTGACAAGTGTCATGGTGTGTTTGGGGTCTTTGGGCATTATACTTACCCAATTCCATAAAGAAACATGCTGGCGTGGGTGCAGTATAGTTAGGTGGGATGAAGTTTGTGGCCAAACAGTGCAAGACACACCACAATGCCTGTCAGTGGCTGCAGGGTGGGCATGGGGGTGGAATGGCGTGAGCATTACATCCGATGATCCCAAGTCGCAGCCCTGACACCTGTCAGTCCGTACCAGGTGTGGTGCTACAGTTTGAAACCCTAACACTGTAGGCATGTAGTGGTAGTTTCACTCTACATTTTCAACATGGGCTGCTTGTCAGGCCACCTCATGAAAAGCAGCACAATCACTTTGTTAGCTGAAAGGTGGTTTTGCACAGTGGCTGTGGCATTTGGTGACAGAGAGATGAAAAACACAGTTTTGGGCAGGATGTGGAGAATGACAACTGTATTGTTCATGAGGAGGCATAAAAATGGCAACGTTGAAAATCTGGAGTGGCAATATGAAATATTGGTGAAGCAATGAACATGCATACAAACTGCGCAGCAGACGCCTGCAACCCAATTATTTGTGGGAGTTTTTAGGCACATTTTCAACATAGGTATTTTGAAACCATCCCTCATGAACAGTGGTGCTGTGATTTTGTTATTGTGTCCCAAAGGTGATTTCCCACAGAGAGCATGCCATTGGGTGCCACAGTTACGGGAACGTGTTTTGGGCAGGCTGTGACAAATGGCAGCTGTACTGTTGATAAGGAGGTATGCACAAATGCCAGTGTTGAAAATCTGGCATGAAAATATTACAAATGTCATAAGCGACAAGGCTGCGTGGAAATTGCATACGTACGCTTGCAGCACAGTCATTTTATGGATTTTGGCACCAAATTTTCAACATAGGCATTTTAGGACCTCTGCTCATGAACAGTGTCATCGTCATTTCCTCAAACTGCCCCAAAACTGATTTTAGCATAGCGACCAGGCAATTCTGCGCTGGACGTATGAAAGCACATTTCAGCCAGGATATGTAAAATTACAGCTGTACTGTTCATAAGGAGGTGTGGAAAAATGCCGATTTTGAACATGTGGGCGAAAATATTACAAATGCATAGTCACGCGAGCATGCGTGCAAACTGCACAATGCACGGCCAGAAAACACTAATTTTATGGACTTTTGGCCCAAATTTTCAACATAGGCATTTTAGGACTTCTGCAAATGAACAGTGTCACTGTCATTTTCATAATGTGTCTCGAACATGGACTTTCCACAGCAACGCGCTATTCTGCGCGGAACTGCAAAACACATTTTGGTCAGGATGTGAAAATGACAGCTGTACTGTTCATAAGGAGGTGGAGAACAATGGCAAGGTTGAAAATCTGGAGTGAAAATATAAATTTGGAACTTTAGCTGTAGGGGCAAACTGTCAATGCACACTGCGTAACACAGTCATGTTATGGAGTATCGTCACCAAATTTTCAGCATAGGCATTTTAGGACCTCTGCTCATGAACAGTGCAACTGTCATTTTCGTAATTTGTCCTAAACACTGATTTCCCACATCGACTGTGCTATTCTGTGCCAGAAGTACGAAAACACATTTCAGGCAGGATGTGAAAATGACAGCTGTACGGTTCACAAGAAGGTGTGGAAAAATGCCAGTGTTGAACATGTGGCATGAAATATTGCAAATTTACTGAGCATGTGTAGTACGGTATAGCCACGCTCGTAAAACAATAATTTTTGGATTTTTCACACAGATTTGTAACATAGGCTTTTGACAGCCCCCTCATGAACACTGGCACTGTTCTTTTCGCTCTCACCCCGAAAGGTGATTCCGTGCAGTGACTGCAAAATCACCTTTGGGACCGAATAACGCCATGACAGTGCAAGAATTCATGAAGAGGGGTCCCAAAACCCATGTTGAAAATTTGGTGCCAAAATTCCCAAAAATGCCTGAGATATGCAGCAAACTTGAAAACCCCTATTTATTCCATTATACAGCTTACCTGCATTTCCTCAGTTCAGCGGTTGGCTTTGAAGAGTGCAGACGTGTTTCAGGTCCACCAAGATCATTGCACCGACTCGGAGGTAAGTATGGGGTGAGGGGTGTGTGGGGAGGCAGGATGCAGTGGGTGGGTGCGGGTGGTGGGTAGGGAGACTATGAGGGACCGCTTTTGTGTTAGGGTGAAAAGAAAAAACAAATATCGCAGGACGTTTTTTTTTTTCCTCAGATGGCACACTGGGGTGGGCCCCAGTGTGCCACCTAACTGTTTGTGGGGTTTCTGCAGCTGAGCGGGGGAATTGGGCACCCTCATCGGCACACAACACAAAGGGGGTGTTAATTTATGCCGACAGGTATTGGGCATCCTCAGGCACAAAGGAAAGTGGGGGCAAGAACCGAGGGTGATTGGGCACCCCTCGGCACATAACACATGAGGGGAGTGCTTTATGCCGGCGGGGAGGGCTGCCCTGTCGGCACATAATTGGGACTCTGGTAGCTGGCTTGGGGATTAGGCACTCGAAGTTCAGGTTGGACGAATCGCCTGCCATGTACACAATGTGGCCCAGCACGCCGGGAGGTCCGGCTAAGGCCTGACTTAGCTTTGCTCAGATTGCAGCGACCTTTTCTTAGATGTGCTTCGCACATTATGTATGCATGTGTGGCGCCGCATGGCTGACTGGGGAAAGAGGGACACACCTACTGATGTATGCCCTGTATTTGCCAACAGCGACCGTGCCTCCAAATCTCCACTGTTGCAAGATGTTGGCTGTGCAAGCGCCCAACATAAACAGGGGTTCTATCTTTCTTTGTTAGCCCAAGTTCCTCTTTAAAGCTACCAAAGTCCTTTAAGGCATTTCCAAACATTAACCTTTTAATTCAAGACATTCCTTTACTCTCCCATCTTTGATTTTGGACTATTACAGCATTTACTACAATATTTGGATAATTCCAGAGTGGTTGTGATATGGCATTTTTCAAGCTTATATTTAGCATAGTTGAAACTTTATTAATATGAATTATCGAATTAGTAATAATTTGGTCAGTAATTCTTTTAACAGGATTTGTAAATAGTAGTGCATATAGATCATATCCAGTGGAGTGGGTAATACCACTTTATTGTGACCTACTCAGGAATATATCCATTATTGTCCTGCTATAGAATTGCAATCCTGTTGTAGTGGATTTTCCCAGTTACTAGCCGTGCTGGCCAGTGACTGCAAAACTGAACTTCAGCCCATGGAGAAAGGCTTAATAGTTACACAGGGGAAACCAATAAGGCAGGAGGCAAGGAGGGAGATGAGGCCAATAAACCCTACTAGACATTAGGTCCCGGGTAGGATATGGTAAAACAGTACAAACTTCATACCAATGGTCTTTTTCTGGCTGTGTTTTTATGTTTCTATGTTCCCCTTTCCACTTTTCACCCTCAGAGTAACTGCTACCTGAGTTCACCCAGACGGCAGTATCACAATGAGGACAGCAGTGCTTCTTCCCCATGGCCAGCACCTGGCTATGTTCCCAAATCGGTAATCATTGTTGTGACTGGTAGCGTGACTAGTACGCTGCTGGGTGACCCTGTCATTTAGGGTTAGGCAATATTAAATCATTATTTTGTTGTAAAATTACATTAATATATACTCATTAATACAACTATAATTTCTGACTTAGAGTACTGGCCATGCAGATGTCACAGAAAATTCCAGTTTTAGATGGAAATGTAACCCTGGACCCGGGAGAAATCTTGTTGCTCAGCATTATGCTAGGTTTGTACTTCTGGTCAGGGGCACCTAAGTAAATCCGACACTGGAAGCAATAACTGAAATGTCCAAATCAAGAAATGTGATTCTAGAGCGTGGCTTTTATTCACATGAACACTGAAAATAACAAAGCAAAGATGGACCCCACAGGGCTAGATTCACTGGTAATGCAGATTTACAGAGGTACAGAGAACACTTCTTCACTACACGGAACCCTCAGGTTCAGAATGAATCTGGGCACACACGGCCCAAACTGGTACACTTCTTCTATTCCTTGACGTGGCACCCCGCCAGTACTAGGACACTTTTCCATAAGGCATGGAGATTGATGGTGGCTCACCAGAACACCCATGAGCACTTCCTAGTTCTAAAGGGAAAACTCCAAAATCCCACATCTGGTTGCTTTCTGCAAACACTGGCCAAGTGCCTGGGAAAAGCCATAGGTGCAAAAACTGAACCTGGAGAAGTAAACCTGGTTACTCCAGATGGGGGTCTCCCACCTCTTGCTCACAAATCTATACTCGGCCATTCATTTAGATACAACACCTTTCTTCAAATCTCTGGTTGTAGATGCTCTCTAGAAATGTTTACACATTTAATATTCTACACTGTACATGAGCAGTGTCCTGGCTTAAAAGTTCTGTAAGTGGCTATGTCCGCATTCCTCTAGACCCCACTGTTGCAGTTGCTTCCAAGCCATACACAAATTAAAAGTACTGTATTTGGTGAGTCTTCCTTTGACCCCACAGTAGGCAGATACTTTTACACTAAGATCTGTCTTGGTGAATATAGTCTCTTTATCAGAGCAGAACTGCTATGGTATGCGGTGCCAGAGACCTTCTTTCCCCAAACACACAAATTTTCAGGTACTCTCAGTACAAACTTCACCTCAGGCAGCTTTTCCCTTTCCAAGTAGGGCCAGGGATTGCTCTTGAAATGCTGAATTCCCATCCCTCTGGGAATGGGGCACTGTAACAACATTAGTAATGGTCTCTACCACTTCCTTCTGGTCTCTTCTGTGTTTCTCTCTGGGTGAGAACACAAACCCACTGTCTAATGTAACTCTATATCAGAGCTAGGTTCTGAGGGGCTGCCAACTGCAGCACACCTCTTCTCTCACTGCTCCTCAGAACTGACTTGAATCCCACAACGTTTCTACAGCTAACCCCTGCTGCCAGCATTCCATTGTGGCTTATGCTGCTGCGAGAATTTATGCTGACATCATCACTCCAGCTCAGCTGCAACTGAGAACAGAGTGAGACAGTGTGAAACCCATTTAACTGGTATCCCACAAGCTGCCTTTCCCTGCCTGCCACTGGTTCTAAGTGGGATTCTAGTAACCCCAGGAACAAGGGGTTACATCCACCCTCAGCCAGGAAAATGACTGTCCGCAGTCATTACTTACCTGGCGCCAGACCATCCTACCCTATGTGCTACCTATGGAGAGGGTAATCAGGCCCCTCCTACCATGTGCCAGACACAGGCAGGCAACACTAAGGCCTAGAGGCCATCGGCTGATGCATCAGCCTCTTCGCTATGATCTTGTTATGGTAACCAGTGGCCCTGGAAGAACTGTCCAGAGCATAGCCCTAATAGACTAGTCACTGTGGCCCTACTGCAGGTCAGGACCACAGCCTTTCTATCTCCCTAGCCCTCTAGGGAAACCTATCTGACCAGACCCAAAATTACTCAAATAGGGAACCTCCCCATCCCTGGACACCTGCAACCAAAACCAAGGAGCTAATACTACACTCCAAGCATTACACTCCCACACTCTCCCACAACCACACCTGTGGAAGGAAAAGTTAACACATATTAATAACACAGTACTTTAAACACAACTACTTTAGCACATGAGGGACTCGATGAGCCCCTTCTTCTCCTCTTCTTGTTTCTCTTCTGTCTTCATCAGGAACTACCTGCAAGAGAAAAGACAAAACACACATCCCTTATCTGCAAACACAGTACACTATCTAACCCCTACCATCAAAACACTGGAGAATCCAAAAATATATATTTTTAGAAAAGTAGAAAACAGTAGAAAAACATTAACATTATATACAATACACGTTTTGGGGATGGAATGCCCTAAATGTCCCATCTAGTGACAACAGTGCCCAAGGCAAGTCCAAGAAAGAGTCTCTCCTGGGCCAGAGCTGGTGAGGCACAGTTCTTGTAGGACTGTAGTCCTGAAGGGGAGAGTCTTTTGGACAGTTCAAACAATCTGTAGTCTGACAGGTATAGATGTGTATTGCAATGTCAATAAGATAAGTAAAGTCTGGACTTACCAGTCCCTTGAAGAACGAAAATGGTACGGCACCTGGATTTCCAGCCAAAGACTCTCCCTGGCGGCATTTTTTGGATACAGTTGGGCAGACATCTTCCAGAAAATGACAGTATGGCACATCTGGAAACTGCTGGGTGATGTCATCTAGGAGATGGAACCTGGAACAGGAAAGGAAACAGCTGGTCTGAAGTCATCTGGAATCCCAGGCAATGAATCAGGATACAGCTGGGCTGGTGTCCTCTCTAATGATGTCATCTGGAAGGCCAGGCGATGGAATCTGGAAAGCCAGTCGGAATCTGGAAGGCACACTGCAAGGCTGACAAATCTGGGGCACCTGGATCCTGGAATGCCAGACAGGAGGAACAACATAGGTACGCAACGCTGGATGGCAACACTGGCTACCACTGCTCTGCTCTCCAGTTGGTAGGCATGGCATATTTGCAGGAAGTTGGTTGCATTGAGGGTAGTACCACAATAGGTCAGGTGCAAGAATTATTACCTCATCTGGGCGCTCATAATTCACATTGAAGAAAGTTTCATGGCCCTCTCCATCCACGATCCGCATACAGTGTCTGTGAACAGTGTCCTGCCCACTTTCCAATATTTGAATTCTCTAATTACTCTATCTCTGACAAATCGAATTGCACCTGGATGCACGTATTTTGTTGCTTTTTCCACTATCCAGAATTTCCTGTTTCTCTCCATCTCCTTCCAGACTCCCGAGGAAAGGTAGGAAGGATATCCCATAGATCTCATTCGCCTTCCTATGAACCAGTCTTTCCCTTTACTACACTTGGTCAACTGAAGACCTCTGGTCTGGCTTGGGGTGGCCAGTCCTGGTTCTGCCAGTGACGTATGCTCAATGCAACATAAAATGGATCTCTGACTCCTCCTTGTAGGGACAGGGCTGTGGAGTCACCAATCTCCTTCTTTTGCTCCTCCGAGGCAAGAGCCCAAGGCTGTGGACCAGCACCTTCATCATAAGGCCACATAGGTTCCCCTCCTCCTCTTCCCCTCACTGAGGATCTGAGCCCAGGAGTGAGCAGTTGTCCTCACTCCTGAGACGGTCCACTCTTCACTGGGAGTGGAGGCTACACCTCCCATTCAAGAGTCTCTCTCATCTCATCTTCTCCTATGAGACTAGGGCTTGGCCCCTCTCCACCGATCTGCTGATGCTCCTCCACTCTGTCTCTCTGTGACCCGGACTCAGATACATCAGCACTACTTTGCTCGGCCTGTAGATCTACACCCTCTTCCTTTGTGCCACACTCTGCTGGGCTTCCCCCAACAGGCTCCACCTGGGGCTGTGCTGCCAACTGCAGATTCTGAGGCTTTGTCCAGGTGGGAGCCAAACGAATCTTGGGTTCCCTAGTTAGGCCATGTTTCTCTAGACACCCAGAACAGTGAGGAACCATGAAGATGTCCTTTCCAGCCTTTAAGCACATTATGCACACTCTAACTGGATATCCAGGAATCGCCATATGAGAGACAAATGTCCGCTGTAGTAACATCTCTCAGTGTCTTTCAACTTGTTAATTTCTTCTACTATCATAGCCCGGCATGATCCGGTAGCGGGCTGATCCCAAAGTCATGACTGCAGAGAAAACAAAGTTCACTGTTATCTCAGATCACACTATAATTGGAAAAGTCTCACAAAATGGCTCCCCTGCTGCTGTGTTTGCTTTACTACCCCACCCTGTAATGGCGATGGCGGCACTCCTAGCACATCAACGTTCTGTTTCTGACTCAAGCCACTGCGCATCCGATTTACACGCTTTACTGATAAAGTTCATTCAAATTGCATAAACTGCACTGTTTGCTCTATCACCACATCTATATGATTTTTTACAGGACTTTCATTCGCTTTAAGTCACTGTTCTTGCTTAAAGTCCCTAAAGCCACAGTATTTCATTGCACAGGATTGCCTGTATTTTTGTTGCATCTTTCATACAACCCACAGTCTCTCACTTTCCTTTGAAAATCACACTGTTGCTGAACCTATAATTATGCTCACAGTCTAATACTCAGAATTCTTTAGTTTGATTAACTTGACACAGTCCTTCTTTGCAAAACAATCACACTGTTACACACAGATTCAGGTGGCTTTAATTAAAATCACACACAGTTTGAGTTGTTTCTTTGGTTGGTACTCACTGAATCAGTAGCTTGCTATTGTGATGGAAAATTCAGCCTACAGTCGATCCTGGAGGCCTCTGGATTGAAGCGGGCTGGCAGTCCTGCCGATTGTCCCTCCGAACACCACACTTTCTTCCCAGATGACTGAAACGTGGGTTGAGCCCGATTTTAAACAGAAAAGTCTGATTTTATTACTTTTACAATGTTTTCAGTCACTGTGACTCTCCTCCTGGCAAGCCAGTTCACACACCACTCTCTCTCTCTGTCTCCCTCTCGAACACTGTGCAGTCAGTTTGAAGCTTGGGGCAGGACTGACTGCAGTCTCACCAATCACCGATGCCATGCAAATGAGTCTCTCTCTCTCTCTCTCTCTCTCTCTTCTCGTGCTCTTCTCCGCTATGGCGATCATTGGGCAGGCAAAATTAAACTGCAAACCATTTTCCATGGCATTTTCTTTAGCGACTTCCAGTTCACACAGCAAGCACTTTAAACTTCTAGGGCACAAATGTCTCTTTGTTTCCCAGTTTTCCCTACTTTTCTCGTCACAACTTGAAATTTAAAAGCTGGCAAAAGTTATATTTTGATGCAGGACAAGGGAATACACAATCTGGCTTTACTGCTCCTTGGTAAACTGGTGGCACAATTACAGCAGCACATGAACAGCAGCACACAGCGATACAGCTGGATGGCAATGCTTCAATTTTTGGGCTACCTACTGCCAGACAGACAAAACACTAGCCATAATCTGAACAAACCTTTCTTATTTTCTCCCTAAAATTCCAATCAAATCTCAGCGGTGCCTCCATTTTGTAACCTTGGACCTGGGAGAAATCTTGTTGCTCAGCATTATGCTAGGTTTGTACTTCTGGTCAGGGCACCCAAGTAAATCAGGACACTGGAAGCAATAACTGAACTGTCCAAACCAGGAAATGGGATTCTAGAGTGTGACTTTTATCCACATGAACACAGAGAATAACAAAGCAAAGATGGACCCCACAGGGCTAGACTCACTGGTAATGCAGATTTACGGAGGTACAGAACACTTCTTCACTACACAGAACCCTCAGGTTCAGAATGAATCTGGGCACACATGGCTCGAACTGGTACACTTCTCTTCTATTCCTTGACATGGCACCCCGCCAGTACTAGGACACTTTTCCATATGGCATGGAGATTGATGGTGGCTCCCCAGACCACCCACGAGCACTTCCAAGCTCTAAAGGGAAAAACTCCAAAATCCCACGTCTGGGTGCTTTCTGCAAACACTGGCCAAGTGCCTGGGAGAAAGCCATAGGTGCCCAAACTGAACCCGAAGAAGTAAACCTGGTTACTCCAGATGGGGGTCTCCCACCTCTTGCTCCCAAATCTATACTTGGCCATTTATTTGGATACAACACCTTTCTTTGAATCTCTGGTTGTAGATGCTCTCAGAAATGTTTAGCATATTTAACATTCTACACTGTACACAAGCGGTGTCCTGACTTAAAGAAGTTCTGTAAGTGGCTATGTCCACACCCTAGACCCCACTGTTGCAGATGCTTCCAAGCCATACACAAATTAAAAGTACTGTACTTGGCAAGTCTTCCTTTGACCCCACAGTAGGCAAATACTTTTACACTAAACTCTGTCTCAGTGAACACAGTCTCTTTATCAGAGCATAACTCACCATGGTATGCAGGTGCTCTCAGTACAAACTTTACTCTCAGACAGCTTTTTCCTTTCAGGCAGGGCCTGGGATTGCCCCTAAAATGTTGGAATCCCCCATCCTCCAGGGATGGGGCACTGGAACAACACTAGGAACGGTCTCTACCACTTCCTTCTGGTCTCTTCTGTGTTCCTCTGTAGGTGAGAACACAAAACCCACTTGTCTGATGTAGCTCTATATCAGAGCTAGGCTCTGAGAGGTTGCTAACTGCAGCACTCCTCTTCCTCTCACTGCTCCCTCTCAGAACTGACTCGAATCACCCAGCGTTCTACAGCTAACCCCTACTGCTAGCATTCCACTGTGGCTTATGCTGCTGCGAGAATTCTATGCTGACATCATCACTCCAATTCAGCTGCAACTGAGAACAGAGTGAGACAGTGTGAAACCCATTTAACTGGTATCCCACAAGCTGCCTTTCCCTGCCTGCCACTGGTTCTAAGTGGGATCCTAGTAACCCGGGAACAAGGGGTTACAGGAACGTTTCAGAGATGCCTTTATTCAAATAGAAGAGCTCAACAAACGTTACTAGGACATGACTGTAAACCATGATTTATTAAAGCAGAGGCAGATTTTCAGCACACAATACAAAATTAATTGGACACTGATGAATGATGTTGCAGGTCAGTATCTGTTAAAGTTCCTTTGCTATAATTGTAGTCATATGATGTAGTTTCAAAGCTTTTAATTCCCTCCATGTTTTTCCAAGGGAACATATATATATATATATATATATAAATATGTATATATATTTTATGCAAAAACTTTGTTAATGCATCAGTTAGGGTTCTTCTACAATGGCGAGAAATTCGGTTTAGGGTTCAGGGTGCGTGTTAGGGTCTTCAGTCCTGACTCTCACCCCATTCTCTTTATACCTCTGCTTCTTTACACATGTGATGGGGTGAGAGTTTGGGTTGATGACCCCAACGCTGCACCCCAATGCCGGTTGGGGGTCCAAGGGGGCTTTCAACCCTAACCCCGAATTTCCTCACTTTTTCACTGTAGAAGAGCCCTGACTGATGCATTAACAAAGTGTTTTGCATAGAATTTCCTTACTTTTTAAGAAAGAATAGAAAAGTAGAGTTGCAAGTTGATAAGGACCCCAGCTCCCACCAACTTGTAAGTGTCAGGCCTTATTACACACCAATGACTAAAAAGTACATTCACAACAGCAAGGCCAGCCACCAAACAAATGTTAATCTAGTAGAACAATTGAAAACGCTGTCCACAAACGAAACTGAACCACACAATATGTCCATAAAAATATATTGTCCGACATGTAAACACTTCTATTAACATCTACAGGACGCCATCAACACCCTCCAAATTTCAAGTAAAACCACCAAAACCGTGTCCAAGATGTGACATATCAAAATGTGAAATTTTCATTCGTTAGAGTGGCACAGTTCCGCACCTGTTGACATTTAACACACACAATGACTGAAAACTACATCCATGACACTAAGACTAGGTAGCCTATCAATTTCAAGCCACTACCACAAGCAAAGCGCTGTCCGCAGAACGTAAACTGCACCACACCATATCTGCACCAAAAAATGTTTTCTGACATTGAAACACTGTAATTTTCATCCACATGACATGCTGTCAACACCTCCAAATTTCAAGTGAAAAGACCAAACCGTGTCCGAGATTTAACATTTTAACGTATGAGATTTTCATTCGTCAAACTGGCACAGTTCTGCACATGTTGACATTTAACACACACAACAACTGAAAACTACATCCATGACACTAAGGCTAGGTACCCTATCAATTTCAAGCCACCACCACAAGCAAAACACTGTTCGCAACACGTGAATTACGCCACGCAGTATCTCTGCAAAAAATGTCTCCAACACATAAACACCATAATTCACATCTACAGGACATGCCGTAACACCCCTCAAATTTCAAGTAAAAGACCAAACTGTTCCTGAGATATTCAATATGAAAGATTACTAAAATTCCTTATCTATTCCATTATAAAAATTCGCCATCTTGTCTCTCCTCGCGATCAAAGATGGCGATCAAGGAATCTCACGATCAAAGAATTTGCAGGCTCACAATCAAAGCATTTGCAGGTTCACAAACAAAAATTAAAAATATTATAAATCAAACAATTAAAGAAATTACGGTTATACCACCTTCATGGTTCAACAGAACGAAGCCCCTGAGTAAAACCCACCCTCATTTGACTTCCAAGGACACCCCATGGCTGCAAAAATTGATTTTAAATTGAGCTAACTCATCCTCGCTCACGATGCACAATCACGATCAAAGAATCTCATGATCAAAGAATTTTCAGGTTCACGATCAAAGAATTTGCAGGCTCAGAACAAAGAATTAAAATATTATAAATCAAAATATTGAAGGAATTGTGGTAAACCACCATCATGGTTCCAGAACAAAGCCCCTGAGTAAAACCCACCTCATTTGACTTCCTAGGACATCCCTGGGCTGAGAAAATTGATTTTCAAATCTAGGCCATCTCGTCCTCTCTCACGATGCACGATCATGATCAAAAATCTCACGATCAAAGAATTTGCAGGCTCACGATCAAAGAATTTGTAGGCTCACTAACAAAGAATAAAAATGGTGAAACGCGAATTATTGACTGATTTGAACCGAACCAACAGCATGCCTTGATAGAATGGACCCTCCTGAACAAAACCCACCCTCATGTGTCTGTAGCCCACCCCTGAGCCAAGATATTAGTGTTTTAGGTGATGATGCAAGATCGCGATCAAAGAATCTCACGATCAAAGATTTGCAGGCTCAGATCAAAGATCGTTAGCGAGCCACGTAATTAAGATTTTAAAAGCTTATAACTCTATTTTTGACTGATTTGGATGAAACCAAAGGCATGGCTCAATAGAGCAGAGCCCCTGAGTAAAACCCATCGAAGTTTTACTTCAGAAGTGACCCTGAGCCAAGATATTTATGTTTTCCAATCGGAAAATAAAAACAAAATGGTGGACCTCGCGATCAACGGATTTTGAAAATCCTGGGACAAAAATTCTTGAACCGTGAGGCTGCAAATTCTTTGATCGCCAAGTGGGACGAGATGGCCAGAACCCCATTCTTTGATCGCAAGATATACATATAAATTTTCCCATTGACTTATAATGGGAACTTAAAAGTGACTTAACTTTTGAATGCCTTAATATTTTTTCACCAAACAAAAAGCAGCATGTCGGCCACCAAAGCTCTTTCAAATGAGCCATCTTGCAAAGTGGCACACCACACAATGGCTGCATGACCACATTAAGAATGCCAAAAGGTGCCTCCAAAATGGATAATTTTGCATTTACAGCGCTTTCAGACACGAAGACCAGCACTCGACAGAAACGCAATTTGGCAGATCAAGAGACCTAGTGCACTCAATGCTGTACCAAATTGCAGGCAAATCCACTGAACGGGTACAAAGTTATTAACGCCCCAACTTTTGACTTTAGTATGTAACTGGTCAGCCAACTCTAACTATAGTGGCCTAATTAATGCCTACTATAATATATATATATATATATATATATATATATATATATATATATATATGTACATATATGAAAGAGATACCAGAAAAGGCCAAATTGGTCTATTGAGTCTGCTCATTAGAAAGAAAATGTTCCTGGCTTACACCATTAACTCTGCACCTTCTGATCTCTGGAAGATGTCATCTATATCCTTTTATGTTTGCTTGCACGCATGTGCAAGAAACATAGTGCCACCATATGAGTTTTTCGTAGGTGTGGCACCCCGCTCCAATGCCTGATCCTTTTGGTAGCCTACCACTGCACCAATGATGTCAGGCTGTCTATGACAGTAGTTTAGATGTAGGTGATAGTTGAAAAACAACGACGCTACAATCAGCGGTGGAAGGTGTAGGCAATTTGCCAGTATGCAAATTGCCTACAGGTCACCACTGCTTATTGTGGTAGTTTGCTTTCAACAGTATGCCACTGCATCTGGACGGATGCTTTGTTATAATGAGAGGTATTATTCATTACATTGTTGCCCACTCAAACTCCAATACATACTCTGGCTTTCTGCATGTAATGGCACAGCTAGTACAGACCGATGTAATTTAGTGTCAGAGTCGAACAGCAAGAGTATATTTGTTGTGGAATCATCATCAGCTTACTCAAAAATACCTAATAAAACTCCAAGGCCTTACTTTGCCATAGGCCCATGCGAGTGCTTTCATAATAATCTTTGAGTCGAGTCCGAGTGTACCTAGCATATCACCCTGCCCCCCAACAAGGAGAAAAACAGTACACAAAGCGCAAAACAAACATTACCTCTAGACCGTTTATGAGAAATAGAATCCTTATCGTGTTCTGCTGACATTACAGTCATAAATACATGACTCAAACAGGAAGAAATATTTTAATTTAAAGAGCCAAGCACTCCGCCTCCTTAGCGTGAGGTTTCAGCAGTGTGCTGCTGGCTGCCTCGCCTTACGCTACCCACACAGAAGCCCTCTAGCTTCAGTTGCACAACACAGTTACTATCTGCCCCTACCAGTTAACCCAGCCTGCACAGCTGCTCTCTGCCCAAACAGTTACCCGACAGCTGCCTCTGCCTCTCAGTAACCCTGCCTCTGCCCCCAGACCCCTCAGCTGCCCTCTACCCCTCAGTTACCTCCATGCAACTGTCATGCAGCCTCAGTTAATTACCTGTTACCCTCGGTCCCTCTCATTTTGTTTTACTCACCTTGCAGCTGCTTTCAGTGGTGAGAAGCACCAAACTCTTCCAGGAATCCATGTCCGTTCATCCTGCAGCACTGCTTAGCCAGTTATGTCCCTGCTGCCGCTAATGCCCGCCTCAGACAAACCCTCGCTGCCCATCGCACCACTGCCAACCACTTCATGAGCCACGACAGCAGGAGCCCGAAACAGCTGCAAAGTGGGCACCACCAGTGCTACCACCACTCACCCGGGGTAGAAGAACCGTTCTCTGGACTCATAAAATGCATGCAATTCATCCAGCTTCCGCATCCTGCAACTAATTTTGTTACACTCGCAGGTATTATTTCTAACTGTGCAGCAAGTACTGTGAACTGTGATTTGTCTTGGTAACCTGAAATGCTTAAACGTAATAACATCTTGAAACATCAGTACATCAGTACCTTCAGGCTGCACAAGAGCTATTTGGGGGGTCATTAAATGAAGTTATTTTGTCATTTAAAGAATCAAAACTTAGGATGGAGTGTTCCTGAGCTGTCAGTTAGTTACTTATGACTAAGTAGTGAGTAAGGGATAGAATCTGGGTTTGCTGTCGCTTTTTCTCCGCCTGGCCTTGTTCTAGCTAAGAATTTGTCAGGAAACAAAATGTAGCAGGATCAGCTTCTCCTTTTATTTTATATAAGTGAAATGAGAATGTCTTAAAAGTGTTAAAATGGTCCTGTGATGGAGCTCAGCTCTTGGATATCATTAAACTATCTATGATATTACATTAGCATGAATCCCCAACATTAATTACCATTGATGGATTATGTTACTCTCAGCAACTCCCTCCCACAAATGTTGCCTCTCATTTGCACCAAAGTAAATGCAGGTTGTTGCTCCAGACTAGATACTGAGGATGCCTGATTGAGACTAAAAAGTTAAACAATACTACTGTGACTAAGTGCTTACAGTCCACAGAATTTTGCACATGACATTAGCACCAAATGGGACAAGTTCTAACAGCTGTTCCAATCAGCTACATTTTTCTTTATTCTTTTGTTAACGGTAAGGTCCACTAGGCAGAACTGCCTGTTTTCAGGGGCAACCCGGGAGCTTTAGGCTGGGTAAGTGAGTTGCTCAGAGTCATACAGTATGCAGGTAACCCGTGAAGTGGGCGCATGAGGAAGGCGCCATCCGTTACGGCAACACCTTCCTGGTGCAATCCACTCATGACGACGGAAAGGTAGGGCGACGGATGAGGGGTGGGCAAACTAGGTGACAGGATGTCGCTATACATATGGCTGGGGTGGGGTGGGGCGAGCACGGTGAGCGTGGGCTGGGAGGTGGAGAGGCAGTAGGGGTGGTGCTGTGGTTGCCGTTTAAGCTGCATCATGGTGTCGAGATTGGCTGGTGGCTGGGGTGGCTGGTCTGGGTCCGGGCGCTGGTGCAATTTTATTGGCAGCCCAAACCTTTATTTTTACTGCCTTCACCGCCTCGACATGCACCCCGGAGTTGAGAATCCTTCAGTAGGAGGGTGGGCATAGCCTCAACAGAAAGCAGTAAAATATGTCCTGGCACCGTTGTGTTGGTGTGTTGTTGTCAGAGTGCCGAAAATGTGTTCGCACTCTGACTGAGCAACAACAGTGATCGCCTTAGGCATTTGTTGTTATCACATAGACCCCAGTATGCAAGTGGAGGCTGGGGAATTAAACCCAGGACTGCTGAACCAAGCTCATTCACAGCTTGTTAATCTAATCTCTAGGCTATAGTGCCACATTCATTCATGTAGCTGAACCATTCTGGTGGTTATATAGGCTATGTATTTCTGTCATGATTTTCGTCTCACAATTCTTAACCTTCACACCTGAATTAAATAGAAACCAATGCAAAATGGCACACAAGAGGGAGCATAGGTGTGAAGGGGACATTAATTTTAAATTTATCATGAAATTATGTTGTACTTACATTCAGGACAAAGAAAATTACATTCAAAACAAAAACACAGGGTGTCACAGACAAATGAAAGAACAATAAATTATGAAACCTTTAAATAGAAGTCTAATGTACAGTACATTAGCATTCATGGAGGACACAGATGCAGAGGTAACATCTCTTAATGGGCTGGCAGTCTAGCCTAGAGGTTAGAGTAATGAACTGTGAACAATCTTGATACATCCAGCAGACCAAACCTTGGTTTGATTCTCAAAACCTCCACTTACATACTGCCCCAACTAACTTGTAAATAGAAACATTTTATGTTTCCATGATATTTTTAATATAGAAACACAGAACATGATGGCAGAAAAAGGCCCACTGGCCCATACAGAAACATAGCATTTATCAGCAGAAAAGAACCGCTTGGTCTACCCAGTGTGCCCAGATTGTCCCTGCCTATTCTGTCTCCAAAGACCCTAACTGATCTCTAGGAACCCTCCCTCCTCCTCCCTGCCTGTTTGATAATATTACCTAATGTATGTCTCATGCATGCATGAAGCCCCCTACTGTTTTCACCTCCCCATAATGTCCCACCCTGTACAGACTGACAGGCATCAAGGGTCGCCTTTGGATCACCGGCTGTGCCGTGAGCATTATAGGCGACAACCCAGAGGCACACCCCAATGCCTGTCCATCTCTGCAGGGTGGAGGGGGGTTGGCGTGAGTTCAATACTTCACTGACACTCCTATTCTGCATCTAACTCCTGCATGTCCAATGCTAATATCAGCAAGCAAACATTTGGCATTGACAAATGCTTGTTAAGTACTGTTTCAATGTACATGTACTATGGTATGCTTCCATGTATACATCAATTGTGAGTATTGTTTTGCCTGCAAAATGATAAATAAAAAATTTTAAAAATCAGATCACAGCTGGCCCAGTGGTGTGGAAGGTTGAGGCATCAGTGCCTTATCTCCTGCTCGCCAGTGTCCCATGTTAGTGGTGCGAGCGGTTCACGAGGAGTTGGCCAGGAGGGAGAGGATCAAGCATCTGACAGCTCTCCTTTCTCAGGGAGGATGACTTGGCAGCAAGCACAGCAGGCAGCCACCATGTGCGGCACAGCGCATCCAGGGTGACGAGACTGAAGACTGCCCATAGGGGAATGTGTGTGCATACTTGTATGCATACCTGTATGCATCACAACCCCCATGGGTGATATTCAGCCCAAATATGCAGATGAGCCCAATGGGCATGCACAGCACAATGGGGCCATTTGCATGCCCATTATGGGCTCATCTGCATAGCTGCACAGTTGTGATGTGCACTGGGCTAGCCCTCCCAGCCCTGATCACTGTTAAACTAAGAGAATCCCCAATTCCCATTTACCATAGTGTAGTGTCTCTTCGGCCCGATGCTGTTAAAATAAAAAATAGATTCGATCCCCCTTTCCATAGTGTAGTGTCTCCCCAGCCCGATCACTATTAAAATAAAAATAAATCCCAGATCCCCCATTTCCATAGGGTAGTGACCCCCTCCCAGCCCTATCATTATTAAAATATAAATAAATCCTAGATCACCATTTTCCTGGTGGCTAGTGCTCCCCCATTAGGCATTGACCCACCACCCGCTCCCCCATCCCATGACACAGACAACCAATGAGTGTATACTGTTTACTGTACACAGTCTGGTGCAGATCAGTCAGCCACTGGCCATGGCAGGGTGAGGAGGGCTGTACCAGTCACGGGCATGGGTTGGGATGGGGTGAGCAGGGTGGTAGGTCAATGCCTAATGGGGTGGGGTGGTGAGACCACTAGCCACAAGGGAATGGGGATCGGGATTTGAATATTACACTAGTGTTCGGGTGCTGGGGAGGGCTCACTACACTATAGAAAAGGGATTGGATTCATTTTTATTTTAATAGTGATCAGGGCTGGGGAGGGGTACTACACTATGGAAAGAGGGGTTGGGGATTTATTTATATTTTAATAATGATCAGGGCTGGGGAGGAGGTCACTACCCTATGGAAATGGGGATCTTTAATTTAAACAGTGATCAGGGCTGGAGGTGGGACTGTGTACCTGGTCCCAGACTATGCGGCCGAGCCTAGCCTACCCCACACATACTTAAAGCAGGGTTTCAAAGCTCAACTATATGCCGCAGCTGGCCATTTTAACACTTGGGGGTTCTTTTTTTTTGTACGTTATGTTTTTAGTTTTCAGATTAATAAACAAATTAACAGGTACAATTCTCATATAGGATTTCAGGTATAGGCATACCTTAGGTAAAGTTTGAATTCAGTAAAATGTTAACCCTGTAATCATTTACAGGAGGAAAAAAGGGTTCCAAAATAGTTCAAAGAACTCAGTCCTCAAATGTCCAATAAATTGCCAGCCTCTTCATCGGTAAAGGTGCATCCTGTAGGGAATATGACTAAATTAGGTAGAAAACAATCCTGAGACTGCAATTTAACCTGTTACTAGGGAGGTAAACAATAGAATTATATACTCCACCAGAGCCCTCCATACTTAAACAGTATAAACCCCAAATATTGAGCGCAGTACTTTATCTTTAACTTTAACTGTGTCTTTAAATCATTTGCAACATTTGAATTCAGGTATAAACGTTCAGCATAGAAGAATTTTACAGCATAGAAGAATTTTACAATTGGGCCCTTGCCCTGTAAACATCACATTTGGTGGCAATTGAACTAGTTAATGATATTGCTGCAGTCTCTATGTAAGAGTATCAACATGGTGATTCATCCCACTCTCCCACAGTAGGAGCTCATATTTAAGACACACAGTGCACTGTAATCTTTCCCCAAAGAAAGCAATTAAGAAATTAAATGAATCCCATCTCCTCTTATTAGTCCCGGCTTATCCTCATTTTGAAATCCTAACATTTTAATAACACTTCAGTTAAAGGAAATTTCCAATATGAGAGCTACTCACATATTGGGGTAGCTGCCTCAGCGACAGTTATTGTAGCCAGGTTTTAATTCATAATTGTACCTCATATCTTTACAGTATAAGCTTGTAATCTTTTCTGTAGCTGAGCTGTCTGATTATTTCTGAGAGTTGCAGCCCCACCGCTGACCTTGTTAGTCAAGCAGTGTCCTCCTTTACTGTCCAACTGGCCATCCTGAAGCATAAAAGCGTTAGGAAAAAGAAGCCCTATTCACTTCAATGTGGCGGGGGACTGCAAGTTAAGAAAAAGTTTACCACAACCGGCCCTTATAAAGGCCCCAGTTCAGTCCTCTGTGTCCGAGTCTGAGCATTGCTGCTCCGACGTATCTTTGCGCCTGTAAACTTGGCCTCCACCTTCTTGACCCAGTGGCCAGCATCCTAAGGATTGTTGAAGTTTCAGGTCTTCCCTCCATAAGCGATTCGCAAACAGGCCGATAGCTAAAAGAATGTATAATGCCTAGAATTCTAAGGCATGTCAAACGGCATCAAAGCTCTTCCTTCGGTTCTTGTTAGGAATGATAAATCTGGATATAACTTAACATCCGAACCATTGATGTCAAAAGGATAAGTCACTCCGCAGCTGCAATCAGCAGGTCACGTACCTTGGGCCCAGGCGTATTCAGGAAAATAGTGTGTGGTTGAGCAGGACCTGCTGGTTTTACTCTGGGGTTAACTCAGTATGCCTACTTGTGTGAGGACCATCTGAAATCTGCAGGTACATTTAAATTTTCCTGAAGCCACTGTGACAGAATTTGTAGCAGCTCTGTACCTTCAGTGCCCTCTGGGACTCCCACTAGTCATCACGTTTCCAGAGTGTAGTTCATTTTCCACTGCCTCCATTTGACTTCTGAGTTGGGTGTTCTCCCATGTGAGAGTAGCTACTGTAGCCAAGGTAGAGACAGTACATTTTTCAGACTCAGCTACTGATCCTGTTAGTTTCTGAATGGCAGCATCGTGTGACTCAAGTTTTTGTAGAGTTTTTTCAGTTTTGCTGTCCATCACTTTCATTGATTCCAGCATCACCTGCCATGGGGGTTCTGATAAGGCCATAACATAGAAACATAGAAACATAGAATTTGATGCAGATAAGGACCGCTTGGCCCACCCAGTCTTCCCATTTCCCTACCTACTGGATAAGCTGCAGATCCTAGTTAACCAGCAGCCTACTTCTTCCTACCTCCACCCCAGAAATTGCCTTATGACTATCCCATGCATGCTTGAATTCCCCACTGATTTTAACTCCACAACCTCCTCTGGAAGGCCGTTCCATGCATCCACAACCCTCTCTGTGAAGAAATACTTCTTAAATTACCTCTGAGCCGCCCCCTCTATCTTCAGATTGTGCCCTCTTGTTCTTGCACACTCTTTTTGAAAGATGCTACCCTCTTGGACTTTGTTGATTCCTTGAGGTACTTGAAAGTTTCTATCATGTCCCCCTCTCCTCCTTTTCCTCGAGGCTATACATATTAAGCTCCTTAAGTCTCTCTTCATAGGACTTCCGGTGCAGACCCTGCACCATTTTAGTTGCCCTCCTCTGGACAGCTTCCATCCTGTCTATGTCTTTGCAGAGATTGGGTCTCCAGAACTGCACACAGTACTCCAGATGGGGTCTCACCAGCTGTCTGTACAGAGGGATAATAACTTCCTGTTTTCTACTGGTGATGCCTCTCCTATGCATCCCAGTATCCCCCAGCCCTCCTTGCTGCCCTCTCACATTGCTTGCCCATCTTTAGGTCATCTGATATGACTACCCCCAGGTCCCTTTCCATTTTGTTGTTGTTAGTATCTCACCCCCATTGTGTACTCTTCCCTGGGTTTTGTTTCCCAGGTGCATTACCTTGCACTTCTTAGCATTGAATCTAAGCTGCCATACATTTGACCATTCCTCTAACCTTGCCAAGTCCTTCTCATCCTTTCCACCCCACCCTGTGCATCAACTCTGTTGCAGATCTTAGTGTCATCTGCAAAGAGACATACTTTTCCTTCCAGTCCTTCTGCAATGTCGCTTATAAAGACATTGAAGAGGACCGTCCTAATACTGAACCCTCGGTACCCACTAGTAACCCTTTCTTCTGAGTGGACTTCATTTACTATAACTCTCTGTGTCCTATTCTCCAGCCAATCTTTACCCAGGCTGTCATCTTGGTACCCACTCCCAGGCTGGCTAACTTGTATATTAATCTTTTGTGTGGGACTGTGTCAAATGCCTTGCTAAAGTCTAGGTAGGCCATGTCCACAGCCCTCCCTGATCTACTACTTTGGTCACCCAGTCAAAGAAATCTATCAGATTCAGTCTGGCATGACCTTCCCGCTGTGAATCCATGCTGCCTAGGGTCATGTGCCCCTCTGGCCTCTAGATACTCAACAATTCTTTCCTTTAGAAGTGATTCCATCATTTTCCCTATCACTGAGGTTAAACTAACAGGTCTATAGTTTCCTGCTTCTGCCTTGCTCCCACTTTTGTGAAGGGAATCACATCTGCCCTCCTCCAGTCCTCTGGTACCACCCCATCCTCCCATGATTTGTTAAAAGGGTAGTCAGTGGTGTCACTAGTTCTACCTTAGTTCTTTTAGAATTCTGGGATGAATCCCATCAGGCCCCTTGCTTTGTCCACCTTCAGTTTTAAGAGTTCTTTCAGAACCCTTTCTTCTGTAAATGGGCCAGTATCAACTTCTGTATCCAGAGTGTTACTACTGTTTGTTTTATGTATCTCCCCTCTTCCTTCGTAAATACTGAGCAAAAATATTTGTTTAGTATCTCTGCCTTTTCACAGTCTCCCTCTGCCCACCCTCCCTCCCTTTATTAAGCCTCACTATTCCTCCCTTGGTCCTCCTTCGCCCCTGATGTACCTATAAAGGTTTTCTGGAAGCCAAAGATACCAGATTTACACTCGCATCCCCACTACATGCTGCTTCTCAACCTTACTTGTAGTTGACTGCTGAGAATCTTTCGACAATCCATGGTGCTGTGTTTTTGGTGTACCATCATAAATCTGGTATCTTTCGCTTCCAGAAACCCTCAGGAAACAGAATCTGTATATATTTTGCAAATTAATTAACAGAATATTCCAATGTTGTTGTTTTTAGACAGCATAGCGAGGAGCTCTGCTGAAGTGCTTCCTACCAGGAAGATGGCTCTCTGGCACCCTGGGAGTTTTTCAATAGTGGTGTGTGGCATATGCATGAGGGACACCTCATTTGCATAGGAGCATCACAATAATATGCATCGGCTGTGCAGTCGGAGATGTGAGGCACATCGTTGGCCTTTGACTATGCCATGCCCCCAACGGCCCGACGCCAGTATCTCATCTGAATATGTGGCCCATATCTCTTACTTCACAATTGGCAAAATTAGGAAGGTTTTAAAAATGCAACCATACTAGGAGTCATACTAGGAACTGTAGAAGTTCAGGAGGTGGTGAACCCATGAATAGCTTCATAGATTAACTGTGAGTACTAGTTTGAGAACAGTCAATAAGATGTTCATCCAGCCTTTATTTGAACTCATTTTTACTTTTGCTAATAACTGCATTTTTGGGTAAATTATTCCAGGGTAACACAACTCTTGTTTAAAACTTTCTTTATTTATGATTTTGCATTACACATAGACAAATCATACATTCATAGAGGTAGGAAACATAAATACAGGTATCACTTAGTTCATAAGTTGATGTCCATTTGGCTGGTTAAAAGTAATAAATAACATACAAGTATTATAAAAATAGGAAAGTTATCATCAGTAGGTAATACACTATTGCCTGAAATAATTACATTTTACAAGCATATATCCAGTTTGGAGAACCTCTGGATTCCATTATGAAGTTTATATTAACTCATGTCTTTCCCCACCTCAACAAAGGAGGTACAGTCAGGTACTCTGTTCTAGATGGTGATCTACTCAGCACTAAAAGGGTAATATTATGTAAGGAGTTCTGGACATTAGCCTCTGTATGCCCAATTATGGAATAAAATCTGATCTCTCTTTGCCCATAAATAAGACTCACCTTCTCCAAAGAATCTCACATTGAGAGGTTCTCTTATTAAGCTTGGCTGTTAAAGCTTCCATTCTATAAATATTTATCATGCCATATCGAAAGAGTAGGGACCTGTTGAGAAAGCCAGTTCTTTGTTATGGCCTTTTGTGTGGCCAAACAGGCTATCCTCAGAAACTTACTTGTAAGGGCATCTCTATATTTTTTGGTAAATCCAGAAAAAGTAAAGGCAAGGTGTTAGGAGTAGATCAATCAACATCTATAATAGCCTGTAATGCCTGTTGTGTTCCCCAAAGAAAGGGGCTAGGATTGGGCAACCCCACATTATATGGGCCAGTGCTGCTGGGGCATGTCCGCAGTTCCTCCAACAGGTCGAGGTGGCTTTTCTTTAGTATTTAATTTGTATAGCTAGAGTTCGGAAAAATCTGATGAAGATTTTCCATGAGAATTCCTGCAAGCTTACAGAAGATAAACCCCAATGTATCTTGCACAAAGTCAGGAACCATAACTCATCTGAAATCTGAGTATTCAGATCTTTTCCCATGCCCTCCTTATAGAGAGAGAGAGAGAGAGAGAGAGTGGAGTCTCCTTCCATGACTGCAGGGCTTTATAAAGAACAGACATAATATGAGTAGTAGGAGGTTTCCTTGCCATAGCCAATCTAAAAGATTAACAATTAGTGGGGAGAAGGAATTCCATCTTTTAATTGAGCTTGAATAGATCTGATAAGATTTCTAACTTGAAAGTATCTAAATCTGTCTCACCAGGGTATGTCAAATTTGGTAACCAATGTTTGAAATGATTTTATTCCATTCCCTTCAAGGAAATGCCATATCAAGTGCAGTTTTTTTGCTCCCAATTCCTAAAACCTGAGTCCCATCTTGCAGGGGTAAATGAATCCATACATGAAACAGACCAGAGGAGATGCCTCAACCCTTTGCCCCTTATCCGAGAGAATCCTAAACCATATGGCCAAAGTAGATCCTGTATAGGGGTTTCCTCCCAGTGTGAGGATGGCTTTATTGTCTGCCCAAGGAGAGTTTTGTTTAAATTTGTAAGGGTTTCTCCTTTAGTTCCAAAATTTTCCATTTACCCTGATATGAAGAGTCTAGCCAATAAAAGGCTGTGCGTAGCTGAGCAGCATAATAGTATAATTTAAAACTGGCAGATAAAACCGCCCTCCTCTTTGGAATCTGAAGGGCTGAGAGATGGACTCTTGGTCTCTGTTTGCCCCATAAAACCGGGAAATTCCCATGTTGAGTAAATTAAAATATAAATCTGAAAGAGATAAGGGATGGTTTGTACTAGATATAGAAATTTTGGGAGAAGGATCATCTTAACCGCCTCCACTCTCTGTATTAAGGGGATAGGAACCGTGCCCATCTATCCAATTCCAACTTAATATTAGCTAGTATCGGGGTAAAATTAAGGGAGTAAAGTTGGTCAGACCGAGCTTAAAAGGACCCCTAAGTATTTTAAGTAACACAACTCTTGTGTGAAAAATTATTGTCTAATTGTAGTTTAGAATGGCATTCCTAGTAGCTGAAGGGGTGCTCTCTAGTATGTGTATTATTTTGTTTGGACACCAGGTTCATCTCGGTCATGAGGTATGGGTATTGCAGTATATCATACAGTCACTCTTCAGGCTCCACAGCAAGCTGTATGCTAACCCCCTCCCCACAGTGGGGATCGAAAATCAGGAGCTGCATTTCCAGGCTCCACAGCAAGCTGTACGCTAACCCCTCCCCACAAGCGGGATAGAAAATCAGGAGCTGCATTTCCAGGCTCCACAGCAAGCTGTACGCCACCCTCCTCCCACAAGTGGGGATCGAAAATCAGGTGCTGCATTTTCAGGCGCCACAGCAAGCTGTACACTAACCCCATACCCATGAGTGGGGATCGAAAATCAGGAGCTGCATTTCCAGGCTCTACTGCAAGCTGTATGCTAACCCCCACAAGCAGGGATCAAAAATCAGGCGCTGCATTTCCAGGCTCCACAGCAAGCTGTACACTAACTCCCACACCCACAAGTGGGGATCGAAAATCAGGAGCTGCATTTCCAGGCTCCACAGCAAGCTGTCACGCTAACCCCCTCCCCACAAGCAGGATTGAAAATCAGGAGCTGCATTTCCAGACTCCACAGCAAGCTGTACACTAACCCTCCCCACAAGCGGGATCGAAGATCAGGAGCTGCATTTCCAGGCTCCACAGCAAGCTGTACACTAACCCCATACCCACGAGCAGGATCGAAAATCAGGAGCTGCATTTCCAGGCTCCAGCTACAAGCCACGCTAACCCCCATACCCACGAGTGGGGATCGAAAATCAGGAGCTGCATTTCCAGGCTGCACAGCAAGCTGTATGCTAACCCCTCCTCACAAGCAGGGATTGAAAATCAGGAGCTACATTTCCAGTCTCCACAGCAAGTTACACTTACCCCCCACAAGGGATTGAAAATCAGGAGCTGCATTTCCAGGCTCCACAGCAAGCTGTACACTAACCCCCCTCCACAAGCAGGGATCAAAAATCAGGAGCTGCATTTCCAGGATCCACAGCAAGCTGTATGCTAACCCCCTCACAAGCAGGAATTGAAAATCAGGGCTGCATTTCCAGGCTCCACAGCAAGCTGTACATTAACCCCATACTCACAAGTGGGGATCAAAATCAGGAGCTGCATTCCAGGCTCCACAGCAAGCTGTACGCTAACCCCCTCCCACAAGTGGGAGCAAAAATCAGGAGCTGCATTTCCAGGCTCTGCAAGCTGTATGCATACACCCCCCCCCATGCGGGATCAAAATCAGGTGCTGCATTTCCAGGCTCCTACAGCAAGTTGTACGCTAACCCGCCTCTCCTACAAGCAGGGATCGAAAATCAGGAGCTGTATTTCAGGCTCCACAACAAGCTGTACGCTAACCCCCCAACAATCGGGGATCAAAATCAGGAGCTGCATTTCCAGGCTCCACAGCAAGCTGTATGCTAACCTCCTCCTCCCCACAAGCAGGGATCGAAAATCAGGAGCTGCATTTCCAGGTACAGCTTCACATCACGCTGCTGTGTGTCTCCTTAAATATCTCTGCCGACTATGACTGATTGATTAATTTTCTGCTGCTTCAGTCGCTACTGCCAAGGACTTTTAAAGTGTTTAGGGGTACTTTAAATGCCTACATCTGTACTCGTGTATGCTAGCCTATATTCTGTATTTTCTTGTATGCTAAGTTTGAGAGCTGAGATTTAATTGCCTGCATTTGTATGCGTGTAAACTAGTGTGGGCACTGCTTTTACTCTTGTTTGCTCTGCTGTGCTAGTATAGGCTTACTGTTCTGTTTTAAGGCCAAATTCGGATCACTGCCTCCAGCTCCATTGCTCTCCCCACTCTGTCCTCACATTGTGCATGCGCAGTGCACACCAACCCAATTCCCTTTGTTTGAACCTTCTGCCTTGCTACATTCCCTGATCTATCTGTACACCCCTAATCTGTGTTATCTCTATTTCTCTTCAGGCTCCACAGCAAGCTGTATGCTACCCCTCCCCACAAGCGGGGATTGAGAATCAGGAGCTACATTTCCAGGTACAACTTCACATCAACGGCTACTGTGTTAGCCTGTCACTGCTACGCAGTGACTACCTCCTCCCCTACCACACCCACCCAATTGTCTTTTGCTTTATTTTCTACAGCCAAGGACTTTTAGAGTGTTTAGGGGTACTTTAACTGCCTACATCTGTACTCGTGCATGCTAGCCTATACTCTGCATTTTCTTGTTTGCTATGTTCGAGTGTTAAAATTTAATTGCCTGCATTTGTATGCTGTAAACTAGTGTGGGTACTGCTTTTACCCTTGTTTGCTCTGCTGTGCTAGTGTAGGCTTACTGTTCTGTTGTAAGTCCAAATTCGGATCACTGCCTCCAGCTCCATCGTTCTCTCCACTCTGTCCTTGCCCGCTGTGCATGCGAGTGCACACCAACCCAATTCCCTTTATTTGAACCTTCTGCCTTGCTACTTTCCCTGATCTATCTGTACACCCCTAATCTGTGCTTTCTCCATTCTTCAGGCTCCACAGCAAGCTGTATGCTAACCCTCCTCCTCACAATCGGGGATTGAAAATCAGGAGCTCTATTTCCAGATACAGCTTCACATCACCAGCTGCTATGTTAGCCTGCCTCTGCCGTGCAGTGACTACCCCAGTAGCAAGGAACACCTGTACAAGGGAGATCTACAGCTAAGGCCCAACACTTTAAAGACACCTTCTCAAGGACTTGAGGTGGGATTGCAAAAGGTTTTGGTCTAACCTAAAAGAATTTACTGGGAAAGACAATAGGGCCTCACAGTCCATGCTAATGATCAGGGTGAAGTTACCCAAGATCCCAAAACCAAAGCCGATGCCTTCAATGTCACCTTTACAGACCTAAACCAGATTCTCCCTCCTGAGAATATGGCGTCAATGGGGATAGCCAGGACACCACCCAACTAACCACACAGTCCCTCTCCACACCCCTTTTACTTCAAGGAAATCTCATGCATAGAAACAAAAATATCTGCAACGCTCATTAGGCAAAACAAGACACAATAATGACTCCTAGATCTAAAGCTTATACCCTGACCCTGGACGAAGTCGCATCCCCCTCACTAAAATACTCAACCTCTCCCTTAGACTCGGTCAGTTCTCCTGCATGGTAGAAGGCTGCCATAGTCATCCCTAGTCAAAAAATGGTGATTGAATCCGCATGCTAACTACAGACCCATATCAATCCTCCCCCAAAGCCCTAGAAAGGTTGGTCTCAGATCAGCTCATTGAATACATCAACAAATACAACATCCGATGCTGCAACAACATGGCTTTTGGAAGTCGCACAGCACCACAACCACGCTAATCGAATTCTCACATTTTCTCCATGAGGCACTTGGACAAGGGCCATTTAGCTGGGGCAATTTTATATAGACTTAACAAAGGCCTTTGACACCGTCAATCATGGGGTCCTTCGCCACACATTCAGAGTCACTGGACTTCTTCCAGACTGGCTTGAATGGTTCCTATGCTACCTCACGGGCAGGAGTCAACAAGTTAAAATTATAGGACCCTTTCAGCAGGGGTTGAATACATACCCAGCCTGTTCCAAATGCAAGTAGGAACAGGCTGGTGCAAGTAGTTTTATTTTTGACTGAACCATAGTGCATGTGGTGTTATTTTGTGCTTTTATGCTGTAATTCCAAGAGGCACCACTATGAGCACAGCACCAACTGTACAGGCAGACTTTTTTGGGAGGAGATAGCGCGATCGCGCACGCGCATATGCGCTTATCTGTGGATGACTCGGGAGTAAGCAGGCATCTTAGAGAGCCTGTCTCCCAAACAGGAGGTGCAACGCAAGCCGGAGCCTGGAGGAGGCCACAAAGAAGGAGGTGGGACACGGCGTGGCAGCAGGACTTATCAGAATGCCACATTAAAGTAGGCTGGGCTGGCAGGGCACTATTAATAATAATGACCCACGGGGATGCTTTTGGTTTTGGCGATTGGGTAGAAGGGTTTGGGGGTGGGGGTGGGCACTACACTAGGGAGGGGCAGGCACACTGAAGCATCAGAGATGGGAGTTGTTGTGCCAATGGGGGGGGACAGTCTCTTGGGGAGCTGCTCTGGCAACAAAGCGTGTCCAAATCTGACTTGAATGGCATCTGGCAGCAATGTGATATGTTAACTATATTTGTACTATGTGTGTCTCTTTCTGTCACACACGTGATGCAATAAGTTTCCCATAGGCATGTGCATCCATTGTAACTATGCAGTTGTGATAGACTGTATAGAGTGCAGTCGCTAGGTGGAAGCTCTGTGAAGGAACTGAAATCTGGACCAACAAAAAGCATTTTAGCTGTTTGTAGGCAGGAAGAGGTGTTTAACAAGCTAAAGGTTGCAATTAAAGAGAAAATATAAATGGATCTGAGATTAACAGTCAGTGACAGAACCAAAGTAAATCGGGACTTCACCATCCCACCCCTGACCCCAAGCAAGGGATTTAAGTCCAGTGGTTTCATTAAACAGAGAATAGTACCAAAGAAATACAAAATCACACATGCCCCCACAATGCAAAGCATCATGGGCTACATATGCAAATCACCACAATTTAAAGACAAAGAACCTCTGAGCACAAGCACTGAGGCAATGGTTACCCAAAGGGCATTTGGCTGGAAGCAAAGTTTCAAAGAAATACAAAATCACACATGCCCCACAATGCAAAGCATCATGTGCTATGTATGCAAATCACCACAGAATATTGTGCTGGTTTAACTTTAAGCAGAAATACATGGTACCAAAGGCCTCTCACACAGTTTGCAAAGGGTGCCAACAAAAGACATAGACACGTGTTTCATCCCACCTGGACTCATCAGTATGCCTCATCTATTTGACTCCCCAGTGGAATGAACCAGCTACCCTTAGATGGTCTATCTGGGTTATGTTGTAGTGAACCCAATTAAAACAAAAACAATTTAAAAGACAAAGAACCTCTGAGCGCAAGCACTGAGGCAATGGTTACCCTAAAGGGCATTTGGCTGGGAAGCCAAGTTTCAATGAAATACAAAATCACACATGCCCCCACAATGCAAAGCATCATGGGCTACATATGCAAACCACCACAGAATATTGTGCTGGTTCAACTTTACAGAAATGCATGGTACCAAAAGACCTCTCACACAGTTTGCAAAGGGTGCTAACAGAAGACATAGACACATGTTTACGCCCACCAGGGCTCACAGTTGCTTTTGTTGAACATATTCATTTCTAAAGGTAAAGAAACTAAGAAGGATTTATCTGTCTCAGATTATCTTATTAGTGAAATTTGTGGTTAGCTTTTACCACAACCTTGCCACATTTTGATCCCTGATTTTTTTTGTGGAACAAAAATACTTTGATGGACCTGGTGTTTCTTTGCTTTTGTTTGTGGGGGCAATTATATATTAGTAGCAGGAGCTGCAGCAGTCAGATCCCCAGTGTGTGTGTGGTGGGTCAGTCAATCCCAGGCCAGCAGATACTTAACAAAAAGCAATTAATCAAAGCACTGTCTACAGTCCAGCAGCAGTACCAGTCCAGTTTCTTGTTTGTCTAGATGTGTGGGGAAAAGCCTGAAAATCATAAATAAATAAAATAAATACTTGTGTGTGATAGAAAATAACCAGTTTAAGCAAAGATTGCCTTTCAGTGTCAGATTTCCTGCAGCCCAAGCAGTTGTTGTTTATTTTCCAATCTAATCTAAAGAAAGGCTCTGCCTGTTGAGGTAGCAAGCAAGCAAAGCAGTACTGCGGGGTTCTCACAGCCTAGCCTAGCCAGTAGCGACAATAGCCACATTCTGAATTGATTCCAATCCCCACTCATTTATTTTTGTGTAAAAAGGACAAAAGCAAAAAAACCTTGGCATTAACTTCAAGTAGGTGTTTCAGTCTGAGTAAAAGCTCTTTAAATATATATTAACAGAAGCGCCGAGTTCATCTGCAGCATGGTAGGTCTGGTCAGTCAGTGATCAGCTCAGTCCTATATAACACTTGATTAAAGCACTGACTCTTCCAACCTCCAGTTCAGTCCAGTAGTTATTCTGTGACTAAATAGTTGAGGAGGAAAAGAGCCTGAAATTGTTAAAAATACCAGTAAGTGTCTGAGAGTGTGTGTGTGTGTGCTTGTTATAAAATAAATCATTTAAGCAAAGGCAGTGTGAGATTGCAGTTTGCTTACAGCCAGCCTAGGCAAAGGGCAGTTTTGACGTTACTTCCCCCAATCTTATATAAAGTAAGGCTCTGCTCTGCTTCTTCTGCTTGTTTTCTCCAGTTCCCAGTCCCACCACAACCTTGCCACATTGTGAGACTGCCTAAATTGATGAACCTGTCCTGGTCTGGACCCACACTCATTTAACCTATCTGAGTTGTGTGTGTCTGTGTGAGTTAAGCCATCTGTCAGTCTGTCCAGCATCTGTCAGAATTGGAGTAAAATAAATATCTTTGTGTGTGTGCAGTAGCAGTACTAATATACTGCACATACAGTAGAAACATTGATTTCTTTTTTTTTCCCGATTATTTTTCACTCCTATCACAGTCCCAGGAGACTCTCTCAGGCATCCAACTTGTGTCCTGCCCTGCCTGAAGCCCCTCGACCACACCTTCCTCACTTCCACCCCCGCCTCGCAGCTGGCACCCCAGCTTAACCCTCCGGGTGGGGCTGCCCTCCTACCTTGGGTGCACTTCAAACTTTGTAGACTCCAGCTGCAGACGTGGGCCCCTGGGCGGAGGATCTTGAAGGCCTGCGGTCGGGCCTGGCAGTGGGCATGGGGTTGGTGCCATCGTCTCACCCCTGGGACCGGGTTTTTCCATGTTCTGTCCCCTTCCCCATGTGTGGGCACACCTGACTCTGTCTGGTGCACGGCTACCCTGCCAGCGTCGCCTAGCTAGTGCATACCTGCCCGGCTTGCTGTAGTACCCCTGGTCTCCACCGGAGGTCTCTTGCTCACCAGGCCATCCCATCCCTCGATCTGGGGAGGAGAACACCACTTGGACGCTCAGTCCTCAACCCTTCCCTGCCGACCCCCGTGCCTGAGTCCATTCCTCAAACTCGGGTCGCTGGCGTTGTGTGAGGTATGGTATCCAGCGCTCAACCTCAGTGCCACCGGGCCAGCTAGAAACATTGATTTTGGCAGCAGATAGGACGACCTGACTGAGGCTTACCTAGTCTACTACTGTGTATGTCTAGTATCTCTGTGTCCATCTTAAATTGTTTATATTATAACCTAACCATCTTCCTGACCTGCCCCTCTCTCTGTCTGTAGCTTGAGTGTAAAGTTACTATTTTTTTGTGTGAGACACTGACAGAAATAAATATACAGTAACAATACATTACTACTACTACCACTATTACCAGTCACAGTGCCACCACTGCACTGGCTACCTAACCTGGCCCTGGTTCAGCCTAAGAAAGAGCCTTGTTGTGTTGCGGACTAAGGTCAGGACTTACTGTATTCTAAGGAATTTACCTTTACCATAATTGTTGCAGAGTAGAATCTCTGCTGTGAAGTGAGTGTGAGCTGTGCTTTAGTGCTACCTAGAGTACCATCCGGTCCACTACCCACGCCAACCTAGTCTAACTGGGATTGGGTTACTACTAATTTTGTGAGAGAACTTAAAAATCCTGCCAGATCCAGCTAAGCCTTGTAGACTTAGGATGGGATATTCAGAGGTTACGATGGCGCAACACAGTTGTGCCATGCGCAACCCACTGATGTGCCCTAGTGCGATATTCAAAAGGGAAAGTGCATGGCACAAATCCCGGTCGCAGGGCGCATCAGTAATGTGGCTTGGTGCAAGGGGGCATGCATGCATACCCCCGCACATCCCAATATTCAGCCCAGGATGTGCGGAGCCCATGCAGGCGTAACCCCCACATGCGCCGCAGATACAGTTGTTCCAAAAATAAAGGAGCACAGCCGGCCACCCACAGGTGAGCTGCCGATTGCAGGGCGCAACATGGCAGCTGCCAGCTGTGGTGGCCACCGAGCTCCAGCGGCACCCTCCGCTAGGTAGTGCTCTCATGCCCGATCGCGGGCACATGTATAATAAATGAATCATCCCATATCCCTGGTCAATGGCGGGGCCTCACCTGCAAGTCACCCCGCTGCTCGCCGACTGACTGCATACAGTACAGCTGTATGCCCATTGGTCCACACGCATGGGCCAATGGGTGGAGACCGTATCGATCCATTCACATATCTGGACTGTGTAGTACAGTATGGTCTGCATGCCCATTGGCCCATGCTATGGATCAATGGGTGTACAGCTGTACTGTACGCAATCAGCGCGGGCGGCCGGCGCCTTGCGGGTGGGAGCCGCCACCACTGCTAACTGGGGGTGAAGCGGGCTAGTGGGGCTCAGTGGGAGGGTGGGAGGGGGGTACCGCTGGACCACCAGGATAGGATTTAATCTTCCTTTAGAGCTCTGCCCGCGATTAGGCTGCAAGCGGTCCACTGGACCACCGGGATATAGAATGTTTCAAATTTTGTACATATGCTGCGATTGGGCTGCGAGTGGTCCACTGGATCACCAGGGATATGGCACATTCTAATTATTATACATATGCTTGCTATCAGGTCGCAGTGGTCCACTGGACCACCAGGATATGGGACATTTTAAACCTTATACATATGCCAGCAATCGGGCAGTGGGGCATTTTGCCATTTGTGCGGGGTGTCAGTCCCCGGCGGCTGCAGTCTGGCAGGATGCCAGGTGCAAGTTGCGGGGATGGGCGCCTGCATGCAAATGGGGCCATAATGAGATGCAAATGGCCCCATTTAGCCTTTGCATGCATTATGGCCAATTTGCATGTGCACCTTGCATATCATGGTTGATGCACCTAGCGCAACGGCACTTGCACTGGCGCATCCCCCTGCCCCTCTCTGGCCACTTGCACTGGTGCAGTACCACCGCGCCTATGCACAATGGGTGGCAATAGAGCGATATTCAACGGTGCTGGGCCATGGCGCAGCACTGTTGAATATTACCCTGTCAGCGCCTGGCACATCCAGTTGCGCTGCACCCAGGTTTTCGCCACAGCCTGGTGCAGTCTGAATATCCCACCCTTAGTGTGCAGTCAGTGGTGTAAAGAATTTCACCTACAAAGTAATAAAAATACATGACACGCCTTCTGACGGACAACAGTTTTATTGACATTTAATTAAATTAGAACATAAGAGATGTCAAATTGTAAAAGCTCAGTTTACTAGATATTGTTAAAATTACACCATGCCACCCAAGAAAGTTTTACCCAAACCAGCTTAATAACATTACTTGCTACAAGTTTAGCAAAACAAATGTTGAAACTGCAGCAGATCAAAATCAAAGCCAGATCCATTCTGAGTCTTGTGTGACAGTAACAGTCCCTCAGTCTTCTGACAGTGACAAGTCTGTGGTGCATGAACGATTCGATTCCTGACACTTCCAGCCTGTCTATAACAGAATCTAACTCGTGGTACTTGTGAATGCTGTGGTGTTCTCCTCTTACTGCCTCATATTCCAGTGCCCATGCCGAGTCCTAGCCCCATTGCTGTCTCTCTATGCTCCTCAGTGTCTCCTCCGTAGCCTCCTCCTCAGCCTACTACTACTGATGAGACGACTGATTAGAGCAACCCTTAAAAACAAAAAAACATAAATCTGTGGACTCATGGAAAGAGAATTATAAATGGCTGAAGTATGACAGTGAACTGAACATCATGAAATGCGAGTGGTATGAACTATTTGATAAATCTGGAAAAATAATTCCTTCCGGGATGGGTGTTCATTTAGAAAGGCAAATGTAGAGTTTCATGAGTCATCTGATTCACATGAGGCATCCAGAAAAGCATTTTTGCTCACTCTATAACCCCAGCAGAGCAGCCATTAATGAAACTTTTCCAAAAATGGAAGAAAAAGAATTTCAACAAATGAAGGTTCTTTTCAGAACAACTTTTTCTTGCTAAAAGCATGGCCTTTACTGATTTAAAAGGTTAAATAAACGGACACGTAGTAATGGGGTTTCGTCAGTGACACCTATTGTAATGACAAACAAGTGAGAGTATACACAGAATATATTTACAAAGATAAGATGGAAGATCTAATCACATTGGTGAAATCACAAGATTTCTTTTCTATTTTGTCAGACGGCTCAACAAACAAAAGTATTACAGAAGAGGAGGTAGTTTATCTCTGCATCTTGGAGAAGGGCATCCCTGTTATTAAATTTGTAGCACTTAAGCCTCTTGAAAAGGCAGATGCAGAAAGTATAACATAAACATTACAAAATACCATAGAAATTGACCTCCAAATACCAGACTGAGAAATAAATTAATTGCTTGTTGTTTTGATGGGGGTCAGTCATGATGGGCAGCAAAACAAGAGTAGCCACAAGGCTGAAAGAGGAGGCCAGTCTTTTAAATGTGGTGCACTGCTGTGCACATAGACTTGAGCTGGTCACTAAATACGTGATCAAGGGGACACCCCTGACTCCGCAGTGGAGGATTTGCTTTCCTCACTACACAGTTTCTATAAGCACTCTGCTATAAACAGGTCAGGCTTACAGGCTGTGGGGAGGCACTGAGCATCAGAGTACTGCACCCTATAAATGCTGGGGAACAAGGTGGCTGCCACACCACCAGCGTGCTGTTAAAGTGATGCAGACAAATTATCTGGGCTACTGTTACACATGTGGAGGACCTATCAGTAAATGGTACAGGGGATAAAAGAGAAAGGCCACTGCAATTCTGAAGCAGATAAAATCACCTAAGGTATTGTATTTCATCGACTTCCTAGAATTCTACATAGCAGTCCTGTCCAGACTGGTGCTGACATTCCAGCAAAATAAGTTAACGATAAACTCAGTGCAAGCTAAGTTCTGTCTCATGAAGAAACTAAAATTTCTTAAGAGATTCAGAGACTATTGATTGCCTTGAAACGGAATCAATATTGTGGATGGTAAACTGCATTACAAAGGTTTGGAGCTTAGTTCCTCTGGTTCAGCAAGATGCAGCAGCAGATCAGATCCTTTTTTTTTTTTTTTTTTATTTAGTTGTTTAACCAGGAGTAGCACATCAGATCCTGACGAGGATGCAAACAGTGCCAAGAGCAGCGTAGTGTCACTTGTAAAGAAAGTGCTGGATTCCACGTTAAATCAAATGGAAATTCATTTTCTGAATTTGTCAGTGATCCTGTCATTGCTGAAATGAGAATTTTCAACTTGTCTAACTGGCCTAACTCTGAAGATTCCTTGGCAGAGTGTGGAGACACAGAAGTCAAGTCATTATTTTCTTACTACAGTGACATTCTGGAACCAAGGGGTACAGTGCTGTTTCAGCACTCTTGCAGTGGTCGGAACTGAAAGCATATGTCCACAACCTAAATGCAGTTTACCATCCACCTTTAGATTCCACTACTATGTGGGGTAGAGTTCTTCGGAAGAAAGGGATGACCTCAAAGATATTCTAGCTTATGGAAAATATTTCTTATAATTCCATCTTCAACTGCGGAATGTGAACGAGGTTTCTCATTAATGTCACGAATAAAAATGACTGGAGGGCAAACCTGAGATCAGAAACTATGTCAGCTTTAATGGCCATTAATCTGAGCAGTGAGACAGTGCCCATATACTCACCAAATAATGCCATAGCTAGGTGGCGGACATCAGGAAAGAGAACAAGGAGACCTCAGATTGCTCCTTATGGTTCAGGAAAAGAGGAAGGAAAAGGCTGGGAAATTGAAGAAGACACTGAAATGTAGAACAATATACAAATATACTACAATTGTTCCATATACTACTATTTCAAAATTCAGTATCTTTTTTCAATTTTTATAATTTTGTCTACCGTGCAGGTAACCTGACTGTGGTGCATGTAACTTTGTCACCATATGCACTGTGAGTGCAGGTACCGAAAAGTACATTTCTATACATGCCTCTCAGATAGTAGACAGGTAAACACGGGCATTCCACAAAGGTCCATCCTGGGGCCCCTTCTCTTCAGCCTATTCCTCAATCAACTTCCTTCAAGCTTGCCAGGACAAAATGATACTCTATCGCGGATGACACGTCATCTTCTTGCAGCGCAAGCCCTGTCCTGCTTAAAACAAACTTCAAGAAAGCTTTGCCTCCTTGTGAAACTGGTTCACAAGGAATAACTCATCCTGAACTACAAGGAAACCAAAACTATGATCTTCACAAGCACCTACAATAAACACAAATCACACCAGCTTAAAATACTCAACAGCAAACTAGAACCAATTGACTGTGTAACCACCTTCAAATATTTGGGTATTTCTCTGGACAGTCACCTGTCATTTACCCAGCATATTGACAACATTATAAAGATGGTAAACACACGAATAGGCCAACTAACAGACACCGCCACTGTATGTCCCCTGAGGCCCAATCCCTAGCAACCAACAGCTCTATCCTCTCAATCATAGATCATGGGATCTTAATCTACAGTGCCAAACCGACACTGCCCTAAAAAGAGTAAGGACAGCCCTAAGTAGCAGGTAGGCTGGCACTGGGGCCAGCAAACATACACATACCTGTGATCTGTATACACAAACCAGCTGACTTAATCTCTAGGCAAGAATCAAATACCATGTCTGCCTCACAGGGAAGAAATCCACCATTGAACTAGCACCTCCTGTCATCCAAAACCTTCTAATTCCAGCCGATAGTCAGCACCGGACAAGAGGATGTCTAGGAAAGCCCTGTCCACCCCATTCTGCTGGACAGCCCTAGTGCAGCACTCCTTTTCCTACAGAGCACCAACTTGGTTGAATGCTCTTCCTGCTGACACAGCATCTGAACCAAAGCTTGGCCCTGCACTTGACTGTGCTGAGTACCTGTCACTGCATTCCTGATCCTTAGATGTACAGCAATCACCAGCTGACTATCTATGCCTACTAGCACTTATACTAAACCCTCCCACCCTTCTCACCCTTCCCACTACTCCTGCACTATCCTGGAACATCAGCTTCTTATTTACTCCTGCCTCCCAACCCCATCCTTGGCACCTCCACTTTTCCCTCAATATCCCCAACTTCCTGACAACATCATCCCTGGCTGCTCAAACCTCACTGCCAATGGTATACGCTTCTAATCAGGCTTAAAAACCTCTATTGCACTACTACCTTTACTGTACTTTCGCCTGCAACGTGTCCTCTGTGTGTCCCCTCTGTTGTATCCTTACCTCACCCAGTATTTCATGTATGTATCACTGCATCAATTTATTGTACAATAATTGTATAGTGTCACTGAACTGTATATTGTACTGCAACTGTAACTACAGTATGTTTTGTGCTTGTCATTATATATTGTACTGTCATTACTTTTAACTTAAGGCAACTGAAAGTTTTGTACTGTAATCACTTCCAAAGATGTGGAACCTTTGTAAACGAGCTATTAGCTCAAAGGTTGTTTTCCAAAACTTAATAAATAAATAAATAAAATAACAGAAAGTCAACTCTTAATCTCCTGGTATATAATGGCATTAGTTTAAGGTGCTGTAATTTGTCTTTGTTGGTGTGTTTTTAATCCTTTAATTGTTTTAGTGGATCTATTTTTGATTGTCTCGATTGTATTATTATATTTATTAATATGTGGTTCCAGAATTGTCTGGCACAATCTAGATGGGGTTGAACGTATGTTCTGTAGATAGGGAGAAAACATCAGAGTTTCCCAACTGTTATGTTTTCCGTAATTGACATAGTATCTTGTTAGCTTTTGAAATAACAGCTGCGCATTGAGTGTTAAACTTGAAAAGTTTGGGGGCACCAGAGAGCCAGCTTCTAAGCAGGACATATTTTCTCTCAGCTCTCATTACATCTCCTAAATAGTCTTAGTTTGTAAGAACCAAAAGCTATTGAGCAGAAAATCTTTGACAGCATCGAATTCTGCACATCTCAAGCTTTCAGGAGATACCTTTTTGTGATGGGACGCACAAAAATAATCAGAATCTAGCACTGGGAAGTGTAAGCCTACCTCCTCTCAGACACCAGCAGGACCAGCAGTAGAAGTATCTAAAGACCCAGCAACAGAGCCTCCCTGGAAGGCCATACTTGAGTCGGTTCGGGCTATGGATGCAAAAATAGAAAAAACTCTGAATCACTTGGAAGCCCATGATGCAGCCTCATCTCTAAAGGACATTGTAGCAGAAGCAGACAAGTGCTCGTTGTCAGCACAAGCTATGGTGACATTGCTTATAATTAAGAGGACGTTTGAGGCCAGAGAGAACGGCCAGAGCGTGGACTCTTCTAATAGTAGGCTTGCCAGAAGGAGTAGAGGGAGCCTATCTTTGATTACCTAAAAGACTGGATGGCTGAAACATTATCCTTACCAGATGGGTTTGACTGGATGACCTTATGGCAGGCTTATCAGGTAAATTCCAGGGCCCGACCTGCTGATCCTTTGCAACCCCAGACTGTGCTGATTCGGATGGTGGGGCCGGAAGTCCGAGACATGCTCATCTCTGCTGCCAGGGCAGTGTACCGTGGAGGTTCAGGGACATGATGTGAAACTATTCCCTGATTTATCATTTCAAACTTGGGCCAGAAGCAAACAATTTGATGTGACCAGACAGAAGCTTGGATCCTGGAATTGTTCACTCTTTTCTTCTCCCAGCTTGCTTATGCATCATCTATGGAGGGAAAAGTTGGCAGTTCACTGACCGAAAGATGTTTGCTGATGGCTCGAGAAGATTGAGGCGGAATTTCAGTTGGGAAAAAGTCATTGAAAATGCCTTGGGGGATTCTGATTCTGATGCAGGATGAGTACTTTTAGACTCTATATTGCAGTGTTCTGATTTTCAGATGTTTCTCCCAGGACAATACATGGACATGTTTTATTGGTGGGATAAATGTTTTGTCTGTATAAGGATCTTGTTTAAGGTCTTTTTACTGTTAAAATATCCTACTGCTGAAGTTCAACTTACTTAGTACTTGAAATAGTGTTCCATGTTTTGGGTTCCTGGGGACTGGTTAGAGGTTTAAGGAATTTGCTTAATGGCTTTATAGGGTAATAATTATAATGCTCTATGGAGATGGGGAGGAGATTGGGGGATTATATATAGTTTGTTATACCTTTTAGAGAAAATAGGTTTGCTAGCACTACTGATTTAGAGTGTATGTCTAAGTTTGATATATCCCTATGAATCTCTACCTATGCCCCTGAAGTGGTTGACAACTTGGGACATTAACTTTGGGACTTTTAAGGACTTTGTGTGCCTTTCTAAGTTTTGTATAACCCCTACATCCTACTGTACCAGATTGTATGAGGGAATATTGTAACCCAATATTGTATGGCAATGGTCTTATTTGACTGTTTAATTCTCTGTACCTCTTACATGAGTATTACTATTGTATTGTTTTATTTAAAGCAATAAACAGATAGTAAAAAAAAAAAGCTTGATGGTTCCTAGGTCTTTTCTTCTGTTACACTCTTAAGTAGGGTATTGGTAAGAATGTATTGGTGTTTAGGCTTGTTATTGGCAAACTGTTTCACACTACATTTGTTAAAACTAAATGTCCTTCCCCATCTGTAAGCTCACAATGTAATTTTATCTAAGTCCCTTTGCAGAGTACTTATTTGTTCCTGATTTCCACATGGGCCACCTAGTTTGCTGTCATCAGCATACTTAGTGGACCGATTGACTACTTCAGAGTTCATATCTGTAATGAGTAATGAAAATGATTGAGCCCAGTATGGAACCCTACAGTACACCACTAGTCTCCTTTCCTGATGTGAATGATGCCCATTTACAGAAACTGCCTGTGTCCTGTTGTGAAGCCAGTTTTGACCCAGTGGCTGATTCCAAGACAGCCGGCATAACTTGCATGCAGTTGCAAAGTTACACCCAGTCACCTCTATACCAGGGACCCCACGCCGAATTTCAGAAGGAGCAGGGTCCCGCAATTGTGCCATGCAAGATATGCCATGCATGTGGTGGTAGCCCACTCATGGCGTGATCGCAGCCACATGTCGTAATGCACGGTGGTGACAGGTGGCCCTCTGGAGCCCCCACCCGACCACTGCAGCACATCAGGGGCATGGGGGCCAGGACAGATGGCACAGGCATCCGGGCGCTACTGGACTGGACCCCAGGGTCCCTCACAGTTGAGTTTTGGGGCAGGGAGGTGTACGGGGCCGGGAGACAGCATGGCACCATTGCCGCGGTGCTACATGGCTACATCCGATGGTGCCAACCATCGGATGCCACTTATGACAGCTCTGAGCTGTCATAGATTCTACGCCACTGCAGCTTTGGGAATTGCAACTGCGAGGTTATGAGGTCTGCCCACCTGGAATTGGGCTTTGTGCATATCCTAACTCCGCAGTTGCACCAGGCATCAGTGGACTGTGGCATAAATAGTGTCCTAACATGCGATTGTCACAGCCCGCAGATGCACTGGTGCAGGGCACCTCCTGGAATAGAGGCTGCTGTAATGTTTGGCGTAGTCGCGATACGCCATAGGGTTTGGCGTGTCTCAGCTTATGCAGGCATAGCCCTCTTAGAATCGGGCCCCAGTTTCTAATACACATATTGATGTCTGAGTTAACCATTCTGTTGATTATCCCCAAGTGGGGCACACTGTCAAAGGCCTTGCAGAAGTTGACACATACAATATCTACTGGGCTATTACAATCACGTATTGCTTAATATACCTTCTCATAAAAGTAGAGAAGATGTGTAGCACATGATGTTTTCTTTGTAAAACCATGCTGATCATGCTCAAATTTACCAGAAGTACTAAGGTGTTCTTGAATCCTGCCCACAGTGGTTGATTCTAATATTTTACCAGGAACTGAAGGTAAGTTACTCGGTCTATAGTTTTGAACATCAGTTTTGCAACTTTTCTTAAAGATTGGGATGACTTCTGCTTTTGTTCAGTCTGTTGAACTACCTCTGTTCATGGATTTGTTGAACTTTGCAATCAAGGGTTCTGAAATGCTATTAATCATAAGTTTTCAAATTTAGCCAGCATTTTGTCTGGACCTGGAGAACTGCTTGTTTAATTTTCCTTTATTGTTATTACCTGCTCCTTAAGTGTGCTGAGTGGTGTAATATTACCTTACTGTTTAGTAAAACTGAACAGAAATAGTTGCTAAATTCATTTACTATTTGGTAGCAATTTGTCAGGGGTACACCATTCTTACTGATAAGACCAATAGAATTATCATTGCCTTAAAGAGTTGATATAACTGAAGAACTGCTTCAATTTTGTTTTTGACATTCTTTGCTAATACCATTTGTGCTTGTTTAGTGTCTCTTTTAACTGTGTTTTTATATTAAGTGCTACTTTGTGTCTGTCCCAGTCATCACTTGCACTTGTCTTCAGACATTTATTGTAAAGTTTAGTCTTTTCCTTTCTTACTTTTCTTTTTTTTTTTGTTTTATCCTCTTTATGCTCCTCTGCTCCACCTGGTGAGCACCTTCTTCGGGCTCTCAATGTCTGCCCCGTCTGTCCGCCATCCCCATGACCTGCCTCAACCCCAGATCGCAGCCCTGAGGTAGCCCAGCTGCATCCCTCGCTGGTGGGGTCCCTCCTCCAGAGGGAAGGCGCCCGGTGGGGTCATCCAGTGCACTGCAGCTTTGGCTCCAGGTGCTGCTGGGGTGGGAGGTCGTGGGGCCGTGACAGCAGCGAGGGAGCGGAGAGCCATCATCTGGCTCACAGAGAGCCATTTCCAGCTTTTTCCCCACGGAGAGTGACGTACTCCTGACGTCATGGTGGAATGCTGGGACGTCCGCCACCCCTCCCGGAAATTTGAGCCCCTAACACTCTGCCCATGCTCCTGGCCTCCACTAGGGTCCAGCAGGTGCCCGGCTCACATCCCCACCCTCCCCCTGGAGAAGGTGAGCTGTCTACAGACGCTCCAACCTTCTCCCCAGCCAACTCTCTGATGACCCGAGTCTGTTCTCGAACCGGGTCACCATGTCATGTAAGCTTAATATTCAACTGCCATGCCTGATGAGCTGGCTCACTTTCTTACTTTTCTAAGCTTTTATTACACCATTTTGATTTTAGACCTTGTCATTATATTTCTTTGTCTTTTAATATTTTGGTGAAAGGTGTCAATTACGTGTGTTTTGATTTTGTCCGTGTCTCTTCTATCAAAAGGGGCTGTAGCTCTGTCTCCCAGTTTACCTTGTCCACTTCTCTAGGAATTTGTTCGGTATTTGCAGTGTGATATAAGTAGATCTCTGTAATACCTACTGTTCTAGATACACTTGTGTTGTTGGAGAAATATACTGTATTGTGTTCACTGCTACTAACAGGCTCATCTGCAATACATTTGGAGACCACACTATTTTCTGATATCAGGACTAAATCTAATATGTTTTTGTGTGTTGGGTGATTTACTACTTGGTGTAGGTTTTGCTGGGTACAACACTCCAAAATTCCTGTTCAGTAGTATTTCTGGCTATATTATCCTTTCACTGTATATCAGGATATTAAAGTCACCAGTGATAACTACAGTACTTTGCCAAGTTCAGTGCCCTTTTCTATTTCTTTTGCAATTTCCATATCTTTAACTGTGTTTATATCTGGAGGTCTATAGTATTGACCAAATATAAGACCAAAGGATTTTTGGTTGATTACTTTGAACCATATAGACTCGGTTGTAGAAGTGGAATTTTCCCTATATACCAGTTTGAACCTACCACATCTCTATGATAACAACTATATCAGGGTTGTTCTTTTCAGTAATGTTTTCCATTTTGTTATTGAGACTCCTGGCATTAAGTAACATGCAGTTTAGTTTGTTATTCCTGGCATTCTTGTCCCCTGTTGCTGGAATGTATTTACTATTATAAAATGGGTCTAAAATCAAATAACTTTAATTGGTTTAAAACCAGTCAGGTGACCATTCAATATCTGTGCATAATGCATTGTCATCCTGGTCCTAAACCACATCACACAATGATCAAATTAGTCCTCCTACAATCGGAACTATCTTTCATCAGTCCCTCGACAATGAGAATTGATCTTCCATCACAAACATGGCTGCTTCCTTTGCAGAGTAAAAACCCTCAACTAGACCCTAAAAATAAAACTACCTTAAAAAAATAAACAAATCAATTAAATGTTGTTTCCCTGATTATCACACACTACTTACACACATAAACAAATTCAAAACATTAAGTATTTTTCATAGTTTTCATTACAACTGTTTCTTTGCTGACAATGAAAAATCCTCCTTCTGTCTTTAAATGGGAAACACTGGAAAAGGCACAGCTTTACCCAGGCGCTAAAACAATGCATGATTAGTGCTTTTAGACAGTAACTTTTTTTAATTATCTCTAATTGCTTTTTAGTGATTTAATCAACTTTCACTTTCTATTGCTGGCAGCCACCATCTCATGAGCAGCAGAGAGCTTCCTGAGCTCACTTTTATGCTATATGTCCTGCCAACCAATAGCAGAGTTCAAACAGACATATTAGCATACAATGAGCTCAGGAATCTCACTGCTGCTCATGAGATGGTTGCTGCCAGCAACAGAAAGTGGAAGTTGTGGGTAGCTGTTTTAAATCATTTAAAATGTTGTTACTGTCTGAAAGCACTAACTGAGAGTGTATATAGTGTCAGAGAAAAGCTATGTCTTTTCCAGTGTCTTCCTTAACTGCCCATTAGGGAAATCTCTTCTTTCCTTGACAGTAAGATAATTGAGTCTGTGGCTCTAGAAAAGGCCTTTGTTGTGTGTGTGTGTGTACAGCATGTTAGGAGAGGAACATTCTGCCAGTGAAACTGAGCAGAATTTTGAATCCTATATTCTATGGTAAACATTCCATGTCTTGAATGTGGGGAAAGACAGAGGAAGAAAAAAACAGGACTAAGAAAGCGGGCAATAATACTTCATAAACAAAGAGCAAAAGTGGGAAACACAGTTATATAGGCGAGGCAGATCCAAACTGCTGCAATACATTCCTGAAGTTTATAAAAGCACATACATTTGAATCATACCTGGGTATTTTTGGGTGAAATCTATCACCCCACACCAAAAAGCAACCTGGCAAGTTTAAAGTTTTGAACACATTTCCATTAAGAAATAGTACTTATATTGAGTTAGAATGCAAGGTAACATTTTTTCTTATACAAATGTGTGCCACATACAGTTTTCATTATGTTTTATGTTTTTAGCTAACCCCACAGTTACCAGAATGGGGAATATTTTTTGTATTGAGAGATAAAATGAAAGCATATTTCAATAAAAGATCTAATAGTTATCTTTTTAAAGTCACGTTTTCCTTATTTCCATTCATTTTATATCATATATTTAAAAGTCATTTTATAAGAGCAATAAGAAACTTCAAGGGTGTACCATTATGGTGAATTGGAAAATGGGTAAAAGTATTTCAGGCTTTTGATTGGCTGAGGGACTTCTCTAGATGGGCATCTATCAGACAACATATGCCCAGCTATTAAAAGTATCAGCCCAGCCACCCTCCACCAGAATCTTGGTGCCCAGCCTGCTCTTCAATTGGCTAAAACCCTTCATTTCCATTTCAAATGTCCGACATTTTTTCTCTCTCTTAGTGGGCTACAAACAGACTGACTGATATGAACATAACCACTGTATATAAATTCAAGTATAAAAAAGTAGCCATTTTCATTGAAAACACACTGTTCCCCAAAAACCTACTTCTTCCAATGGTAATTTTCTTTCAAACTGTACCTTGGTCACACTTTTGAACCCTTCTCCCTTCGGCTCCGCACCTCACCTGCTCCTCCCTCCCATCATTTATAAGTGAGCATTTCGAAAACAATTTTTGCACCACTGTCAGCACTTACAATGATTCCTGGTGCCACTAAATGCTTCTCCCTCACTTTACGCATCTCTCCTCATAGCTGCCTGACCGGACATGGCATTACAACCGCTCTGCTTCTTTAACAATCAATACAGCAACACCCTGACTGTTAATAAAAGGCTTCCTTCAACAAACGCAAGTCTTCCTACCGCATAATCGCCTCACACTTTCACAACTCTTAAACCCCAATGCAGTCCATCTGAACAGCAACAAAAACAGTTATACAAACAAAAATCCAATGCAGGTACACAAGCCTACAGATAAACAGCAACTGAAATCCTCAGCGCCTCTACTGATATTTATACAAACTGCACCTCTACTACCAATGCTAACACTAGAGGGACTACTTTAATAAACTAAGACAAAAAATTAAAACTTGCTAATTTTTTACATAATTATTTTACTTTTTTTAATCCTACAAAAAATACACATACACCCTTTTTCTAAGTGCAATAATACCCTCAAGGGTGAAGTGAGGGTATAGGCTATACCTGCCCTTCCAGGGGCTATAAGGCCATTCCCCATGGCGTCGGGGCCTCATCATGCCCCCTGGGTGGGCAGGTATAGCCCATCACGCCCACTCTCTCAGGTATTATTGTTGTATATCGCACTTCTCAGATGCATTTAACAGCACTTGGCTGTGCCTCGTGCCTAACAATGCACCTGAGATGTGCAATTATTTCACCATAATGCACACTCTGTCATGTCTTATTGCTTACTTATATACAATCGGACTAGAGATGTTAGATGGTGGTGAATATAGTACCCCTCCCCTCCTTGGTCAGTTTAAATGAATGGAGTCCATTTTAGATATAATAATACTACCTAACTTATCAACTGCTGGCTTATTAAGATGAATTCCATCCTTGTACAGTAGTCTGTTATTCCTGCAAAGACCTCCCATGTATCGACAAATTCAGTACTATCTTTCTTACACCATTAAGATAGCCTATGGTAAGCTGGCCCAGTGGCACAGAGGGCTGAGGCCTTTGTGTCTTACCTTCTGCCATGCCTGTGACCCATGTTTGCTGTTCGAGCAGGCTGCTGGGGATCAGCTGAGAAGGGAGAGGATTGAGCATCTGGAGGACAGTTCTACTCTCCTGGAGAGGGAGGACTGACACTCCCACTGAATGACTGCCCCAAGGTGGAGGCCTGTTGGTAGTATAGGTTTCAGGGCACCAGAGGAGAGGAGAGTGCTGCTGGACTTCCGCTGATGTGCGGCCTCACTGACATATGTCTGGCTGTGTGCACCCCAGCAGTGGGGGAACCGGAGAAAAATGGAGGAAAAACACTCCAGCTGCAGGATGATGCCTGACCCTCAGCAGGCTCTGCACCCAGACCGGCAGAAAGGTAAGTCCCATTGATTCTAGGGTGACTGGGCTGGGGTGGTGGTCAGAAGGGGCAGCCAGAGACAGGGAGGAGCATAAAGTACTTAAAAAGATAGACTATGGTTAATTTGGTGGATGGCGGTGTTTTTTCTTCTGGCACAGCTCATGGGACCGGAGTTATGCCAAAGATGATAATATTACTACCTTCGTTTTAAGCTCAGTACCCACTGCTAACAGTTCATGGGATATTATCTTTTCATGGTCTTCAACAATATTATTGGTTCCAAGATGTAGTGTTATGATATGATTTGACAGTTCTTACGAATCTTAAGTATTCTTTTATACACGTCCTGCATTTTGCTCCTGAATAGCTGGAGTCCACAGTGTTGAGCTTGTCAGCTGCACAGAAAATAGTGTCACAGTGTTTAATAATACAGTCACCTAAAACAATTTTGGGTCTGTTTATTGTCTGGCAAAGATGCAGTTTGAACAACTGGTTAATTTATGCTCTGTAATTCATGATCAAGTACTCTAAACCTGTTCCTGAGAGGGATTTCATGGGGCTTAAGATTTCTGCTGTACGAGTTCTCTTATGCTGTTTTGCAGACCACACATACACCGTTTGTTTTATGAAGATTTATCTACAGTAGATCATCTCTAGTTCTCTTCTGGTTTTACTAATTGCACTCCATGTTGTGTTATCACTACCTAATTTATTAAATCATTGTCTGCCTCTATGAAGCATACACAGTTTTCTATCTGGTTGATGTCCTGAGCATTTTGAGGCTGTACCTTTAATACAAAGAAAAGGATCCATACTGTTATTCATAGATTTCTCAGTGTACATACTGCATTTAGTGCAATTAATGATAGCTTCTTCAGTGCACAATAGAGCCAGCAGGTCTCCAGTGGGGTCCATCACTGCTATTTACTATACCAAGTGATTACCATCGCCTGCATACTACAAAAGATCATAAACTAAGGCCATGGCTGAAAAAGACATCTCCTGCTGATGAAGAACTGGCACAAGTTATTCTAGATAAAAATCTTCTTGAGATTTTTTTTTTGTTATTTAACCAGGACTAGCACACTAAGCTGAAAGCTTTTTACAGGTGTGACCTGGGAGCACAGGAAAGTTAAGTGACTTACTCAGGGTCACGCAGTCTGCAAGTGGAAGGTGTGGGATTCAAACCCAGGTCTGGTTTGCTAGATTTGTAGCTCAGAGCCTTAAACCACTGCCCTAAACTGCCTCCCAAAAGGTCAAAGGTATAAACCTCATAGTGCCTATTACATGTGAAACATTCACTGTTTACTTGGCTTTCATATTGTGAAAACATTATACTGTATGTACTATGCACACAGTCAAGAGTTACATGTTGGGACAGCCCAGTGGAATGGTGTGATGTGATATGCCTTTCACACAAGGCCTTATTAGTCGAGCGGTGGGTTTCAGGTATTTAGTAAATGCGATACCATTTAATAAAACCACTTACAAAATTAGCCCCATGGATATGTATGGAGTGCTCCCCGTACTCTTCCTTGTTAGACGTCACAAAACATCTGAGCATGGAGGAAGGGCTGGCACAAAGGAAGTAGAAGGATCGGGTGGCTGTCTCTTTGGCCAAATTTATAATCCCTTCCTCCCAACCTGGGACAAAAATAAGCAAACCTACTTAAAGAAGCTCATGCAGGGCCAGGTACCAAACTTTATGTTTAAAACCTGCAAGTGTTATAATTGACCAAATCTTGCTACTTTCCTTTATCTCAGACAGCCTTCTCAGTCAGTCTGTTTCAGCATTTTCCCACCAACCTGGTTGTACTACTGCTTCTGCAATTTTGTTCATAGCTTTGTTTTTCAGCATAATGTCCTTTAATATGTGTTCATTTTTATGTTTGGTCATGCCGCATGTGCAAGAAACATTATGTGACAGCTTGGGAGAGAAGTGGCTTGTGGAGGCGCGGCAGTGTTACAGCCAAGGAAGCACAGCATTTGGGGGCTTGGCACTGGTGGACCAATGGAGGCACAGTGTGCCATGTCACTGGTCTCCAAAGAGTGCATCAAGTTCTAACGTTTGCCGCCAATCAGGGGCCGCCTCGTCATTGCCGCATCAGTCATTGTGCTGCAATGAGGAGGCGACCCATCATTGCAAGCGGAACGTTAGTTAGTCTAATACTGTTTGTGAACATGGCGGTGACTTGCTGCCATGTTCAAAACAGTATTAGGCAGCCTCCATGCCGAGGGGTGTCCATCTCCTCTCGGCAGCATCTGCCCCCAAACTGTTCTTTGTTGGCCGACGGGGCCCCAATCCCCGCTGGCTTCAGTGCTGCAATGTTTTATTTAGCCGATGGGGAGCCACTCCCCATCAGCATGATGTAAAATGCCCCTCCCTGTTTTGTTGCCTGCCGATGGAGTGCCCAATCCCTGTCGGCATGATGGTTCTCACCCCACGCTTTCTGGTAGTGCCCGTCGGGGTGCCCAATCCCCATCGGCTAGGCTGCCCCCCAAAGAGTCTCTTGGCATGCTGGGAGCCCATCCCAGCATGCCAAATGCCCCTGTAAATTGAAAACGCCCCACGCCGCTCATTTTTTTTTCCCTGTAAAGGAAAACAGTCCTCGCGATCTGACATACTTCCTCCCGCAACCTGCACCCACCCACTGCGCACCTTGCCTACCCACACCCTACTCTCACCCCTATACTTACCTCCAGAGTCTGGCACGACGATCTTCGTGGACTGGGAACATGTCTGCACTCTTCAAAGCCGACTCGCGAACTGAGGAAATGCCGGTAAGCTGTATAATGTAATAAATAGGGTTTTTTCAACTTTGCTGCATATCTCAGGCATTTTTGAATTTTGGCACCAAATTTTCAACATGGGTTTTGGGACCTCTCCACATGAATTCTGTCACTGTTATGGCGTTAATTGGGCCGAAGGGTGATTTCGTGGTCACTGCATGAAATCACCTTTTGGGACTGATTAATGGAATGGCAGTGCCAGTGTTCATAAGGTGGGCTCTCAAAAGCCTATGTGGCAAATTTGGTGAAAAATTCCTAAAAATAACTGTTTTATGAGCGTGCATTGCGCAGTTCCTACGCACGCTTGTAAGTTTGCTAATTTGTAACATTTGCACTCCAGATTTTCAACATTGCCATTTTATCACATTTACTTATGAGCAGTACAGTTGTCATTTTTCACATCTCATCCAAAATATATTTCACAGATGTAGCGCATAAATGGCACAAATAAAAGTGCAAAATCAATGTTTGGGACAGATTAAGAAAATTACAGTGGCACTGTTTATGAGCAGATGTCTTAAATGGCTATGTTGAAAATTTGGTGAAACAATTCCTAAAAATGACTGTTTTACAAGAGTGCATTGGCGCAGCTCCTAAGCACGCCATAAGTGCATGAAGTTTTAATACTTGCAGTCCAGAATTTCAACAATACCATTTTACCACACCTACTTGTGAGCAAGTACAGCTTTAATTTTGCACATCTTGCCAAAATGTGTTTCTGCACATGTAGCACAGTGGTGCATTTGGTGTGCAAAATCAATGATTGGGACAGATTAAGAAAATCACAGTGATGCTGTTCATTAGCAGAGGTCCTAAAATGTCTATGTTGAAAATTTGGTGAGAAAAGTTCATAAAATGACTGTTACAGGCGTGCATTGTGCAGTTTCTCGCACGCTGCGTCTTTGCACATTTGCAATATTTTCACCCAGATTGCCAACACTGCCATTTGCCTGCACCTCCTTATGGACAGCACAGATGTCATTTTTCACATCCTGGCCAAATGTGTTTTGCACTTCCAGAGCAGACAAGCACGGTCGTTAGGGAAATCCGTGTTCGGACACATTAGGAAAATTACACTGACACTGTTCATTAGCAGAGGTCCTAAAATAGCTATATTGAAAATTTGGTGACAAACGTCCATTAACTAACTGTTTACGTAACATGCATTGCGCAGTTTCCATGCATGCTCATAACTTGCACATTTGCAATATTTTCACGCCATATTTTCAACATTGCCATTTTTCCGCACTCTTTATGAACAGTACAGCTGTCATTTTGCACATCCTGGTCGAAATGTGTTTTTGCACTTCCGCACAAAATAGCAGGTCAATGTGGGACATCACTGTTTAGGACACATTACAAAAATCACAGTGACACTGTTCATTAGCAGAGGTCCTAAAATTCCTATGTTAAACATTTGGTGATGAAAGTCCACAAAATGACTGTGTTACGAGTGTGCATTGAGCAGTTTCTGCACACGCTATAACTTTGCACAGTTTTAATATTTTCACCCAGATTTTCCCATTTTCCCACACCTCCTAAGAACAGTACAGCTGCCATTTTTCACATCCTGGTTGAAATGTGTTTTGCAGTTCCAGTGTAGAATACCATGGTTGCTGTGGGGAATCAGTTGTCAGGACACAGTAACAAAATCACAGTGACACTGTTCATGACCACAGGTCGGTAAATGCCTATGCTGAAAATCTGGTGATGAAACTCCATAAAATGACTGTGTTTCACTCATGCATTGCACAGTTTCCAGGTATGCTCAGATGTGCAAGCATTTTTATGTTGCTTGCACGCATGTGCAAGAAACATAGTGCCATCATCGGAGATTTCGAGGTGTGTCACCCCTCCTCCAATTCAGTCAGTAAGCTGGCAGGCGCGTTCTGAGCTAATGCATTTTGAGCTGTCTATGACACGCCTCCAAAATGCAGTGGCATCTGAGTTGAAAGGGGAGCTACGCTTCAGTGAGCACCGATAAGCGTAGCCCCCACACGCAGGCGCAGCGCCCCGCGACGTCCTGTGTAGCCAACGGGTGCCCAATCCTCACCGGCTGAGCTGCTGTCATCCCTTCCCCTCAGAGTTGGTGCCACGCTGGGAGCCCACCCCAGCATGGCAATCAGTTATTTACCGACGGAGGCCCATCTCCCCGTCGGCTGAACGGTCCCTCGCTCTGTGCCACGCTGGGAGCCCACCCCAGCGTGGCAAACGGTCCCACTGACGCCTTTTTATTTTAAACCTGTAAAACAAAATGGTCCTGCGGGCACGCCTCCCGACCCCGCCCACAACCCACACCCACCCACTGCACACCCAGCCTCCCCACACCCCCTCACCCCATACTTACCTCCGACTCTGGCGCGACGATCTTCGTGGACTGGGAACACGTCTGCACTCTTCAAAGCCGACCGCGAACTGAGGAAATGCCGTAAGCTGTATAATGGGCTAGATAGGAGGGGTTCAACTTTATTGCATATCTCAGGCATTTTTGGAATTTGTGCACCAAATTTTCAACATGGGGTTTTAGGACCCTTCTCATGAATGATGTCACTGTCATGGCGGTATTCGGGCCCAAAGGGTGATTTCACAGTCATGACAGTGAACCAAAAATCCATGTTGAAAATTTGGTCAAAATTCCAAAATGACTGTTTTATGAGCGCAGCTATGCAGTTCCTACGCAGGCTCGAAGTTCGCGAAATTTCAATATTTTCACTCCAGATTTTCAACATAGCCATTTTACCACACCTTCTTATGAATAGTACAGCTGTCATTTTCAAATCTCACCTAAAATGTGTTTCCGCTTGTAGCTTAGAATGGCACAGTCGTGAGCGTAAATCAATGTACCGGGACAAATTAAGAAAATCACAGTGACACTGTTCATGAGCAGAGGTCTTAAATGGCTATGTTGAAAATTTGGTGAAAAATTCCTAAATGACTGTTTTACGAAAGGCATGCTATGCAGTTCCTACGCAGGCTCGTAGTTCACAAATTTTCAATATTTTCACTCCAGATTTTCAACATTGCCATTTTACCACACCTCCTCATGAGCAGTACAGCTGTCATTTTTCACATCCTGCTCAAAACATGCTTCCTCCCATGTAGCGCACAATGGCGCAGGCCAGTGCAGAACTCAGTGTATGGGAAATATTAAGAAAATCACAGTGTCACTGTTCATGAGCAGAGATCTTAAAATGGCAATGTTGAAAATTTGGTGAAATAATTCCTAAAATGACTGTTTTATGAGTGCGTTGCACAGTTCCCACGCACTGTAGGTTTGCGAATTTTCAATATTTCCACTCCAGATTTTCAACATTGCCATTTTACCACACCTCCTTATGAGCAGTACAGCTGTCATTTTTCACATCCTGCCCAAAACGTGTTTCTGCCCGTGAAGCGCATCAATGGCGCAGTCGGTGTGCAAACTCAATGTATGGGACACATTAACAAAATCACACTGACACTGTTCATGACCAGAGGTCTTAAAATGGCTATGTTGAACATTTCGTGAAAAATTTCCTAACAATGACTGTTTTACGTGCGTAGGTGCAAGTTCCTACGCATGCTTGTAAGTTCGCAATTTTCAATATTTGCACTCCAATGACTTCCAAATACCTAAACAGCACATAGAAGCAAGCAACATTCGCATTGACAAATGCTTGTTAATATTCCCACTACACATTTTCAACATTGCCGTCTCTTCATACTCCCTGTGGATGGTACAGCTGTCATTCTTCCATCCTGCCCGATATGTGTTTTCATACATGTGGTGCAGAATGGCACTGTCACTGTTGGAAGTCAGTTTTCAGGACACATGGACAAAATCACACTGCCACTGTTCATGACAAGAGGTCCCGAATGCTTTCATGAGGTGGGGTCAAAGGCCATGTTCAAAATTTGCACTGTGAATACCAACAAATGCCTGAGGCATTACAGTTTCTAACCATAACGTCCCTATCGGTCGCTCTCACACCACTTACAGGGACGAGCCTGGGATTCAAACACTCAGCCACACATTTATATGAGGGGTACCATACCAGGCAGCTGCTGTATACTCCCGACCGCTTTCACTGCAGTACACTGGGCCCAATGACGCAGCTTCACTTGTCTTGACAGACCGAGCGATTGAAGCAGATTCTCCAGTCTTCTACAGGTGAGCCTCGAGGTAGCTGTGCTTTTACACAGCCTCCTCTGACTGCTACCTAGCAGATTTAGTCCGAACTTAGTGGTGTTCAAGACACCCGACTCTGGCCTTCCACACGCGCTTCCTGCACAAAACCCAATGGCGCAAAGCTAAGAGCTCCTTCCTCGCTCCCAGCCACAATGACTCTGCCCTTGGCAGTTTGGGCAAGGACCTTCAGTTCAAGGCGCCACCCTATCCCATTGGTGGGCTGCAGATGCCAGTCACTTGTTTCGCCCCCCATTGGTACAAAAGGCGCCAAAGTCCAGAACTCCATATCCCAGAATTACTAACTGTATCCCCTATGGCTAGCCGGCTCCAAAACGAGTCCTGATTCTGGTTGGCTCAAATAGTCTCCATTTTAACGTTCCTCATACTCCATTGGCCCAATTCAAACACCCAGGTCCAAATGGAGGGGCCAAGTACACAAAGTCCCAGCTGCAAAGAAGGCAGGTTAGGCAAACTGCAAATTCACTAATACTTTAAGTAATGTAGCCAAACAGCCACATCTATCAAGTAAGCTCCCTTTGGCACTTAAGCGACCACAAAATGGGGCGCTTCCACTGCAGCTCTGGCGGGATTAGAGCAGGAAACCCCACCCCCATACAACCCACTGGAGCCTGCAGCAGGCAGCTCTTAAAGGACAGTACCGGAGGCTTTTAAAAGCACTCACATCACCCACAGCCAGTGGCATTTCGCGAACACCAGTTAAGCAGGGAGCCTCCTAAGCAGCTCCAGGAAGGCTTTTAGAACACCCCATTTGTAAAGGGTTACATGTATATGTTGTTTAGTTCCAATTGTTGACATGTTTTTCCTTTTCTTTGTACTGAACTGGACTTAGAACCTTTGTAAATGAGCTCTCAGCTCAAAAGGTAATAGTAATTCCAAGGCTGCATAATAAATAAATAAATAAATGTAGAAGGTAAGCTATTTACAGGATTTGCAGTGGTAACCACAGCAAATTATCTGCCACTTGTGTACTCTGCACTCCTCTCAGTATGCTGAGCTAGCTGACATTACGTGTGCTTTAGAAAATGCTACTGAAATACCAGTTAACATTTATACTGATTGAGCAATAAAGCATGACCAGGGTTATGTTAATGGTCTGTTATATCACGCTGTAGGGGTGTAATGTGGCATGAGGCATAGCCGAGTGCTACATGCCCTAGAGGGTGATTAACTGACCATTAACATAACCCTGGGAGTGCCTTATTGCTATTATAATAAAAATGATTTTAAAATAGTGTTAAACCTTGTTCATCATGTGATTAGGCTGTACATGTATGTTCATCAAAGATTAACATTGGGCTGATAGAATGTTTAAAACCAATCATAAAGCTCAATTTATCAGACCCTTTTACGTTTCGCTTAGCACATGTGCAAGGAACGTCTTGGGAGAATGGGACACTTTGAGGTGTGCCCTCCTCTGCAGTCCCTGCTCCATTGAGCAAGCGTGGCAGTCCTGCACCAATCGGACATGGTGCTGTGTATGACAGCGGTGGTCTTCTCTTCAAGAAAACCACCGCTGTGTTAACTACAGTGTCACTTCGCCTAATCTCTGCTGCCATGCTGGGAGCCCACCCCAGCATGGCAAACATCCCGCGCCATCTGCTGGACGGGGTGCCCACTGCCTCGCCGGCTCCACGCCCCCCAGTTTATCCTTCTGCCACGCTGGAGCCCACCAGCGTGGCAAACATTCCGCATCATCTGCCGACGGGGTGCCCAATCCCCGTCGGCTCCACGCCCCAGCCATCCTTCTGCCATGCTGGGAGCCACCCCAGCGTGGCAAAGGTCCCATGTTGTCTTTTTTAAAACCTGTAAATTAAAACGGTCCCACGGCGCTTCTCCCAGCCTCCCCCACGACCCGCACCCACCCACTGTGCACCCTGCCTCCACACACCCTCACCCCATACTTACTCCGGAGCTTGGCGCACGATCTTCGTGGACCGGAACACATCTGCACTCTTCAAAGCCGACCGTGAACTGAGGAAATGCCGGTAAGCTGTATAATGGGCTAGATAGGGGTTTTCAACTTTATTGCATATCTCAGGCATTTTTGAATTTGGCACAAATTTTCAACATGGGTTTTGGGACCTCTTCTCATGAATGATGTCACTGTCATGGCGTATTGGGCCCAAAGGGTGATTTCACAGTCACCGCGCAGTCACTGCACAAAATAACCCTTTGGGCCTGAATAATGCCATGACAGTGACATCACTCATGAGAAGGGGTCCCAAAACCCCATGTTGAAAATTTGCAAAGATTCCAAAATGACTGTTTTACGAGCGTATGCTAGCAGTTCCTACGCACACTCATACGCTTGCGAATTTTCAATATTTTCACTCCAGATTTTCAACATTGCCATTTTACCACACCTCCTCATGAGCAGTACAGCTGTCATTTTCACATCCTGCCCAATGTGTTTCCACCACGTAGCGCACAATGGCGCAGTCGGTTGTGCGAACTCAATGTATGGGACACATTAAGAAAATCACATTGACACTGTTCATGAGCAGGGGTCTTAAAATGGCTGTGTTAAAAATAATGAAAAAATTCCTAAAAGTGACTGTTTTCACAGTGTCGTTGCGCGGTCCTAAAAGCCTTTCGTGAGGTTTCGAATTTTCAATATTTTCACTGCAGGTTTTCAACATTGCCATTTTACCACACCTCTTATGAGCAGTACAGCTGTCATTTTTCACATCCTGCCCAAAAGCGTGTTTCTGCCCATGTAGCGCACAATGGCGCGTCGAATTGTGAAATCAATGTATCGGACACATAAGAAAATCACAGTGACACTGTTCATGAGCAGAGGTCTTAAAATGGCTATGCTGAAAGTTTGGTGAAAAAATTCCTAAAATGACTGTTTTACAAGCGTATGCATGAAGTTGGTTCCTACACAGCCGTGAGATTCACGAATTTTCAATATTTGCACTCCAATGACTTCCAAATACCTAAAACAACACTTAGAAGCAAGCAACATTTGGCATTGACAAATGCTTGTACTTCTTGTCACTGATTTTTTAGCCATGTCCAAGTGCCAAATACCACTGCAAATACCTGTGCTTAACGTTCGCATTGACAAATGCTTGTTATAATAGTGCTCATGTGCTAAATCACGGTTGCTATGTTGCCTTTGAACATGTCCAATAACTATTTAGCCTCAAATGGCAAACCTTTAGTCCATGTATTGTTGTTACAGTATAGTGTGCATTTGTTACAAGTTCATAACCACCCAGAAGCAATTTTAAAAGTCAAGGACACTCTACTGGGACCCCTCAGGCTGAGGGCAAAAAGCTGCCCACCACGTGGCACAGCTGGTGGTCAAACTTGGCTCCCCTGGTGCCCACCTACTAATTACATGCCACCACCAGTGTTAGCTGTAACATATGCACCCCCACCATGATCTCAAATCATTACAACAAACCTACCTGCCTTACCAGTTGGTGGTTAACTAGCACCTACAGCAGTGCCCCTTCCTGTCCCCACCCCATGGGCAACAAAGACACACCTAGCAGGGTGGACCCTCCATGCTGGTACTCCTATACCAAAAATCTGACCAAGCTTTCCTGTTACCTATGTGTCCCCAGGCCTAGCAGATGAGGTCTTTCATTTGTACCATGCCCACCCCACAGGAGGACATTATTTTCCCCAAGACACTTGAAAAGTTAAAGCCTCCATGTGGTAGCCATGGATGAAAGAGCACCTTCAAGAGAGGCACAATCACTGCTACCATACTTACAAACCAACCCCACATACCTCCAGCAAAGTGCTCTTGCTTTCAACTAAGGCTCCCAGTAGCCCCTGGAACCACATACAGACAGATTTTATCCCAGGACTGACCGCACACCAGATCATTTTACTCACTGCCTAGCTGTTATCGCACGTTTTCTAAATGGAGAAGCTTCCCAAGAAGCATGTAGGCCCACTCAGCAGCGTGTATTTTGCTCTTTGAGCTATTTTTTAGTGGGGACTGCCACAGGTAGTTTCATCAGACACAGGAGGAACTTTTACCAGCCAAACTTTTAAACAATTGCAAGCTATGCTAAATATTAAACAAGAACTACCTGTGACATTCCATCCACAGTCATCAGGGGTAGTAGAACAGGAACTAGAACTTTAAAAACAATGTTAGCAGGCTGGCCCAGTGGCACAGAGGGCTGAGGCATTGGATGCCTTACCTTGCATCATGCCGGTGGCCGGGTTGGGAGTGGACTCAGGTCATTGAGGAGCTGGCACAGGGAGGGTGAGAACAGGACTGAGCAGCCATAGGGCAACTCTCCTCTCTTAGGGTGTTCGTCACCCCCGTGAATCCGCTGCCACCGGGTAGGTCTGGTGGCTAAGCGTGGGTGGGAGGGATGGCAAGTTGTGGGAGGTGTCTTGAGCCATGGCATGCTCATGCCTTCATATGCACACACCTGGCGAGAATGGATGGGTGAAAAAGGAGAAAATACAAAAATCTACATTGGAAAAAAACATGTTAACAGAATTTTGTTTTGAGAAACCAATGCAATGGCTAAAATGTTACCTCTGTGCTTGAAGGCAATCCGGCTACACCACACAGAACTACTGGTATTAGCCCGTATCAGGCTATGACCTGAAGATTAATGAGAACCTCTGGCAGGCACCGGCTGCTACCACAGCATCCCCTTGTTGCAAGGCTGTTACAGAAAATTGATCAAACAAATAGAAGCATACATTGTAGAAGTTAATAAGTTTGTGGCTACAAACATTGGTAAATCTAAGAAACAGATGAAAAGCTATTTTAACAAAAAGGTACATCCATTTGAATATCAAACTGGAGATTCGGTAACAGTTAGAAATTATGCTAAAAGGAACATGCTTTTGTGGCCTCTTGAAAGGACCCTTTCCCATTGTTTATTTAGTTTTGTTTACCAGTAGGTGCACTAACCATAACAATGACTATTTTAGGCATGACCCGGGAGGATACATAACAGTACATCAAGACACCACAACAATTACAAAATAAGATAATAGTGGTTGAAGGATTCATTGATTCAGAGAAGTGTGATGGCAGAAAAGGACCAAACAAGGCCCACCAAGTCTGCCCATTTGTTCAGCTATCTGCTTGGACCTGTGCCCCCCAACACTGCCCTGTGGTTACAGGATACAGGAGAAAAAACATTTAGGAATAGGCATATGTTACAGTGCCAGTGGTAGGCCAATAACAGAAACAATAGGTACAATTGCACATAGTACAGATAAGTTGAAATCCATATTGTAGTTTAGATACAATGAAACAATAGTAATGTTACAAAATACCTGAGTAAATAACAAGATAGGTCAGTGTGATTCAAAACAGAAGCATGAATTCAGTGACTAGTACTGACATGTAGCTAACAAACAACTAGGTTTGGAGCAGTTTTAGCACAGGCAAAAATGAGGCGTAAGTGCCTAATAACATGACTAGATGGCCTTAGCAGAGGCAGTTTGCAGCAGAGGTGAAATGAGAGAGGTCTGAGATGTAGGTTCAAGGGGTTTGAAGCAAACACAGGTGGCCTGGCTGAAGAAGAATGAGTGACAGTTGCTTTTGAATTGGGCATTACTAGGGGCTTGCTGACGTCGAGAGGCAGGACTTCCAGAGTTTGGCCACCAAGTGTGAGAAAGCAAGGGTTCCTTTGTTAGATTTACTTTTAGTATTAGCAGCAACGATTTATCAGACGAGTAAGGCCGTGGTAGGAATGCAGTGGAGTTAGAAGGGAGGCTAGCGTGACGGGGATTCCTGATCTAATAACATTATCAGTTAGGAGGCAAGAGCAAGAGTTTGAGTAGCAGTGGGAGATAGCCAGTTTATATCACCATAAAGCTGACAATGGTGTTTTGACCAGGCAGAGGCCGAGGCATACCTGCAGATGCTGTTATAAGTCGTATCCCACTTCCTGAGGAGAGTTATGGATGTGTTGAGATATGTGACTACTCCATAGGATAATGATGGGAGCAAGATGCCAAGGGCTATGGCTAATCTAGCTGACTGTGTAAGGACGTAGCTGGTTTTGTAGGCTACACTAATTTTAGCATTAACTGATTTACAGGTAGCCGTTATGGTCTTATCAAAGTTAAGATTTTCATCAAGGAGTACTCCAAGATACTTAAAAAGAGCAACTGGTTCAAGGACCATCCCTTCCTGACCAGAAACTTTTAAAAGGTCCCGAGTTTTTTGTTTAATTTCACTGGTATAACCAAACAACATAGTATCGTCTTGTCAGTGTAACCCCCTGCAAATGGGGGTTCCAAAAGACTTCAGGAGCTTGCTTGAATGCTCCAAGCCTGAATGGTGTTTGGCGTTTAAGCCATTTATCTGTGAGTGTTTTTAGAGCCTCTGGTACTGTCTCCTTAAGAGCTGTCTGCTTGCAGACATAATTAGTTTGTATGGGAGACTGTGTGTTTCTCTGCTTGAGTACCACTCGAGCTGCTGCCAATTCACTCCATTTTGCAGTCACTAGGAGTGCAAAGGAACCTATCTGAAAGATGTAACTGTTTGTCAGAAATCATTTAGAGTAATAATGAAAATACAGTTTGTCTAACCTGCTTCCTTTGCAGTCAGAACTGTGTTTGCCTAGTTCCCCTTTCTAGTTTTGAACTGCTGAACTGGACCAATCAGTGTGGGTTAAGGTAGCTCTAAAATGGTGCCTTGGACGAATCAGAACTTGGACTCGTAATCTGAGCCAGCCACAACAGGATTGCATGGGCAGTGACTCTGGGAGATGTAGTTTGGACTTGGCGCCTTTTTGGACCAACAGGGCAGTCTATTGTGGTGACAGCCAATCCAGCCAAGAACTGGGAGGAACTCAAAGGAAGTGCCGGTTTGTCTGCTGGAGTTTCAGTTGAGCTCTGGCAGTGAAGAGGAAGGAGCCTTGTGTTTTTCGGTGTGCAGTTTTAGTTGGGAAACGTGTGTAAGGCCCAGAGTTCCGTCTGCAGCTTGTGTAACTGCTTGTTAGAACTGAATCTGTCCTGTGAAGAATCAAAGGATATCTGAAGAGTAGAAACCAGGCTCACCCTGTAGAAGACTGGAGAAATTGCTCTAATTGCTCTCGGTCTGTCAGGAACTGAATCTGCTGTGTGTTCTCCCGGGTGTGTGCAGTAATTGTGATCGGGATAGAGAAGCAGCCTGCCTGGTATAGTACTTTCTTTTACCATATAAATGTGTGAGGAGGCTTGTGTAGCTCAAGTGAATCCTGCTGCCATTAAAGGACTTTTGCCTGTTACTGTTTGCCATATAAATGTGTGAGGAGGCTTGTGTAGCTCAAGTGAATCCTGCTGCCATTAAAGGACTTTTGCCTGTTACTGTTTACCATATAAATGTGTGAGGAGGCCTGTGTAGCTCAAGTGAATCCTGCTGCCATTAAGGACTTTTGCCTGTTGCAGTTTGTCATATAAATGTGTGAGGAGTCTCGTGGAGCTCAAGAGTAGCCCTGCTGACGTTGAAGGACCCTATCTTGTTTGGAGGTCGTGAGTACTAAATCAGGGTCGCCCCTGTTGAATTGCCACATTGAATCCAAATGGAATTACTGTACTGCTGACTGTTTAACTAATTTTTCTTTTCTCTGTGTGAAAGGGCCCCTACCAACTGCCATGGTTTGGACTAGCCACTAGGGCTTGGGTACCCAGGACAGTAACTGGTAGGGATAGGCCTGTGCACAGAGCCATAGGTAGATGAGTAAAGTGATAAGCTAATTAACCTGATTTCCCCTGTCCTTGTTATATCCCCTAAATAAATCAGAGCTGCTGTTTCAGCAAAGTTATACTGCCTGAGGTATTTGTCTATGTTAAAGTATTGTACTGTGATTGTTGCACTGTATCTTCTTATTTTACAGGGGGTCCCAGTGTCTGAACCAGTCCTGGGGGTAAGTGTATACTGTGAAGGTAATTCTGATATACTGTGTGGGCCACTAGTGGGAAGAAAGGGGTTGCAGTGTCCCAGAGGGCTGTGACCAAGTTACTTTAACTATTGCAAACCCTGACCTCTGGGTGGAGGCACCGCCATCGGATCAGGCCCCTCAACCTGTTACTGGCAAATCAGGCAGGGGTAGTAGCCCCTAGGATAGCGCCATCTAGGGTTACATCTTGAGGCTCACCACTGGGATTGTGTGTCCTCTAGTGGCCATATTTACGAACCACTGTTAAGAAAAAAAATGGGTACCCGACAGAAGTGGCTGTGCACCGGCTGGTGGAGTGGTGTACTGGGAGGAGATCGACCCCAAAATGCTATGCTTATCCTGGACATCCCCTGGGTATCTATCACGGACACTGTACAGGAGTACTTTCCAAGGTGGAAGGTTTACAAAACCCTGTGGTGGTGGGTCGGCATGCTAATCTGCTCACCCACACTTTCCTGGCCCTAGTAGAGTTTAAGGATCCCGTAGATAGCTCCAAGTGCCACGGACCATTACCCCAGAGGGAGCCCTCACTGCTTGGAGAGTGATAACTAGGACAGTAAAGACCTGGGGAATGAGCCCCACCACTATCTGAAACTTTGAGGAGAAATTTGCTAAATGGTAGCTGGGGAAGGGAAAACTGTGGAGGACTTGAAGAAACTATTCTTGCCACCTGAAGTGTTCCTCCCCAACACCCTCTCCCGCTCCAATACCCGTAATGGTGGCTGAACCAATGCAGACTCCTATTTCTGCACCTGCCATTAGTCACGACTCTTACCGGAGGTTGAGGATCTTCTCTGGCACCTCCCACCCCCAAGGGAGGATGACTGGAGACCTGGATAGACTATGTTGCCCCCAAGTGCTAGAATGGCAATGCTCGGAAGTCGGGGGAAAGAGGGTTAGTGAGAGCCTCTGAGGTCCTGCCCTGGCTACCATCCATGCTAAACGGGCCAGTAGCCCTGAAGTGACTGCACAGGCCTATCTTGAGGCCTTGGAGAATGTGTATGGGAGCCCAGATTCTGATGAGGAACTATGGTGGAGAGTAAGAAATGCACAACAGTACCAAGGGAGTTGTTGTCTGTGTATATATCTTGGCTGGAAAAATTGTTGCAAGAATGCCTCAGAAAGGGTAGTTTGCCTGCGATTGAACTGGACCGAACCAGGCTGGACAGGATCCTTAAGTCTGCCCTTCTCAGAAAAGCTGTTGCTTCAGTTACACCTGGCAATCGACTGGAATCCCACCCTCCTATGATGAGTTAATGAGAGAAATTCGAGGAGTTGAGAAAAGGCGACCTCAGGAGGGACCTGCACCAATAGCAGCGGCTATGACCCGAGTGACTGAGGGTGACCCATCAAGTGAAGTTCAGGGCAGAGGTTGGCAGTCAATGAGTGCTCTGACAAGGAAAAAGATATGCCACAATGGGCGAACTGTTGAGAGAGATCGGGAATTCAAAACAGTCCCTTTATGAAGGCCACTTGCAAGTACGGGCCCGACCTATATCCGACTGCATCTGCTACGGGTGGGGTACCCACCCATATCTCCTGCTGATAACAGCTCCAAACTCAATTCCTTGACCATGGAAGTGGAGAAACTGACGAGATGTCTCCAAATGCTTATCATGCTGCAGACAGGGATGGCACCAAGGTTTCCAGTTAGTAGTATCCCCACCCTGGCTCCCAGTGTGGCGCCTCAGCCAGCTCAAACTCCAGAAAGTATGTTTTGCTATAATTGTGGGAAGGATGGGCACATGAAAAGGGAATGCTGGTCCCAAAAGACACTGACAAAGTTGCATATAGGCTACAAGATGAGCTTGGAGAACAAAACCGTGGTTAAGAGGTGCAGCAAATGATCCCAGTGAGGGCACCAAAATGCTAACTCCGTCCTTTTGTGGCGAGGTCAGTTGCCCAGGCCCCTCACTACGCCTCTCCAGACTGGTCCAGAATAGTGGGTCCCTCCATGGAGACCACTGTAAAGGTGAATGGAGTGTCTACAAGAGCTGTATTAGACAGTGGCTCCCAAGTGACAATTATGTTCCAGGATTGGTATCAGATGCATTTGTCAGACGTACTTACTTACAACCATTAGAAGGACTGCATGTATGGGGGTTAAGTGAGAAGGCCTATCCTATTCCGGGTATATCCGAATTTGCTGTCTTTCCCCACCTCCGTGGCTGGAGTGGCCGAACAAATAGAGACCCTAGCCTTAGTGTGTCCCCCACTGGACTGTATGATGGTGTCCCTTTATTGATTGGAACAAATGCTCATATGTTCAGAAGGCTGGCACAGTTGTGTTATGAAAAACAGGGTCAAAGACTAGTAGAGCTTTAAGAGTTCCGGCTTTAATTAAGAAGGCCTATGAGGCACAGAGAGATGCTGAAAAATAGAACCAGAGGAACCGGTCGGAATTGTATGGAAGAAGGATCCTGAGTCTCTGATCCTGGCACCAAATGCCCAGTGTACCTTACAGGAGAGGTCCGTATCAGAAAGGATGTTAAGAATAAAATATTAATGTTGGATGCACCAGGCAATGGAAAATTGCCAGAGGGACTGCTGGTCAAGCCTAGTATTTTGCCCTCTGGAGCCCATGCTTATGCCAGAAGGGTAATAGTCCAAGTTCATAATGTGTCTGAAAGAGACATTCGAGTAAATAGAGGTTGCATCCTGGCTAATGTGCATTGTGCAGACACTGCAGTGCTACCCAGCAGCAGGAGTTCAGGAAGAATGACAGAGTAACGCCTGACTTGTTTGATTTCGCGACTCCGTTGCCAGCTGAATGGAAAGTGAGGATCAGCAAGAAGCTTGCCCAGAGAGACCAGGTGTTTTCTTTAAAGGAATGGGACGAGGATGCGTGCAAGGAGCTGAGCACAATATCCGCTGCATGACGAAAAGACCATTTCGTGAGAGGTCTCGACGCCTGGCACCTGCTGACATAGATGATGTGAGACGGCATCTGCAAGAGATGTTAGCTGCTGGTGTAATACAAGAATCCAGAAGCCCTTATGCTTCCCCATTGTGGTAGTGAGGAAAAAGAATGGGACAGTAAGGATGAGCGTGGATTATCGCACCTTAAACGGCGGACTATCCCTGTTCAGTACACAATGCCCGCATTCAGGATGCTTTGGACTACATAAGCGGAGCAAGTGGTTCTCTGTGTTGGATCTCCGCAGTGGGTACTACCAGATCCCGATGGCCCCAGAGGACCGTGAGAAGACAGCCTTTATCTGTCCGCTTGGCTTCTATGAATTCATGAGGATGCCTCAAGGGATTTCAGGTGCCCCAGCCACTTTTCAATGATTGATGGATGCAGTGGGGACATGAACTTACTAGAGTGCCTGGTATACCTAGATGATGTTATTGTGTTTGGCAGCTCACTGGAGGAACATGAGAGCAGATTATTTAAGGTATTGGACCGACTGGAGGACTTGGGCCTTAAACTGTCCATTGATAAGTGTCAATTCTTTCAAACATCAGTAAAGTATGTGGGACACATAGTATCCACCGAGGAATAGAGACCACCCAAGTAAAGTTGAGGCCTTGACCACCTGGCCACAGCCCAAAAATCTAAAAGAACTGCAAAGATTCCTGGGATTCTGTGGTTATTATCGGTGCTTCATCAAGGACTATTCAAGAGTGATCGCCCTTTACTTAACCTTACTCAAGGGTATCCCCAACCCACAAAAATACCAAAGTCAGCATCCCTCAAGACTGAAAGAGTGTATTTTCATCCGAGTGAAGTATTTGGGGCCGCTGGACTCCTGATTGTGAGACTGCTTTTCTTGAGATCATATATCAACTTACCCATGCTCCAGTGCTGGCCTATGCCGATCCAAGAAAACCTTCGTCCTGCACACTGATGCTAGTTTGCAAGGGTTGGGGTGTGTAAAAAAGAGCACGGAATGGCCTGAGACCAGTGGCCTTTGCCAGTAGAAGCCTGACCCCATCCGAAAAGAACTATCCTGTACATAAGTTAGAGTTCCTAGCTTTGAAGTGGGCTATTGTTGACCAATTCCATGAGTACTTGTATGGGGCTAAAATACTAGTAAAACTGACAATAATCCTTTGACCTATGTGCAACCTCAGCTAAGTTGGATGCCACTGGCCATAGGTGTCTTTCTGTATTATCTACATACGACTATGCTGTCGAATACCGACAGGTCTGAACCACATAGATGCTGATGCTCTCTCCGGAGGCCTGTTCCCCAGAATGATTGGGTCAGATTGGCAGAACCTGACATTCGGCACTCTGCCAGAAGTTTGACAGGGAGGAACAAATGTCCACGGACGCAGTGGACTGCATGGTGGATTGCTTGGGACCCTCTGAGAATTGCATACCTGCTGCTTATTGCCACTTTTCTGCAATAGACATTGGTGCACTGCCTCAGCTGGACAATGAAAGTATTCAGGGCTCAATCGCGATCCCATGATCAAATCAGCTTTAGAAGCCCTCTATGCAGGAAAGATGTGTCCAAATTACGCTCCACTGATTTGAGAACTGCACTGTTATACAAAGAAGGTCCTAAGTTGAAACTGATCAATAAACTGTTATACAGAGAAACAGTAGACAGAGGGGACAAGTAGACAATCAACAACTAGTGCTGCCCACTGCCTTTCGAGACTCAGTACTGAGGTCCTTGCGCAACCACATGGGGCACCTTGGTATAGACAGAACACTTGACTTGGTGAGATCCAGATTCTATTGGCCTAAGATGGGGGCTGATGTGGAGCAACACATTCGAACTTGTATCGCTGCTTACAGAGGAAGCTTTGCCCCAGAGGGCTGCCCCCTTGTTAACATCACCACCAGTGCACCCATGGAGCTGGACTGTATTGATTTTCTGAGTTTGAAGTCAGATCAAAGAAATATCAGTAATGTGCTGGTGGTCACTGACCATTTCATGAGATATGCCCAAGCTTTCCCCACTAAAGACCAGAAAGCATCCACTGTGGCAAAGTACTTGTAGAAAACTTTTTGTTCACTATGGGGCTCCACAAAGAATCCATTCTGATCAAGGAGAGACTTTGAGAGTCGTCTGATCAAAGAGATGCTTTCTCTGTGGGAGTCGCGAAAGTCAGAACCACCTTACTACCACCCCAGGGGACCCACAGCCTGAGCGTTTCAACCGCACTTTGCTAGATATGCTAGGCACCCTACACCCAAAGGACAAGCCTAGATGGAGCCAACAAATTAACACCCTGGTACATGCTTATAACTGCACCAAAAGTGATGCCACTGGGTTCTCCCCTACCGCCTGATGTTTGGGAAGAAGCTCGACTGCGGTAGATGTGTGTTTTGGGGTCTCTCCTGATGGGGTTCAAGCTGACAACTATTTACAGTATGTGCAAAGTTAAAGGCCCAGCTAACTCATGCATACCAACTGGCTCAAACCATGGCTGTCAAAAGAAATCTGGCCAACAAAGAAAGGTATGATAAAAGGTGAAAGCACAGGAACTCCAGGAGGGAGATCGGGTATTGCTAAGAAATCTGGGACTGCATGGCAAACACAAGATTGCTGACAGATGGCACCATCTCCCTCACATTGTAGTGGGCAAACTAGATGATCTGCCAGTGTACAAAGTAAGGCCTGAGAATAATTCAAAGATGTAAAAACAATGCACAGAAATCATTTACTGCCCATTGGACAAATCTTGATTGAGTCTGAGCCCCAGAAGATGCCCCCTCTGGACCAGTGACTACAGCTGCTGCTAAGAAAAGATCAAGAAAGTCTGCACCTACAGAAGCAGAGTTAAAGTGTTCCCCTCCACAAGTCCCAGTTGAGCATGACTGTCAGTCCATATCAGAAGAAAGTGAGAGTGACTTTGAATACTATCCTTCTTACGAACTGAGTCAATTGTTTCGGGGCAATCCCTAGTCAATACTGAAGACAGAGCTGGGCCTTCTGGACTGTCTAAGCCCCCAGCTTCGTCCCTGGAGCCAATGCTCCCAGAAAGTGAAGTGCAAAGTATCAGATCAGATGAAATGGAATCATTGTGCATGGTTGAACTGTTTGAGCTTTCAGGGGAGTAAATGATGGATTGGGGCAGACTGGTGATACACCAGAACAAGAAGAGTATTTTGAGTGCCCTGACAGTCCACTGCCAGTGTCTGAAAGCTCTCCATGCGAGCCAAATGTTGTGGACTCAGAAACTGTAACTCCTGGAGCTGAAAGTGCCCCAAGTTCTAGCCTCTCTACCCCATGGAGACTCCCCTGACATGTGAGGACAATGCTTGAAAATGAGGCTCAGAGTGCAGCAACTGTAACAGTTCCCCTAGAAAGACTGGTCGAGCTGTAAAGCCTGTGGTGCACCTCAGTTATGATTCCCTTGGGAGGCCTGTGGACTTGCATCTCAATGTTGTCCATAAAGGAGTGTATGTGTCCCTGAGCTCATTGCCCAAACTGAGCGTCAGTGCTAACTCAAGTTACTTGTGTTGCCCTCTAAGTATGGTGCCCTTGCCCGTCCAGCCCCAAGGTAACTGATAGGAAGGGCCCCTCTCAGGTTTCACGACAAGAGGTAATAACTTGAGTTATGGTAAAGTGTGTGTGTAATACTGTGTAAAGAGTGATGTACTGCAATGTTTCAGAAATGTGTTCTTGGTAAAATGATATATTGACTGATGATTACATGTGTGAGCCTAATGCAAATGTATATGGTTGCAGTTGAAACTTATGGGGTACTTGCTTGACGCTGACGTCAGGCTTTCCCAGACCAGGAAGGGTGTAACCCCCTGCAAATGGGGGTTCCCAAAAGACTTCCAGGAGCTTGCTTGAATGCTCCAAGCCTGAGTGGTGTTTGGCGTTTAAGCCATTTATCTGTGAGTGTTTTTAGAGCCTCTGGTACTGTCTCTTTAAGAGCTGTCTGCTTGCAGACATAATTAGTCTATGGGGGACTGTGTGTTTCTCTGCTTGAGTACCACTCGAGCTGCTGCCAATTCACTCCATTTTGCAGTCACTAGGAGTGCAAAGGGAACCTATCTGAAAGATGTAACTGTTTGCCAGAAATCATTTAGAGTAATAATGAAAATACAGTTTGTCTAATCTGCTTTCTTTGCAGTCAGAACTGTGTTTGCCTAGTTCCCCATTCTAGTTTTGAACTGCTGAACTGGACCAATCATTGTGGGTTGAGGTAGCTCTAAAATGGTGCCTTGGATGAATCAGAACTTGGACTCGTAATCTGAGCCAGCCACAACAGGATTGTATGGGCAGTGACTCTGGGAGATGTAGTTTGGACTTCGCGCCTTTTGGACCAACAGGGGCAGTCTATTGTGGTGACAGCCAATCCAGCCAAGAACTGGGAGGAACTCAAAGGAAGTGCCCGGTTTTGTCTGCTGGAGTTTCAGTTGAGCTCTGGCAGTGAAGAGGAAGGAGCCCTGTGCTTTTTCGGTGTGCAGTTTTAGTCGGGAATGCGTAAGGCCCGAGTTCCAGTCTGCAGCTTGTGTAACTGCTTGTTAGGACTGAATCCGTCCCGTGAAGAGAATCAAAGGATGTCTGAAGAGTAAAATCAGGCTCACCCTGTAGAAGACTGGAGAAATTGCTGAATTGCGCTCGGTCTGTCAGGAACTGAATCTGCTGTGTGTTCTCCCGGGTATTGTGCAGTAATTACTGATCGGGATAGAAAGCAGCCTGCCTGGTATAGTACTTTCTTTTACCATATAAATGTGTGAGGAGGCTTGTGTAGCTCAAGTGAATCCTGCTGCCATTAAAGGACTTTTGCCTGTTACTGTTTACCATATAAATGTGTGAGGAGGCTTGTGTAGCTCAAGTGAATCCTGCTGCCATTAAAGGACTTTTGCCTGTTGCAGTTTGTCATATAAATGTGTGAGGAGTCTCGTGGAGCTCAAGAGTAGCCCTGCTGACGTTGAAGGACCCTATGTTGTTTGGAGGTCGTGAGTACTAAATCAGGGTCGCTCCCTGTTGAATTGCCACATTGAATCCAAATGGAATTACTGTACTGCTGACTGTTTAACTAATTTTTCTTTTCTCTGTGTGAAAGGCCCCTACCAGCTGCCACGGTTTGGACTAGCCACTAGGGCTTGGGTACCCAGGGACAGTAACTGGTAGAGATGCCTGTGCACAGAGCCATAGGTAGATGAGTAAAGTGATAAGCTAATTAACCTGATTTCCCCTGTCCTTGTTATATCCCCTAAATAAATCAGAGCTGCTTGTTTCAGCAAAGTTATACTGCCTGAGGTATTTGCCTGTGTTAAAGTATTGTACTGTGATTGTTGCACTGTATCTTCTTATTTTAGGGAGTCCAGTGCCTGAACCAGTCCTGGGGTAAGTGTATACTGTGAAGGTAATTCTGATATACTGTGGGCCACTAGTGGGAAGAAAGGGGTTGCAGTGTCCCAGAGGGCTGTGACCAAGTTACTTTAACTATTGCAAACCCTGACCTCTGGGTGGAGGCACCCACCATCGGATCAGGCCCCTCAACCTGTTAGTGGCAAATCAGGCAGGGGTAGTAGCCCCTAGGATAGCGCCATCTAGGGGTTACATCAGCATTGAGGATTAGCTTATGGTGGAAGAGCCAGGATTGAATAGCCTTAAAAGCAGTGGTGAGAGTCAGGTTGATGCAGTGAATATTCTTGTCACTACAGTACAAGACCAGGTCATTCACGTAGAGGATTGCCAAGCAATCGAGGACACATGATGAGATATTGTTAATAAAAATTGAGAAAAGAAGGGGCCCTAATATAGATCCCTGGGGAACACCTAGTTTGATAGCCATGGGGCTGAGCACAGCAGAGTTGAATCTAACAAGCTGTGTTCTATTTGATAGGTAGCTATTAAACCAGGCAACTGAAGTTTGTGAGAAGCCAAGGGCTAGGAGACTATCTAGCAGAAGAAGATGATCAACAAGGTCAAAGCACCTGGCCTGGTGGCACTGAGGGTTGAGGCACTGGACGCCACACCTCACACCACACTACCGACCTGGGTTCGGGAACAGGCCTGGTGTCGCTGGGGTTGGCAGGTGAGGAAGAGACTGAGCATCCATAGGACTGCTTTTTCTTCCCGGGAGGTTTGGGAGATGCGATCGCTCCTGGAGTGGCTCTCTGGTGGTGATGGGAGGCACCCAGCATGGCGGCGTAGTGGGCGCGTGGGCGGGTTGCGGCACAGTGTTGCCTTGTAAACAGCTGCACTCCAAGGAGAACAGAAAAGAGAAGTGACCAGGCCGTGGTAGGTGACAATGCGGTCTGGGAGCTAACCCCTATGCCCAGCAGTCATGTACGCCAGGCAGACCTTGGAGCTCTCACAGTCCAAGGATGTCCTCAAAAGAGTGGCGATGGTGAGGTGTGGATCCCTGGAACAAGTAGGAGTTGCCCCACCAAGTGCCAGGACTGAATCTCAGACATGGCGGGATGGAGGTAAGCTGTGTGCCCCATCAGAGAGAGTCCACAGCTGAGAGAGATGGATAAAGAAGTTAAAAAAAAACAAGGTCAAAAGCCTTTGTCAGGTCATTAAAACAGCCCTGTGAGGTGACCATTGTCCAAAGCAGGGTATCATTTGCCAGGTGGAGCAAGGCTGTGGAGGTGCTATGACCTTATGCGAGCTGTACTGGATTGGTGAGAGGAGGTTATATTTAGTCATAAATTCAATAACTTGTTTTGATGCTAACTTTTCCATTACTTTGCACAGAACTGATAGTATAGTTATCGGCTGGTAGTTAGTTAAATCCCATTTATCCCCTTTCATAAAGACTGATATAACTCTGGCCATTTTCCAGATATCCAGGACAACTCCATTACAGAAGGAGAGGGTAAAGATCTTTGCCAGATGACGGACAATAAATGGAGTGGCCAGCTTCAAGTTTGGGTTCAATACCATCGGAGCCTATGCTAGTATTGTCAGAAATGGTGTTCAGCAGGCCTAGGATGTCAGATTTTAATACTGCCTTAAAGTAAAAAGGAGGGAAGTGCAGTTGGGGTGGGTGAGAAAATGACTGACCATGGAGGAAGACAGATGTGAAGCTGGACAGGTCAGAGAATTGCTTGCTAAAGCTTCCATAATGGTTCTGGGGTTATTGCAGTGGACTCCACTAATGATCATATCCTCAGCCAAGAGAGTTTTCTTAGCACCCAGGATTGATTCCACACGTGCCCAGAATTTCCTCACGGTCACCTGATGCTTCCATCAGAAGGCCCTTGCAAAAAAACTCTTTGCAAGTTTGATCCGCTTTACAGTCACTTCTTTGGGTCCTGTAGATGTGGAAGTCAGCAATGAGCCCAGATTTTCTGAAATGCCTCCAGCTCTTGTCCCTGATATGTAATGCAGCCAAGAGATCTTTGTGTAGCCTTTGTGGCAGTCCCACAAACACATCGGGTCACAAGTGGTGTATGTCTACTCTGAACTATACAAAATTTGTCTAGAAAGTAGTCAAGAGCTGTTTGTACATCCAGTGTCTGTGAAAGATAAGACCAGTCAATAGACAAGACTTCATATAGGAACTTTCCTGATCCAGATTAGTGTAGTTCCTGAAAGTGATATAGCGTGGGCAAGGACTGGGAGCTAGAGTGTTGCCACAGACAAAAAATAAGAGAGTGATCTGATATAGTATCCGCCAGAATGCCTGCATCCACAATTCTATCAACCTTATTTGTTAAGATCCAATCCAGCAGCATGCTAGACATTGCTTTAGGGGAGAACCTTGTGGGCTCTGCCATTACTTGGTGCAGGTTATAGTTCTGGATTACAGACAGAAGTGAGCCTTGAGTTTGCCCAAACCAGTTTAAATTCATGTCCCCAAGAATAAGTTGTTTGTTTTGGCCTGCTAGTTTTAACAAGTCATCCAGAAAATTAGTGAAGGCAGACAGTCCTCCCTGGGGCAGGTTGTAGCAACAACTATATGTATGTTTTAGCACCCATGCAGAGAAGTGCATGAAGGGATTCTAAGCGGAGGATTGAAGTATAGTGTTGTGCAGGATGTTCAGATGAGCTTTGTAAAATAGCGTAACTCCCCCTGTTTAGGAGATAGCCTGTCATTCCTGATAAGGCTATAGTTTTATAGCGAGCAGATTACATCGGGGTAGAGGGCTTTAGCCATTTTTCAGATAGGCAAAAGTATATCTGGGTTGTGAGTGTCGACCCATGCCTCTAGCTCCGTAAATTTATGCATAAGGCTCCTAATGTTTATATAGGATATGTGGAGCTCTGAGGTGGTAGCCCAGGAGGCATTGTTGTATGGCTGAGGGTGAGAGGGACCAGGGTTCATTTCCACATCACCTACCAACAGGATCGCGAGCAGCATGAGATACCAAAGACAAAGTGAGCCCTGCAGTGTACTTCTTAAAATCATAGCCTGTGCTCAAATCAACCAGTTAAAAGCATTAAATAGGAACAGTTGCCAACCTTGATCTTTCTTTTACACACAGAGAGGCCAAAAATAGAAGCCTAAAATGAGGCCCATCACCATGCAACAGGCTAAAAAGATGCTGATTGTAATCTTCACCCTGTGCCTTAAAGAGGTGCAAGCGTCGGCGTAAAGTACAGAGGCTGGACCTCACGGCTTCAATGGGGAAACCACAGAATGGGTAGAGTGGGCCCATCAGTGCAGCAGATGGATTTCCACTTGCAACGCCAGTGACCCGGGTTTGGGAATGGACCTAGGTCGTCGGAGGGCCGGCTGGGGAGAAGGATGGAGCATCCTGAGGACTGCCCTCTTCTCTGGGGAGGGAGGGAGTACGACCGGTGCTTGATAGACTCTGGCGGAGGCCGGGGTACCACAGCGACCAATGTCAGAATGTTCAGGGGGTGGAGCAGACGCCAGACATCATTGCATGTCCCCGCCCCCAGAAAAACAAGGAAAAACTCTCAGCTGCCGGCTGCCCTAGATGAAGCTTCAATTAGCCTCAGGCCGACCCTCTGACCTATCCCTCATTTGCGACACTGTTGGGAGCTGGTGCCCAGCTCCATCCTGGGGGTAAGTGAGGGAGTATCGGAGGTGCAGCCGATTTGGAGGTGGAAGCCTGAGGTCCGTGACTGGGCTGAGGTTCCGCGGCTGAGTGTAGGAGAATAAAAGCATAATAAATAAATTTAAAAAAAAGAATGGGTAGAGTGGTACCATAACATAAACATGGATCCCACAGGAAACCATAGCTCTGTGATGACAAACCTCCATGCAAGAAGGAAATAGTGTTCCTCAAACAACTTAAGTATGCCCCCAACCATTAGGCAACAGCTTTTCAATCTCCATGGCTGACTACTTTGGGACATATCCACCGGGGTGCAGTGTAAAGGAGCCAAACACATACATGGTTGGGACATTTGACCCGAGATCAATGGCTGGATGTGTATGTGACTGACGCAGCTACTACAAGGAGGAATCCATAAAACACATAAGTAAGCATCTTGTTGTGTTTACAGTAAAGGACATCAAACAGGATGATTTTGGACAGTGGTGTTGTATATACCTTGCCTGTGCAGACTGGGTCTGCACCAAAATGCTGATTATAGAACTCCAATCACATAGATACATAGACAGTGTCGGCAGATAAGGGCCTATTGCCCACCCAGTCTGCCCATTTGAGCTTGTAAGTTCAGTTTATGTTTTCCTAGAAGTCTGTTGCCCTTACCCCTGACCTTCAGAATTCATTTATGTCTATCCCATGCATTCAGTAAATCCGTGATTGTTTCAGCCCCACCACTTCCTCTGGCAGGGTGTTCCACTTGTTCACCACCCGTTCTGTGAAGAAATTCTTCCTCATGTTCCTGAATCGTTCTCCCTCCAACTTCATCCCATGCTCTCTAGTCCTGGAACATCTTTTCACTTAAAAATAGTGTATTCCTGCACTCTGTTCCTCCCTGTAAGATACTTGTATGTCTCTATCATATCCCCTCTCTCCCTCCCTCCTCCAGGGAGTACATGTTCAGTTCCTTCAACCTGTCTTCATAGGACTTGTGATGCAATCCATGCACCATCTTTGTTGCCCTTCTCTGAACCTTCTCTACCCTGTCTATGTCCTTACGTAGGTATGGTCTCCAGAACTGTACACTGTACTCCAGGTGGGGCCTCACTAGTGTCTTGTATAGCGGAATTATGACCTCCCTTTTCCTGCTGGTGATGCCCTGCCTATACATCCCAGCATCCTATTTGCTTTACCTGTTGCCTTGTCACACTGTTTCCCTACCTTGAGGTCATCAGAGATGATAACCCCAAGATCCCTTTCCTGCTTGGTGCATGCTATATCCTCACCCACCAACTGATATATTGTGCCAGGGTTTTTGTGCCCATATGCATTATATTGCACTTCTTTGCATTGAATTTCAACTGCCAAATCCCTGACCATTCTTCAAGTTTCTGCAGGTCCTTCTCATTCTGTATACACCCTCTGGTGTGTCTGTGTTACAGAGCTTTGTGTCATCAGCGAACAGTGAAATTCTGCCTTCTAGGTCCTGTGCAATGTCACTGATGAAGATGTTGAATAGGACCGGTCCCAGCACTGATCCCTGTGGTACCCCACTGGTCACTCTTCCTTCTGTGGAGTGTCAGCCATTTACCACCACCCTCTGTGTCCTGCCACCCAGCCAGTTACCTACCCACCACACTACTGTCCTACCCACCCATATTCCCCAGTTTGTGTAATAGTCTTCTATGTGGCACAGTGTCAAAGGCCTTGCTGAAGTCCAGATAGGCCATGTACACTGCCCTCCCCGATCCACCTCCCAGTCACCCAGTCAAAAATTCAACGAGGTTGGTCTGACATGACCTCCCCTGGTGAAACCATGCTGTCTTGGGTCCTGTAGTCCATTGACAACAGATGTTCCACCAATCTCTCCTTCAGTAGTGCTTCCATGATCTTCCCCACTACCGAGGTGAGACTGACTGGTCTGTAGTTCCCTGCTTCCTCTTTGTTCCCACTTTTGTATAAGGGGACTACATCTGCTGTCCTCCAGTCTTTGGGTACCTCCTGTTTCCAGTGATTGGCTAAACAGGATAGCCAGAGTTCAGCCACCACCTCTCTTAGTTCTTTAAGGACCCTGGGGTGCACCCCATCTGACCCCATTGCTTTATCAACTCTTATTACTTCCAGTTCCTTCAGGACTCTTTCTCATGTAAAGGGACTTGTGTCCACTTCTGCACCATTCTCACCCTTGTACTCCCTTCAGACCCATTACCCTCCTCTTCCTCAGTAAAGACTGAGCAGAAATACCTGTTCAATATGTCAGCTTTACTGTTGTCATCCTCCACGCGCCCCATCCTCCCCTTCAGTCTCACTATCCTCCCTTTGTCTTTCTTTTTCACTTATGTACCTGTAAAGGTTTGTCCCTCTACCCACTGATTTTGCAATGTGTTCTTCTGTCTGAGCTTTGGCTTCCTTACTGACCTCCCTGCCTCCCTTTGCTTCTCCTGGTACTTCTCCTATCCCCTTCTGCTTGTGTCTTTTGTATTGCCTGAATGCAATCTTTTTGGCTTTCACTTTCTTTGCTACCTCTTTGGAAAACCATAATGGTCTCCTTTTCCTTTTCCTCTTGTTAACCTGCTTAATGCATAATTCTGTTGTTCTTGTAATCCCCATTTTAAATACTGCCACTGTTCCTCAACCCGATTCCTGTCCATTCCCTTAATGCCTTTTCAAGCATCTCCCATTTTCCCAAAGTCTGCCCTCCTAAAATCCAGGATCGTTTTTGTGTGGTTTGGTTCTGTTTTTTCTGTGATTTCAAACTACAATGACTGGTGGTCACTGTTCCCTAGGTCCTCCCCACTGTTACCCCCATCACACTGTCCCTGTTTGTGAGCACAAGGTCCAGTTTTGCCTTCTGCCGAGTTGGTTCCATGACCAGTTGCTTGAGGAAGGCACCCTGAAGGAGTCAGGATAAATCTGCTCCTAGTTGATGCTGCTGCTGCTGGGATGCTCCAGTCCACATCTGGAATATTGAAGTCTCCAACCAGTACTACCTCACCCTTGTCTGCCATATTTTGGATGGCTAGCATCAGCTCCCTATCTGTTTCTTCCTCCTGGACTGGTGGTCTATAGATCACACCTGTGTGGATGGCTGTCCCCATTTTCCTTTCCAACAACCCACAGTATCTCTCCCCATTTTGTTCCTCCTGGATCTCTGTGGCCCTCTATGTCATTTTCACATACAAGTGTGTTCAGGTGTGGGCATCCCTTAGACAACTAGTATTGGAGCCCACTCAAGAGGGAGCAATCTTAGATCTGGTTCTCTCAAATGGAGATGAAGAGAGGATCACAGATGTAGGAAGTGGGTAGCCATCTGGAGCTAGCGACCATCGAACAGTATGGTTCACAATAAACACAGCAATACAGTCAAGCCATACAAAGACTAAGGTACTGGATTTTAGGAGGCTGACTTTTGCAAAATGGGTGAGTGCCTAAGTAATGCACTAGCAAATGGGCAGGAAGGAGGGTGGAAGAACAATGGGGAATAATAAAACTGTCATCACAGAGGTAACAACTTTGTGTAAAGCAAATAAACAAAATGAAACGAGGTAAGAAACCACTATGGTTCTCAAAGGAAGTGGCAGTGAAGGTTCAAGAGAAAAGAAAGCATTCAGGAAGTACAAGGAATCACAGAAGGAACAGGACAGAGAACTGTATCAGTTAAAGCAAAAGGAAGCTGGAAGGCAGTCAGAACAGCAAAGGCCCAACTGAGGAAAAGATAGCCAACTCAGTTAAGAAGGGGATAAAACCTTTATAGGTACATCAGGGCGAAGGAAGACCAAGGGAGGGATAGTGAGGCTTAATAAAGGGGAGGGAGGGTGGGCAGAGGGTGACTGAAAAGGCAGAGATACTAAACAAATATTTTTGCTCAGTATTTACAAAGGAAGAGGGAGGTACCTAAAACAAACAGTAGAAACACTCTGGATACAGAAGTTGATACCAGCCCATTTACAGAATAAAGGGTTCTGAAAGAGCTCTTAAAACTGAAGGTGGACAAAGCAATGGGGCCTGATGGGATTCATCCCAGAATTCTAAAAGAACTAGGGGTAGAACTAGTGACACCACTGACTACCCTCTTTAACAAATCATGGGAGGATGGGGTGGTACCTGAGGACTGGAGGAGGGCAGATGTGATTCCCTTCACAAAAGTGGGAGCAAGGCAGAAGCAGGAAACTACAGACCTGTTAGTTTAACCTCAGTGGTAGGAAAATGATGGAATCACTTCTGAAGGAAAGAATTGTTGAGTATCTAGAGGCCAGAGGGCACAGGACCCAAGGCAGCATGGATTCACAGCGGGAAGGTCATGCCAGACAAATCTGATAGATTTCTTTGACTGGGTGACCAAAGTAGTTGATCAGGGAGGGCTGTGGACATGGCCTACCTAGACTTTAGCAAGGCATTTGACACAGTCCTCGCAAAGATTAATATACAAGTTAGCCAGCCTGGGAGTGGGTCCAAAGATGACAGCCTGGGTAAAGAATTGGCTGGAGAATAGGACACAGAGAATAATAGTAAATGAGTCCACTCTGAAAAAGGGAGGCTAGTAGTGGGGTACCACAGGGTTCAGTATTAGGACTGGTCCTCTTCAATGTCTTTATAGCGACATTGCAGAGGGACTGGAAGGAAAAGTATGTCTCTTTGCAGATTACACAAAGATCTACATAGAAACATAGACTTTGTGACGCAGATAAGGACCCTAGGCCATCTAGTCTGCCCATTTCCTACCTACAGGATAGGCATGAGATCCTAGTTAACCAACAGCCTATATCTTCCTGCCCCCACAAGAATTGCCTTATGTCTGTCCCATCCATTCTTGAATTCTCCCACAGTTTTAGACTCCACAACTTCCTCAGGAAGGCTGTTCCATGCATCCACTACCCTCTCTGTGAAATAATACTTCCTCACATTGCCCTGAACCGCCTCCTTCTATCTTTAAATTGTGTCCCTTGTTCTTGCAAGTCTCTTTTTATGAAAGATGCTACCCTCTTGGATTTTGTTGATTCCTTTGAGGTACTTGAAAGTTTCTATCATGTCCCCTCTCCTTCTTTCCTCAAGGGTATACATATTAAGCTCCTTTAGTCTCTCCTCATACGGCTTCTCTTGCAGACCCTGCACCATTTTAGTTGCCCTCCTCTGGACTGCCTCTATCCTGTCTATGTCCTTGGAGATGGGGTCTCCAGAACTGGACACAGTATTCCAGATGGGGTCTCACCAACTGTCTGTACAGAGGATAACAACTTCCTGTTTTCTGCTGCTGATGATGCCTCTCCTATACATCCCAGTATACCCCGGCCCTCCCTACTGCCTTCTCACATTGCTTGCTAACCTTAAGGTCATCTGATATGATTACCCCCAGGTCCCTTTCCTGTTTTGTTGTTGTTACTACCTCCCCACCCATTGTGTATTCTTCCCCTGGGTTCTTGTTTCCCAGGTGCATTATTTTGCACTTTTTGCATTGAATCCTAGCTGCCATCGTCTGACCATTTCTCCAACCTTGCCAAGTCCTTTTCATCCTTTCCACGCCGCCTTGTGTATCAACCCTGTTGCAGATCTTTGTGTCATCTGCAAAAGGCATACTTTTCCTTCCAGTCCCTCTGCAATGTCACTGATGAAGACATTAAAAGGACTGGACCCAGTACTGAACCCTGCGGTACCCACTAGTAACCACCCTTTCTTCAGAGCGGACTCCATTTAAATTACCTTCTGTGTCCTGTTGTCCAGCCAATGTTTTACGCAGGCTACCACCCTGGGACCCACTCCCAGGCTGGTTAATTTGACTAATAACCTTTTGTGTGGGACTGTGTCAAATGCCTTGCTAAAGTCTAGGTAGACCATGTCCACAGCCCCTCCCTGGTCTACTACTTTGGTCACCCAGTCAAGAAATCTATTAGATTCGTCTGACATGACCTTCCGCTGTGAACCCATGCCTTGGATCCTGTGCTCCACTGACCTCTAGGTACTCAACTATTCTTTCCTTCAGAGTGACTCCATCACTTTCCCTACCACAGAGGTCAGACTGACAGGTCTGTAGTTTCCTGCCTCTGTCTTGGTCCCACTTTTGTGAAGGGAATCACATCCGCCTTCCTCCAGTCCTTGGGTACCACACCATCCTCCCATGATTTATTAAAAGAGTAGCCAGTGGTTTCACTAGTTCCTTCCTTAATTCTTTTAGAATTCTGGGTGAATTCCATCAGGACCCATTGCTTTGTCCACCTTCAGTTTTAGGGTTCTTGCAGAACTCTTTCTTCTGTGAAAGGACTGGGATCGACCCCCTATCAAGAGTGCTTCTGTTAATTGGATTAGGCACTTCCCTCCTCTTTTGTGAATACTGAGCAGAAATATTCGTTCAGTATTCCTGCTTTTCACTGTCCCCTCTGCCCACCCACCGTTCATTCTATTCAGCCTCACTATCCCTCCTTTGTCTTTCTCGTCGCTGATATACCTATAAAAGGTTTTATCCCCTTCTTAACTGAGTTGGCTATCTTTCCTCAGTTTGGGCCTTTGCTATTCTGACTTCCCTCCGGCTTCTTTCTGCCTTAACTGGTACAGCTCTCTGTCCTGCTCCTTCTGTGTTTCCTTATACTTCGGAATGCTATCTTTTTCTTCCTGACTTTCACAGCCACCTCTCTTGAGAACCATAGTGGCTTTTTTCGTTTTGATTTGTTTATTTGCTTCACACAAAGGCTTGTTGCCTCTGTGATGGCAGTTTGATAATTCCCATTGTTGCTCCACACCTCCTTCTAGCCTGTTTGCTAGTGCTTTTCTGAGGCACTCTCCCATCTTGCCAAAGTCAGCCCTCTAAAGTCCAGTACCCTCACTTTTGTGTGGCTTGACTCTGTAGCTGAGTTTAACGTGAACCACACTGTCTGATGGTCACTTGTCCCCAGATGGCAACCCACTTCTAGATCTGAGATCCTCTCACTGCCCCGTTTGAGAGTACGAGGTCTAAGATTGCTCCCTCACGAGTGGGTTCCAAAACTAGCTGTCTAATGCCTGCCACCTGTAGGGCGTCAAGAATGGCCCTGCTCTTGGATGTGGCTGCAGCAAATGTGCTCCAGTTAACATCCGCATATTCAGGTCTCCCATCAACAGTATCTCCCTTTCTCTGCCATTCTAAGAATGCCTTCCATCATATCCTTGTCCATTCCTTCCCCTTGACATGGGGGTCTGTACCTACCCTGTGCGGATTGTGGTGCCTTTCCAGTCTCAAGGTGAGCCACAGTGCCTCCTCTCCTCCTGTTTACTCTTTTGTTCAGTTGCCTTTATCCTTCCTTTACATAGAGAGCTACTCCTCCCCTCTTCTCCCTGCCTGTCTCTCCTGTAAGTTATGTACCCTGGTATGTTAACATCCAGTCATGGTTCTCTGTGTACCATGTTTCTGTGACTGCTACGATATCCAGGCATCCCTCTTCCATTAAGGCCACCAGTTCAGGGAGCTTGTTGCCCAGACTACGGGCATTGGTACTCATTACCTTCCATTTCCTGATGGTCTTACCCCTTTGCCCCATCTCTGTCCTTCTTGCCTTTGTCACTTTCTCCATTTACCCCTGCCCTTCTCCTATCGACACCTCCATGTTGGTGTTTGCCACACTTACTACCATGATTTTTGGGGGCTAGGATTTTCCTGCTCCTTTCCAGTCCCCCTTGGCTAGTTTAAAAGCTTGCCAATGAAGCATTTAAACCTATCACCTAGGATCCTGGTTTCCCTCCCGGACAGATGCAGCCCATCATGCCAGTATAGGCTTGCATCACTCCAGGTGGACCCCCAGTCCCCAATGAAGCCAAATCCTGAGCTCCACACCAGTTTTCAACCACTGATTGAATCCATGATGCGGAACACCTAGTCTCTCCTATGCCATAGATGGTAGCACCTCCGAGAAGGTTACCGTGCGTGCTATTTGACTAAGGCCCCTCCCAGATCTGCAACAGAGTTGATGCACAAGGTGGGGTGGAAAGGATGAGAAGGGACTTGGCAAGGTTAGAGGAATGGTCAAATGTATGGCAGCTTAGATTCAATGCTAAGAAGTGCAAGGTAATGCACCTGGGAAACAAAAACCCAGGGAAGAGTACACAATGGGGGTGAGATACTAACAACAACAAAAATGGAAAGGGACCTGGGGTAGTCATATCAGATGACCTAAAGGTGGGCAAGCAATGTGAGAGGGCAGCAAGGGAGGCTGGGGGAATACTGGGATGCATAGGGAGAGGCATCACCAGATGAAAACAAGAAGTTATTATCCCTCTGTACAGACAGCTGGTGAGACCACATCTGGGTACTGCGTGCAGTTCTGGAGCCAATCTCCACAGAAGACATAGACAGGATGGAAGCTGTCCAGAGGAGAGCAACTAAAATGGTGCAGGGTCTGCACGGAAGACATATGAAGAGACTTAAGGAGCTTAATATGTATAGCCTCGAGGAAAAGGAGGAGGGGGACATGATAGAAACTTTCAAGTACCTCAAGGAATCAACAAAGTCCAAGAGGGTAGCATCTTTCAAAAAAGAGGTGTGCAAGAACAAGGGGCACAATTTGAAGATAGAAGAGGCGGCTCAGAGGTAATTTGAGTATTTTTCACAGAGAGGGTTGTGGATGTATGGAGCGGCCTTCCAGAGGAGGTTGTGGAGTCAAAAACAGTGGTGAAATTCAAGCATGCATGGGACAGTCATAAGGCAATTCTAGGGGTGGGGTAAGAAGAAGTAGGCTGCTGGTTAACTAGGATCTGCAGCTTATCCATCAGGTAGGAAATGGGCAGACTGAGTGGGCCAGCGGTCCTTATCTGCCGTCAAATTCTATGTTTCTATGTTTCTATGTTTCTATCCCATCCCAAACTCCAAAACCTCAGGTCCAACCAACTACTACAAACCATCTCAACTGCCTACTCACACAAAGAAGACTGATACCCCATATTCACTGAAGGACCCTCCAATCACCCACACAATGCCCACGGCTGCATCCAGGACCCAAAAGTTGACTGACAGCCACCTCAATACAGGGACTCTGATAAATAATGTTCAGTTTCTGTATATACCTGTTGTTTTAAATATTTCACATTGGAACATGGCAGAATTTGGACACTGTACACACAGTAATGTTTCTTTGTTTTATGCATCATTATTAATAGACATAATAGCTTCTTACCAACAGAGAGCTCAGGATCAGTTAGGAGGACAAGAGATTATTAGAGATGTTACAAATGACGGCATTACCATACCAGGAGACTTAATGCACTAGGTCTAGGGAGAAATAGGAGGTATGGTAGGTACAACCACTGGTCTATTTGGCTCAGGCCTGTCCATTTGAAACAGAGCAGACATAGATAAAATTAGGAGCCACATGGAATACTTCAAAACAATGAGGCCCAGGTAATAGACAAAGCAAAATTACATGGTATTGAGGTCATCACCAAGGAGGAAATGCTTAGCATCTTTAACATGAGCGATATTGTCAGGCTGTTTAACGAAACACGGTCTAAGGTAAATGACATGATTCAGGCCAGCAATAATGAGGCACAAGAGAAAAAGGTAGGAAGAGAAATAATCGACACTGCTGATGGAGGATATGTTTTAACTACTATAACCAAGTTACTGCAAAGTGTAGAGAATGGTCGATCCCATGCCTTATAAAGATGCCCACCTGCCAAATGATATTGCCCTCAATGCATGTCTGAGAAAGAGAAGGTTAATTGGGAGTGCATAAGCAGTTGCAGTTCCCTCACTTCAGGCACCATTAAGAACTTAGAATATGTAACTCCCCATCACAATCGAGGCTCCTGTTATGGGAAGGGTCCTGCTCCCTAAAGGATGTCATGTACATCTCCTTTATGATGTCCCTTCCTATATCTGATCCCGATACCTCAGTATTTGACAAACTGGCTGCCATTCACTCCATAGGCTATCTAGAAAATGAAATATATAAGGAACACTTAGACAACCCCCTTTAATTAGTGTATATCCCAAAAGTCCAGAGATGGGCACTCCCTCATCTTGACTGTTCTGCAAAGGATATAGATATATATGCAGGTGCAATGTGTTTGATGTCACCACCCTAGTGTGTGGGTATACTGTGAGAGATGACATAGCTAAGTACAGTGGAATCCGTCAAATGCACACCTGTTTTTGCAAGGGAAAATGTGCATTTAAGCGAATCTTATTACCGAAATTGCTGATTTGTGGCTGAATTACGTCCGTGTTAAAAACCTGGGAAAGGATTATAGCATACTGTTTAATTACCATCAAAATTATTTCATACAAACTGCAATAAAAGAGTTAAAATGCAACAATAACTAACTAAAATACTTTAAAGCAAATGCAATACTGTACTGTAATGCAGTAAAAGTGTTGAATTATTTCATTACAGTTCTGAGTCTTCCCCGCCCTGTATTTGGTGTGCCAAATAATGAGGTAATTTGCTTTGTTTTCTGTTTCTAACAGCATGCTAAGTCACAAAATGCTCAAATTCAATTAGTCTAGTCAGGTCCCATTTTCTATAACCCACAAAGGACCCTATCTTGCTGGAACAGAGCTTCAAACATGGTTATCTCAGACACATCCACACTGACCTGTGCACTTAACAGGTGTTAATTACACTACTCAAGATGTGTAAATGATGTGAGTAACTGTACTTAGCGAAATATGCGCTTATCCAACGTGCATTAAAGTGGCATATTTAACATTACATATATAGAAAAATCGGAAACAAGAAAGTTGTGCATTAAAATGGAATGTGCACTAATCCGAAGTGCACTTAAGTGGAATCCACTGTATCAGGCTAATCTAACCACCTCATGCCCTATCAAGTTAACCAAGTTGGGATAATGGTTAAGGTGAGTACAATGAACAACACCAGTATTGTGTTGTAACCAACCATGAAACCTTCTCTATGGAAATCTCACCTGTAATGTCACTGCCCCAAACTTTGCTTTGCTCCCAGAGCACACCGCCCTAGGCCAGACAGTCATCAAGCCCATCCCTGTCTTTTGAGAGGATATTATACAAAGTGACCCAGACAACACCGATATTGACCAATACTTACCCACCTTCAATGTCCCTATTGAGACTTTAACCTTGGTCCTCAAGCCCTACTTGCCAGAAAGGATACACATTTAGTGGAGGTCAGTAATAAATGTGTAATACTGAGCAAGTTATGAATGACATGATCCACCAGGGAGCTAGATCTCATGCTCTCTGACAGCAGGCTGGAATCAACTTTCAAAGCTTTCATAGTCTTACAAGCAATTCTCATTGCAATTCTCATAGTCATATCATGCTGCCTCTGGTGTACCATTAAGAAATATAACAAGCAAATTTGCAATCTATGGATGGCCCAGTTAACAAGGCTCTAAGACGTGGCCTGCATTATAAAAATCAGAAAAGGCATGCACTTGATTTACATTACTAGGCAAGCTATAAAGTTTTAAGTGGCGAGCTAATAATGTAACACATAATACAAGTACTCAGCAAACATGTTTATGCTTAGGACTAACCTCATGACTAGAGTTTGTTTTTGGTAGCATTGCAAGCTTCCTCTGTTATTATACTTACTTGTCTAAAATATTTAACAGCAAATAAATCTCATCATAACTGCTTTAACAAGGTGGGGAGTCAGATACCCCTTTTAGATTCTCTTCCTACCCATGGTGGGGACTGTGGAATTATGGTAAAATGTTGGATGAAAGCAATGTGTTGAAGGAAGAAGGACTGTAAGATAATAGCAAAGTGTTTAATGAAAAGATACTAGAAAACAAAGGGTTAAAAGGACATGCCTTGCACAAGGCAAAAATTGCTACTGTTAGCAAAACGTTTTGGGTTCTTTTGCTAGCAAAGTGCTTTTTGTAAGGACAGGATGTCATACCAGACTAGACGTATCGAAAGAAAGAACTGAATAAGTGAAAAATAGAGTGGTACATGCAAGCAGACAAAGTGCTGATGAGAGACAGTCTGTCATGTTTAAAAATTCTATCTGGCAAAACTTCCTTTTTTACCTTTCTTATCATAAACAATTAGCATATATAAAAAGCCTAGATTGTGAGCCTCAGTGAATTTCGAGTGAGGAGCAGAAGAAGAAGAAGAATCAGCATTTATATTGCGCTTTTCATACAGAGTATCCCAAAGCACTTTACAAGCAATGCTAGACTGATAGTGAAGTGACTGAATGTGGTGGCGGCCATATCGCACATCATCACCCACACATAGCCTGGATAATTGCATGAACCAGTTTATGGGAAGAGGAATGGCAGGACACCAGGAATGTTCCTGCTCTTTGTGAAGAGTGCCCTGGGTTCTTTTACTTCCCCTGGACACCCACCATGGCAGGCAGAAGGGACCTCAGTTTAATGTCTCATCAAGGACAGCACACCCCAGCAGTACAGTACCCCCAATACTGCACTCGGATGCCAGCGATTTTTAGGTGCAAGTCCAGTCCCGGTGTGGGACAAGAACCCACGACCTTCTGGTCCAGAGGCGGATGTGCTACCAACTGAGCTATGCTGACACAAAAGACCACATACTATAACTATCAGTGTGGTGCTCAAATTCCCAGAGGAAAGGGGTAATATCAGTTTTGATCACCACTGTATTCTCTGTATGCTTGTAGCTCAAACAGTAACTGTTGGCTGTCTAGTTTGGTTTGTATTAGGGACTTCTTACTTTGCTGCAATAAAAGCTTAGAGTCTGTAACAACTAAAATGTAGTCTGTGTGACTATCTGGGTCCCGTCCACAGACCAAGCTGAACCTGGTCCAAACGAACTCTACACAGTGAACCTAATAATTGTACCCATGCTTGGAGGGAAGGCGGCTGAGGCCACAGATCTCCAGAGATTTCCTCCACCAGGGTGTTTCTCTCCTGAGTTCCAAAGGCCATAAAGTAGTTGTGTAGTATGATTTACCCAGCATTAGAAATGTCCACTGTGAACTGGGATTGGATGGTGACCCACCTTCTCATATAATCCTGCCATTCCCTCTCTCCTGTGGAAGTCATGCCTCAGTCTGCTATAACTCATCCCCAGCTATTATCTGCCTCTGTCATAATTTTGTTCTTCTGTGTTTGCAGCTCCTGCTATGCAGTTCTTTGGGCTCCTTTCCAAGGTACTTTTAGACAAAGGAATCACACGCCTGTCACCTCTAGGGGTGGAACCCTTCTGAAGAGGGTTGTCTGCCTTCCTGGTACCTGACAGGGTAGTAGTTCCTCAGGGATAAAGACTGGTAATAGCGGAGTGATTACAAATGACAATCAACATCCAACCAAATAACTAGCCTTTGGCTACCAACAAGGTGCACAACCATTACTCCACACTGTGGTTACATATGCCTATTTAACAAAAGGGCAAAGCCTATGGTTTGATGGGCAGGAGCAAGCAGCCACATCCCCTTACTGGGCTATATAATCCAACTTCCTCAGCCTCATTCAGAAGCTCTTTTCTTTGCTCCCAGCATCCACCCTCTCCTTCTTCACTGGCTTGCTTCCGTCCTTGTTTTCTTTTTCTAAGGTACCTTTGGCCAAAGGAATCACGTTCCTGTGGCACCTCTAGGATGGAACCCTCCTCATGAGGGTTCCTTTGCCTTCCAGTACCACAACAGGGTGGTAGTCCCTCAGGAAACAAAGAGTGCAAATGGCCAAAATTACTACAAATGACCGTCAACATCCAACCATACAACTAGCCTTCAGCTACCAACAAGTTACACAAGCATTACTTCACACTGTAGCTGCTTACACCCATTAAACAACTGAATCAATTAAACTACAGGTAGAACATTTTGTAAAAAACCTGTAAGACAATATTAATGCACATGGACATCATTAAAAATTGGCCATTATGTTAACTATTTAGTTCCTCATGGAATATACTGTTGTTCCCTGCATGGGAATGGATAAAAAATGGCATCTCCCTGTTCCCAAGGGTATTTCAACATACAAACATACTAGACACCAGCAGCGTAGGCCTATTGGTCTATAAAGTCTGCTCATGTTTCAGCACCCTGATTGGGTACCGTAGCTCTCTATCTGTCTCTTCCACTGTTACTCCATCCCACAGTCCTGCCCACCCGGCAAACCAGCCTCTGCTTCACCTCTTGCCTATACCTGTTCCACCTCTCTTGAATCCCTTCACTGTAGCTGCCTGTACCAGCTCCCTGGACAGTGCATTCCACGGTTCCACCACTCTCTGGAGAAGTACCTTCTCCTCCTTTTCCCTAATCCTACCACCCTCAATCTTCCAACTGTGTCCTCTGGTGATTCCACCCACCTTCAGTCGAAAGATCCTATCTCGGCTTACCTTATTTACTCCCATGAGGAACTTTAAGACATCAATCATGTCCCCTGGTCCCTCCTCTCCCCAGTGAGAACAGGTTGAGCTCCCTAGTCGTTCTTCATATGTCATGTGCCCCAGGCCCTGGATCATTCTAGTTGCTCTCCTCTGAACCCTCTCCAGGAGTTGGATGTCCTTAGGTGCGGCCTCCAGAACTGCACACAGTACTCAAGATGTGGTCTAACCAGGCTGATGTACAGTGGCAAAATCACCTCCCTATTCCTTGAGGTAATCCATCTAGCGATACATTCCAGCATCCTATTTGCCCTGACTGCAGCCCTCCTGCACTGCTCTGAATTATTCATGTTAACATCGACCAAGACTCCTGAGACTCTTTCCCTGCCGTGGCCTACAACTCATTCCTCCGAGGGTGTACACATAGTTGGGGTTTTCCTACCCTAGGTGTAGCACCTTGCACTTGGAAAGTAAAATTTAAATTCCCAGGTGCAGGACCACGTATCCAGAGTATCCAGGTCCTCTTGCAGGACCAATCTTCCCTCCTCCCCTCCACCATGCCCCTAGCTTAGAGTTGTCCACAAGAGACTCATTTCACTCCCGATACCTTCCCTGATATTGGAGATGTAGGCACTAAACAGGAGTCGCCCCAGGACTGATCCTGTGGGACCCTACTTATGACCCCCTAGGAGACAAAACCTCACCCTGACCACTACCCGCTGAGTGCAACCTGAAAGCCAATTTTTTTTTGTTACTTTCTGTTTATTGATTTTCAATATTCCATACTGAAGTTATTCTGGCAATTAGGATTACTGATTGCAAGTTGAGGTCATAACTCCTCTTAATACACATGGGTTAAAACAAGCATGCAAAGTCTATAAGACACTGTACGTCATTTAGGGAGAAAATAAAAGGAAATCTATATCACCAATTCCATACAGTTAAATGTATTGCTGTTCTTAGAGACCAAGAGCTGCATGCAGTATAAGTAAAACTGAGATATCAGTAAATCAATAATGTCTCTCTTACCCATTACAGGGATCTGAGATCTAAGCATGCACTAGTCAAAATTTATTGCCCTAAGGGTAAAAGAATGGAGATGAAAAACAGTAAGGCTTACTATAGCACTACACTTATGTTAACATTCTACAAGGCACTAAGTCATAAACAAAGACAGTTCTGTCATTAGACATCTCAATATGGTCAGAGTATCTTTTAAACCTCTTGCCATTCAGTATTAGAACCACTTTAAGCTGGTCTTGAAAGTTTACAGAGGTTGGGCTTAATAGTAATCTCTTTAAATAACATCAACACAGGAGAACAGTTTAATTGTTTATTTCAATTGTTTACTGAGAGGACCATTGCCAAGCTTCACTAATGTCCATAAGATCCTTCACAGGTCATCAATGTCCATCACTTCAGAGTCGGATGCCTGCTTCTTGAGGGATGTGTCAGGCATTCTCTGTGCCCATTTCAAGGCCTCAGCGGATCTGAAAAATAAAGATTTTCGCGATGATGGCGATGCAAATGCGGGCTAGAACAGCATGCCGTGTGTAATGTCGGCCTCTTGGAGGATTGCTCTGATCCCATCAAACTTCTTTTTCTTCATCCTCATCGAGTAGCTCAAATCCGGGTAGAGTCGCACTTGCCGCCCATCACATAGAAGGATCCTCTTCTGTCTGGCCAAATTTAGAATAAGATCCTTGAGCTCACTCCATCGAGCACCATAACGACTGCTCGAGGTGCTCCGGTTCTCAGGTCTTCACGGCCATCACCGGTAGGCCTTCTGAATGTAAAACTCTCGTTTGGCAAGAGGGTCTCCCAGCTGCTGTGTCAGCCATTCTTTAAGGAACAGGGTTAGTGGTCACCTTCTGATCATTCCGGTAAACCGATTACCCTAACATTGGAGGATCTAACTTGATTCTCCAGTGGCTCAAGACGGTTCTTTAGATGAGTATTCTTTTATCAGAGTGTCTGTAGCCCCTAGTGCTGCTTCTGAATGCTTCTTGGAATTGACTGTCTCTGTTTTACTGCCTCCAGCTCTAATTCTAGGCTGCTTACTCTTTGTGTGAGGGAATCAATTTTCCCATCTAGTCCCGAAACTGCCTGTATGAGCCTATTGATTTTAGGCCTAGGCTTTGCAGGGTTTCCTCATTCCCTGTTGATGATGTGGAAGCAGCTTGATTAAGAGTGGACCTCATGGTCGGAGGATCCAAAGTTGTTTTGCTCCTGCCCCTGAGTTTGTTGCCTTTCTTGAGGGTTTCCATATTGAGATCCCAGTATTCTGCCTTCGATTCCTGTCTTTTTCTGAAATATTTCTGCCCAGAAATTAGAGTTTTATTACTTGTTAGTAGTAAAAGTAAAGAATGTTATGGGTCTGCCACCATGTGCTCAGGCTCCACAGCGCCCCCTGAAGCCAATTTCCTTTCAATCCACCTAACCATCAATGGACCTACCCCAACCCCCTAGTTTCTCTCTTAGGTCAATGTGAGGGACCGAATCAAATGCCTTGCTGAAGTCCAGTAACAGTACATCCACTGGTCTCCCTGTTGAGTGCTGATGTCACCCACTCATAGAACTCTATAAGGTTTGTTTGACACAATTTACCTGGCACAAACCCATGCTGCCAGTCATCCAGGTAACTCATCTCTCCAAGAAACCTCCCAGCCTTTCCTTAAGTATGTTTCCATTACCTTCCCCACCACCGGACGCCAAACTGATGGGTCTATAGTTTCCTGGCTCTTCTCTTGATCCCCTCTATGGATGGGCACAACATGCACCTGCTTCCAATCCCTTGGCACCCTCCCTGTCTGGAGCGACAAGTTAAAGAGATCCCCAAAGGCGCAGCCAAAACATCCGCCAACTCCTCAGTATTCTGGGATGAATAGCATCAGGCCCCAGAGATTTATCCTTTTAGGGACTGGAGGGCTTCCCACACCTGACTGATGGGAATATCAGCAGCTGTTCCCCCCATTCAGCAGAACCAGCCTGATATCTCACCTTAGTCTACCTCCCCAGCAGCTTGTTCTTCAGCAGGTATCCCAATAGTCAGGTCTGCTGTGCCTTCAGTGTCCTTCAACCCTTTTGGAATATACCCAGCCTCTTCCCTAGTGAACACTGAGGCAAAGTACTCATCCTATACCTCCTTCTGCTCTCCAGCCCCTTCCACCCACCCCCAACTGTCCTCATCCTACTGAGCTGGCCCTTGACCTTTCTCCGCTCACCAATATACCTAAACAACCCTTTTCCCCACTTCATATCCTCTACACCAGCCTCTGCTCTTTCCAGGCCTTTGCCCCCTCACCACTCTGGTGACTTTCCTGGTTGCAAGGCGATAGTTCTCTCTATCCCCTCTCTCCTCTCATTTTTTGTACCTATTGTAGGCAGCCTTTTTCTCCTTACTTCCTCCTGGACCTTCTTGGTCCACCAGCATGGTATAAGAGACCTACCGCCTCTTGCGCCTTCACTCTTGCACAGGTCCTGGTGGCATCCTGTAGCCTCTGCTTTTTGATCTCCCACCTACCTTCCACGTCCAAACCTGGTTTTATCTCCTGCAAATGCCCCTTGAGAATTTCCCCATGTTCTGAAAGTCCGCCCCCTAAAATCAACTATCGTTGTCCTTGAATGATCCCTCCTCCCAGTTTGCTGAAACCAGACTGTGTTGTGGTCGTGCCCAGCTAGGGGTTCTTCCACAACCAGATCTTGTACAAGATCCGCATCCACTAAAACCACATCCAGGATATGACCCTCCCTCGTTGGGTCCATCACCTGCTGATTGAGGAACACATCCAGGAAGCCATCCAGCAGCTTCTGCCCCTAGCTGCAGTGGATGTTATAGTACTCAATCAGTAGCAGGCATATTAAGGTCCCCCATCAACACCACTTCTTCCCTTCCAGTCCAAACTGCCCCTTAAGTTAGCCAACAGGCAATCCTCCAGGTCCTCTGCTAGTCCTGGGGCCTATATACCACCCCCAACTTGATCTTCCCTCCCACGGGGTTCGTTAGGTGACCCATAGGGCCTCCACATTGCCCCTGCTTCTCCACTCTCATAATCTCAATGTTATCCCTAATGAACATTGCAGTACTTATTGATTAACCACCTTGCACAGCTCATGAGTCAGAGTCTGATTCAGTCTTCATCAGCACCCCCAGGATGTTGCTTTTCATTCTTTGCTAGCAGCTTATCTAAGTCTTTTGGGGCCCCAAATAGATAGGTGAGGCCAGCATACTGGACTCAGAGTTTTGCAGGTAAACAGTGCTGAATGAAATGTTGTATTCCAGGAAGTTTCCTCTTGACTCCATCAAAACTCTTTTGTTGCTGATGGGTTGAATAACAAAGATCAGGGAAGAAAATAATTCTCCATCCATCCACCTCGATGTCTTTAATGTAGTGCACTGGTTTCAGAATGAGATCTCTAGGCTTTATTGGTTGGATATAGCACTGGCATGGAGGTCAGTACTTCCAGTATTCGAACTGCAACACAGGTTAAAGATTATGCCTTTCCCGCGCTAGTGTTTGATGCGCTTTACATTTCATACAGACTTTGGAACATTTAATGAACTTTTTGTTTATTATTGCCCAGATAGGCTGCTGTACTTTACAGGTTCCTTTATCAATGGGACTTTTCGCTGTACTATATACACTGTTGTTTTTAACAAGATTTTTCTGGCGCAAGTGGGGATGTCTTTATTGCTGTAGCTGTATAATCTGTTAAACATTGCTACACAATATCTTTTGAAATGCAAGGAAGGAGACACAACAGAGCATCAGGCGGATTACACCCACTCATGTTTTAGGCTTGTAGGTAGGAGTTGATACGCTTGTATATTTGAAATGTTGTCTAGTTTTAGGTATAATGGGGTTCCACACAGCTACTTTATAGCTTTAATAGATAAACCGTCTGATGAATTTTTGACTTCTAAGATGGATCCAGCCCAGTGGCTGCATTAAAGCTCATTCACTGACTAATATTAATGTTAAGCTGTAGACAAATAGCATTATGCTACTAAAGTCTCCAATTTCCTCCAATGCTGTAGCAAAAGTGATCAAACATAGATACATAGATACATAGATACATAGACAGTGTCGGTGAGTTAAGGGCCTATGGCCCACCAGTCTGCCCATTTGAGCTTGTAAGTTCAGTTTATGTTTTCCTAGAAGTCTGTTTCCTTACCCCTGACCTCCAGAATTCCTTTATGTCTATCCCATGCAATGAATCTTCTGTTATAATTATTCAAATATGTATTATTTGGTATTGCTGTCTTGGTATGATTCTGTGCAGCATTGTACAAAAGCATAAATAAACATTAAAAATAAGTCGTTTAATTTATGTGCAGGCCTACACATGAAACATCAAAATAATTTCTATTGTTACATGAATGTAGCCTCTATTAGAAGACGTCACTAAAACTACTGTTTTTCTTTGTGCCAACTGTGTCACAAAGGGATTACTTTGCAGGCTGAGTCACCGGTGCCTGTGTGTCTGGATACCCAGTGAATACAAAGGGCATGGCATCCATTTTAGACCAGATTGGAGTTAGGAACAGAGTGAGGCATGGTGGAAGAGTTGGAGGTGAAGTATCCTCTAGGAGTCCTTTGTGGTTCAACACTGCCCACTGTTCTGGTGGTGACCAGCCAGGGGACTTTCCAGGGTCGCAGCTGGCAGAATGCATCCAGAGTCTGGGTGTGGCATGTCTTCCTAGGGGCCCTGTTCCAGGGCAGCTGATCTGCACCAGGAAGATTACACTGGAGGATGTAGGGACATGAAGGAGGTTCCCCTCAAGGGGTTCACCAGATGCTTCACTGTTGGTCCCACTTCTGGGTTAGAGACATTGGAAGGTCAGTGACTATAATTTAGTTCTAAGGACTAAGGAGAGTTGTAGGTGTAAGTGCTCGCACTTGATCAGGAATCTGCCGCAGAATTACTTCAGGACAATTTAAACTATCTTTATACCTTGGCTACTGAACATAAATTAGTCTTTAATATAGCCAAGTGCAAAGTGATGCATCTTGGGAGCAATAATCAACAGGCTAGTTATTAAATAAATAACTCCAAGGTAGAAGCAACTACTTCTGAAAAAGATCTTGGTGTGACCATCACAAACAACATGAAATTTAGTCACCATAGTAATACAACTGCCAAAACGTCATGGCATGCTTAGATGCATTTTAAAACATATAAAAGTTAGGAAGCTGAGGTTCTGATTCCTCTGTACACTACTCTGGTTAGGACACATCTAGAATAGTGAGCCCTTTCTGCTCTCCCACAGCCATTAATGATATGAAAGTCTATGAATCTGTACAACGAAGGATGACTAAATCAGTTTCAAAAGTAGCAAACCTAGGATATGGGGACAGGCTCAGAAATTTAGGACTCTTTTCTCAAAAATATAGGTTTACTAGGGGTGAAATGTGCTGGGCCTATAAGGCTTTTAGAGACAAACTATTTCTTTTTTTTTTTTTTTTTTTATTATTCTTTTTCTCCTCCTACCCTACTGCTGGTAGCCTCGTTATTATCAGCCCGGTCACGAACCACTGACTTCCACCCCATATCGGGCTCGGGCCCTCCGATACCGTGGCTTACCCCACATGGTGGGGCTGTGGCACTCTGGCTGCATGCCGCAGTCTTCGGGCTAGGTCGGAGGGCTGGCCTGGGGCTAATTGAAGCCGTGGCGAGCTTCATTTAGGGCTGCGGCAGCTTCGATCATTTTTCCTTTTTTTCGGGGAGGCGGGTCATGCAATGACACTGAGCATCCTGCCCGCCTCCAGTGCGTGCCTGTGCCGGCAGCTGCGAGACTCCTGGCCTCCACCAGGGTCAACCGAGCTCGGACACCTCCCCTCCCACCCCCAGAGAAGGAGAGCAGTCCCTAGGACGCTCCATCCTCTCCCCGCCGCCCTCCAGCCACCTGAGTCCGCTCTCGAACCCGGTCGCCGCCGCATGCGAAATCCAACCGCGCGCCGTGGGCCATGGACAAACTATTTCTTGAAACCAACTGTCTGATGAAACAATCACCCGTTAAGAGTACTAGGTCACATAACCTAAGATTATATGTTGAAATCTGTAAAATCCAATGAAGGAGACATTTTGTGACACAAAGACTGCCACATAAATGGAATTCCTTCCACTTGATGGGGTAATGAGTTAAAACATGGACCATTTTAAACATGAACTTGACCTGTATATGGGTGATAAGAATTCAACTACCATCGTTAACTTTAACAATGGTGAGTTCTTATATGGGCACGCCCCTTGAACTTGTACAACCTATGAACCTATGGACTGTGGATATAAATGAACCAGCTGAGGCTGAAGCAGAAAACTGGCAAGTGAATTAAGTAAGAGCTCAGCCTGGCCTACAGGTTGGCCTTCCCAATAAGTGCTGGTGTAAAGACTGTGAGTAGTGATGTAACTGAAGCTTAGTGCAGGAAAGGAAAGGAGATGGTCAAGAGGCATGGGTACTACCCTTAAATGGGTGTCCCTAGAAATCCTGGTGGTCCCATTGCCAGCTCACAGATAGAGACTGGATGAGGATGAGTAGTGAGTAGGAAGAAGGACTGATGCACCCTAGTCCTGCTGGGTAAATCCCAGAGTTGGGTTTAGGGAGCATAATTTCATGAATGCCTCTGGGATGCTAGCTCCAGCTAGGCGAGGACCCCACATGAGTCGAAAAGTAGTGACTGTGACAGCTGTGCTAGAGCATTACAGACAGATCCATCGACAGTGAAACCCACCAGGATGAACTGCAGTATCACAGTTTCCTCCACATGACAAAGGGTTCACTCCCACTGCCATTACACTGTTTGCTGCAGTAGCTCTACTGCAGTATGCTGCAGAATTGAGTTTCATTCTGGCATGCTTCACTGTAGGTGTAGCCTTACCTGGCATCCTTGAAAGTGCTTGCAATAAGGTTTCTGGTGCTAGAGATTGTCGCTACCTAGTGACACCTCCAGGCCCACACATATATGTACCTGGACTGCATGACTCCCTGCCTACAGTGGGTTGCCCATGTCTTGGTGCCCAGTGTGTCAGCATGGTTCTGTTGGCAGTATATCCACCACTGGGCAAGAAGGTTGTGGATTCTAGTCCCTCAATAGAACTGGGTTCATACTATAATCACTAGCACCCAAGTGCAGTACTAGTGGTGGGGAGGCAGTACTGTTGGGATGTGCCGTCCCATGAGATGTTAAACCAAAGTCAGTTTTGCCCATCTATGGTGCTGTCCTGGTGGGTGTCTAGGTTGAAGTAAAAGAACCAAAGGCACTTTTCACAAGAGTAAAGGATTCCCCTGGTGTCTTGGCCAACATTCCACTTTTCATAAAAGCGGTTCATGCAATTGTCAAAGGCAGTGTGTGGTTGCTGACGGTAAAATGACTGCCACTACACATGTACGGTCACTTCATTACCACTTTCTAATTGCTTGTAAAAGCACTTTGGCAAATAATGAGTATGAAAATTACTATATAAATGCTAAATCTTCTTCTTCTTCTTCCCAGTGGCTCCTTCATTCCTTGTCAGGGTCCAGGAAGGACACTACATAATGAAGGTGAAGATTAGAGACAAGATCCTCTACAGGATCATACAACTGACCTTGGATGGAGAAGCTGCTAACATGAAATGAATCAGAAATCGTGTGTAACATCATAGTGTTCAAGAGCCAAAATAACATCTGAGAGTAACCGAACAAGGTATGATCTGATAGGAAAAAGAGCCTGTATAACGCTGGGAAAAGTAAAAGATTTAAAACTGCATTGGGATCATACCTCTCAACCTCTTGTCTCCTGAATCAGGGATAAGGCTTAAAAAATCAGGGACACATCTTAAGAAGTGATACTATTCATTCAGAATGCTGATCAATAAGATGATTTGTGTTAAGTTGCATTTTCTGAAGAAGAACAAGTCTGAATCTTTGATGTTTGACATTATTTTGTGATTTTAATCCCCACTCTTCTCTCACAAAAACAAATTTTACGAGGGACAGAGGAAAATTTTGAGGCAAAATCAGGGACAGTTGAGAGGTATGATTGGAATACGGGAGGTGCAACAGATCTAGGGACTCCAGTTATTAGGGTCTGCCAATGCTGAGTATAACAACTATGCTGCTGGGAAAGAGTTAAAGCATTACTACGCTAAATGAATATTTAGAGGTTCTCTGCAGATAGAGAAAGAAGTACTGGGAGAAAGAAATGTAACACCGAGGGTAAGTTGATGAGTGTGTTGCAGCCACCAAGCAGAAGAGTTTTGATTCAACATGAAACTGCTAGTTTCAGATAAGAGGTGGAATGGACAGGAAAATGTAAATAAGCTTGGCTGCACTGCTTTGGAAATAACTTCCTTGTGGACAACAGATGCATTGCTTTACTGTTGGGAATGCCCCTTGTTCCCCGTGTACTGACATCTCTGCTGTGAACTTCAGATTAAGTGTAGCCAAAAGTGAGGTGCTACACTTGGGAGGAAAAGTGAAGTAACACCTATATACAGTGTGGGGCTCCTCTTGTGACAGTTGATGAGGAAAGGACCTGGGATCATAACAGACATAGATCTGAAATAGGACTGTGCACAGCTGTTGTCAACAGGGCCAGTAGGCTACTGAAGTGCATCAAAAGTTGGATTACCGGGCGCTGTGGAGCACACCTCAGTCCTGTTTCAGATCGGCTCCTCATCATACGGCAATATTACATAAAAATTTTAACTTCATTCCACAAAGAAATATATCTTCCTTGGCAGAAGTGTGTGCTCCTGGCTTTCCTGCTTCAAGTAATACATTTCCTGGACCATGTACGCACAAATAAAGGTCCTGCGATACAGTTCTAAGAATCAGCCTACAGAGGTGGAGAAACCGAAGACCCAGTAGCTGAGTCTTGAGAGTGACCCCATGGAAGGCCCTACAGTGGTCGATGCAGGCCATTGATGGCAAAGTCGAGTCTATTCTGACCAGATTTCTAGAGCAGGACACCAAAATTGAGGCTGCAGTTAAAACAGCATCGACAGCAGAATCCTTGGCTACCAAAGCACTGGCCACAACCTCTTAACTGACACAGGAAAATACCTAATTGTGCTATCGCTAGAGCAATGGAAAACTCCCAAAGGGCATCCAATGTGCGCATCGTGGGTTTGCCAGAAAATTGTGAAGGTGAAGGTTTACTTAATTTCCTCCAGGGCTGGTTACCAGGTGCCCTAAAACTGACTTTGGAGCTCAAGGCGAAGAACTTTATTCTGCATACCAGATTCCATCAAGGTCGGCAGCTCCAGGTTCACAAATGCCTCGCACTGCCCTGCTGGTCACACCGGCCTGGTATTCAGGACAAAATCCTCAAAGCAGCAAGAGATTCAGATCGGTTACACTTTCAAGGATCTACTATCCATCTCTTCCCCAATCTATCGTATGCCACTAGGACCCATCATAAAAATTGACGGTGTCCAAGCGAGTTACAGAGTCTAGAGTATCTCATTCCCTATTAATGCCAGAGATGCTCTGGGTGCACTATGGGGGCTACAGTTTTCAGTATACTGACCCGGAGAAGGCCGTAAGAAAGCAGAGGTCATTGTGAGTGGATTTGATCACACTGAACACAGAGAGCTAACGGAATCAGAAGATGAATCCACTGGAATTGAGTGGCTTTATTTCTTTTCTTTGTTTTTCTTATTGGGGCTCAAATAAAACTGAAGTTGGCTTAGTAACTAATGACAAAATGCAGAGCTGAGAGGCTGCTTTATGTTGGAGGGATTAGGGGCTGTGAAATGTTTTGGGTTGTTAGCCTCTTGGGATTTTGTATTTTATAGGATTATACAAATGTTGGGTTTTCTAACTCTGAAGCCACTGGTCCTGAGCTATTGAATGGCTTTCTAGAATGCCACATGGAGGGCCTATTTGTTTTATAGGACACAGAGCTATTCTTCTCTTTGCCTAAGGAAGATATTGTTTCATTTTTCTAATGTTGCCGGGAGGGAATGTTGAATCTGTATAAACGCATACCATGTGTGAGGGCAAAATGATTGGTTTGAGGATCACAACAACACAGGCTGTTTTGTTAAGCTGTTCGAATTTTACCTTTGGAAAATGATCACCCATAAATCTTGTAGGGTGCAGCCTATCTTGGACATCATAATTTTAGATGGACTCTGATTTATAGTAATATCCCTGTATCCGAAAGCAGATTGTTTAGACTAATATATATGGATACATTTTATGTATTTCTTGGATTGTATAATGATCTCTGATATAAGTGTACTGTATGTTGTTGTTTTATTATGTAAAACAATAGAATATAATTTCAAAACAAAAGTGGGATTACCAGCAGAGCAAGGGAAGTAATCCTGCCACTTTACAAAGCCCTGATCAAGCCCCAATTGGAGTGCCACAGGTAGTTTTGTCTTCTCAGTACAAAAAGGATATTGAGGCAGTTGAGATGTGCAACACAAGGCTAGCAACATGATCAGCAGTATCGGCAACAAAAGTTAGGGAGACAGGATGGAGGTCCTTAACGTGCTCACCTGGGACAAAAGGAGGCTAAGAGGGGACATGATCTCAGTCTTTCACACACTTGTGAGGATCAACAAGATATATTTGGTGTGGCATCCTGCAGCATGCTGTGAAGACATGCCCTGAAGCTTAGGTGATAAATTCAGGTGTAGAGTTAGGAGGCACTTTTTCCCACAGGTTGGTGAACCTATGTAACAACCCCATGGTAGAGGGCAGGGTTGTTACTAGTAGTGCGACTTTGTCTTAAGGGAGGGAAGGGAAATTGTTTAACCAGGAAAGGAGGAGGAGGGAAGAGACTAGGGATGGGGATATAAAAGGAGATTTAGGCAGGGAAGAGAGGTCTTGTCATATGAGGGTTGGGGAGCAGAGACACAGCCCTCCTATCAGAAGGCGTTGAGCTTGGGGCATGGTCCATTTGAAGCAACCAAAGGGACCTATCAGGCCTGACATGGTGGCAGGGCACCAGACTTGGGGTGGCACAGGCATCCCTGTCCACTCCAACAACAAAGAGGGGGATGTACGTGGCTTTGCCTTAAGGTCTCTGCAAGGTGCTGACTGAGGGGGACTCACTTGCCATGCCTTACAATGGACTGGTCAGTCTGTGGCCTCTTGGAGCAGGAACAGTGGTCACCCAGTGCAGGTATCACCAATGCAAACCAGCAGTATCAGGAGACCACCCGTGGGCTCCCTGCATACTGGGTCTGAACCCTAGTGCTGGCCTGTTTGTCCATTACGATTGTGGTTTAGGCATTCATACCCTGGGGCAGCCTGGAGGGACAGGGGAAAATGGTGGGGCCAGAGGAGCAGAGTGTATCTCTTGGGTGGTCACCCCTCAAGAAGTGCGCATCAATGGCTTTTGGGTCTGGAGGTATTCCTGAAGATCGGATATCTGAAGGCAGTGACTAGGACCCATAAATGTGAGACTAATAATGAGCCATGTGAACTGAATCTTAAGGTAAAGAGGCTAAAGTGTAATGTTCCCAAAGGCAGGCACTGACTGGCTACAACTTAGTCTGGGTGAAATGTCCAAGGAGTGGGTAGTTGGAATCGGGGCCATGACCTGTTTTTGGTTCAACTGTGTTGCCCTGCAGAGAAGGTAGGGGCCCAGAATCCCTACATACCTATTTTGATGGGTTAACCACTGAGAGAAGTGGGTTAGAGCCAAAGGTACAGCTTATCTCCCAAGGGCTCATGTCTGAACAGGGTCCCAGTTAAAGTGATAAATAGCGGGGTATAGTAGAGTTCCAGAGTACTGGAAAGTTAGTTTACTTCCATATGTAACTGCGGTGGAAGAATCCATATTTTGTTATCTTCTTTTACTGAGTTTTTAAAAGCAAGTACATGCACATAAATGCAATCAAGACACTACAAAGTAGATATGAACTGTTTGTCCATGAAAAGTAATACAGGTACTATAAAACTGTTGCCTATTTCCATTAATCCCATGTGGGTGGTGTTCAGAGTATGTAGCCCATGTCTATTAATGTCACAGAAGTGGACACCGTGCAGCCCATGCTCACCAGTAACACAAAACAAGGTTTTGGCTTCATTGAGGACTGGGTTCCACCTGGAGGACACCAGCCTATACTGGCAGGATGGTCTGCATCTGTCCAGGAAGGAACAAGTCTTTTGAGCAATCGGTTTAAATGCTTCATTGGCAAGCTTTTAAACTAGTCAAAGGGGGAGGCACTGATAAGCAGCAGGAAAATCCCAGCCTCCCTACAAAACAGGGTACTAAATGAGAAAAGACCGAGGTAGACAGGTCAGTGGGGATGCTGCAACAGAAGGTAAAGCCATCAAAAAATGGAGAGCAATGAGTACCAATGCCTGTAGTCTGGGAACAAGCTTCCTGAATTAGTGGCCTTGATGGAGAAGGAACATCTGGATATTGTGGAAGTCACAGAAACATGGTACACACAAAACCATGACTGGGACGTAAACATACCAGGATACACTATCTACAGGAGGGACAGGAGGGTAAAAGAGAAGGAGGAGCAGCTCTTTACATAAGGGAAGGAATAAAAGCAACAGAACAAAAGGGTAAACAGGGAGGAGAGAAGCACTGTGGGTAAATTTGGAGACAGGCAATGGCACCACAATCCGCACAGGGTTGATACAGATTCTCTTCTCAGGGGAGGAAATGGACAAGGAAATGATAGAAAGAATACTTAGAATAGCAGAAAAGGGAGATGTTGCTGATGGGTGATCTGAATATGCCCGATGTTAACTGGAGTGCAGTTGCAGCAGCCACTCGAAGAGTGGGTTATTCTAGATGCCCTACAGGGGCATGCCTTAGACAACTAGTATTGGAGCCCACCGAGAGGGAGCAATCTTAGACCTGGTTCTCTCAAATGGAGATGGAGAGGATCACAGATGTAGAAGTGGGTAGCCATCTGGGAACTAGCGACCATCGAACAGTATGGTTCAAATAAACACAGCAATAGAGTCAAGCCATACAAAGGCAAAAGTACTGGACTTTAGGAGGGCTGACTTTGCTAAAATAGGTGAGTGCCTAAGGAATGCACTGCAAATGGGCAGGAAGGAGGGTGGAAGAACAATGGGGAATAATAAAAACTGCCATCGCAAGAGGTAAAGCTCTTTGTGTGAAGCAAATAAACAAAACAAACGATGTAAGAAACCACTATGGTTCTCAAAGGAAGTGGCAGTGAAGGTTCAAGAAAAGAAAGCATTCAGGAAGTACAAGAAATCGCAGAAGGAGCAGGACAGAGAACTGTATCAGTTAAAGCAAAAGGAGTCTGGGAAGGCAGTCAGAACAGCAAAGGCCCCAAACCGAGGAAAAGATAGCCAACTCTGTTAAGAAGGGGATAAAACCTTTATATGTACATCAGGAGTGAAGGAAGACCAAGGAGGATAGTGAGGCTTAATAAAGGGAGGAGGGTGGGCAGAGGGAGACTGAAAGGCAGAGATACTGAACAAATATTTTGCTCAGTATTTACAAATGAAGAGGGAGATACCTAAAACAAACAGTAGAAACACTCGGATGCAGAAGTTGATACCAGCCCATTTACAGAAGAAAGGGTTCTGAAAGAACTCTTAAAACTGAAGGTGGACAAAGCAATGGGGCCTGATGGGATTCATCCCAGAATTCTAAAAGAACTAAGGGTAGAACTAGTGACACCACTGACTACCCTCATTAACAAATCATGGGAGGATGGGGTGGTACCCGAGGACTGGAGGAGGGCAGATGTGATTCCCTTCACAAAAGTGGGAGCAAGGCAGAAGCAGGAAACTACAGACCTGTTAGTTTAACCTCAGTGGTAGGGAAAATGATGAATCACTTCTGAAGGAAAGAATTGTCGAGTATCTAGAGGCCAGAGGGCACGGACCCTAGGCAGCATGGATTCACAGTGGGAAGGTCATGCCAGACGAATCTGATAGATTTCTTTGACTGGGTGACCAAAGTAGTAGATCAGGGAGGGGCTGTGGACATGGCCTACCTAGACTTTAGCAAGGCATCTGACACAGTCCCACACAAAGATTAATATACAAGTTAGCCAGCCTGGGAGTGGGTCCCAAGATGACAGCCTGGGTAAAGAATTGGCTGGAGAATAGGACACAGAGGTAATACTAAATGGAGTCCACTCAGAAGAAAGGGGGGTTACTAATGGGCACTGCAGAGGTGCAGTAATGGACCGGTCCTCTTCAACGCCTTTATAAGTGACATTGCAGAGGGACTGGAAGGAAAAGTACGCCTTTGCAGATGACACAAAGATCTGCAACAGAGTTGATGCACAGGGTGGGTGGAAAGGATGAGAAGGGACCTGGCAAGATTAGAGGAATGGTCAAATGTATGGCAGCTTAGATTCAATGCTAAGAAGTGCAGGGTAATGCACCTGGGAAACAAAACCCAGGGAAGAGTACACAATGGAGGGTGAGATACTAACAACAACAAAAATGGAAAGGGACCTGGGGTAGTCATATCAGATGGCCTAAAGGTGGGCAAGCAATGGAGAGGGCAGCAAGGAGGGCTGGGGGATACTGGGATGCATAGGGAGAGCATCACCAGTAGAAAACAGGAAGTTATATCCCTCTGTACAGACAGCTGGTGAGACCCCATCTGGAGTACTGCGTGCAGTTCTGGAGACCCAGTCTCTGCAAAGACATAGACAGGATGGAAGCTGTCCAGAGGAGGGCAACTAAAATGGTGCAGGGTCTGCACGGAAGACATATGAAGAGAGACTAAATGAGCTTAATATGTATAGCCTCGAGGAAAGGAGGGAGAGGGGACATGATAGAAACGTCAAGTACCTCAAGGAATCAACAAAGTCCAAGAGGGTAGCATCTTTCGAAAAAGAGGTGTGCAAGAACAAGGGGCACAATTTGAAGATGGGGGTGGCTCAGAGGTAATTTAAGGAAGTATTTTTCACAGAGAGGGTTGTGGATGCATGGAACAGCCTTCACGCAGGAGGTTGTGGAGTCAAAAACAGTGGTGGAATTCAAGCATGCATGAGACAGTCATAAGGCCATTTTAGGGGTGGGGTAGGAAGAAGTAGGCTGCAGATTAACTAGGATCTGCAGCTTATCCAAGTAGGTTAGAAATGGGCAGACTGGTGGGCCAAGCGGTCCTTATCTGCCGTCAAATTCTATGTTTCTATGTATCCATGATTTATCCTTGCCACCAGCTTCTATATGATTTCCTGTAGAGGTAAATTGTCTACATAGACAACACTTTCACAGCATACTAACATCATACTGAAACATTTCTTAACTGAGTAATAAACTGAGTAAAACCAGCATCTAACTGGCAATAACAACCACATAACTTAAGCATTTTATGGTTAAACAAGGTGAACAGTCATGCTCCAGCGTAAATAGCAGGGATTGAACATTTCAGCATGTTACCAGCATACCTTATGAGGCAGTTTGTATGAATAGCGCCAGCTCTGATAGTGGGTTGCAGGTTTCTAACATGGCTGGCTGGATCACTGTAAAGTATGTGAAGAGAACGGGGTGCCTCCGCCACTCCAACATCTTAGGGCTCAGAGAAGAGGCCGCCTGCCATCTTGTAAGAAACATGAGGCACTACTCCGTATAACACTCACCACCATTTTAGCCCACTAGCCCCAGACATAAATCCAAATATTAAGAGCGTAGTGATTATCACCTCTATAATGGAAAGAATGCTATTTAATATTGAACCTTGTCTTCCTTTTCAGCACTGTATGAAGCCTGTTTAGCCACAATTTCAAGCCCAAAATACAACTTGATCGCCATCTCCCCAATAAGTCAAGAATTCACAGAGAAAGTAGTAAAAATTCAAATTGGCGAGGTACAAGACAGATCACTGTCTAGTGTGTACACTACAAAAGCAGTCTCCCTTGAAGCCGTGATATTTAACAATGGTGATAGCAAAATTAAGCCAATTCAATAGTGAGCACTAAAGCATCAAGACCGATGATGCATTGCAAGAGTAGGGTTATGGACCGCTATAATGGAGGAAGCAGGTTTTCACAGTAGCACAGAATGGAGTTTAGTAACTTTAAATCCAGATGAAATTTAGAGGGTGTGATAGAGGTATCCATTGTTCAAGCCTACAGGCTGCATTGTTTTAAAAAAAATGATTTATGGGACCTTGTCTTTAAGCTTGTCCAGAAGGAGGATATAATCTGGTAATATGGGCAGACTAGATGGACTGTCGGTCTTTTCCTGCCATCATCATCTATGTTTCTTTTTTTTTATTTGTACTTTTGCACCTTGTTCTCCCTGTGATGGCCCTTATCTGATCGGCTCCCCAGCCCCGTCACCTGGCTCCTCCAGGATCTTATCTTGAGCCATCCTAGCCAAAGGATCAGCTTGCCCAGCCACTGATGTGGAGCCTGCAGATGGTCTATCCTCATCCTGCTGCTGCAAGGTGTTTTCTCCATTTTCCCCATTTCCTCATTGCTGGGGCACGACACATCAGCATGCGTACATGGAAGCACACAGCACCCACCCTTGAACTGGGGTCCCATTCCATCCTACCCTCAGGCTTCAACCTTGGGGCAGTCATGTGGCAGGACAGCCAAGTCTCCCTCCCGGAAGGAGAGCTGTCCTCTGGATGCTCGATCCTCTCCATCCCTGGCCAACCCCTGGCAACCCGCTTGCACCGTGACCTATGGGCCAGCATGGCAGGAGGAGGTATGGATGCCCCAGCCCTATTTCTAGGAGAGGGTACCACACTGTCAAAAGCTTTAGCAAGATCAACTAACATGGCAGAAGTGATCAGACCCTGCTCATACCCAAAAGGATGGAGTCAGTGAGCCAGAGAAGGGAGATGGAAGTGAGTGGAGCAGGGTTTCCTGAAACCAGACTGGAAGGGTAAAGAAGAAGGACTCATAGAAGGAAGAGAGCTGAGAAAGAAATGAAAATGAAGTACTTTCCATTAATTGTTATTTTCCAGAATTTCTTCACTGTTGATTCACACTTATGGTCTAGGGCCAGAGGCACTAGGACCTCTGCTGAAACACATTTTTTTCCGGGGGGGTGGACGCTGGCTACTGACAGCATCTGAGCACCTGCCTGGTGCTGCTGCCTGCCAGCCAATAACCAACTCCAGCTCCTTAATGCACCTCAGTTGTATTTGCCAGGAGAAAACAGTGTAAAGAAATGAGAGAGCTAAAGAGTTTCTAGGCCAAAGGGATAAGGAAAGGATAGAGGAATAAAATAAACAACATAATAAGACACAATCATCAACTTAGTATATAAGGTTGGGCCTACTAGGTAGCACAAGGGTAGCTGGGTCTAAAAGAGCCAGAGCCTCATACCACTAGCTAGACCGGAAGTGGATAGTGGTAAGAAAATACAGGGCAGCAGCTCTGAGCATATGGCTCTGGCAGATGCAAGAGGGAGTTGAAGAATGGGACACCTTGGAAATGAGATGGCACAATGAGCCAAAAGACACCTGATTCTGACAAGGACAACTCCATGCTACCACATAAAAATTGAGTAAACTCATGAGTAAACCCATTTCCCTCTTTCACCTTAGAAGACGAAAGGTGGATCTTAATTGCATTTGGAGTTACAAGACTGGGCAGTGCAAGGAGTCAAGATGTTTTATCTCTCTGGCATCCCTAAGGGTAGTGGTCAAGGCCCAGAAGCACACAGAGAAGAACAAGGGTATACCCTAAAAGAGACTAATGTGGTTAAAGATGGGATTATAGTAATGTAATCTGCTTCTTCTTGCAATCACAGGAGGTACCCTGAGACAAAGCTAGTGCAGTGATTAGAAAAGGGCACAGCCACCCACAGTAGATTAGCTGCGCTGTGAGCATAGATTGGATCATCCTTGAGGCACACATTAGATATTAACTAATAGGCATATAGTCATACAGATAATGTACCCTGGGCAGGGAGAAGGAGGATCCAGTAAGAAGAAAGTTGAAGGGAAAGGCTGTCTTCCTCCACACACAAAAATTCAATTTTTTGGGATTGGAGAAGGACACTAAGGACCCTCACTCCTTTTTCTCCTTTTGTTGGTGAGTGGGCATCAAGGTGCTCAACTCTCTTTATATTTTGCCATAATCAAAAACAATTCCTACAAGAGGGCTATAACATAGGAGATGCCCATTCAGGATATGTAGTGCTGCCAGTACCCACAGCATGAGCGGCCCAGAGGTCCTAGGTCTGACTGAGTGGGAAGTTGGGCAGGCTGTGAATCAATGGTGAAGATATTCTGAAAGATTAATAATTACGGTAAGTACATCATTTTCATATCTTCCAGGAACTAATCATCACCACTGATTCCCACTTATGGGTCTGAGTATCAAGCTTTGCTTCATGTATGCAGAGCTGGCTCACCCAGAAGGTAAGAAAGCACCTCAGCCCTCTGTGTTGGGGAAAACACCTGTGGGCAGGGACTTCTATGGGTCTAGTGGGACCTGAGACTGGCCAGGAACAGGCAGAGGCTTAAGTAGCACAGGAGCAGGAGGGCACACTGACAGCTCTTGGCTACCCTGCAGGAGAAGAAAATTAGTCCCTTGGAACTGTGAGTTGAGTACCTTACACTGGGCCAAAGGTACCAGCTGGGAAGGGTGAAGTCAGGTCATTCACCTGATGCAGAATGCAGTTCTGACCAGCCTGGAGGACACCTTCTAGGCATTGTATGATGCCCATGATAGGTGTCTTGCAAGATTCAGGCCCTTGGCAGAAAGGCAAAAAGGCTTGCCCAACTAACTCACTAGGAGGCAATGCAGCTAGGGGTTAGCTCAGCTGCAACAACAGGTGCCTGCTGAAGGCTGCCTGATGTTTTGCAATGTATGTCTTGGTGTATGCCAAGTAAACACCTTTCTCTCTATAGTATCTGCCTGAGCAGAGTCAATTTGGGAGGTCTATCATATGCAGGACATATAGGCCCAGTCGGGGTCTACAAGACCTGAAACCCCAAGTGGGGTGAGGTACTGCATAGGACCATAGCTGAAGTCCTGAGTGCTGGATGGCACTAGAAGGGATGCCTCTAAACCATCTCTGAAGCTTCCTGAAAGGCTCTAGGGCACCTAGAAAAGAGCCCACTCCAGCACCTCTTAACATGTCTGCCAGGAATCTCTGTTAGAGGTGTACTCAGTGGCTGAGGACAGGTGGAGGTAGATTATGTGTCCTCTGAGAAGCACATTGACAGAGTTGAGGTGCTGGAAAAAGGAGGAGGTGGTATCAGAGAAGCAGGTCCAAAGCTGACCCTGCCACATTTTTTGAAGAACTATAAGGCACAGTCACTCCTCTGTATTGAGACCAGCTGATTGACCCCCAGAGGGCCCATGATTCCTGGTAGTTTGGGCAAAGATGGCAGAGATCTGAGAGGGAAAAGAAACTTGGGGTCTTGACCCTCTGCCTGGGCTACAGGGATGCGTAGAGGACCGCTTTGAGGGGAAGGCCTGCAGGGACCACTCAAACGGGTCAACCTACATTAGAGGAACAACCTACCTAGTCAGTGCTGATGGTGGGAATTCCTGCAGGTGAGGAGAGGAAAGTCCCAATGAGGCAGCTCTAATCTTCACCACTGAAGGAGTCAGCACGTGGCTACAGGGAGAATTCCACCTCCTGCTGTCGTTTGACCCGAGCTGGCACTGGGCTCAGGACTGACAACTGGCATGGAGATGGTTCACCCCATCGATGCAGCTGGTGCCATCCTCTGTGCTGGGCCTGACATCGTGTGGCACTGACCCTGGAACCATACCTGTCACCAGCACTGCAAGCAGCACTAAGAACCATCCTGGTGCTGCAAATGGCATAGGAAATGGGAATGGCCCCAGGATGATACCATCATGGGCATTGCACTCAGTGCCAGGCCCAGGACCAACACCAATACTAACACCATAGTTGTCAGCACATCTGTTAATGGGGTGTCATAGAAACATAGAAACACAGACTTTGACAGCAGATAAGGACCGTTTGGCCCACCTAGTCTGCCCATTTCCTACCTACAAGATAAGCTGCAGATCCTAGTTAACCAACAGCCTATTTCTTCCTACCCCTCAAAATTGCCTTATGTCTGTCCCATGCATTCTTGAATTCTCCCACAATTTTAGACCCCACAACCTCCTCAGAAAGGCTGTTCCATGCATCCACCACACTCTCTGTGAAAAAAATACGTCCTCACATTGCCCTGAACCACCCCCATCTTCAAATTGTGTCCCCTTGTTCTTGCACATCTTTTCTGAAAGATGCTACCCTCTTGGACTTTGTTGATTCCACTGAGGTACTTAAAAGTTTTTATCATGTCCCCACTCTCCTCCTTTCCTTGAGGGTATACATATTAAGCTCCTTTAGTCTCTCGTATGGCTTCTGTTGCAGACCCTGCACCATTTTAGTTTCTCCTCGACTGCCTCTATCCTGTCTATGTCCTTGTGGAGATGGGGTCTCCAGAACTGGACGCAGTACTCCAGATGGGGTCTCATCAACTGTCTGTACAGAGGAAAACAACTTCCTGTTTTCTGCTGGTGTTGCCTCTCTCTATACATCCCATTATCCCCAGCCCTCCCTACTGCCTTCTCACATTGCTTGCTAACCTTAAGGTCATCTGATATGATTACCCCAAGTCCCTTTCCATTTTATTGTTGTTACTACCTCCCCTCCCTTGTGTAACCTTCCCTGGGTTTTGTTTCCCAGGTGCATTATTTTGCACTTCTTTGCATTGAATCCAAGCTGCCATACTTCTGACCATTCCTCCAACTTTGCCAAGTCCCTTCTCATCCTTTCCACACCTCCTTGTGCATCAACCCTGTTGCAGATCTTTGTGTCATCTGCAAAGAGGCATACTTTCCTTCCAGTACCTATGCAATGTCACTTATAAAGACATTAAAAGGAATGGACCCAGTACTGAACCCTGTGGTACCCACTAGTAACCCCTCTTTCTTCAGAGTGGGCTCCATTTACAATTACCTTCTGTGTCCTGTTGTCCAGCCAATGTTTCATCCAGGCTACCACCTGGGAACCACTCCCAGGCTGGTTAATTTGGCTATTATTCTTTGCGCGCGAGACTGTGTCAAATGTCTTGCTAAAGTCTAGGTAGGCTACGCCCACAGCCCTCCCTGGTCTACTACTTTGGTCACCCAGTCAAAGAAATCTATCAGATCTAGTCTGGCATGACCTTCCGCTGTGAATCCATGCTGCCTTGGGTCCTGAGCCCTCTGGCCTCTAGATACTCAACAATTCTTTCCTTCAGAAGTGATTTCACTCATTTTCCCTACCACTGAGGTCTGTAGTTTTCTGCTTCTACCTTGTCTCCCACTTTTGTGAAGGGAATCACATCTGCCCTTCTCCAGTCCTCGGTACCACCCATCCTCCCATGATTTGTTAAAGAGGGTAGTCAGTGGTGTCACTAGTTCTACCCTTAGTTCTTTTAGAATTCTGGGATGAATCCCATCAGGCCCATTGCTTGTCCACCTTCAGTTTTAAGAGTTCTTTCAGAAACCTTTCTTCTGTAAATGGGCTGGTATCAACTTCTGTATCCAGAGTGTTTCTACTGTTTGTTTTAGGTACCTCCCACTTCCTTTGTAAATACTGAGCAAAATATTTGTTTAGTATTCTGCCTTCACAGTCACCCTCTGCCCACCCTCCCTCCTCTTTATTAAGCCTTACTAGCCCTCCTTGGTCTTCCTTCGCTCCTGATGTACCTATAAAGGTTTTATCCCCTTCTTAACAGAGTTGGCTATCTTTTCCTCGGTTTGGGTCTTTGCTGTTCTGACTGCCTTCCCAGCTTCCTTTTGCTTTAACTGATACAGTTCCCTGTCCTACTCCTTCTGTGATTCCTTGTACTTCCTGAATGCTTTCTTTTCTCTTGAACCTTCACTTCCACTTCCTTTGAGAACCATAGTCGTTTCTTACATCGCTTCGTTTTGTTAATTTGCTTCACACAAAGGCTTGTTACCTCTGTGATGGCAGTTTTATTATTCCCATTGTTCTTCCACCCTCCTTTCTGCCCATTTGCTAGTGCATTCCTTAGGCACTCACCCATTTTGTAAAGTCAGCCCTCCTAAAGTCCAGTACTTTTGCCTTTGTATGGCTTGACTCTATTGCTGTGTTTATTGTGAACCATACTGTTCTGATGGTCGCTAGTTCTCAGATGGCTACCCACTTCTACATCTGTGATCCTCTCTTCATCTCCATTTGAGAGACCCAGGTCTAAGATTGCTCCCTCTCGAGTGGGCTCCAATACTAGTTGTCTAAGGCATGCCCTTGTAGGGCATCTAGAATAACCCCACTCTTTGAAGTGGCTGCTGCAACTGCATTCCAGTTAACATCTGACATATTCAGATCACCCATCAGAAATATCTCCCTTTTCTGCCATTCTAAGTATTCTTTCTATCATTTCCTTGTCCATTTCCTCCCTGAGAAGGGGTTCTGTATACAACCCCAATGCGGATTGTGGTGCCATTGCCAGTCTCCAAATTCTACCACAGTGCTTCTTCTCCCTGTTTTCCTTTGTTCTGTTGCCTTGATTCCTTCCCCTTATGTAAAGCGCTACTCCTCCTCCTCTTTACCCTCCCTGTCCCTCCTGTAGATAGTGTATCCTGGTATGTTTATGTCCCAGTCATGGTTTTGTGTGTACCATGTTTCTGTGACTGCCACGATATCCAGATGTTCCTCCTCCATCAAGTCCACTAATTCAGGAAGCTTGTTACTCAGACTACGGGCATTGGTACTCATTGCTCTCCATTTTTGATGGCTTTACCTTCTTTTGCAGCATCTCCCACTGACCTGTCTACCTCGGTCTTTTCTCATTTAGTACCCTGTTTTGTAGGAGAGGCTGGGATTTTCCTGCTGCTTATCAGTGCCTCCCCCTTGACTAGTTTAAAAGCTTCACAGTGAAGCATTTAAACTGATTGCTCAAAAGACTTGTTCTTCCGGACAGATGCAGACCATCCTGCCAGTATAGGCTGGTGTCCCTCCAGGTGGAACCCCAGTCCCCAATGAAGCCAAACCCCTGTGCTCCACACCATTTTTTTCAACCATTCATTAAACTGCATGGTGCAAAGTACCGCTTTCACTCATGCCATTGACAGGCAGCACCAGAGAAGGATATTGTGTGTTATTTGTCTTAGGCCCCTCCCAATTCTACAAAGTCCTTCTGCACTGCTCTCTCTCATGATTAGCCAAGTCATTTGTCCCTAGGTGGACAATGACGTCCAGCCTCAGATTCCCATGCAGCTGTTCTTGTGATCCTGAGGATGGCTTCCTGTCTCTCCAAGCCATGGCACCAGGCAGGCACCTTACTTCAGTTTTCCTGCTCCCCAGTTCTATCCTCCTAATAATTGAGTCCCCACCAGAAGCTGCTTCCTTTCCTTGTTGTGTCCTCTGCCTCCTTCCTGTGGGCCTCCCCTGTGACAGTTGTCCTCAGCCTCCTTAATCTCCTCTGCAGGTGCATCCATAGGGAGCCATGCTCCCCAGAATGGTGTATGGATTGTGGTGTGGAACAACTGACTGGGTGTGCCTTTGTTCCACCATCCTCACCTCCTGAGCCCACTGTGGTCCAACTGCTGTGCTTTGCAACCTCTGAGGTAGTGGTGGTGGCTCTGGTGCTCCTGGATGGGAGAGGTTCCTTCCTACCGTCCAGTGTGGTCTGGGGAAGGTCCCCTTACTACTGTCCAGTGTTGCCTGAAGACGGGCAACTTCCTCCCTCAGGGCAGAGAGTTGTCTGCAAATAGGGCAGCACCTCAGCCCCAGAAAGACTCCCAGAAGACTGCTGCCCCACAGCCATTACATTGCACTACTCCCACATTTTTTTTTTTGTGTGTGTTATTGGTTTGTAATATATAAATATATATATATTTATATTATACAATGTGTATGTATATTGTCAGTGCAGTGTGCTAGAGAGGATATGACAGTGATATGCACCTTGCACTCTTGAGGAAATGATGTCAGAACCCCAGGTATAAGGAACTATTTGTGGGTGGTGGGTGAGGGGTGGGAAGGGTTGGGCCTAAACTGTGCCCTCATAAACAATCAGCTAAAAGCTCTGACCCACTGCTGCAATGAGTGCCTTCCTGTCAGCAAGATGCCTACACAACAATTTGACAGAGAAAATACCTGCTAATCAAACAGAGAAAAATCCACATCCAAGTCAGACACAGGTAACCCTCCCCAGCCCCAAACAAGCCTGGTGGTTTGTGCCTGAAAGCTGTCAGCCCCAAAATAAGTCAGCTGTGCTTAAACTCTTCCTGCACTGAAAATGTTAAGAATTGTAACAAACAAACGTAAACCTAGATCCACCTCCTCTGTTGCTTGAAAGACTGTCTTTTCCTGTTTCACACTGCAGGTTTTCTATGACCACTCCTTAACCACAGTAACGTTGTTAAAAATAGTTTAACTATCACAAACTCCTACACACCAGTAAATTATTTAAAATAGTTTCTGTCCCAAAATCCTAGTAGTCAATCCAGCTACCCCAAGGACAACCAAAATGCAGTATTCAAACACTTATGAAGTTACTTCCAAGATAAGCAGAGTTTGAAAGTTTCTTTTCAACTCCTCAGCCACCTGTAATTCCATGATCTTCCCCACTACCGAGGTGAGGCTGACTGGTCTGTAGTTTCGCTTCCTCTTTGTTCCCACTTTTTGTATAAGGGGACTACATCTGCTGTCCTCCAGTCTCTGGGTACCTCCTGTTTCCAGTGAACCAAACAATAGAGTCCATAACATCTCCTTAAATAAACAAAGAAGAACTGATTATAGGAACAGTCACTGTAACTCTCCAAATATGTATATCAGCTGTCAATATTGGTACACTCTAATATTAAAACCACCTAGGCGCTGAATATTAAGTAAGAACAGGTAGTATAGTATAATAACTAGCGCATGTTAGATAATTATCTTTAACAAGGGCACAAAATAAACATTTCCCAGTAATGGAGTTAGTAGTTCCCATCATAACCTTTAACTTCAAATTCTTTAGCCCTTAGAAACTAACTAGGCCATAAGGCCAACTTTATTAAACTACTCCCACTTCTTAATCTCAAAAAGGAAACCTGACTTTAGTCCAAAATGATAAAGTCTGAATTATCCTCTTTTCTGAGGAACAATTCTCCTTTCTCCTCTCTTGGCTGAGCTGCATATTTTTGGCACCACTTGAGAGCATCGTTGGGGTCCATGAAGAAAAAAACTTTACTGGGGTGTGTGATTCTTAGTCGCACAGAACATACCATGCAGTATTCCAACTTCAGCACGCCTCTGCTCTGTCAAATTTCTTCTCACTTTGTTGAGTGGCATACCCGATGTCCAGGAACATCAGCACATTTTGGCACTAGCACAGGAGTACTCGCTTGTGTCTGGCCGCTATGAAAAGCAAGTCCTGGGAGCAAATCATTTAACATCACATAGTGCATGGGGCCTCTGGGTTGTCTGGATGGCCCGCATGTTACCTAATAAGTTTTTTGAATTGTTGGACTTGGAGGTCACCTCCTCACCAAGTTGCTGAACCATCCACTGTTGCATGAAAAGAAGCAATTGGTCTCCTCTGCTCATTCTGGCAAATCAAGAAGACGGAGGTTGGTAGCCTGAGTCTGATTTTTGAGGCTCTCAATCTAGTTTTAAGGTGTGCATTTTCTTTTATTATCGCAGATACTGCTCCCATAGCTGCATCGACTCTTTTCGTTGTCTCTGAAGAAGTCAGGGTAACAGGCTCCAAGTTTGTTTCAGTGCCAGTCACTCTGTTTGTCAGGCTGTCAAAACTTGTCCAGCCAGACCAGCAACTGAAGTGATCAGTCAATTAATTTTGTGCCCTACTTGATTGTAAAGTCTCTTCACCTGATTCAGCTCCCTCATGGTCGTGGCCTTGCGTTGATCACTTTGCTGGAGCACCAGGAGTAGTTTGGATTTAAATCCTTCTGCAGCCAGCTTATCTCTTTGGATTGCCCATTGAAGATAGGGAATTATTACGTATCTATTTTGGTGAGTTTGTAACTACACTGCTCCTGAAAAATGAAGTTTTAAATGAAAAAATTAATAGGTGATAAATGGAGCTCTATTGAGACATGTCCACCATGCTTGGGTTCCACAGCACCCCATGATCCTATTTCTTCTTTTATTAGTGACTCTAACGTTTTACCTATTATACTAGTAAGGCTAACAGGTCTATAGTTGGTTCGATCTGATCTTGGTCCTTTTTTATAAATAGGTATGACATGAGCAATTGTCCAGTGGTGGGGACTACCTTCCTGTAATGATTTCGAAAAAGTGCCTCAATTGGTTCACACAATACTCCTGCCACTTCCTTTACTAATCTGGGTTGGATTCCATCGGGCCTACTGACTTTGTAGGACTGAGTTTGATAAGTTTGTCTCTTTATTTTTTCAGAAGCAACTGCCATATTACTTCCCAAGCTCCATAGTATCATAGCTAGTAGTATTACTATGCCGATAGATGCTTTCAAAATACTCATTAAATCCCTCCGCCATCTCTAGGTAATCTGTTATTTGGGTATTCTCCTTTACTAGTGGGCCAATGTCATTTTATTATTTTTCCTAAGGCTTCCTACATACTTATAGAAAGCCTTTTTATTATCCCTACCTTCTTGACCAGTCTAAACTCCATTTAGGTTCATGTAGGTAATTTTCAAGCTGAATTAGACTTGACGTCCATAATGCTTGTCTTTCTAAATATATATATATATATATATATATATATATATATATATATATATATATATATATATATATATCCCTTTTCTAAAAATCATTTACTTTCCCAGAAGAAACTTGTCTAGTCTATTTTAAAATAGTCCATACTTGTACTGGTTACTACTTCTGGTGGCAGTGAGTTCCATCCAGATACCACTCTCTGGCTAAACCAATGCTGTGGTAGAGTTTGCCATTTTTGAAGTGTTAATTGAAAAGGATGTCCCTAGGTTCATATTTTGATTTTCTCAAGATTAACCCTAAGTCTGCTATCATGCAGTATCACGTATACATTTAAATAACAAACAGTAATCCCCTAGTTCTTCTATACTCTGATGTATACAAATTTAACTCCTGCAACCTTTCTGGATAGGACATATCTCTTAGCCCTTTAACAGACTTAGTTGCTCTTTTCTGTATTCGCTCTAAGCTGTGGATGTCTACTTTCTATATGGGGCCCACACCTGCACACAATACTCTAGGTTGGGTCTAATCAGGGCATTATAGAGGGGCATAACCACCTTCCTATCTATAATTGTTATATGCCTCAGTATACAATTTAGTATCTGGTTGTTTTTCTTACTAATTTATTGCAATGAGAGCTGATTTTAGATCTGCACTAATTATAACCCTAGATCCCTTTCCTTAGTAGTTCTTCTGAGTTCAATGTTGTCTGATTTATAAGACAAGTTGTTATTTCTTTTACCCAACTGCATAACTGTGCATTTATTTTCGTTCAATTCAAGCTTACTTTTTTTGTCCATTTTGTATACTATTTAGTGCAACCTGCAAATCATTATTGTTCTTTTGGGTATTTGTTATAGATCCAATTCTGCAGTCGTCCACAAATTTTGTCACCAAATATCATTATTTGGAATTTTTAAAAGAGGTTATGTAAATATTAAAAGACAAGGGCCCAGGAACAGAGCCATGGGTACCCACTAGTCACTATCTCCCAATTTGACTTTTCCCCAGATTACCACTCTCTGCCTTTTTCCCTCAGCCCAGTAGCGTAGCAAATTCCCAGTGGGCCTGGGTGCAAGGCGATGTTACAGGGCCCTTCCTAGTTTTGAATAAATATCAAAATTATGATTTGGTCCCCTAAAACCTTGTGGGCCCAGGTACCACTGCACCCTGGCACCCTTGTAGCTATGTCCTGTCTCAGCCATGCATCTCTCCAGTTTACTATGTTAATATCAAACCTATATTCCTTAAGAGTATTTATTAATTCCTGATGTGGAAGTTTATCAAAGCTTTTTGAGAATTCTAAAAGATAACATCTATGCTATTTCCCTCATCTAGAGCCTTTCCACCTTCTCATAAAATACTAACAGGTTTGTCTGGCAAGATCGATTTTTTGAAACCGTGCTGCACTGGGTCCTGTAGCTTACTTGTCTCTAGAAATTCCATTATATCATCTTTTAAGATTGATTCCATAATCTTTCCCATGACTGACATCAGGCTAACTGGTCTGTAGTTTTGTAAATCTGTTTTGATCCTTTCTTAAAGATGAGTATTACTAATGCCTCTCTCCAGCTCTGTGGGACAAGTTCCATATCTAGAGAGGTTTGAAAAATATGAGTCAAAGTGCGGCTATTTGTTCTGCCAGTTCATACAGCACCCTAGGATGGATTTCATCAGGTCCTTGTGATTTGTTTATATGTAATGTTTTTAATTTATCAAGTACATCTTGTACTTGCATCTGTATATGTGCCCAGGCATAGAGCTAAATTTGTCTTCTATCTTAAATGAAGTAACTGGATTAAAAAGCGAACAAAAATATTTGTTCTGAATTTCTGCAGATTCTTTGTTATTTAGTATATCCTCTTGTTCATTTTAAAAGGTCAGTATTATTGCTACTGTTTTGTTTATTATTTATATAAGAATAAAATGTCTTATAGTTATTTTAACTAGTGATGCCAGCTTAAATTCATATTCATTTTAAGCTCTTTTGATCTTCCATTTGACTTTCTTGACAAGATTTCTATATTTTATTATGGCTTGTATATTATTGTGATTTTGATTTTTTTAAAACCATCTTTTTTTTGTTTTAGGTGTTAACTATTTAGGAGTACCTTTTTATATGCATACTTCTCATACTTGGGTATACATGCTTCTGTTTTTGTTTTTAGCTTATTAACCAAGGATCCACACATTTTATCTACAGTATGCTTTTCAAATTCCTTTTCCAGTTTCTTGTCGCCATTGTTTTTTGTCAAAGTGGGAAAAATGGCCTTGGTAAAGTTCAGGACTGTAGTCTTTCCTTCCCTATAGTCTTTACCACTTCTTTAATTTGAAAAAGATTGACTGGTGGTCGCTATTTCCTAATGGATTGCTAATGTGTACATTCTGTACTATTGGACCCAAATTTGTTAAAATCAAATCCAGGGTATTGTATGCCCTGGTATTTTCTGTTACTAGTTGCTCGAGTTCTATCTGGTTTACTGCATCTAAAAACTGTATATTTGTTTTGGTTTTACCTTCTAGCTTTGTCCAGTTTATATCTGGAAAATTAAAATCCCGGTCAGTATAATTCTATCTGCTGTATCTAAATTCTGATACTATTTAATAGTTCCAAATAATTTTCCGGACTAATTGAAGGTGGTCTGTACAACAGACCCAGTTTGATTTTGGTGCTCCTTTTGGTATGAGTTTTAGCCATATCATTTCCAGATCGTCTTTTCCTTTTATTTCTTTGCATTGTATTGTTTCATCAATGTATATCGCAATGCCCCACCTCTTCTTGATTCCCTTGATAGGTAAATAAGTTATAGCCAGCTATTTCCTTGTCCCATTTGTCCTCGGTTGACCACCAGGTCTCTTTAATGAGTGCAATTTGTATTTTTTGATTATATAGTAAATATTGCAGTTCTTCAAACTTATTTATCAAGCTTCATGCATTTATTAATACGCCTCCACCTTCCTGCAGATCAACAGTTTTATGTGCTAGGTTATGAGTCTTCCTCTTCCTTTATCCAGTTTAAATGAAAGGATATAATACCATTCATTTTCCTACTCAGTATTTGAGTACCCACTCTGTTTAAGTGTAATCCATCACTTTTGAACAGTATGTTTTCCTAAAGGTCCCTGAGTCATCCATAAATCCAATATTGTTGTATTTACAAAAGCATGCAGTCATATAATGATCGTCTCTATCTCTGGATTTTTAAAATCATATTTCCCATGAGTTGGGAGCAAGCCTGATATGATTATGTCTCCTTTCCTTTCTTTAATTTTATTTACTATATATTGATAGTATTGTATGATGGCTTCTGTACTGCGATATCTCACATAATTTGTACCAACATGAAGTATCACTAAAGGTGTCTGTAGTCCTCCATTAGTCCATTTAGTAAATAGCCTATGTCTGACATTTTCACCCCCGATAAGAGCTCACAGTTGTGTGCAGTTTTCTGCCTTAGCACACTAATGAATCAATGCCTCTAGTTATGGAATCACCTATGATTAAGATGTCTTTTTTCCTATTGTTAGGGCACAATTTTCTACTGTGGGGTCTGGGTTCATAGGTTCTGTTTCTTTCCTGATACTGTGGTCACTTCCATGTTTGATTGCCGTGTCTTTTCGTAATGGGTGTTTACTCACCTGGTAAAGGTGATTGTGTTGGTTGACATCCATGGCACTCCAGACATTACCTCATGGGTTTTAGCCCACCTGATAGGCTGTGATACACATCACCCTAGGATCAGATGTCTTGTATATCCGGGTCCCAGAAACCCCTGTTCTCCAGTTTGAATCTTCCATAGCTGAAATCAAAGTTAGTGCAAGAGCAACCACAAGAAAAAACACACTAACCATTTTATACAATAATGCAGACTGAGTTGGTAAGTACATGTGGCCAAGGGCCCCTAGTTTATTTATCTATTGATACAATCTAAACTTGACCTGTAAGTGGTCGACGGTCGGCATCATTGATGTCTTTAGTAAACTATGGTTTAATTCCTTTTAGTGAACTATGTTATAATACCCTCAAGACAACTCTTCTGCTTAGTGAAAATCCTGGTCAATCTGAGCACTCTGTCGGACACGTCTTGGAGTGCCATGGATGTCAAACAACACAATCATCTTTACCAGGTGACCTGCCCGACATTATCTCATGGGTAGATAAGAAGCAGTACTGTACCCTAGGGAGGAAGACAGAGTGGTCTAGAATTGAGATGAAGAGCTGGCAGCTGAGGAGGACCTGGGTGGCAAAAGTGGGCTGTAACTTGTACAGGTGCTCCAGTCTATAGTGTCTGGTGAATGTATGGATGGAAGTCCATGCACCGCCTTGCAGATATCTTCTGAAGACATGTTTGCCCTTTCCGCTAAGAAGTGGCCACTGCTCTCATGGAGTGGGCCTTGATACCTTCTGGGGTGTCAGATGTTTGGCCTTGTAGGCTTCCTGGATGGTTCTCTTGAGCCAGCCAGCAATGGTAATCTGGAGGTGGCCTTGCCTTGTCTTTGTCCCTTGTGATAATGAACAACCTCTCTGTTTTGCATAATGGTAGAGTTCTAGATATGCAAATGGACAGGGTGATCCTGACATCCAGATGGTGTGGGACAGGCTTATCACCAGGTTGAGTGTCTCCAGTGAAGGTAGGCAACTCAATGGGTTGTTCCCTGTCAAAAGTGGAGGAGACCTTTGGTTGGAAGGCTGATACCATGCGCAGGCGTGCCAGCACGAGGTGAACACCATGTAAGGTTCCTTGCATGACAGCTTGCCTAGTTCCCCAATCCTTCGGGTTGAGCAGATGGCGATGGGGAAGCAGGTTCAGGACCCCCCCTAACAGGTTCACTTCATGTAGTGGTTCAAAGGGGCTGTACTGGAGAGAATCCAATACCAAAGGGAGGTCTCAGGGAGCAATGGAAGGTCTGACTCTGGGTCATAGTACTTCCACTGCTTTCAATAAGTGCAAGGCATCTGGGTGTGCCCCTGGACTGTGTACCCCAAAGGGACCAATGGCTGCTCCAATGGCTGAGAGCTGTACCCTGAGAGATGAGTGGGCCAACCCTTGTCTACTCCCTGTTGAAGGAATAAGAGGATGGTGGACATGTTCACTAGCTTGGGATCCTTATCCTGTTCTTGGCACCACTTCACAAACACTAACCATTGTCTACCATAGGTAGAGGCAGTCAAGGATCGTCTGGATTGAAGCATAGTGGATATCACTGATTCATGATAACCTGCTGTAATCAGTCTCTTTCTTTTGGGAGCCAGGCTGTGAGTTTTAGTATCCGTGGGGCCGGGTGTACTACACCAGTCTCTGGGTCAGCATATCCAGCTGGTAAAGTAACCTTGAGACTGTCCATCGTCATAGCCAGTACTGTGGCAAATCAGGTTCTCTGTGGCCAGTAGGGTGCTACTAGAATGATGGTTCATCGTGATGTTCGGATCTTGGCTAGTACTTGGGGTAGCAATGGGATGGGGAAAATGTATGCCAGATCCCGAGACCAGGGTTGTGACAGGGCATTGGTTCCCTGTGACGGGTTTCCTGTACCTTGAATAGAACTCCTTGGCCTGGGTGTTTTCCGCTGTGGCCATGAGATCCATAGATACAGGTCCACAAGTCTCCTGTATCATTTGGAAGAGGCTGGGGTGGCGCCTCACCGCCTGGTGGACTTGTTGCGCGGCTGAGCCAATCTGCTCGCACATTGAGCTTGCCAGCGAGATGAACTGTGCCGAGATGGGTGAGGTTGACCTGTGCCCAGTTGAGAACTGGCCACCTCCCTCAGCATAGCTCTGCTTCTGGTACCCCCTTGTTTGGCGATGTATGCCACTGAGGCCTGGTGGTTGAATCATATCAGGACTGACTGACTGGAAATGGAGGATCTGAAGCTCTGAGGGCATGGTATACTGCCCTCATTTCCAGGACGCTGATGTACAACTTGGCCTCTGATGTTGTCCATTTGCCCTGTGCTGTCAGGTCGCCTAGGCACTCCCCAGCCCAGTAGGCTTGTGTCCGTCTCTATAGTGGCATTTGAGGATGCCTCTAGTGGAATCCCTCTGGTGAGATTGGAGCTCACTGTCCACCGTGTTAGTGACTGTCTTACTGATGGTGGTAATGGAACTATGACATGTAGATTGTGCTAGTTCGGTGATCCCGACTGAGGATGTAGGTCTGTAGTGGTCGTGTGCCACCTGGCCCAAGGGATCAGGTCGATGCCTGACACCATGCAACCTAGTAACTGGGCTAGGCAAGCTCTCAGGAGGTGAGAAGAGTCTTGTTAGGTTGAGCACCCTTGTCTGGGATGGTTTTGCCCAACCCTGTGACATGTCGATTTGTACTAGGTGTTCTATCTGTTGTGTGGGCACCAGATAACTCTTGGCTTGGTTCACCCACCTAGCCGTGCTCCTTGAGTGCTCTCAGAGTGAGCACGGTGTCTTGATGTAAATTCTCCTTGGAGCATGCCCGAATCAGCCAGTCGTCCAAGTAGGGATGATATCGAGACCTTGTTCTCGGAGTCTGGCTACCAGTACTACCGACACCTTGGTAAACACTCTTGGTGCTGAGGTAAGACTGAAGGGTAAGGCCTGATATTGGTAGTGCAGGCCTCAGGATGTGGAATCTGAGGTATTGTCTGTGTTTTGGTCTCATAGGAATGTGATGGTTGGCGTCCTTCAAATCTATGGATGTTGAGGTAGTCACCTACCTAGATACTACGTGAGTCGACTTTATGGTCTCCATTTTGAATCTTTGGGAGACTACATGCTGGTTGAGATGTTTCAGGTCCAGAATGGGCGTAGTTCCCCTGATTTCTTGGGCACGAGGGAGAAATGGAGTAAACTCCTAGTTTCTGATCGTGAAAGGGGACGGGCTCAATTGCTCTGTTTTGTAGCAAATCCAACAAGATTTGTTGGACTGGATGAGTTGTTGCCTTCCTTTTGGCAATGGGGAGCTTATGAACCTGTGTGTGATGGGGATTGGGACAGCTCTATGGAGTATCCTAGCGACACCACCTCTTGGACCCACCTGTCTGAGGTTGTGCAGAACCACTGATGTCTGAAGAGCGACAATCTTTGTCCCATGGGAGGACACTGCTCCCGCCTGTGTGGAGTTCTGGACAAGTAGTCATTGTTGTTTCCCTATTACCTCTACCTCTTCCTCTGAACTTGGACCCATGTGGTCTGAAGGAGGAGGCTGGTAAGTATGGGTGAAGTAACTGCAGTATCCGCTGTGTTTTCCTCTGCTTCGAAAAGTATTGTTCTGATAATGGGTGTCTCTGCTTGATGAGACTTGTCCCCCCAAACCTCCACCTAGTGGAAGGAGATAGGTGCCTATTCTTATTCTTGAGAAGGTCTTTGCCTCCTCTTTTGTTTTAGGAATTCCTGTAGGCCCTCCCAAAAACATGTTTTCCTTCATAGGTAAATTTTGCAGTAGTGTTTTGATTCATTGTCAGCTTCCCATAATTTTAGCCACAATGTCCTTCTAGCATGGTTAGTGAAGGCTATAGCCCTGGCATTCAGTCTGAAAGTGTCCACCACCAAGTCCACCAGGTATTTGGAAGCATTGAGAGTGCATTCTAACAGTTCTGCCTCTCTAGATTTTGGGTTTGCCTGCTCAAGGAGTCCTCGAGCCAGCGGATCTGGGCATGTGCGGTGTAAATGGCGTAGGGAGGCTTTGGTGGCCGTAATTGATTTAAAAGGCCTTTTTAACATATCTTCCACTCTTTTATCTGTGGGATCCTTTAGTGATATGGTTCCGCATGGCAAAATTGTCTTCTTACTGAGTGCCGCCACCTGAGGGTCAATAGTTGAGCTGTGCACCAGTTGCTGGCCTTGTCCTCTTGAACCGGTACATGTGATCCAAGTTTCTCTTGTTTGACATTCTACCAGGCTCTGTGGATTGCTATTCTTTGTTGAAAATATCCTCTATTGCTGGACATACTGGGAATGTCTCCTTGATCGTGGCCTTTTGTTGAATCATGGGGTCTAATTTTGACTCTGGTTTGCCTTCTTCGACGTCGAACTCCATAGTGACCTTTGACTATTTTCAAAAGGCCTGGAACCATGTCGAAAGAGCAAAGTTTTGATGTGAGAGATAGCACAGATTGTGGTTCCATGTCCTTGTCATCGGTCTCTGCCCCTCTTCCTCCTCCAGTATCTCTTTTCTGCTCCAGAATACAGCTTGTGGCTGTCTGGTGTTGAGTCTACAGTGGCGTGAAAAGTATTTGCCCCTTCCTGATTTTCTCTGTTATTGCATATTTGGCACACTGGATGTTTCAGGTCTTTAGACAAAATGTTATATTAGATAAAGGAACCTGAGTGAACAACTAACACTTGTTTTTTTTTACTTATTTCATTTATTTAATGAAAAAGTTAACCAACACCAACTGGCACTGTGTGAAAAAGTAATGCCCCCTTACACTTGATAACTGGTTACGCCACCTTTAGCTGCAATGACTGCAACCAAACGCTTCCTATAATTCAATATCAGTCTTTCACATTGCTGTGGAGGAATTGTAGCCCACTCTTCCTCAGAACTGCTTTAATTCAGTAACATTGGTAGGTTTTGAGCATGAACTGCTTGTTTCAGGTCCTGCCACAGCATCTCTATTGGGTTTAGGTCTGGACTTTGACTAGGCCACTCCAAAACTTTAATTTTACTTCTTTTCAGCCATTCTGATGTGGACTTGCTTTTGTGTTTGGATCATTGTCTTGCTGCATGACCCAACTACGCTTCAGCTTCAGCTGACGGACGGATGACCGGACATTCTCCTTAAGAATTTTCTGGTACAGAGCAGAATTCATAGTTCCTACAATTATGGCAAGTCGTCCAGGTCCTGAGACAGTAAGCAGACCCACACCATCACACTACCACCACCATGTTTGACTGTTGGTATGATGTTCTTACTGTGGAATGCTGTGTATGCTTTCACGAACATTATGGGATCCATGTCGTCCAAAAGTTCCACTTTGGACTCATCTGTCCATAGAACACTTTCCCAAAGGCTTGTGGATCATCCAGGTGCTTCTTGGCAAATGAGAGATGAGCATTTATGTTCTTCTTGGTTAGCAGTGGTTTCCACCTTGCTACTTTCCCATGAAGCCCATTTTTGCCAAGTCTCTTTCTGATTGTGGAGTCATGAACACTGACCTTAGCTGAGGCAAGAGAAGCCTGCAGTTCTTTGGATGTTGTTTTAGGATCCTTTGAGACTTCCTGGATGATTTTACGCTCGCCTTGGAGTAATTTTGGCAGGCCGCCACCCTGGGAAGATTCACTACTGTTCCAAATGTTCTCCATTTGAGATTATGTCTCTCACTGTGGTTCGATGGAGTCCCAGAGCCTTAGAAATAGCTTTGTAACCCTTTCCAGACTGATAGATAGCAACAACTTTTTTCTGATCTTTTCAGGAACTTCCTTCGATCATGGCATAATGTGCTTGTTGAATCTTCGCAGTGGCAACGTGACTCTGATGGTAAGGTCAAAATAAGTGAGGTTTATATTGAGCAGGGCTGGCTGTAATCAAGCCTGGCTGTGTTCAATCAGCTGACTCTAATTATCCCTTTAATTGGGTTGATTTAATTAGGGGGCAATTACTTTTCACACAGTGCCAGTTGGTGTTGGTTAACTTTTTCATTAAATAAATGAAATAAGTAAAAAAACAAGTGTTATTTGTTCACTCAGGTTCCCTTTATCTAATATTACATTTTGTCTAAAGACCTAAAACATCCAGTGTGACAAATATGCAATAATAGGGAAAATCAGGAAGGGGCAAATACTTTTCACGCCACTGTACATTATCTGGATGGTCTTCATTGGATCCCCTCACAATATCTGGCTCCGGGATGGTGCGTAGTTACTCTGTGCTGAGTAAGGATTCTAAAGTCTCCCTTATCTTCAGCATAAAATTCTATTGGCTCTCCATCATTGCTACTATGGCCTGCTGGTTCTGGAATAGAATAGCTCCAGGATCCATCCAAGTAGAGCCGCTGGACCCTGGATTACCGGAGCCCATGACAGAAGTCTGCCCCAGTGATAAGTCGTCGTCATCATGAAGACAGGTGGGACAGAGGGGCCTGGAGCATGTGGCAAGAGGGTAGAGCTGCAAGAAGTGCATTTCTTGGCCTTGACCATCTGGATGAAGAGACAAAAGAAAAGGAGGCGTATGGTTAGGACTGAGTGATAATGGGCCATCGACATATTGGGTACCCCATAGCTGTGTAATACAGCTTAACCAAATACAGGCATCCTAGGATAGAATTGCTCTAGGTGCTGCTGAATCACGCTGACCTGGAGTGGATGTATGTAGAACTGTGGGCATGGTTTGCATGGGGGTCGCTATAGTGAGGGACCCAGCATGGAGAAGGCCACTGTGATGTCACCATGGGAGGGACCATCAAGTTCTTTTACAGCATATGGGGTCGCATGGAGAGGGACCCCATGTGAAGGTATGGGGTGCTGGGGGAGGGTAGTTCAGGCATTTCAGATTAGTTTTTGCCCCAAGAGAAAACAGCATGCCAGCAGCCTAGTTACATGTCAGCAAAAACAATATATATTTATATCTCTGATGTCTCTTTCTCTGTATAAAACACTCGAGGACTCTGTGTGGCCATTAAAATCATCCTTAGCAGGAATAAAAAACACACACTTTGCTGCCAGAGGCAGGTATCTGATTCACTGAGCCACCAACACTGCTTCCCTGATGTTGGAAGGAGGGTGAGAAATCAGTGTAGCGCTCATTTGCTAGGGCCATCAATGAATGTGGCATCACCTTAGAATTGCAGCAGTGTTCTTGTTTTCTCTTAATTTTCGCTCTGCAGCATTAATAAATCGAAGTTTATCATCCCTTCTGAGGAGAGAAGGCAATCCCACTCAACGGTAGGCCTGGGTCTGCGATGGCTGGAAGTAGGCCGAGACAACCAGGTGGCTGAAATCGCACGGAGAATACGAGAACAAATCCTCCAGAATGAAGAATTCCCTTAAAAGGTGAAAACGAGAGGGACTGGCACTGTGTCCCTAATCCTTGTTGTGTGAGGCTATCCAACAGTGGAAGCAGCAATGAGACGCCGAGGCCATGCTTTGGGCGCTGGGCGTCGGGGAGAAGCCACACAGTATTTGCAGCAGGCCTGAGGCCTGAATTTGAAATTTGTTTTCCGGAGCATAAAGGAGGCTTGAACAAGCAGAGACGTGAGCTCTCAAGTAGAGTTGTCCTTCTGATTAAAACTGCAGGGCAAGGTGGACCAGTAGCTCGCACGCTTACTGAGCCGAGTGGAGACTTGAGGAGCAGCTAGGTAGCAGGGTGAGCAAAGCAGGGAAGGTGCAGGTGGACAGTAGAGGTGCAAACCAACCTGGAGACAGAAAACACCCTTTCTGGTGAGAAAACAGGAGACTCGGTGCTGGGACAAACCGCAAAGCTACTAAACGCCTCAGATAGGTGCAGAAACATTCGCTAAGCTTGAGTAAGCCATAAAAAAAAAAAAAAAACTTTTAAATAGGCCAGGAGGCCAATCAGTAATGAACCCTTTTAAATCAAAGCACATTGTGGCTCTAACGACAAAACTTACTGGCTTTTAGTTTGCAGCTCAAAAAGAGACTAGCAAAAAACAAAAAACATCATGCTGCTTAATTCAACTTCCCTTTAGGGACTATGATAAATGCTGGAACAACTGCAGCAGAGATAGCATAATGAAACTGTGGGTTATGCAGTTTTACACAATTGTAAAGGAGAGGCCTACCTTCCTAGGGTAGAACAACAGGGTTCCTGGTGTGCTAGTAGCCTGATCAGATGCATGATTTGAACTGGAGAACAGGGTTTCTGGGACCTGGATATACAAGAAATCTGATCCTAGGGTCATGTGCATCACAGCCTATCAGGTGGGCTAAACCCATGAGGTAATGTCTGAGTGCCATGGATGGTCAACCAATCACAATGTCTCTTTCTTCCTTAGATTTTTTTAACAGCTTTTTTAGTTCTCTAAGACATTTGTTGTACCTTAATTTGGATGTGTGGGTGCACCTTTTTCGCTTGTCTATATGCTTTATTTCTGGAGTTGAGTGGAATCCTACTCTTCCTGTTATACTTTCTTTTGAAGGTATATTTTCTTCTACCAGTTCCTGAAGGAATGATTTTAATTCATCCCACATCTGCTCTATTCCCAGACCCTGGAAACTATTAACCCAGTCCCATTGCATTGCCATAGGTCTTCATTTATTGTAATCTGCCAAATCATATCTTTCAACCTCTGTTGCTCCCACAGAGTAACTACCTGTATTCTCAGTGTAAACTGTACCATGCTGTGTTGCTCTCTGTTAATGGCTCCTAACTTTGCTATTCTCTATTAAACTCCCCAAGTTACTGATTACCAGGTCCAATATATTGTTTTCTCTGGTTTCTCCTGCACATGATTTATAGTAGTTATGCTGTCCAATGTTTCCAAAATCTCCGCTTCAATTGGTGTTGAAGGACCCATGTATCCCAACATATTCCGGGAAGTTAAAGTCTCCAACTGTTAGTAGTTTTCCCAGGATCCTGATCTCTTATATATTTAACAAAGTCCAGTGTGCTAGTGCTAGAGAGGGATGGAAGTCTATAACACACCCTATAATTACCTTTTCCTCGTTGGTGGGTAGAAGATGAACCCAAAGTTGTTCTATGTCTAATTCTGAATATGTTTGTGTAACCCTAGGTGGCACTGTCCCAAGGGATCCTACCCCTGCCTGCTTGACCAAATGCAGTTTGAGGGGCCTGGGTACTGAAAACAGGTATCTCCACCGGAGGACAGGGTTAGTGGTAGCATAGCTGACCTGGGTACAGCCCTCTGGGACACTGTTACACCCTCTTTTCCCTCTAATAGCCTAAATGGTTCACATAATACACAATTGCAATTTACTCCTGACAACAGTTTTAACCCCACACTTGTTGCACTTACCACCAGGTCTGGTTCAGCTGGCTCAGCCCTGAGACCCCTGTAAAATAAGATTTAGCATGACAACCAGCAGTATTTCAGTGCTGTTTGTACAGAGATACACACAACCAGTTTCAATGCAAAATATTTAGATCTGATTTATTTAAGGGCAGTAACAGGAAGAGGCAGAATCTGGTGGTTGATTCAAGAACTGAAAGATTCAGGTTATAAGGCATGCACTTTAAGGTCCCTGTATCACAGTCAGGCAAACTCTGGGTACCCAGTTGGAACTACGGCTAGCCTGAAGCATTGCCCAGGGTAGGCAGGCATTGCAGCTGTTTGGGGCCTGTGATGGAAAGAAAACATGCATGCACTTAACCCATAATTTAAAATCCAGAGCGGATGGCTCAGTCCCAAAATGATTAGCAACAGCAATTAAATCAGTTGACACACTTTATTTTGAGCTTTGTTGCAGTGAGCTACCCTGGTGTTTACTCACGCTACCCAGTACAGGATGCAGGATGGACGAAATGGAGACCTCAGGATGAAGTGCTGGATTGCCAGGAGAAGCAGGGCCCACATAAAGCACTGTGGTGCCGATCCTGTTAGTTGGTGTTGAGCAGGGGCCGAATCCCAGGCGGGCTCTCGTTGGTTGTATCTCTGTGGCGCGTTGTCTGGGGACAAGGTGGCAAGGTCCAGACCGGGTGAACAGTTCAGAGACAGTCTGGTGAGTGCTGGATACAGCTTCCAGCAAGCGTGACATATTCAAGCAATGGGGAACCATATCACGACCCACTATCAGCAGTCAGCACACTTATAGTAAAAGCAAGGTAAATACCACAGCTCAGATGACAGTCCGGTTGCAATCCACAGTGTCTCTGCGCAAACCGTATGCTTTGTGGCAGTCTCAAGTCCTGAAAGGCTGATCACACCAAGGCAAATCTTTGGTCCACACCAGGCGAATTTCACTTGTCACAATTCAGGATTCTGGTCACAATCACAGCAAATTTGGATAGAGTCCAGTGTCTCTGTTATGGCGAAAACTCCCTCACAGGAAAGATGGGATAGGCAGGCCAACACAGCCTTCCCACCAGTTTCTGCGCTACTATGCAGGAGCAGCTGTTCGAATGTCTCGAGCTGTTCACTCTTCCAACCCCAAACTCAGACTGACTCACTGCTGCAGGCAGTTTGGGACTTTCCCTAGATCGAAAGGTTTGTGTAACCCCCTGCAAATGGGGGTTCCCAAAAGTCTTCCAGGAGCTTGCCTGAATGCTCCAAGTATAGGCGTGTTCGGTGTCTGAGCTGTTTAAATGTGGTTCCAAGTGAGTGCTATTTGAGCCTCCACATAGTGTCTCTTTAAGAGCTGTCTGCTTGCAGACTTAATTAGCTGTATGGGAGGACTGTGTATTTAATGCTCGAATCCTGCCCGAGCTGCTGTCAATTCGCTCAGTCTCTGCTGTTGCTACATGTGCAGGGGAGCCTTGTTGAAAGATATAACTATTTGTCAGAAATCATTTAGAGTGACTGAGAAAATGTAGTTTATCTAACCTGCCTTAATTTCAGCAAGAACTGTTTCAGTGTAGCTCTTTCATTTTGGTCATGAATAGCTGACTTGGACCAATCAGGATGATAGGAAGACCTAAAATGGAGCCTGTGGATGAATCGAGACTTGACTCTCAATTTTGAGCCAGCCACAAGGGGATTGTATGGGCAGTGACTCTGGGAAATGTAGTTTTAACCTTGGCGCCTTTTTCCACCAACAGAGGGAGACTTATTGTAAGTGACAGCCGAAACAGCCAACAGAATGGTGGGGAGCTAAAGGAAATGCCCTGTTCTGTGACTGGAAAGATCAGATCAGTTGTGGCAGTGAAGACAGAAGGAGCTCTGTGCTTCTGCGGTGTATAGTTCATACGAGAAGCGCTGTGAGGCCCTGAGGTTCGGCCTTCAGCTGTTGTAAGTGCCAGTTCGGACTGAATCGGATTGTGAGGAGAAAGAAGGAAGTCTGAAGAGTGAGACCAGGATCACCCTGTAGAAGACTGGAGAAATTGCTGAATCACGCTTGGTCTGTCAGGAACTGAAGCTGCTGTGTGTGCTCCGGTATTTTGCAGTAATTGCGATTGGGATCGAGGTGCAGCCTGCCTGGTATAGTACTTTTCTTTTACATATGAATGTGCATAGTGCTTCTGGGAATCGCTATTTTCAATCCCCATGCTGTGTGCTGTGTGTTGAAGCTGGAAGCAAACCCCAGTTTAGCTTGGACTGAATACGTTTGATATCAACTGCAGTGCGGTCCAGTTACAAGGGCCCCATCTCCATGCCTTGTTGTTCTGGCAATCCAGAAGAACATCCACCTTCCGTCCTCAGCTTGGCTATTGTGAGTATAAATCACAGTATTCCCCTGCAGTCTGTTTTCAATCACAAGTGTGTCATCTAATTCTTGTTGTTTCCTGCTTCAGGGACTGAGCCACCCGGCTCCGGATTACAAGTGGGTGTTGTGCATATATTTTTCTTCTACAGGGGCCCCATCCATCTGCACCTGCTGGCCAACTCCGAGCAATGGACCTGGCCAGCCCCCAACCTGGGTACCCAGAGTGTGACTTTTCAGACCCTGTTTGTGTGCAGAGTACTGTCATTTAATGCCACCAATTAACCTGATTTCCTCCTGTGTCAGATTTGTTGTTGTTATACTATATACTGTCTGTGGCATTGGTACTTATGGAAACAATGTTGTGTTTTGCTGTGTATGTTGGTTTAACCTTATTTTACAGGGGTCCTCAGAGACGGCTGCAGAATCAGTCTCGAGGGTAAGTGGTATCTATATGAGTGAACAGTGTATGTACGCTGGGTATTGGAGCTGTAACTCCGTGTACTGTGTGAGCCACTAGAGGAAATAAAGGGTCTCAGTGTCCCAGAGGGCTGTGACCACGTTAGTCTAACCACTACCAACCCTGACCTCTGGGTGGAGGCACCCTCCATAGGACCTAGGGCCCCTCAACCTGTCCGTAGTCAAATAGGCAGGGGTAGTAGCCCTTGGGATAGCGCCACCTAGGGGTTACATTTGATTCATTGATTTATCTGTCTGTCACAAGCAGAGCTCCCTCCAGGTCCATTTAGGTGCCAAAGTGTAAAACTACAATTCCTACAGAAATTCACTCCCACAAGACCCTTGGGGACAGACTCCATTTTAGGGTCCCAAAGGTACTGATTGGTCCAAACCAGCAGTCCAGAACCAAGATGGTGGAGATTAACAGAAATGCCCATGCTGCAAAGAAAGGCAGGTCAGACAAACTACAATAATATTATTATTATTATTGCAGATAATCAGTAAACAGTCACAGATTCTAGTAGGGCTCCTCTGCAAATAGCAATGGCAGAATGCAGCAATATACTGCAGACCGGTGGGACTCAAGCCTGAAACTACTCGGCCCCTACCCAAATTAATTATACCCTACTAAATAGGCAGCTCTTAAAGAGACAGGCACGGAGGCTAACGGGCACTCACGTGCAAACACTTTTAAATGGCTGGGACACAGAATGCCAGCCTGGCAATGGGCATTTAGGCAAGCCCAAGGAAGACTTTTGGGAACCACCATTTGTTGGGGGTTACACCTTCCCCACCCGGAAAGAACTTGGCATCCACATCAAGTTTATACCCCAATTGCATGGAAAAGACAATATACTATATGTTATATATGTGACATTACTATACAAGACAAGATAATGACTGATGCATTAGTATAACGTAAACTTATCACATTACTATTCTTATTCAGTATTCTCGCATATACTATATTCATAATGACAACAGCTTTGCATTTTCATACATTCAATACTGATTCTACTATTATCTAACAACATTACTATACTTATTCATGTAATAGTTTCTTGCACTTTAAACAATACAGATGGGGACCCATTCCTATCAGCTAACTTAGGGCTAGATGGGGCAGGGCACCATGTTCTTCCCTCAGAACAACTTCTGACATATTTAGCTAGGAGATGAATTTATGGAGCAAATCTGTTTAACAGAGAATCCAGATGCTCGAACAGACTAAGCAGCATCTCACACAATTGTGCAAACATGGTCTCCAGAACTCTCAGGCGATCTTCCACAGTAGCCATTGGCATCTCATTCCAGGCTCTAGACTCCTCACCAGACACTCCATACTGAGCCTTCCCGAAGGCCAGTTGAAATAGCAGGTTTTGAAACTACGGCAGGGTCTTCCTCCAATGGCTGCTCAGCCCTTCTGGCCCTCGCATCAATACGAAAATTCAGGTGCCTCCTCTAGACACTGCTGCACCTGCAATCGAAACTTCAGAGACTTAGGATCTGCCGCCAACATCAACAACTGGCCCATTTTCAATTGGTCCATTCCTGAGGTGTAGCCTCTCCTTGGGCTGCCAATTTCTGCAGCACCCTTCCATCCACAACAGGTACACCAACAACAACTCCCCTGTTGTTGCTGCATAGTCATAAAACTTTGTTGCAGCTCCCTCACATTCCAGTCTGGGTCAAATACAGAAGTTAGAGTATCCAGATACTGTCGGACCAGCATGAAGGTTTTCTTCCTTGTAGATCCCGACAACACGTAATGCAGGACCCTAAGTGAGGCTAAAACTTCCTGCCACTTTTGCTCATCAGTTCCAGACCAATCATACAGCAGCCATTCAACATGAAACCACAGGGTCTCCCAGTCTTCCTCTCCTCTGGGTAGGAGTAATTCCAGAAAATATGCCCTCCTTGATTGGTGCCAAAGGCAGGAACCCAGTGGGCACCAAAATCTCCGTGAAAGTCAGACATTGGTCATCCCGGACACTAGGGAGCACTGATCCCAGTGGTGCCTCTAAGATGTAACCCTAGTTGGTTCTATCCCAAGGATACTACCCTGCCTGCATGACCAAGTGCAGGTTGAGAGGCCTGGTACTGAAAACAGATGTCTCTACCCGGAGGACAGGGTTAGTGGTAGCATAGCTGACCTGGGTATACCCTCCGGGACACTGTTACCTCCTCTTCTCCTCTAGTGGCCTAAGGGTTCACAGAATACACAACTGCAATTTACCCTGACAACAGTTTTAACCGCACACTTGTTGCACGAACCACCAGGTCTGGTTCAGCTGGCTCAGCCCTGAGACCCCTGTAAAATAAGATTTAGCACAACAACCAACAGTATTTCAATGCTGTTTGTACAGAGGCACACCACAACAAATTTCAATGCAAAAACATTTAGATCTGATTTATTTAAGAGGGAAGTAACAGGAACGGACAGAATCTGGTGGTTGATTCAAGATCTGAAAGATTCAGGTTATAAGTCATGCACTTTAAGGTCCCTGTATCACAGTCACACACACACTCTGGGTGCCCAGTTGGAACTACAGCTAGTCTGAAACATTGCTCGGGTAGGCAGGCATTGCAGCTGGTTGGGGCCCTGTGATGAAAAGAAAACATGCATGCACTTAACCCACAATTTGTAATCTGGAACCGGATGGCTCAGTCCCAAAATGATTAACAACAACAATTAAATCAGTTGACACACTTTGATTTGAGCTTTGTTGCAGGGAGCTACCCTGGTGTTTACTCACGCTACCCAGTACAGGATGCAGGATGGACAGAATGGAGACCTCAGGATGAAGTGCTGGATTGCCAGGAGAAGCAGGGCTCACACGAAGCACCATGGTGCTGATCCTGTTTATTGATGGTGAGTAGGAGCCAAATCCCCAAGCAGCATCTCATTAGTTGTTTCTCTGCAGCGTGAGTAGCTGTCTGGGCTGAGGTGGCAAGGTCCAGACCGGGTGAACAGTTTGAGACAGTCCCGTAAGTGCTGGATACAGCTTCCAGCAAGCATGACACATTCAAGCAGTGGGAACCAAATCGCAACCCACTGTCAGCATTCAGCACACTTTACTAAAAGCAAGGTAAATACCACAGTTCGGATGGCAGTCTGGTTGAAATTTACAGTGTCTTTGCGCAAACCGTATGCTCTGGCAGTCTCAAGTCCTGACTGGCCGCCGCACTGAGGCAAATCTTCGTCCACACCAGGCGATTTCACTTTGTCACAATTTAGGATTCTGGTCACAATCAAGCAAATTTGGTCTCTGCTATGCTGAAAAACCCCTTGAAGGGAAGATGGGGCAGGCAGGCCAAACACAGCCTTCCCACCAGTTTCCTGCGCCACTATGCAGGAGCAGCTGTCTCGAGCTGTTCACTCTTTCAACTCCAAACTCAGACTGACTCACTGCTGCTTGCAGCTTGGGACTTTCCCTAGATCCAAAAGGTTTGATTCATTGATTCATCTGTCTGTCACAGCTAGAGCCCCCTCCAGGTCCATTTAGGTGCCAAAAGTGTAAAAACTACAATTCCTACAGAAATTCATTCCAACAAGACCCCTGGAGACAGACTTCATTTTAGGGTCCCCAATGGTACTGATTGGTCCAAACTAGCAGTCCAGAATCAGGATGGTGGGATTAACAGAAATGTCCATGCTGCAAAGAAAGGCAGGTCAGACAGACTACAATATTATTATTATTATTATTGCAGATAATCAGTAAACAGTCAGATTCTATTAGAGCTCCCTCTGCGCAAATAGCGATAGCAGAATGGAGCAATAATACAGCAGACCAGGCAGGACTCGAGCCTGAAACTACTTGGCCTCTACCTAGAGTAATTGTACACTCAGAAATAGGCAGCTCTTAAAGAGACAGGCACGGAGGCTAACAGGGCACTCACATGCAAACACTTTTATATGGCTAGGACACAGAACATTGGCCTGGAGTGGTCATTTAAGCAAGCCTAAGGAAGACTTTTGGAAACCCCCATTTGTGGGGGCTACATTTGCACTTCATAAGCTTTTGGATGTCATGTCTAACATACAGTGCTGTTCCACCCCATTTCTGTCTATTCTGTCTCTTCTAAACAGTTGGTATCCCTTTAATTCTGTTCCCAGGTGTCATGACGCCACCATGTTTCAATAACTGTACACAGAGCAATATTCTCTGTGTTAAGTATTAACCTAGTTCCTCCATGTTGTTTTTAAGGCTCCTGGAGTTAATGTCCAAACATTTCCATACATATACTGGATTCAGGGTTGCAATGTTATTATTCGTTGAATCCTCTCCACTGAATTGTCTTCATCTTCTTAGCCTCCTTTTCTTTTGGCATCATAGAGATGAAAAATAAAAGAAAGGAGGCCACGCAAACAAAAACTAAGTGGTGATACAGTTAAATTCGGCAACAATGGGGCAATGTCACTCTATGATGTTCCTCGATGGCAGGAAGAATAGAACTGAGGTGCATGAGAAAATTAAGGCCAGTTATTTGCTGGCAGAGACTGCACCACATGAGGTGTGCAGACACCATTGGTAGCCAATGTTGCCTCCCTCCCTCCCTGAAAAAAAAATTGTCCTATGGGGTCCTAGTTCCTCCAGCCCTAGACCCATAAGTGGGAATCAAATGGTGAAGACTGATTCCTGGAAGATCAAGGTGTTCCTGTAACTTAGCCAGCGTGGGAAGGAGACAGACAGGATGGAAGTTATCAGGAGAAGAAGTATCACTGCCTTTAGGGAGAGGATGAGAGCAGCCTGCTTCAGGACTTTAGGACAGTGGCAGAGAAAAAGAGAGAGTTACGTAATAGGCAGAGTGATGGCAAGAGCCGACAGAAACAGGAGTTTAGGATCAAGACCATTAGGGTTACCTCCTTGTGGGGATTATGGCATGCAGGGCCTTAAGGGAAGGAGAGGAGGAGAGAAGGAGAAAAGTGATGGGGGGCAGACAGTGGGGAGAGGAAGGGAAGGTGAGGAAGGGATAAGACACAGAGCACAGGTGGTAAAGTAGGAGTTAAAAGAAGAGGCAGCAGAAGAAGAGTCAGAGAAGATGGAGTTGTCAACCTTGAGAACAGGGAGGGGAACTGGATTGGAGGGGAGAATATGGATGGAAAACCTTCCAGAACTTGGAGGGTGATTAGTGTTGTTCTAGAATGTGGATGTAGATATTCAGACTTTGCAAGTCTGACGGCTTTGTTACAGGTGTTGTGAAGGAGCCAATAGTAGGTCAAAACAGGTGGAGAGCCAGTGATTTTATAGGATCACCAGGCAAGGTCTCTGGTATGGAGGCAAGGTGACAATTCAGCTGATATTCAGGGAAGATAAGAGGCCTGTACTCTGGTTTTCTCAGGGCGCATGTTGATCCCATACAGCCATACATTTGAACTGAAGGTATTGAAAGGCATGATTTATGTTACTGGCTGCAGACTGGGGACCAATTAGATGTCCAAAGGTCGACTAGGAAGGATGCAAGTCTAGTGACCTAAAGGACTTGAGATAAAGGAATTTTGCCAGGCCTTAGGACAAAGTGTCTTGCTTACTAGTAAACAGTATGAAGGTCACCGAGGGCATAAGGAAGGATACCTGCATCCACTATATGGTGGTGATGGGACAAGAGGATCCAGTCTAAGAAAGAGTGGGTTAAAGATTTCAAAGTTAGATGTGTTGGTCAGAAATCAATTGAGTCAGTTGAAGGGTTTTACATTTGGGGAGAATTTATTTGCAGAGGGGTGAGCCAATTTATACTAAAGTCACCAAGGATAAACATCTCACCTCTGAAGGAATGGGAACAGATAGAGGAAAGGAGCTCAGTATCTAAAGCATGGGACATACCAGGATAACAGCAAACCCCAGCAATAAAGATGGGAACAGAGAAGGAAGGAAGGGAAAGTTTGAGGAGCAGCAGTTCATATTTGCAGGGGACTCCTGGTGTGCTAAACAACAAATCGTGCCTAGACACAGGAGTTACCCTAAGCCATGCCCCCCCAGCATAGAGATCCATGCACCCAAGACACGCTTTGTTTGGGCTCATGCAGAGTAGTTTAATTTTACATAAATATTCATAGATTCAAATCAAACGTTATCTGAGCTCTCAACAGATTGCACTTTTCTGTGGTCTAAGGAGTGATTCGATATTAAATTTAAGCATGGGGCACCCCAAACGAGAGCTGCTGGAGGACCTGAACAGAAATCACAGGCACAGCAGTAGGTCCATATGCACCCCTCAGGGACCACTGGAGGGGTGCCTTGGAGAGTGTCCTGCAGGTGGTTTGGGAAATGGACGTGCCTGTCCTGACCACCCAGAAGGAGAGGTCTGCCGAATCATGTATAATTTGAGGAACACTTATCTGTGCCATAGTTGTTTGATCTACCTTGCAGAAGATCTCACTGAGATAACAAAGAAGTGATCTGTGTAACACTCTGTTGCCACTGCAAATATGAAACCAGAGGTCCCTTCACCAGGGCTAACAGTGGTTTGGGGACCATGTGCCAAGAAATTAGCATTGGTCTTGCAGCATAGAATGGACAGGACATCCCATACAGAGAATGTGTCACGGTCTTATGACATGCTTTACATTTCTTATTAATGGAACAGGGTCTGTGGAATGCCATGGTGCCTTTTTCTGCCTCTACAAAGACTACAAAAGGATGTCTACCTCAGACGCTTTAGTCTTTTGCATCACTTTTCTTGCACACTTGTATCAATTGTTGCACACTTGCATCTATTTGTTGCACACCTGAGTCTAATTTGCACACTTAAGTCATTTTTTGTACTTTCTGTTTGTTTTCATACAAAAACAATACATAGTACTTCCTCATGTAAGAGATCAATAACTAATACAGCAATACATGCCAGTAGAAAATATATGGAGTTCATAGGACCTCATCTTACAATATGGCAATAGGAGTGGGGAAAGAGAAAATTCACATCAGTCCCAATAAATGTCCAAGAAAAGCCAGTCACTTCAGTGGCTGGGGTTAAATCCAGATAAAAGGTTCAGGAGATATCCACACTTATAGAAGTGCTATTAACTAGTCCTTATGAAGATTCAATTAGGAAAAGTAAATCTCTCCCATACTCCACATCCCAGTTTCAAATGAGCAGCAAACGGTAGATCACGAACAGTGTTAAACACTTATACAAATGCCATCATAAAACATGCAACATCCTACCCACTGGAAAAAACAGAAAAGCTTAAATACAAAGGCAGAGCAGATGTAGAACAAACCCTTTGCTCTCCCGATCTAAGTACCCCAACAGTGGTACATTATGTAATGCTCTAAATTTTAGTTACAAATCAACACAGTCTTTATGGGTGGTGAACAAGAAAAACAGTCTTAAACCAGCAACTTGCCGAATGAGTACTCAGCCTTCATCCGACTCGATTCTTCTGCTGTGGCCCCAGGGGTTGGTTGAGATGAAATTTCAGCCCAGCCTCTCTAACCATCGTCCTGCATCTTTCAGCTCAGAAAATTGCCAAGATTTACCACCCTAAATAATTCTCAGCCTCGCAGGAAGTAAAAAGGAATGGACTGTTCCAAGGGTCCTGAGCTTTGCCATACCACATCGAATTGCTTTCTCCTGGCCTGTGTCTGAAAGGACAGGTCCAGAAAAAACTTAATGTCCTGATCCTGCAATATTATTGGGTACACCACTCTGGCTGCTGTGATAGGAACATCACAGACATCTGCTCCAGTAGTCCGCAACAGAACAGTGGGTGGTTGAGCTTCCAAGGTAGGCCAGACACAAGGGTTAATCCTGTAGGCTTGGTGCAAGTGTATCCAGTTAAACTCCTCTGGTACTGAGAGCATCTCCATTAGCCAACGCTTCAAAGTGTTGAGCAGATGGGTACCTCAAACCCTTCTGGGACCCCAATGAGATGCACGTTGCCTGCTCGTATCTAATTTTCGAGGGCCTCAAGTCTCCCCGGTTAGTTATTTTCCTTGTGAGTAGCAGCCATGACTTACGTCCCTAGAGATCTCCTGTCAGCCTCTACAACTGTGTCTTTCAAAGTGGAAATAGCCACATCATAGGATTCTAGTTAGGACAAAGTTTTTTCTATTTTAGCGATATAGCCTTCATAGAATCCAATGGCTTTCCAAGGAGGCTCACTCATTGAACCAGCCACAGAAGGCCCCAACAAACTTGCAGAAGGCTCAGGCAATGAAACTTGTGGCACTGGAGGCCTCAGAACTCCCAGTTGCTGATTCTGCAATACTTTGTATGATCCATCACAAATTTAGTACAGTTTGACAGCTAAGAGTATAAGTAACCCAAAGACACTAAATAGGACCAGCTGTTTGACACTTAGATACTCAAAACAAAGTTTTATGAAATTGCGATGCAGAGCCCATGGAGAGAATGTCCTGCCTGGAAGCTGGCTCTGGTGCCCCTTCACACTTAAGTCAGTTGTGACCCAAATGTCGCAAGATCCTCTAAAAGTGATGCAATGTGGAAAAGATGACACAAATGACATCAGAACACAGAGGTGATGATTGAAAAGAGGAACAACTTCCAATAAACAAATATAAGCTCCAAAAAATCAAAGGACCACAGAGGGAGCTGAAAACTCACATGGAAGGGAAATGAACCAAACCTGAACAAGGTGCACGGAGGGAAGAACTTGAGAAATGACATAGAGATGGCAGGGAAAACAGTCAGAAGGAAAGAAACTGCAAAAAGGCTTACAAAGGCACCAGGCCAAACACATACCACAATAACAATGGGCCCTATGACGACACAGGTGCAGGTATGAAAAAGCATACCCTCCTCGCGAGCTGCACACCCACAGACAGGTGCATCCATACTGGCATTTGCCAACACCGCCACCTGTCTGCGGCACCTCCCCCATGGCAATGGACTCCACAGGGTGGCCGAGGTGGAGTCACGCATCTGAGCAGGCAGCCAATCGGATGCCCATCCTGGGTCCAGGAGTTGGTCATACATAGCCCCTGTGGGCACCTGAACCTGTGCGACCACACACCATGGACAGTCCTGCTCAGGAGACTGACCTCACCCCTGGCATGGTGAAGCCATGGCCCAGGAGTCCGCCAGTGGCTACCCACCCTGTGGCACCAACACTCCTGGACTCTGGACATGCTGCTGGTGCCACAGCCACCTGCTCCAGCCTCCTGATCAGCCTTGTGGGCTGGGGCAGCACTGCAGGATGTTTTCTGGTCCTCTTGCGACTGGCGGGTGGCATCTGTGGAGGCACATACTGGGTTATGTCTGGTCCCAGCTGGTGTACCCAGCGCCACCCTCTGCACCTATGTGGCCAGCACTACATGGTTCAGTGCATACTGCGTAGTGCTGGCACACCCCAGAATGCCCCTGGTGCAATGCGGTCTGTGGACGGGGGATTGGGTACATTGGGTCATCATGCCCCTGTTAGTGCATCCCATGGTGGGGGCACATGGATGTGGGGTGGCTATGCACCCAAGATACGCATGCATAGCCACTCCACCCTTCATGCATGGGGCCATAGCTCTAATATTTATCTTTCACCCTTTAAAGGATTCATACAGAATTCAGGTTTCACTGTCATGGTTACTTAACCCTGTTGGAAATACTGCAACTAGTGCATCTGCATCCAGTACTCCTCACCTGTGATAATATTCCCAAATATGGGTTGCTTGAACTTGGATTTTATACAATATACTGTATAAGTGCAATATGCTCTTACTTCAGTCCTATTTCTTACATCAGTGTCCACCTTACATAAACTTCTCATTTGTCTCAGTATATAAACTGAGATTATTAACTTGTTTCTGTATGTAAACTGTTATTGAATGTAATTAACTCTGAGTCATCCCTGAAAAGGGACACTACATCTCAGTGGGCTTAGCTGTTAACAAATTTCAATAAACAAACAAATAAATAAATAGAATGGCAAAACACCCAACCCTGAACAAGAATTTGAGATTAAAGCAGCAGCCAGTTAAACAAACATACAATAGGCTCTATTTAAATGTAAACATTCTGCCTTTAAAACAAACAGGATTTCTGCTGAGAGTTACTACAGTGGGTGAAAACAATAAAGGTTTTGAAGGAAGTCTTCAAGCAGGAGAGCTCTTACCTATGCTGCCTGCCCCTTTGGCCAACCCATTAACACTGGTGATTCTAGGCCAACTGACTTGGAATGGGTGGAGCTAGGGTTTCTATGATGAAGTCACAGCTTTGGAGTGTGTTGACCCTTGCAGGTGAACAGGTGTAACCCTGCAGTAAATAAATTCTCAGTGACAACATAGAACCATACAGAAAACATGCTATCTTTAGTGAGCAGGAAGACTGTTCGACATAAATCTTTTATGGCTGCAGTGGTGGAGCCCTGCAGAAGTCTTGCTATGACAGTAGAAAAGGGAGCACTCCAGATTCCGAATGGGCTAGATAAAATTGAGGTTTTGTGGAATCACTTCGCTAATTGAAGCAGTCTGCTGTGTTCATTCAGCTGAGCAGTGTTGCACCAGACTACTTTCTGTGATAACTAATCTGGTACTAGTCTCTTTCAAGAAAGCTTCATAGGTAATAAACATGTCAACTTAATTGGCCTTTCCCAGTCATAAACTGTAATTGAGATTTAGAAAGGAAATTCAGATCTCAGACACTGGGATCTGCCAGAATTAAAAAAGGACAGCAGTAAATAACATGCTAACTTATGTAAATCACTTAATGAGTTTTATATTGATTATTCTGGTTATTGTAAAGATTTTTGAAAGTAATTGGTAAAAGTTAGTACAACAGAGAAGGCTAATATAGGATGCTGCATGCAGGCAGAAACAAAGGTCTCTAAATTCTGCTCTGATCAAGGAGAGAAGTGTGTGTGTGTGTGTGTGTGTGTGTGTGTGTGTGCACGTGCCTGTGTGGCACTCTGTTAACCCTTTCCTGGTACATTAACCTTTTCCTGGTCAGTTTGCAAATGGCTGTAATGCTATACTGTACAACTGTGTACTGTTTAGAACATGAAGCAGTGCATCTGTGTTAGTCTGTCAAAGTGCTTATCCTCAAATACAATAAAAGTTAGGGTTAGATGTATAAGTAAATAAATGTCTTGTAAGGCAGTGGATATGTTATTTCATATAGCAGTTAAATGAGCACAGACAGTCCTCACCTTTCACCAGCATGCAGTACACAACTGTGATGGGTGCCAGGTTGCCTCTCTGGGTTCACATAGTGCTTCTGAGCATCACTGTCCTGTGCAGGCAATCCCTGACCTTTCACCAGCACACAGTACACTACTGTGATGGGTGCCATGTCGCACCAATGTGCCATGCAGTGCTTCTGAGCATCATTCCACAGTGCAGGCAGTCCCCACCTTAATCAACATGCAGTACACCACTTTGATTGGTGCCATGTAGCTGCAGTGTGTTCATGCAGTGCTTCTGAGCATCACTCCACAGTGCAGGCAGTCCTCACCCTTTAATCAACATGCAGTACACCACTTTGATTGGTGCTATGTAGCTGCACTGTGTTCATGCAGTGCTTCTGAGCATCACTCCACAGTGCAGACAGTCCCTCACCTTAACCAGCATGCAGTACACCACTGTGATGGGTGCCATGTAGCTGCACTGTGTTCATGCAGTGCTTCTGAGCATCACTTACAGTGCAGGCAGTCCCTACTCATTCACCAGTTCACATTACACCATCATGATGGGTGCCATGTCACCCCGCTGTGTTCATGCAGTGCTTCTGAGCATCACTCACAGTGCAGGCAGTCCTCACCTTTCACCAGCACATAGCACACCACCCTGATGGGTGCAGTGTCACCCCACTGTGTTCATGCTGTGCTTATGAGCATCACCAACTTGATTCTGTCCAAGGATAGAGGAATTTCTCTAGCTTTGGCCAGGCAGCAGAGAGCAACAGTAAAACAGAATCAGAAGCAGCAGGCTCAGGGAGCAGGACTGGAGGACTGCGCTGACCATTAGGCCTCGGATGGTGATGGCAGTGCTTGGCCAGATGGTCTCAACCCAGGTACTGGCCACCCTGGCTCCTAAACTGTAGTAGATGGGTTCTCTGAGAAGCTGCCCACTCTGGCCAAAGATCTGACAGGCAATAGCAAAAATAACAGAGGTGGAAGCCAGAATTTCATCAGTGGAAGACTGGACTAAGCTGCTACCAAGCTAGATCCAGTACCTAGAGAAACAGGTGTAGGAGCTGGAAGAATCCTTAGACTGACAAGAACATGTCAATCAGAGAAACAATCTCCTTATCAGGGGACCCTTGAGGAACCAAAGGGCTGGACAAAGCACAATTTTGTGAAACCTTTATTTCAAAATTTTTGGACTTGGACTGCAGAGGGACAGAATTAAATTGGATAGAGACCACCATGCACTAGCCCCAAAACCAGCTACAAGAGAACCACCTTGGCAGATTATCCTGAGGCTCCACAATTTTGTAGATAAACAGAAAACCATGGGCTTACAGTGCAAAGCAAAAGGTGATGTACAAGTGGCACCAACTGTTATTCTATTAAGACTATTCACAGCATGTTCAAAAGAAAAGGCAAAGTTTGGTCCAATAATGGATAACCTAGAGAGGACTAGTGGAAGGAAAGGGCAGACTGTATGGACCAGGAGGTCCTTTTCTGACATCAAATTTCTATGATTCTTCTATGATTCTAAGAAACAAGAAACTCAGTTTACATTTGCCTTCCTGCCATGCTAAGACTGTAGTTTGAGGGGACCCCTAAACATTCTGGGAGGTGGAGGAGGAGGCAAGGAGATTTATTAGAGACACAATGATAAGCAATGAATTAATGGCTTTCTCAAGCTGTTGGAACTTACTCTTTGTTGAGTCCGTCAGTTGAATTGAAGTCAACTCCTGTGCTCATGAACTCTGTCACTGCACTGAACCTGCCACCTGAGGTACCTGACCCATGAGTACATTTCCCTAAGTTCCTGACCATCCCCAATCTGTCAGGGCCAAGTAAAATCAGTTTTAAACACAGGGAAGAATGCTTTCCATTTTCCCATCATGGCTTTTTTTATCTGTAGGGGGTCACGGCGACTACCCCCACCCTGCTGGTGCAATGTACTGATCCAAGCTCCTAATGTATCATTTTTAATTGGTTCTCAGCAGTTACTGGGTGGTTGGGTTGAGGAAGAGACTACTTACAGCATTCTTGTACATAGAGATCTGACTCGTGGTTAAATACGGCGCCGCATGGCTAGATCAAAGATGGTGACTGCTGACTGTATGGCAGACTGCCTTGTCACTGTTGCTGCCTAAACACCTTGCTTTTTCCCACCATAGCTTGAAGTAAGGGTTGACTTTTTATGGTTCTTGCACACTAGACCCAAGCTGACAATATCGTTGCTGGCTGCTACAGTGCGTGGCAAGGCAGCATGAACGTGAACACATTCAAACCTCCTCCTGCTTGAACACTACCCTCTCAGCTTGGATCTGAATTGAGAAATGTAATTACTTGTAAAACACACTTTAAAGATTGTGGAGGTGGGGATTTCAAGAAAACTGATTCTGTTTTTTCTCCCGTGTAAGACCATTGAGGTGGGTGGGTATCAAGGGCATGGCACGCTAAGGGGAAGCGAGTAGCTCATGCTTCAAGGTGCATAAAGGTTTGCTCCTTCGGGGTTCGGTTACACTAATGTATAGAGGAGGCCTTCATCATGAGGCAGGATAGCGCTATTGCTCAAGGCATGGTGCTTGAGACTCGAGTGGCGCTGAACCACTTTGAGCAAGGGGCTAGCTATAAGAGTTTATAGAAGTCTCTGGCAGGGTGCTGCCTACTGGTGGAGAAAAGCACTACAACCGTGACTGGGGGTGAGGGTCAGAAGGGAACACTGAGTAGTGACATCAGTCTGCATATCAGTTGCTTTACCTCATTTGGGTGAGTTGCAAAAGTTCTTGGTAAAAATCATCAATGATTTTTTTATTCTTTGGTAACTGGGTAAGGCCCACTAAAGTAAGGGATCCAGAGCCCACAAGCCCTCAAAATTGATTGACCTGATACCTCTTGCTATACTTTGCAGGCCACCATTTTGGAAAGAAGAAACCTCCCAATACCATAATCAAGAGGCCTGCTCTGTCATAACTCTTGTTCAAGTTGTGAAATAAGTATGATGTGAATGAAAAATAATGAGAAAAATCTGGAAAAGTGGAAATTTTACCAAATATGTTCTAGAACGTTAATATTGCTCAGATTGGTCTAAAATGTGTACCAGGTGTGCACATTGAAGCTATTCACATACAACAAGTCTTACTGTCATCATGTCTTTACACTACGGACCAGTATATGCAATTATTGTAGGAAAATATTTCCAAAATTTCTGATTTTGTTTTGGCTAAATATTTGAATAGATTTCATGGCATTTCCTCTGACAAACTAATCATTGCATTTATATTACATTGTACCATATTTCTACCTCTACAATGTTGCTGCTTTCATTTAAAAGAAATCTGACTCAAATATCATGACTTATGACAGAGATATTCTATTTTATGTACTCATACCCCCAAATGGATGCGGTCACATCCTATCCAGCATTTGCCAGTTTTGGCCATATATGCATTTCTAGTTTGATTTTGGTATGGTTTGAAATACTTTATATGAGTTTTATGATATTAGTAATCTGCCCTATTTAGGGAATGCTCTTAAGGTAATCATGTGATGCTTTGTGCCAAGTATCTATAATGTGTATTTTGTATTTGTATAGGGATTCTATGATATTAGTAATCTGCCTATTTAGGGAATGCTCAGAACGTAATCAGTTTGATGCTTTGTGCCAAGTATTTATAACGTGTATTTTTGTATTTCAGATTTATGACTGATCAACCATGGAGCCAGCATTCCAAGTTGGCACTAAAAGTGGCACTAAGCACTAATTACTCCTGCTGCCTCATTTGTCAGCAAGATGGAAAACGAGCTCTTTACAAAGCCTGACAGAACTTGGACATCCTGCCTTTTGTATGCAATTCAGAACCATGATGATGATGATGTTGTTTTCCGACTGCAAAAGGATGTGTTATGTAAAGATGAATTCTAGAAAAGACCCCAGTAATGCATGCAAGTTGTTGCAGCGCATGCACCAACAAAAGAGCTGTTGAACAAAAACACTGCAGAGTTTCAGAACAGGACAGTGAGCAACCAAATCCATCTCACGTGGTCACCTGATCTTCAATCAACAGCCTATTTGATTACAAGGGTAAATGTTTTGTGCGTGAAAAGAAGTGGGATAAGAAGGAACAGGAAACTGTTGATGATTGTAAGTGTGCATCGTCAAAATCTATGTGGCAAAAGCTAGGTTGCTGTAGTGCCAGCGCTGGATCCAGCACTATTCTCTTAAAGGGCCTTGCACCCTCCCTAGTCAGCTCTGATTTGGAATTGATTATTTTAATTGAGGGATGTGGGGACACAGCTCCTGCTTGGGGATTTGGGGTGAAGCCCCCAAAGAAAACATGGAGACAGTTACCACCTTTATGCTGACCGAAATGCGCTTGACCTAAAGGTTTTGCTGTAACATCGGTCGACCAGATTGTTGCTGCACTACCATCGAGATCTTTAGTGCTGTTATTGTATGTATTATATTACCTTATACCGTTGTGTCCATTCAGGACCACCTTGTAAAGAGCCAGCTCAATGGTGATATTCCTGGTAAAATAAAATTGAATTAAAATTTAAATTGAATAACCTCAACAACTCAGCAATGGAGAACCTCATTTTACAGGTCTGCCACTGGAAAGACACCCATATATCCTGAAGGACAGGATGATGTCTTTGAAAGAGTATGGGGCCCATACCTAGAGTCGATCCTCGCCCATGTACTGCATTAATTTGCCTGAGGAATTATACAGTAAGATGAGATGATGCGAATGCATTCATTTGCAACATATAGTATATGCCTTTTTACTGACTCTGTAGCCACTCAATGTAAACAAAAGCAAGACTGTATAGAATATCAATTTTGTCACTTGTTTGCATGTTGTTTATGTGGGACCATTGTCCCATGACCCAGTTGTTTGAAATTTCTCCTGAGTGCCAAAACAAACACTACATGGCACAAATACAAGAAGTTGACCCCAATATTCAAATGTTAGCACTGGTATATGCTGTAATTAACATATGCTGTGGGATCTGGGGTGGGGTACCTACTGATATCAGGGAATGCTGTAATAAACATATACTAGGGAATCACAGGGTGGGGAACTACAGGACACCAGGGTGTGCTGTAATTTATTTTATTTATTCATTTGTTAACTGGTAAGGAGACTGGGCCAATGGTCCTTTTCAGGCCTGAACCAAAACACAAAATAGAGAAAACACAACAACATTAAACATACATTACATAATAATAATAATAACATACATCACATAATGACAATAAATTACGAAAAACAACTACATAAATATTTCTGCAATAAATTTCTTTCAGTTTTTCTTTAAACTCAGCATAGATAAAGCCTGATGTATAATCAAAGGAAGTGCATTCCAATACACTGGGCCAGCAATGGAGAAAGCATGGGAAGCAATACTGAGTTTGGATAATACTGTATCCAACAACATACCATTAGAAGAACATAAGGTAGAAAGGACCAGGGCATATCCTGGGGGATTGGGGGTGGGGAACCACTGGACACCAGGGAGTGCTGTAATAAACATATACTGGGGGACTATGGGTGGGGTGGAGAACCACTAGACACCAGGAGTGCTGTAATAAATGTATGCTGGGGATAGGGGTAGGGAGAACCACTGGACACCAGTGAGTGATGTAATAAACATATACTGAAGATTGGGGTAGGGAGACCCACTGGACACCAGTGAGTGATGTAATAAACATACTGGGGATTGGGGTCGGAGGAACCACTAGACACCAGGTAGTGCTGTAATAAACATATACTGGGGATTGGGGTGGGGGACCACTGGGTACCAGGAAGTGCTGTAATAAACATATATTGGGGATTGGGGTGGGGGACATTGATACCAGGAAGTGCTGTAATAAACTATATACTGGGGATTGGGGTGGGGAAAAATGGGACACCAGTGAGTGCTGTAATAAACATATATTGGGGTTTGGGGTGGGGAACCACTGGATACCAGCAGTGCTGTAATAAACATATACTGGGAGTTGGACATGAACAATGGGACACCAGGGAGTGCTGTAATAAAACATATACTGGGGGGATGGAGGTAAATACTGGATACTAGGGAGTTGTAATAAACATATACTGGGGGATTGGGGTGGGGGAACAATGGGACACCAGGGAGTGCTGTAATAAACATATACTGGGGGATTGGGGTGTGGGAAACACTGGATACCAGGGAGTGCTGTAATAAACATGTGATAAAGCAATGGGGCCAGATGGGTGCACCCCAGGGTCCTTAAAGAACTAAGAGAGGTGGTGGCTGAACCTCTGGCTATCCTGTTTAGCCGATCACTGGAAACAGGGAGTGTACCCAAAGACTGGAGGACAGCAGATGTAGTCCCCTTTATACAAAAGTGGGAACAAAGAGGAAGCAGGGAACTACAGACCAGTCAGCCTCACCTCGGTAGTGGGAAAGATCATGGAAGCACTACTGAAGGAGAGATTGGTGGAACATCTGGTTGTCAATGGACTACAGGACCCAAGGCAGCATGGTTTCACCAGGGGGAGGTCATGTCAGACCAACCTTATGAATTTTTGACTGGGTGACTAGGGAGGTGGATCAGGGGAGGCAGTGGACATGGCCTATCTGGACTTCAGCAAGGCCTTTGACACTGTGCCACGTAGAAGACTATTACACAAACTGGGGAATATGGGTGTGGGCAGGACAGTAGTGTGGTGGGTGGGTAACTGGCTGGGTGGCAGGACACAGAGGTGGTAGTAGATGGCTGTCACTCCACAGAGGAAGAGTGACCAGTGGGTACCACAGGATCAGTGCTGGGACCGGGTCCTATTCAACATCTTCATCAGTGACATGGCACAGGACCCAGAAGGCAGAATTTCATTGTTCATTGATGACACAAAGCTCTGTAACAGAGTAGACACACCAGAGGGTGTGGACAGAATGAGAAGTGACCTGCAGAAACTTGAAGAATGGTCAGGGGTTTGCAGTTGAAATTCAATGCAAAGAAGTGCAAGATAATGCATATGGGGCACAAAAACCCTGGCACAATATATCAGTTGGGGGTGAGGATATAGCATGCACCAAGCAGGAAAGGGATCTTGGGGTTATCATCTCTGATGACCTCAAGGTAGGGGAAACAGTGTGACAAGGCAGCAGGTAAGTGAATAGGATGCTGGGATGTATAGGCAGGGGCATCACCAGCAGGAAAAAGAGAGGCCATAATTCGCCATACAAGACACTAGTGAGGCCCCACCTGAGTACAGTGTACAGTTCTGAGACCATACCTACGTAAGGACATAGACAGGGTAGAGAAGGTTCAGAGGAGGGCAACAAAGATGGTGCGTGGATTGCATCACAAGTCCCAGGAAGACAGGTTGAAAGAACTGAACATGTACTCCTGGAGGAGAGGAGGAGAGGGATATGATAGAGACATACAAGTATCTTACAGGAGGAACTGGGTGCAGGAAAACATTATTTTAAGTGAAAAGATGTTCCAGGACTAGAGGGCATGGGATGAAGTTGGAGGAGGACGATTCAGAGGAAACATGAGAAAGAATTTCTTCACAGAACGGGTGGTGGACAAGTGGAACACCTGCCAGAGGAAGTGGTGGGGGCTGAAACCATCACGGGATTTAAGAATGCATGGGATAGACATAAAGGAATTCTGGAGGTCAGGGGTAGGGCAACAGACTTCTAGGAAAACAAACTGAACTTACAAGCTCAAATGGGCAGATCTGGGTGGGCCATAGGCCCTTATCTGCCGACACTGTCTATGTATCTATGTAAACATACACTGGGGATTGGGCATGGGGAACAATGGGACACCAGGGAGTGCTGTAATAAACATGTACTGGGGGATTGGGGGTGGGGGCCACTGGATACCAGGGAGTGCTGTAATAAACATATACTGGGGATTGGGGTGGGGGAACAATGGGACACCAGAGTGCTGTAATAAACATATACTGGGAAATCACAGTTTAGGAGAACCACTGGACACCAGGGAGTGCTGTAATAAACATATACTGGGGGATTGGGGGTGAGGGCCACTGGATACCAGGGGAGTGTTGTAATAAACATATACTGGGGGATTGGGGTGGGAACAATGGGACACCAGGGAGTGCTGTAATAAACATATACTGGGAACTGGGGTGGGGGACCACTGGATACTAGGAGTGCTGTAATAAACATATACTGGGGATTGGGGGTGGGGAACAATGGGACACCAGGGAGTGCTGTAATAAACATATACTGGGAAATCACAGTTTAGGGAACCACTGGACACCAGGGAGTGCTGTAATAAACATATCCTGGGAGATCACAGGGTGGGGGAATCACTGGACACCAGAGAGTGCTGCATTAAACATATACTGGGGGTTGGGGAGAGGGACCACTGGACACCAGGAGTGCTGTAATAAACATATACTGGGGGCTGAGGGAGGGGGACCACTGGATACCAGTGTTGTTAGAAACATATACTAGGGAATTGGGGTTGGGGAACACTGGGCACTAGGGAGTGCTGTAATAAATATATACTGGGGGATTCCAGTGGGGGAACCACTGGATACCAGGAAGTGCTGTAATAAACATATCCTGGGGTATTGGGGTGGAACCATTGGACACCAGGGAGTGCAATAATAAACATATACTGGAGATTACGGGTGGAAACTAATGGACACCAGGGAGTGATGTAATAAACATATACTGGGAATCACAGTTTAGGGAAAACACTGGACATATACTTGGGGATTGGGGTGGGGAACAATGGGACACCAGGGAGTGCTGTAATAAACATATACTGGGGATCACAGGGTGGGGCACCACTGGACACCAGGAGTGCTGTAATAAACATATACTGGGGTTGGGAAACACTGGACATCAGGGAGTGCTGCAATAAACATATACTGGAGGCTCTGGTTGGTGGAACCACTGGACACCAAGGAGAGTTGTAATAAACATACACTGGGTGTTGGAGGAGGGGAACCACTGGACCTAGAGAGTGCTGTAATAAACATATATTGGGGGTTGGGGAGGGGGATCACTGGACACCAGGGAGTGCTGTAATAAACATATACTGGGGGTTGGGGAGGCGGAACCACTGGACACCAGAGAGTGCTGTAATAAACATATATTGGGGGAGGGGACCAGTGGACACCAGGGAGTGCTGTACTAAACATATACTGGGGATTGGGGGTGGGGACCACTGGATACCAAGGAGTGCTGTAATAAACATATACTGGGGATTGGGGTGGGGAACAATGGGACACCAGGAGTGCTGTAATAAACATATACTGGGGAAATCACAGTTTAGGGAAACCAATGGACACCAAGGAGTGTTGTAATAAACATATCCTGGGGATCAAGAGGATGGGGAATCACTGAACATCAGGGAGTGCTGTAATAAAACATAAACTGGGGCTGAGGAGGGGGACCACTGGATACCAGGGAGTGCTGTAATAAACATATACTGGGGCTGAGGGAGGGGGACCACTGGACACCAGAGTGCTTGTTAGAAACATATACTGGGGAATTGGGGTTGGGGAAACACTGGGCACCAGGGAGTACTGTAATAAATATATACTGGGAGATTCCAGTGGGGAACCACTGGATACCAGGAAGTGCTGTAATAAACATATCCTGGGAGATTGGGGTGGAACCATTGGACACCAGGGAGTGCAGTAAGAAACATATACTGGGGATTACAGGGTGGGAAACTAATGGACACCAGGAGTGCTGTAATAAACATACACTGGGAATCACAATTTAGGAAAACACTGGACACCAAGGAGTGCTGTAATAAACATATACTGGGAATGGTGGGGGAACCACTGGACACTAGAGAGTGCTGTAATAAACATACACTGGGGAACTGGGGTTGGAGAAAGCACTGGACACCAGGAGTGCTGCAATAAACATATACTGGAAGCTCTGGGGTTGGTGGAACCACTGGACGCCAGGAGAGCTGTAATAAACATACACTGGGGCTTGGGGAGGGGAACCTCTGGACACCAAAGAGTGCTGTAATAAACATATATTGGGGGTTGGGGAGGGGGACTACTGGACACCAGGAGTGCTGTAACAACATGTACTGGGGGTAGGGGAGGGGAACCACTGGACACTAGAGAGTGCTATAATAAACATATATTTGAGGATCAGTAGGTGAAACCACTGGACACCAGAGAGTGCTGTAATAAAACATATACTGGAGGATCAATGGGTGGAACCACTGGACACCAGAGAGTGCTGTAATAAACATATATTGGGGGTAGGGGAGGGGAACCACTGGACACTAGAGAGTGCTGTAATAAACATATATTTGAGGATCAGTGGGTGAAACCACTGGACACCAGAGAGTGCTGTAATAAACATATACTGGAGGATCAGTGGGTGGAACCACTGGACACCAGAGAGTGCTGTAATAAACATATACTGGAGGATCAGTGGGTGGAACCACTGGACACCAGAGAGTGCTTATAGTAAACATATATTGGGGGTTGGGGAGGGGAACCACTGGACACCAGAGAGTGCTATAATAAACAAATACTAGGGGCTGGGGTTGGGGGAACCACTGCATATCAGAGAGTGCTGTATTAAACATATACTGGGGGCTGGTGGGAGGGGGACCACTGGACACCAGGGAGTGCTGTAATACATATATTGGGGGATTTGGGGAACCATTGGACACCAGGGTGTGCTGTACTAAACATATATTGGGGGATTGAGGTGAGGGGAACCACTGGACACCAGGGAGTGCTGTATTAAACATATACTGGGGGTTGGGGGAGGGATCACTGGACACCAGGGAGTGCTGTAATAAACATATATTGGGGGTTGGGGTGGAGGGAACCACTGGATACCAGGGTGTGCTGTAATGAACATATATTGGGGGATTGGGGGTGGAGGGACCACTAGACACTGGAGAATGCTGTAATATATATACTGGGGCATTGAGGGTGGGGAATCACTGGACATCAGGGGAGCACTGTAATAAACATATACTGGGAGATCAGGGGTGGAGAACCCACTGGATCACCAGGATAAAATAAAGTATATGGGAATGGGGATCAGCAGGTGGAGACTCACTGGATCATCGGGTAAAATAAAGTACATGGGAATGGGTGATCAGCGGTGCAGGGAACTACTAGACCACCAGGGTGTGTCTACTTTCTGCAGGATTGGTGGTAATGGGCTGCTGTCCATGTAAATGAGCCCATAATAGACATGCAGATGGCCCCTTAGTGCCTTGCATACCCAGTTGGCTCATTTGTATGCTCAGGCTGAACACAGCCTACAGGAGACATGGCCCCATCCCATTTCAGGCAGCTGTCCTGTGGGCCATTTGCAGCCCTGGTCCATATTGGGGCAGTGCAGATTAATTTACTGCTGCACCGGCGTGGTCCAATATTCAGTGAGATAGTGCTACCCTGTCAGTGAGTGCTATCTGTCTATTGCAGGAGTTAAGAGGTAGTGGCAAGCACAGTAAATGAAGAATGCGCTTGCCCCTGCTTTTCTAAATACTGGGCCCAATGTATGCTAAGGCTCATTTGAGGATAATGTTACAGTACCACATCCACTGTTATTTGTGTTTTGTGTGTGAACTGTCCTGGTAAACTCAATAAACATACTTTTAAAAAACAAATGCTGTCTGTAAAAGGACATCATTTACAGATTGCACTAATATGTCTTGTGGCATTGTTTGGTTTATTATGCTTGTAAGTATTGTTCTAGTGTGTTTACAAATTGTATGTGTACTGTTATTCCACTTATTGTATTGTAACTTGCTTAATGACGCAGATCAGCACTTTAAATGGGCCTTTGGCCCAGTAATCTTATTCTGTTGAAATATAAATAAATTAATTCATTCATTTATGTAGAAAAAATTACCTCTTGTATCTTTTGTAACATAGTTTTTAGATTCTGAAAATGATTACATTTTCCAGTGCTGCCAGTGTGTCGAGATTCCCACACTTTACTGGTGACCACTTTCTGTTTCTGTGTTTCCTGGCCATTCTTCACTGATTAGTTAACACTGCAAAACAGTGTAACCTGACACAAACTGACAGTATAAGCACTGAAAAGGCAATGTGCAGAGCAGATTCACATATTGCCAGCCTGCATTTCTCCAGGATGGTGCTCTGTGAGAGCAGCTGAAGGTCTGCAGCCCTCTTCTGCAGTGCTGATCACTGTGTAGACACAGGGATCTCAGGGGGGGAGCTGGGACAGTCACTGGACTTCCAGTCAAGTCCTGGTTGGCCAGTTATGGATACCCTGCTCTACACTAGCAGGGGTTGTGGGATACTACAACATGCCTCCGACTGCCCTATCCCTGGGCGGCACATTATATTGCTAAAATGGAATAAAGCACAGCTTAGTGGAAGGCCTGGGAACTGGTAGGAAGAGCCTGATTGTGGCTCTAGTATCCTGCTGGTGCTGTGGCAGGGGTCTGACCTGCCTATCATCTGTACCCTCTTCTGTCCTAAGGCCCGGCATATCTAGCTTTGATAATGCTAGGGAACACAGCTCTACATACCCCTCTGCTTGGCGGCAGGATCAGGCATCTAAAAGCCTCTCCAAGGTGCTGGGTCAGGGGTGTCAGCAGGCATATGTACTGTACTCAGCAGAGTATGGTAAAAAAAAAACAGGCAGGGGCAACAAAAGAGGAAAGCAAGGACACTGTGAGTCATATTGTGTCTGTGTTGCGCTAGCGCCTTGCCTTGTTGTTTGCTATGGGGCACTGATGCCAGCAGCCAAATACACAAACAAGAGCAACTTACCAGGCAGGCAGAAAAATAAGGAAGGAGGATTAAAGGAAGCTACTGATTACTTGAGCTCAGACGTGACAAATGGGGGGCTATTGTTGGTGTGGCGTGGCAGTGCATATTTTGGTTTATGTTTACATAACTGGGGGGCAACAGTGCACTAGTTTTGAGTACAGGTTTAAAATTTCTGGCTACACCCCTGTGCTGGGTGCAGGTTTGTGGAGCTCCTGGAGTGCTCTGTATGTACTGTATGTGGGGGCACTCTTTGGGTTTCAGGAGCTCTGTGCACTCACAGATGGCTTTGGGTATTCAGCCCTAGGTGACAAAACAGTCAAGACTATGAAAATAAGAACAAAGACGCAGTTAAATGCACAAACATTTAAATTTGTTTCCTTTCACTGTAAAAAGTGTAGGTTTTCATGTCCTTTGTCATGTCCATAAATGGCATTTTAATATATTTATAGCCAAAGCGATGAGGTATTCAAGAAACCAAGTCTCCACTATGGAACAGTTAATTCTCTGCTTTATGTCTTTATATATTTATAGGCGTTCTGAGAAAGGCTGTCTCTAATGGGTAGAAAAGTGCCTCTTTGTGCAGTCTTAGGGTAAGAGGACTGCAGAGCAAAACTGAGCACTACTGGCACCCTAAGAATGCAAGACATTATGTTCATATGCCTGAGAGACATCGCTAGTGCTACGATAAATAAATTATGATTCATTTTAAATAATTCAATTGTTCAAAAAAATGTAAAAAGCATTTTAAGTAGAACACTCAGTTTATGCAAGTCTAGGATGTGGACCTTGATGGTTATAAGTCCTCACATGCAGGTCAGTGTTAAGTGCTGATTGGTTGGACCAGTACTGAATGAAAAATTATTATATGATTATTTATTTGGTTTCTGTTGACAAGAAAGGAGACTTAGGCATTAGGCAATTTTGCTTATTTTCAGGCTCATTTTGGGGATGCAGATGAAAACCAGCTGTAACTGAACCAGATTAAGCAGTTTGTAGTATTTTCAGTGTATGGGAAATTTGGCCAGGACACCAGGAAATTTTCCTTCTCAATTTTCAAGAAATGACAAAGCATCTTTGATGTCCACCTGAACAACCACCAGAACAGGCCAACGGGCCTCGGTTTAACATCTCATCCAAAGCCGGCACATCAGGAGTGCAGAACCCTCTCCTGCTGCACTACAGTGTCAGTACTGGGATTTTATCCCAAGTTCCAGATGTGGGGCTAGAGCCTACACCCTTTCGATCTTCTGACCTCAGAGGCAAGTCTGCAATCTGCTGAGCCACACCACTGACACTGAGACACTGTCACTTATAATTAGTAATGCTGAGCTATTCCAGCCCCACTGATCAGACAACATGGGTTCCCTCAGTTACCTGATTCTATGTCTGCGACAGACAATCCAGCATCCAGAAACGTTTCCAATCATACACAAGTTCGCACCACTAATCATCATTTTGTTGACTTTCTATACTGTCTACCTTTTGCTCTGCAGGAGACAGGCACTCCTTCCACAACTCTGCAAGCTCAGATCGTATCACCTCTGGAGTGACTTAATGTACACATATGTTCCTTTTATTACTTTCATAGTATATAGTTCAGTATTATGTATGTAAATCCATACATTTCAGATATTGCTGCACCTATTATTAGTAATGTTAGAATGGTGTTCTAATTAAAGAATATCAGCATGTAATCAATTCTACATACTGCCTTAACCTCAGGCAGCCAACAGAATTAAAACATATAGGAATTCTTAAATGTATGAAATTGATTCTAATATGTCATTCCTTGAATCTAGTGGAGCACAGGATCCAAGGCAGCATGGATTCACAGCAGGAAGGTTGTGTCAAACAAATCTAATAGATTTCTTTGACTGGGTGACACAGGAGGTAGCTCAAGGAAGGGCGGTGGATGTAGCCTACTTAGATTTCAACAAAACCTTTGATACCGTCCCAGATAGAAGACTGGCAAACAAGTTAGGAAGCATGGGGTAGGGCCCCAAGGTGGTAAACTAGGTCAGAAATTGGTTGAGAGCAGAACAAAGAGGGTGCTGGTGAATGGTGTTCAGACAGATGAGAGGAAGGTGACCAACGGGGTGTCACAGGATCAGTTCTGGGACCAGTCTGTCATCGAGGCACAGGTCAGGAAGCAAAGGAAAAACAGAAGCAGTTGTAGCATTACTAAAAGTGTTTATTAGTACTAGCAGTAACATAAAAAAAATTGTTCAGAATAACTATTTACAAAGGCAGAATAAACAGAGAAGATCCACCTGAGTTTTCCTTCAATCTCTGTGTCTTCCAAATCATTGCAGCTCTGCTCTTATAAGTCCTTGCAATTCCCTCCTTAACAAGCATCCTGTTTTTTCTAAAATGTCCTTGTATGTTTTTAGGCAGGGGTAGCAAGAACACAATGTTCAGAACTGAGGCCCCTTTTCACAGCTTCTGAAAAAGGCTTTAAAAACTCCTCTCAGGTTAACCCCTTGAGTTCCCAATAGTTTTTGTAATCATCTCAAACTATATTTATATACATTTCAAAAGTAACACTATATAATTTCTAAACAAAGGATCCCAATATCAGTTACATTTCCACATAATGATTTGCATATATTTTTATATCAGCAGATATGCAAGGGAAGAAAAGACACAAACAGCAGTGAGAGGCAAGAATTGCAAGACTGTCGGGTGATCAAATCCTAGGTCTCACAGGAAAATTTGGTTGCAACCAGACGGACAAGAGACAGAAAGGAAAGAACAGAACAGATCCTCTGCATTCAAACTCTCTCAGAATAACTGGGACAGGGTCCTATTCAACCCTGTCACATAGTTGTCTTCATAAGTGTCATTGTGAAGGGGCTGGAGGGAAAGTATGTCTTTGCAGATGACACTAAGATCTGCAACAGGGTTGACACTCCAGAAGGAATAGAAAAATGAGAAAAGACCTAAGCAGATTGAAGGAGTGGTCAGAAGTGTGGCAGCTAAGATTCTATGCAAAAAGTGCAAAGTCATGCATTTGGGGAGCAGAAATCCAAGGGAGGTGTATAAGATGGGAGGGTGATGGTGGCCACTAAGCAGTAACAGGCCCTGGGGGTACTCATACTGGATTACCTAAAGGCAACCAAACAATGTGAGAAGGCTGTGGGGAAAGCCAGTGGGATGCTGGGGTGCATAGTGAGAGGTATCACCAGCAGAAAGAAGCAGGTGGTTATGCCACTGTACAGATCACTAGTGAGACCTCAGCTGGAGTACTGTGTCCAGTTCTGGAGACTACATCTCCAGAAAGATATAGACAGACTGGAGGTGGTCCAGAGGAGGGCTACAAAGATAGTGCAGGGTCTGCATGAAAAGCCCTCCTAGGAGAGGCTAGGGGAACTCAATATGTATTCCCTGGAGGAGAGGAGAGGAGATAGAGGGTGACATGATAGAAATGTTCAAATACCTCAGAGTATAAACAAGGTACAGAAGGGTAGCATCTTTCAAAAAAGATGTGCAAGAACAGAGGGCACGAAATGAAGTTTGGGGAGGGTCAAGAGTAAGATGAGGAAGTTCTTTTCACTGAAAGAGTGGTGGATGCTAGGAATGGCCTCCCAAAGGAGGTGTGTAGGGTCAAAAACAGGGAATTTAAGAATGCATGGGATAGACAAAAGGGTACCCTAGGGACGGGAAAAGAAAGGGTGAGCTGCAGATCAACTAGGATGTGTGGTTTGTAATAGGTTGGCAAAATGGGCAGACTGGGTGGGCCACACAGTCCTTATCTGTCATCAACTTCTATGTTTCAATGTTCATTATAAAAATGGAGAGAGAAACCTGCTTTCTGATTGGTTATTACCTGTGCATGAAATCTGTTTATTACCTATGCATGAAATCTTTTCCATGCACAGGTAATAAGTTACCAAAAGTTGGACCACACTGGAAAAATAAATGAATCGATGAGCCATTGGAGCACAGGTTTTTTAATGTCACATTTTTACTCTCGCAAACAAGACTTATCCAAGACATATCGGTTCGATCAGGAAAACTCTGGTGCCATTCGCTCTCCACCTCTTCTTTATTGGCCAAAACAGACAAGTGTAAAAAATAAGCCTGCTATGTAACAGTTTACTTACGATGAATGGACATGCTTACCATATGTGTCTCATTTGTGAATCATGGTGCCGTCCTGCAGTCTCCTCTGGCAACTGCGCTTCCACCTCTGCAGTTTCTGATATAGTTCCCATTTTATTTTGAAACTGACTGTCTCACTTTTGATAGGCATGGTGCAGAGTGGGGGATAGAAGTACTTTCATTTGGTGACTAAGTCGGTTCGCTCAGTCACGGGAAGGAGGAGCCACTACGCCTGTACATGTAGAAGCTGTCGTACATTTGTTACAAAAAAAATAATAAAACAGCGTGACATTGCACACCCCTGAACACCTCCTCTCTGTCCCATTCTAGGCTGACAACAAATTCCCAGGTCTCTTCCTAGTCAGCACGAGGGGGGTCCTGCCTGGGAACAACCTGACAGCATAATTAATAAGAAAACAAAGATGACATAATTTTCTACCTGTTGGAAGGATTATTTTTTACAAATAATAATCATAATACACATTTGTACACATGTAAACATAGTTTTATAATATTAAATGGTAAAAAAAAAAAAGCCCATTTTATAGTGCAATAAGACACTCCAGGGTGTGCATGGAACAGCTTTACCGCACATTCAGGGCTGAAGGCACAAGGCCAGCACCCCTGGGCGTGCAGTGAAATTTGTTCCTTGCACACCCTGTTGTGTCTTACAGCTATAGAAACTGTTTACCATGTTTACATGCCACATGAACTTTTTTGACATTATATATTGGCAGCAATGAGTTCGAGAACAGCTTGATATTTTGCTGCATTTTCCAGTGTGTTATAGGGACTTTCTTCTTTGTCTCCAGATGGGGGAGTAACACTGCACAGAACTCTCGTGACTTTACCTTATTAATTCTGTGTGACTGGTAGACCGATAAAGACAGTCAGAGACTCTGTGTGGTTAATCAAACTGGACACTAGGTCTGCTTCCATAATGACATTGTTTGTTCATTATATAACATTTTATGTTGCAAATGCATTTAACTTGCCTAATATTGTACAGTAGCAACCGTGTGTGTGTGTGGGGGGTATGGTAATGTACTCTATTGTAAATGATTCTTTATTGTTTGCATATGGCAATATACCTCCTGTTTTATTGTTCTAAAATTTACATTTTGAAATGAATAACAAGAAAGTTAAAAAAGAACATTCTTGTACCACAGTAGTTATGTTACTATTACGGCAGAATAAAGGAATAGAGCACTCCAGTGTGTGTCGTGCTAGGATAACATCATGCCTCGGGTGGTTGGGCATGAGGCCACAGGCAGTGGGTCCAACACACTGAGAAGATGTTATCCCAGCACACACACCCTGGAGCACATTATTCCTATTATACAATGGCTCGCTTTCAGTAAAAGGAAGAAACATATAAGATTTCAGTATTTTTAAAATGATTTTAATAAAACTGGCAAATAATGTTCCGCCACATAAAATAATTCCTTTACTTTAAATTAATGCATAGTAGTTTAAGTGAAAGGTTGCTGTGAAATTGATAACATTAGAACAAGGTTGCATTAAATAAACATTTAAGTAAATGACTGAGATTTGAGTGTTCTTTATTTAAATAGAGTATTTTTGGATTAGGCAACATTTTGTTAATCATGTAATTGTGAACTTCAAGAAACAACTTTTACATTTAAATGTAACTTCAGCAGTGAACTTCTGTAATGTAGAAATGCATGTAAATACAAGATTTTTTTTTGAACTCTGTTTATGTGCCTTACCCCCAACTCTCTCAGGCTGCCTCGACTCGCTGGTCTGCTCTACTGCCCATCGTGGTCCTCTCTTCCATATATGTAACTGCCCCTTGATAGCACACACCCAGCAAGCCCCCGACTCAGAGCCCATCAGGGAAGGGCTGCCACCCACTCTGGCACTCTATCTTACATTCCAGATTGCCTGGCCTGAGTCACTGAGAGGCCGAAGGGTGGAGAGGACCTGATGTTGGGCATGTGGCAGCCAGGACTGTGAGGAGCCATCGCCTATCAGTAGAAGGGTTTTCTTAGTTATGCCCTCTGTTCCCTCCTCCCTGCAGAGACTGAGCATGCAATGATGCCAGGGACATCCGTCGTGGCTCTGTGACCCACCACTCTTGGCCTTGTGTGTTGCAGTGCCTCCGTCTCTCAGCGGGGCAGCTGCAGTCCGGGCTTTCTGTGGATCCCCCTGTCGAAAGAGAAGAGTAGTCCTCTGGATGCTCAATCCTCTCTCTCTCCTGCCAACCCGGCGGCCGGGCTCATTTCTGAACCTGGGTCACCAGCGTGGCGTGAGGTGTGGCATCCAGCACCTGAACCCTCAGTGCCATGTAAATACAAGATAACATTTAAATATACATTCATGTTTTCTACATTTGTTTTTGTCCTTATGGCTTATACATATTAAATACACACATGGAATTACCCTGTATGATTAATTGGGTTTTGCTGTTTTCTTACTGCTGTTTGGTTCTGTGAAGTCGACAAGGTGCCGCTTGTTTTTATTATGCTGGACTGTTGTATTTACTGTGGCCATGGTTTCTGATGTCATTGCTTGACGTAGAGCCACTTGAAGTCTTTGGGTTGCATGTCAGGGTCCGGTGTGTTGGCATGTTTTGTAGGAGCTGCTTGAGTTCTAGTGGGAGTGGTGATCGTTTTATCTGTACCTGAACGGCTCCTGTCCTCTAAAATTGGACCCCAGTAGCTTCACAGGAGGGACTCTTGTTTGTGGCCAGTGATGGCCATGATCTGTCAGCTTTCCAGTCTGGCATTGCTTTGTAGTTAGATGGGCATGTCACACAGATTGTGGTTTGTGTACGTCGTGGGGAGGACTGCAGTGTGACATATCTTCAGCAGCATCATTGCCAGGTAATTTATGCCTACTGACTCTAGGATATACTTGCTGTTTCCTCTACCCAGGGTTTCACTGATTTTCCCCTAGGATGCATGTAGAGGCATGGCACATTAAGAGGCAACTTGTCCAAGTATTTTAAGGGCTTCAAGTGGACAAAGTGGGTGCCCACTGAGCTTGAACATACAGACCCTGTATTTATCTCTGCCCTTCTCTTGAGGATCACTATGATTTTTTTTCATTAAAAGTTAATGTGATGTACTGCTGCCTGTTTTCTGATTCTCTAAATTCAAAGGATGTAGGTTTTAACTGACGCTGTCCTTCACATCCATGTCTGGTGAAATGTAACCACAGCTCAAGCCAAATGCGGTAGGAGCTCCTCAGGGTTTCTGGACTCAGAGCCGGTGATTGTTGCAACTGTTGTAGGTCAGTGTTCATGATGGCAGGGTGGTGTTTCCTCTTGTTGCACCCTTCACAGTGGAGATTCTAAATATAGAATACAAAGAAATAGACTCCACCACCAGGGACATCCCTTACAAGTAAAAATTAGTAAAATTAAAATGAATAAAAGAAAATATTTTTTACACAGAGAGCAGGGAGCCTTCAACAGACTCCAGGAACATATTATAATTAGTAAGAATAAAAATACTGTTAAAGCAAACTTAGACTGCTATATTACCAGAGGAGGAAACTAAGACTATTACAGTCTGTACAAATAGAAACTACCTATGGACTTCGCCATTTCCTGTTCTTTATGCATTAAGTAACATTAAGTGACATTTGAGCAGAAAAGACATTGTTAGCACTCTGGAAGTCTGGGCTGGTTAAGATGTTTATATTACAGCTTAGTGGATGTTTGTTAAGGTATCTGTTGATGCCATCCCTTAGTCCAACAAAGCTACTTATGCCATATTGTTCTCCAGAAGTTTCTAACTGACCAATAGAATTTTTTAAAACAGTGTTTAATTTAGCTGGACTTACTGTTTGGAGGTGAATTTCAGTTCCAGTCTCTGTTAGCCAGCCTTGTAAAACTTTTATGGCTTAGTTTGTTTGATGCTTTGTTGAAGGCTCATTTCTGTCACATTCAGGTCTGACTAGCTGCTGTTCTTCCAGTTCTCCATGTCTCCTTTTCTCAGTTTGTTTGTTGCTGTTGATGGTCTGTGTTTTGGTTGTTTTCTGTCTCTTCACCAAACCAGTTGTTTAGTGATGTCACAGTGAAAAAAGTAAAAATCTATTTTGGGAATACTTGACATTTACTTGGTTTCTGTCAGAGTGGCTGTCACACTTATAGCTGTGACATAGGGATATCAAGCTAGCACTGTATCTGGTGATCAGGTTTTGCAGTTGCTGTGACAGATCCATGATGTTATGCTAGGATAACATCACAGGGTCAGTCCTAGACTGACCAATCAGAGCCCAGCATTCTTTCTTTTTTTTCCCACATTCTATTTATGTTTCTGTCCTTCCGTGCCCTCTTCAGACCGACCCTCCCAGCCCGACATCCTGGAATTACCATGGCTTACCTTTTGCCCAGCCCAGGAGCAGAGCCTGCGGAGAGTCAGGCTTCATCCTGCAGCTGGAGGATTTTCTCCTCCATTTTCTCCCCGATCCCGTTGCTGGGACGCACATGCCAGACGTGCGTGGCGTGGAGGTGCATGCACGCCTGTGGAAGTCCCACAGCACCCACCCCTTCTGTGCACCCTACAGACCCACACTTCCCTCAGGCCTCCACCTGGGGAAAGTCATTCAGCAGGAGTACAATTCCTTCCCTCCTGGGAGAGAAGAGCTGTCCTCTGACGCCAATCCTCTCCCTCCCCACCAACCCCGATGGCCTGGGCTGCGTTCTCAAACCTGGGTCACCGCATGGCGTGAGGGTGGTGTCCAGTGCCTCAACCCTCAGTGCCACCAGGCCAACTCCAGCATTCTTTCTTGCCATTGTATAATGACATATAATCTTTAGTTTAGTAAGATTCCTCAGATTTGCCCTACACTGCAGATCCCTCATAATGAAGATATCAGCAAGACTGAAAATACCGCAAGTTAATTGCTTGTTAAAAGATGAAGTGCTAGAAATGTTGCTCACTTGTGTAGCTATTAATTAATTCATATTAAATGTTTTAACCTTCTTCTGTAGTTTTCTGTTTGTTTGACCACAGTTTAAGACAGAAACACAGACAATATGGATAGATAAAGTCCATTGGTCCATCCAGTCTGTCACTGTTAGAAGAGGTAACTAAACTAAAACAAACATATACCATACAAAATAATGTCTACATATCCATGCACAGCAAGGTTGATGTTTCCAGTTTGAGTTAAGATGACATCATAGAGACCTTTTCAGTTATGCTCGTGAGGTCTATGATGTCATCTCAACTCTCGATGGAAACACAGCCTTATTTTGTTTGGATGGCCACACATTATTCTATATATTATTCACAATTTTTGACCTTGCAAGACATACTGAGCTGTGACAGCTCATTTCCAGATGCATCGGGGTGCATTACATGGACCTCTTGTATCAACAAAGGGAATGCTTGCCTGGACACTGGGAAATTCCTACTCTTTGCCAGTATGGGGCCCTTGTTGATGGATCTCAGATGGTGGCTGCCAATGATGGAGGAGCAGCAGCTACACCCTTGCAGGTGGCTGGGATTTTGCCTCACCCCGGTCATGGATTTCATGGAGGTACAAGATGGAGGGGTTGCCTACCCACCTTTGTCAATAGAAGGCATCACCTGTAGCTCGTCGAAACAGATGGACACCCTGAACAGGGCGTGCAGCAGCCGACTGAACAGAAGCTGTGTTTGCAGCATAGATGATGGAAGGACACACTAATGGCCCAGCTTAGGGCAGAGGAACAGTGGTTTCAGCTCAGGTACTTTTTTCGCTTCTGCACCATCGGGAATGCGGGCTTGGCTCTAGTTTGTTAGAACCACTGATGAGTCAGCAGTCAATGAGTCAGGTGCCAAAAGTGCAACACATGGTACTGTGATTTTGACACCCTCTTCTACACTGGGCTCTGTTGGGACTAGAGCTGGGGAGGTGGGGATGCCATGGATGGTTCTATCATGGTTGATTGTGGCCCTCCTGTACTTTTTCCCTTTGATTCTCCATCGACAGGTGCAGCAGAGAATGGTGCCCATTTGCCAGCATTCTCGATGGGATGTACTTGCCTACTTGCACTACTCCAGCTCCTGTTGCTGGGGGACAGCCTGCATCAGCGGCCTGAGCACTCCTCCCTGTACTAAGGAACAGGGGATTTGATTCATGGTGAGCCCTGAACTCCAGAGAGGGCTCTTGTTGCAGCTGGTTAGTGACCTACCGTGGCTGGCTCCTGGGTCCCAGATGCATCAGACCCAATTGTGTGGCGCTATAAGGTCGCTGTCCCATTCACCACCGGCAGGACCTGAACGACCTCCTGCCAGCTAGTCTTCTCACCACATCTGTTCTTTCTTTTGACTAGACACCTGAAAACCTAATGGACTGCTTCCAGGTGTTGCAGGGACCTCATGGACAGGATCTGCCCAACTCTGGTTGGGCTGTCTCTCATCTGCAGTCGACCGTGCCACAGACCATGACTATTACATCTTTGTTCCCTGAGGAGCGCTCACCTGCTCCAAACCATATCCTTTTGGCAACAGGGGGACAGGAGATAGATGATTTTTGTTACTGGGACAGAGTCCTGCAGTCCCTGATGGATGCTTCCACCCCACCACCACCATCACCCCTGTACAGTCTGATCAGCCCCTGACAAACCTAGACAGTTCTCGGACAAATTTCAAGCATGGGGAACCAGCCCCCAGAAGAAATGTGATCCACCTGATTTATAAAGGGGTTTGGTCCTGCCTCCGGATCATGTGTACATGGCCAGGAACTTATTAAAGACTTCTTGTCAGTTCTGGGTCTCAGACATTTATGCCCTCATCAATGTTGGGGATGTTATTTTTGATATCAGCTTTAAGCTTGTCTCAGGACTCAAACAGTTCTGGATGGGTTACACTGCTCACCAGACTTCTTCTTTGTGGTCCCCTTTGGCGGTCCCTTTAATGAGACCTACTGTTCCCACCATTACTGTGCTATTCAGTAATGAGGCAGTCAGCATTGCAGACATTATGAGCTGGCTCAGGAGGCACTGTGAGGTTCTGGACAGACCTGAGCCCTATTATCGATTCCGAGCAGCTTGGGACTGGGGGATGGCAAATCCGAGTCAAATTGACACAGTCTGATTCTAGTGTATTACATTTACCTAATTCTTTTTATTTAGAATGAGACAGGGGTTCATTGCTCTATTGGGGACAATCCAGAACTTGTTTCAAATGTGGTTCCAGTTCCCCATTAGTTCTGCTTGTGTTAGTGTTTTCGTGTGTCATCGGTGGCCATTGTCTAATTTTTGGTCATGCAGCAAAGGATTGCCAAATGGTTTTGTTGCAACCTCTGCAACCAACAGGGTCATTCTTATGTGAAATGTACCAGGGTGTCCCATAAAAGGGCTACACTTTCCCAGGAAGATATGGTCTCTCGTGCAGCATAAAAGCACGACCCCTGAGCAGCAGGCTTCCTCTGCAATAGTGCCTCAATATTCACCACCTTGCCCCTCAGGTTTCTCCTGTCCTAGTGTTGCCTACACCTGTGCGAGTTAAAGACTTTATGGCCAAGAACTTACTGGCTCCCAGATAGCTGAAGACTTAGGCCTCCCTCTGAGTCCCTGATACCTGCACAGGCCATGTCCCTTCCGGTGGAGCAGTTGGCAGAATTCACCTCACCTGGCGCTTGTTGCTCCCTATGCCTGAAATGCCCCCTCCTCCCTGTTAAAGTGAAAAAGCAGAGGTCTGACAGACTAGCAACCCCTGCTCCACAAAGCAAGAAGAAGTGGCTGCTCTGATTCACAAGAATAGGTTTGGGGCCCTGGCCACTCATGTTGCATGGGAGATATGGACATTGAGAACTGCGACTAGAAGCCTCCTCTGTTCCCTCTTCCCATATGAATTATTATTTCTCCATTGTTGATCTGACTTTAGTACTGCTGTGATGGAAAGACAGTGGACCAGGTCTCAGAATGTCTTTAAATGATTTCATGAAGTTGGGATGTTCTGTTAATGTTTTCCACTCTTGATGGGATCCTTAAAGGTGGCTACTAATAATGTTGATAATATTAAGAGCTATGGTAAGAGACTGTTGACATTCACGCCTCTGCAGACATTAAACCGAGGTCCCATCTGCCTGGATTGGTGGTAGTTCAGGTGGATGTTAAAGATCCCATGGCACTTATTGAAAAGAGTAGGGAGTTTTTATTGAAATCATAACAAAATCATGACAATATGCATACAAAATCAGTCTTACATCATACATAACCATAAAGGAAAAAAAGCAAAACCTTAAACAAGTAGTAATTCATATAATAATCTTGAACGTAATAGTAAAGTGTTATAACCCACCTCCTCCCTCCCCACTATAAGAGTAGGATTTTTATTGAAACAAATATATCAAAATTTCAACAAAACAGTATTGCATCATACTGAATAAAAAACAAAACATAACAAAAGTGAAGAGTAATACAGTCATATATATCCAAGTACACTAATACATATGAACACTCCAAAAGAATTAAACCGAGGGAAAGGAACCCCTCTCCCTATCCTTAGAAGAGAAGGAGACTATAAAACAAGCCTCCTAAACAAATATTCAGTAGAAGAGTGTTACTACCACAACAATAGAAAAACAGAAATTACATAACAAGAAAAATATAATTATGATGAGGTCAAGAGAGCTCTTCTACCATGATTTATATAAAATTTTTGTTACTATACAAAATCAGAGCAAACTGAAATATATTACTTCATACAAATGTAGTATAGACAATAAATTTAAACCCTCCAGAGTCACATTTTATACTGAAAACATGCCAAATGATTAAAAAATAATAACTGCATACCAAGTTTGTGGAAGGCTAAAATGTCTATTTGGACCATATTCTCCCACTATAGTCTTTATTCAATTTCACAGAGAAACATCTATACTCCAAAAAAAAGAATACATATAGAAAAAAAAACTAATACTCCAATCACCTTGAATCAAGCCAATTTAAATGTTTCCAGTAGGTTTTGTATAGAGGCCGAGGAACATGAATCTTTTCAAATTTTTATTTTTAATATGGAGGCTTGTAATTTCCCAGACAGTTGTATTTGGGTCAAATAGTGTTGTAAAGACCAGGCACATTGGGTCTGCCAAATGTGGTATTTAATACATGATAAAATTACATGGATTGTGTCCAGAAAATAATGGCTCCAGGATTGGGGTAAATTTCCAGAAACAAAATTTCTTGAGTAAGATGTTTTAAAGGCATACCTTTCCATTATGTAATTGCATAAGATCAAAATTCAACCACATAAGGACAATCAAAAATAAATGCTGCACAGTTTCAATAGATGCTGTGCACATATTTCATATGGACATCCTCTGACCAAAATACCTTTATGTTTTAGGTTCCATTGACATTCAGCTTTTGATGTGCACTAAGCCATGTTACATCCCACATATGTGTAGGTATTCTTTTGAAGTCACCATGTGAGCCATCTGTGCAAGTTGGAGTTGGACGATCAGCAAAGGTTGGGATTAGAAAAACATTTCCATAATAATATTATTATACAAAGTCTTTCCAGTGATATGTTTCCAGGTGTATTCTTAAGACACCCCATACTTTTATTTTCGAAAACAGAATTTAAAATAATCTGGAAGTCCCCTAAATATTTCTGTTTTTGTATACTTTAGAAGGTTCCCAAGCAATAATCCATGGAGAAATGGTATCCCACACCCCACCCTGTTTTTTGTAACAAATAAAGAGAAAAAAATACTATCGGGTTCACCATTCTAATCCCTCCTAGTCTAAAATCTTGATATAGTATTATACATAGATACATAGATACATAGACAGTGTCGGCAGATAAGGGCCTATGGCCCACCTAGTCTGCCCATTTGAGCTTGTAAGTTCAGTTTGTTTTCCTAGAAGTCTACTTCCCTACCCTGACCTCTAGAATTCCTTTATGTCTATCCATGCATTCTTAACTCCGTGATTGTTTCAGCTCCACCACTTCCTCTGGCAGGGTGTTCCACTTGTCCACCACCCGTTCTGTGAAGAAATTCTTTCTCATGTTTCCTCTGAATCGTCCTCCCTCAACTTCATCCCATGCCCTCTAGTCCTGAAACATCTTTTTCGCTTAAAAATAGTGTTTTCCTGCACCCTGTTCCTCCCTGTAAGATACTTGTATGTCTCTATCATATCCCTCTCTCCCTCCTCTCCTCCAGGAGTACATGTTCAGTTCCTTCAACCTGTCTTCATAGGACTTGTGATGCAACCCATGCACAATCTTTGTTGCCCTCCTCGAACCTTCTCTACCCTGTCTATGTCCTTACGTAGGTATGGTCTCCAGAACTGTGCACTGTACTCCAGATGGGGCCTCACTAGTGTCTTGTATAGCGGATTATGACCTCCCTTTTCCTGCTGGTGATGCCCCTGCCTATACATCCCAGCATCCTATCTGCTTTACCTGATGCCTTGTCACACTGTTTCCCTACCTTGAGGTCATCAGAGATGACAACCCCAAGATCCCTTTCCTGCTTGGTGCATACTTATCCTCACCCCCAACTGATATATTGTGCCAGGGTTTTGTGCCCCATATGCATTATCTTGCACTTCTTTGCATTGAATTTCAACTGCCAAACCCTTGACCATTCTTCAAGTTTCTGCAGGTCCCTTCTCATTCTGTCTACACCCTCTGGTGTGTCTACTCTGTTACAGAGCTTTGTGTCATCAGCAAACAGTGAAATTCTGCCTTCTAGATCCTGTGCAATGTCACTGATGAAGATGTTGAATAGGACCGGTCCCAGCACTGATCCCTGTGGTACCCCACTGGTCACTCTTCCCTCTGTGGAGTGACAGCCATTTACCACCACCCTCTGTGTCCTGCCACCCAGCCAGTTACCTACCCACCACACTACTGTCCTGCCCACACCCATATTCCCCAGTCTCTTTATTGGGTTCAGCCTACTACCCCAAATTGCTGAAAAAATATACTGTAAATAACAGTATCCATTAACATTGGAGGGGAAAAACCACACCCAAATGTAAAAATTTGCTTAACAAAATGTCTTTACCATATATACCCTTTTTTCTTGGACATTCTCAATTTATTCCAGATTTGAACCTCAGAATTCGCTACCTTCAAAGGAGATCCAGTTATATCCTGCTGGGTTATCCATACCCCAATAAATCCCTAAAACTTTACAGGCTCCAGTACTTACTGGGATGTCTGGGAAGTCAGTAAGACTTAATGGTTCTATATTAAGAGGAAATACTTACTTTTTTTTTATTCAACTTTGAACCTGAGCCCTCCTCATATTTATTTATTTATTTATTTTATTTATTTATTTAAACATCAGTTTAACAACCTTTGAGCCAGAGGCTCATTTACAAAGGTACCTCGTCACATAGAGGACAAACAGACATTAGAACAATAAACAACAGTTAATACAGAATAAGGCAAGTTCAAGATACATATGTTTAAGGTGAGGACGAAGGGTAAGGTTAGATGGAGAGGGATGGGAGGAAAGAAGAGAGTGAGGAGGAAGTTGAGGGAGAAGAGAAGCAGGAGAGGGGTGGGAGTGCTGCTCAGCGAGCATTGTCAAGTCTGTTTTTTTTTTTTTTTTTTTAAAGTCTTATCTTTTATGGTCTAATCACCCACTTCTGCTTCTCAGCAGCAACACCTCGTGAATTGAGCAGGTGGTTTCTGAACTGAGGTTTAAAGCTTGCTAGTGTGGGAGAGTCAAGAGATACTGGTAGGGAGTGAATTATAGCAGGTGGGGGCTCTGTGGGGAATGCCCTTTGGCCTTGTGAGTCCTAGCCCTTGGTATGAACAGGGATGTTTTGGGCGTGCTGCGGTGTTCACCAGCTGGTGCAGAGCAGCGAATAGAGCTAGTTAGACCAGTTGGAGATAGGCCATGCAGTGCTTAAGGTGAGCAGGCAGGTTTGATACATGAGCAGCTCATCCAGGTTGAGTAGGGTAGACAAGGCATACAGCTGACATGTATGCGTTTGTCTAGGTGCACCAGTGATAAGTCTGCAGGCTTTGTTAAGTGTAGGCGGACTTTCTGAGCGCTTGTCTGATCAGCTGATCCATAGACCGGGAGGCCATAGTCGATGAGGATAAAACAGAGGAGGTGACAGCCAGGCGGAGGGCATCCACAGGGAGACATTTTTGTGCGGAAGAGAATGCCCAGCCGCTGGTTTCGGCTGTGTTCAAGGCGGAGATATGGTCATGAAAGGAGAGGGCTGGGTCAAAGACAATTCCCAGGTATTTATAGGACTGCACAGGTTCAATGGGCATTTTGAGGGTGGAAAGAACAGTGAGGGAAATTTGCTGTGCTTGTTTTGGGGTGGGAGAAGAGCATCGTTTTTGTTTTCTTTATGTTGATTATGAGTCGATGCTCAGAGAACCAGGTTTAGTGGAATCAAAAGCAAGTTGGAGAGCTCTTTGGGACGTGGGAGCTACTATCAGCAGCAAGGAGTACAGCATCGCAGCATAAGCAGGATCTTGCCCTTGCAGGCACTAGGTAGCGAGTTGAGGAAAAGGGAGAAGTAAAGGTCCAAGAATAGACCCCTGAGGGACTCCAGAGTGAATAGGGCAGGCACTGGATAGGTTTCTACTAGCTTTTACACATTGGGAGCGAGTTGAGATGGCTGGTGCACCAGGAGACTGGTCCAGTGGCAAAGCCTAAGTGGTCCTGGGTAGTTAACAAGAGTGGGTGTGATCACGGTATCAAGCGCTTTAGACAGGTCAATGAATACCTCCAGCCAGGGCACCAGTGTCCAAGGAGGTGTGGAGGAAGTTGGTAAACTCAGGAGAGCCAGATGGTACTATGACCAGCTCTGAACCCATGTTGCTCAGGGCAAAGAACACTGTACTTTGAAAGGTAGTCGGAGACTTGGGTGGCAACAATTTTCTCAAGAGCTTTAGAGAGTGGGGGAGGATTGAGATGGGTCTGTAATTACCAGGCAGAGTCCTGTCGCCACCTTTGTAGACAGGAGTAACCTGTAGCAACCCTCCAGACAGTAGGGAATTGCCCAAGGCAGAGGATTTGTTAAAGATGCTTGTGATAGGGGTGAGGACCTGATCCAGGACCTGACGAGGAGGCAGGGGTCAAGGGAATCATTACCTATGGCGTTACCTTTAAGGGCCTTAAGGAGATAAGGTCTAGTTTCTTGTAAGGTTACACAACGAGGTGGAACAAGGGGCTGATGAGGGGAGGGGCGGAGGACTGAAGAAATTACTAGGAGTATTGAGCCAATGCAAAGGAGTTATTGAGGTGGGTGGCAATGAGGGTAGGGTCAGTGGAGACAGTACCATTGATGTTAAGAAGCGTGGGAGATGGGGACTGGGAGTGGCCATTCAGCTGTTGACATTCTCCCAGAAAGACCTAGGTTCCCCAAGAGGAGGCGAAGGAGGCTTGGTAATAATCCGCCTGGCTTTACAGATAGCCCAGGTGCATTGGTTTCTAGCCGCAGCATAGGTCTGCCTGTCAGATGGTCGGCCAGAGGCAACGGCAAGGTGCCACAGATTATCCTGCGAGCTTAAAGAGCTGCCTCAGTGCAGGGGTGAGCCAAGAGCATATCTTACTTTGGACCTATGGGCAGTTAAAGGAGCGAAGATGTCACAGGCGAGTTGAAAGTGTTGATAAAGAAGGACAGGGCCATGTCAACGTTAGTTGTGTTTATTAGTGGGGACCAGTCTGTGTGAGCAAGGTAATTCTTTAGGTCATTCAAACCCGGTCTAAGCCGCCTATAGGTGATTTTGACTGAGGAGGGGCGAGAGGTTACCCAGTTGAAGAGAATAGGAGAGGTCACTAAGAGAGTCAGGGAGGATTTGGATATTGTGGACCGTCTTGGTCTGTTTGTAAGGACCACATCCAGGAGAGTGCTAGTGCTCCGTTTGGGGTTGATTCTGGTGGGCTGGGGAGACTAGTTAGGTTATATCAATTGCAGCAAAGGCATCACGGCGGAGGAGGCTGAAGGGCAAAGCCAGTTAACATTCAGGTCACCCACCAGAATTTGGTCCGAGGTTGGGTAGGGAGGTAATGTAGTCAATCAGTGTGTCCAGTGCCTGAGACTGGTTTTTGGGAGGTATGTAGGCTGTAGTAAGGAAGATAGGTCCTCTAGAGGGGTCAGGAGATAGTTTGATTGTTAGTGCCTGGGCATGGTGGTCAAGGTCAGGGGAGGGAGGGCTAGTCCAGTGAGTGGGTCCTTTAGGTAGATGGCACAGCCACCCCCTCCTACCTGCCTGGTCCAGCCGGTAGAGAGTGTAGCCAGGAGAGAGACCAGGGAGTTAGGTGGAGTCAGACAGCCAGGTTTCCACCAAGGCAACCACATCAGGTTTATGGACCAACATCCAGCAGTGTAGTGAGTCCAGTTTTTCAGGAGGCTACAGATGTTCATGGATGCAATACAAAGTCCAGTGGATTCGAGGAAGGTCTAGTGTTACGGGCCCAGGATTGGGATGAATGTTGCAGACAGAAGTAGGAGAAGGAGGAGGAGGGCTATTCTTTGAAGAAAGCTGCAGTATGAGGGTTCCGACGGCTGAGGTAGGGGGGATGAGGATGTAGGGTGCAGGGATGGGAAGCATAGTGCAGACAGGATAAGCAAACACAATGAGACGCAGAAGGTGGCAAGGGAGTGAGTGAGGGGTGACCACACAATCGGTGGTAGGTAGGTGGCCAGGAAGGGTGTGTGAAAGATGCAGGGGTGGTGAGGCAGGGTGGGATGTGGGGTGGGTTGCAGGCAAGTCTCTGGGGGCAAAGTAACTGCTCATCAACGGGGTGTAACACCACTAGGTGAGTTAACTAAGATTAGGAGTAGAAGAAGGTATGCCATCAGCAAGGCCGCAGTAGTATGGCACGATTGGAGATCTGCCCAAATAATTCAAAGGTCATCAGCATAAGCTATTGTCTTAACGTCTATACAAGAACTATTTATGGATAGTCCTCTAATATAGCCTGTTGCATTAAGTCTAGCAAGAAGAGGTTCTAATGTCAGAATATAAACTAGGGGGCTTAAAGGGCACCTTTGTCAGTACACCTCTAGTAACTGGTACAGATTTACCTACCCAACCGTTCACTAATGGGATTGCTAAGGCAGCCTTATAACAGGTTTTAGCCAAGAATAAACTCCAAAGGGAACTTCATTTTGTAAGACTTGCCCACATATAATCATGTGAGACTCTATCAAATGCTTGCCTTTGGTCCAGACTAAGGATAAAACCCATAAGTTCTCCTGAAAGACCTCTAGAAAATATTACTCTCAACAAAATAAGACCATCTGTAATGGTACGATTTGGCACAGAACAAAACTGTGTTGAATGGATCAAAGTCTCTAAACAAATAGATAAATGAGTGCATAACATTTTTCAAGTATTTTGTAATCACTATTTAGGAGAGTGGATGGCATCCAGTTCTCAATAGCGCCTCTGTCGCCATTTTTATAAAGTAAAATGACCAATCCTAAAGACATACTGGTAGGCAAGGTCCTGGACTGTAAACTATATGCAAAAAGATTAGCCATCTCATCCGCCAAAAATGGTAACAATAGCTTATAAAATTCATTTGGGAGCCCATCAAAACCTGGGGCCTTCCCTACTGGTAAACAAGAAATGACATCTCTAACTTCTCGCACTGAGATGTGTTGTGTTAAAATTGGTAAAAGATAGTCAGGAACTGTTTGAACAGGACAACAATTTAACCATCCCTCTATATTAGAACTAGAAAGTAGTGGGTCTGCAGAAAATAAACTCTCAAAATACCTGGCAACTTCTGCCAGTATATCATCCTTATTATGTATTATTTCTCCTGTATGTAATTTAAGTGATTTTATATCTTTTCATTGTCTTGAAGCATTACAAAAATCAAATGGATTCATATGTGCTCAAGTACCAGTAACTCCAAACCTTTGTTCCTGCCGTAAGGAGGACATACGGTCATATCAGAGTTTGGTAAGTTTAGATTTTAAACACAAAAATTCCTGATTATCATATTCTAAACCTTTCAATATACGCCCTGAAAAGAAAATAAACACCTTCTGGTAGTAGAATATGCCTGTGATCTATATCTACCCATTAACCTCCCTATTGACTGAAAATAAAGCCGAAATTCTTGTTTTGTATCCTCCCACCAAGCTTGCCTATCATCATATAAACACAATACTGACTTACGACTGTAATAATGGCTTGAACCCTTCCATAACCGCTGGTATATCTAATAAGGATAAATTTAACTTCCAGTACCTCACCCCCTAGAAGTTGCCTGACAATTTGATAAGGTGACACTCAAAAGAACATGATCAGGCAGGTGCAACTAATAATACCTTAGGATCTCTAGTCTGCAAAGAGGAAGATAAGAACCAATAGTCAATATGGGAAGATTTCTTTCCTGAAAAAAGTATGTGGACCTTAGTGTGAGAAGAAAAACATCAAGTAAGTCAGACTCTTTAAGCAAAGAGTTTAAAAATTTGTATCACAATATAGCTTTGCATTGAAAAATGTCTGTCCTGATTTGTACAATTAATATTAAATGTCCCCAAACAAAACATTTTACTGGTAAAAGATATAGACATATTTGTTTTAATAAGGAAATTCTTCCAGTTTTTGTTTGAGGGCCATAAATATTAATTAACCGAAAATCAGTAGTAGCTATGGTGACATCCAGCAAAACAGCCCAGCCTGGAAAAATATCCACCATATGGGTAACTTTTATAGTTGGGGTAGTAAACAAATCCTAGACCTGAACAGCGGTCTTCCTCCCGACCAAAAACTTGGCCCCATATCCAGGCCTCAGAAATGGTAGTAAAATCCTGTAATAAATACAATCTAGTGTCTTGTAAAAACACTATGTCATATTGTAAGGAGGAAAATAGTTCAAAAATAGCTAACATCCTTACTTCTGAACGATGCTGTTAGTGTTTAGCTGGCTATATTTAAATCATAGCTGACAGAGGTTTCCAATGAAGCAGTGATTTAAGTACCAGTTGTAGACAGTCTAGTGCTTTTCTGGTACCTATTCTAGGGTGGGAACCATGTTTTTCTTAACTTTACCAATAGTGCAGAGATGCCATAGAAGCTGTATCAGAATCAAAATCTTCCTTGTCTGCATCAACCGTAAAACTGAGAATCTGTTTTCACTGGCAGGAACACCCAACGTTACTGGTAAACCAGACATGAGTGCAGTGCATGTACAAGGAGTGTCCTCATTACCAGGATCGGGGAGCCATAGTCACAGGAGGCTGGGGTGGCATAGACACCCTTCCATCTTGTTCACTCCATGAGTGCTGAGGTGGGTCAGGGACACAAGTGTCACATTTACTTTGTGAAGAAGAAGAGATACCAGGATCCACACTGCTAGAATGTCTACCTTTGCTTTGCTGCTTTCTCTGGGGTTGTGGGTCTGACGGAATAGAGGTGGAGCCAAAGCAGAAGTTGTTTTGTTGCCCTATATACATAAATATCTTGGATACCATAATCCGCTTCCCTATATTATGTGCAGCCCATGGGCACTCAGTAAAATTATGTCCACCTTCATCACAAAGATTACATTTGGATTGTTTATGTAGTGAACACTGAATGTCTGGTGTCTTCACAAAAGTACAGTGTTGTACAGTACAAGTAGAACTAAGATGGCTAGGAGATCCAAATTTAAAGCATTTTTCGACTGTCCTGGGTAAAAATAAAACCCTTATTTCTGCCAATATAAAACAATTTGGTAGATGTTCTAAACCATCCGTGGTTTGGGTCAATTTAACTTTTATTTTCCACCCCCATTCCAAAACCCCTCAGCATCTAAAATAGGGTCTAGGGTTCCTTGCAGTTCACAATGCTTTTCTAACTAATAAAGAATATCTGAGATATTAACTCCTTCATTCCTAAATAACACAGTTATAACTCAAAGGTTACTTTGTCAAAGGGATCACCTGAAAAGGTGTCCATAAGGGATTAGTTTTGACTATCATATGTTTAACCCAGAAACGTTCTAAAATTTCAGGAGACCTAAAACTGACATCAAAAGTATGTTCCCGGTGCATGAATCAGGGCATAGACTTCTGAAGGTGTAAAACCTAGTGATTGCTTTAGCAAAATTCAGCCCACAAAATACCTGTCTGGGACAATATCCATGCCTCCCAGATATCTCAGTCTTATCGCATTTCGACGTTTAGCCAACTCTATAGGCTTACGAAATAAATCTGCATAGGAAGGGTGTTGAATATGCTCTGCCCCGCTCTGTCCGAGCCCTTGTGAGTCTGAGGCTTCGGCCCAGTTTCAGAAGTCTTATCTGACTGTTCTAAATTCTCTGCAATCCCCAAGACAGCATTTGGAAGTTCAGTGTGAGAAGACTCAGAATTTAAATTACCTGTAGTTGTAAACCCTTGCTCCACTGGTAAAGGCCTGTCCTGTAATCCTGTTGTATTTTGTAAATCCTTCAAAATAATGTTGACTGGTGAAGTCAATGGTAATACAGGGGTGGAAACAACTCGAACCGGACTCCTCGTCCGGTATTGGGTCAACACTCCAGTCACTGGTTGGGCGCAGGCCATCCCGCTTCTCATAGTGCATGGTCAGGGGACCATCCTGGATATCGGAACTCCGGAACCTCGTGATTTCTCGAAGGGTTCCGTTGGGCATCTTCCTGTGATGTTGAACCAACCAAAAACTTTTGGCAAATGAGAAGAAACATTCTCCGGACTGCATTTTTTTTCAGCATCCTGACCGAGTTGTTCACATAATTCTTCCTCCAAGAGGAGAAGCTGCTGCTGCAGGTAAATCCGTTTCTTCTAAATCTGTATTTGAGCAAATGACAGCTTAGTATCTGCAACTAAGATCGGTGCTGGATAATCTTGATATTTCCACTCTGATTTCCTCTGAAGCATCCTTCTGCTGGGGAAGCATATTGCTGGTCATCTCCCAACACCAAACCAGCATCCTCCCGCAAACACATCCAGCTTCCTCAAACACCAGCTCCGAACTGAGCCCCGCCATCTCTGTAAGCTGACGGACAGCACCACCCGCTTACAGAGTATGGGGAATTTCCCCAGTGTCCTGGCCAAATTTCCTCATTCACTAAAAATACCACCAACAGCTTAATCTGGTTCAAAGTCACTTGGCATTCATCTGTATCCCTCCCCGGTCGTGCCTGAAAATAGGCAGGATTTATCTAGTGCACTTACCCAGTCAACAAAAGCTAAATAAATAAAATAGCAAATGAGGATCCTTGTTGATAGCTTCTGCCTTGACAGACACCACATGGATGTTGCTAACATGATGGGTAGTGAGCCCAAACACTCAGTTCAATACACTCCAGTCCTTGACGATGGATTAACACATAAAGCCTGCATAAATGTCTAACAGAGTGTCCATTCCCAAACAAGAAAAAGCTGAAGGAGGAATTGTTAGCCCAAATGTCTCAGTTCATCTGGGTTTGAGAGTTAGTGCATAGTAAAACAGCTACGAAAGCAAAAGGGCAGTTTACCCACCACCTCAGTCTTCTTCATCCTCTGACTCAAGGCAAGTCTCGGGTACGTGAGGTCTCATCTGAAATTTGTCGACAATCTTTTCCACTCTCTTTTGCCTCCTCAGAGTCATTAAACTGATGTTTTCCCACTGTATGTTAAACGGAGTCTGACAGGGCAAGCAGAGAGTGGGCCACTCCCAATCTCCGAAGTTGTTTTCTGAGCAGATCAGACAATTTGTGCCATGACCAGGTTGCAAATGACCAGTCGGGAATAGTTTACATTCCTGTCCCTCAGTGGTAACTGGATAGTTGGGCCTTGCCCATTGCAGAATATGATTGCAAATTACCGGGCTGCAGTAATAATCATGATAGTATGTGGAGTATTCTTACTTTCTTGGGCCCGAAGGAAGTTTATTCGAAAGGCTTGGATGAGAGCATTATCTACTTGCATCTCAGAGGGTAAACTGTTCTGTAGCCAAATCACCCAAAAACTCAGCGGGTCCTCCTTTGATGCCCTCTGGGAACCCGACCAGTCTCAGATTCGTTGCCCTCACCGAATTCTCTATGTGCTCCATTCTGGCCATCAGATGATTGAGCTCGTAGCAGATTTTGCAAAAGCCGCCTGTGTTTTTTGGGAGCAATCGCTGGCTTCCTTAGCCAATTTAGTTGTTGCTTCAATTTTGGCATCCTGTGTTCCTAAGCGGTCTAGGACCTTTTCCAATTTATGGTCCATTTCTCACGGCACTTAGAACTGCTTCCCAGGGAGGAGCATCCTTTACTCCACTAGAGCCCACTGCTTGGTCAGGCCTGCCCTGTGTGATTCAAGAGGCTGGGCCGTTGATTTTGGCCCAGTCCAGATGCTGATGCCTTCTGCCTTCCCATTCCGTATTCAGTATTTGAAGATTCACTGTTTCAAGAGCTGTCACCCTATGTATACAGTTCCGATATTTTGATAGTAAAATTATATTTTATTGGTTTTAGCTGCACTTATTGCTGAGCATCGAGGAGGTGCTTCCAGTCATAAACGTGGCTCTCTAGCACCCCTGCTTTATCTATTTTTAATTAAATATGTGACCCCTGTATCTGGGATCATTTGCAGTACATGTGCAAATAAAAGCCAGTTTGGGGAGGAAATAGTAGTTTTTGCATTATTTGACTGTAGGGGAGGCAAATGAAATGAAATCCTTCTTTTTCCCCTGCATTTGCAGTCTAATTAATTTTCCATGAGTTGAAATCCAGTGGCAATATTCGTTCCAGCCTGGTTGGACTGCAAGTGCTTGCTGAGACAGCAGAGATGCAGAGGAGGTCCTGGTCCAGTGGACAGCTTTGAGGAGAAGATCAAATTCTAAGAGAAATAGGAGGTAAGATGCACAGTTATGAAGATGCCGAGCAGGTAGGAGACCAACTGTTTCCCTACTTTTCTGTCTGGGCCATCTGCAATTGTAAAGTATGCCTAGATGGGGAAGGAAGGGGTTACACTGTGGGGGCTCATCTGGGATTCCCCAAACCCCAAAATCACAGTTGGACCTCAAGTCTTGCGGTCTGCAGCAGTGCCAGGCTTCCTGGCCTGGTTGGTCCCTGTAGTGCAGTACATAATTGCTGTGGGAGTAGGCCTGGAGCAGGCACTAGGCCTTACCTGCTGGTGTGATGTGCATGTGATTTTCTGATCATATGACCCTAGGCAGGGTCTGATTGGAGGATGGGCGTGAGGGAGCTATTGCAGGTGCAGTCAGAGGTGCCATCTTAGAGCAGTTGGAGTGAGTGGAGCTGAGGGAGTGAGACCAGCAGTAGCAGGAAAAATAACGCCAGAAGAAATATCAATAGCTAGAGGAAAGCAAAAGAGAATAAATCCTGAGCACATTTTCAGAGCAGGCAAGTGAACTGGGCTGCACATATTTGGAGCGAAAGAACTTTGAACTCATTGGAGTGTAAGAACTGGGAGGGAAAATTGAGCACAGGCATCTACCATAGATTGGCAGCAAGTGGCAGCAGGGGAGATGCAGAGAGACCTGAAGTGACCCCTCAGGATGAACCCTGGCTACAGTTCCTGCCTCACTGCTCTCCTGGCTCTGGAAAGTTGGGGAAAGTGTAAAGGACCTGAATGCTGTGTGAGATATGGGTTCATGGGTAAGGTAGAAACCAGATTGCCTATATGCTCTTATTGTATGGGCAGTCCACCAGTCCCATGTAGGGGGATGTATGCTCCAATTTCACCGCCAGCTTGTTTATAGAGGGTCAAGTTAAACACCACACTCTCGCCCAGTAAACCAGTTCATTCTGAGGTCTCCCAAGGCTCTATATTGGGCCCCCTCCTGTTTAGCATGTTCTTGAACACCCTCCCCAAGGCCTGCTTGGGTCGGCTGCTTCACGCTGATGATGCGGTCATATTTGACAGTCACCCTGACCCCTTTCTTCAAGCCACCCTGCAGTGCTCCTTCACTGAGGCTCAAGCCTGATTCTCGATCACCGCCTTGTCAAGAACTATAAAAAGACCAAGGCCATGCTCTTCACCCACAGACAAAACAAACATAAAACTTTCCCCACCATCCTCAACTTCAAGAGCTCCCACTTGACCTGGTATCCACCTTTAAATACCTAGGCATCACCCTTGACTCCTCTTTCACACATCAATCTCCTCTGCTCCACTGTCAATGCTAGAATAGGGCTCTGTATAGGCATAGGTTGCCTGCCCCAAACACCCTAAACCTTGCTGTGACATCTTCGGTTCACTCACTTATCGACTATGGGATTGTCGTCTATGGCTCGCTGACCCACTGCCCTACACTATATTAAGGTCTCTAAAATAAAGCCTGCAGACTTGTCACAAGATGTGACCAGTGGACCCATACCTGTGAGCTCTACCATCGCACCAACTGGCTTAACTTCGACGGACAGCTCAGATACCAGACCTGTCTTCTTGCCAGGACTTCACTATCTTGTGCAGCACTCCACCCAACCCCGGACAACTCTGAAGCTCTCTGTCTGCTCCTCTTAGTACCCCGTGCAGGACTTCCCTGGGCCAATGCTCCTTTTCCACAGGGCCCCTTTGGTTTAACGAACTATTTCCTGCTGTCTATCTGGAGCAGCTTCTAGGCCCATTTAATCTTGACTCCGCTTAGAAATTCTCTCCCACTCCTACTGCGACTGCGCCTAGTCCCTATGTGCAATGCGGACGAAGTCACTCACCACTCTCCCCACTTCCTCTTTGACCTGGGATCTGCCCCACCACTTGACCCTGCAGAAATTGTAACCAGACTGTAATTTATTGATCACTGTTTTTGATACTGTAACTATTGTTGTTTACTGCTCGCTGTCTGACTTGGGCTGGATCTCTCCACCCTTGAATTTTGTTACTTGTCCTCCTTTTAACATTGTAATATTGCTCTGTTCTTGTCTTTCTTGTACCCTGTTATGTTATTTCATTTTTGACATGGAGCCTTTGCAAAGGAGTCCTTGACTCACAGGTTGTAATTCTGATTCTTTCAATAAATAAAATAAATAAAAATATACCGTGGTCACCAGTCAGTGGGGATTCAGAGGGTTTGAGAGACAGTCCCTGGGAGAGAGCACCAGTGTCCAGATGGATGAAACCTGAAATGAATCCCTGGATGTGATAGTGGAGGCTGTAGAGGAGGAGGGTGCAGGTGCACCAGAGAGGGACAAAGGTGATGGGGAGCACAGCCATCTGCCCAGTTACCGCCACTTGCTACTGGCTATCCCACTGGCAGAGGGAGGAGCAGGGCCTCAGACAACTGACTGGGATCCTCCAGGGCCTGGGGAGCCCACCACAGCCCTGTCTGGTGGTAGCCCACAGGCCTTATGCAGCAAATCAGAGCCTGTCTTGGGAGCCAAGATCAGAATTAAACCAATGGAGAGTGGCACCAAGCCTGGGCCTGCACTAGTGTCTGCCGGAGGAGGGTTGATGACCCAAAGAGTTAAGGGAGCTGGATGAAGGAAAGTATGTTGGCAGCCAGTTCCAGGACCATATGGTGGTCAGGGTAATCCCTAGGCCTTACTACCACCCAGTTACCATCTTTGATGATACCACCCCACAGCTCCCAGTCTGGGCTAAGACCCTCGGACCCAGATGGATGGGTTGAACCAAATGATCCATTGAATCTGAAGTATCAGCGGGGATATGGATACTAATGGGACAAGGCAGGAGAATCAGCGTGAAGGACCTGCCCTAATGGAGCCAGGCCAAACGGTGGGTCTGAAGGAGGCTGTGGGTAGAATATCCCAATCTGAATTATCCATATGTGCCATAACAGATTTGGGACATTATTGCGGAGATGTGGGAGGACTGGATTTTCAAGGCTCAGGAGGAGCGGTTAAAGAACTGTCCAGGAGGAGGAGGAGGAGGTGTCCCATCTCAGCAGTTGTTCCAGCAGGCACGGTCGATGTCCCACACAGGGACCTGGTCTGTGCTAACTCTATACAAGCATTTTGCTACGGTCCAGGACCTGACTGGGACTTGGACCAAGTGTCACCTATTGGACTGAGATTCCTTTGGAGAAGTGATCACTAGCCAGCTCCAGCATTTTATTTCTCCAGGTGGGGGCATCAACCTAGGCCTCTTGGTCTGAGACTTATGGACTGTGCCAGGACCATTGCTCCATGGAGCTGATGTGGTGACTATTCAATTTCTTTAAAAATCAAGCTCTTAATATGAATAAAAAATAGTTTTATACCGTTAATGTTTATAATCATGATAAAGTATGTTTCAGAAGGTTGGTGAGAGGATGTGTGTGTAAGTGTGTGAGTGAATGGTCTGGGGTTGTACACATTGAAACATATTTTAAAATTTGGTGGAGTTATTTCTGAAATGACTAAACAGTTTCTATCTCATTATTGCTGTTAGTGAATGCTTAAGGAACATTTTTTAAATGTTTAATCATTATAAAAGTGATTACAATTATTGTTTAAAAGAAATAAAGAAGGTTGTGACTAACACTTTAGATGATCTCCTGGTGCAAGTAGGGTTTAGGATTAGTTTTTGAATGTACTTTGGGTTAGATAGGCAGGTTGGGTGGTGCCTGGTGGCCAGGTATAGTGTGTCCATTCCCAGAAGGCTGGGAGTGCGACACTCAGTCTGATGGGAGAGGGCCATCACTGGGCCCTTGCTATCATTTCCAGGAGGGAATGATTTCCTGGGGAGAACAGTGTAATCCTCCTGTAAATGAGGGGCTTATATTCCACTGTTAGGCATCCCTTTACACCCCCGAGCTAGGAAATGATTTTAGTTCTCTGGGAGGATATTGCACTGGATGCCTCAAGGTGGCAGCAGAGAGTATATTCAGAGGGTATATAAGGGACTGACAAGAAGTATTGATGCCTTTCCAGCCCCGCATTAGGCCCGGGGCTTGGGGGAGGCTGGAAGAGTAGAGTTAGGAGCAGATAAGGTGGGCAAGTGAGGGAACCTGGTGGTCCAGGAAGGCCAGTGGAAACCCCCAAAAGTGTGCAGCGAGGATGGCTTTCCATGTGCCCTGGTCAACAAGGAGTGGGGCATGGAGCTCTGTGGGGACACAGGTAGCCAGGTCCCCGTCATTGGGGGCTAGGGCAGTAGGAGGCTTTAGCAAGCCCACAGAATGTAGGAGCCCTTAGGAAGCCCTTGTGTGTAATACCCCAGGTTGCCAAGGCTGGGAGGGTAGTGCAGGGACCTCCAAGGGGCAAACTGGTGGCAGTGGTTCCCCTTGAACCTGGTATGGCAGGGCAGCCTGGGTGAGTGAGGGAGCTGGGAAACCTTTCACCCAAAACAGAGGGCCAGCTTGAAGGACAGGTCCTGGGGCACCAGTACATTGAGGTCCAGGCGGTCACAGGCCAAAATGGCAGACCTTGGAGGGTAGCTCCTCCTACCTCACCCCGAGCTGTAGCTGCCTGTCACGGGCTTCGTGGATATCAGTCAATTTGGTGGAAAAAACAAGCACTACATAACTTTATGTTCTCCTCCTAAAACAAAAGTTAGAAAACCATAACAGTGCTTTTTCTGTAACAGTCCCCAGATAATCCTGAATTCCAGTTTCGATTTTGGTGGTCGAGAATGTATCGCAGTACAGCCCCTGCTCACTGCAGAACTCAAGGACACACATTCCTGCCTTACACAGAAACAAAACTCTGTCAATAATATCTTACTCTACTGGATTCCCCAGATATGAAAATGGTTCAAACAAAGTCGTAACTTCAAATGGCATCTCATTACCTCTGCCTTGACTGTAGCACCACCGGTTCCAAAACTCACTCAACACACCACCCTCAGCTCCATCCTGACAGAAACAGGGGCTGCTTATGACCAGGTTAAACAAGAAAGAAAACAAAACAGTGGTACACTATGTAAAGTTCTCCTAGTCCCAGGGCAAGCACACAGCAACAAAAAAATAGTGCAGGGTAGGTGGCAGACACACAAAGGGACAGAGATACACCTAAAGTGGGTTACATGGCAACCATGCAGTGTCCCCTGCTGGACAAAACAGAAACTATGGACTCTTTTATATTTGCTTGAGCGCATGTGCATGAAACATTATGTGGCAGGTTAGGAGAGAAGCTGGTTATGGAGGTATGGCACTGTGGCGCCAGTGCTGGCACCACATTTTTGGGCTTGCAGTGCTCAGCCAATGCAGGCCCAGTGTCCTGATAACACTGGTTCTGCAGAAGTGCCACCAACTTGAATCGATTTCACTGCTGCAATCAGGGGCCACCTCATCATTGCAGCATCAGCTATTCCACTGCAATGAGGAGCGACCCATCAGTGCAGGGCGGTACCTGCGTGGTGTAACATTTCCAGGAATGTGGTGTCTCTATACCCGCCACCTCAAAGCCCCATGAAAGCTGATGGGGTGCCCAATCCCCTGTCGGCATGCCCCCACCCAGTTAATTTGCTGATAGAGCCCACCACTGCTGGGCATAATGACCTTCCAATTTCAGTTACTAGCCAAGGTGCCTAACTCGACGGCATCATGCACCTCACATGTTTCAGTGTTGATGGCGGGCCAAATCCCTGTCGACTTTAGTCCCCACTTCTCAGTTCCAGTTGTCGATGGGGGAGCCCACTCCTAATCGGCATAATGGCCTCCCAATTATTTCATGCCTGTGCCAAGGGTGTACCCAATCCCCTTGGCATCAAGTCCCCACTTGTTTCTGTGCAGATGGGGGGCCTAATCTCTGTTGGCTTTGGTCCCTCCCATTAAATGCCGGTGGCACACTGGGAGCCCACCCAGTGTACCAACACACCTGCAAAAGTAGAAAACTGACCTGTGTTGTCTGTATTTATTTTTTAACCTGTAAAATGAGAAAACAGTCCTCAAGTGTCCGGTGCCCTCCACCAACCCGCGCCCACCACTACATACCCACCTACCCACATCCACCCACCCCATACTTACCTCCAGAGCCTGGCATGACGTCTTTGGTGAACCGAACACATTTGCACTCTTCAAAGTCAATCGTGAACTGAAGAAATGCAGGTAAGCTGTATAATGGCATAGACAGGATTTTTTAAACTTTGGTGCATATATTGTGTCATTTTGGGGATTTTGGCACCAGATTTTCAACATGGGGCTTTGGGACCCCTCTTCATGAATTCAGACATGTCATGGAGTTATTCAGTCCCGAAAAGGTGTTTTGGCGGTCACTGCACAGAATCACCTTTCGGGACCAATTAATAAATGACAGTGCCACTGTTCATGAGGTGGGCTCTCAAAAAGCCTATGTTGAGAATTTGGTGAAAAACATCAAAAATGACTGTTTTGTTAAGATGCATTGCGCAGTTTCACGCATCAGAATTTTGCTAATTTGGTGTAACATTTTCACTCCAGATTTTCAACATTGGCATTTTCCACACCTCCTTATGGACAGTACAGCTGTCATTTTACACATCCTGGCCAAAATGTGTTTTCGCACTTCCAGTGAGAATAACGTGGTCGCTGTGGGAAATCAGTGTTTGGGAAAGATTAAGAAAATCGCAGTGACTTTAGTGACAAAAGTCCATAAAATGACTGTGTAATGGGCGATGTTATGCAGTTTCTACGCATTCTCATAATTTCATGCATTTGTAATATTTTCACTCCAGATTTTCAACATTGGCATTTTCACACCTCCTTTTGAACAGTACAGCTATCATTTTTCATATCCTGCCCAAAATATGCATTTACATCTGGCGCAGAAGAGTGCAGTTGCTGTGGAAAATCAATGTTCAGGACAGATTAAAAAATCATAGTGACAGTGTTCATGAGCAGAGGTAATAAAATGCCTATGTTGAAAATTGGTGAGCTAATTCCACCAAATGACTGTGTTATGCACATGCCATGCAGTTTCCATGCATTGTAGTTCTAGCATTTGTAATATTTTCATTACAGACTTTCAACATTGCCACCTCTTCACACCTCCCTGTGAATAGTACAGATGTCATTCTTCACATCCTGCCTCATCTGTGTTTTTGTATATCTGGCACACAATGACACGGTCGCTGTGGGAACTCAAAGTTTAAGACATATTAACAAAATCACAGTGCCACTGTTCATGAGAAGAGGTCCCAAATACTTGATAAGGTGGGGTCACAAAAGGCCATGTTGAAAATTTGTAGTGCAAATACCAACAAATACCCAGGGCATTAGGGTTTCTAACCATAATGTCCCTCCCTGTATGGACTGACTGGCATCAGGGTGTGTCTTTGGATTACCGACTGTAATGCTCATGCCATTCCACCTCACCCCACCCTATAGCCAGTGACAGGCATCGAGGTGTGCCTTGGACTCTTACTCAGAGTTCACCCATTCTCTTATATTGCACCCATTTCAGCGTATGTCCTTATGGAGTGGGTGACTGTAAAGCTGAACACCCCAAAGCACACCCCAACACTTGTCGGTGTCTGCAGGATAGGGTGAGATGAAATGGCATGAACGCTATGGGCGACAACCCAAACACATTCCCCAATGCCTGTCTATCTCTGCAGGGTGGGGTTGGAGTGAAGTTCAATATTTCACTGCCATTCCTATTCTGCATCTGTGTAACTCCTACATTTCCAGTGTTAATATCAGCAAGCAAACATTCAGCACTGACAAATGCTTGTTTGAATATGTATACCTGCCCTAACAAAAAAAAAAAAAAATATTGTAAACTTTTCCCATGTTCTTTAAAAAAAAAAGAACCATTGTATAATAGCAATAATGAACAGCAGGGTGTATTATTGTGTAATAATGTCACTTTGGGTGGTGGACGCACTTGGCTTCACCTCGCTCTCCCAGGAGTGATGTTTTTACCATTATACAATGGGCTCTGAGAATCTGGCAACCTGATTGGCTGACTGGCATCTTTCAGCTGTGGCAAATCCTGGCATTACCCATTGCAAAGGTACCAGTCAACCACATCTGTCTTCACTCCCTTCTCATATTAATCTGACCCCCAACATCAAGATAGAAAACTGCCATACTGACTCCTTGTCAATCTGTGATGCTATAGCGGGAATTTCAAAATGCTGCACAGTTTTGAATCAATAACGCCCACCACACCAGTCTCCAAACTGACTCTAAAACTAAAAACATTTTACATAGTAAAATAAATATTGACCAGTCCCTAATCCGGTAAACATCTGGTAGGCACTCCAGAGAGCGGGCCAAAGTGAGACCACAGCTCTCTCCCTAGTCCAAACTGCATATCAGCAACTCCTGCCGCACTGCAGTCCTGCGGACCCCAACACCAGGCTGATATGTCCAGCACATAAGCATTCCCCCACAACAACATAAGAAAATACCCTGCATTCAATTGGAATGCTGTGGGGCTCTTAGCAGCTCACCATATCTTCCCAATTCAAACTGCACAAATAAAAACACTTGCAATCACCCGCTCGCAGCACTGAGCAGACATTCACACTTCTCCAATGCATTTCATCAGAATAAAACAAAATGCTCCCGTGTCCTAAATCTAAAAGATTTAATGTACCCAACTGGACAGTTGACATTGCTGATCGAGACTTTTTAAAAATACTTCTTCAAACTCTCCTGAAACACGTCCTGTAAGCCAGCCCTCCTCTCACTAATAGCACCACAGGCACTGCACCTCAGAAGAGTGCTCAGCTTGTCAGACACTTTACTGCCCCATAGTGCTCCAACTGGTCCCTGCAGCATACAACCACAGACGCCAAAGCCAAGTCAGTAAAAGTCAGAAAACAATCCTCCCAACCAAAAATGAAACTAAAAGCAGAACCACTAAAACCACCGCAAACCTGAAGCAGCAAACAGCAACCTCACCTCTCGAGTGCTATTCTAGACATCTAGTAGAAAGGAATGTGAGGCTGTCAGTTAAAAATAAATTAAAAAAGAAACTCAAACCATGCTCGCGCTCTTGCCCCAAATGTAAGACACACTCAGGAGGGTGGGAAGGGAATCAAAAAAAAAAAAAAGTGAAGAGCAGGGTCAAGCCAGAAATTTCTGTTTTGTACATGCAGGCCCAGATATTCAAACTGCACCCAAAAGTGCACAACAGCAGGAGCAAGTGCAAGTCCATTGCACCCATGTGCAAGAAGTGCGATATTCAAAACTGCGCGAGGCTAAGATGTGCCTACGACGCGACTGAATATCGCACCACTGGTGCCATAGCGTAACTAGGAGGTGAACTGAGCATATCTGATGCACCATAGTGCAACAAGGGATGTTCAGAGCAGTCCAGATGCCATAGCGCAACCAGGGATGCTCCCAGCAGCAGGGCAGCAATGCAACAGCACAACCAGGGTTGCAGGGGCCCACCACCCATGCCACAGATGGGCAGAGGAACACACAGCAGAACAGACATCGCTCCCCACACCCTATGCACTGCACAACTGGGGGAGGGCTGGAATAACCACTGGCCCATGGAGACCAGCAACCAACCCACAGCCGAGCCATGGTGCCCCATCACACCCCTGGCAAGCTGGTGACTGGTACACAAGGATGGCTGACCACCCTGTAACACAGCATCCCACAAATGCAGAGCACACCCTGCACCGTGATCCCATACACCCTGCCCAGGAGTAGCACCCAACAGTGCAGGACACCCCATGCATGCCACCACCCCCACTGTGACAATGCAACCCTGTGCACCATGGAGCCATGCAAGGCAGCTCCACTATGGACACCCTGCAGCGGGCGGCAGCAGACAGTGGTGCAACAGATGCATACACAGTGCCACCCTGCACGCCCCCGAGGTACAGCTGAGAGACCGACCCATGTGTCAGCACACGAGGTACCCCACATGTGACAGGGCATGCCTGGACCCACGTCCAGCGGTACAGCACCCTGCACACCTCCCAAGGACACATCCTGTCCCAGCACTGGCCACAGCAGCCACCACTGACACACCAGCAGACCGTGCATATCACAGACATGCAAGGTGTCAGCTGCACAGGCCATGGACGGTCTGACAGGGGTGCCATGCACAGTGCAGGCCCCATGGACCACTGCACACAGGCATCCAGTGCACAGAGTACAGCACACAAACCACAGGCAGTGACTGATCCCTGCCCACACCATAGGTGGTTCACCTCTGCACACACACACACACACACACACACACCCATGTGTGCACCACCCTGACGCCATGCACACCACTGCAACTGAGCACCTGTAGCCTCCTAGAATCAGAGACCACCACAGTTGTTATAACAAAATGTATGTATTAAAATATAACAACTGTAACATATTTACAAATATATACAAGGGTGGGGGAAGGGCCACAAACCAGGTGGGGGTGGGCATGGGGCAGGGCTGTACAAATGGGAGAGGGAAGAAGGGGTGTGAGGGGTGGTCCAGGGGGTGGTGTCAGGGGTCATGGAGGGCCTATTCCCTTCCCTGCTTTGCACTTCTGTGGCGCCTCTGGGTTCTTCTCCTCCGGACCCCATGTCTCTCCAACCTCCAACGCTTCCAGGCGCCCGTGCACAGCTGCAGGATTTCTTGTATTGCCCGTTCCAGGGCCATCCAGCATTGTCCACCTAGGACAAGGGAGCAGAGTCAATATGTGTGACTGTTCAGTCCCCTGCAGCAAACCCATTGTGCATGGCATACAGCCATATGCCACACCCCTGTGATGGTGTGCAACCACCCACAGTGACCGAGTCCACAAAACCTGCCTACCCAGGCAGCCACAGCCATGTGGATCACTGCACACACCACCGCCCATGTCCGCACAGCACCGCTGTGGCCGTACAGTGACTTGGCTATGTAGGAAGGCAGTGGCACAGCCATGTGCCCGTGCACTTGGACGCGCCTCCCAGACATGCAGTGCCACTGGACAGTGCTGACTATAACAAGTTGCATGCATGGCAGTGGTGTCAATGGATGGTGGCCATGCCCGCTACCCGCCCTGTTACACAGCATGCAATAGTAATCATGGATGTAAGGCACTCACCATCATCAGGCTAGTCCCTACACCTCTGTGGACCTTCACCTCCGGCCTGATGGTCCTCCTGCTAGCGCCTCCTCTCCCTCACCAGCATCGCTCGTCTGGGCCTAAGGTCCAAACATGGAGAGAGGAACATCAGTACAATCCTGTAGCAAAGTCACCCCCACCCCATGTGTGCAATCCCACACAGCCAGACCCACCCACCCTACACCCTGATAACACCACCACAGCCAACACTGGATGCCCCCGTGTGCTGGACACATGCAACCATGATACCCGTATGGAAGATAAAGTGTATGGATGTTGCACCTACCTGGCCATGGCACTGTGCCCTCATGGCATGTGCCTGCAGGTGGGCAAGCAGGTCCCAGTCCCTCCGCCTCAGGTCCCCATATCTGTGGCAGCACTGCTCTGCCATCCGCCCCATACCAGTGGCCTCCAGGCGCGGCCACCTCCTGCCACACCTGACTCCTGGCCCTGTCCAGGGTGCCTCACCAAATAGTGGGCCAACATGTGGCTCCACAATGGCAACCAGGTTTGCCAGCTCGCCTGGCTCCACTGTACAGCTCTCCTCCGTGCCATCTCTTCTGCTCAGTTTAAGTCAAATGGCGCTCTTCAGCGTGGTTCTGCCCGTGCAGATACTGTGCAGTACAGCGTGCCATTCCTATCCATGTCACCGAACAGTGTGATAGTGTGCACCCATGCCTGACACACGGTGCCTAGGGGCAAAGGTCAGGCACAAGGTCAAGGTTCTCTGGCGCACGAAAAGCCACAGTGCAACTGGAACTAATCGTCTAACATGATTGGGTGCCTGTGCCACCTCCTGTAGCAGTCTACCATGCAGTTGCCCCGTGTGCCTATGGCGCCCCAGTGCCACAGTGCCATATGGGTGAGCAGCACTGTAGTGCCACTGGCACAATGGTGGCCATGCCCTGCATTGCCTCCTGTGCAGCACATCAGACAGCGCGGCAGGTGCCTGCATCATCAACCTGGGCATGCGCGGTTAGGTGTGTACTGTGCATGTCACAGAACTGCACCCTTGGCTCAGCATGTTCAACACAATTGCGCAGCCCAAAAGCGCCGATATTCAGGTCATATGCAAATCAGCTAATCAGCCATTCAATGGCTCAGTCACTGCATTTGCATCCACTTAAAGATGTGCCTCGCCCATTTGCATGGGTTGCGCTATAAAGTGCGACATTGGGCTGCACTGGCCATAGTCAGTTACTGCAGTCTATTGGTGAGCTGCATGCTGTTTGGGAGAGTGGACTGTGGATTTTGGGACATGCATGGGACTGCATAGTCACAGGTAACACCTGTCATTCTCACAGGCTGAATCATGACTGAGCGAGTTGTGGAGGAAGAGGAACAGAGTTGTGGGAGGAGAAGGAGGCCAAATTTCACGAAGGCCAAGACGGATGCCCTGTTTGAGGCCTACCTAGACCAGGAGCTGCTTCTCAGCAGACGCCAGAGAACACCACAGGCCCGTGCTGCTGCATGGGAGGAGGTGGCATGTGCTGTAAACCTGCATGGCAGCCATCAGTGCTCCATGCAGGAGTGCAAGAAGAAGATGGGCACAGACAGGCGGAGGATTAAAGAGAAGGTGGCTGCCATCAGGGCAGCATGGTCTGTGACAGGTGGGGGACAGCGGAGGTGCTATGCCTAACCCCACAGGAGGAGACGGATGCTGGCAGCATGCAGCGTTGTGCCATTGAGGGTGTTCCGGTGGTGGATTCCAGATGGGTGGTAGCCCATCACTGCATGGTAGGTCACGGTCTGTCTATTGGGGGACAGGGTAGGTCACATGCAGTAATGTGACTTTGTTTTCCTTACAGCTTCTGAGTGTCTGCATGGGTCAGCGGTGGTGGGCTTCTCCACTGAGGCCGGTCAGATAGAGATGGAGGGCCCATCCACCTCCACAGGAATCGTGGATCAGGGTGACAATGGGCCCGCCTGGGCGTCCAGACTGATGTTGGTGGAGCAAGTGCAGAGGAGGCCCCGCCCATGTCTCAGCTTCCAGTGTCCATGGATGCCAGCTTGCTTGGGACTTGGGCTGGTGCCGGTTCATCACCGTGATGATGTCGCTAACGTCATAGGCAGTGACATGTGCTACAGGATGGCCACACAGCAGGTAACATCGCAGCCATGGCTGTGGGTGGTGTCGCCGTGGAGGCCTGTGTGTCATCTCAGTCCCAGCCTGTGCCTGTCAGCACCGTGGGGCAGCACTGGTGTCTGTACAGTACAGTGGGACTCTTTGGCCACTGTGGTGGTACAATTGAGCCCTGGGGAGCGGCAGCCAGAGAAGCAGCATCAGCAGTCGGCCAACGAGCTTGGGGTACAATGACAGGGGCAGCATCAGTGCACTGCCTGTGGACATGCCCAGGCCTGGCCCTGTGTGCAGCGCCCACTCTCAAGGAGTGATAAGCATCAGGGCCATGAACATCCTGATGGACAGCATGCTGATCAGGCAGATGACCTCTTGATGAGCACACCCGATACTGCAAGCATCAGTCAATCAGAAGATGCAGCTTGTGACAGCGGTGGATGTACTGAGTGTGGCTCTGAACCAGGCAGAGGAGCATGCAGCAGAGAAACCACTCTGCTCCTGGCAGGGATGGACCGGATGCGGAGGATGTGACCACTGCCATTGGCAGGCTGACACAGACAATCACAGCTGCCATGGCCACAGGGGCACACAGTTGTTGCCCATGCGTCGCGGGCACTAAGAGTGTATTGTCCACCCCATTCCTGGTGTCGTGCGACACCATCCTCGATGACACAGGGTTCAGCTGTGGGCATCCCCGAGGCACACCTGGCGCAGGCATGTTCAGTGTGCTGCAGACCCCTGCGCGAGCATGGTCGCGTTCACGAGTGGAATCTCTGGGGACCATTGGTGCCACCCCATGAGGCCAGTGGTCAGCCTATCACTGCTGGCGGTTCTTGGCGGGGCTGCCCACGCATCTGTGATGCCGTGACTGACCTGTCCCCAGCGTGGCTACTGCTAATGCTGCTCTGTGTGCATTGTGTCATTCAGCGGGCAATGCGGGTGGGTACCAGCCCTGCACACACACACACAGTCCATCTGCACACCCTCCCGGCTGCTGTCCACCATTGCATGTGCATGATGATGCCTGCATTGTGCTGTACGCCAATATGCAATGGTGCTAGCGTCTGACACATGCACAATGACAGGCAGGGCGTGGTGGTCTGTGGATGTGTGTGCTAGGGTGGTGTTCTGGGTCGGTGTTCCTACCCCTTGTGCATGTCTGTTGAGTTGTGTGTGTGTGTGTGTGTGTGTGTGTGTCTGACCACGTGCCATGTTAGACTTCACCCATCCCTGGCAGTGTGTGTGGTTCCATGCCTGGCCACTTCCCTTGATGGCATGCACCCTGGTGTGTGTCCATGCATGTTTGTGGGTTGTGCCTTTGCCACTGATGGTTGCACATGTTCCCATGACTTACCTGGGTTGGCTGAAGTGCTCCTCCGTGATGGTGTCCTGGTGCAGCTGTTCCAGCCAGAGCAGTTGGGGGTCCTGTAGCCTAAGGGGCTGCCCATCACCACTGTCACCGGTGTCCTCATCGTCCCCATTGCTGTCCCTCTCTTGACCTGTACAGCTATCCCACATTCGTTGGCCATGTTGTGCAGGATGCAACAGGCCAGGAATAGCCTGCAGGCCTTTGAGGGGCTGTACTGTAGGGCACCGCCGGAGGTGTCCAGGCAACGGAAATGTGCCTTCAGCATACGAACACCACTCAATAACATTCGGTGGTGGCATGTGCCTCATTGTAGCATTGCTGCAATGGGGTCGCGGGTTGCCGGTATGATGTGAGCAGCAAGGGACAGAGTGGGTATCCACTGTCACCTGTGGGTAGAGGGTGGAGGTTAGTTTGGTGATCAGCATCGCTGCCCCGGCCATGTAGGCCACTACCCATGTCACCTCTGACCATGCCCTCCCAAGCCCTAAGTTTGTCCATGTGGTTTGCATACTCACCCACTAAGTGGCCAGTGGGGATGTCCCCACTCTTGAATCTGTGGTACAGTGCTGACTGGTGCCAGATGAAGGCATCGTGTGCTCCACCAGGGTGCAGGGCACAGACATTGATTATGCACCCCCTGGCATTGCACACCACCTGGCAGTTGATGCTAGCATAGCCCTTTGCGATTAATGTATGTGGCCCCTCGGGGGCAGGTGGTGTGGGTGGCCACATGGGTGCAGTCTATTGCCCTTAGCACGTCAGGCATCGTGCTACCCTGTGGAACTCAAGTATGTTTGCTGTGTGCTCCGCCAGTGTGCTGGGAAATGGATGTGCTGCAGCATGTGGCAGCAGTGTGCTGAGGAATTGGGTGAGGTGGCATGACACGGCAGACTGGGTTATGCCTGTGATGTCCCCTGCTGTGGTCTCTGGAAGATACCTGCAGAGCAAGTACATGCAAGCTGTCACTTTAGTTCCACTGACAGAGCATGGCTCTGTCTGCGGGTGCCTGCATCACATCACTGCACAGCTCACACAGCTGCCTCAGGATTGCCCGAGTCAGGTGGTACCAGCCCACAATCTCAGTATCACTGTACAGCCCAAAGCTGGTGCGGGCTTGGTACTGCCTGTTGAGGCATACCCCTGACGGGCCCTTCCATGGCCACGCCCCTGCTGCCCACCTTCTCACCACCCCCATTACTGCCTCCATGTGGATGGTGGCACTGGCCATGTCCCTGGCTTGTGTTCACCTCCCTGGCAGCTGTTTCTGTGCTCCCCATTGTCCTGGCTGCTACTTCCCATGCACTGGGAACACTTAACTGTGCTGGCCTCAGTGCTGTGTGGCACTTTCCCTTCTGCACTGTGGCTGTGGCTCCCCACCTTCCCTGAGCCTGTGGGTTCCAGGTGCCCTTTCTCTGTCTTGCCCTGTGTGTGTGTGTGTGTGTGTTGCCTGTGTGGCTGGCTATAGTTCAGCAACATGTGCCTTCCTGTGGCGTTCTTGCGTCTCTAGCTTTTCCTTTTTATTTTGGCTCATTTCTGCTATCGCTTTAACTTCTGCTTGCTCCCTATTGTGCATGGCGCAAGTTGTTGAATATTGCACTGTGCCATTTATGCATGGTTCCTCCCCTTCAGTTGTGCATACATTCATTATCATTGCGCTATTGCTCAGTGTGATTTGGGGTCGTAACTGCCTCCCACTGAATATCGCAGAATGGCACATTTTCAGACTTGCGCTGGCGCAACCCTTTGAATATCTGGGCCACAGTCTTCAACTGCCGCCCCCATTAGAAACTGTACACATCTTCTCCAAATGCTGCCCTTTACAAACAAATCAGGTTGTTGTCGGATGACTCCTCTAATCTCCAAAGAGGTTATACACAGATGTATCTGCTAAACAATAGAACTTTAAACAAATGCACTGTTCAGTGACGTACACTAACTCAAATACTACAGAACAGATTGATAATATTAACAGAAAGGCATGTAGTTTGGGACAGGCACTCAACACTGCACACAAATGTGTATTGTGAGTATGCCTGTCTACACCCATGGTGAAGAGACTCATACTCTCTCTGTGCAAACAAATGAAGTGGGGAGGGTGGTATTCTGCCTAACAACAAGGAACTATTTTTCTGGTGGAGCAATAACATCAATTAAAATAATGTAAGACAAAAAAAAGCTAATTTTCTTTCTTTTTTTTCTTCTCATAAAAAGGGAGACACTGTATAACGCAACAGAACACTCCAGGGTATGGGTTATACTGGGATTTACTGCATACTATAGTTTGGTCACTTGGCCTGTGGCCTCACGACTGAACCATGCAGGCATGAGTAAATCTCAGCATAACCCACTGTGGACTATTTAAGCAATATACAAGAGATGGTGTAGGTGATGGCAGGATTTACCGCCTGGTGGCGTGGTTTGCTCACAAGGCTGCTGGTCGAGTGACGAAACCACACCAGGCGTGATAAATCACCATCACCCACACCCTCTCTCATGGTATACTGCAATTATACAATGTAAAAAGTAGCAGAGAGGGGTTTTTAATTTTTATTTTGAGTTTTGCACATTCGGTTACCTGAGAAAACAATATGGTGGCTTTGAAGTTTGTTACTGGTGACTGACTGGCACTTCTTCCCATGGGGTGATAGCACAATTTATACATTGTAAATTGTGCCAGCCAGTCAATCAGGATACAGTATGTTTAGAGCCACTGTATAATGATTAAATAACACACACTATGCCATGCCTTACTACTTAATTCTACTCTATTCTGCATTCAGAATGTTGGTGATGGAACTCCTGGCAGCTTTGTTATGACATTTCTAAGACAGTGCAGAATTCTATGCACATTTGTACACATTCCAAAAAATATAAAGATCCTGAAAACTTTCCAACTGCTACAAGAACACCCAGCAGCAAAGTTGTTCATGACAAAAAAAAAACTTTACAATGTGGGTAGTCACTAAGCTGAACTCTGTATAGTTTTTTACAATATAGCCATCTAATTAACCAGATTTCCATGATTTTACCAAATTTCCCACTTTGGATGGCAAACATTTTAAAGACTGTAAGGAGTTCAACCTAGTGACTACCGTTATTGTAACAATCTTTTGCCTTAGAACATCTTTGCTGCTTGTATTTTTGTGTGAGTAGCTTGTATAGTTTTCAAGATATTTAGGTTTGTTTGGTATGTATGCAGATGCACTTACAAACAGCAGATGCTTTTTTTCTTCCTCTGAGTGAACACTCTAGTAGACATGCCAAACAAATGTAAACCTCTTGAAAACCATACAAGTTACACATATACAACCATTGTCACACTTGTTCTCAACAAAAGACCTTTACAATGAGGGTAGCTACCAAGCTGAACTCTGTATAGTTGTTAAAATATAACCATTTCTGCTGTTGTGAAGTGATTCTGAAGCAGTACTTGCTACTGAATCTATGGTCTCGGCTACATCACTGTCACATGAGACAGGTTGCACTGTAGGTACAAGAAAGGCAATAAACCTTGCTGAGATAGAGATCCCCAGGGGTCATAAAAGTACCATAAAGCTAGCAGAGTTTATTTAGGAAAAACTCCTAATAGCAGACAGAGTGAAGGACACACTAGGACTTCACACAAATCAAAACACTCTGCACAACATATGTTTTACAAATTTTGGGTGTACTACTCCTTTAAACACGGGCTTGCAATATTTGTTTCTGTAAGTGCCCTGGGAGCTGATTACTCCTGAGCTGTACACAACTGCTTCCAAGGCACTTACAGGAAACAAATGTTGTGCGCCTATGTATAAGTGGAGACACAGCTTATGAAACAGGGAGCGGTGTGCGTGGACATGATGGACCTAGATTCCCTTCTGAACCTAAATTTACACGTTACTAAATTGTGATTTGAAGCAGATTTTAAGCCCACCTAGTACTTTCACTGCACCCGACAGCAAGTACATAAAGACCCTCATGTGCACACAAACCTTTCATATCTGTACAGACCCTACTGCACCTGTACACAGACTCCACCACACCTGCAAAGACCTCACCCTACCCACACAGACCCCCTCACAACTGTACCCAAACCCATCCACAACCACACACCACCCTGCCACATCCACTCAGATCCCAGTGCACCCACACACAGACCCCACCATGCCCACACATAGAACTCGTAGACCCCACACAAACCCCACCATGTCAACACAAAGACCCCACTCACCACTCAGAGACCCTGCAGCACCCACATACAGACCCCACAGTGCCCACACACAAACCTGTAAAGACTGTATTCACAGAAAAGGTGCTATTTTAGGAAAGAACAAAGCAGAAATTCATAACACTGTGTGATACGAAATCAAAGTTTAACACTGCATATATCGTAGCACTAGAACTTGCACTGGAGGGCACCAGAAAGCCATTCTCAAGGCAGGAAGCTTTTGTACTTACTTTTGCCATAGCTCTGTAATTGTATCACAAAACTTGCATTACTTTAATAATAATAATAATAAACTTTATTTGTAAAGCGCTTTCCAGAAGATCAAGGCTCTGATCATGAAATATAAAACATATATAACAGTAACACCATTTAGAGGAGGTGGCGCCTGTGAGGAGCTCTGACAATGTGTCATGACACAGAAGTCCAATATGGCCGAGTGAAGAGAACTCCAGACAGTCTTGAATGTGGAGCTCACCAGGAAAAAAATAGACTTTCACTCCCTGTGGTATGTGGTCAGAAGCTTCCTTTTTAATTTTTTGACTTTTCTGTAGCTGTGGTGCCTCCATGCAGTCTTCACTACAAAGGAAAAGAACTGGGATGTCAGGATATCGAAAACCATCAGGTGGGCAAAAGAAATCTCGAGGCCTGCGAAGAAGATAAAGAAAGTTCAGACAATGCTTGCAACAGTGAAAAATACTTCCCAAGCCTCCCAGATCTAACAGCCCTAAAAGATATGCCACAGACATTACTTTCCCGCTGGTAAGCCCCCTACAGAAGGGGGCACAAGGTAATATTCTTTCCTGTTTTTAAGAGAAGTGGTGGAGGTCCAAATGGATAAAAGGGACCAAAAATAAAAGTTGGCTCAGAAAGGAGGGCAAAGCAGTGAAGGTTTGCATCCTGCAAAATAGGTTATTCCTCACAATAGTGGGAGATTGCCCAGGCTGTAACACAGCAGGAAAATCTGCAACCAGAAGTTTTGATAACTGAGGGCACGCTGGTTGATATGTCTGAAGGGGTCTATTCAACTCAGACTCAAAGGTTGCTAACAGCACAACCTTTCTGATAAAATACAGGCCATAGCACAAATGCATGTATTAACAAATGAAACACAAAATCTGCAGATTCATGCTGCTACAAACAAAACTACTGTTAATGGGGCAGAAAAGGACACTTTAAAGTTTAAAGCCAAAGTTTTAGAAGCTGTTTCATGTTTAAAAAGAGATGCTTGAAGCCTTAGGAGATATCAAAGGCATGCTTACTAGCGTCACAGGAACACTAACAGAAATGAATAATAAATTGCATTCACTAACTAACAGAATGAGCATTTGGAAGACAAGGTTTCACAGGTGGAGGATTTTACTCATGTAGCCCTCAGAAGACACTTAATTTGCAAAGGCAGCTTCAGGCCTCCAGCTGAAAATAACTGAACACGAAGATAGGGCTAGGAGAGCTAATATAAGATTATTCAAGGTCCCAGAAGGTGTGGAGGGATAGGGACTCAATCCCATATTTTGAAAAATGCTTGCAGTGGCTTTAGATCGAAAGTTTCTAGAAGACAAAATAACTATTGACAGAGCTCATTGAGCTGGCTCAAGAAACAACGGAAACTCTGACTTCCCAAGAAAAGTGTTTATTAAAACAATTCTCCATAAGGCACAGGTATCAAGGGTCTTAATTTTGAAAACTTGCACTTTAACGCATACCCAGACTTATCAGCGGAACAATGGAAAAAGGAAGCCATTTAACCCATTGAAACAGATTTTGTACAAAAAGGAATAAGGTTCTCCATGTTATACCCTGCAAGATTAAGATTTATTGCGAATGGCGCTTGCACACATTTGATTCAGCAGAAGAAGCAATGGAAGCATATTAACTGGCATATGATACAACTTGATGGAAAGGAGGGAGTGGGGGGATAATATATAAGTATTTATACTGATAATTATTATGGGGATAAAAGGTTAAAGCTACAGGGTGGTAACACCCCGATGACCTTAAGGAGATTTTAGGATTTTTTTAATAAAAGTTAGTATGACGGGATACAGCTACAGATTTAAGACATTTATTTAAAGAGACATGCACTAGGGAAATAAAAAGGGGAACTTTGCTTAGTTTGCCTGGTGAGCTCCTACTGATTCAGGTGTTGTGTCTCCTGGTGTACCAAGATGTTCAGTGATCCATCTTGGCAGCTGGGAGTATGAAAGGGGGAGCGGAAGGGTAGCAGTAGAAGATATGTAAAGGGGGGGGGTCAGGTTTTCAGCTTAGTCATAGTGTTATATTTTCCTTTTCCAATAAAATAAAGATTATTTAAAGGCAAAAGGTTATGAATATTTATAAGTTTGGTTATGATGATCAAATTGGAATGCTGCAGGGGATCCAGGAACTAATCATGTTTTTAAACATGCTGTAACTGTTATGATAGAAAGTTTTAGAATTGCCACGTGGAACGTTAAAGGCCTACATGAAAGGTCAAAGATAATAAAAATAATAAATAATAAGGAAAGTAAAATATAAATATGATAATGCTTCAGGAAACCCAATTTAAAAACACTGTATGGTTTGAGAATACATGGGGAAGGCATATTTTAGGAATTCTCAAATAGCTCTAGTGGAATCTTATTACTTTTCACAGGAGAAAATTAAAGCCTCATTTTATTAAAACTCATATAGATAAGGAGGAAGATATGTTTTATGCAGTTGCAGGTTTATAGTATTAAATTTACATGTGCTGTTGTTTATGCCCCAATCAGAATAGCCCTAGGTTCTTTTCAGAATTTTTCCTTACCTTGTCTACTTTTGAGGCCCTCTTTCTAATAGGAGGGACTTCAATCTGGTATTACACCAGATGGACAAAACAACAAGGTTGGATAAATCCCACTCTATATCTCGTGCTGTAATTAAATATTTTATGAATAATCTAGGAATGATTGACCATGATGGAAATATATACAAAAGAGATACTTTTTCTTTTTTTCTGGCATACATCAATCTTATTCATGAATTGATTTCTTTTTTATTAAAACCTTATTGTATACAGTCCAGGAAGTAAAATACACTGGAATAGTGATATCTGACCATTCACCTTGTCTTTTGATGTTAACAATTTCAAAACAATAAATCAGTACAAAATTTGGAGTGCTACATTATTAAAAACCAGTAATTGAAAAAAGAATCTTGAAGAATGTAAAATTTTTTTTTAATTTAATAAAATTGAAGAAACTTCACCAATAGTAATATGGGAAGCATTTAAAATATTTCTTAGAGGCCTGATGCAGAATTTGGCCTCATTTGAAAATTAAAACTGTAAACATTTAATAACCCAACCAGAAAAAAAATCAGTGCAATGAAGCAGACCCCAGTGCAACATTTGATCCCATCATCTATAAAGGATTAATTCGAAAAAGACTCAATATAATCGGTTAGTAACTGAAAAAGACGGAAAATTTAATATAGAACACTAGATCCAGTTATTATTTCATGATGGATAAACCCTTGAAATTGTTAATGTGGCAAATTAAGAAAGACCAAACACAAAATTCTGTAATCTCTATTAGGAATTCAAAAGGAGAAATTTGCAATAAACTAGTTGAGATAAATAACTGATTTGTTCAATATCATAAAAACTGTACACTGCAGAATATAAAGGAGATGAACAAGATATGGAGTCCTTTATAAATTCAGTCCGCTACCTGTGATTACTGAATATCTGAGTAAAATGTTAGATATGCCAATATTTAAGCAAGAGATACTGGATTCAATACAAGATCTTGCTATAGGTAAAGCTCCCGCCCAGATGGCCTGGGAGCAGAATTTTATAAAAATGGAGCTTTATACTAATAGAATCTTTAAGAATAATGTTTGGATCTCTTTAGAAATACAGAAGATCCCAAACACTTTTAAAGAGGCTATATGTCGCTTTTTTTTGAAGAAGGATAAAGACCCGCTGAGCTATGCATGATATAGGCACATCTCCTTGTTAAATACAGATTATAAAATATTCACAACAATAATAGTTAAAAGACTAGAGAATATTGTATCTACATTGATCCATCAAGATTAAAATGGATTTATTAAAATAGATCATTAATGGAAAAATATAAGATGTGCTCTAAACATAACAGCTTTAAATAAAGAAGAAGATGCTGTATTAATGGCTATGGATGCTGAAAAAGCATTTGATAGAATAGAATGGACTTAGATTCTTACAGTAATAAGGAAGAAGGGCTTTGGTGCACCACTCAGGGTGGATTAAACTTCTTTATGATTCTCCACATGCAGTAGTAAAAGTAAATAATATAACATCTGAGAAGTTTGAGTTGGGAAGAGGCACAAGACAGGGTTGCCTGTTGTCTCCTCTGATTTTAGCAACGATAACTGAACCATTATAATAACTATAAGGAGCAACAAGAGAGTTTGAGGTATCAATATAGCAGATAAGGAAAAAAATAGGCATTTATGCAGATGACATAATGCTGTATTTAACTCAACCGAGTTATCTCTCCTCAATTAATCAAAATCACAACATAATTTGGCATGTTCTCAGGATATAAAATTAATTGGTCTAAAAACTAATTCTAAAGTTAAACCAAAAATTACAGATTCAACAACCAATAGACATGCAAATGCAAACCTCTTCAACTTATATCAAATACCTAGGGGTGAACATTGTGGCAGAGATATCTGACATGTAGAAAGTTAATTTTGAGGAATTGATTATAAAACTGGAATGAGATCTATTAAAATGGAATTCACTATCTAGAAACATAGAAATTGACGGCAGATAAGGACCACAAGGCCCATCCAGTCTGCCCATTTTTCTACTTATGAATGTGCCATAGGCCTTACTCTGTCAATGGCCTATCTATTCATACTCCTCTATATTGCTCCCTTATGCCTATCCCATGCCTGTCTGAAGCCCTGCACTGCATTCATATCCACCACTTCCTGAGGTAGGCTGTCTCATGCATCAACCACCCTTTCTGTGAAAAGGAACTTCCACACATTACCCCTAAATCGGCCTCCTCTAATATCATGCTGTGTCCTCTGTCCTGCTATTTTTCTTATATTGAAACATGCTAGACTCTTTTCACCTTGTTAATGCCCTTAAGATGTTTGAATGTTTTGATCATATCACCTCTCTCCCTCCTTTGCTCTAGGGTATACATATTGAGTTCCACTAATCTGTCCTCATATATTTTCTGATGCAGCCCTTGCACCATTTGGTTGCCCTTCTCTGGACTGCCTCCATTTTGTTAATGTCCTTGTGCAGGTGTGGCCTCAGTACTGCACACAGTACTCAGATGGAGTCTAACCAGTGCCTTGTAAAGAAGGATTATTACCTCCTCTTACGACTTGTGATATCCTTACTAATGCACCCCAACATCCTCTAGCTCACTTACTGCTCTAGATTTTAGATAGAACTATGCACATTTCAAGTGTCTAATAGAAGTTGTTTTTTTTTGGCTAGTTTTCCATTAGCAGGTTATACAGACCTGCCACTAGAGGGATTCTTGTTCTTTCATTTAAAAAAAAGTCTGCCTCTGAAAGACACAGTTGCTTTACTTGCTATATACCTTCTTTCCGCCTTGTGATCCTCTCAAACCAGGTAAGACTTCCTGAACCACGGACTGCTGACAGCCACGCCATTGGCCCCACGGTATCTGTACCACACCCTGATTGGATGCTGTCTTGCCTCCTGCTTGGGGATTGGATCTTGAGCCAGCTAAAACTTTGCACTGCTCGGGCTACTGACGCCATTCATTTCTATGTGAAGCAATGAAATTTTATACCTGCTCCCCTCCGACCTTAACTTTATAGATGCCCTAAGTAGCTCCACCCCCACTGTGCTCTATTGGGTACCTGTTTGGGATTCCCCATCTTTAGTCGCCACCTCCCACTCCCTGGCTGCCTGGCCTTCCTGGCTGTATCCTCACTTCCCACTGGTCCAGCTACTGCTCTTCTGCACCCTTCTCCTAGCCCGTCACCTGTCTTAACTCCTCCCTCCCTCTGCCTACCCCAAATTCTACCTTAATCATGCACCTCCACTGTTTTCACCCCTATTCTATATCTTCTGTCTGTCTTCCTCCCCACTGCATGCCCCAAAGCCTGCTTCCCTCCTCCCCACAGCTTCCACATTCCTACATCCTTCCTCCACATAAGCATGCTGCACACTGGTCACTGCCCTTGCCCAGCGTCCATCCTACCACCATGAAACTGTCCCACACCCACATTGGTCCTAGCCCTCCACTCTGGTCCCTCCGGTCTATGCTTACCCTCACCCACTATCATCGATGCTCGGCAATTTCCGAGATGCTAGCAGGTGAAAGCATTCCCTAAAAAATTATGCAGCAGCTCCTTGAGGCTAGTCCTCCTCCTCCTAATGCTGTCAGGCAACATGCACCCAAACCCTGGCCCATTCTGCTCTAAAGCCAGTAATCTGAGCAAGCCTTCAGGTGCCCTCTCATTCATATCAATCAACATCTACAGCCTCCTTCCTAAAATGGATGCCCTACAGGCCTTCACCAGCCAACACTGCCCTGACATCCTGGCAGTTGTCGAAACCTGGCTCATGCCATCAGTACTGGACCATGCAATCAGCCTTCCTGGCTACAATGTATTTAGGTTGGATCGCCTCTCCAAAAGGCAGGGCTGCGCTCTCTACCAAAAGACTTCTACAGGGGCACCACATCATTACCTCACTCCAACCCACAACTGCTTAGATACTGCCACTGAGAATCATCCTTGATGCCCAAAACAAAACCCTCACAGTTGCCACCATCTACATCCCTCCCAAAGAACAGGGAACTGGTCTAACAGCTGTTCTCACTTTGTAAAGTCACTCCCACCAGACACGAATCCATCCTCCTAGGCGACCAACATCAACTGGCCTCATGGCCAATGCTGGTGCACACAGGGATACCGTTGCTGCGCAAACCTCACACAAATGGTTGACTCACCAACCAGGAAAATGACAGGACTGGCACTAGCACACTCTTGGACTGGATCCTTACCAGTCACCCATCGCGGATATCTAACACTAATGTCCTCCTGACTCTCTCAGCGACCACTCCCTGTTAGCTGCACCTGGTCAAATAAATTCATCCAACAACCGCCAAAAACCATCTCCAGTAGGGTTCTACCCAGTGGTCACCTTCCTCAACTCAAATCCGACCTCCTCTATCAAGACTGGTCCCCTATCTTCAATGCAAACAACATCAAACTGCCCTTGACCACTTCATTAAAACATCTTCACTGTGGCCTGTGTACGTGTGCTCCTATTAAGAAATGCAAAGTCAAATCACTCAGTAACCCTTGGCTCACAGGTGACCTCCTCAGGATGCTAAAACAACAGACCACCTATGTGAGCTGGCCAGAAACTCTGGAAAGCAAACGACATCCAAAACTACAAACATGCCCACAATGACTGCACCAAAACCATCCGCAAATGAAGTCCACCTACTATAAGCATGCCTCACAAACTCCTGGGGCAATGGTGGGAATTCTAGAAGAACATAAAGGAACTCACTGGGAATCCACCCAAACCCCCTTCAATACTCAACATCAACGGAACCACAACCCTCAACCCAAAACCATTGTGGATACCTTTAACAAAGCCTTTACTGACCATAGCGCTGTCCTACCCCAGGACTACTTCAAAGATGATGAAGCCCCTCTTTGCAATGAACACTACTCCCACCAGCTCCCCTGCTTCTACTTCAAAGCAGTCAAAGCTCACCAAGTATGCAAATATGTTACCAAAGCCCTTGGTAAATCAAGATTCAGTAATAACTCCTCGATCTCAAAATCTTGTCACTCACACTTGATGAAGTGCTTAGTCCTCTGACCAGAATTTTCAACCTCTCCCTCAGCCAGTTCCCGGACAGATGGAAATCTGCCATTGTCTCCCCAATCCATAAAAGTGGTAACAAAACTGCCCATGATAACTACAGACCTATCTCCCTACTACTCCCACTCTCCAAGGCACTAGAACGCATTGTCTCGGACCAGCTCACAGAATTCCTGGAACGCTACACATCCTGTGCAAGCAACAACACGGGTTCTGCAAAGGTCACAGCACCTCCACAGTCCTACTTGAATTCACCGGCACAAACCACAATGCACTTGACTCGCTAAATTACTAGGCTCAATCTACATTGACTTAACTAAAGCTTTTGACACTGTCAATCACCGCCTCGCTTGTCCAGCTTCAGAACACTGGGCTGTCAACCAGTTCCATTGGCTGGTTTAAAGCTACCTGAAGAACGGTCCCAAACTGTAAGAATTGCTGATACACTCTTGGACCCTAGACTGGTCCACTTGGGAGTCCCCAGGGCTCCATTCTGGGACCTCTCCTCTTCAGCCTATTTTTAAACTCACTACTGGACAGCTGCCCAGAACAAATGATTCTCTACACTGACGATGCTGTGATCCTCACCTCGGACCCAGATCCAATCAATTACAAAATAAACTTCAGGGCCTTCTCCTCCATCGAATCCTGGTTCCTAAATCATAAACTGCTTCTCAATCAGAAAAAAAACAATTCTATGGTCTTCTGCAGACCCCACAACAAAAGCAAACAACTCCATCTCTTCATTGCAACCAAACAAGGAGCCATCCTATAGCACACAATCCTTCAAGTACCTCGGCATCACCTTGATCCACACCTCTCATATGCTGTCCATATCAGCAATGTTGCAAAGTCTGCCAATGTGAGGTTAGGCATATTATTCTGGCACAGGAAACACCTAACCCCAGAGCACTGTCAGTGGCATCCAAAGCTCCATCATCAGCATCATAGACTATGGTCTTATCATATATAGGTCTGCTACTACCAGTGCTCTCAAATGTATGCGACCTCCTGAATAAGGCCTGTTGTCTCATCACTGGCTCACATTGCTGTACCCACACATGTGACCTTTATTCCCAATCTGGATGGCTTCAACTAGACAAATGCATAAAACACCAAACCTGCATCACTGACAAAAAATTATAATGGGGCTTGCCACACCTGGTGTCTGTGCCTCCTTAGCCTAGACATAGGAATGTCACCACAAGGAGATCCAATTCCCATCTACTACATATCCCACGATGTCACACGACTCCATGGACAAAGATCATTCGCCTATCGGGCATCCAACTGGCTCAACTCTCTTGGCAGCCACAGCTCCAACACATGGTCTCTTCAGGTCCAAGCTGTGCCTCTCACTGCTTGTATCCTGCGTTGCCCATCTTAACATTTCCACCATTCCAGCTGCACATGCCCCAGCACCCAGCACTTACAATCAGTCTTTGCACCCTAGCACCTTACCTGTCATATTCCTTCAACAAGGCCCCTGGCTGCACTGTCTCCCACCATCGCCACCTCCCCCATATCTCAACTCCTGCCCCTGCCCCAACCACCTCCCATACTTCCCATACCCCCTGCACCTCCTATCTCCCCTCGATATCCTACCCTCACTTCCTCCCCACCCACCCCCTTCCCTTGTCTTGCTCATAGCACATGTCTTTTGTACTGGTTATTACATGTCTGTAAGTCAATGACTATATGTTTGTAACTAAAATGATGACTGTTGACACGCTGATGTGGAACCTTTGTAAAACCTCGGCTCAAAGGTATTGTAATTCTAGATTAAATAAATAGTGGTCTGCTTGGATGACTTCAGGTAATCTGTGATGAAGATGCCCAAGTCTCTATTTCCCTTGTAATTGCCAGCAACGCCCCTCCCAATCTATAGGTAGCTTCAGGGTTTCTCTTCCCTATGTGCATGATCTTGCTCTTCTTTGCATTAAACCCCAGTTGCCACTCTTCCGACCATTTGCCAGTTTATGCAAATCTCTTCTCATTCTGCCCACACCATCTGGATCATCTGCTCTGTTGCAGATCTTGGTGTCATCTGCAAACAGACAAACCTTACCCTCCAGTCCATCTGCAATGTCACTGATGAAGATATTGAAGAGGACTGGCCCCAGGACTGATCCATGAGGCACCCCACTTGTGACTGGCATCTCTTCTGACTGTATACCATTTACCATCATTCTTTGTTTTCTGCCCGCCAACCAGTCTGCCACCCAGTTGACCAACTTCTGACCCAGCCCGATCCTACCCAGCTTATTAATAAATCTTCTATGTGGAACAGTATCAAAAGTTTGCTGAAATCAAGGTAGGCAACATCAACTGCACCCCTTGGTCTGCCACTCTGGTTCCCAGTCAAAGGAATCTATGAGATTAGTTTGACAGGACCTTCCTGTTGTAAACCCATGCTGTCTTGTATCCTGTGTTCCTATGGTTTCCAGGTGTTGCACTATCCTACTTAAGGAGTGCCTCCATAATCTTGTCCACTACTAAGGTAAGACCTACTGGTCTGTAGTCCCTGCCTCTCCTGCTGCCACTCTTGTGGAGCAAGTTCACATGAGCCCTTCTGCAGTCTTCTGGGATCTCTCCTGTGCTCAGAGACTCACTAAACAGTTTTCCTAATGGCTCTGATAGTTCCACCCTTAGCTTCTTTAATACCCTAGGATGTATACCATCAGGTCCTATTGCCTTGTCCACCTGGAGCTTAGCAAGCTCTTATAGGACCCTTTCTTTTGTAAAGGGCTTGTGCACACCTCCCTCACCCTGTGTCCATGGTGCTGAGCTGTGGGCCTGCCCTACCTTCTCCTCAGTAAATACTGAGCAGAAGTATCTATTTAGGATAGATGCTTTTCCTTGGTCCTCCTTCACATACACCCCCTATCCCTTTAGAACTTACCATCCCCCTCTGGACTTTCTCCTTTCACTAATGTATCTATAAAAGTATTGTCACCTTCTTTTACTGTTCATGCTAGTGTTTCCTCAGTCTTGATCTTTGCCTGCCTTACTGCCTTCCTGCTTCCCTTAGGGAAGTTTGGTATGCCTCCTTATCTTCATCTCACTGCATTTCCTTATATTTTCTGAAGGCCAACCTTTTGGCTTTGATCTTTTCTGCTACTGTTTTGAGAACCAAAGTGGTTTCCTCCTTCTTTTCTTTTCTCCCTAACACAATGGGTTGTTGCTTCAAGTGTTGCATCATATTTTGCCCACTTTGCCTGTACCCCCCTCACCTGTATTTCCTCTTGCCAGGGCTAGCGTAACTCTGTTGGCCATTTCCTATGAAGTCAGCTCCTCTGAAGTCCCATATTTTGCCTTGGAATGGGTTGATTTAGTTCTAGTGGCCAAATTGAACCACACCATGTGATGGTCACTGGCTCCCAGGAGACCTTCTACCTGGAGATCGGTGATCCTTTCCCTGTTAGTTAGTACTAGATCCAGGATAGCCCTGTCTCTTGTGGGTTGTTGTACCAGTTGTTTTGAGGCCCTCCTCCTGCAGGGAATCCACTATGTGTCTAGTTCTGGCAGATGTTCCTGCTGATATTGACCAATCTGTATCTGGCATGTTGAAGTTTCCCATTATCAGAACCTCCCAGTTAGCTGTCATGTTTTGTATGTCTTCTAATAGTAATGTGTCTAGGTCCTTCCTCTGGTCTGGAGGCCTGTAGAAAACCCCAGTTTGTATGGCTGTCCCATTTCCTGTTTCCAGGGTGACCCACAGTTCTTTTGCTGCTGATGTGTATGCTGAATTTCTGTGGCTTTGATATTGTCATTGACATAAAGGGCCATTCCCCTCCCTTTTGCACCTCAGTCTCTTCTGAACAGTACATAGCTGGGTACTGAAGTCTCCCAAGTGTGGTTACTGATGAACAATGTCTCACTAATTTCTATTATGTCCATTTTAGCCTCTGTCATTGTTGCCTCCAGATATGAGATCTTGTTTCCAGACCATGGGCATTTGTGTACATGATTTTCCATTGGCCAGATTTTGATGTGTTAGTTGCTGGTCGAGGTCCAGCGTTTCCCTTGTGCATCGTTGGGAAGCTGGACCTTTTCCTTACCTGGTGATGCAACTTAACTACAAACATGATGAACCCCTGTTTGATCACCGGCTGAGGGAGGAGGGGTGTTCTTCCGTTCAATGTATTGGGTGCTGCACCCCTCCCCATTGCTAGTTTAAATATTCTGCAAAGACATCAAACTTCTGCCCAATGCACTGACACCTCCTTAGTCAGATGTAGTCATATCTAACCTTAAAAGAAAAATGAACTTAGAAAAATACAAATACTTCCAAAGCACCTTTTTCTTTTCCAAGCCTTAGCTATACAAATTCCACAAAGTTTTTTACATGACTTAAAACTGCAGTGGCAACATTCTGTGGAAACACTCAAATTCTAGAATAATCTGGAGAACTTTAATTTTATCAAAAGAAAATGTGGATCAGGCCTTACCAGATTTTTACAGGTATTATTTGGTAGTACAAGCTGTGCAAGTATGGCCTGATCCTACTTCAGTGCTATAAGAAACTAGAGTGCAACAATATCCTTCTTGGTTAATTTACTGTATTCCTCAATTCCAGTGAGGAAATTGCCTAGTTTGCCTATTATCACTTTGACTACATATTGGAGCTGGTTAATGCTTCAAAAATGCTTGGTGAGAAAAGGTTTATATTGAATATACTGTACACCTATCTATAAGAACTATGACTTTCCCCATCTAACTCAAACAACTTTAAAGACTGACAATGACAGGGATAAACCAAACTGGGGATATATGGCAAAATCATAAAATGAAAATATACACTCAAATACCAAATCAATTTGGAGTGTCCAAAATCCAAACTTTACAATATGATCAACTGAAAAGCTATTTAAATAAGAATACTGGAATAATAAAAATTAAGGAGAAACCAATCCTGTTAGAAGTTTTATTAAAAGATAAAAACAGGAAAAAATTAATTTTGTCAATGTATCAAACTATACAAAATAAAGTGAGAGGCCATATTAACAATATTAAAGTCAAATGGGAGAGTGATCTAGTTCTGAACCTTAAAGAACAATTACGGAGGGATGCTATTGATGCACATTTCACAAATGTGTTATCAATTAAAATGCAGCAGATTCAAATGAACACCACGCATAGAATATACTATACAACAAAAAAAACTGACTCAATTAACTCTAGCATTAGTGATAAATACCCAAGATGTGCAAAGACTACTGTAACCTTAATACACCTCATTAGCGCGTGTCCATATTTGTCCAACTTTGTCTAAATTGGAGCACATATGCAGTTTGATTTATAATACAAGTATAAGATTATCTCCACTAGTTAAACTCTTGGGCATATATCCTAATAAGGAATTATTAGATGAACTACAAAAAAAAAATCTATCAGCTATCACTGTCTGGGAAAGCTAACCCTAAATAAATAGGTCTTGAAGGCTAACTTAAAACTTTGGATGGTCAGGCATTCCTCACCTAATGAGGTGAGAATTCCACTGGGTAGGGGCTACATAAGCAAAGGAACGAGCCTCAGATGTCTTCAAGTGCACCTGGTAATCTCTAGCAATCCCTCGTTGGTGGATTGAAGCGATCGGGAGGACAGTGGGCAAGAGATCTTTCAGGTAGAGGGGTCCTTGTTCATGTAGGGCTTTGTAGGTCAGCAAACCAAACTCTGAAGGTGATCCTCCACTGTACAGGCAGCCAGTGCAGTCTGCGGAGCAGAGGTGTAATGTGACTGGTCCTAGAAGTACCAATTCCACAAGCTTGGCTGCCGCATTCTGCACCAGCTGCAAGTGGCAGATATCAACTCCCGTAACCCTAGGTACAGGGCATTGCAGTAGTCAAGGCGGTGGTCACAAAAGCGTGGACCAAGGTAGAGATCATCGGGAAGAACCAGGTGCTTCACCCGGTGATATACCTCAGAATGAAAAATGAGGTCTTGACAACTGCTGACACCTGAGACTTCAGGGTCAGCTCATTGTCAAACATAATGCCCAGGTCACGCACCTGATGTAAGGTAAGCTAGGCTAACATCCCTGAGCCAAAAGCCCAGATGACAGTCTAGCCAACATACTGGCTGCCTGACGATCTGGGTCCACCACCAACACCTCAGTCTTATCTGGAGTAAGCCTCAGCCAGCTGGCACTCATCCAGTCTTGGGTCTCAGAGAAACAGTTGTTAAATACGAGATCATATCCTCCTCCCCCAGGGTACAAAGGACTGGTACAGCTGAGTATCATCTGCACTGCAGTGAAAACTCAAGTCATACCACCTAACAATGTCTCCCAATGGCAACATATACATTTGCAGAACAACATGGGTGCCAAAATGGAGCCCTGTGGAACCCCACAGGATACGGGGAGAGCATCAGAGGAATAAATTCCAGTGACCACCCTCTGAGTCCTACCTTGGAGGAAAGATCTAAACCATCTGAGGACTATCTGGCACTCCAATAGCACACCATGGTCCACAGTGTCAAATGCCGCAGAGAGATCAAGGAGGACCAAGATGGAATGAGTCCTCCAACCTCTCTCCTATTATGAGATCTTATAGCACCCGGACAAGAGCCATCTTGGTACTATACCTCTTCCTAAATCCAGACTGGAGAAAACATAGATATCATGGGTGGTAAGCTGGTCATCCAGCTGCAGTGCAACCACTTTTTCAATAACCTTACCCACAAAGGGCAGGTTAGAGGCAGGTCTGCAGGACAATCTGGGTCAAAGTAGGTTTTTTCAGGAGTGGTCGATGACTGTCTCATTTAGAGGATCCAGAAAGATCCTCTCCAATGAACTCCAGACTATCTCTGCAACGATCGGGCTGATCTCATCCACGCAACCCACTAGGAGTCACATGGGCCCGGATACAAACTACAGTTGTCTGGCTGCAAAGTCTGGATGATCCTTATGATGCCAATGAATTCCAGCTGGCTAAAGTCTGTCTAGATAAATAGGGTACTTGTGACCTTCTGCTGACCATTGGAACACCCTTAGAGGTGGTCTGCCTGATTTCGGACCTGATGGCAGCAACCTTATCTGCAAAAATTGAGCAAATTCATTACACTTCTCTTGTGAAAAGGCTCCAACAGACTGGAGACAGATTGGATTGCACAATCTGTCCACAGTCTGGAAAAACTGAACTAGTCGATTTTGTGCAGCGGCAATCTCCTGAACAGGAATTCTGCCTTCTTATGGGTGATTGTCGAGTGATGGATTGTATATGTTCCATCAATCTAAGCCTGTCGCCCACCAGGCCCGATTTCCACCAGGCCCTCTCCAGCCTTCAGTTCACTCTCCTTAACTCCTTCAAAGTCCCATCAAACCATGGAGATCTTGGACGGAGGGTGAGGTGAACACAAACAGGAGCAATAGAATCCAGGGCCTCCATTACCACCATATTATAGGCAAGAACCTGGTCCCTGATCCATGCACTTCCTCGGCATGCTCGATAGATCCAGCACCGCCATTAGGCCATCTGGGGTCACACCCCACAAAGGGTGGTACTGAACCAGCTCCATAGGGCAGACCTATTAGGGGTGACACAAAACTGAACCTCTATCGTATGATGGTAAGACCATCTGACTGGTTCCACCACTAAGTCGGATATCTTCATCTCCAGGAGGAACACTAGGTCCAATGAGTGACCTCTAATGTGGATTGCAGAGGTAACAACCTGTATGAGGCCCATCAAAGTCATTAGTTGGAGGATGTTACAACCAAATTGCGAGAGTTCATCATCAACCCAGGCACTGGAGTCCCCAGAATCAACCATCTGGGGATCCCAATACCATGTTGACAAGGAAGTCTGTGACTTCCTGCAGGAACTCTTTCCCATCTCCGGGTGGACGGTAGATGAGGGTATCCTGCACTGCACACGGCACCCACGATACACTCAAAGGATCTGGTGGACCCTACTGGCACCTTCATAAGACCCAGTTCTGATTCTAAAACATATGGCTACACCCTGCCCATAGATCCATTCTGGATGATGTATCACCAAGTACCTGGTTGGAACAGCTGAAGGCAATACTGGGCCAGCATTCTCATCCAACCAGGTCTCAGCGATGCATGCCAGGTCAGATGTCCCAACATGATCTGCTATAATAGCAGTCTTGCTTTGAATGGACCTGGCATTGCATAACACTGTCTGAGTAGGATGAGCAGTTGAGGAGACTGCACCACCTGCCTGCATTCAACAGAACCCTTGGGTATGGGAATCAGACAGGAAGACCCTATTCTGATCCTATTTTGCCCCAGGGCATCTCCCTGTCCCCACTACCTCTATCCGATCCCTCCTATCTGGTCCCTCCTCATCCAACTTTTATCCTAAAGAACTGAATTCCTGCCATCTTTAGCTCTTCAGAGATACCAAACACCATAAGTAGACAAAACAAATCAGCTAAAAAAAGGCCAGAAGCCAACGTCACAATAATCTTGGCAAGCCAGTGAGACTTCCAGCCAAGTGGTTACCAGTGGTCAGAGGCCTATAGCAGAGCCTCCATGGACACAAACGTTATAGTTTGTGTAAGCAATGGACTCAGAAATTGAAAAACACTCACTAAAATGGGCAGCATGATGCAGCCATAAAAGACCTGACAGGTACAGTTTCTGAACTGGAAAAGAGGGTGACTACCATAAATACAGCAGTTGTCATGCTTACACAAGAAACACTCAATCAAGAGGGGGTATGGAGGCCGGAGAAATGAAATTTGAGCCTTTAACCTCCACTTTGTGGGTATCCTGGAGGAGTGAAGAGCAAGAACTTACAGGGCTTTTTGGTGAACTGACTGCAATCTTTCACTGCTACCCCAGGGACTCTCACTGTTCAACACTCACAGAGCACACCGAGTAAATGCTTGTGTCAGGCCCATAACACCCTAGTCAACCCTGCACTGTGCTATTCTGGACTGCTGGAGATGAAATTTGGGATACAATCCTCACAGCAGCTAGGGTGGCATATCCCGTAACCATGAGCAAACTGGATATAAAACTCTTTCCAGATTGGGCTCAGAGGAAGAAATTTGACTCAGTGCACCAGCGTCTCTGGGCCCTGGGCACAGTCCATTTCCTTTCTGTTGCTGGCCTGGATTAAGGATTACTTATGGAGGCAAACAGTGGCAATTCACTGACCCCAAAGATCCGGGTCAGTGGATAGTAAGAAACAAGGCTGAATTTGCTGAAGCTGCTACTGAACTGAAACCACTGCAGAGGAAGCAGAAACTGAGGGGACTGAAGACGGAGAGAGCTGGAGTTCGCTGCATAGCTAACTGAATAAGAAGGGACTTTGCTGGACATGCATGTTTCTCCGTGTTTTCTTTTTTTCTTTTATTCAAATATATAAAATACATAATTAATGAAACACCTAGCTGCAAGGCATAGAAAATAACAATACAAACACGCCTACTATAGAGGAGAAATAATCTTGCATTCCTGCATCACAACATAAATGGGGATACCAGGATCAAGTATAAACAAATGGCCCTAATTTGACCGTTAACAGCATGACCATGGACTGTACACCTAAATGTAAATTCAAACAGATGCCTGAGTGTATACACTCCATAAAACCCTCAAAGGCTTACTCAAGTCCATAATTCCCTAATAAAACAATAATTGTATGCAATAAGTAGGAGCTGCTTCTCAAACAGAATTCCAACTATCCAGGTCTGAATTCGAAATAAAACCACCTCAGCGTGATGACTAAACCAACGGCTTATACACAGGAGTCTCTAAAGCTCTAATATCTAAATAATGAGAGTGTTGGAATAATCGCCACTTCTTCTAGGCAACCTCATACGTGAAGGTACAAAATAAGTGAACAACTTTAACAGGGTAACACCAGAAGAATAAATGGCATGTCTAAAACATGAGTGTGCCATAACTTCTGAACCTAAGGGAGGGCCACTGGGAATGAGGCCAGTTGGCTCCATGCAGGAAGCGGGCTAAAGATGGCGGCTATAACACTTTCCTTTTTCAAACACGTGGTCACACCATCTTGTTCCCTTCCACCTATGCAGTTGGAAATAGGTTTAAAATCACAAGAAATACTAGTGGGAACAAGCTTGCTTATTGCAGAAACACAGCACCCACAATTTCCGATACCAAAACCCCCCACTAATGCATAGAGAAAGTAAAAACATTTGTAAGCCCCACCTTATCTGGGGCTTACTTTATTGGGGCTATGCCTTGTGGTGTCCTCGTTCTGCTCTGGTCCCTGGATAGCAGGCTTGGGACAGGAGAGCTGCTTCAGTGGCTCCAGGGGATTTAGGCCATGGTGTCTACTTAATCTCTGTGGCTGTGGCTGCCAGAGTCCTGTGTTCCTCAACACTCTGTGAGCAAGGGCTGAGTATGACTGCTGTTTGTGCCTCCGGTCACTGGGGGAGGCAATTTCATGGTTCAGTGGGCACATAAGGGCGGACCGGTGGAATGTAAACAAATATGGCCACCATGCTGTCTATGCATGTGCGGACAAGAGCATTAAAGGAGCCACGGCTCCCAAAAATGTATTTAGTGTGGCACTGTCAAACGGTGTTTCCTGGTTCCGAGGAGGCAGCGGAGCAGGGGATCAAGTGGCACACACCTCTGGGAGCCAAATTGGGTGTATTTTCTCCAAAGTGGGCTGTATTAAAAAGATAGTGATAAATGGTATGATTCCAACATGACCTCTCCCTCTTCATCACACAATGTACATTTTTCAAGCCCAGAATCTGCAAGTAGGGAACTCAATGTTCAATCCCTATCTAAGAAGAAAAAAAAAGCCCAGAAGGGGCTGAGGTGCACAAGAAGGACACTAGTGAACGATGGGACTACCACTGAATGCACTCTATCTGATCAGAGTTTTACTGTGCTAAATATATCATCAAGACTTTAACAAAGATCAGTTAAGTGCGTTGTCATATGGTTTATCCTTTATACCTTGTCAAAGTATAAATGAGTTTGAGATACTGTATATAGGAATCTGTTCCGTTTGTTTACGAAACTCAGTTTGAAAAAGTATTTTGCTAATCAATTTCAGCCAGTGAGGTTGATTCTGAACAGATTCACGATGAAAATGAGTCTATTCCTAGTTATTAGCTGGGGTATCCATTATTGGATATGACTACTGAGTCTAAATTAGTTCAACTTTTATAAGCAGTCAATGAGAACTCTATAACGAGTTCAGATATGTTTGAATTAACCCCAGATAAAGAAAAAGTAACTAAGCCCCAAATTAAAAACCCTTCTACTTTTATGTCACCTTTCCCAGGCAGTGATGTGCTTAAACATTTCCAAGAAGTAGTGTTAAGGACTCTGCTGATGTTATTAAGAGTTCAAAAATAAAAAAAAAACCATTGGGATAATTTATCTAAGGGGAAAGACAACCTTATTAGAGCTACAGCAATTAGATGATACAATCATTAAACCCTCTGATAAAGGAAATGTTGTAGGTCTAAATAAAAATACTACCTCGGGAGGCGCTACGACAACTGAATGATAGACACACACAGCAAATTATCTCATAACCCTCTATGCTTTTATAAATCTGAATTGGAATTCTTCCTAATAGATTCTTTAGAAGAGGGTTGGATAAATGAAGTGGAATTTGATTATTTGAGTAAGGAGTTTCAAAAGTGCCTATACTCTACCATTTACAAAAGTGCATAAAGATTTACATTTTCCACCAGGGCCGGTTATTTCAGGCTGTGGCTCATTAATGGAACGTCTGCAGTATTTTTGGATGGTATGTTACAGCACAAAGTAAGATGGCTACAATCTCACTTAAGGGACACCACTTCAGTGTTACATGAGTTTGAAAAAGTCACTTGGAAGTATTCATACTGGTGGGTGACTGTCGATGTTTCCTCTCTTGTCACAAGCATTGACCGTACACGGAATTAAAGCAGTTAAAGACATGCTCCTTAAATCTAGTATCGAATATTTAAATTCATAATTTGTGGATTAAAACTCATTTTAACTTCTAATTTTTATGTTTAATGGGAATATTACAAACAGGAGGTTGGTACTGCAATGGGGTCTTCAGTTGCCCCACTCCTATGCCAATCTGTTTCTAGTCTTGTTGGGGTGATCCTGGACCCCATCACAAACCCTTATTTCTCTAACATTGTACATTATAAATGTTATATAGATGATTTGATATTTATTTGGGAAGAACAGGTGAAGGGATCATTGAGTTTTTGGCATAAATAAATAACAACCAGGTGGGTCTTAAATTTACAGCCATGTATACTCAGCGTGAGATTAATTATTTGGATCTTACCCTGACTGGATTAGAGGGACAAAATGTAATAATTAAAACTTTTAGGAAAGATATGGCAGGGGCAGTAGGCTTCATACATGTAGTGCTCACCCCGAGCGTACTATTCAGGTCTCCCATATGGACAATAGGTCCATCTCAAACACAATTGCTCTAATGAGGAGGATTTTTAAAAGCTAAGGAGGATTTATTTAGCAGGTTTTGCTTGACAGGATACAGTGAAAAACCTTTACAGGATGCCCTTGCCAAGATAAATTTATTAAAAAGGGTAATTTATTAAAATACAAAACATAAAAGGAGCATGATCGGTTCGCCTTTGTGACCACTTATGGGCCAGCATCAACAGATTTAAGGTCTGTGATAATAAAAAAAAAACACTGGCCCTTGCTAGGATTAGATAAGGACCTCAGGACCATTTCACAGACTGATCCTTTGGTCACTTTTAGAAGGGAAAACAAATTAGGGATTTACTGACATCCAGTGAGTATATAGGAGACGTTACAAATACATGGCTGGGAAAAACTTTGGGGTTCCATCCCTGCAAAAGGTGTAAAACAGTAAGAACATGGTAGCAGGGAAGGAGTTTATTAATCCTGGGGTCTTAGGACTCAAATATGTAAAAATTAAACACTTTATAACTTGTAATATGAGGTTTGTGGTCTATGCCCTGTGGTGCTGCTGTGGTAGAGCATATATCGGACAGATGACCCATAAACTTAAAGAAAGAATACAGGAGCACCACAAGGCTATAAACTGCGAGGACATGTCACATCCTATCAGTAAACATTTGAGTGAGGTTACAGATAAAGGTGCTCACCTAATAAGATACATGGGATTTGATCATATCTCAGTACCTAGGAGAGGAGACAGACATTTGTTATTAGACCAACGAGAGTCTTTATGGATATTTCAATTTAGAACTCTCAGACCGAATGGATTTAATGATTGCATGGACTGGAAACCTTTCATTCACTAAGGATATTGTGTGTAGTGCTGATAAGTTCAAGGATCTGTGGGTATTCTTTTAGAATGGTGCCTCATATGTAGCTTTAAACTTGCAGATGAAATCATGAATATAATAAGAAGAAAGAGTGACATTTTTTCCTTTTATTATAGCACTTTAGTAAAAACATATGTGTGTTTTTAGAGAAACCAATAAATGGTTTTAATAATTGGCTGATAGTCTGTGGGGCAGCCCTTCAAGCCAGTAGTGTGGTGGGAATTGGGAGGTTGTTACCTCATTTGAGTTCATATGAATTCAGCCCCTATTCCATCTCACTAAACAGAGCCGACCTGGATGACTTAACCATATGACTTAGTTGCTAATCACATTATTGAAAGGTATTCACTAGGAACTTGACTGTGAATTATGTAATGCACCTGTTTGCAAGTATATTTAAACACTGAGGGTGGGATATTCAAAGCAGTTGTGCATGGATTGCATATGTGCAACTGTGTAAATGCACCAGAAGGCGATATTCAGTGGCAGCAACTCGCGAAGCGCAAGTGACAGTGCACCAATGCACCAGTGGAATGTATACAAGTGCAAGTGCAGGGGCGTAACATGAATATGTGGCACAGTGCGATATTCAACACCGGACAAATGGCACAAGCGAGGAGAAAATGGCAGTTGTGTGGAGCAGATTTGAACCTATAAATACAGGGAGCAAGTAGAAGGCACTTGCACCAGAGGGGAGCAGGACAGAGGAGACAGATAGGCCATCAAACCACACAGTAGGGAACAAGGAGAGAAAAACAGACAGAGACAGGGACAGAGGGAGTGACAGTGGGTATGAGTGTGAGTGTGACAGACAGGGAGGCAGCCGGTGGGTGTCGTAGTGCCTGGGCATGACAAAGTGGCACCAGGCCCGTGGGAGCAACATAGGAACCCACAGGGGTGGGGTCAGAAGCTGGGCAATGAGCACAGCCAGCCAGGGCAGGGTACACAGGTGCGGGCCTTGCAGAGCAGCTCGCACAGCCGCACACAGCCAGGTGGGCCTGTGGAGTCAGACACCCAGGGGACAGGACAACAGGGCCATGGCCAGTGCCATATTCCAGATGGAGGCCGTAATTAGGGGTGTGGGGAGGCAGGGCAGCGCGGCCATGGAAGGGCCCGTCGGCGCTACGCCTGGAACAGAGTGCACCGACCCTACATTAGCTGTGAGACCCATGCTGACACTGAGATTGTGGGCTGGTACCGACTGAACCAGGCATTCTGAGGCAGCTCTGTGAGCTGTGCTGTGAGGAGATGCAGGCACCCACTAGATGGAGCCATGCCCTGACAGTGAAGACAAAGATAACAGCTGTCATGTGCCTGCTCACAGAGACCAACAGGGGACACCACAGGCATAACCAGTTGGCCGCATCCGTCTCCTCACACATTCATCAATGCCCTGCTGCCACATGCTGCAGAATGCATCCACTTCCCAGCACACAGGCAGAATGTACAGCGAACATGTAGGAGTTCCAAGGGTAGCACGTATGCCTGGCGTGCTAGGGGCCATCGACTGCACTCATGTTAGCATCTGCATGCCACCTGGCCTGGAGGGGTAGCCTACATTAACAGAAAGGGCTACCCCAGTATCAACTGCCAGGTGGTGTGCGGCCCAGGGGCGATAAATCAATGTCTGTGCCACACACCCTGGGGAGCACATAATGCCTTCATCTGGCACAGCTCGGGACTGTGCCACAGGTTCAAGAGTGGGGACATCCCCACCAGTCACCTAGTGGGTTAGTATGCCGATACCATGGGCAGCTGGGTAAAACAGGGCATGGGGCACCAGGGTGAGGCGCCACAGAGTGCAGCTGGGAAAGACAAGGCACAGCAACATAGGACACCAGACTAACCATATCTCCATCCACACAGGTGACAGTGGCTACCCACTCCGGCCCTGGCTGCTCACCCCTACCAGCATCCGGCGTCCCCGCGGAGGAGCAGTACAGTGAGACACATGTCAGCATGCGGAACATCATTGAGCATGTCTTTGGTCTGCTGAAGGCACGATTCCATTGCCTACACAGGTCTGGTGGTGCTCTACAGTACAGACCTCAAGGTCTGTGGCCTATTCCTGGCCTGCTGAATGCTGCACAACATGGCCACTGACATGGGATAGCTGTCGAGGTCAAGGGGAACAGCAGTGGGGCTGACGGGCCATGTGGCAGTGGGCAGCACGCCCGGGCAGAGGATCCCGGCTGACTAGGATGGCACGCCAGCACAGGGACACAATAGTGGAGGAGCACTATGGCACACAGGTAGGTGGACAATCACCATGTATGAAATGGCCACAGTGGCACGGCACACAGGCATGCCCTGTGGACTGAACAGATGGGTGGGGGCATGTGCGGGAGTGGGGCAGGTCCACACGGACACACGCATCACAGCACAGCACAGCACACACCGCCACAAACACACACACACACACACACACACACACACACACTGGCGCCCGCAGGCGTATGCCCGGCGCCAGCACCTGGTGTGGATCAGATGCAGAGCACTGGTGCACAGGTGCATCCAGTGTTGTGGTGGCATCATCACGCACATGCCACACAGGCCAGCAGCCGGGCAGATGTGCACACAGCCAGTGTGTGGTACAGTCCATGGATGCCATGTCTGTGGCATGCACACGCACACACAACACCATGTGCACACAGGGCGGCAGACACATGGATGGCCTCACTGTGGCACCCAGCACACCCAGACTGCGTGGCGGTCATGGGGGTGTCTGCGACTAGTCCCCAGGGTGGTACTGCGGGAACATGACCGTGTCCTTGCAGGGGTCTGCAGGCTCCCAAACAGGCCCGCACTGGGCATGCCTGGGATGTCAACAGTGGATCGGCGTCGACACCGGTGCATGCGATGCGGACCGTCAGTGGATAATGCACTCAGCGGGGTCTGTGGCGGCCGGCTGTGCCCCATAGTGGCCAGTGGGGCTAGGTCAACCGTGACCGCGAGTGGCTTGGTGATCCAGGGCTACGTCGTTTCCTCCTGCAGTAGATAGATGGCCTCCTGGACCTTTGTGAAGCCCCTTTCATGCTGCTCTGCTGCCTGGCGCGCCCTCTGTGCGAATGACGCACCCCAGCCACAAGCAGCACATGTTGGTCCACAGAGGCCCACAGCAATTGGGTGTGCTCATGCAAGGGTCGGCGCCTGGGGCGTGATGGGCATTGCGCCAACCCACTGGTGGCGTGTGACTGTGCTGCCCAGCCCCCGCTCTGGTGGGCACTGCACAGCGTGGTCCCTTGGGCTGCTCACTGACCAGTGCACTGACGGTGGACACTGCCCCGGCCCCAACGTCCCCAGCTGTCTGCCTCCCCTCGGGCCACTGTGCGCTGGAGCAGTGCCTGTGCAGCTGTACCACTACCACTACCATCCCCGGCACCGCGCCGCTGTTGCACCACAGTGGCAGGAGCAGTAGTGGGCGGCTGACCCACCACCAACAGGGCACTGGCGGTGCTGCCAGGATGGTGTATGGTATAGGTGTCTCCCCTGACCACACCCCTGCTGTCCCGGACAATGGTCGCATTGTCATCGGTGTCGGACCCGCCCGATCTGTGTCTCCGCACACCACGCCATTGCTGTCGTCCCGCTGGAACACAGCCAGGGCTTCTTCTGCCACCATGCCCAGGACATCCGGCCAGACGGCAGTGATGTGCTGCAGCCGATCGGGCCCCGGACACCAATGGAGGTGGATGGCTGGTCCTCCAGGGCTGGGCAGACTCACCACCCATGCCACTGCATGCTGGCATTCCGCGCTGAAAGGGAAAGCAGTTGCATTAGTGCCGCTGTTGCACAGGCCCCCAGTCACCACCCCTGCCCCTGACACCACTGTACCTACCATGCAGTGATGGGCCCCACCAGTCTGGAAGCCACCGCTCAGCACTCTGACAGCGCTGCGCCATGGTGGCTGCCACCAGCCCTCCCAGTGTGAGCTGTGGCATGTCGGCCTGTCCCTTCCCATGGCTACCCTTGGCGCCTGGATGGCCGCCACCTTCTCCCTGATCTGATGCCTATCAGTGCTTCACCTTTCCTGCACTCCTGCACAGATCGCTGGTGGCTACCCTGCTGGTTCACAGCCTCCACCACCTCCTCCCAGGCTGCAGCCCTGGCCCCAGGGTGCCGGTTGCGCCACTCCAGCAGAGGCTCCTTGTTGAGGCATGCCTTGAACAGGGCATCTGCCTCCACCTTCGTAAAGTTGGGTCTGCACTGGTGCAGGCCCTCACTCTCCTCACGTTCGGACATGCTGCTACCTGTGAGCAATGACATGTGGTCAGTGGCTGCAGCGGCCCACACCTGCCACCCATCCCACTGTGCTGTCTGTCCCTCACGGTGCAGCTTACCTTGGATGGTTGCAATACGGTCCATGGCCTGTGCATTCCCGCAGTGCCTTTATAGCGCATTGCATGCAAATGGGCTGATGCACAACAGTAATGAGATGCTAATTCCCCAGTGTGCCGCCGGATAGGCTGATGAGCTGATCCGCGAGCATGCCAGCCGAATATCACGTTGTTGTGCCTTGTGCAATGGACTTGCACTGGCATACGCCATGGCGCAATGCTGTGATGTGCCCTTCACTACACACATGTGCCACGGCATGTACCAACACCTATTGTGCAGCGACGCTAAATGTGCTGTAGGCCATATGGTGCTCGGCCGCTATGGGCCTAGCGGTGTTCTGGAACTATAGGCCCCATCGCGGCACAGGCACTATAGGCCCTATGGCGCTCAGGGCTATAGTGCCTATGGTGCTCTGGCGCCATGGGGGCCTATTGCACTGGCACTACAGGACCTATGATGCTTGGGTGCCATAGGCCCCATGGCGACTGAGTGCCATAGGCCCCATAGCACCTGAATGCCAGTACCTACTATAGCACCTGAGCCCATAGGCCCCATAGTGGCAGAGCATCCTAGGGCCTGTAGGGTGTGGTGCTCTCTGGTCCCACAGTGCACTCGCTCACAGTGTGCGTGCTGAGCCCCTGACCCCTGCTCTGCCTTTCTGCCCCCCAGGGACGCTGTCCCATGTGCCAGAGTGCAGCCACGTCCACACCGCATCCCTAGGGATGCACGATTGACGCAGGGCAGTGCTTCTAGTGAGCGAGGGCACACATCACTCGAGCATGTGGAGCTTATGCGCTACAGGGCACCATTTTGAATTGCTACACTGTGGAGTAGGCATGCTACGGTATGCAGTACCCGGGCTCAGAACTGGAGCCAAGTTGAATTGGTGAACCTGGTGGCCCAGGTGGAGCCCCATGCTGCCTGCCTGTTTGGGCAGCAGCCCTCACCAGGCCCAGGACAGAGGTCTGGCAGGAAGTTGCGGATGGCCTTGAGCAGGCTACCAGTGTGTGGTGAGGCAGGGAGCAGTGTCATCACCGATATGGTGACCATAGAGGTGGGACCCGAAGAGGCTCAGGCGCTGCAGGTGTGCATCTGGAGGGGCCGTGCCATGACCAGGTAAGTGTGTCTCCGTCTGTGTCTGTGCACATCCAGTGTTCCATGGGGCTGGCAGGGCTGCATGCCATGCCTGGGGGGTGCTGTCGCTGTGTGCCCTGTGGCCTGGGACTGCACATCATTGGTGCATTGCGCCACTGCCCTGTGGCACTGCCAGGCTGGGGTGCACCAGTGCAGGGGTTTGAGGGGTGGGCACATGGTGTTGCTGTGTACTGATGTATGCTTGTTTATGTTCCCGTCCTAGGCCCTGAGGACCGAAGAGAGCCAGGGCGGCAGGCACACCTGGCAGGCCGTGGGACCTATGGCTGGAGCTGCGGGACAGAAGGGTGCAGCGCCGGACTGCGCGAGCAAGCGCAACAGCGGCAGGTAGGCACTGTGCTTCAATACATTGTTGTGCAAGGTGGGCAGTGGGGTGGGAGTGTGGCCTCGCTTCCCTGTGCGCTGAGCAGTGGCAACTGTGTTCAGCCTGCAGTGTGCATAGCTGTGGGGCGGCCATTGCACATATGTGTGGCAGCTGCTGGTGTGGGCTGGGGTGCGACCCAGTTGTCACCTGTGCCGCTGTTTTCCTGTTGCTGCGTCGATACCACCCGCCTGCCACTGTGCAGGTGGTTGGGCCAATGGGGAGCGATGTCCAGTGCTCTGCATAGATGTGGCATGCCGGGTTGGTGGCAGGTTTGGGCCCACCCACTGCGGGTGTGCAGGTACCACCCCAGGCGCGTGTCACCACTGTCTGCATGGTTGGTGGGCTGGGGTGCCCTGGAGATGCATTCATCACCTGTTCACTCCTTTGCCATAGGTGTCTGACGGTGTCTTCGTCAGCGAACCACGGCCTCCTCCAGCGGTGGCTCATCACCATCACTACCGCCACACTGGAGGTTGTCTGACTCACCAGATGGCTCCAGCTGCAGGGCCTGTGCCAGGTGATGGGATGTGGCCACCTGTAGGGCCTGTTGGACTGATCCTGCTGATCCTGCCTGTCCACCCTTCCCATGCCTTCCCCTGTCCCTTTGTATAGCCCTGTCCCCTGTCCCCATCCCTCTCTTCCCTTCCTTGTTCCTGCACTGTAAATAGTCTCCCCTTCCTTGTTCCCTCTTGTGATGTTATGCTTGTTATTTAATACAGATTTTACATAGGTTACCCATCTGTGTCCGTATCTGCTTTTCGGCTGGTGAGTGGAGCCATGCTGCAGTATGTTCTGGGTGGTTGTGTGGTGCATCTGTGTTCTGTGGGCTGTGCATGGTGGTGTTCACCCATCAGTCAGTGGCTGTGCCCTGGGAGGCCATGGGCTGGCTGTTGGATGTGTGGTGTATGTGTTGGGTGCCATTTGCCAGGGTGTGGCTGGCTGTAGCCCGGTGGACAGAGTGCGTGTCATACAGCGGGGTGGCTGGTGGCAACCCACCATTGGCTGTTGGTGTTGCTTTCCTATGTCCACCACTGTGGTGCACGTGGTCTGAGGCCGGCTACATGCCCGTGGCTCCTTAGGCGGTGTTCCATCGTGGGCCAGCTGTGCCTCTCACCTGGCTCCACTGCCTCCCCAGTGGCCACTCCCTCCTCCCTGGTGCCTTCCTCCTTGCTGTGCCTGTGGCTGGTCCATTTATTTCTGGCGCATCGTCCTTGGCCCCTTGTGCATGCATGATTGCTCTATTGCCCATGTTGGTTTGCTCCCTGTCTCACCTCTGACTGCGCTCTGGTGCATCCATGTGATATTCAGCCATGTTGCACTGGCACACATCACCATGCTAACCTTTGAATATCACGCTCATTGCGCCATGGCATATTGGATTTAGCTGGCGCTGGCCTTGTGCTAGCATCTGGCACATTTCTGAATATCCCACCCTGAGGGTTTATGGTGTGGTCATACCTCTCAAAGAAGGGATTGTTGCCCCAAGGTGCAGAGGCTGAGAGTGTGTGGGAGCTTTAATACATTTACACTGTGTTTGCTTTGTGCTCACCATGTGTGACATGAAATTGTCAATGTAAGTTTTTATTTGAACTACTTAGTAAACAAAACTCTCTCACTACATTTACATGGTCTGGAGTGCTTTTAATGAATTTCATGCATTAAAAAAAAGTATATTGCACAACAGACAGCACAATGTAAAAACAAGTATGGCAGCTCCCATGAGTTTCTCTGCAGGGGCCACTGGGATAGTGTGAAAGGTCATCCCATGAGCCCGGGAAAGAGACAGCCAATAGGTATGGAGTTTCTGGGAGGCTATAAAAGGAGGGCAGAGTCCGCTAAAGGAGATCCCCAGAGAGGTCCAGACGGAGAGACTGCAACAGGGCTCTCAAACCCAAAGGCAGCCAGGGTGCAAAAAGCCCTTCAGAGCCCAGAGAGAGACAGGGTGGGAGGCTGAGCACTTGCAAGATTCATTCTGTAGCTGGGGATAAAGGAACTGCTGAGTGTGTATTCCTTGTGTGAGAATCGAACCTGCACTGGGCTTTGTACTGTGCTGCCTGAACTGGATGAAGACTGTTTGGACTTTGTGAGAACATTATTTGTGCTGGGCTCGGAGCTGTCTAGGGTGCCCAGCTGTATTTCAGTGCCAGGAAAAGCTGTGAGTCCAGTGGGATGTACAGGGTGATTTTTAGCCTGTCCAGACACCCCTGGACAACAAAAGGCCAGAAGAAGTGAAGACTTATGAGAGGCCTGTCATGTGAAGACAACTAAAGGCCCGGGTGAAGCTGAGGAAAGGCCTGACAGATGAAGGTCCAGTTTGATGCTTAGCCAGCCTAGTGTGGCACCACAAGACTGTTTGCTGTTGCCTGAATGGTACTGCTCACCTGCATTTTCCAACACCCTCTGAAGTCTCCTGAGCTGTAAGTACCTCTGGGCCATGACTGAGGAGTCTTTCTGCATTTAGTTAGCTAGATAGTCAGTGTAAGGGGGTGAAGTCCTGGGCAGGACTATGCAAATGACAAGATAAGACCAGGTGGAAAAAAGGTGGACAAATTCTGTGGTGTTGTTTTGAAACTGACACCCCAACTCAAGTTAAGTTCTGCAGTTCAGGTTCAAGAAATTGTGCAAGTGACTATCCCAAGTTTCTGGTGCACCCACCTGCATCCATCAGTTGGCCACCAGCAACTTGGTGAGGTACCCACCGCAACAGACTATTAACACCAATATGGCCTTTAGAGGGAAAGCCGAGTATTCAAGAAGGAAGGTACTAGTGTAACCCCTCACAAATAGGGGTTCCTATAATGTCTTCCTGGGCTTGTCTAATGCCCATTGCCAGGATGGCATCCTGTGTCTGCAGCAGATTTAATGTGTCTGCATGAGAGTGCTCTATTTAGCCTCTGTGTGTGTCTCTTTAAGAGCTTATTCTGTGTGAGATAATTAGTCTGGACTGGGTCAGAGTGAAGTAAGGCTTGTGACCAGCCCAACTGTTCATATTTCAGCTCCATCCTGCAGTTGCTATTGGTGCAGAGGGAGCTCAGTTAGGAAAAATAATTATTTACTGTTTATCCATAGCACTAGTAATAATATAGGAGTTTGTCTAACCTGCTTCCATTTGGAGTGCAAACATTTGGATAGGAGCCACCATCTTGGTTCTGGACTGCCAGTTTGGACCAATTTGGACTACAGGGATCTAAAATGAAGACTGTACCCAGAAGCCTTGTGGGAGTGAATTTCTGTAGGAATTGTAGTTTTAGGATGTGGTGCCTAAATGGACCTGGCGGAGAGCCCTTTCTGTGATAGTTTCATTGGCCAACCAAACCTTTTAGATCACTGGGAAAGCCCAGAGCTGCCTGCAGCAGTGAGTCAGTCGAGTTGGAGTGAGGAGGGTGAAGAGCTTGAGCCATTTGAGCAGCTGCTCTTTCTAGTAGCACAGAGGAATCGGTGGGAAGGTTGTTTCTGCCTGCCTGCTTCCAGTGTAAAGAAGTCAGTAAGAGTAATTCGGACTTAAACCAATAGTTTTGATTGAGACCTGAAGTCTGAAGAGGAAAATGTGTAATCGCTGCCTGCAAGTGGACTGAAGACTTGCTCCAGAAGCAATCGGACTGTCAGGTACTGAAGTGAGCCTCAGAATGAAAGGTTTGCATGAAACCCTGCTGAATTGCAAATGGACTTAATCGAACTGTGGCTAATAGTTGTGTTGCTTATAAGTGTACTGAATGTGCGGTGTGGATCCCAATCAGGTTCCCACCACCATGTGTTATGCTAGCTGGAAGCTGCTCCAGCATTCATACGGACTCAATCTGAACTGCCTGCTCTGTCTGGGCCCTACCATCTCAGCTTAGACTGCTGCTCCCATTGCAGAGACTTTTCCAACGAAAGACCCAATTCGGATTTGGCCCTCTGCTCAACACCATCAAACAGGTAGCGACCACCATGGTGAGTCGTGTAGGCCCTGCTTACTCTGGCACTCCAGTACAACATCGGAGGTCTTCATCTCGTCAGTCCTGCCTCCTGGTCTGGGTAGCATGAGTACTAAACAGGGTAGCTCCCTGCAACAAAGCTGCAATCATTGTGTGTCATCTGATTTATTTGTTTGGGTTTATTACAACAAACTGAGCCATCGGCTCCGGATTACAAATTCTGGGTTGATGTGCACGCTAATTGTTTTTTTTCCTAAGGATCCCAACAACAGCTGCAACACTGGCCTACCTGGCAACACTTCAGGCTAGCCTGCTTAACTATTGGGTACCCAGGGTTGTGTGACTGCATACCAGGGACTCCTGTACATGCATGTTCAGCATGAATTAATCAGATCTCATAATCATCTGCTTGATTTTGCCTCACCCTTGTTCAAATCCCCTGAATAAATCAGATTGGCTAGTGTGTACCTTCTTGGTGGGGATATTGTACTGCCATTGAATTGTTGCATCACTGGTTTTGTTTTACCGGGGTCTCCGGGTGCTTGCAGAGGATCCAGCCTTAGTGGTAAGTGTAGAGAGTGTGGGTTCAGCACTGCTGTCATATGGTATGCGTGAATGTTATGTTGTTGATCTATGTAGACCACTAGAAGGGTTGGAGGTGGTTATAGCATCCCGGAGGCCTATACCAATAACAGTCACATGCCCAAAACCATACCTCCAGGTGGAGGTACCCATTCACCAAGCTCAGGCCCATCAACCTGTGCATAGTCACACAGGCAGGGGTAGTAGCCCGTAGGATAGCACCACCTAGTAGGGGTTACCACCTTTAAGAAGCTCAAATTGGGACATTTTTACTGAAACATGATTTTCGTGAGAACAGTACGTAACCTCACCAGTGCAGCAGACTTGTTTTCTTTATGTAATCAGAATTAAACAAGTATTGTAGTTTCATAGTTTCTTCTATTGTTTCTGATCATTTTAATGTATTTCAGTTAAGGTATTATAGTTTTCTACAACATTTAGTGGAAAGTTTAGAAAATATTTTTTAGACTAAAAGTCAGGACATTTTGTATTTTTTCATGTTTTTGCAGAACACAGTTGCCCAAATCAGGACTGTCCTGCAATAATCAGGAAAGGTAGTAGCGCTACCACCTAGGGGTTACATCTTGGAGGCACTGATGGGATTTGTGCCCTCTAGTGGTCGGAAGTGGGAACTACAGCCCAGAGAAAATTTAAGGCAGAAATTGAAATGGAGCGCTTGCCATGCCCGTTAAAAATTGCCCCTCACAAGCTGGTTGAGCACTGCATGATGGAGTGGAATGAGGCAGAGGGTGTATCCCTGACATGCCATATTGTTACTTGATATTCTGCTAGGGACTAATAATGATGCCATTGTGGAAACTATGGAAAAGTTAAGTGTTTGGAAAGGCTGAAGTGCGGGAAGGGCTTGGATCTGTTTGATCAAACCGTGATGGCCCTGTTCTCGTGTAGTCTCCCCATAGATCTCAAAAGATATCCCCTGTTATCATGCCTGATGGGTCCCAGGCAGGGTGGAGGGTTATCCACTTGCATAGTGACCCATCTTCCCTGGGGATCCCGAAAGTGGAAGGGTTTAAGGACAAATTGCTATGACCTTTAGCTGCTGAAGGGCGAACAACCAAGGGTATTAAAAATGTTGGACATTTCAGAGGAGACCACTCCTTTACAGTCTCCCTGGCTTCTTTGGCTACTCCTTGAGCATCCCTATTGTCACTTCCCCATAGTGATACCATCTGTACACCTGGACTCCTATACCAGGCTCAGACTGTTCTTTGGTGCAGTGCCTGTGCCAGTGGGGAGGATGATTTGGAAACTTGGATGGACTATGCCACCCGTCAGTCCAAGAGGGCAATGTTCAGAAGAGGAAAAGAAAGAGACTTATGGAGAGCTTAAGGGCCCTGCACTGGAAGCCATCCGATTCCCCTGATCTACTAGCCCAGAAGCCACTACAGCTGAGTACCTCTCTGCTTTGAAGGGGTGTTTGGCAGCACGGAATCTGGGAGGGACTTAATGTGGAAATTCAAGTCCACTAAACAATGTGAGAATGAGAAACTGTCTGCTTTTGTCACCCAATTGAGCGGGCCTGCAGAGGGCCCACAGAAAAGGAGGGTACCTGCTAGTGAACTGAATCGCATCCGGCTGGAACACATTCTTAAATCTGCCAGATACTCCAGTGTGCTCATGTTGAAACTACAACTTCAGGATCATAAAGCCAACCCTCCCAAGTATTGCTGGCTTATGAAAGAAATTCGAGAGACTGAGAATGATGAGGAGGATGGGAGCCCTATGCCAAGATGGCCTGTCCCAACCAAGTCACAGACCGGTCCAAAGAGTGAGTCAAAACTCCAAAATCCAACAAGTTAGAAAACTGCCTAAAGAGGTAAAGAAGATCGAGCCAGCCAACAAGCTGCAGCTGATGCGGCCAGAAGCTCACACCCATGCCGGATGCCAATTGAGACCAGAGGTGAGGCTTCACATGGGAGTGTAGGGGTTCATGCCATTGCCCCAGAACCCTGGGTTGAGGCTCAGCTGATGGAAGAAATGAGAGAATTGAGAGCTTTGATGGGAGACCTCATCCATTTTACTCATCCCCTGGCAACTGGGAAGCATTGAAGACAGAGAGACTGAGTCCAAACCAAAGGGGCCACAGGACTTCTCCCAATCAGTCAAAGTTTAGGATGAACCTCACCAGTACCGAGGCCCTAAGGAATCAGTGTTCTGCTACAGATGTAGGGAGGATGTGCACACCCAGTGGCATTGCACCTTCCCAGAGATCTTGTGAAGGGTTACCTCCAGATTGTTAAATTTGGTTCATCGGTGTAATCTAAAGCCCCAGCTGGGTCCTGCCCAAAATCTTATTACTCAAAAACTGCTGTGGGGCAGACCGTAGATCGACTTCCCCAGACTGGTCCGAGGTGGTAGGCCCTTCCATGTAAACTACTGTGACTGTAAATGACATCTCCACTCATGCTGTATTAGACAATGGTTTGCAAGTGACCATTGTATTCCAAGACTAGTATAACCAGCATTTACCTGATGCCCACTGCAACCCTTGAAGGTCTGCACGTTGGGGCCAAGTGAAAAATCTTACCCCTATCTAGGATATGTCCGACTCTGGCTGTCATTCCCTAAGGCTATAGCAGGTGTGGATGAGCAAGTGGAGACCCTGGCTTTGGTGTGTCCACCCACAGGATTGTAGGATGGTGTCCAGCTGCTAATCGGTACGAATGCCCATATGTTTGGGTGACTAGCTCAACTTTGTCAAGAAAAGCAAACCAAGTGAACCAGACAGGCCTTGCATATCCCAGCCTTAGTGAAGCAAGCTTATGATCTGAAAATGCAGAATCAGGAGGCAGAGAAAGATGAACCTGTGGGGTAGTCTGGAAAAATATCCTTACTCCTGGTGCTACCCCAATGCTCAATGCACCATCCGTGGTGAGGTGCGCCTCAAGACTGATGTGAAGAACACAATCCTTATGCTCGATGCCCCAGAAGAGGGAAATTGCCTGAGGATTGTTGGTCAAGCCAGCATTCTACCCACCCGAGCTCAAGCTTACGCCCGTTGAGTGGTGGTGCAGATTCAGAATATGTCTGATCGGGAAGTTGAGGTGAACTGAAGGTGTACTCTAGCTACTGTTTACTGTGCAGACACTGACATGTTGCCCAGCAAGAAGTGCCCATTGAGAGTGATGAGGTGACTCCTGATCTGTTTGACTTGGGAAGTCACCCTCCCTGCTGAATGGAAGATCGGATTAGCCAGAAGTTGTCAAAAGGCCAAGTATTTTCCTTAAAAGAATGGTACATGGTTGTGTCACTGGGGCGAGCATCACATCCGACTCCATGATAAGAGACCATTTAGGGAGTGATCATGTCGCCTGACTCTGGCTGACATGGATGACGTGCAGAACACCTTCAAGAGATGCTGGCTACAGGGATCATTCAAGAATCTCAAAACCCTTATGCTTCCCGATGGTGGTAGTCCGCAAGAGGAATGGCTCAGTAAGGATGTGTGTGGAGTACTGGACCTTGAATAGAAGAACCTGTCCCAGACCAGTACACCATTCCAAGTATTCAGGACGCTCTTGATTGCCTCAATGGAAGCCAGTGGTTTCAGTATTTGACCTATGGAGCGGGTACTATCAAATCCTGATGGCCCCAGAGAACCATGAAAACTGCCTTCATCGGCACTTTGGGTTTCTATGAATTCCTATGTATGCCTCAAAGTATTTGGTGCACCCGCCACTTTCCAGTGACTGATGGAGTGGGCAGTGGAGATATGAACTTGTTAGAATGCCTTGTGTATCTTGATGACGTCATTGTGTTCAGACCGACTTTAGAAGAACACGAGGCTCGTTTGTTCAAGATCCTTGACCGACAGGAGGATTTTGGACTAAAGTTATCTATAGACAAGTGTCAGTTTTTCAAACATCTGTGAAATATGCTGGGCACCTAGTATCAGCTGATGGGATTCAGACAGACCCAAGCAAAGTGGAGTCCTTGACCACCTGGCCTCAGCCTGATAAGTTGAAAGAGTTGCAAAGGTTCTTGGGGTTCTCGGTTATTATCGCGATTCATAAAGACTTGTAACCCCCTACAAATGGGGTTCCTAAAATATCTTCCTGGGCTTGCCTAATGCCCACTGCCAGGCTGACATTCTGTGTCTTACAGGTTTAAAAGTGCTTGCATGCAGTGCCTATTAACCTCTGTGCCTGTCTCTTTAGAGAAACATTATTTTTGTAGTGTATAATTAATCTGGGTGGGGCGAATGTTTCCAGGCTTGAGTCCGCCTGAGTTGCAGTAATATTGCTCCATTATTAAATATTGCATTCTACCATCGCTAATTGTGCAAGGAGCTCTGTTAGAACTTGTAATTGTTTGATGATTAGCTGCTCTAATAATAATAATATTATAGTTTATCTAACCTGCCTTTCTTTGCAGCATGGACATTTCTGTATTGCACCAATCAGTACCTTTGGGGACCCTAAAATGGAGTATGTTCCCAGGGTCCTGTGGGAGTGAATTTATGTAGGAATTGTACTTTTCACTTTGGCACCTAAATGAACCTGGAGGAGGAGCCCTTGCTGTGACAGACAGATGAATCCACCAACCGAACCCTTTTTGGATCAGAAGGAAGTCCTGGTACTGCCTGCAGCAGTGAGTCAGTCTGAATGTGGAGTTGAGAGAGTGAACAGCTCGTGACATTCGAGCAGTTGCTCCTGCGTAGTCGTGTGGGAAACAGATGGAAAGGCTGAGTTTGGCCTGCCTGCCACATGTCCCTCGTGAGGGAATCCTCTAGCCTGAATTTAAACCGGACTTTATCTGAACCAACTGTGACCTGAATTACTGAATTGTGACTGCCTTATTGCCTGAAGAGGACCAAAGATTTGCTCCATCCAATTGGCCTATCAGGACATCTGAATCGCCATAGAGATCACAGTTTTGCTCAGGAAAACTGAAATAGCAACGGACTGTCATCCGACCTGTAGTAGTGTGTTTTGGTTTACTACAAATGTGCTGTATGCTGTCAGTGGGTGGTGATTTGGTTCCCCACTACTTAAGTGTGTTACACTTGCTGGAAGCTGTCTCCAGTACCTATCGGACTAAACCTGAACTGTTCACCCAGCCTGGGCCCTGCCACCTTGGCAGTCAGCTACATCAGATGCAGAGATCACCATCGAAGAGAGACTCACCGAGATCAGCCCCATGCTCAACATCTCGAACAAGAACGACACCTTGGTGAACTGTGTGGGCTCTTCTTCTCCTGGCATACCAGCTTGTCAACCTGCAGTCTCCATTTCATCCCTCCTGTGTCTCGTATTGGGCAGCGTGAGTAAACATCAGGGTAGCTCCTGCAACATCAGCTAAATTAAAAGTGCTGTCATCTGATTCAATTGTTGTTTTCTTGTTACGAACTGAGCCTCTAGGTTCAGATTACAAATTGTGTGGTTATGCATGCTTCTTCTTTCCATCACAGGGCCCGACCAGCTGCAACTTGGCCTAGCCCAGGAAATGTGTCAGGTTAGCCCACCTTTTTCCAACTGGGTACCCAGAGTGTGTGACTGTGAAGGGACTCTAAAGTGCATGCATGATTGCCTGATTGAATCAGTTACAGAACTAATCAGCCAAATTATGCCCCTCCTTGTTCATTCCCCTGAATAAATCAGATCAAATTATTTTTGCATTTAACCTGACTGTGGTTACATTTTGTACAAGAAGCACTGTACTGTTGTTACCTGCTGTGTCTAACCTTATTTTGCAGGGGTCTCAGGGTCGAACTGGTGGAACCAGACCTGGTGGTAAGTGCAAACAGAGTGGGGATTTGTATGCTGATTAGGGGTTATTGTAACTGTGTCTGTTTTCATTGCTTAGACCACTAGAGGGAAAGAGGGAGGTTACAGTGTCCTGGAGGGCTGTACCCAGGTCAGCTACACTACCACCATCCCTGTCCTCCGGATGCAGGCACCGTTTTCAGTACCCAGGCCCCTTAACCTGCACCTAGCCACGCAGGCAGGGATAGTAGCCCTTGGGATAGTGCCACCTAAGGGTTACAGACTATTCCAAAGTTATTCACCTTTGCTCAATCTAACTCAGGGCTATCCTCCTACCAACAAAAGTATAAGAAAAGCACCATCATGGAGGAAGATAAGGTTTATTCCGGACACATGAACCTTTGGAGCCAGGTGGACTTCTGAGTGTGAAGCTGCTTCCTATGAAATCACTCACCAACTCACTCACACTCCTGTGCTTGCCTATGCCGACCCTACCAAACCATATGTGCTACACACTGATGCCAGCTTGAAGAGACTTGGGGCCGTCCTGTATCAAGAGTATGAAGAACGCTATACCAAGTAGCATTCGCCAGTCAGAGCTTAACATCCTCTGAAGAAAATTACCCGGTACACAAATTTGAGTTTCTTGCCCTCAAATGGGCCATGGTTGACCAATTTCATGAGCATCTCTATGGTGCCAAGATCCTGGTCAAGACTGACAATGACCCTTACCTATGTCCAGATCTCAGCTAAGTTGGACGCAACAGGGCATCACTGGTTGTCTGCTCTTTCTACTTATGACTATGCCGTGGAGTATTGACCAGGCTTGAACCACATTGATGTGGATGCCCTCTCCAGATGTCCAAACTCCAGTGTAAATTGGGTAAAATGTCAAAGCAGTCTGTTAAAGCCCTCTGTCAGAAATTTGATAAGGATGAGCACCCTTCTACTGAAACAGCTGATTGCCTAGTAGACTGTTTAGGTCCTCCAGACACCTGTGTCATGGTCTACTGCCATTTTGCAGCCTTAGACCTTAGTGCTTTGCCTCAGCTCAACCCTAAGAACATACAGTGGGCCCAGACCCAAGATCCCATGATTAGAGCTGTGCTTGACGCTTGCATGCTGGTAAGGATGTGTCCAAACTCCAATCTTCACACCCACGGACTGCTCTCTTGATTAAAGAAGGTCCCAAACTTAAGTTGCACAATCAGCTCCTGTATCAAGAAACAATAAATCGACAGGGACAACCTGATAAACAGCAACTGGTATTGCCCACGCCTTCAAACAACTGGTCCTATGGGCCCTCCATAATCAAATGGGACATTTGGGTGGTGATCAAACCACAGACTTAGCCCATGTCTGATTCTACTGGCCAAAATGGGCGCTGATATTGAGGCCCATATCTGGATGTGCAGCCGATGCCTTCAAAAACTCCACCCCAAAGGGCTGCACCCTTAGTCACTATCTCTACCAGCGCACCCATGGAGCTGGTGTGTGTGATTCTTATGTCTTGAACCTGACCAGAAGAACATTGGAAATGTACTTGTTGTAACTGATCATTTCATAAGGTATGCCCAAGCTTATCCCACTAAGGATCAGAAAGCATCTACAGTGGTCAAGGTCCTCATGGAGAAGTTCTTTGTCCATTATGGCGTATCCCAGAGAATTCATTCTGAACAAGGAGAGATTTTGAAAGCCGGCTGATAAAAGAAATGCTCTCACTTTGGGGAGGCGAGAAAATCCAGAACTACTCTGTATCATCCTCAGGGGATCCACAGCCTGAACGGTTTAACAAAACACTACTTGACATGCTGGGCACACTTCAACCTAAAGACAAGTTCAGGTGGAGCCAACAGATCAGCACTTTAGTACATGTTTATAATTGCTCCAAGAGTGAAGCCACTGAGTTTTCCCCTACCGCCTGAAGTTTGGTAGGGAAGCACAGTTGCCTGTGCACATTTGCTTTAGGGTGTCCCTGGATGGAGTTAAAGCTGAGAACTATTTACAGTATGTTCAAAGTTAAAGGCAGGCTAAACCATGCTTACCAAATGGTGCAAACCATGGTGTCCAAAAGAAATCTGGCAAAGAAAGAAAGGCATGACAAATATGTCAAAGCTCAGAAACTGTTGCCTGAGAACCGCATGCTGTTACAAAACTCGGACTACATGGAAAGCATAAAATTGCTGATAGGTGGCACCATCTTCCTTATATCATTGTCAGCAAGCTGGATGATCTGCCAGTATATAAAGTGAGCCCTGAGAATGATCCTCGAGCAACTAAGACAATGCACCACAATCATTTGCTGCCCATTGGTCATGTAAATCATAGACTCTATGCCACAAGACACGGCCCCTCCTGGGCTGGTAACTAGAGTTGCAACCAAAGAGACAGACTACCATTTTGCAAGTTGTGAACAACTCAAGACCTCCCTAGGCAAGACCAAAATAACAGTGATACCCAGTCTGAGTCTGAGGACAGTGAGTGTAGTATCATATTACCCATCTTATGAACTGAGTCAGTTGTTTCAGGGTAATCCCGTGCAGTTTCGAGATGAAGCTGGACCTTCAGGACTGCTTAACCTCCAGCCTTTTCCACAGACCCTGTGTCCCCTGGAAGTGAGGTACAAAGTGTGACTTCTGAAGTAGCTGACTTGTTGTGTTTGGTCGAACTGTTCAAATTATCAGAAAGACAGCCTGCAACAGAAAGCATCCTGGTGATATACGGATACTACAGAATGTGTGAAAGAAATGATTCCCACCTGCTATAACACATAGCCATGAGGAGATAAATGATATTGAGAATATTAGTCAAATGTTGCAAGATCTAAATCCTATAGAATTCCCCTGGATGATGAATCCGGACTTCTTCAGAACCAACCCATGAAAGCAATACTGTGGAGTCAGAGTGAACACAGCAAGGAGCAGAAAGTGTTTCCAATGTGGAACTCTCAACCAGTGCAGAGGTATCCTCTCTACAGGGCAGAATCCGATGCAAATGTTGAAAGTCCTGAACCTATGTCTGTTCCCTAAGAAAGTCTGGAAGAGCCACCAAACCAGTGATCGTCTTAAGTTATTACTCCCTGGGAAGCCTGTGGACCTTCCCTTACATGTTGTCCATAAAGGAGTCTATATTTCAGAAAGCTCACTTCCCAAATTGAGCTATTCTGCTACTTCTAAGTTAATTGTCCACCCATCAAAACCTAGTGCCCCTGCCTCATCTGACCCCAATGCAGCTGATAGGATGGGCCCCAACTATGTTGTTTAAAGTACAAGAAACAGTACCGACCTGAATGTGTATGACAAATGCATAAAACCACTGTTATTACAGAAAAGTGTTACTATGTAAATAAATATAGTATAGTAATGCTTAAAGTTCTTGGCATTTACTGATGCATCAGTCTTCTTTTGTATGGTATACCAGATGAAACATGCATGTATCTTGTCTTATAATGTTTTCCATTTAGTGTCATAGTAAGTATAGACTTGACATGGACGCCAAGTTTTTCCAGGCAAGGAAGAGTGTAACCCCCTACAAATAGGGGTTCCCATAATGTCTTTCTGGGCTTGCCTAATGCCCACTGACATGATGGTGTCCTGTGTCTTCAGTAGATTTAATGTGTCTGCATGAAAGTGCTCTATTTAGCCTCCATGCATGTCTCTTTAACAGCCATCTAATCTGTGTGACATAATTAGTCTGGACGGGGCCGAGTGAAGTAAGGCCTGTGACCAGCCCGACTGTTCATATTTCAGCTCCATCCTGCAGTTGCTATTAGTGCAGAGGAGCTCTGTTAGGAAAAGTAATTATTTACTGTTTATCCATAGTGCTAGTAATAATATAGGAGTTTGTCTAACCTGCTTCCATTTGCAGCATGAACATTTGGATAGGAGCCACAATCTTGGTTCTGTACTGCCAGTTTGGACCAACAGGGACTAGAGTGGATCTAAAATGGAGACTGTCCCCAGAGGCCTTGTGGGAGAGAATTTCTGTAGGAATTGTAGTTTTTGGAGTTTGGCACCTTAATGGACCTGGAGGGAGAGCCCTTTCTGTGACAGACAGTTCAATCGGCCAACCGAACCTTTTGGATCACTAGGAAAGCCGAGCTGCCTGCAGCAGTGAGTCAGTCGAGAGTTGGAGTGAGAAGAGTGAACAGCTCGAGCCATTCAGTAGCTGCTCCTGTGTAGTAGTGTAGGGAATTGGCGGAAGGCTGAACTGGCCTGTCTGCCACCATCTTCCAGTGTGATGAAGTCAGTAAGAGTAATTCGGACTTAAATCAAATAGTTATGATTGAGACCCAAAGTCTGAAGAGGAAAGTGTGTAATCGTTGCCTGCAAGTGGACTGAAGACTTGCTCCAGAAGGCGATTGGCCTGTCAGGTACCAAAGTGAGCCTAAGAGTAAAAGGTTTGTGCAGAAACCCTGCTGAATTGCAAACAGACTTTATCTAAATTGTGGCTAACAGTTGTTTGCTTATAAGTGTGCTGAATGTGCGGTGTGGGTCGCGATCTGGTTCCCCACCACCATGTGTGCTATGCTAGCTAGATGCTGCTCCAGCACTCGTTATGGACTGCCTGCTCTGTCTGGGGCCTACCATCTTAGTCTAGATGGCTGCTCTCTCTGCAGAGACTTTTCCGATGAAAGACCCAATTCAGGATTCGGACCTCTGCTCAACACCATTAAACAGGTAGCAACCACCACGGTGAGTCGTGTAGGCCCTGCTTCCCTGGCACTCTAGTACAACATCCAGAGGTCTTCATCTTGTCAGTCCTGCCTCCTGGTCTGGGTAGCATGAGTACTAAATAGGGTAGCTCCCTGCAACAAAGCTGCAATCATTGTGTGTCATCTGATTTATTTGTTTGGGTTTATTATAACGAACTGAGCCATCCGGCTCTGGATTACAAATTCTGGGTTGATGTGCATGCTAATTGATTTCTTTCCTAAGGGCCCCAACAAGAGCTGCAACACTGGCCTACCCAGGCAACGCTCCAGGCTAGCCTGCTTAACTACTGGATGCCCAGGGTTGTGTGACTGTATACCAGGAACTCCTGTACATGCATGTTTAGCCTGAATTAATCAGATCAAATAGTCATCTGCTTGATTTTGCCTCACCCTTGTTCAAATCTCCCTGAATAAATCAGATTGTGGTGTTTCTACAGTTAACCTGGCTATCGTAACTCGGTTGTTGAAAATACCCATTCATTTAGGTAAGTCTTTGACTGAGCACTCCAAATCTTTCACCACCTTCAAGACTTCACTGTTCGGTGGTTCAGTGGGTCCGATCTGTCACCACCCTGCCTGCCATGTGCAGCCCTGGCTTTGCCTGTTTAGTGGTTGATGAATCCTGGGAGGTGTTCTGTCTTGGTTTTCCATTGTGGAGCTTTGATATTTTGACACCTGAGCACTACAAGATGAAGGAAAATTAAAATAAACCAACGTCAACTTCAACTGAGATTAAAACCTAAAAAAATAGAACTCAAACAGAGCTAGAATTGGACTTCAAACGAGATGTGACTTATTCTGTCAGCTGTTGGCCATGGCACTGAGTCAGAATAGCGCCAGTCACAATAATGCGGTCAAGCAGTGCGCTGTAAAATGGTGCAGTTTTTGTTTTGCAAGGGCTCCGCCCCCCCACACACTTTAGGACTCTCACTCCAAGGGTAGTGGATCCTGGGAAAGTTAAAATTCATGGGGTTGTGGAATACTGTCTCCACAGCCCCATGTAAACAAAGTCCCAATATGTGCAAAATGTGGAGAACAGGATTAGAAACAGGATTCTCAAAGAAAGCCGAAATTCACGCAGCTATGAGAAAAGGCTTGCTGCAGTCGCAGGAAATGCAGCTGCGCTGTATTCTCAAAAGAAAACCAAAGCATGGCTTCAATGGTTCCATAAAAAGTGCGTGGTGCGGCAATTTAACTGCCGCCAGAACTTGTGGAAGTGCTGCAATCCGCAGCTGCAGAGGCAGTGAAGGCACAGCAATAGGGAACCATAGTATGAAGCAGCAGACTGTAACAGTGCTGCTATACTATAAGCTGACAGCACACACAGAGACCAGCAACCAGTCCCCAACTAGGACCACAGCAACACGCAGGTACCTGTGATACCTTGGCACCACAGTGGCTGACCATCCCTGCTGGTCGTCCCTCCATGGGGTGTTCCTGTAGCCTCGGGGGTAGCACTCGCTGCTGGCTGGTCAGGCTCTACTGCTTGTGGGGCTCTGTCATGGGCTGCACTGGGTCTAGTGGTTGATGCCTGTTTCCATAGCATGGCAATGTGTGTTTTCAGTGCTGTAACATCAGCCACTGCTATACATACTGTCTGAGATGCTATTACCTGTGGTACACCTCCACCTTAATTGATTCAATTGCTGGGCACTACTGCAGTGTGCTGAGGAGTTACACCTCATTCCACTGTGTGTAACATTCTTTCCTCAGCTGTGGGAAAACCTGGCTGTGAAAAGCCTTTCAGGGGCTGTGCCTTACTTATCTCACATCTTTTTGTCCTGAGGGACTTCGCAGCTGCACTTTTTCCACAGTCCATAGTGGTTTTCCGCAGCTGTGGGTTTTGTGAATAGTACTTGGAGCAAACTCCCTTTTTCCATAGCTGAGGGACTTTTGGGGACTTCGGAAGGTTTGCACCTTCTGAGAGCTTTGAGAATCCTGCCCATGGTCTCCACTACTGCTGGCTGAAACATAGAAACATAGAAGTTGACGGCAGATAAGGACCATAAGGCCCATCCAGTCTGCCCATTTCTTTTCTACCTTATAAATGTGTTATCGCCCTTTGCTCTGTCAGTGGCCTATCTATTCATAGTCATTTGTATTGCTCCTTATGCCTATCCCATGCCTGTTTGAAGCCCTGCACTGTATTCATAGCCACCACTTCTTGTGCTAAGCCATTCCATGCATCCACCACCCTTTCTGTGAAAAAGAATTTCCACATTCCCCTTAATCGGCCTCCTCTAATCTCATGCTGTGTCCTCTTGTCCTGCTATTTTTCTTATATTTAAACATGTTAGACTCTTTCACCTTGTTTATGCCCGTAAGGTGTTTGAATGCCTCGATCATATCACCTCTCTCCTCCTTTGCTCAAGGGTATACATATTGAGCTCCGTTAATCTGTCCTCATATGTCTTCTGATGCAGTCCCTGCACCATTTTGGTTGCCCTTCTCTGGACTGCCTCAATTTGGTTAATGTCCTTGTGAAGGTGTGGCCTCCAATACTGCACGCAGTACTCCAGATGGGGCCTAACCAGTGTCTTATACAGAGGTTATTACCTCCTCTTACGACTTGTGATACCCCTACTATACACCCTAACCCCCTAGCCTTACCTACTGCTTTAGAGGTCTGCTTGGATGATTTTAGGTCATCAGTGATGATGATGCCCAAGTCTCTTTCTTCCTTGTGACTGCTAGCAACTCCTCCCAGCCTATAAGTGGCTTCAGGGTTTCTCTTCCCTATGTGCATGATTTTGCACTTCTTTGCATTAAATCCCAGTTGCCACTCTTCTGACCATTCTGCTAGTTTATCCAGATCTCTTCTCATTCTGCCCACCCCATCTGGATCATCTACTCTGTTGCAGATCTTGGTGTCATCTGCAAACAGACAAGCCTTACCCTCTAGTCCATCTGCAAGGTCACTAATGAAGATGTTGAAGAGGACTGGCCCCAGGACTGATCCCTGAGGTACCCCACTTATGACTTGCATCTCTTCTGACTGTATACCATTTTACCACCACTCTCTGTTTCTGCCCGTCAACCAGTTTGCCACCCAGTTGAATAACTTCACCCACCCGAGCCTACCCAGCTTATTTATCAATCTTCTATGTGGAACAGTGTCAAAAGCTTTGCTGAAGTCAAGGTGGCGACATCAACTGCTCCCCTTGGTCCACCACTCTGGTTACCCAGTCAAAGAAATCTATGAGATTAGTTTGACAGGACCTTCCTTTGTAAACCCATGCTGTCTTGGATCCTGTGCCCTATGGATTCCAGGTGTTGCTATCTTTCCTTAAGGAGTGCCTCCATAATCTTGCCACTACTGAGGTAAGACTGACCGGTCTGTAGTTCCCGCCTCCTCCTGCTACCACTCTTGTGGGCAGGATCACATAAACCCTTCTCCAGTCTTCTGGGACCTCTCCTGTGCTCAGAGACTCACTAAACAATTCTGCTAATGGCTCTGCTAGTTCCTCCTTTAGCTCCTTAAGTACCCTGGGATGTATGCCATCAGGTCCCATTGCCTTATCCACCCTGAGCTTAGCAAGCTCTTGTAGGACCCTTTCTTTTGTGAAGGGAGTAGTGCTCACCTCCCTCCCCTGTGTCCATGATGCTGAGCTGTGGGCCCTGCCCTACCTTCTCTTCAGTAAATACTGAGCAAAAGTATCTATTTAGGATAGATGCCTTTACAGGGTCCTCCTCCTCATGCTCCTTTTCTCCATTAAGCTTAGCAATACCCCTCTGGACTTTCTCCTTTCACTAATGTATCTATAGAAAGTCTTGTCACCTTCTTTTACTGTTCGTGCTAGTGTTTCCTCAGTTTGGGACTTTGCCTGCCTTACTGCCTTACCTGCTTCCCTTAGGGCAGTTTGGTATGCCTCCTATCTTCATCCGCTGTGTTCCCTTATATTTCCTGAAGGCCAGCCTTTTGGCTCTGACCTTTTCTGGCTGAGCTGCTTTAAGCACCGGGGCAGGATTCTCAAAGAACAGCAAAAATCCCGCAGCTGTGGGAAAAGGCTTGCAGCACTGCGGAAACAAAGTTGCGTGATATTCTTAAAGAAAATCCCATAGCTGAGGGAATTCACAAAGTCCCGCAGCTGTGGAATTCCAGCAGCTGCAGGATTCCGCAGCTGTGGAAATGGCTGAGGAGGCACAGCAATAGTACAACAAGTAGCTGTAGCAGCAGACATCAACATTGCTGCCATAGTATGAGGCTGACAGAACCCACAAAGATACCAGCAACCAGTCCCTCAGCGATGAAAACCATGGCACCACAGTGGCTGACTGACACTGCTGGTCATCCCTCCTGGGCATTCCTGTTGCCTGCAGGGATAGCACTCACTGCAGGCTGGTTAGGCTCTACTGCCTGTGGGGCTCCATCATGGGCTGCACTGGGTCTGGTGGTTGTTGCCTGTTGCCATATCATGGCAATGTGTCTTCTGTTGCTGTAACATCAGCCACTGCTATACTATCTGGGATGCTATTATCTGTGCCTCACTGTCACCTTAACTGATTCCAATTGATAGAGCACTACTACAGTTTGCTGAGGAGGAGTTACACCTCATTCCACTTTCCTCAGTTTTGGAAAAAATGGCTGTGAATAGCCTTTCAGGGCTGTGCCTTACTTATCTCACACCTTTTTGACCTGAGGACTTCCACAGCTGCACTTTTTCCACGGTCCATAGTGTTTTTCCTGCAGCTGCGGAGGGTTTTGTGAATAGCAGCTGGAGCAAACTCCCTTTCTTTCTATAGCTGAGGAAGTTTTGGGGACTTAGGGAAGGTTTGCACCTTCTGAAAGCTTTGAGAATCCTGCCCAGCCCACCAAGCCACAAGAGCAGCTCAGCCAGTCTTCTGAATCCTGGTACTCTTGAGTCTGTCCAGCATCACGGACAGCGATCAGGGAAATGCTCACTGAAAGCACTGTATATCCCCTTCGCTGTCCATGTTAGCATCACAGGGACTAGCACTCTCTTGACTGGCACTATTCTTGTAGTGCTAATCTAACTGGGTACCATTGGCCATGCCCCTCTCCTTGTTTGCTAGAAGAATGTGCTGTGATCTGACCTAGTATTGTAATAGTTTATTTGATCCACTTACTGCACCAGGGTGAAAGAAGAATTTTCTGGGACATATTCTGAGATGGTCGGCATGCTGGTCAGCCGACCCCACATGGCACATACCGCCATACTTTCCACTTTTACTCCGCCTACCCCAAAGTAACTGGCCGATTAGTATCTCTATTAGAAGCAGTTACAGGCATTAGTTCATTGGTTGTGGTTAATCAAATATAAATACTGTTGATCCATTTTACTAAGTTTCTACTTACTGGTATGTAGCTTGTATATGATATAAAGTTTTGTCTGACTTGTGAAGCTGGGTGGTGGAGGGCCCTGTGAGAAGAATAATTGTTCCTACTGTATATTGTTTTTCCATATACTGTTTATACTCTTTTGACCAGGACTAGCTGGGGATCCCTTCAGCCCTGCACTACTGAACCCCACCATCCTACATCTCACGGGACTTACCTAGTGGTCTGAATATACCGGACCCCCCCATGGCAAGGTCCAGAAAGTGGAGGGCCAACCCCCAAGTATAAATCCAGTCTTCGACCTCCAGGTTCTGGCAATGTGGCGGGTGAGGGATTGGCAGGCAGGGCTTCATACAAGCCTGTCCTACCACCATTTTACTCCATTTTCTCACTTCCCGTGCTGGGGTGCGTCATCAACATGCGAGTGTGGAGCCATGCTCATACTGTGGAGTACCACAGCACCACACACTTCTGCTGTTCCCATCCTCACTGCCACAGGCCTCCACCTTATGGCTGTCATTCGGCAGAGCAAGCGGTCCTGCCACCAGGCCTCCACCTTATGGCTGTCATTCAGCAGAGCAAGCGGTCCTCCTCCCTCCCTCCCTGGGAGAGGAAGTAGTCCCTTGGACGCTTGCTCCTCTCCCAACACCCCCTCCGCCAACCCCAGCAACATGTGCTTGTTTCCAACATGGGTCGTCATCATGGAGCGAGGTGCAGCATTCAGTGCCTCAACCCTCGGCACCACTGGGCCGGCTATTTCCTACTTTATACTTACACAAACTGGATCGGTAGCAATCCAGAGCGAATGCAGTAACCTTCACCTTGACATTCTACCTAACAGAACTTCCAAAGCCACTGAGAAGGGTAGCATTTTATTTCTTTAGACTATAATTTAAAAAAAATGGGTACCCCTCCCCACCTGTACAAGATTATAGGTTTCTATACTTTTAATTATCAATTTTTTTCTGTCTGGACATGTTTCACTGTCTCTGTATTTTATAATACCCTGCATGAGAAAGAGTGAACTCAGTTCACATCTATTGAAAAAAAGAATAAAGAAAAAATAAATTGTACTGTACCTTCACATTCACTGATGCATCCCACATTTGGATGGCTGGTGTGCCACGTTATCTGAGGAGTCTAGCTTTAAGTGTCACGATTTTGTGACAAAACGTTGAGTTGGGTGCTGAACTGGCTTCTCCCTTTGCCACCTGGAGCCACAACTAAAAAGAAAATGGGTGGTGGTGGAGGTGGGTGGGGTTGGTGGTGGAATTTTAAGCAAAATTCATAACGACTTGACTGTGAGATACCCCAGAGCTGATGTCAGCAACGAAGTAGTCCCTTCTCCTAAGGGGACTGGGAGATACCTCCAGAGGAGCCGTGATGACTGCACTCCCTCTTCTGAGTGGGGGCAGTGAGATACTCCAAGAGCAGCTGGAAGCAATGACAGTGCTCCCTCTCCTGAGAGAGGTCAGGAAACACCCCAGAACTGGTGGCAGTAATGACAACTCTCCCTGTCCTTGAGGGGGACCAGAAAATGCCACAGAACCAGCAGAAGCGATGAGAGCACTTCCACAAAGTGTCTTGCGCTACTGTCCAACATCAGAACACTTTATTTCCCCTCCTCCAGATGATTTTATTTGCTCCTTATCGCAAATAATAAGCTATTTGATCATTGATCTGGAGGAGATGTTTAAAGAAGTTATAACCCAGTGCATCTTCTATTGGCATTGTAGGGTATTAGAAACCTCTGTACTTCAGTTGCATAGTTATTTCCTGACACTGAGAGAACTATTTCTAATACCAGCCAGCTGGTGATAGCCACTATATTAAATCTAATGTAGTAACAGTTCTGAAGATGTGGCATTTTTGTCATATAAAAGGGTACAGAGAAACAGGACTCAGAATGGGAAAGATCAAAAGAATAGAAAATGATAGTGGACAGGATATAGTAACAGTATAGGGCAGAAGAAAAATTACTCACCTTAGTAATGTTGTTTCTTCTAATGGAGTCTTGCTGTATTCTGACATATGCAGTTCGGTCCTGTCTTTCAACTGCCCCGGAGAACAAAGAGTTAAACTTTCCATGGCCAGCATAAAATGTTCACCACGAGCTCGGTTGAAGCCCCTGTCTGCTGTTGTTTAAACTCCAACTGTCAGATCTTTACGAGCAATACTCACTAGAAGTTCTGTGTGGAAACTGTAAAACTCAAAACTAGCCAACTGGCAACTATATCTAAGTAAAAAGGATTTTTGGTTTCAAAAGAAGACTCAAGTCAGGCCAAAACAAAACACATCCCAAAACACAATCACTCACCCAAAATAAAAGAGGTGAAAAAGGACACCCCTAGGGTGTCAACACTTCTCCTGCCCACACACATCCCAAAACTAGGTTCTGAGAGGAGGCGGGAGGTCAGAATACAGCAAGACTCCATTAGAAGAAACAACATTACTAAGGTGAGTAATTTTTCTTCAAACAACATGAAGTCTTGCTGTATTCTGACATCTCAGACTACAAAGCAGTACCTCCATGGAGGAGGGACAGAACCTACTTTGAAACAAGCTCTGAAGTACTGCTGTGCTAAACCGAGCATCACTCCTAGCCTGGATATCCAGAGAGTAATGCTTGGTGAATGTATGGACTGTTTCCAGGTGGCTGCTTGACAAATTTCTAAGAGAGGAACATCCCTGGCAGCAGCCAGGAAGCAGCTGTACCTCTAGTGGAATTAGCCCTCAGGCCTGAGGGTGGAGTTCTACCCAGTTTCTCATAGCAGAATTGTATACAAGAAACAATCCACCTGGCAATAGATCTCTTAGTGGCAGGTTTGTCCTACCAACCTCTCCATATGTGAAGAACAACTGGAGGGATTCAAACCTGTGACCATTGGTGCGCTCTTGTAGTAGCTCAGGGCCCTTTTAACATCTAAGCTGTGTAGCCTCCTCTCTCCAGAGGAGAAATGATCAGTGAAGAAAACAGGGAGAGACACAGACTGGTTGAGGTGGAAATCTGAAACCACTTTAGGCAAAAACTTTCTGTTAGTTCTTAGGACCACTTTAACTCTATGGAAAGAGATGAAATCAGGTTCCACTGACTGGGCTTGCAATTCACTGATACGCCTGGCAGAGGTAATGGCCACCAAAAACACAGTTTTCCAAGTCAAGTACCTAAGCTCTGCAGAGGGACAAAGGCTCAAGGGGGTTGCATAAGCTGAGCAATGCAAACATTAAGGTCCCAAGCAGGAGCAGGATCCTTAAAGAGGATTGGTGTGAAGCAATCCCTTGAAGAACTTACAAAACACAGGATGGGCTGACAGAGGGATGGCTTGCCTACTGACAGGAAAGCAGAAACAGCTGCCAAATGTACTTTAAGGGTAGCTGGCCTAAGGCCTAGGCCATTAAGATGGACCATATAGTCCAGAACCAAAGGCAACTCAGCAGAATCTGAAAAATAATTTTCTTAGAACACCAAATGTTGAATCTTTTCCATTTGGAGTTGTAAGTCTTTCTGGTGGAAGGCTTTCGAGAAGCCTTAAGGATATCCAGAACCCCTTGGGAAAGATGCAGATCAGCAAACTCTAACTCTTCAAGAGCCATGCCTTGAGATTCAGAGACTGAAGATTGGTACCAAATCCTCCCCTGAGAGGAAGTCAACAGGTTGTAATTCCTGGGAAGAGACAGGGAAGGTAGACTGCTAAGGACAGCAACAGGGATACCAGGGCTGTCTGGCCCAGTCTGGAGCAATCAGAATCACTTTGCAGGTTGTGACCTTATCTTGACTAACACTTTGAACAGGACAGGGAAGGGGAAAAGCAACAGAAATTTCCCTTCCCAATTCAGGATCAGAGCATCCAGGGGACTGAGCCCAAGACTGGGGGTCTGCAGCAAAAGAGAGGAAGTTGGTGATTGTCTGGGGCTGCAAAAGATCTATCTCTGGAGTGCCCCATCTCGAGAAAATCACTTTCAAAACTAGAGGATCTAGGGTCCATTCGTGATGGCCCTGGGATATTCTGCTCAGAGCATCTGCTAGACATTGTCCTTCCCTGGGAGGTGAACTGCTATCAGAGAGGTTTGCAGGAATAGATCGAGGACCACAACTTCATTGCTTCTGTGCACAAGGCCATAGACTGAGTGCCTCCCTGCTTGTTGATGTACCACATGGTGGTGGTGTTGTCTGTTCTGACCTGAACCACCTTGTTCTGTACAGATTTGGAAAAAGCTTGCAGAGCCAAAAACACTGCTCTGAGTTACAAGAGACTGATGTGAAGCAGAGATTCCTGAGGTGACCACAGTCCTTGGTGGTAAGATCCCAGATGGGCTCCCCAGCCCAGCAGGGAAGCATCTGTGGTGAGTATCACTGAATGAGACTGAGTGAAAAAGGAACCCCTTGTCTCAATTGTCCTGATCCAGCCACCATTGCAGGCCTGGATCAGGGTTTGAGTCACTGGGACTAGTTTGGTAAGGGAATCCTTTCTTTGGGACCAGAAGGCTCTTAAGTGGAACTGACTTCCCTCATCTGGAATCTTGCTCCTTGGACCATTGCTGTGGAAGCTGCCATGTGGCCCAGAAGCTGAAGGAAATGCCTTTCTGGTTGAGACACCGAGGGTGAATGAAGAGGCCAGTTCCATAAGGGTCCTTGCCCTTTCCAGGAAGGAAGGCTCTGCCTTTATTGTATCCAGCTCTGCCCCTATGAAAGTGAGGAGCTGTACTGGTTCGAGAACTGACTTTGGAAGGCTGAGAAGGAATCCTAAGGAGGTGAGCACTTGCTGAGTCATTTGCAAATGTGACTTGACTTGGTCTGGAGACTGACCTACTATTAGCCAGTCATCCAAGTATGGGAAGATGGAGATCTTTTTCTCCTTAGGAAAGCAACCACTACTGCCAGGCACTTTGTGAAAACCCTTGGGGCTGATGTTAGGCCAAAGGGCATTGCTCTGAATTGATAGTGGCCTGGGGGCAACTCGAACCTAAGGTACTTTCTGTAGGAGCACCTGATGGGAAAGTGAAAATAGGCATCTTTGAGGTCCAGGCAGGCTAGCCAGTCCCTGGCCTTAGAGAGGGAAGGTTTATTCCCAGAGTCACCATTCTGAACTTTGGTTTTAAAAGGTGTTTGTTCCGATATCTTAGGTCCAGGATGGGCCACCATTCTCCTGTCTTTTTGGGGGTTAGGAAGTACCTGGAGTACAATCCTTTGCCCTTGTGTAGGGTGGGAACCTCTCTATAGCTCTGAGAGCTAGGAGGAAAGAAACCTCTGCCTCTAAGGCAAGGGTCTCTGATGGATTTGCAGGTGGAAAAGATCTGGTTCTCGTCTTGGGAAATTTTTGAAGCTGAGAACCAGACCCTGGCTTACTACTTCCAGGACCCACTTGTCTGATGTTAGAGACTTCCAGTCCTGGACAAAGTAAGCCAGCCTGCCCCTACTGGTATGGGAGAATCGGCCGGGCAGACCCATCAGGGTGTCTGCTTGGCAGGGGCTTTAGGCTGAGGATTGATGCAGGCCTGCTCATCCCCATCTGCCTCTCCTCTAAAGAACCCCCTCTGAGAGTAAGAAGAGGAGGCCTGAGCTTGGTAAAAGGCCTTTGGAAAGGCCTGCCCCTGCCCCTGGACTGCTGCCTTTGAGGAGAAGCTTGCCTTTCTTTGGCCTGAGCACTCCTGTAAGTGGTCCTGTACTCGTCCATCTTTTCATGTTGTTCTCTGTCTGCTCCCCAAACAGAGAATTACCAATAACAGGGAAATCCATGGCCTTAGCCTGGGTATCCTGTGATAGGCTAGTACATCTGAACCAAGCCATCCTCGGAAGAGCCACAGATGTAGCCATGACTCTTGATGAAACATCACTGGAGTCCACAGCAGCATGAAATTGTACTTTGGATGCCTCAAACCCATCTGCAGCCACCTGCTCCAGCTCCTGGCAAGCTGGTCAGGGGCCTGTTTAGCCAGAGCAAGCACAGTGTCCCACCTGGACTTCTGGTATCTAGCTGTGTAGGCCATATAGTTAGCCTGCCTGAGTCCCAAAGATGCTGCCATGTACTGTTTCTTTGCCATGGCATCAATCTTCCTGGAGTCCTTGTCTGGGGTGTGATGCCAAGGGATATTTGCCTTATCACAGGCAGCAGACTGCACTACCCCAACATGGCTGCATTGCTGGAAAGGAACTCCATGTCTGAGCCTGAAAGAGTATACCTCTTGTCTATTAGTCTGTTCACAGGAGGTATGGAATTAGGAGTCTTACGAATTTTATGTGTCTGTTTCCCAAAGGATTTGTGGAGGGAATAGACAGTCTCCTGGACTCTGGGATGTCCATCATTTCAACAAAATCAGGCTCCTCCTGATCCTCCACTGCTTCCTCCACAGGAAGCTGGAGGTATCAGTCACATTTTTGTAAAACATAAAGTGAGAAGGGACTCAGAAAGCCTAGGAGGAGAAACACCTGAAGGTCTGTCTGGGGAGATGTCTGGGTCAATAGGAACATACAGACTTTCATAATCACCATCATCATCCTCATACTCTCCTTCCTCCTCCTCCAGTTCATAAAATTCTTCCAAAGTATAATCGGAACCGGGAACCAACCGAACTGAACCCCTGCCAGATGGTGCGGTTCGGTCGGAACGAAATAATTGCACTATCCTCATCGCCTTGGCTATCTCATCAGCGGTTGAGTATGAATTTCTGGGTCCAACCGGATGATTTATCTTTTCTTTTCTTTTTATCGGAACCGACTCCTCAGAATCGGCTCTCCTTTTGCCTCAAGAAGTATCACCCTTGTCAGAGGGCACTCCTTCTGGTTCGGGTTGAACTGAACTGGGCTGGCCATCTGGGTCAGCGGACTTCTCGGCCTCCCTTTCCTCAGGCTACCTAATCTCTTTCCAGGGTAGATTTAGGAAAATTCTTACAAATTTGGCAGTCTGAATCAGGTGGTCAAACCCCAGACAATAAACACAGGTGGTGTGGGGATCAGCCTTGGCAAAGACCCCACACACACTGCAGTGTTGAAACCCAGTGGGCCTGTTTTTTTCTTGGGTTTCTCAGACATGGCCAATCCTAACCAAACTGCCCTTTTTAACTGACCATGAGCAAGACTCCCCTATCGGTTCCTGGCCGTGTCACGGGTCTTGGAAAACGTAATAAAATCCTTTTTTTAGAACCGATACTCTAAGTAAATCACAAACTTTTTACCTGAAAACTGATCGGTTCAGCCGAACTGATCCACAATTACAAGTTCCACACAGAAACTACACAGAAAACCTATCTAGTACTCATGGTACCACAGACATAGACTTGAACCGACTGATCGGTAACAGCAATTCGGTAAAATCCGAGCAAAAGCGACACTTCAACTAACTTTTTGAACAGAGCAAAGGAGAAATCTCCAGAGCAACTGTTCAGTGAGGCGGAGTAAAGAATCTGGACGGTTGGAGTTTAAACAACAGCAGACAGGGGTTTCAACCGAGCTCGCAGTGAACATTCCATGCTGGCCATGGAAAGTTTAACTCTTTGTTCTCCAGGGCAGTTAAAGGCAAGGCCTAACTGCATATGTCAGAATACAGCAAGACTTCACGTTGTTTGAACAAGTGAGGCAGGTCCCCTAAGGTACAAAGTCCAGCCATGCATTGAGTTGATGCATAATCCGTCACTGCCAGATCACCTCAAAATGGGGTAACTGATTTAAAAAAGTATGTCAGCCTTTTCAGTATATATATATATATATATATATATATATATATATAATATATATATATATATATATATATGTATATAAATATATCTATCTATATATATATCTTGTATACTAGGGATCTCCAGCCCTTGACCGTGGCAAGTTCAGAGAAAGCCAGTTTTGGGTGATCACTTTCTTTGCCGCCAAGATCAACATCAGACCAACAGTCCGACTATTTATTTATTTATTTCCTTCCTTCCTTTCTTCCTTCATTTATTGATTTGGATACAACCTTTGAGCTAGGAGCTCATTTAAAAATGTTCCACGTCAGATTAGGGAAGGGAACAGATGAGAACAATATAGAAAACTGGCAACATACAAAACACTATTTATTATACAAGTACAGTTTGGCAAAAAGCAAGTCTGGTATATAGAAAATATTGAAGCAGCATATACAAAGCATATTTACTTTAGGCAGGTAATAAGAAAACAGAGTATAAAATGAATTACAGTTAGACAGAGCACTTGACAGAGGAAGGATAGGCAGAGTCAAGCGAGCAGCCAGCTGTTTGGTGTTGTCAAGAGAAGATATCAGAGGGTGGTGGAAAAAGGGGTGTTGGAAAGAGATGGGTAGAGAGGGTGGGGGCGGAGAGAGGGTAGACTGTAGCTGGCCCAGTACGTTCTGTAGGAACTGCCAGCACCAGAGAGAGGGTTTTCAACCCTGGACTGTTAAAGATGGTCTCTCTTGTGCAACGTCCTGCCAGAATGATTGGATTTTGACATTGCCAAAATATGTAGGTATAATGTACTGGTTTTATGCCACATCCTCGCCAACCTTCCTCACGATCCTGTCCTGCATATTTGGCCACTATGTCTGGATACGAAAATATTGGTAACGACACTTCCATGAGAATTTGCACCAACTGGTCGCTGTGGTAAGACGGTATGCTGGGAATGCACATTTAAACCACAGTTCTTGAGGGTGCTGTTCTCCTAATTTCAAGTTCCAGCAATTTAAAGTGGAACAGTCATCTACAGGATTATATAATGTCTGAAAGCCCATAAAAGCTAATTTGAGTGAGCCATTGTGTTTATCTGTGAGTCTTTGCAGTCCAGAATTATTCATATGTAAATCAGTCTGTAATTAAGTGCTGGGGGCAGCCATGTGTTTTAGGCTCTTGACAGGAAAGTGTCACTGAGGGTCTTGGCCTCCATTGACTGTAGTTTTTTTTTTATTTAGTTGTTTAACCAGGTATAGCACACTAAGCTGAAAGCTTTTACAGGAGCAACCTGGGAGGTTAAATATGAAATCATCTGTTTTATTATGTTTTAGGGTGTTGTTACATTTTCTCATATATAATAATTGTTTTGTATGTATATTGAAACTAGTGAGTTATTATTACCTTTACATTTCAAAGTGTTAATAAAAATAATCCATCTTTAGGATTGCTTTAACCTCTAGGCTATACTGCCAGCTGATCATTAAAACTACACATCTCAAGGTTGGCTTTGTGGTGCCAACAGATACTAGTGCCCACAACAAGATTTCTAAACCCGTCTGTGTTCATGTCACTATAGATTTCTAGGGCTGCCACAGCACCAACTTCTGTCTTATTCCATTCCCTCTCTTACAGCCTTTTTCTCTTACAATATCAGCTGTGAACTCAGGTTTACAGTATGCAAATGTGGCTATGTACCTACTGTCCTGACATCATGGGGCCAGCCTTGAAATGTGTAGTTTCTGATTAACAGCTGGCAGTACAGCCTAAAGGTTAAAGCAAAAGCTGTGAACAAGCTTTGTTCATCAGCAGAATGGGTTTTGAGTCCAACATGCTCTACATGTTTATTGTCTGACCAGAGCAAGTCACTTAACCTCCCTGTGCACCCAAAACACATCCAGACACAGGCCGTAGCTGTGTGCCTTTCCTGGCCAAGACCCTCAGTGACATAATTTCCTGTCAGGAGCCTAAAACATATGGCTGCCCCAGTAATTAATTAGGCTGATTTACTTATGAGTAACTCTGGACTGCAAAGACTCACAGATAAACAGAATGGCTCACTTAAATTAGCTTTTTATGGGCTTTTAGACATTAAGAAACCCTTTAGATGACAGTTCCCTTTAATATGGTCTGTGTGGAGTCAGAATGTTGGTCTTGGATGGCCTTGTTTAGTTGTTCGATTAGGTGGGTCATAGTATCCCCCTTCATATATGTTTGCAAAAGTTGTAGGACACGGTCAGTTTGCAGGGAGATGGGATGCCAGCTCACCTTGGCTAGAATGTAGGACCAGATCTGAAGGTATCTGAAATGCTCCTGAATGGGAGGTGCTGTGTGCTGCAGGGTTGCAAGGGAACACTCCATTACTGTCAAGGAACAGATAATAATATTTTAGTCCTGTACTCCTCCAGTGATGGGTAGCTTGATCTGTATTATTTGCAGGATAGTGTGTGTCATATGCCACAGCTCAAATATGAAAGGTTTGCGAGAAGTTAGATAAATGTCCAACACAAAATATTCACAAATGTGAGCAAGTAAGCAACATGAATATCTTTATTATTACCATAGAAAATGCAAGAAGATTTGCAAATTCACAGCTGTGCAAAGCAAAATAAAGTGCCAACTGTAGTTAACAATGACAGTGCTGGAAATGCCACTGTTAGATTCTGTGCTTATAACCAATTAGAGTTCTAGTCTGTATCAGAGTCCAATGGCAATTCTTATGGTGAGGCCTACTGCAGCTTATAGTTTGTTAAAAATCCAAGATATAGGATCTCCCAGGTAGTAGAATATAGAAGTAACTTACTGAACTGCAGGGACATAAAATCTAAAACAACCAGCTTCTTACTTCATTACTCCAAAAAGGACCACAGGTGCACTCGAACAACTCTGAAAACATCCTGTTCCCAAAAATGCTGTCGGTGTTCACAACTAGATCCTCAAGTAAGAAAATTAATCTTGGGGCTGTCTAAGAGCAAGGTTGAGCCATCGTTAAGAAGCTAGTAAGCATGAAACAGAACCCGCGTATGCAAGCTAACAAAACGCCACTTCAGAATTACCGCCATACAACATGCTGCGACCTCACCAGCATCATGGGTATGAAAACTAGGGGCGCTATCGTTTCAACTTAGTGTCATCATCGAGCGTACCCACTGATGTGCAACTGTGCTATTTAATACCGAAACACTCAGAAATGAAGGAAAGTGAATGGAGTCAAACCAATAACCTAATAGATGTGCTATTTAAAAACTAACATGTAGCACAAGCTCATGATTTGCATTAGCAATCATGTATCACATCACTACCATTAGAACCATTTTTGTTATTAACATCATTACTGAAAATATAATGTGTTAAGCACAGTTAAAATAAAAACTGCATATATTCACTCTAAAAAAATATAATCGGACGGGAGATAGAAAATGTCATAAAACATAAACAGCCTGTAAAATACAACCAAACAGAGCCTGCAAGTCATGGTTGGAGGAGATGGTAGAAGGAAAAGAGAGTATACAATATATTGGGACAAGATGCCAAAACCCTAAAGATATGACCAACCAGAGCCTGCAAGTCTGAGTTGGAAGGGTTTTTGTTGGAGGGGTAGTGTGTGGTTTTGACAACATCACAAGGCAAAAACTACTTAATTGCTGCAAATTCATGTAAAAAGAGCTTGATATAGTTTTAATAACCCAAATAGCTGTATAACAGGATTTCATTGTTCAAACCGTTTGGTAACAAGGTATTTAGTGTATAAATCCAAAATGCTTCTCACTGCAGGAAGAGATTGCCTAAATCATCCCTTGAAAACTAACTTCAACTTTTTAATCCCCATGAATCTCAAAGTCTCAATTAAACCATGTCATGCCTCATGATAATGTCTCACCATTGCATAATCAAAGTTCATATTTCTTATGGCAATCTTGTGTTCATTAGTTCTCAATTTTAAAGCCCTTTTGTTTGTCCAAGATATCCCTTTCCACATGGGCAAGTTGGCAAATATGCAATTCCCATCGTACTGCAGCTTATAAAGATTTTAATATCAAATTTCCTTCTAGAGCTAGGATGTGTAAAAAAAAAATCAGTGTTACTGGTATTTGCACAATGGGTACAGTGTCCACAATGAAAGTTTCCTTTTGGTTTACAAGGTAACCAATGTCAGTGTTCTCAATATATCTTGTCCAGGTCTTTAGATGTTCTAGGAATCCATTTTGTTGTGCATTAAAATGTACTTCATTTCCACTCTCCCATGTAAATATTAGCCAAATTTGGTGCAAAGGTTGTGCCTATCACTGTTCCCTTATGTTGGACGAATGCTGTGTTTTCAAAAAGAAATAGTTTGCTTCTAAAAGCGAACCTTACTAATTCAATAATATGTTTAGTTGGAGGTAATGACATTTCACTAGATGCCAGAGCAATTTCAATGCATTCAATCCACCTTCATGCGGTATATTTGAATATAAGCTATCAACATCAGTTGTAACAAGCCATTCCTCTGGTTCAACTTGTAGGTCATTAATCAATCTCAAAGCATCATTTGTATCTTTTATATAAGATTTTAATTCTGGCACTGGTTGTTTAACAAAAAGTCCACAAATTTGGAAATAGGCTCAGTGACCAAGCCTATTGAGGAGACAGTGGGACATCCTGGTACTGGTACTATATTTTTATGGATCTTTGGTAATAAGTACAAACTGGTCTTTTGGAGCTTTTACTGACATATATTCAGCCTCAACATCAGTAATCCATCCAGAGTTTTTCCTCTTTCTATCAACATACCCTAGTATTTCATCCATAGGGTCATAATCTAATTTCACATAAAACATTTCATCCGAGAACTGTCTATTAGCCTCCAAGATGTATTGATCTTTGGCCCAGATAACTACTGCTCCGCCCTTATCAGCCTGTTTGATGGCGATCTGATCATTTCCTGTAGCTCTTTTATAGCTATTCTTTCATTATATGTGATATTTTGATGTACAGAAACCATTCATTCTTTTTGGGCAGATCACGATATCCTTTTGGACAATATTACAAAATGTGGTGAGGGTGGGGTTGTTTTGGGGTGGGCAGAAATTGGAGTTTTTTTTTAAAGGGTCACTTCTATATTATTATTACTTTGCAGTTGGGGTGGTCTCTCATTAAAAATCTTTAAGTTGTAGTCTCTGGAAAAATTTGAATAAATCCACTTCTATTTGAAAAGGGTCTGGATAATTAGTGGAACAAAAGATAGTCCCTTTTGCAGAACTCTAATTTGACAGTCGGTCAATATTTGTTCAGTCGGTCAATATATGTTCACTCAGATTATTTATTTCCAATTCAGATTTCATTGCCTCGGAGACCTCAGACCAGTCCCCATTTCTGCCTCCCTCTGAGTGCTGCCCTCTCCTCCCTCCACTGTAGCTTATATTCAAATATACCGCATGAAGGTGGACTAAATGCACTGGAAATTGGTCTGGCATCTAGAGAAATGTCATTACCTCCAACTAAATATATTACTGAATTAGCAAGGTTTGTTTTAGAAACAAACTATTTTTTTAAAACAAAGCATTAGTCCAACATAAGGGAATAGTGATGGACACAACCTTTGCACCAAATCTGGCTAATATTTACACGGAGATTGGGAAATGAAGTACATTTTTAATGCACAACAAAATCCATTTCTAGAACATCTAAAGACCTGGAAAAGATATAGCGATGATTGTCTGATCATTTAGTCTGGAAGCTGAGAATGGCTATCTGAATTTGTAAACTACATTAATTCCACCGACAGAAACTTAAAATTCTCGTTTGAGGCTGACCAGAAAAAAATCCCTTTTTAGACATTCTGGCGGAGAAAAAAGAATAAGATACAAACAAGCTTATACAGGAAACATTTAGAAAGAAACACAATTTTGAGGAGGATAGTTGCCATCAGATTTTATCACAAAAACATTCCCAAGAGCCAATATACACGGGCAAGAAGGATTTGTTCATCTACCTCTTCTTTTAAAGCAGCTAGTAGTGAAATAACAGAGTACTAAATAGAGGCTATGAAGCCCCTCTTTTATGTCAAGCCTTAATAAGTAGTGCAGAAAGAGAAAGAACTGACCTACTAAATAACATGAGAGTTATAGAAGAAGAGGACAGACCAACTTTTGTAACTAACTATAACCCTTTGGGAAACAAGATGAGCCAGATTATGTATCAACATTGGAGTATGTTGCAGCCCATCAACACAGTGGTTGGATTTCTGCTTGCGACACGGTGACCTGGGTTCAGGAGTGGGCTCGGGTCACTGGAGGGCCAGCCGGGGAGAAGGCTTGAGTGTCCCAGGGACTGCTCGCCTTCTCCAAGGGGAGGGAGGGACAGGATCCATGGCTTGTCAGATCCGGGTGGAGGCCTGAGGTACAACAAGCTGGTAGGATAGACCAATGGGGAGCGTGTGTGGTGGACGTCGGCGTAGCCTGACACCAGGGCTTACACCACAGAGAGAAAAGGTGAAAAGCACCACTGGAGCATGGGTAGACAGAGCTCCAGTGCCAGCCCTGATTGTGACTGCCTGCCTGACCACTGGGGGACCCGACAAGACAAGAAGATATCAGGGTGTCCGGGCCCCACCCTGTACCCACCTGGGGGTGCCCACGGCTCCATGGGGGAACCCCGGGATTCAGGTAGGTCAGTCACGAGGGGCGGCATATAGGAGTCTCCCAAAGAGCGTAGCTCAGGGCAGGAGTAAGGAGGAAAAAAATAGAAAGTAAGAAACAAAACAAAATATATATATATTGGGGTCTGTTGAAAGCAGACAACAGACTAAAACATTTGTCAGAAAAAATACCAAGGTTTCATTTTGACGTGGCCACACTCTCAAAGATCACCTCACTTCAGCACATTACCACAACCAGAGAAAAAAGGACATTGGTTACCTTGTGAACCAAAAGGAAAAACTTTCATTGTGGACACTGTATCCATTGCACAAATACCAGTAACGTTCATGTTTTACATCTTAGCTCTGGAAGAAAGTCTGATATTAAAAACTTTATAAACTGCAGTACAACAGGAATTGTGTATTTGCTAACTTGCCCATGTGGAAAGTGATATGTTGGACAAACAAAAGGGCTTTAAAATTGAGAATTGGTGAACACAAAACAGCCATAAGAAATATGAACTTTGATTATGCAATGGCAAGACATTATCATGAGGCACGACATGATTCAGTTGCGACTTTGAGATTTATTGGGATTGAAAAAGTTGAAGTTGTTTTGAGGGGTGATTTGGGTGATCTCTTGCTGCAGCGAGAAGCATTTTGGATTTATACACTAAATACCTTGTTACCAAATGGTTTGAATGATGAAGTCCCATTATACAGCTATTTGGGTTATTAAAACTACATCAAGCTTTTTTTTTTTACAATGGATTCACAGCATTTAAGTTTAACAGCTTAATCTGATTCAAAGTCAGTTGGCATTCATCTGTATCCCCCTCCCGGGTTGTGCCTGAAAATAGGCAGGATTGTCTACTGCACTTACCCAGTCAACAAAACTAAATAAAAAACTAAAATAAAAAGTATTTTTTCACCTTGTGATGTTGCAAAAACACACACTACCCCCCCACCTCCTTGCAACAACAAAAAACAAACCCTTCCAACTCAGACTTGCAGGCTCTGGTTAGATCGTATCTTTAGGGTTTTGGCATCTTTTCCCAATATACAGTATACTCTCTTTTCCTTCTACCATCTCCCTCCAACCATAACTTGCAGGCTCTGGCTGCTGGTAACTTCAGGTTTCAAAAAAAAATGGAATAAGAAAATCCTCTCCCTCCAACCATGACTTGCGGGCTCTGGTTGGTTGTATTTCAGGCTGTATGTTTTATGACATTTCTATGTCCCCGTCGCCTATTATATATTTTAGAGTGAATATATGCAGTTTTCATTGCCTCAGTTTTATTGGAACTGGGCTTAACACATTATATTTTCAGTAATGATGTTAATAACAAAAATGGCTCTAATGGTAGTGATGTGATACATGATTGCTAATGCAAAATCATGAGCTTGTATTACATTAGTTTTAAAACCTTGCGGGCTGGATAGTCAAACTGCGTCGGGCAGGGGCGCAAGCCCAGGCGCACGCGCAACTGTGCTGCACCAGGACATGGACCATGCGATATTTAACGGTGCTGTGCCATGTCACAGCACCGTTGAATATGGCAGTGATGGCGCATGCACTGCACATGGTGCAGTGGCACTGCACCAGCCGAAGTGGCAGGCCTGGAGCAGGGGATGTGCTAAGCGCAAGTGCAGTTGCGCTAGGTGCATCAACTGTGATATTCAGCACTGGGCATGCAAATGAGGCCATTATGCATGCAAAGGTGCAAATAAGACCATTTGCATGTCATTATGGCCCCATTTGCGAGGGCTGAAACAAGAGCCCTCCCAGCAGCAGGCACATCGTGGGCGCCCCGAATCACAGAAGTGGGACTCAGGGGTTGCGGTAGAGCAAGAGCCCTCCCCAGCAGCATCGCATCATGGGCGCCACCCCGAGCAAGAAACAGGTCAGGAGCTGAACTTCAGGCGCGTGTTTCAGGACAAAGGGCCAGCTGTTGGTGCCATTTCCAATTTTAAAAATAAGGACATCTATTTCTAAAATGTCTTCCCAATTCTACAGTGGCTGTTAGATGTGCAGATAGATTTACAGCTGCCTTTACCTTAAATACTACTGTGTATTTACATCGTTTTTCCCGTAGCTTTAATTGCACTGTAGGGGACAAGATTATTTCTGCCAGCCGCCTTTACTTTAAAACCTTCTGTGCATTTACGCCGCTACCAGTAACCTTAATTGCACTGTAGGGGACAAGATTATTGTACTCTTTCACTTTATTTTAACTCATGCAATTTAAATGACACCACACAACCAGAGTTGATTTCTGAAGTATTCCTGACAGCTTTGCCTGTTAAAGTATATGAATAGTTTACCTGGCTGACTCAGTTGCTCCTCTCTCTGCAGACTATAACACATCTCTCCTTTCTCACAGTTGGGACTCAGGGGTCGCGAGGGCTAGAGCAAAGAGCCCTCCCCAGCAACAGGTGCATCGTGGAGCGCCCCAAAGCACAGAAACAGGTATGAGCTAAACTTCAGAGCACGTGTTTCAGACCCTGCTACAACCTATCAGCCCACTCTCCCATTTGCTGCTTATCAGCTGCTACTACTAGTGGCCACTAAACCAAACATGGCATTTCTCCACTCTGTTCTCTCAATGGCGCTGCCTATTCTACCCCTGTTACTCCTCTCACTTGCTCCACTGACTTCCCTCCCCAGCAGACCTCCCAATCAGGGAACCACCTCCTCATATGACCCCTGCCTCATCCTCCAGCCCTACTATGATGCCCCTCAAAACCAGCATGCCCACGCAAGCTAATATTCACAACTGGGCCATTAGTGCCACCATCCTGCCCCCTCTTTTCTTCCTGGTCATTCTGCTCTCCACAGCCCAGCCTCCGCTGCCCACCACCTGCAGCCTCAGAGCACACACTTGCCACCTGGCCAAAATACACCTGGCTAAAATCCAAACAGCTAACTATGCTGCTTCTCCTCCTGGCCGGGATATCAAGCAAACTCTGGACCCACCACCACAAATACCCTTACCCCATTCTCATTCCCTAAAGGTCTCAGGGTCCTACATCTCAACACCTGCAGCTTATTAAACAAAATAACAGTGCTGCAACAAATTGCCCTATCCCATCATCCAGACCTCCTGGTCATATCCGAAACCTAGCTAAAACCCCAACATACCGATGCGGAAGTAGCCATACCTGGTTACACAATCATTAGACATTATAGACAAGGAAAAAGAAAAGCAGAGTTATAGCCATTTGCATCTCCAATAATCTGCTGTTTACAATGGTGCAAATTCCTTCCCTTCCGGCCCACATCGATGCTGTCCTAATCAAACTCTCGCTCTCGTGCACCACCCCTGTGTATGTTGCAGGCACCTACTATCCTCCTGGCACCCTCAACCTGACATCCTAGCCGACCTGGACACATTAAAGTCCATAACCACAGGAGGTGAGCTTCACGCCATCAGAAACTATAACCACAACTGGATAGCCACAGATAAGGCCCTCCTTAAGTCCAGGATCAAGGCGCTAAATTTCACAAAACTAATTGCAGACCCCACCCGGCTAAACCACAAAGCATAAAATCACTCACTCCTGGACTGGGCCCTCTCCTCCCAACCCCACAGGATACTACGCGCTGGCCTGCTCCCTGACTCCCTAAGTGACCATAACATGATTTTCCTGATCAGGAAGGAACACAGCTCCCCCAAAGACACTGCACACAAGGTCATATAATTTCCTGGACCAAGCATCGCTCATGCATGACCTAGGACTAATTGACTGGTCCTTCATCCCAGTAGCCATCTATTGACGTCACACTCGAAACTTTCAAGGCCAAATTTCTAAATGTTTGGGACAAACATGCCCCCTCTGCATAAAAAGGGTCAGAGATGCCCACCTTCTCTGGATTACCACTGATATCATCAGCAAATGCCACACCAGGGACCACGCTTGGAAAGCCCACAAGAAACTGGGCACCCAGGCATCCCTCCAAACCTAGAGAGCCCTCCAGAGCTCCTGCACTAGTCTCATTTGCCAGGCAAAAATAACTATTTTCTGTTGGCATTCAGCGCAAACCTAAACCACCCGACAAACTTCTGGAACTCGTTCAAATCCCTTCCCCCCCACAGCCCCCACCTCCGACACTGTCAGCACAGGGCACCTACATCACCGATCCTGTGAGTCGCGCTGCTTTCAATACCTACTTCTCCAGCAGTATGACTACTCTATCGGTCCTCCAGCATCCACCCCCGGCCTCCCACCCCCCAAGAGCACTCTCAACAGCCTTACAGTTCTCCTTCTGCCCTGTTTCCCAGGCTGAATTATTCAAATCACTACGATCCCTGAACCCCAACAAGGAAAAATGCCCCACGTCCCTGGATGCCAAGATGCTATATCTGTCCGCCCCAGCCATAGCCCGCCCCCTAGCTGCATTATTCAACTTCTCCTTCACACTGGGCAAATTACCCACAGAATGGAAGCAGGCTACCATCATACCCCTACCTAAGGGGTGACCCCTCCTCCCAGGTAACTATCGCCCATCTCCTACTCCCGATTCTGGCAAAACTACAGGAACAGCTGGTCCTTGCCCAGCTCTCTTCCCACCTGCGCCTGACTCCTTCTTCACTCCATACCAATCCAGTTTTATCAAATCTCACTCAACTTATCGCCTCCCTGCTATGAGTCACTGAGCTGACATATTGCAGGGATGGACAAAGGCCACATCACCTCAGCCATCTTTATAGACTTAGCCAAGGCTTTTGACACCATCTCTCATACACTGCTCCTTTCTAAACTTAAAAGCCGGTCTCTCAACCCAGCCACCCACATGGTTCCAAGACTACCTGGTGGGCAGATTCCAGGAGGTAAAGTCACCTCCCACATCTCTAACCCCTTCCAGTTACCACGGCATCCCCAAGGATCAGTCTTGGGCCCACTGCTATTGTCCATATTCCTAAACGACCTCCCATCAGCCTGTTGTCACTCATCCATACATATGTATGTGGATGACACAGTACTATATGCCACAGGCCCCTTCATAAGCGAAGTGGCAATTCTACTACAGCAGGATTTCAACACCATCCAGGAATGGTTCGGTCAAACTAACTATTCTTAAACATTAAGAAAACTATGTCGCTAACCTTCGGCTCACAGCAAAGACTCTCCCATCAAACCCCTGCCCTCCGCTCAACACCCTGGAGGGACCCCACTGGAACAATGCACCAGCTTCAGATATTTAGGCGTCTGGCTCAATCCGCATCTTGATTTCTCCACCCATATTGATTCCACATAGAAACTACTCCCTAAACTCGGCGCCCTTTACAGGAACAAAAGCTGCCTCCCCTTCCTGCCAGGAGGCTACTGTTCAAAAGATGATCCTCCCAATACTCGACTACAGCGATATAGTCTATTCTCGCTCCGCCTCCGTCTTGGCCAGCCTTGACACCTTTTCCACTCTTTTTGTTGGTTTATCCTCAACTGCCCACAAACAACCGACCACAGCTCTTATATAGCTCCCTAGCCCTGCCGTCCCTCCAAGACCACAGATCAACCCACTGTGCTAGGACCACAGACAAATTTTGGTCCCAATCTCTTCCTCCCTACCTGGCCTCTACCCTCTCCCCACAACCTCCGTTTACTCCCTTAGAAGCACTGACCCCAGGCTCCTACACATGTCCCCTTCATCGCACAACCAAAGGACAGAATACTTTCAAATTAGATATCCCCAGCTATGGAACGCCCTGTCTGCCGATATCAGATACTCACCCAACCCCAACCACCTCAATCGCTACTCAGCACCCCTGCTCCTCAAGCTGCTCTTGCTTTAGCTAGTGCCTAACTTCATAATTGTATTTTGTGCTCTCAGATGTGTTCTCTAAAATGTTCCTGTTTCTACCCTACAATTGTCTCTCGATCGGATGACCACTTCGTTGTATTGTTTATCTGCTGTACCTTGTGATTTGTACAAATGTCTTGGGTCTTGACCCCAGGTCACATCTGGAATCGAGCAACACTGCTCCAGTATACCTTCCTGGTTAAACTCGTAAATAAATAAATTTGCATGCAGTGCGCTGATCCCAGTAACTTGTGCCTGGCGCTCAATCATGGGCATTTGTGTAAAACACATCCCTGGTGGTCCAGTGGAACCCCCAATCGTGGGCATATGATTAAAGAACCCCCATTGCCTGATCGTGGGCATGGGACATAAAGAACCCCCAGTGCCTGATCATGGGCATATAAATTAATTAACTCTGAGGTCCAGGACACACCTCCAGTGCCCGATCGCATGAGCAGACGCTATATATAATCCCTGGTGGTCCAGTGAAGGCCCCCATTGCCCGATCACAGGCAGACATAGCATAAGAAGCCCTGGTGGTCAGTGGACCCCCCACCCGCCCACTTAGGTCCTCCATCACCCAGCACCCCCAGTCAGTGGCGGGTGGCAACACCCTGCCAGCATGCCACCTGGCCGTCCGCCCGACTGACAGCGTACAGTACAGTCTGTATGCCTATTGGTCCAGCGAGGACCAATGGTGAAGACCATATTAGTACTACACAGGCCCAATATGTGAATGAAAACATTGGGGGATTCCACTGGACCACCAGGATGTAACATTCACATATGCCCATGATTGGGTGATGGGGACCTTCCACTGGACCACCAGGTAATATATATCGTCTGCCGCGATCGGGCACTGGAGGATTTCCTGGATCATCAGGGTTCTATATTTCCTATGCCCGTGATCTGACAATTGGGGGTTCTTTATTACATGCCCATGATCGATGTGATGGAGGGGTTTCCCCTGGACCGCCAGGGTTCTATATTTTCTATGCTGATGATCAGGCGATGGGGAGTTCTTTATCACATGCCTGCGATCGGGTGATGGGGTGTGCTTTGTTACATATGCCCACGATTGGGCGAGGGGTTCTTTATTACATATGCCCATGATCGAGACAATGGGGGTTCCACTGGACCACCAGGATTTTCAATGTACAGTGCGCCGCGATCGGGTAATGGGGCAGGGGCTCAATGCTCCCAGGGCAGGGGATTGGGGTCAGTCTTCTGGGTGGGCAGGTGGCCACCCATGGCTGGCGGCTGCTGTACTGCACCATGCAATACGATGACTCATCTGTGGGTGGCCTGGACTTGTTTCTTGTTTTACCAGGCACACCTCTGCCCCCAGCGGCGCAAGGTGGATTTGTGCCAGCTATACGCCGACATCCCGGGCTGAATATCTGGATGCTGCATATGCATAGACCGCCCCCACTTGCACTGGCATACATACTGTTGCACCCTGACGAATCAGGAGTTGCGATCGCAACTCACCCCTTTCAACATCGCGGCCAGGGCGATCGGTGGCTGCGCATGGTGCATCCTCTCTGTTGCGCCATGTGCAACCCTTTTGAATATCCAGGTCTAAGTCTATTAGGTTGTTTGGTTTGACTCCCTTCACTTCTGGGTGTTTTGGGTATTAAACAGCACACTTGAACATCAGTGGGTATGCTCTAATGATGACACTAAGTTGAAGCGTTAGCATCACTAGTTTCCACGCACACGAAGCTGGTGAGGTTGCAGCATGTTGCATGGCAGTAATTCTGAAGTGGCATTTTGTTAGCTTGCATACACAAGTTCTGTTTCATGCTCACTAGCTTCTTAGCGCTGGCTACAACCTCACGCATAGACTGCCCGAGGATTAATTTTCTTACTTTGAGGATCTAGTTGTGAGCACCAACAGCATTTTGGGAACAGGATGTTTTCAGAGTTGTTCCGTGTGCACCTGTGGTCCTCTTTGGAGTAATGAAGTAAGAAGCTGGTTGTTTTTAGATTTTATGTCCCTGCGGTTAAGTAAGTTACTTCTATATATTCTATTACCTGAGATATCCTATATCATGGATTTTTATAACCTATAAGCTGCAGTAGGCCTCACCATGAGAACTGCCATTGGAATCTGATACAGACTAGAACTCCTATTTGGTTATAAGCTGCAGAATCAACAGTGGCATTTCCAGCGCTTTAATTGTTAACTGCATTTGGCACTTTATTTTGCTTTGCACAGCTGCGAATTTGCACATTTTCTATGATAGTAATAAAGATATTCATGTTTTCTAGTCTTTGAAGTGGTGGTTACTTGCTCACATTTGTGAGTGTTTTGTCTAGAGTGAACCACTCTTAGTAGTGCTCACTTTTCACCACCTAATTTTGTTTGGTTTTAGGAGTGAGCCCCCGGTACTTTTCTGTTTTGAGTTAGATAAAGTATTTGGGCATTAGATCATTGCTAAAAGATTTCTGCTGTGCAGGGGTTAAATTCAGTGAGCGGGACACATCCATGGGGTGTCCAAAGAGACAGCAGCCCAAGTTAAATATATAGTTTATTGTAAATTCATTGTGTAACCCCCCATGGGGCTTACCTTATTTGCCCTCTGTCCTCCGTTGCCTCCCATTTGCCTGTAGTGTTCCCCTTCTTCCTGCCACAGTCCGAGTCTTTTGGTGCCCCAATGTGTACCTCTGGACCTCCATCCGGCCCCTGCTTCTCTTGCAGGCTCTGGGTATAGGCTGGGAGTGCCTGCAAGCTGCCACTTATCTCCCCTTGCACATCTGGCCAGCAACCAGCTCACACATGTGCAGAAGTGCAACTTCTTTCTGACCATGGTTGTGGTCAAACAGATTTTATTTATTTTTTTATTTTAGTTTTTGTTGACCGGGTAAGTGCACTAGACAAATCCTGCCTATTTTCAGGCACGACCCGGGAGAGGGACAGATGAATTCCAACTGACCATTGAACCAGATTAAGCTGTTGGCTGAAAGATGGCTTTCTGGTGGTCCCGGTTGCCGTTTGAGGCAGTACAGTGAATGGAGGCGAGAACAAGACACATGAGAAAGTGCCTAAACATTTAGTTAAGGAGCACATATCAGCTCTATGGAACCTCCGCATCTTAATGAGGGAGCCTGCCTGCTGCCTAGGGACACTAAATTTTGGCAGCAGTGACAGGCGTAGGGTGCAATAAAATGTTGAATATTGCAATCACTTTGCAGGAAAGAAGAATGCTTTGAGACTATGGGCATGTAATAAATAAGAGTAACTGCACTGGCTGCACCAGACTTTAAAATGGGGCGCTGTATGGACTGCCAGGGGACTGTGTTTGTCAGCAGCCTTTGACCTTTCTTCAATCAATCGGTAGCCAGGATTGTTACCAGAGGTTTTGGACTGTGCCAAGATGTGTGGGAAAGGCAGGGACAAATGTTGGTGCCTAAATAAGGAACCTATCAGGCGTCTAAGGAGCCTGATGAATATTAATTTTCAGAGAGCCATGGAATCAGCCAATCAGGAGCTGCAGGCTCCTAAACCCCAGAGACATTTCAGTCTAGAGTCAGTTCAGCGGGAGCACCTCTACAGGGAGGGGCTCTGGCCCTTGCTAGAGAAATGTGGCTGCAAGAAAGTAAGGTTGCCAGATACTTGTCCACCAGGGCTGGCATTTGTCTTTCCACATTTAGAGAAAGTGTGGGAAGAATCCTGATCTAACTTCCAGCTGTGAGAGAGCTGCAAAGAGAATCTGCTTGCAGTTGTGAGAGAACTGCAAGAGTGTTCCTGCCTCAACAGTGAGAGTGCTGAAGAATCCTGTGACTTCAGTTAATATAAAGCTGTATGTTGATCCTCAGTGAGTAAACTTCTACTAATGTACAAGTGACTTGGAGACCTTCTTGGAGCCAAGAAGCCAAGAAGTGTCCAGTGTTTTGTCTGCACCTTGTGTTTGATCAGCGCCTGGTATAGGGTGGACATTTGCAAAATGACTGTGGATGGTCTTGTGGCTGAACATGCCTGAAGTGAATGGTTTAAGTGTGCCTACAGGGATGGAAGGAAGTATCCTGAGGTGGAGCTTTGCCAGATGTTGCCTGTGAGGACAGTGATACGTTCTAATTGCAGCTACAAACGCAGAGCTGGCCAAAAGGACTGTGTGGCTACTGTTTCAGCTTGGAGAAGCTTGAGATTCAGCTTGTGAAAGCAGTAATTGTGCTGGTGAGAAGCGCCTGTGAAAAAGACTTGCTAACAAGTGAAATGCCTACCCTAGTTGGGAGCCATGCCTTAAGCTCCTGTCATCTATCTTGGTGAGGAGTCATGCCTTAAGCTCCCTGTGTTGCCTTGGAAGAGAGTGAGAGTTTGTCTACCAATTGAGACTGCCAGAGTTGGGTCTTCCTAGCCCATGGGGCTGTACCCACACTGTGAGACTCTATTCTGTGATGTGAAAGGACCATGTCTGTCACGCTGGCAGAGTGTTTGAAGGTACTGTAATGATGCAAAGCTACTGAGTGCCAGAGAAAGAGACTATCCTTTAGATCAGCCTGGTAGTGTGCCAACCTTCGCACTGCCATATATGTCTTCCTCAAAGGGACACAGCCTAGATGTGGGGGGTCTGAGGCATGCTGGCCCTGGTCCCAGTGCTGGTCGGTTATGTCAGAATGTTTTGGAATGTGACTTCAAGCCCAGAGAGCAGGGCATTTTCTAAGAAGCTGAGAAAGTTCCAGCTGCAAGCTGTAAGAGCCGTTTGGAAAAAGGGGTCAGCAAAGATCCTGCCTGCACCTCAGCTAATTACCTGCATGAATTATGTCTACCGTACATGTGCCTGAAATAATTTTTCTGCACCTAAAATGTTTGACTACAGAACCATGAGTAGCAGACTAGTTCTGCATCAGGAGGAACTGCAAATAGTTATTTGTGTCTGCCAAGTTCAGTATCTGAGGCCCAAGCTACCACAGTGAGGGAGTTACCTGTCTGTCTGCAGAGTTACAGTTTAAAATGCAATCAAGGGAATATATAAAGGCTAATCTGATTTTCTTTTAACGCCGTCCGATCAGCTGCAACATATCAGGCCCATAACAATAAATTAGTACGGGCACCCAGAGGTATAGAATTGCAGGGTTCTATTATAGACTGGGACTGGTACCAGTTGGGGCAATGTGATGCTAAAATCTAAGGCAGCTAGCTAGATAGAAAATATCCTGAATCCATCAGAAGATTGGTGGGTGGCCAGAAATGCCAATGCCTGAATTTACAAATGCAAAATGCTTATTCTTTGTTACAGATCTGCTAATGCCAAACCTATTGCTGATTTATGAAATGCCAATCAAAACTGCTGTTTTACCTCTATTCCAATCACCCATTCCTAACCCTCAATCCCTTGTAAATAAACTGTTGGTTAACTGTTTTTATAAATCTGGTGCCATGAGCATATGATTAGTTTTAGTCAATAATTCTGAAATGTGTATTTTGGGGTTTGTTAAAGCCAATTCATGTGGTATGACAATGTAGTAATGTGGGAGGGTACAGCATCCCAGGGGTTATGCCACTCTTTATATTAGACCCACGAAGTATACTCTGGGTGGAGACACCGTGCAATAATGTTATCTAGGAAAGAACCAGTTGTAATATCAAAATAGGAACCCAGGCCTCTCAACCTTGTTAAGGGCCCACAAGGCAGGGGTAGTAGCCCTTTGATACCCAGTGCCAGGGTTACAAATATGTTTCAGTGGGGTTGTTAAATTGGAGCTATCCAGATAAATAACTGAGAAACACTGTCTGCGCATACTTTTCAGATTTGGTAGATTGACTCCCCTTTGTATCTTGGATGAAAAAGCAGCATATATCTTATAAGCGGGAGGGAACCTGCCATAGGAACACGAGATAATTTTATTCCAAGCATTAAAATATGTGAAGATTGATGTTCTGTAGAGCATGGGAATTAGGTTGGTGGAGCTTTTCCTCAAAGGAATCTCTGCTGATTGAGATTTGAGTCAGTTGGTATCTGGACACTGCAGAGGAAAGATTACTTGTTGGAGACACTGCTGAAGCAAGGAACTTGCATGGACTGCTTCACACAGACTTCGGACTTGCTACCCATGTGACAGCCCTTTGACTCGTCTTGGCTGCTCTGGAGCCATAAGAGTTCACACTGTACAAACACCACCGTGGGGGCAGGCCGAGGTTATGTAGTTGATCAGATATTTGACACGGTGTCTCCACCGGAGGTCGTTGCAGAGGATTCCTGCGGACAGATAACAGGTTATCACCCTCCAGAAAAAATACAATAAGCTGCCCCAAGAGTTTCCTCCCACAATAAAACTCTCCCTCTTCTTACAATAAGGCACACTACCAAGAGATAACATGCAACCAGTAATAACTTTTATATTTAGGGAAGGGAGAATAAAACAACGACGACACAAACTGTGCAGTAATGTTACCCACACAACACCCCACCTCCACAGTTGGTGCACCCAGACCAACGTACCTGTAGATGCAGTGGGTACCCCACTGGGATGGTGACATTGCTCAAGATATGATGCTTGCATTGGGAGCCCAATACTTCTAAACTGAAACTTTGCTGGAATTTCAGGTCCGGCACGGTTTTCTGACAAAGTCCTGCCCAGGACCTAACCCTTGATTTTCACCTAGCTAGCTAAAATAAAGACTACCCAAAGCCGCAGTTCAGGGTACTCATGGTTCAGAAGTTCACAGGGGTTTCAACAGACTGACTTTGTACAGTACCGTTAGGGGTATCAAGACTTGGTGGTGCACCACAAGGCTGCGGAGCTGGTTGACTGGAGAAATGAAGAATGCAGGTCTTCACCTGCCTGGCCTTGCCAACTTCACCTCAAAGGCCTTTGTAAACGGTTTTACCAGGTAAACCTCTTGTCATCTTCCTCCTCTGGTCTCCTTCTTTTTCTTTGTCTAGGGACAGGGCAGGTGTGGTCCCCAAGACCCCTCTGTTGCACAGCCGGGATTCACAGTAACAGCTGGGCTGTACTTCCAGTCTCTAACACCAGCACTCTCACCTTGTTTCTCTAGGCACCTCAGTGGCTGGGCTCTGGTGCACTCTGTAGCATCAGCCCACTCCAGTCTCCCACCTACAATTTACCCTTTCCAGAACTTACCCCACTGAGGGAGAAACCAGTGGCTCAGTCTTTATACATAGCAGGGGCTTCTCTTTCTTGCACTTGCACAGCACCAGTCTCTCTCTCTCTCTCTCTCTCCAGCAGGAACTTCCAGTCAGCTTTCTCCCTTTCTTTCTCTCTGCCTAGTGGTGGAGGATGGGGACAAATAGGTCGGTGCTCTGTGCAGCAGAAATTGGTCTGGATAGCCCACAGTGTCTCCAGCTCTCCCTCAGGCTGATCTCCCATTTGGCAGGCAAACTGTCCTATTTATAGTCTCTGGCAGCTCCCTCTTGATTGATTGCCTAACTCCCAGGCTTTTCGGCTGCTCTCCGACCTTACCCAGCAGACCGCTTGCCTTTGTAGTCCCATGGGGCTACCATGATTGTTTATATTCTGTCCCCAGCATTCTCAGCCCACAATATTTAATCCAAGTTTTGTCAGGGGCTTACAGTAACTTGTCCTGGCTCTGCTAGCTTGATGGAGCCAGGACACCTTTATTTTATCTGTGGGAGCCCCTTTAGTTCATAAGGAACTCCAGAAACACATTCCCCCCTTCTCAAGGGCGCTTTTAGCATGGGAGCTGTAGCTCCTTTAAATTTTACTGCCTGACGGCCATGCATGAGCAGGAGTTGCATCGTGGCCATCTTGTTCATTTACTCGGCCAGCCCGCTCACAGCAGCATCCCTGGACCAATGATTCTGCCCAAACATGCCCGGAAGCATGGAAACCGACAGAACCTCTGCCCTTGTTGTTATGGGGAGAGAAGCAAAGATTCCAGCGGCCACAGCCACAGAGCCCTCAACAGGCACCATTGGCCAAAATCCCACCAGAGCCACTGAGGACACGAGCTAGTGAGCACTGGGGCTGTAGCCCTCGCAAGATAAGCCAATTTGGGGCTTACAGCATATCCTAGAAAGATTCTACAATGTCAGAATTTCATTAAGGTTGCTATGACACTCAGTCTTTTATCTGTTATTTTATTTTGCTTGTTCTTCAAATAAATACATGCCTACTGCGTTTCCCTCAAGATTTGCATGTTCATGTGTATCTTTAGTCATATTATATAATATTTGTACCATTTATAAGCAGCAAAATGTTGGCAGCCTTTTGTCACAGCACTTACTATTTGACAGACTGAAAGTCTCTTGAAATCTATATAGGGTGTCGAGAAGCCTGTTGTTACCTGTGGGGCTAGCTGTTTTGAAAAGTTTTGACTATTGCGTGATGAACAAGGCACTCTGCGCATGAGCCTTAGTTGTGATAGTGCCCGAACACAGCATGCCTTTGCTGGCTTTTTTTTTTATGAGCAGAGAGGTTTACATTTTACTTTCAGGTAAACCTAGACTTCCAGGAAGTGTCTCCCACTTGGGTGCCTGCTGAGCAGCATAGAGAATTTTCAGGTTTTCTGTTACGAGAATCCAATAACAACAACCACCCATACCCTCTTTTCCCTCCTTATTACCTATTTTGCTGTTTACCCTTTTGTATAGCTTAAAACTCAGTGCCATCTAGCTGGCCCAATGGCATAGAGGGCTGGGCGCTGGGCATCTCACCTCCCTCCATGCTGGTTGCCCAGGTTCAGGAACATATGCTGCTTGCTTGGGGGCTGGCCAGAGAAGGAGAATTTAGCATCCCTACAACTGCTCTCCTCCCTCTGGGAGGAGCTACATGTCCCCACGGTGCCTGCCACCTACAGGAATCAAGGAAAATGGCTCCAACCTGGAGACACTGGGGATGTCTCCACAGAGGTGGAGCTTGCACAAAGCATTATTGTGGGGAGCCCTCTGGAAAGAAAATGGTAGAAAATCCTCAGTCGTCCAGAGGCAGTGTCATGACCCCCGTAGGCTCCACACAAGTGACTGGGCACCTCACCTGCATCCTGTAGCAGAAGATTACGGAGTTAAGGTAAGACTCAGAGATGCTGGGTGGTGGGGCTGGGAAGCAGACCAGAAAGTGGCAAGACAGTGAACAATGAGACAAATTACTGATTGAAAAAACCTCAGGGTACTTGGTAATTTTGAAGTTTTACACCACCCTGATTCTGTTACAAGTATCTTGCTATACACAGACTACCCAATCCCTAGCTCTCATTTGTTCTACCCCGTAACCTATGTACTTTGCTCACTTTTTGCATCATTCATTGTCCTCTTTATGGAATTCATTACGTGTACTTTGCTTTTAGTGTTCAATGTACATGCACCAGCTGTTGTCGCTAAATTTGCTATTGCTGTTTCACTTCCTGCTGTATCCTCTCCCCAGGTCCCACCTGAAATGAGCTCCAGCTCAAAGTACCTTTCCTGGCTACGGCATTATTAATAACATAGGATAATAGGCTGCCAATGTTTGGGGTGGGATCTCCAACCTTACATACAAGAGATTCAATGGCTGGACTGATGACACAGTGGTTGAGTGCCATTTGCCGTGCTAGTACCCAAGTTCATGCCCTGAGGCCAGGCCACTGCTATGAGCCACCTGAGGCAAAGCGGTGTGACAAAAATAGTGTGACAAATAAAATATTTTTATGAATCAGATCAGAGAATTAAAGGGTTACACCATGGTTTGATGGGGTGGTGTCATCTGATATCACATATCCTATCACCTCTAGTTATCATTTGTTGACCTTTAATATTGTCCACCTTTTACTCTGCTGGAGTCGGGCACGCCTTCTGCTCCTCCACAAACTCAGATCCTACTGCCTCTGAAGTCGTTAATGTACCTGTATGCTCCTCTTTATTATTATTTTTATAATATAAGGCGTTTATTTTATAGTATATGGTGTAGTGTTGTTGTATACGGATCCATGTATTTCCAGATGCTATCGTACCACCATAGTGATGTCAAAATGCTGTTGTACCACAGTAGCTATGTCACTGTTGTGTACAACAGTGTATCATCTTTAGTTTATAAAGACTCCTCATACTTACCTACACTACAGATTCCTCATAAAGATACCAGCAAGACTGAAAACACCTTAAGAGAATGGTTTGTTAAAGAGGAACTACTACAAATGTTGCCAACTTATGTAGCGATTACTGTACTTAAGTCACATTAAATGTTTTAATCATATCCTGTAGATCGCTGTTTTCTGTTTCTTCAACCACAGTTCAAGACAGAAACATAACAAGCATTTGTCAGTGCTGAATGTTTCCTTGCATGGTTTATGTGGCAGGTGTGTATTGTGTTAGCTGAACTTCTGGTGGGAGGAAAAACCTGCCTGAACTATGTTTTGACAAGCTGTCATATTTTGGACAGCAGCTGAATACAAAGCTTGGGTAATAAGAAGGCTATGTTGAAAATGTGGGGTGCATCGCCGGGCGGTGGCTGATGAGGTTGAAGTGCTGGATGCTACACCTTTTGCCACGTCAGCGACCTGTGTTCAGGAGGCGAGTGCAGGCTGCTGGGGGTCGGCAGGGGAGGAGAATGATCAAACGTCCAGGGACAGCTCTCCTTCTCCAGGAAGAGGGGCAGCCAGTTGTCGGTGCATGCCTGGCCCCTAAGCGGTGGCTGGGGGCTAGCACACCAATCACTGCAGATAGCAGGTCAGAGGCAGGGCAGGCGCCTGATGGGGTGTACACACGGGCGTGCCCGGCACCATTGCGATATCCTTGCACTCTGCCCCTGAAGGGGAAACCAGGAGGAAGAAAGCTCACGGCGGATGATGGAGGGGCTCACAGGTCCCGCCCCTGAATAGTCATGGTGCCGACCACTGTACTGGATCTGGTCTTGAGTGGGGGTAGCTGGCTGGTGTCAGCTGGTGAACATTGGGGCAGGGCTGGGGCTCCCTCCAGATAGAGGGCAATGGAGCAAGAGTACAAATAATTAAAAAAAATGTAGGTGCAAATATTTAAGATTTCCACAGTTAGTAGCATGCATACGAAATTGCAACAAGTGGCCATAACTCCGTCATTTTTCATATTTTCACCTAAATGTTGAACATAGTCTTCTTATCACCCCACCTCATTAACCCTGTGGTGAAAATTTTCAAACCCATGTGAAAATGGTTTTCCACGCCATAGGTGTGAAAACATATTATGTTAGGATGAGAAAATGACAGCTGTACTGGTCATGAGATGGTGTGATAAAAGGCTATATTGAAAATGACCAAAGTTACATGCATCGTAGAAAATTTGGAATGACCGGGTGTAACTCAGCCATTTTTGGAGTTGTTTTATCAAGTTTTCAACATGACCTTTTGGGACCCCACCTCATGAAGAGTACCATCGTCATTTCATTCTCTCATCCCGAAAGGTGATTTCACAGAAGCGACAGTGCCATTCTGTGCCACAGGTGTGAAACACATTTCAGGTAGGATGTGAGAAGATGACAGCTGTACTGTTCATAAGAGTGTCGACTAGACGTCGGGGTGGTGCTGGGGCTCCTTCCAGATAGAGAGGGCTGTGAAGCAGGAGTACAAATAATTAAAAACAAACTCTGGTCAGAGCCAATATGGCTGTGAAAAGCTTGTGGGATGCTTTTACCTATTATTTCTAATGAATTGCACAATGCAGGTCTGTGGAGAGCAGTTTCAATGTGGTCTTTCTTTTATACATTTTTACAATGTGTTTTCCTGAATATGCCTGCTGATTGCTATATATTTTGCTTGAATCTTTCACAGAAGAAATGGCATCTTATTTTCAGTGGGGCTGTACATCTACACAATATTATGCTGCATTGTGTAAAATCGAGCACTTAAAACACTATTTTTACATCTGGGGATATATTAAGTGCGGATCAATACATGAGCAGAAAGATTCAATATTCAGAAGAATACCACCAGTACAGGGTATGCATACAGTGAAGCCCACCAGGATGAACGCAGCACTGCAGAATTCTGTAGTAAAGTTACAGCAGCAAACAATGCAGTTGCAAAGGGAGTTAATCCCTTTTGTCATGCAGTAAACCTGTGACACTGTGCTTCATCCTGGTGGGTTCATCGTTCCTGCTGAAAATGTGACCCTGGACAGGAGTCACAGTGCAGGCGGATGCCAAGTCAGGTGCATCCAGGGTGACCCGACTGAATACCTTCCGGGGGAATCGTGGCACACGCTGGTATCCACTGCAGCCCCATGGGCAATATTCAGCCCAGGAATGTAAATGAACTAATTGAGCATGCAGGGTGCAAATGGGGCCTTATGCATTCTCATTACCAGCCCATTTGCATGTTTGCATGGGGTTGAATAAGCCTGAGCAGCTCTGGCCCTCAAGCCCTGGGACCCTGATCACCTCATGTGGGACAGGCCCAGTTCTGGTGGTATAGTGGCACCCCCACCCATTCCACCAGCCCGATCGTACCAGAGTCCAGGCTCTATTGGTTCCATATTGTAGGGTCCCCAATATCATCCCTAATTGCACCTGAATACACCTACAGGCCATGTCCACAGTGTAGTGGCCCTCGCCTTCCCCAAGCGGTGCACAGACACCCCGCTCTCTGCCCCCCCTGCCCATCCCATTGTGACGACTGGCTCTGAAATGGGATCATACCACTCTATCAGTGGGTGGCAGAGCACTGCAGTAGGATGCTGGAATGTATGTCGTAGGGGATCCATCATGTCGGTGCCACTGCACTGCTCGGTGTGGCTGACGGCCGAGGCTGTACCCACACAGGTCCCAAAACAGGCATGTTACAGCTGACCACCCATTTGTTTGTACAACTGGGGAACTGCGGATGAACTATCTATAGTCTGAAGCGTACACTGCAAATGGCATTACAAGATATCACACCCATGGCACCGGGATACTTCAGCAGTACGGAGGGTGGCATATGCCTGAGAAACAGGGAAGTGTAGACTTGCAGCGGTGTATGACAGTAGGAGAAGATACAGTATTGGCAAAGGCGTGCATTGGAGGTATGTAAATTCCCTCTTCAGTTTGCCAGGAACATACACCGGCTGCATATACTGGTGGATCTGCAGCTGGCATGGTGCCCAGGGTGTCGGCGGCATACGCACTGTACTCAGCAGAGTACAGTAAAAAAATCAGGCAGGGGCAACAAATTAGGTAGGGGCAACAAAAGAGGGAAGCAAGGACATTGCTAACCTTTTGCCTTTGTTGTTTTCTATGGGTACTGATGCTACCAGCCAAGTACACAAACAAGAACAGTTTACCAGGCAGGCAAAAAACAAGGAGGGAGGATTACAGGAAAAAACTGATTACTTGAACTCAGACATGGCAAATGGGGTGCTATTATTGGTGTGGCGTGGCAGTGCATATTTTGGTTTATGTTTACATAAGGGGGCAACAGTGTATCAGTTTTGAGTACAAGTTTAAAATTCCTGGCTACACCCCTGATGGTGCCCCAATGCATGGTACAGCCAGTTGGGTCATTCCATAGTGCAGGTCCCCAGCCTGGGTTCAGTGCAGTCAATGGCTGGCCACGGCAAGGTGTGGAAGGCAGTGCCAGTCTTTGCAACAGGTTGGGTATGGGGTGAGGGTGTCTGTGTACAGGGGCAGTGGGGGGTCCTCTACACTATGGATATGGACCACGGTTTCCTCTGGTGCAATGGGGTCTGGGGGCCCTACACTATGGCGCTCTTTAGGGATGGAGCTGGCTAGATCAGGGATGGAAAGGGTGCACGCTAGTCCACCAGGGCTGCCAGGCTGGTGTGCACCTGGGTGCACATCTGCTGCCTGTCTGTGGGTGGCTGGCCAGGTTAGGCCAGGATTCATGGCCTAACTATGGTCTGTGGTGCTCTGGACTGTAAGGGCACATTCCCACTGAATATGCTGCAGCATGGCATATGCATCGGATCGCCTCGACTTGAGCGGCATACCATTTGTGTGTGCCTTGGCCCATTCCCTGCAGCTGGCACATCCTGCACATTTGAATATTGTGCTGCTGCACATTGCTGGAGTTGTGCAGCACATCTCCTTTTCCATTGGGATGCACTGCATGTCTCCTTTGAATACAGGGGCCCTGGACTAGATAGCCTGAATAAATACATTATAAAAATGGTAAAATCATGACCTCACTGAAAATAAGATATTGCATCTAATCTGGGACAGCCTGAGTAAATACAGTGCAAAATGTGTAAATGAACATCCTTGTGACAATGAGATGTAGCATCTCCCCATGCCCTATCCAGGATACAAACTATAGGGTAAGAAATATTCAGTTCTAGCAGATCCAAATAACCATTACTTTGTAAGAACCCTAATTTTTGTGTTTTCCCCACAAAGGCAGAATCAAATCCCTGTATAAATCCCTGTAGATTTTCCATAAGCCTCCGGTTCCTTATTTATGACTTTGTTCTTTATTTATTATATCAGCAGCCTTTTATTAGGAAAGAGCTCTGATTTGCCACTCAGTATTAATATTATATGACATGATGGACTTAGAATGATTTGGATTTATATGCTATGGATAAGGCATAAAATGGGGGACTATATGAAATAATAAATATCAAACTCATTATTAAATGAACTATTAGTAATCACAAGTCAGAGAATCTTCAAAAGATACTAGTAATGTCTGTAAACAAATTTATTGCATATATACAAATGCAATTTTGCATCTTATAGTTGTTAGTTTTCAGACAAATTCTTATAGACTTTTTCTGTCCACCTGATGGAATCTTGAATGAGTTAAGTAAATGTTATTGTTTTATCAAGGCCCTGATCCAGCAACTCAGTAAATACACACTCAGTATATCATATTATAAAATGACAAAAACAGTCTTCTGTCTGCAGTTGTTTGATCAGGAATTTTATAAATGGTATAAGTTATTTTTGTTACATCTATGATGGTCCAATAAAAGTATCATATCATTTGCTTCTGTATCACTCATGGTTTGTCAGCAGTTAATTTATTAGATGAGATATCCCTTGCCAGAGTTTGACTGTTTCTCCACCTCCCCAAACTCACAGACACAGACACAGACACACACACACACAGACACACACACACTCTTACTATAAGAGATCTCAGTAGCTCTTATCTGTTATTTTAGGAAGCAAGCCACAGCCCTTCTGTCAAAAGAAATGTCTGTATTTAGTCTGGGTAGTTCACTGAAGACCTGGCATTTTATCAGACATATAGAAACATAGAACTGACGGCAAATAAAGACCATAAGTACCATCCAATCTGCCCATTTCTTTTCTACCTTATGAATGTACCATTGGCATTTGCTCTATCAATGGCCTATGTATTCATACTCATCTGTATTGCTCCTTATACCTATCCATGCCTGTTTGAAATTCTACTATATTCATACCCACACTTCCTGAGGTAGGCCGTTCCATGTATCCACCACCCTTTCTGTGAAAAGAACTTAGAGGGTAGGAAGAAATAGGCTGTTGGTTAACTAGGATCTGCAGCTTATCCTGTAGGTAGGAAATGGGCAGACTAGGTGGGCCAAGTGGTCCTTATCTGCCATCAAAGACTATGTTTCTATATTTCCTCACTTGCCCCTTAATCAGCATCCCTCTAATCTCATGCTGTGTCCTCTTGTCCTGTATTATTTTCTTATATTGAAACATGTTAGACTCTTTCACCTTGTTAATGCCCTGAAGGTGTTTGAATGTCTCGATCATATCACGCTCTCCCTCCTTTGCTCAAGGGTATACATATTGAGTTCCATTAATCTGTCCTCATATGTCTTCTGATGCAGTCCCTGCACCATTTTGGTTGCCCTTCTCTGGACTGCCTCAATTTGAGTTAATGTCATTGTGAAGGTGTGGCCTCCAGTACTTCATGCAGTACTCCAGATGGGACCTAACCAGTGTCTTGTAAACAGGGATTATTACCTCCCTCTTCCGACTTGTGATAGGTCTTGAGAGGTTAAAAACAGTGTAAATCTTTACAAAATTTGCTGGGAAAGGGTAACATCTATGAGGTATGAATCTTTCTTGAAAGATATTCATCCCCAACTAAAGTTAGTAGCAAAAATGTTTAAATGCTAATCATTTAAATGTGCAAGCTGTTGCATTTTGAAGGGGTAAACAAATTTCCAGTTTAATAGGCAACCAATATTTAACAAGCTGTTTCAGTTTCCTAATGGCCATCAGATATGCAGCTTGGAGTCTCAGTATTTTAAACAGAAAAGAAGGGATTATTTTATTTTAGTTGTCATAGTGATTTGTAGATGTGGAAGGATACATTGAAAAGTCCCAAAATGTATTCCACGAAACTTCATTTCAAGCTACAGATAGCAAAATGGCTATAGGCCCATACAGACATAAAAATGTGGGATGCAAATATTTAAGATTTCGGAGTTACTAGCATGTGTACCAAAATTGCAACAAGTGGCCATAACTTTGTCATTTTTATATTTTCACCTTAAATGTTAAACATAGTCTTCTTATCACCCCACCTCATGAACTCTGTAGGTGAAAATGTTCAAATCTGTGGGAAAATGGTATTCTGCACCAAAGGTGCAAAAACACATTATGGGTAGGATGTGAAAAATCACAGCTGTACTGGTCATGAGGTGGTGTGATAAAAAGTCTATTTTGGAAATTTGGGTGAAAATATTGAAAATGACCAGAGTTACACACGTGCCTAGAAACTTTTGAGCGACCCGAGTGTAACTCTGCCATTTTTGGAGTTGTTTCACCAAGTTTTCAACATTTTCTTTTGGGACCCCACCTTATGAAGAGTGCCACTGTCATTTTGTTCACTTATCCCAGGTGATTTCCCAAACAACCGTGCCATTTTGTGCCACAGGTGCGAAAACACATTTCAGGCAGGATGTGAAAATGACAGCTACACTGTTCATAAGGAGGTTTGAAAAATGGCAATGTTGAAATTCTGGAGTGAAATATAAAAAATTGATGGAGTTAGGAGAATGCATAGAAACTACGAATGCACACTCGTAACACTGTAATTTTTGTCACCTGTCACCAGTAGAAAACAGGAAGTTGTTATCCCCTGTACAGACAGTTGGTGAGACCCCATCTGGAGTACTGCATCCAGTTCTGAGACCCCATCTCCGCAAGGACATAGACAGGATTGAGGCAGTCCAGAGGAGGCAGCTAAAATGGTGCAGGGTCTGCAAGAGAAGTCGTATGAGAAGAGACTAAAGGAGCTTAATATGTATACCCTTGAGGAAAGGAGGGAGGATATGATAGAAACATTCAGTACCTCAGTGGAATCAAAAAGTCCAAGAGGGTAGCATCTTTCAGAAAAGAGATGTGCAAGAACAAGGGGACACAATTTGAAGATTTATTTTATTTATTTATTTAGTTTTTGTTGACCGGTAAGTGCACTAGACAAATCCTGCCTATTTTCAGGCACGACCCGGGAGGGGCATACAGATGAATGCCAACTGACCTTGAACCAGATTAAGCTGTTGGTGGTATTTTTAGTGAAAGAGGGAATTTGGCCAGGACACTGGGGAAATTCTACTGTTTTCGATAAGTGCCATAGGATCTTTAACATCCACCTGAACTACCACCAGAACAGGCAGATGGGACCTTGGTTTAACATCTCATCTGAAAGATGGCACCTCAAGTGCAGCACCCTCTCATGCTGCACTACAATGTCAATGCCGAGATATTAACAAGTGCCAGATGTGGGAACTGAACCCACAGCCCTCTGATCTCCTGGCCTCAGAGGCGAGTGTTCTACCTACTGAGTCACTGACACTGTTTTTAGATGGGGGGACAGCTCAGGGGCAATGTGAGGAAGTATTTTTCACAGAGAGGGTGGTGGGTGCATGGAACAGCCTTCCTGAGCAGGTTGTGGAGTCTAAAACTGTGGGAGAGTTCAAGAATGCATGGGACAGACATAAGGCAATTTTGTGGGGGTTAGGAAGAAATAGGCTGTTGGTTAAATAGGATCTGAAGCTTATCCTCTAGGTAGGAAATGGGCAGACTAGGTGGGCCAAGCGGGCCTTATCTGCCGACAAAGTCTTTTTCACCAAATTTGCAACATGGGCTTAGTCTTTCAGAATGGGTGCTGACTCTGCTAAGGTAGCTGCGCTGAGACTCGAGGAGCTTTTCAGCAGGGCCTAACATGCTTTCTTACAAGCAATAATTGGTAAACCATTGCCTTATCGCTGCCTTGTGCTTGTTTTACTGTATTTTTTTCGCAACTGTAATGAATTGATGTGGGTGCTGTTTTTTTTTTTTTTTTTTACTAGCACCTTATCGGTTTAGCACTGTTGTAAGGTCGAGCCCTGTCCAGGTCATCTTGTGCTACAGAGATTTCCGTGGTCTTCCCTGCCCTTTATTTTTCACCACAGGTTGGACAGTCTATTGGTGGGACAGGCCCCATGTGGCGAGAGGTGAAGGAAACTCCACGGGAGCTTTTTCAGGAAAGACTGCAGTTATTGGAGGCCTTTCGTCAGAAGAAATTTGCAGTGTGTGTGAAAAGCAATCTCCAGAGTGAAGGAGAACTGATCGCTATATTCTTGACACACTGAGGTGGTGGTTATCTGAAGCGGAATAGGAAGAATTGCTGAAATTTGGCTTAAAGGGAAGTAATACAGCATTTTCTTTTCACTCTATGGCCCAGATATTCAAACTGCGCCAGGCTGTGGCGTAAGCCTGGGGCAGCTCAACTTTGTTGTGCGGGGTGTGGCCTGGGGCGATATTCAAGCAGACTGCGGCTATGGGCGCAGCAGCTTTTGAGCTGTGCACCTGGCCACCCACTGTGCGTAACAGTGGCACTGTGCATGGCACAGTGGCACTGTGCCAGCACAAGTGGCCAGAGGAGCATGGAGATGCGCTGGCACAAGTGCCATACGCCATGCACAGCACCTGCGATATTCAAAGGAACATGCAAATGGGGCCATAACTTATGCAAGGCACACAGGGGCCATTTTCATCTCGTTACGGCCCCATTTGCATGCCATTAGCATGCAGGTGAGCCGATCCTCGATGACTTGCGATGGCATCCTGCCAGGCAGCAGCCATCGGGGACCGATGCCCCTGCAGCCCGATCGTGGGCATTCCTGTAATATAAAAAAAGTCCAATATCCCTGGTGTCCAGTGGACAGCACTGAGCCTGATCACAGGCATCTGTAATAGAACCCCCCAAGTCCAATATCCCTGGTGGTCCAGTGGACCGATCAGGGCATCAGTACCACATCAAATACCCTACTACCCTGGTGGTCTAGTGTCCCCCACCCCACCTGCCCACTGGGCCCTACCACCCCTCCCCTCGTCAGCCAGCAGCACCCACCGCCTGCCGCCCCGCCCCACCGCCCGCCCGACTGACAGTGCAGTAGGACTGTCGCCCATTGGTTCGCAGCATGAGCCAATGGGCATGCATATACCGCATTACTCAGTCCAGATATGTGAATTAATTAATTAATCATTCATTCATTCACATATCTGGATTGAATAGTACGATGGTTGCATGCCCATTGGCTCATGCTAGAACCACGGGCGCAGTCTACCGCGAAGCGTCAGTCTGGGCGGCAGGTGGTGGGTGCCGCCGCCCGCCAGTTGACAGGGGAGGAGGCGTGGGGCTCAGTGGGCGGTGGGGTGAAGGGTACACTAGACCAACAGGGTAGTAGGGTATTTGATGTGGTACTGATGCCCGTGATCGGCAGCGATCGGTCCACTGGATCACCAGGGATATTGGACTTGGGGGGTTCTATTACAGATGCCCGCGATCGTGTCTCAGTGCGGTCCACTGGACCACCAGGGATATTGGACTTGGGGAGTTACGACATGGATGCCCACCATGGGGCATGGGGGCACCGCCAGGCGCGCAGGAACTCGGTGGCCACCCACAGGTGGCAGCTGCTGCGTTGCACCCGCAATGTGGCAGCTCACCTGTGGGTGGCTATCACTTCCTTTTTCCTGGCGTAACTCTGTGCAGGCGCAGGTATGGGTTGCGCATGCATGACTCTGCACATCCTGGGCTGAATATCGGGCTGTGCAGGTTATGCATGGGCATGCCCCCTACCTGTGCCTGCATACATTACTGATGCCCCTCCGAGCGATTCGGGTTGTACGCTTTTCCTTTTGAATATTGCGCGGGTGCATCAGTGGGTTGTGCATGGCGCAACACTGTTGCGCCATCGCGCAATCCATTTGAATATCTGGGCCCATGTTTCAGCAAAAGGGAGATGGGGCAAGAATTTTTGGCTGAGTCAGTTGATTGAGCCATTTCTTCCCGTTCCAAAGTACTAAGTTCACTTATTCTATGTACTATTGAGCAATTGTATTTTTTCCTTTTTATTATTTTAAGTTTGTAGTAAGATTTTTAGTTTTAAATTTGAATCACTGGTGCTTTCTGTTTGGCTGGCCCTTGCGTGACCTCTCTGTTAAAAGGCGCATGTGCAGCGCGTCATTCATCGAACATTCATTCAGGCCTACCCATTTCAAGAGCTGTGGTGTCTCCCTTTTAAGAAGACATTTGGCAAGCTTATAGTGAGACCAGTGTTGGACTTGTGTATTTTGGTGTTCCGATCTTGTATTTATAAGTCCGTGTTCATGTCTCAGGAAAAACATCTTGCCTAAAGTTCTTCTGTCGCCATCCGCTGATTCCTTTAAACACTGCTTTACCATGACTCTGTAAGTGTTTTATTCTATGTTGTTACTATCTAACATTCAATGCTATTTATCTTTAATATTATAGTTTTAACTGCTGTTTTCTTTTAGGTATGCTGACAAAGTTTATTACTCTTGCTAACTGTATTATCTGTAATTTGTCCCCAGCTATTTTTGGCTTCTATCTGGTGCTGGTTGGATTTAAAATGTTGCTCAGAATCTGGAACAATATTGAGACTATTAAATTAAAGAGTTCCTTCAAACACAAGTACAGAACTATTTGTTTCCTAAGGGCTACAGTGGAATTATAAATTCAGATCCTGAGCTCTGAGAACACAAACTGATTTTAAGGTGACGCTTAAGAGTTTTAGATGACTTTGCTACTGTCTGCACACAGTGGTTCCTTTCCTAAATGAACACGGATTCAGAAAATTCTTTAATCCACAGATGTGGAATTGAGAATATCAGAGATCTCAGGAAGCCTGAACTTTCCCCATAACTTGTTACTGAAAAACTACGGACCAATTTTCTGCCTGCTAAAGTCTTTCTGGGACTGATTTTACTGTTTCGAGATTATCTCTGTGTCAGTTAAAGTTATTTTTGTTAATGCAGTATGGTTATCACTAGGTTACAGAGGCAGCAAAGCAATGATATGTCTCCTTTGCAAAAATTGATGATTAGTAGTAAAAGGTGGTGGCAGGCAAACAAAATTACTGAACATCTACTGACACAAGGTAATATGACATCAACTCTACACAAAGGCTCCCTCAGCAATTAGATATGTCGCAAAGAAAAGATAAGCAGGTAGAAGAAATTAATACTATTATTTACGGTGTAGGCAGTTCTGATTTTATATCCAGTGTTTCCCTTAATGCACAAGTGGCTGGCCAATCTCAAACCATCGAGAGTGGTATTGATATAGATAAACACCCTCAGGTACTGGATCGCTCTACTAATTTAAACTCTAGTATCACAAGAGATGTGGCAGGAAACATAAGAAATATGAGTAATCATTCTTTGATATCAGACATGGAAAAATTGCCAAAATTATGGAATTCACAAGAAAGTGGTCAATAAGAGTCCTCAATATAAATGTAGAAAATGATTCCAGTTTTAAAAATAACTTGAATTAGAAGAAGCGATCCAGGATCTGCAGACAACAATTGAGGGCTTAAAACAAATTGAAGCCAAATCTAATCAGTCTCAAATTAGATTCTGTGGCAACTGTGGAGCTCAACAAAGAGATGATAAGGTCATATTAAGACAAAAGACCAAATACAGACCATTATGTACAGATGATGATATGGGTGACTTGTTAACTGATCCCTATCATGAACATCTAGCTATAATGGAGCAACTAGTGATAAATAAAAACATTATGGAAGCCCTACGAGAGAAGTAGCTTATAACAGAGCAAGATTAGATTCTCCCAGTAAAAGGAACAATTGGAAGGGGTGATCATTTGCCAGAATTAGCACAGCACCAAGCAAGTACAGAACTGAGACCAGACTTTAGTATTGTTGAATTTTCTGACTCACTGATGCTAATTATAGTCAGAAAACAATAATACTAAGAAAGGAGAAGAAAAAAAAAAGAGCTAAAACTGTGCAACATCAAAGTTTAGAAAAACATTTAGTAACAAGGTAGAAATATTAGAAATACAATGTATTAGGACAGAGGAAAGCTGTAAGGAAAGTTTGTCTGAAATAGAAAATGTAGTGGCAGAGAACTGTGTAGGTAATTCTGTGGCTGAAGGATGTACAAACAAAACGCATGATTTTCTCTGATGAAACGATTGGATAATTTGGAACAAGAAATAGTTAAACTGAACCAACAATTTGGTATTCCTTGGGATAATTGTGAAAGTGATATAGAAAACAACACATTCAACCAACTATAAAAGAGTCAGAACTAATGAGGTAAAACAAAATTAGTCTGGAGAACCATCCAAAGATTGGGTGGATGTGTACCCCTCATTAGAATACATGGACCTGTAAACTGGGAAATTTTGACCCTTGTTAATTATGAAATATAACTCCTGGACTATTTAAATAAAGAGCTAGATACCCATATAGCAGAGGATGACATTATAGAGATTAAGAACATCCCTATACCAGCTGCTACATTGGTTGATGTATTATTTGTCTCACCAAGGGTGGCTAATTATGTATGGGTAAATAACTGGCTAATCCAAGATAAGGAGGTGACCCTGACCTTCCCTAATAAGATGCTATTTAACAAAGACATGGAAGGAAACAAGGATGTACAAAATAACTCTATGACATTAAGTTTGTTTGGAAAGAGCCCCTTAGGCAATGAGAATGATTACATACTGACTAAGGCTATCACGGATCTTATGACAAATTTCTTGCATATACCTGTAGATGATTTGGGTTCTATCACAGCTAGACATACTTTGACAATCACCAATTTAATAGTCAAATTGATCTAGACGTGACTAATGTAAAGTTGGTGGATTGTATTCTTAACAGGATAGACAAGCTGGCTAATTTGGTATTATATATCATTATTTCAAAAAAATAACTGTGCAAAACTTAGGTGCTAAGGGATCAGAAAGAGAGGAGATGTTATTAACTGACAGGCTAAGAACTCTGGCTGGATACAATGAGGATTGACTTAGCCTTGATCAGAATGTTGATCATAGAAGAGATTTAAGGCAAACAAGTGACGTAACTTTCTTTTCCTAGAATATAGCTGCATGGACAAATAAGTTAGCTGATAATGATTTTAAGCGATTCTGCTTGATTACGATGTATTATGTCTACAGGAAACATGGCATACCACTAATGATATAATTGAACTTAATGGTTTTGAAGTGTTTCATAGTACAGGTATGAGGCTAACCAAGTTTAGTAGATGTTCAGGAGGGTGTAACAACATTTGTGAAAATAGGGATCTTTCAAGAAGTGAAGGTTGGAAAATCTCTTATAATTTTACAGTGGTTTTGATTAAAATGTGTTACAAGAGATTGCAATTGTCAAGTGTTATGTGCCTCCAGACAATTCTAATTTTTATTCGCCTCAAATTGGATAGAACTTACATGTGTATTATTAGACTTTAACGCTGAACTCTCCTATGGTAGATATCATGTTTATGGGAGATTTTAATGCACAAATAGGTCCTTATGATGGTTTGGTGGACAATCCAAGATATATTTACACAGGAGAGCGGGGAAATTGCCAATTAGAAATTCCAGAGATATAAGATTAAATAAATCTGGTAAATTAATTATTGATTTACTGAAGGATTTTAACATATATTCACTAAATGGAAGGTACCACGGAGATAGGGAGGGTGAATTTACCCATATTTCCACTAGAGGGTCATCTATTGTGGACTATGTCTTTTGGAACAGCTCATTCTCTTACTGGGGTAATTTGAATATATTTATGAAAGGGATAGTGATCATTTCCCACTTATACTAGAAATGTTAAACCAAAGCATTGATCATACCAGAAATATCCCGGATACAGTAATATTCACAGAAATAAGGCGTCAAAAAATTATTTGGGATCAAAACTCACATAATGAGATACTGCCTATTTTAATGAGCTCTGTTTTGACAAGGAATTACTGTCCTTGCAGGATATAGATCATGCCTCTTTGATGTTTGAACTAAATAATTTAAATGAAGAAATTAGATCTAAACTAGAAAAGCCTATTAAAGATCGAAGTAGGTTGAATAACAGTACATAGTTAACAAAGAATGTCAGACAAAGAAAAGCCTCATTAGAAGACTATATATGAACTTCAGGAAAGAAGGCAATAGATATATATTAAAACAAATAAATAAATAATTAAAAAAGCAATATAAGAATCTTCTAGTGGAAACAAAGGCCTACATTAATACTCAATGACAACTCATGTTACAGGCAGTGTCAAGTAAAGATTCCAAACTGTTCTGGACCCTGGTAGTGAAGGGTACAGATAAATATAAAAAGCTGAAATTGATATGTATATATCTGAGGATAAGTGGTTGAAACATTTCTCTGATGTCTTCTTTGACCCTGCAGTACAGAGTGAGATTAATCGAGCCATGGAATTTTTACTACCTTCACCCTTATAACTCTGGATGAGGTTTATTTGGCTATTCACTCTCTGAAAAAACATAAAGCAGCTGGACCAGACAGTATTCTCGCTGAGGTATATCTTCTGGACCCTAAACTTCGGGGTATATTCTTAACTATTTTTTCAGTAAATGTATAACAGTTAGTACATCCTCGAAGTCCTGGAAAGGAGATAACTTGATCGATACATAAAAAGGAGATCTGTATAATCCAGCCATGTACAGACCGATCAGTCTATTGGATGTTAATTTAAACATTTTCAGTAGAATACTTCTACAGAGATTAAATGCTGAGAGAAGTAGAATGGGTGGACTGTCCAATTATCAAGCAGGTTTAGGTCTAACTATTCCACATGTGATAATATATTTGTATTGAGACACATTATTGAAAGATATGTGGTAATCAGGAAACAGAAGGTTTTGCTGCTTTAATAGATTATTCCTCAGCATTTGATTATATCTCAAGAAATATTCTCTGGACATTATTAATAGACAGGGTATCAATTACATACTTGTTTTAATTATTATGAATTGTATACAGATACTTGGGCCACAATAAGACTTGGATATAAAGGACATTTATCAGCACCATTTAACATTAATAGAGGTGTGAGACAGGGCTGTGTTCTGCCCCCCTCCTAGTCTCCTGATCTTAGATAAGATGTTAACAGAAATTGACATACCAAATACAGACTAGCAAAAATTAAATCTACTGTATGTTCAATTTTGGCTTATGCAGATGATATTGTTCTGATGTCACTGACCCAAAAGGCTTACAGAATAAGATGAACTATATACAGCAGAGGTCTGCTGAATTAAAATTAAAAATTAATTTAAATAAGACAAAAATAGTTATTTTTGATAATAAAAACAAACAGATGGCACTTGGCACCTGGGTAAGGAGAAAATAAAGTAGTTGAAAATATCTTTACCTAGGAATTATGTTTCAAGGTAACAATTGATGGACTGCCCATAACAAGTTTATCTCAGAAAACTGAAGAATACTCCAGCAGGGCTGGTCAGATTTAATATGAAGTTCGGGTGAATGACTGTCAAACCTCTTACTGAGGTCATTAAAGCAAAATTTGAAGCAAAGTTATTATATGGGGCTAAAGTACGGCATATTGAAAAAATAAATACAATCATGTCTCCAGTATTTAAGTTACTTCACACTATTTTGACATTGGGCCATTCTTGCCCAGAAGCTTATATAAGATCTGAACTTGGTTTCTCAAATATCAAAGTGGCCATAGAAACTAGGAAGGTTAATTATTGGCTGAGATTAACAAAATTAACAATGAATACATTTGCTAAGCAATGTTTAAAAAAAGGAAGACGGGTCTACAGCTGGGTATAAAGATGGACTATAGTATACAGCCCTTGAGTCCTATTGGAAAAAGTATAAACTTGAGAACCTAAAAAACTGTAGATAAGGTATCACACAAAGTTATAAATATAAAAATATGTAACTAATAAAATAAATAACTTCTGGAACTATCAAGATTTACAACTAATATCCAAATCGAAATACTCAAAATGGTTCGCTCAAAACAACCTCTCTTTGGATTTAAATCACATTTGGAAATTATATCAGATCCTAAATTAAGGTCCCTGTTCTCTAACTATAGATTTGAACAATTTCAAGTAATGTTCTTCTTTATAGCTATGGAAAGGAGGGTATCTTATCAGGAAATTGTGACTGTACTCATGGTGGTATTGAAGATCTAGAGCATGTATTGTGGTACTGCACTTGGTATGACAAACATAGAGTATATTGGTTGTCACCATTTATAAATAATATCTATATGATAGACAAGGCTACCTTGACTAATATATCGATGAACACTGAAGATGCATGGACTATCATAAGGATTGCAAAATATTTCTCTGTTATAAACAGGATTAAGAATACAATCAAAATTATATAGTAATTAAGTGTGCAATAGTTGAGTACTATTATAAAAGTACTATCTGATAGGATGTTTTATATTTTTATGATTGTGTGAACATGAGAACCTACTAGTGCAATAACTTATGATGTTTAGGGATCGTAAATTATATATTCTTGATTGTAACAGCTTTTTAGCTAAACAATAAAATATTGATTGACTCTTTGATTGACATGGGCTTTTTTGGGACCCCATCTCATGAACACCATCACTGTAATTTCAGTTACTAAGTCCCAAAAGGTGATTACATGCAGCAACACGTGAAATCACCTTCGGGACAAAGTAATGAAATGACAGTGACAATGAGGTGAGCCCAAAGAACCCCATGTTGAAAATATCGGTCCAAAATTCCTAAAAATGGTTGAGATATCAGCCTAAGTTGAAAACCCCATTGACTGCCATTATATGGTGCTTACCTTTGATTCTTCAGTTTGCTGGTTGGCTTTGAAGAGTGCAGACATGTCCCGGTCCTCAGAAGATGACAGCACTGACCTCCGGAGGTAAGTATAGGGTAGTGGGGCCCAGTGGGCTTTACCCGGTTACCAAAAGACTAAAATAAAAAAATAAAGCAACCAATGTTTACAAGCAAAAGGATCCAGAAAGGGCTGACAACACTAAAAATGGATAAGGACCTGGGACCAGATGGACTGCATCTCAGGTTTCTCAGGAAGCTGGCAGTAGAAATGGCTAAATCCCTGGTAGGTTTATTCAACAGCTCTCTAAGGATGGGGTACTTCAAAGGACTGGAGGCTGTCAGTCTTACTTCTATTGTAGGGAAGCTGATGGGAGTTAGTGGTCAAAGAGGACCTTGTGGACTACTTGGAGAGCAATGGGCTGCAGGATGGTAAACATCATGGATTCATGGGAGGGAGGTGTTGTTAGACTAACCTGATAGTTTTCTTTGACTGGGTGATGAAGGACTTGAACAGGGGTCATGCTGTGGATTTGCTCTAGTTTGACTTCAGCAAGACCTTCAACTTGGTTTCTCAAAGATGCTTACAGAAGAAGAAGGAGGATCTGCGTGTGGCTAAGCTTATAATAAAATGGCTAGGTAACAAGCTAAAGGGGAGGCAGCAGAGGGTTGTAATTAACAAAGTCAAGTCAACAGAGATGGAGGTCATGAGAGAGCTGTTCTGGGACTGGTCTTCATCAATGTGTTCATTAGTGACATTGGTGAGGGTATCTGGGCAGGCTATGCCTCTTCACAAATGACACTAAGCTCTGTGGAAAAGTGGATAGTGATGAGGGAATCAGGGAAATACAGAGTGATGTATGAAAGCTAGAGGGGTGGTCTAAGGTGTGGCAATTGACATTCAATGCCAAAAAGTACAAGGTAATGCATCTAGGGAACAAGAACCCCAGAACAGAGTACTCGATGGGTGGAGTGAGACTTAGCACTATGGCTGAAGAATGAGACCCTGGAGTTATCTTCAGTCACTGTCTCAAGCAGTCACTCTCTCAAACAATTGAGTTAGTGCAACAAGACATACAGCAAAGCAAGTAGGATGCTGGGATTTATTGGGAGGGTACTGATACCAGAAGGAAGAGGCAATACTTCTGGAGCCCAACAGAGTCCTGACATGCAACTGCCCAACAGCCGATATATCAACACTATCTTCCCAACATTAAACTGTCTGACAGGTGTGTGGTCCCCATATGGGACTGCTTGACCAGTGCAAGTCTTAGCGACCTGGAATTGGTTATAGTTAATCTTGGGGTGCTGGGATTTTGTGGTTGTTTGCTTGTCGGATTTTAATGTTTGGATGTTGTTGGTCTACTGTTTGTTGGAGTCTGTAGTGGGTACATACTTCTCCTATATAGATCCTTAGTGAGGCCACACCTGGAGTACTGCATCCAGTTCTGGAGTTTTCACCTGAGAAAGGATAGAGATAGGCTGGAGACAGTGCAGCACAGGGTAACAAAACTTATTCAGGGTCAACAGTGCAGATCCTATGAGGGGCGCCTCAAGGCACTGAACATGTACTTGCTAGAGACCAAAAGGCAGAGGGAGATATGACACGAGACCTTCAAGTTCCTAAAAGGAATTAATAAGCTGAAATGCAGGGAAATATTTAGCTTGAATACTATTTCATGGTCACATGGATATGAATGGAAACTGACAGGAAGGAGGCTCAGAAAGGACATGAGGAAGTATTATTTCACAAAAGAGGTGGTGGAGTCATGGAACAGCCTGCCTGCTGAAGTGGTGGGGGCTAAAATGTTGGTGGGTTCAAGCATGGTTGGGATGGAATTAAGGGTACAGTAGTTGCTTGGGGTGGCAGAATCTGGGAAGGAATGGGAGGAAAGATGGGGAGGCTAAGACCCTAGAGGACACTAGGTCCCAGGGCTAAATAGGGAACTCGGATAGACTGGATGGACTGTTGGTCTTTTTCTGCCGTCATTGTCTATATGCTCTATATTGCTTGCAATAGTGATACCCTTGAGCCTGGTCTATCTTTTAAATACCTGGGTATTACCTTTGATACATTACTTCTCTTGAAACATGTCACCCTTCTTACAAAACTATAAACCAAAAGCTTGGTATGCTTTATCGTATCAGTTCATTACTCACATCTGCTCTCGCCATAAGATCACAGCTGCCTCACTTATTCCTCCTTACCTATTGTTCACCTCTTCTGCTCGCAGCCAACTCAACAGTCCTATCCCACCTTAAACAGGCCTATCACAGGGTGGGTAGATTCGCCCTGGGGGTCAATGCCCGTTATCACCACTGTGATGTCCTTTCTTCCTTGGGTTGGTTAACCTATGAATCCAAACTCTGTCTTGCCACCCTTTGCCTGATGCACAAGCTGGTCCATAAATACATTCCTCTTTGCCTTAGTGAGTTTGTTCAGCTGCAACCTCAGCGAGCCCTTAGGTCCACCTCCTTACCCTGCTTGTTATGCCCAAACCGTTGCTAACAGTGGCCCATAGATCATTTGCCTACTTTATTATCCATGCCTGGAACTCCCTGCCTCACGCTCTTCTCTCCTGCTCTTCCTTCCCCAAATTTAAATCCTCATTACTATCCCACTTTACTGCCTCTTCTCTTTGTGCCTGCTCCAGATAACTTACATCTACTTCCTAACTGTATAAATATCTCCCTCAGTGTTAGACCATTGCTCCAGATGAATTTCATCTACTTCCTAACTGTAGACCATTGCTCTTCTAACCTATTTTCTGAAGTTACCCTTCCCTGACTGAATCTTCCTACGCTATTCTAAGCATTGCCTTGCCCTTACTGCTATTTGCACTATGCTATTTGGAATGCTGTCTGTGTCAGCCATTGTACAAACAACTTTTATGTTTGCGTTTTGTATTCTTGTGTAACATATGTGATATATTTTGTTAATCATTTGTTCTAGATATTCTTGTAACCTAAGCTAATGTATCCTGCTCTCTCTCTGTTAATGCCACTGTATTTTGTGTACCACTCTTCTTGTGTTGCTCTTGTAAAGAGACTGCATTGTCTCAGTGGGCGTACCCGACTGCCAAAATTCAGTAAATAATATATTTCTACATCGACATGCAAAGTGGAAAGTTGGGAAGCTGATAAAACTTTAATAATGGAGAGGCTAATGGGCTTCCTGGAGAAGCACAGGGGTATCGTGGCAGACAAACCATGTCAACTTATCTGATTGAGTGATAAAGGTGTTGGACAAGGGGCCATGCTGTACCTTAACTTCAGCAAAGCTTTGACTCTGTTCCACATGGTTAATTACCTGGGGATAAAAATGGATGAGAAATTGCTGGGTGACTGAAACCAAAGGGTGATAATGCTCGCAGTCTGGGAAACAAGATCCCAGACCTGCAGGCAACAATGACAGAGGCTAAACTGGACATAGCAGCAATTAGCGAGACGTGGTTTACCAGTAACCATACTTGGGAGACTTCAGTACCTGGCTATGTACTGTTCAGAAGAGACAGAGTTGCAAAAGGGGGGGTGGAGTGGCCCTGTATGTCAATGAAAATATCAAAGCTACAGGATTTCAGAATACACATAAGGAGCCAGAAGAACTGTGTGTCACCCTGGAAACAGGAAATGGGACAGCCATAAGAACTGGGGTTGTCTACAGGCCCCAGACCAGGGGAGAACATAGACACATTACTGTTAGAATATATACAAAACATGACAGCTCAAGGGAGGTTCTGATTATGGGAGACTTCAACATGTCAGATACAGATTGGTCAATACCAGCAGGAACATCTGCCAGAACTAGACACATGGTGGATTCCTGCAGGGAGGGCCTCAAACAACTGGTACAACAACCAACAAGAGACAGGGCTATCCTAGATCTAGTACTGACTAACAAGGAAAGGATCAAAGATCTCCAGGTAGAAGGTCACTTGGGGGCCAGTGACCATCACATGGTATGGTTCAGTTTGGCCACTACAATGAAATCATCCCATTCAAAGGCAAAATATGGGACTTCAGAGGAGCTGACTTTGATAAGATGGCCAACAGAGTTAAGCTAGCCCTGGCAAAAGAAATACAGGTGAGGGTGTACAGGCAAAGTGGGCAAGCATCAAGGATGCAATACTTGAAGCAACATCCCATTGTGCTAGAGAGAAAAGGAAGTGCAGAAGAAGGAAACCATTTTGGTTCTCAAAACAGTAGCAGAAAGGTCAGAACCAAAAGGCTGGCCTTCAGGAAATATAAGGAATGCAGCGGGATGAAGATAGAGAGGCATACCAAACTTCCCTAAGGAAGCAGGGAAGGCAGTAAGGCAGGCAAAGACCCAAACCAAGGAAACACTAGCACAGACAGTAAAGAAGGTGACAAGACTTTCTATAGATACATTAGTGAAAGAAGAAAGTTCAGAGGGGCATTGCTAACATCAAAGGAGATAAAGGGGTGTGAGGAGGATCATGTAAAAGCAACTATCCTAAATAAAGACTTCTGCTCAGTATTTACTGAACAGAAGGTAGGGTAGAGCCCACAGCTCAGCACCATGGACACAGGGGAGGAGGTCGACTAGTCCCTTCAAAAAGAAAGGGTCCTACAAAGGCTCGATAAGCTCAGGGTGGACAAGGCAATAGGACCTGATGGCATACATCCCAGGGTACTAAAGTAGCTAAGGGTGGAACTAGCAGAGCCATTATCAGAACTGTTTAGTGAGTCTCTGAGCACAGGAGAGGTCCTAGAAGACTGGAGAAGGGCTCATGTGATCCCGCTCCACAAGAGTGGTAGCAGGGAGGAGGTGGGGAACTACAGACCAGTCAGTCTTACCTTAGTAGTAGGCACTCCTTAAGGAAAGGATAGTGCAACACCTGGAATCCATAGAGCACAGGATCCAAGACAGCTTGGGCTTACAAAGGAAGGTCCTGTCAAACTAATCTCATAGATTTCTTTGACTGGGTAACCAGAGTGGTGGACCAGGGGAGCAGTTGATGCTACCCTTGACTTCAGCAAAGCTTGATACTGTTCCACATAGAAGATTATTAATAAGCTGGGTAGGCTTGAGGTGGGTCAGACGTTGGTCAACTGGTGGCAAACTGGTTGACTGGCAGAAAACAGAGAGTGCTGGTAAATGGTATACAATCAGAAGAGATGCAAGTCACAAGTGGGGTACCTCAGGGATCAGTCCTGGGGCCAGTCCTCTTCAATATCTTCATCAGTGACATTGCAGATGGACTGAAGGGTAAGGTTTGTCTGTTTGTAGATGACACCAAGATCTGCAACAGAGTAGATGATCCAGATGGGGTGGGCAGAATGAGAAGAGATCTGGATAAACTAGCAAAATGGTCGGAAGAGTGGCAACTGGGGTTTAATGCAAAGAAGTGCAAAATCATGCACATAGGGAAGAGAAACCCTGAAGCCACCTATAGGCTGAGAGGGAGTTGCTGGCAGTCACAAGGGAAGAAAGAGACTTGGGCATCATCATCACAGATGACCTGAAATCATCCAAGCAGACCACTAAAGAAGTAGGTAAGGCTAGGGAAGTTAGGTGTATTAGTAGGGGTATCACAAGTCAGAGAGGAGGTAGTAATCCCTCTTTACAAGACACTAGGTTGGGCCCCATGCATGCAGTACTGGAGGCCACACCTTCACAAGGACATTAACCAAATTGAGGCAGTCCAGAGAAGGCAACCAAAATGGTGCAGGGACTGCATCAGAAAATATATGAGGAGAGATTAACGGAGCTCAATATGTATACCCTAGAGCAAAGGAGGGAGAGGTGATATGATCGAAACATTCAAACACCTTAAGGGCATTAACAAGGTGAAAGAGTCTAACATGTTTCAATATAAGAAAACAGCAGGACAAGAGGACACAGCATGAAATTAGAGGGAGGCCGATTAAGGGTAATGTGAGAAGTTCTTTTTCACAGAAAGGGTGGTGGATGCATGGAATGACCTACCTCAGGAAGTGGTGGATATGAATACAGTGCAGGGCTTCAAACAGGCATGGGATAGGCATAATGCAGCAATACAGATGAGTATGAATAGATAGGACATTGACAGAGCAAAGGCCGATGGCACATCTGTAAGGTAGAAAAAGAAATGGGCAGACTGGATGGGCCTTGTGGTCCTTATCTGCCATCACCTTCTATGTTTCTAAGGTTAATTTTCCCTCCTTTTGTTTGTACCATGCCCTCAGTACTCACAGGTGACAGACTTTCCTCTGTGATGATTACATGTTTTGACTTCTTTGTACTCTCTGTGCAAACCCTGTTCACTGGTTTGACCTCTGTACACCATGTAATTACATTGTAAATCTCAATGATTTTGTGGTGTTGCCTGTTTACTGTAATCTCACTTGTTTATGATGTGTTGATCATGTTCTGTAACTCTCCCGGGTTGTGCCTGAAAAAGACAATCGTTGTTTAGCGGCACCTAATCAACAAAACTAAATAAATAAAATAAATTAATGAAGAATACTCTGAGGTTGGGGAAGTTACCAAGGAGATGACCACAGGGATCTGTCCTGGGAGTCATCCTCTTCAACATCTTCATCTGCAATATTAGAGTGGGGATTCAGGGAAAGAGCTGCCCATTTTCAGATGACACGAAGATCTGTGGAAGGAAGAGAAGATACTGAAAAAGGGTATGGAGTATACAGGATAAGTTGGAGAGATTGTAAAAATGGTCCAGGTTATGGCAATTAAAACTGAATGCCAAAAAGTGTGAGATGATGCACATAGAAGCAAAAATCTGAAAACAGAATGGTGGGGGTGACAGTGGATAGTAACATATGGGCATGTGAAAAATGCCAGTAGAAACAGGCCATAACGGTCTATCAAGACTGCCCATGTGTGCAGCACACAGTTTATTTTATTGTAGCTGCCCCACCCATTTCCACCCCATAGTTATCATTTCCACCCCTTTCCCCTCCCACAAATGTGACCCTCCTTTAACCCTCTCCTGCCCCTCTTAACACTGCCCACAGTTTTCTGTGAGATCACCTCCTCCAGCAATTCGTTCCACCTGACACCACCTTTCTGTGAAATAGTGCCTCCTCATATCCCTTCTAAATCCCCACCCACTAAACTGGGTCAGGAATTGGCTGTGTGGTAGGACACAAAGGGTGGTAGTGAATGGAGCTCAGTCTGTTGAGAGGAGGTGGCCAGTAGGGTGCCTTAGGGGTCATGCTAGGCCCAGTACTCTTTAAGGTCTTTATAAGTGACATTGTGGAGGGGTTGGGGGAAGTGTGCCTCTTGCAGACGACACCAAGATCTGCAATAGGCTCAACACATGGGGGAATGAGAAGGGACCTGGGTTTGCAGGAATGATCAAATTTATGGCAGCTGTAATTCAATGCAAACAAGTGCAAAATGATGCAACTGGGAGATGGGAGCCCAAGGTTGGAGTACTCAATGGGGGAGGTCCTGTCGTTAACCAAGCAGGAGAGCGATCTAGGGATAATTATATCTGAGGAAGACCTAAAGGTGGCTGGTCAATGTGAGAAGGCAGTTAGCATGGCCAGCAGGATGCAGGGTGCATAGGGAGAGGTATCACCAGCAGAAAAGGGAGGTGGTGATTCCATATACAGATCATTGGCAAGACCTCACCTTGAGTACAGTGTTCAGTTTTGAAGGTCACATCTCAGGAAGGACACAGACAAAGTAAAGATAGTCCATTTAATTCATCCTTCACAGACCTTAACCATATTATGCCCCAAATTTCTTTGAACCACCCAGCACAGCTCTCAGTCCACCAAATCAGAAGAGGCCTTGCCTAACCCATGTTTCTACTTTAAAACCTATCTCAGAAAGCAAGGCCAATACACACCCACTTAAAGTTCTAGGAAGAACTAGGACAAGCAGTGATTCCCTCGACCTGAAACTTCTTATCCTAACCCTAGATGAAGTCCTATCCCCTCACCAAGCTTTTCAATCACTACCTCCTACTTTCACAATTCTCTCAGATCTGAAATCCGCTCTGATTACACCAGTTTTAAGAGTGGGGACAGATTACTACCTGGAAATTATAGGCCAATATCTATTCTTCCCGTTGTCAAAAGCACTTGAAAGGATTGTTGCCGACCAGTTTCTGGAGTACTGGAAAAATACAACCTACAATGTGTCCAACAAAATGGTTTTCGGAAGGGCACAGCACATCTATGGCCCTACTGGAATTCACAGGTTTCATTCACCATACTCTTGATCAGGGTCAGCTTGTTGGCGCAACCTTTATTGACCTGTCTAAAGCATCTGACATGGTCAATCGCCATTTTCTCACACATCAACTTGGGCTTGGTATACCTTCAGATACCCTAAAGTGGTCCACCAGCATCTAGCAAACCGCACACAGTAGGTGAGAATAGGGTCTACCCTTTCTGCTAAACTGCCTGTCTGCTCTGGGGTTTCTCAAGGATCGATACTGGGACCCCTTCTTTTTAGCACCTTTTTCAATAATCTTCCAGCATCCTGTTCCAAACCAGTACTCCTCTACCGATGATGCGGTTATTTTCTCAAGACTGCTGACCCTACCCTCCTTCAGTCTCAACTTGAAAAGTTTTACTGAAGTTGAGTCCTGGTTCACCTCTCATAAGTTGGTGGTTAACTGCAAAAAACAAAGGTCATGCTCTTCCATGGTACCCACAGCAAGTGTAAAGCCAAAGAACTGGTGATTAAAAACAACGGGTGTAGTCCTTGATCAGACTCAATCTTTTAAATAAATAGCAGTTACTCTGGACAATGCACGCTCCTACTCCCACCATGTTAAGAATGTTGCCAAGGCAGTTAACATTTGCCTAAGCCTTCCACACAGACACAAACACTGCCTTACTACCGAAGTCCTCAGACTGGCTATCAAAGTTCAATTGTGTCTATTATTGACTATGGTTTGGTCATTTATGGTACCGCCATGGACACAACCCTATGGTGGCTCACCACAGCTCTGAATAAGGCATGCCATCTACTAACTGGTGCAGCATATCGTACTCACACTTGTGACTTTTATGGACAAGCAAACTGGCTTCAACTCCAGGCTCACATTGAATATCAAGCCTGCCTTCTGGTTAAGGCAGCACTTGGTCTCCTACCAACAGGTTCCCTTCAGCTTTTCAGTCCCTTCTGGGGCACTCATAACACATGGAGTTCTGTGAGACAAACATTTACTGTCCTCGCTGTGAACCTCGTTCCGACAGCGATCCATTGCAGTTAGTGCTGCTAATTTATTTAATTCCCTTTCTCCTGAGATTGCGATGACTGCAACCTTGGGACCATTTAAGCGGAAGTTGCATCTATTCCTAGTTTCCAGAGCATCTTATGACTGCTATACCTAATCTTTGCAGACAGCTAAATACATTGGGATCTCCCTCTTTTACCATTTGCCACTGTATAGCCCTACCCTGTTGCTGCGCTATTCCATTTACAGCACATTCCTTCATTCATCCCTTTCCTATCCCACTCCTGCCCTCTTTTCATCCTGCCTCATCCCTTCCTCTACCCCTCCACTCCCCTCCCTCCCTCCCTCTGTTTCCTCACCTTGTTCTCTCCCTCTACCCCCGTGGTTTTTCCTACATAAGCTACATTTTGGCAGCTCCCTCCTTGCTCTTATTTTGCTCCTTCCACCCCTCAATTCACCCCCTGTCCTTCTCTCCTTGTAATCCCTTCCACCCCTCTTCAGACAAGGCCACTTGCTGCACTTGACACAATATTTATCTTGCCATATTATTCTTTTGTTTATCTGCGGTCCTCATGTTGTACTACTTACTGAAACCATTGTAATTTGTTATTCTTGGGACTTGACATGGAACCTCTGTAAAAGAGCCCTTGGCTCAAAGATCTTTCCGATTTGTTAAATAAATAAAAATAAATAAAAGAAGGGCTACAAAATGGTACAGAAGCTGCATCTGAAGTCATATGAGGATAGGCTGAAAGAACTCAAAATGTACTTTCTGGAGCTAAGGAGGGAAAGGGGGACTTGATAGAGACAGCTCAAATACCTTAAGGGGATAAATAAGGTGCAGGAGTAGTAACTTCAGAACAGACAGGAACTAGGGACTTGATTTGAAGTTGAAAGGAGGTAGAATCGGGCAATGTGAGGAAGCACTTCTTCTACGGAAAGGGTGGTGGATGCTTGGAACAGCATCCCCAGGGCTGGTGGGGGCAAAATAATGGAGGAATTCAAACATGCTTGGGACACACAAGGGGATCCTAGAGACAGGGAGGAGAGGAAAGCCACAGATCATCTATAGTCTGCAATGTACTTTAGCGATAGGAAAAATGGGCATACTAGATGGGTCTGGGGTCCTTAACTGACGACAAATTCTATGTATTTATGTATATGTAACTTCAGACTATGTCCTTGTAGATCCCTCCTTTTAAACTTGAAAATGCCTCTGCTCTAATCTTATTCATACCTTGGCCCAGATATTCAAAAGAGTTGAGCCAAGTGCAATAGGGTTGTGCTCAGCAAGTCCGAATTGCACCATTCTGTGATATTCAGCAGGAGGCAGCTGCGCACCGAAAACATGCTGAGCAACAGCGCAATGATAATGACGGCATGCGCAACCAAAGGGAGGAACCATGCATAAATGGCGAGTGTGATAGTGAAAGACTTGTGCAATGCGCAACAGTGGAGCAAGCGGAAGTTGCGCCATAAGCGAAATGAGCCAAAATAAAAAGGAGCAAGGAAGAGCGAAGAACGTACAGGGAAGCCACATGAGGCAGAGGAGAGGCAGGGACAGGGAAAGTGGCAGAAAGAGGGCAGGCAGGAAATACACAGCAGAACAGAAGCACAGGAAGGTGTGTGAAGCCACACAATCCAGAGGCCAGCACAGACAGGGGAGGTAGGAGCCAGGACAGCAGGGAACAAAGCAACAGCTGCTGGGGAGCATGAAGCCAGGGACATGGCCAGTGCCACCTTCCACATGAGGCAGTAATGAGGAGGTGAGAAGATGGGCGGCAGGGGGATGTGGCGATGGAAAGGCCCATCGGTATGCCCCAACAGGCAGTATCGAGCTTGCACCAGCTTTGAGCTGTATACAGATACTGAGATTGTGGGCCGGTACCGCCTGAACAGGGCAATACTGAGGTGGCTCTGTGAGCTGCGCAGTGATGTGATGCAGGCACCTACACAACGGAGTTATGCCCTGTCAGTGGAGACAAAGGTAACAGCCTGCATGTGCTTGCTCGCCATGGGTACCTTCCAGAGACCAACTGGGGACACCACAGGCAAAACCCAGTCGGCCACGTCATGCAACCTCACCCAATTCCTCAGCGCACTGCTGCCACATGCTGGTATCCATTTCCCCAGCACTCTTGTGGGAGCCACAGCAAACATTCAGGAGTTCTACAGGGTACACACATGCCCGGCATGCTAGGGCAATAGATCAACCCATGTGGCCACACGCACACCACCTGGCAAGGAGGGGCCGCAACATGAACCACAAGGGCTATTCCAGAATCAACTGCCAGGTGGTGTGCGATGCCAGTGGGCGCATCATCAATGTCTATGCCACGCACCCTGGGGAGCACACGATTCATACATCTGGCACCAGTCGGCACTGTGCCACTGATTTGAGAGTGGGGACATCCCCACAGGACACCTAGTGGGTGAGTATGCAAACCAAATGAACATATCGCGGGCCTGGGGTGCATGGCCAGAGGTGCCATGGGTGTGGCCTGCAGGGCTTGGGGAAGGCCAAAGCTGATCAGAAACTAACCTCCACCCTCTGCACACAGGTGACATTGGATACCCATCCGTCCCTGGCTGCTCACTTACTACTGGCGGCCACGACCCCATCGCAGCAATGCTACAATGAGGCACATGCTATCACACACATGTCATTGAGCGGGTGTTCGGGATGCTGAAGGCACAATTCCGTTGCCTGGACACCTCTGGCGGTGCCCTACAGTACAGCCCTCAAAGGCCTGTGGGATATTCCTGGCCTGTTGCATCCTGCACAACATGGCCAATGACTGTGGGATAGCCTACAGGTCAAAGGGGACAGCGATGGGATGATGAGGACGCCCGGTGACGATGGTAATGGGGCAGCCCCTCTTGGCCGATGGGACCCTGACTGATCCGGCTGGCACAGCTGCACTGGGACACCATCACAGAGGAGCACTTCAGCCAACCCAGGTAAGTCATGGGGCCATGTGCAACCACCAGTGGCTAGGCACAACCCACAAACACGCATGGAAGCACACCAGGGGTGCATGTCGGCAAGGAAGTGGCAGGGCACAGAAGCACACACACACAACCAGGGATGGGTGAGGATCAACACGGCACATGGACGGACACACACACATACACACACACAATGCACCAAACGTGCACAGAGGGCAGGAGGCACACTGACCCAGAACGCCAACCCTAGCAACACACATGTCCACAGCCCACCACGTCCACTGTCTGTCCATGCGTGTGTCAGATGCTGGGCACCATCGCACTTCAGTGTACAGCGCAATGCAGGCATCATCATGCACCGTGCCTGCGGACAGCAGCCGGAGGTTGTGCAGGTGGACCGTGTGTATGCGTGCAGGGCTGGGTACCCACCCGTGCACTGCCACGAAACACACAATGCTGCACAGGGCAGCACCAGACAGTGCCAGCTGGGAGACAGGTCAGTCTCGCGGCACAGTGCCATAGCCGCCTCGGATGCGTGGGCGGCCCGCCGAGGCCCGCCAGCACTGGCAGGCTGACCACAGGCCTCATGGGTTGGCACCGATGGTCCCCAGGGTTCCACTGCTGCAAACACGACCGTGCCGCACAGGGGTCTGCAGCACACTGATCATGCCTGCACCAGGAGTGCTCGGGATGCCCACAGCTGAACCCGCGTTGACAGGGTGGGAGTCGCCTGGCGCTGGGAATGAGGAGTGGAGGCGCGCACTGCATGGTGTGTAATGCGATGCATGGGCACCTGACTGTGTGCCCATTGTGGCCATGACAGCAATGAACGCCTGTGCATGCCTGTCAATGGCAGCGGTCACATCCTCCCGCAAACAGTCCATCCGTGACAGGATCCTTTCGGTGTTCCTGCTGTGACGCTCCTCTACCCACTCCAGAGCCACACACAGTGCTTCCACGGACACTGCAAGCGCATCTGCTGCTGGACCGATGCCCGCAGTAGGCGGGTGTGCTTGTCCATGAGGTCATCTGCCTCCTCGGCATCCTGTCCCTCAGGGTGTGCACGGGCCTGATGTTCGGCACCTTGAGGGTGCTGCACACCTGGACCAGGTATGGGCATGTCCACAGGCGGTGCACAGATGCTGCCGCTGAACCCTGAACCCCCAGTCCCGGTGTGTGACTGCTGCTGCTGCCCCTCCGGCTGCTGTGCCCAAGGGCTCAGTAGTGCCACCGCAGTGGCCGCAACAGTCCCACTGTCCTGATCAGACACCGGTGCTGCCCCACTGGTGCTGACAGGCACAGCCTGGAACTGTGCTGACACGCTGGCCCCACGGTGGCACCAGCCACAGCCATGGGTGCGAGCTGACCTGCTGTGTGTCCATCCTGTGGCACACCGTGTCACTGCCCATGACGGTCGTGTCTTCATCACTGGTGCAGGTCTCTGCCCCAGCCACAGCGTGCTGGCATCCATGGATGCCAGCCGGCTGGCCTGAGCAGGGCTTCCCCACACCTGTCTCAACAACATCGGTGTGGACAGCCAGGCGGCCCCACTGCCGTGCCAAGCCACAGAAACCTGTGGAGGTGGATGGTCCAAACTCTGACTCTGGCCGACTGCTCGCAGTGGACAGGCCCACTAACGTTGACCCATGCAGGCGCTCAGGATCTGTAAGGAAAGCAGTCACGTTACTGCGTGTTACCTACCCGGCCCCCAAGGCAGACCATGGCTTACCATGCAGAGATGGGCCACCACCCGTCTGGAAGCCACCGCCTGGAACTCCCTCTATGGCACTGTGGTGCATGCTTGCAGCAAGCCTGTCCTCTGCCGGTGTGAGCTGCACCACCTCCAGCTGTCCCCACCTGTTGCAGCATGTGCCGCCCTGATGGCAGCCACCTTCTCCTTCACCCTCCTCCTGTCAGTACCCATCTTCTTCTTACACTCCTGCACGGGCTGGTGGCTGCAATGCAGGTTCACGGCGTGCCACCTCCTCCCATGCAACCAGCGGGCCTGAGGGTGCCCGCCATCCACTGAGCAGTGGCTCCTGATCCAGGTAGGCCTTGAAAAGTGCCTCGGTCTCGGCCCGTGAAATTGGGCCTCCTCCTCCTCCCACCACTGTTGTCCTCCTCACCCAGAACTTGCTCGGTCATTATTTAGCCTGTAAGGATGGCAGTGGTTACCTGTGACTGTGCAGTCAATGCATGTCCCTGAATCCACAGTCCACACTCTCACACAGCATGCAACTCACCAATAAACTGCAGTAACCGACTATGGCCACTGCAGCACTTTGCCGCACTTTCATAGCGCAATCCATGCAAATTAGGTTAGAAGCAACTTTAATTAGATGCAAATCGCGGTGCTGCGCCATTGAATGGCTGATCGGATGATTAGCATATGGCGGCTGAATATCGGCGCTTTTGCGCTTTGTGCAATGTGTTGAATGTGCTGAGCCAATGGTGCAGTTCCATGGTATGCGTAGTACACCTCACTGCGCATGCCCAGGCTGCTGGCGCTGGAGTCTGCTGCGCTGATGATGTGCTGTGCATGGTGGTCAATGCAGGGCATGGCCACCATTGTGCCAGTGGCGCTATAGTGAAGGTCACTACATGGCGCTGTGACAATGGGCCTTCATAGGCGCAATGGCACAACTGCCGATAGTCCGCTGTGGCACTGGCACACAGGCAACCAGTGCGCTACATGCATGAGTCGTCCGATGGCGCTGTGTGTGGCCTTGCACCAGAGACCCTTGACCTATGCCCGACCTTTTCCCCTTGGCGCATACATCAGGCATGGGTGCACCTCTATCGCGCTGTTCGGTAACAGCGCGATAGGAATGGCAGCGCTGTACCGCGCAGCATCTGCACATAGATACGGCGCTGCAGAGCGCATATTGCCTACTATAGCCATTGGGATGGCACGCAGAAGAGCCCCTCAGTGGACAGCCATCGAGTTGGTGAATCTGGTGGCTATTGTTGAACCACACCATGGGCCTCTGTTTGGGGAGGCGCCACTGGACAGGGCCAGGACCCAGGTGTGGCAGGAGGTGGCCACTGCCCTGGAGGAGGCCACCAGATGGAGGAGGAGTGCAGAGCAGTGCAGGAACCACTATGGGGACCTCAGGAGGAGGGCCGAGCTACTAGCCCATCTGCGGTCTCATGCCAGGAGGGGCAGGTGCCTCGTCCAGGTAGGGGTTCCGTCAACGCACTTTATTGTCCATATGGGTAACAGTGTTGTATGTGTCAGCACATAGGGAAGAGATAGTCTAGGGTTGGCTGTGGCGGTGTTTACAGGGTGTGGGGTGGGTGGGTCTGGCTGGGTAGGTGGGCACACACCTTGGGGCAGGGGACTTTGCTTGAGGATTGTACTGTTCTTCTCTCCTTGTTTCCCACACATGCATGGATGAATGTCGCAGACTGAGGAAGGAGGCGGTGGAGGGAGGAGGACAAGCGTCCAGGCGGGATGAGGGCCATCACCGCCAACCTGACCCGGCCCGATGAGGTGAGTGCCATAACTCCATGATTACTATTGCATGCTGTGTAACAGGGTGGGCAGTGGGGCATGGCCACCATCCATTGACACCACTGCCATGCGCCAGCGTGTTACAGTCAGCACTGTCCAGTGGCAATGCATGTCTGGGAGTCGTCGATGGTGGTCCATCGTGCACGGGTACATGGCTATGCCACTGCCTTTGCACACATAGCCATGTCAGTAAGCGGCCACGGTGGTGCTGTGCGTGACTGGGCTGGTGGGGTGTGCAGTGTTCCGCATGGCTGTATGTGTCTGGGTGAGCATGTCATGTGGGCGTGATCCATGTGGGTGGTCACACACCATCGCAGAGGTATGTCCCACGGCCGTATGCCTTGCACAGTGGGTGGGCTGTATGGGGCTGTACATTCACACCTATTGACTGTGCTCCCTTGTCCCAGGTACCGCCAGCTCCAAGGCATCCGGGAAGCACTGCGTGAGATCCTGCAGGTGGCCAGGGCATCCTTAGACATCCCATAGGATCGATGAAACAGAGGTCTTAAGGAGGCACAGACAGCGGCCGAGCCAGAGCGGGGGCGGCGCTCACGTTGAGTGTCCCTCTGCCCCAATATCCCTACCCCTGGACCCACCCTCACACCCTTCCTTTCCTGTCCCATTTGTTCACCCTGCCCTTACCCCCCCCACCTTGTTTGTTACTCTCCCCCCAACTGCGTATATAGTAGTGTATATAGTTATAATTTCTATTTTTGTTGAATACAAATCTTTTGATATGAATACTGTGGTGGTCTCTGATTTGCAGCAGGCTATAGGTGCTCAGCTGCAGTGGTGTGCATGGTGTCAGAGGTGGTGCAGTCATGGGTATGTGTGTGTGTGTGTGTGTGTGTCCATGGGGCAGTGACTATGGTGTGGGGGTAGCTATCAGTCAGTGTCTGTGTGTGTGTGTTGTGCCCTGTGCACTGGATGACTGTGTGCAGTGGTCCATGGTGCAAGCTCTGTGTCCATGGTGCACCTGTCAGCCCATCCACGGCCTGTGCAGCTGACACACATGCATGTCTGTGACCTGCAGGGTCTGCTGGCATTTCAATGGTAGCTGTCCATGCAGGGCAGCCTGTACCGTCACAATGCAGGGTTGCCTCCTGTCACTGGTGTGGTGCATGTCTGCCTTGGGTGATACTGTCACCTCCGTGGTTGTTGTCCCACCTCCATGCTGTGGCTTGTGTGTGTTGCAGGGATGTGCACCACTGTCTGTGACTTGTGCTCAGACATATGATGGTGGCGTCAGGGTCCACAGTGCCTGCGCAGGGTGACTGGCACTCCTGTGCCATGGAGGACTGCAGGCTGTGTGTACACGGTTTCCATGGGCCACACTGGGGCTTGGTTGCGCTACTGCATCCCTGTGTTGTTGTGCCCTTGGGTATGGGTGGGTGTTTGTCCCTGCACTGTGTTGCATCCGGTGTGGTGTATGTTTCACGCACCACTGTGGGTGTCTGTGCTGGCTGTTGTGGCCACTGGTGGGTCGGGTGTGTCACTGGACTACTGTGCAGGTGCTGTATCACTGGTGGTGGTGTCAGGGCACGCCCTGTCCCATGTGGGGTACCTCTTGTGCCGACACATGGTTGGTCTCTCAGCTGTGCCTCAGGGGAATGTGCATGGTGGCACTGTGTCTGCCGTTGTTGCATTGCCATGTGCTGCCACCCACTGCTGGGTGCTCATGGTGAGAGCTGGCTTGCATGGTTCTGTGGTGCACAAGGTTGCAGTGTCACAGTGGGGATGGTGGTACGCATGGGGTTTCCTGCAGTGGTGGTCACTGCTCATGGGGGGTGTCTGGGGTCATGGTGCAGGGTGTGCTGTGCACTGGGGGATGGTGTGGCATGTGCTGGTCCACCCTCCTTGTGTGGCAGTCTCAGCTTGCTGGTGGAGTGCGATGGGGCACCATGGCCCGGCTGTGGGTTGTTTGCTTGTATCCATGGGCAGGTGGTTATTCCAGCCCTCCCCAGTTGTGCTGTGCTTGGGTGTGGAGGGACGATGTCAGTTCTGCTGTGTGTTCCTGTGCCCATCTGTGGCATGGGTGGTGGGCCCCTACCTCCCTGGTTGTGCAGTTACATTGCTCTGCAGCTGGGGGCTCCTGCTTGCGCTATGGTGCCTCTGGACTGCTCAGCTGAACACCCCTTGTTGCACCATAGCGCATCATATCTGCTCAGCTTCCCTCCTAGTTGCGCTATAGGCGCGGGTTGTGCGATATTCAGGCGTTGGCTGTAGGCGCAATTTGGCTTGCTCCTTTTTTGAATATCGCGTCTGTTGCGCATGCGCAATAGACTTGTGCTTGCTCCTGCTATTACGCACTTTTGGGCGCAGTTTGAATATCTGGGCCCTTTTCTTTTAGGTACTTGAAGGTTTTAATTATATCCCCACTCTCCTTCTAGTCTCTAGAGAATACATGTTGAGATCCCTCAGTCTCTCCTCATGGGGTTTGTCCCCAGGCCTAGGATCATCTTGGTACGCACTCCGCTGTACCCCTCTAGTAGTCTGATGTCCTTTTTCCAAGTATGGGCACCAGAATTGCACACAATACTGTAAGAAAGGCCTCACCAATGACCTGTACAATGGCAGGATGACTTTCTCTTTCCTTGAGGTGGTTCCTCTGGTGAGGCACCCCAGCATTTTGTTTGCTTTGGCTGCAGCTTTACGGCACTGTGCAGAGTATCTCAAGTCCTCTGTGACAATTACCCCAGATCCTTTTCCTCCTCTGAAATGGGCACCTGTACTCCTCCCAGTCAGTAGCTAGTCCCACGGTTCCTGGCTCCCAGGTGCATGACCCTGCACTTCTTAGTGTTGAACTCCAACTGCCAGATGCTTGACCAGTGCTCTAGTTTTCTAGGTCCTCCTGGGCTCGAGCCTCCCTTCTCAATGTCCACTCTTGCACAGATCTTTGTGTCATCTACAAAAGGCAGATTTTACTTCTGATCCCTTCTGCTCTGTTCCCTATAAAGATGTTAAAGAGCTAGTGGAGCCAAAACAGGTGAGACAAGAAAATAATAAAAATTTTAAATAATAGTCAGTTGTAACTTCTTATTTCTGAAATATTTTCTTTTCCTTTTGCTCATCAGAAAGTCTTCTATGTGATACTATTGTGCTGGATACGTGGAACACCTCTTAGCCTGGCAGCTGACATATCTAACACTACTGCCTCACACTACATCGTCAGCATTATGATCTCAGCGACAGTGACATCACAGGTGAATGATCTGGCAGTCACTCACTTGCTGTTGCTAAGTAGCAGTGATGTCACAGTCAGTGAGGTCACAATGCTGGTGATACAGTATGGGGCAGTATAGCAAGATAAGTCAGCTGCCAGGCTAAGAGCTGTTCCATACATCACACTCACCAAGGTAAACAATCAACTAATTAAACACGTGGCCTGCCTAGTCTCTAGCAAGGCATTTGACACAGTCCCACACAAAAGATTAATAAACAAGCTAGCCAGCCTGGGAGTGGGTTCCAGGGTGGTGACTTGGGTAAAACATTGACTGGACAACAGAACACAGAGGTTAATAGTAAACTGAGTCCACTCCAAAGAAAGGGGGTTACTAGTGGGGTACTGCAGGGTTCAGTACTGGGCCGGTCCTTTTCAATCTCTTTATAAGTGACACTGCAGAGGACTGGAAGGAAACATATGCCTTTTGCACGACACAAAGATCTGCAACAGGGCTGATACACAAGGGGGTGGAAAGGATGGGAAGGGACTTGGCAAGGCTGGAGGAATGGTCAAAAGTATGGCAGCTTAGATTCAGTGCAAAGGAGTGCAAAGTAATGCACCTGGAAACAAAACCCAGGGAAGAGTACACAATGGGGGGGATGCTAACAACAACAAAAATGGAAAAGGACTGGGGGTGGTCATATCAGATTACCTAATGGTAGGCAAGCAATGTGAAAGGGCAGTATGGAGGGCTGGGGATACTGGGCTGCACAGGAGAGCATCACCAGTAGAAAACAGGAAGTTGTCATCCCTCTGCACAGACAGTTGGTGAGAGCCCATCTGGAATACTGCGTGTAGTTCTGGAGACCCCATCTCCACTAGGACTTTGACAGGATGGAGGCAGTCAGAGGAGGGCAACTAAAATGGTGCAGGGTCTACACCAGAAATCATATGAAGAGACTAAAGAAGCTTAACATGTGTCCCTCGAGGAAAGGGGAGAGAGAGGAACATGACAGAAACTTTCAAGTACCTGAAGGAATCAACAAAGTCCAAGAGGGCAGCATCTTTCTGAAAAGAGATGTATAAGAACAAGAGGGCACAGTTTGAAGATGGGGGCATGGCTCAGGGCAACGTGAAGAAGTATTTTTTCATGGAAAGGGTGGTGGATGCATGGAATGGCATTCGTGAGGAGGATGTGGGTCAAAAACAGTGGGGGAATTCAAGAATGCATGGAACAGACATAAGGCAATTCTAGTGGGTGTAGGACAAAATAGGCTGTTGGTTAACTAGGATCTGCAGCTTACCCAATAGGAAGGAAATGGGCAGACTAGGTGGGCCAAGTGGTCCTTATCTGCCACCAAAGTCTACATAACAAAGGGAAAAGAAAAGCACCTTGGATAGAAAATGTGATGGTTCTTTGCTTTTAAAATCTAATATTAGTTTTAGTCAGTACACTAGCTCTTTAAATAACACCAGTCTGAGTACTGAGCCCTGTGGGACCCCACTGGTTCAGGTCTGGGTTTCCATAGTTCCCCCTTACGATCACCCTCTGGTTCCTGTCCTGCAGCCAGCTCTTGGCGCACCCACCAGTTTCTCCCTGGCTCCAAGGTTTCTCAGTTTACTGAGCATTCTTGTATGTGGCACTGAATTGAAGGCCTTGCTGATGTCCAGATACAAGACATCCACTGCCTGACCCTGTCCAGGAACCTTGTGACACAACCGAAAAAGTCTATTAGGTTGGTCTGCAGGATCTCCCAAGACAAGCCCTGGCTGAATTTTTGTCCTGGAGACCACTGGCTTCCAGAAAGTTCACCAGTCTCTCCTTTAGAATGGTCTCCAATGGTACCAGGTCAATAAGTCACTGGAAGAACAGTGAAATCCATGCTGCAGAAATGCCAAAACCATGTATAGTGACAGGGGTATAATAGCGGTGAGAATTACTGCTACCCCAGTTGCTATATGGACATATGGGGAAGGGATGTAATAGCTGTGGTGCCTGGTCAAGCCGGTCCTGTGGTAGAGTGGCTAAGGCACTAGTGGCTGGAGCAAGAGGAGACCTGGGACCATGGCTGGTCCCCGTCTCCGGTATTGGACAGTTGTTTGCTTTTTAAAGAAATTTTCCCTCCCAAGTTTCCCTTGTCCCAAGGTCCACACACCCTCGAGGTTGGTTATATAAGTTTTGGGGGTATGGGTGGTGTAGCCCCCCACAAAACAAGAAAGTCCTCATGTTTCCCTATTGTTTTCTATGGTTTTCAGCATTTTGTGCTGGTTGGTGTTTTCACCGACCTTTTATTTCCTTTGGCTGTTTTGCTTGCAGCATTGTGTGCCGCACTGTTTTTGTAAGTGGCATTATGACCTGTGCCATTCCACTAACTACCCACAATGGAGTTAAGGCTGACCAGTCTGTAGTTATTTGGTTCATCTCTGGGTCACTCTTGTGAAGAGGCACCACATGTGCCACTCTCAGTCCTGAGACATGCATCCAGACTCGTGAGGTGTTGAACAGATCTGGCAGATGGCCAGCCAGGTTTTCTAGCCAATTCCTCAGGACTTTCAGATGCACGCCATCTGGTCCACGAGCCATATATCCCGAGTGCCTTAACGCCTTTAACACCTTGTCCTCCTGGATTTCCCCATCAGTAGCCACTCTCCTTCCTTTCCAGTCCCCACTGTTCCCTATTACATAGGTCCATCCTTTTCCTAGTGAACATTGTGCTGAAGTACTCACTCAGTGCCTCCACCTGGCCTACACCACTTTTCGCCAGCTCCTCTTCTTAACCCTGACAATCCCATCTTCACAGCTTCTTCTCTCTCTTACATACCTGAAAAGTCCTTTCCTCTTCTCTTATCCCTTTGCCACCCTTAGTTCTCTTGCACCCTTAGTGTGGAGAAGGGCCTGGGGGTATTAAAATATAAAGACAATCTGAAGACTACAGCGTACTTCAACAAGGCAGTAAGGAAGGCAAACAGGATACCGTGTTATATAGGAAGGAGGTTCAGTAGCAGGAGTGAAGCGAATTCTGCCAACCTACAGCTCCACGGTGTGTCCTCACTCACAGGTGGTGGAGCCGGGGTCAGGCGACCCCTCACTTTGTAGCTGAAGGGTCAGACACTGAAATTCAGATTTTAATTTTCATGGATTATGCATCAAACTATGTGGATTATGTAATAGATAACCCACTCTAAGGTGTGCAGCCATGCTCTGATATACGCATGCCTTGATGTGTGTTGCTACGCTAAGGCCTGCCACCAAAGCGTGCATATATTGAGCATGACTGCACATCCTATAGTGGGTTATCTATCTTATTAAATGGAAAATTGTTTTGGAGGAGGTAAAGTGCAGGTGCGCCTCCGATATACTACGTTCATGTGATATGTTTCAACCAATCAGCAGACATGATTTTCCTACCCATTTTATAATCATGATTATAAAAAGCTAGGTCAGTTGACTAAAGTATATTCAAGAAGGCAATTATTTTCCCCAGTGCCCTGGGCTAAGGTGTTCTATGCAGTTCTGACCCCCACTTTCTGGTATGCCCTCCGCCACCATCTTCACCTGGAGTACTACATGTAATTCTGATCCCATACTTGAAGAAAGACAGGGAAAAGGTGGAGACAGTGCAAAGGATGGTAACCAAATGATTCAGGTTCAGGACTATAGCTTACATGGTGAGGCTGGAAGACCTCAACATCTACATGCTGGAGGTGAGATGGGAAGAGGGGCATGTCTGAGAGTAGACATGCAAATACCTCCACAAGATGAATAAAGTTGGCAGAGAGCTGTTCACACAGAATGTGAATACAAGCAGAGAAACTTGAGTAAGCAGAGTGGTATGAGGAAGAGAGTGGTGGGGTGGAATACATACCAAGGAGGTGGTCTGTGCAAAACCTGGGATGGGACACACAATCCACATGGGGTTGATTAAAAGAGAGTCAAAGGAGGAGAGGAGAGGAGGAAGGCCCTCAAAAGTAACACTAACGCTATATTACTTGTACTGTAATTCAATAAACAAACAAAAGAAGCTCTGAAACCTCCACCTTGTGTCCTAGTTATTGCTTAAACCATCCCTTTCAAGGTCGAGGCCATGATTTCCATATTGAAGCTCTCTTGAACCTATTTAAGTGAGGTCAGATTTTACCTTAGCATTACCTTGTATATTTATTATGTCTGTATGTGTGGAGAGTAGCTGCTATGCAATGTACTGTAGCACCTATCAAACATCTAAACTACTACAAGCTACTATCAGACAACATAAAAACTATGTACAGTTAAAGCAGGTGGTTTTGTGAGAAGTTAGGTGCCCCTACGGGCAGACTATAACAAGCTTTGTTATGATGTCTGTAGTTGAGTTTAACTACGGTTATGGTTACGGTTTACTTGGGGTGGGGTGTAGTGTCTATTGGCTAAAGAAAGCAGTGGAGAATAAGAAAACAGATTGGAGGAATCACATCATGTGGTACATGAGAAAGCATGGTCTAATACCATAGTAGACCATGGTTGCTGATGTAGTACAGAAAGAGACCACACAAAGGGAGAGCAGGATAGCAATATATGCAAATTCGTAATATATGCATATGGTAATGGGGAGACAGACCATAAAATGATGGAGGGTGTGAGTCACAGAGGAGTGGCCATAGATGAATATGGCTAACACAATGGATGACTGCACAGTAACATTCTGTCTTTGTGGAGTACCTGGAATAACTAGATATGCAGACAGTTTACAGCAAGGAGGCGTGGAAGTGGCGAAAGTGCCTACGAAGGTGGGAGTGAAACGAAAGAGATGTGAAGAGATGCGACAGAGTAGTGTTGCAGGAGAGAGAAGATAATAAGAGGGGCAAGGAGAAAATAAAGATAGGTGAAAAGAAGGAGAAGGGCAGCAATGAGAGAACGAAGGAGGAATGCAAAGAGATATAGAAATGTAACAGTGGATGAGCTAGACAAGCTGGAAGACAAGAAAAATGAGAGGAACACTCATAAGAATACATCATGGTCAGTAAATGTTTTTCTTGACTGGATGAGATCAGCAAAGAGAATAAAGATTTGAGAACTGTAGCAGTGGGCGAGCTAGCTAGCCTGCTTGCAGTTCTATGGGTGTGTTAGAACAACTGATGGCAAGCAGTACAGCATCAGTTCTTTTATAGCAATCAGAGCTGGGCTGAATAGACATCTAAACAGCAGTCAAATAAATAGGAAAGTTAACATCAGCACAGATCCACAATTTATAGCAGCAAACAATGTGTTCCTGGCGGTGCTTAAAAGTACCCGACGAGCAGAACAAGATGTTGCTGGACACCACCGAGGATAACAGATGCTGATCTAAGGGAAAATAAGAACATGTGCCAAGCTGAACCCACAGCCAGCATATGGTTTGGTCGCTCGATTGTGGTTTGAGCTGCAGCTTGGATTTGCAAGACGAGGTCGAGAAGGGCTCCAAAGCTGAGGCAAGACTCATTTGTAGTACTAAAAGATGATTATGGCAGAGAGTACTTGTCAGTGTCTTTCAATGAGTTGACCAAAAATCATCTAGGTGTGTGTGAGCAGAATCGCAATCAACAACGTGGAATACTGTATGCACAGCCAGAAAATGCAAACTGTCCAGTAGCACTATATAAGGAGTATATATACCACTGCCCCAGAAATACACCCTCATTCTATTTACACGCCAAAAGATGCCCTCAAGCTGTCCTAGACACAAAGGAGTGCTGGTATGGCCTTCAACCAATGGGCCAAAATTATCTGGGAGAAATGATGTCACAGATCTCCGCAGATGCTAAACTGAGCCAACAGTAGATGAATCACTGTATCCGCAGCATAGCTGTCCAGCTGCTGTCTGAGGCCGGGCTTGCATCGAGGGAGATAATGACCATTACTGGACACAGATGTGAAACAAGCCTAAGAAGCTATTGGTCCCCATCAGCCAATGACCGCCAGAAGTGGTCAACAATACTGTCAAGAGACACCCCAGAAATGGGGTGGGACAACAGACAGTGAAGAGAGAGGAGCCCTGAGGTGGACAGGGAAGATGCAGAAAATCAATGCATGGGGCAACCCATATGTCAAGTGGCACACAGAGTGACAAGACAGGGAAAGGAAAGAGTAACAACCGAGGACAGTGAGCTATGCCCGCGAGAAACAGAAATCACAGGAGGAAGCGTCCAGGGGCAAATGTGAGCCCTCGATGCACACAATGCACAGCCACAGAGAGAGAAATAGCCATGCGAGTCAGCTTCAACTGAAAGAAAGACACACCCTGAAATGGAGAGCCGGCGCAGTAGAAGACACTGCGGTAATAGCGGAGGAAGAGGGACAGCAGCCACTCAGCCATGTGAGCCCGATCCGGTGAACAGGAGGCGGGAGATCAAGCGTGACCGAAGGCAATGGGGTCCGTTCAACCTCAGCAGATTCACAATCAACGAGCCAGTGAATTTCAACTATTGCTGCCCGACAGCTAACCCGACGATCAACACGAGGCGACAACATGGCAAACACTGGCTAGTTGTGTAATGGCAGAATGTTTGTTGAACTGTGTTGAGGCTCCTGTTGAGCAGCGTGGTGGGGTGTAAACATGGAGGCGGGCGCAGCATTGCAATGGTGGGGAGCCTACGCAGCCAGACATGTAGCGGCTGGATGCCAGGGAGGCTGGAGGAAGCAGCGCCGCGATGCAGCCTGGGACCCACCGCACACACAAGTAAGTCACGCAGTCATGGCTGGGAAGACCAGGAACAGGAAAGCGGGGAGCAAAGTAGGAAGGGAGATGTGTAGCGGGCAGCGATGTATGGGAGTCCCATTCAGCAGAGCGTCCCACAATGCACCAGCCCCACTAGAAATGTGAACAGAGCGAGCAGTGTAATGACAATTCAGCCGCCCGATAGTTGTAGAAAACCCAGTAGGAGATCACAGTGATCATTACTGTTGCTTAGGAAATGAAAAAGTTACATGTTTGTGAGACCCACGATGTTAGTGGGTGAGGTTCTGTGAAGTTTGTCAATGATCTCGAAGTGTCTTGTGCCTCACAGCAATAAAGCGTTTGCATGAAAACAATACCGTTGTCATCACTGAGTGATACAGATCACGAACTAGGACTCCTAGTGCACACAAGCCATGTTACAAGCGGATAAACCCATTGACATGGGTCTACTGTGGGAGTAATCCATGGTTGGTTGGTTGGACCCCTCCGACGCCGACCGTGGTCCAACCCCAACTCATGGATTAATCCAATGAACTCGTCTTCGGAGTTAATCCTTACATACATGTATGTACCTTCTATACTTAAGCAATAAAATGTTCAACTAAAAAAAAAGTAACACTAACAAGTATTGGCTGGGTAGCAATGCCTTTTCTAGCAACACATTTTATGTTTTAATGTTTCTAACTCTTCCGAAGTTAGACTTACTGGATGTAGAATTACCAGACGTTCTCTTTTACCAGGACATGTCCTCTTTTCCAGCTGAGAATATTCGTTTGTGGGATTTTCATTGCTGTGCTCTTTTGTCGGATTTTGGGTTTCTCGGCATTCACTGAGAGTCCCAGGACCTCCTTGCATACCTCTCAACTGTCCCTGATTTAGCCTCAAAATTTTCTTCTATCCCTCATAAAATTTGTGGTTTTGTGACAGAACAGTGGGGATTAAAACACAAAATAATGTCAAACATTAAAGTTACAGACTTCTTGTTCTTCAGAAAATGCATCTTAACACAAATTGCTTTATTCTATCAGCTGAGTGAATAGAACCAGTTTTTAAGATATGTCCCTGACTTTTTAAGCCTTGTCCCTGATTCATGAGGCAAGAGGTATGCCTCCTTGTAAATGAGCTGCAAAGGTGGGAGATTTTAAACCCATTTACTCGGGTCGGACACGAGGGCTCATCGGGCACAGGACTAATATCTCCTTTTGGCGTCCCAAAATCTGGAAACCCTGTATCAGACAAAGAACTGAGATCAAAATACGATTTGTAACATTTATCTCCATTCTTTGTTACTCTCGCTTTTAAAATCAGGAAGTATAGCCATTTCAACTGTACAATTTTTGGCACAGTATTCATTAAAATGAGAAAGTGCTACACATGCTGAACAGCGGTATGAATTTTTAATAGGTACGTGGTCATTTTCGGACTGCCACAGCGCCCTCCTGACTTCACAAAACTCGCGATGAGATGAAAGCTGGTTTAGTAGTCATGGTGACGGCATCAGTGTATGTGTACAGGAGCGCTGGGGGCCAAAACCGCAGGAAGCAGCTCGGCGTGAAAGGCGTTTACACTGATCGAGTGAGGTGGGAAAGAAGGGTAAATATTTGGGGTATGAGTCTGTCACAGTGCCAATACAGAATGAGACAGATGAGGAACTGGTGGAGACTGAAAGAAGACGACAGGGCTGGAAGGGTGTGTGTTGCTCTGGAGAGAGAGTCCTGGCGGGGAGATAGACAAGTGTCTGTGTGTTTGCCGAGAGAGGCAATGACATTACTTTATCCGTCTAATGAAATAGCGATACTGTGCTGTCGTGGGGAGCTTTAGCGCGTGGCAGCATACTCAACGAAATTACCACGTCTGAGAGAGCGACGGTGGCATGATAGAAACGTTTAAGTACCTCAGGGGTATAAACAAGGTACAAGAGGGTAGCACATTTCAAACAAGAAGATGGCATGGGGGCAACATGTAAAAGTAATTTTTCATTGAGAGAGTGGTGGATGCTTGGAACGGTCTCCCTAAGAAGGTGGTGGGGCAAACACAGGGAATTCAAGAATGCATGGGATACGCATAATGGTACCCTACAGACAGGAAGGAAAGCGTGAGCTGCAGGTCAGCTAGGATCTGTGGTGTTTTGAAATAGGTAGGCACAATGGGCAGACTGGGTGGGCAACGTGGTCCTTATCTGCCGTCAACTTCTATGTTTCTATGCCTTTGTGAATGCTGAGAGAGAGAGAGAGAGAGAGAGAGAGAGACAATGAAATGACTTCATCCGTTTAGTGAAATAGCGATGCAGGTCTTGCGTGGGGAGCTTTACCTCGTGGTAGGGTTGCCATCTGTCAGGTTTTTACCTGGTGATCAGGTTTCAGGGTCCCTATCAGGTAATCCAGTTTTGTTCTGTGCTGGTCAGGTTTTTAAGCCATTTTGAGTGCTCATACACTTTTAAAACAAATGTCACATTATTCATTGTTTCAGCTACATGTCCAGGTTACAAACAAGTTCTGTTGCCAGCATAGCCCTTTGTTTGTGAAAGCAGTCAGTCTAGGAGATGAAAAGTATGGCCATTAACACTATTAGCACTTACTCAACTAATCTTTTCCACTGCATCTTAAAAGTGGAACAGCAGCACAGCTGCCCGTACCTTTTGTAACAGAGCCAGTTGTTCTCCACTTAATTTGCTGGTAAACATTTTCATCTCTAACAGAATTTAGGCATTTTAAATTATTTGTTTTCCTCAAGAAAAAGTATAGTCACTTCTTTGGCTTTGAAATAGTACTGTGGACATGAACAGGGAATGGAGCCAGAAAAGATAAAAGTACACATTACAGAAACAACTTCTTTATTATGTATTATTATATACTGTACCATGTATACTGTTGTATGCTATTTACAGCATTTTCCTTGTTTCCCAGATCATATCTGTAAATGAGATTTCTTTTATCTCTGAATGTTTTTCTGGTAAACCAATGTCAATAAATAAATGCATAAGTAAATGAATGACTAGAAAGAACCTAGGAAGTAACTTTAACAGGTACAGTACAGTATCTTAACATTTTTGTTTAACTGCTGTTTAAGTGTTGTCTTTATTGATATACCAAATGGCCTTCTAGGAGGAACAATGCATGATGAGTCATAAAAGGGGTGGGGACAGGGCGGGCTTAGGATACGTTTTTGCCTTATCCAAGGTGGCAACCCTACCTCGTGGCAGTATACAGAAAGAAGTTAATCACGAATTTCTGCTGTCCGGAACATTCTGTGTTGTACCTGCCTGTTTTACGGGTAATGACTACGCTTCTAAATTTGCGAGCATATGTCAGGGAATGGTGTTGTGTATGCTGGGTAGGGATTGGGATGTGTGCTGATAGAAGTTGGGGCTAGAGTGGTTAGAGGTTGGGAGCTGTATGGGGAGGTGCAAGGTGTTCCTGTTACTTATAGATTCCAGTGGTCCAGGGCTGGTGCTGTGGAAGAGATTAAGGAGAGCTGTGTCTCACCAGGAAGGAGCGAAGAGTCTCGGAAGTGGGAACTGCTATAACAAACACAGTGGCAGCACAGGAAGATGAGTTGGATAAGGCTCTAGAGTAGGCCATCATTAGGATGGCAAGTAAAGAGGAGGTGCTGCTAAGTAAAGGAGAGGTCCTGCTAGTTGGTGATTTCAGTCTGTCAGACTGGGAGTGGAACCTTCCAGCTGCAACTTTGGCAATGAGTGAGGCCATCCTTGACCCCCTACAAGGGATTTTCTCGGTAGCTAGTCAAAGAACCAGCCATGGAGGGCATTGCTGGACCTGGTGTTTACAAATAGGGACAGCCTTGCAGATATCACTGTGAGCAGTCCCCTAGGTACCAGCAATCACCATTCACTGTGGCTTAACACTGAGACAGAAACAAAGGCTAAGCACATGAGGCAAGGGTCCAAGACTTTTGAGGATGGACTTTAAAGAGATGGGAGACTGCCTTAGAAGCTGCCTTATGTGAGGGGATTATTTACCAGGGAGGGTAGAGACACAGTAGGGGAGAAACTAAGGAGGGCATAAATAATTAAGGTAACCAGCCTTTGTATCATAAAACTTGGCGGCAGAAAAGGACCCACTGGCCCATCTAGTCTGCTTCTTACCCCCTTACTCATCCCTCCTCCCTCTTCTGGAAACCCCTGTCCTCCTGCTATACAGCCCCATTTGACTGTCCCATGCGCTCTTGAATCCGCCACCATTTCAGCTCCCACTACCTCCTCTGGAAGCCTGTTCCATGCCTCCACCACCCTCTCTGTCAAGAAGTCCTATCACATTGCCTCTGTATCTTCCTCCTTGCAGTCTTAGGCTATGTTCTCTAGTTACAGCCCCTTCCTTCCTTTTAAATAAACACCCTTCCTTTACTTTGTTGATCCCTTGATATATTTTTCAGTCATTTCCCCTCTCTCCTTCTAGTCTCCAACATGTACAGATCCAATTCCTTACATCTCTGCTTGTATGTCTTCCCTGCATATCCTGCACCATCCTGGTTGCCCTTCTCTTGAACTCTCTCAACCCTGTCTATGTTGTTTCGTAGATGTGGCCTCCAGAATTGGACTCTACTCCAGGTGTGGCCATACCATGGCTTTGTAGAGGGGCATCAGTACCTCCCCTTCTGCTAGTGATGCCCCTGCCAATGCATGCCAACATCCCATTGACCTTCCCCACTGCCCACCTTAAGGTTACATGATACTATAATCCCCAGATCCCTCCTGCTCCATATCTTTGATGTCCTCCCTCAAGGATATAACTTGCTTTGGGCTCCTGTATTCCAAGTGCATCACAGCACACTTTTGGCATTGAATTTCTGTTGCTAAGTCTCAGCCCATCCCTCGAGTCTTGGATCCTGCCTCATGTCCTCCACCCCACCTCGCGTGTGTCCACCCTATTACAGATTTTTGTATCATCAGGAAACAGGCACACCCCTCCTTTCAGCCCCTCTGCTATATCACTGATGTAGATATTAAAAGAAGGGTTCCCAGCACTGACCCCTGGGGCAACCTGCTCGTCACCCCTGTCCTAGAGTAGACCCCATTTTTTTTATTTTTATGCATGCTCCGCTGCACACTGAGCCGATCCTCCAGGCCTCTTCAAAGACCAATTATTGTCCTGGACTGCTCCCAACCACCCACCGCCCCCACATCACAGCCACCCAGGGTACCCTGATGTGTCCCTTCATCGGACGGGTCCCCTTCCTGCGAAGGGAATGAGACTTACTGACCTTTCAGTGGTCCTTTGTGCTGCTGAGGGGCTGTTCATGATCTGGGAGCTCCAGTAACGAGGATCCAGAAGGCGTCACCCGATTGGCCAGTGCGCCATTTTCCTCCAGTTTTCTCCTGCAGGAGTGGGACATGCAGGGTGCAAGGCAGATGCCGCATCTGTCACACTCCTAGATAGCGGACCAGATGCACTGCTCTTCCCCAGCCTCCGCCAGAGGTAAGTAGGCACTGATCCTCTACCCCACCCTCTCCCGAGAGAAGGCAGCAGTCATTCTCGTGGTATCCTAGAGTGTGTGTATATTGAATATTTTTATGTATCTATGTAAATTGAACCTTGACCTTACCAGGTCCATCTTGCAAATGAGCTGTGCTCAATGATGTTCGCCTGGATAAATAAAGATTTGATTGATTGATTAGATGCTCCAGCCTTCTCTCCCCTCAGCTGGTCCTCCGATGCCCAAGTATGTTCCTGAACCTGGGTCGCTGATGTTGCAGTGGTGAATCTTTCCGCTGTGCCAGTAGGCCTGCCAAGTACACCCATTTACCACCACTCTCTGGCTTCTGCCCGCTAGCCAGTTCTCCACCCACCTGGCTATTTTCCCACCTACCCCAACACTTTTCAGCTTGCTCACCAACCTTCTGTGGGGGTGCCGAGGCTACTGAAGTCCAGATAGGCTACGCCCACTGCCCCCACCAACACCTGCGTCACCCAATCAAAGAACTCAATCAGATTTGTCTTGCATGACTTCCTTTTCGGAAAGCCATGCTGCCTATCGTCTTGCAAGCCACTATCCTCCAGGTAGTCCATCACCTCTCCTTATGAGTGACTCCATGTCCTTCCCCACCACTGAGGTGAGGCTGACTGGCGATTGTTCTCTGTTACCTCCCTACTACCCCTTTGTGCAGTGGAGCCATGTGCGCCTCTTCCAGTCCTCTGGCACCCTAACTGAATCCAGAGACAAGTTGAAAGCCTCCGTCAGTGGGGCAGCCAACTCCTCCCCAGCTCAGGATCACCCTTGGGTGCAGGCCATCTGGCTCCATTGCCTTATCCACTTTCAACCTGCCTGGTCCCTCCTTAATTCTTTTTTCACTGAATGGGCTCGGATCCACCTTTTGTCCTCCCTCCTCCCCTTCTCCCTAGCTCAGGCCCTGCCTTCCTCCTCTGTAAATACCAAGCAAAAGTACTTGTTCAGCTCCTCTGCTTTTTCACAGTTCTCTTCGGTTTTATACCTCCCTCCCTCCCTCAGCCTTGCAATCCCTGCATTGCCTTCCTCTTTCCCTCACATATCTATAAAATGTTTTGTACCCCTTTTGGCCTGCTTAGCTATTCTCTCCTCAATGTCCACCTTTGTACTCTTTATCTTCTGCCCTGCTAGCCTCCTCTTCTCCCTATAAGCTTCCCTGTCCTCCTCTGTTTGTGTCCTCTTATATTTTCTGAAAGTCTTCCTCCTGTCCCTGAGCGCCTCGCCATCTTCCTTGTAAACCAAAGTGGTTTCCTCCTCTCTGCTCCCTTACCTTCTTTATGCACATCTGCGTTGCTTTCAGCACCCCACCTTTAATGGTTTCCCATAACTTCTCCACATCCCTATATTCTCTGTACCTGCCATCGCTTCGCTCACTATCCTTTTCACCCAGTGTAAATCCGTGCTTTTGAAGTCCATAACTTGTGCTGGTTCAGATTGCCTCCTCCTGCCCTTACCCTGAACCTTACTGTCCTGTGGTCACTGGTGCCTAGTATGTCTCCCACCTCCTCCCCATTCGTCAGGTCCATGTGCAGCAGGTTGTTGCCCTTGTGTGCTTCCTGACCAGCTGCTGCAATAATACTCCTGCAGTGTCTCTAGTATTTCCTTGCTTCTAGCTGATACTGCATCCGGGATGGCCCACTCCAAGTCTGGGAGGTTTAGGTCCTCCACCATGACTAATTCCCTTTGAGAGGCCATCCGTGTGACTGCCTGTATCAGCTGTCTATCCCCCCGCATAAGTGGTCTGTATACCACCCGTCTCAAGAATTCCCTGTTCTTTTATCCAGTGTTACCCACAGGAGCTCTGTCTCCCATTTTCCTCCCGCCCTCTGTTACCCTTATATTGTCCTTGATGTATAGAGCTATTTCCCCCGTCCCTTCTAAACAGCCTGTAGCCAGGGATAGCTGTCTCCCATGTGTGATGTTCTGTTCACCAAGTCTAAGCTTATCACTACTATGTCCAGTCCTTCGTCCCCATGATGGCCTCCAAGTCCACTATTTTATTTCCCAAGCTCCTGGTGTTGGCTGCTGATCCTTTGACCAAATTCCCCCTTCCTCCTACCCTTGGGAATGTTGGTGCCTAATATTTCCTCTCTTTCCTAGAGGGGGCTGAAGCCCCTTTCTCTCCTGTCTTTAGGTGTAGCTTTTTCCTACCCCCATTTAGTTTAAATTATATGTTGTCTCTATGAACTCTCCTTGTATGAAGGAGGTCTGTAAAAGCAGAAAGAAAAAAGACCGTTATGGTTCTCTAGGGTAGTAGCCATGGTGGTGAAGGAAACAAGGGTGGCATTTTGGAGGTACAGTATAAGGGAGATGCAGCATGAGAATGACAGGAGGTGTACCAAGTAAAACAGAGGGAAGTGGGAAAGAGGTGAGGAGATCAAAGGTGCAGATAGAGGAAAAGATAGCCAAATGGGTGGCAGGGGGATAAGACTTTCTTCAGGCACACAAGTAAGAAGAGAGAGGAAAATGAGGCAGGATAGTGAGGATCAGGAGAACAGCAGGAAAGAACTACAGAAGGACCAAGAAAAAGTTGCCATTCTGAATAGGTACTTCTGCTCATTCTTCACGGGGAGGGGGGCAGAGAGCAGCAAGAACAAAGGGAGGAGGGAACAGAGAGTCCATTTCAAGAAAAAGACTGTTGATGGGAATGGGGTGAAGGCAGTCAAGTGGAGGGGAACTAAAATGGTTCAGGGCCATATGTGAAGCCCTGTGAGGATAGACGGAGGGATCTCATCATGTACACTCTAGAGGACTGGAAAGCAAGAGGGTACAGGATCAGAGACATACAAATATCTCACAGGGTGAATGGTGCAGGAGGGCAGTCTCCTTCAAATGAGAAAGTATATCAGAACCAGGGGCATGTGATAATGCTTGGGAGGGAGTTTAACATAGAAATATAGAATCTCCAACGATCCTCCTGCCTATTTGCTAATATTCCTCTGTGTTTATCTGTCTCATGTTATAAGTCCTTATTGTTTTGCCCAACGACTTTTGCTGGCAGTCTGTTTCAGACATCCACTACTCTTTCAGTGTAGTACTTTAAAATGGATGTGATGTGGCACTGCTTAACTGAAAGTGTGGTGGATGCCTGGAATAGACTGTCAGTGGAAGTGGCAGCGTTGAAAACAGTGGGAGCTTAAAGCATGCATGGGATAGAATATTGAAGTGTGTAAGTATATAGGCAGGGAAAAGGAGGTTGCTGGAGATCAGTTAGGGTCTGCAGAGACAGCGGATAGGCAACATCATGGTATACTTGGTGGACAAAGTGGTTCTTTTCTGCTGACAAATGCTATGATTCTATGTTAACAGTAATATAAGGTTGGAAGGGACTGTAGGTTTCTCACTCATGTCTACCCACCCTCCCATGCTTCACAAGCAGGGATGAAGTAAGTATACTGTGTAAACATGTACCAGTTTATAGGAATTCTCACACTCCACTACAGTGGGTATACTGTGATTGTCTTGGCAAGTAGAAGTTTGTCCAGGCTTACATAGAAGACCTGTACTGTGTTTCATATTTAGTGTCTCTACTGGTAATCTGTACCCTAGCTTCACTACTCTCTGAGTGGGCTTACAATGGCAGGGAGCTACAGGAACTCAGTTCCACCTCCTCTGACACCTTTCTCCATTCCACCTCCTATACATTTCAATTTAACCACTGCCTCTGAGCACAAAGTTTATCCTAATGTTACCCGTACTACATTTATGTGGTGTAATGGGAGGCTGTGTCTAGGCAGAGAAAGGGTCAAAGTGTGTATGGGTGTCTGTGTCTGGTGGGTAGCTGAGAGTATATCCTGCTTAGAAATGGATTTGAAGGGCTATGTCAGACAGTGTTTAGCAAGATAGGGTTGCTGTGCGAGTGAGAGAGAAGGATAAGGGGCTTGTGTATGTACTGAGAGAGGTGAGGGTCTGGTCGTGCTGAGAGGATTGGTTAGGGTCTGAGAGCTGTGTCTGTGCTGGGGGAGAGAGAGGTGAGGGTGTGTGGCTGTGTTCATTTTGGAGGGTAGTGAGAGGCTCTGGGGTTATTTGTCTGAACTGATAGAGGGAGAGCTGTGGGATGGCAGGCTGACTGTGTTGACAGAGAGTTGTATGAGTGGCAGGCTTTTCTTTGCTGGTAGTAAATGATGTTGGGTGCTGGTGGAATGTGTCTGTGAGAGAGGTGAGGTTCTGACAAGTTGTGTTCTTTAGTTCAACAGAGGCTATGTCCGTGTTGAGCGAGAACTGGGGCTCTAGTGGCCTGTGTTCTCTGTGAGCCATAAGTGAGTCAGCTGGAGTGGGTGGGTGAGGGAGAAACCTGCCAATATTTGCATACCTGTGTACAGCATGTAGTGACAGTAGCAATACTGCTGACCTTTGGGGGTTGTTGTAAATTCATTAATGGGCATAGACATTCTCTCTCTCTCTCCCTTCTCCTGGCTTTCCTCCTCTTCCCTTTGTTGTCACCCTAATACCGTTACTTGACCGCTGTGCTGCTCCTGTGAGCCACCAAGGTGCAGCCATGCCCTAATGCAAGCCATCCACCAGGGTGGGAAGTACGCCCACTAGGATGCTGTTGCATCCCTGCTAGCCTGTCCCACAATTCCCAGGTGTGGGCTGCAAATCCAAGTTTCTTACTTGGCTGTGCATTGTGCTACAGTCAGCACTGTTGGTAACATAAAACATAGACTCTGACGGCAGAAGACTGGTGGTCCATCAAGTCTCGCATATTATAATGCTGCCTACCCCCAGTGCAGTGTTCTGGGGTTGTCCTCATCTGCCCCACACCTACACCCTGCTAGCTCCCCTAGTGGGACTATGAGCCCCTAGCTCTGTCCCAGCCATGTTTGAACCTATTTAGAGTGCCTACCACCACCAACTCTTCTACTGGTAATCTGCTCTGCAGCTCCACCACCCACTCAATGGTAGCGTGGCTGAGCGGTCTAAGGTGCTGGATTTGGGCTCCAGTCTCTTTGGATATAGGGTTCAAATCCGTCACTGCCAGGAAATTTATAAATAACTCTCCATTTCTTTTGCAGAGGGACTGAAGGAAAAGTATGCCTCTTTGCAGATGACACAAAGATCTACAACAGGGTTGATACACAAGGGGAGTGGCAAGTATGAGAAGGGTCTTGGCAAGGCTGGAGGAATGGTCAAAAGTATGGCAGCTTAGATTCAGTGCAAAGAAGTACAAGCTAATGCACCTGAGAAACAAAAACCCAGGGAAGAGTACACATTGGGGGTACTAACAACAACAACAATGGAAAGGGACCTGAGGTAGTCACAGCACATGACCTAAAGGTAGGCAAGCAATGTGAGAAGGCAGTAAGGAGTGCTGGGGATATTGGGATGCAGGGAGAGGAATCAACAGTAGAAAACAGAAAGTTGTTAACCCTCTGTACAGACAGTTCGTGAGACCCATCTGGACTACTGCACATACTGTAGTTCTGGAACCCCATCTCTGCAAGGACATAGACAGGATGGAGAAAGTCCAGATGAGGGCACTAAAATGGTGCAGGGTCTGCACCAGAAGCCATATGAAGAGAGACTAAAGGAGCTTAAAATGTATTCCCTCGAGAAAAGGGAGGGGGGACATGATTGAAGCTTCAGTACCTCAAGGGAATCAACAAAGTCCAAGAGGGTAGCATCATTTAGAAAAGAGATGTGCAAGAACAAGGGGGCACAGTTTGAAGATAGAGGGGGACAGCTCCAGGGCAGTGAGGAAGTATTTTTCATGGAGAGGGTGGGGTGGGCAATCGGCCTTCCTGAGGAGGTTGTGGGGAATTCAAGAATGCATGGGACAGACATAAAACAATTGTAGTGGGGGGTAGGAGGAAGTAGGCTATTGGTTAACTAGGATCTGCAGCTTATCCAATAGGTAAGGAAATGGGCAGATTAGGCGGGCCAAGTGTTCCTTATCTGCCGCCAATGTCTATGTTTCTATGTAAGAAGAACTTCCTCACATCAGCTTCTGCACTTCCCCATTAACCTCCAGTTGTGCTGTCTTGTGACTGCATCCCTTTTCTAACAAACAGGTCTTCACTATTCCCCAATTAGTGCTGCTTAGAAACATAGTTTGTATCATTCCCCCCTTGCATCTGGCCTCCAGTGAGTACATGTTCAGGGCCTCCAGCTATTCCTGAAACAGTCTGCCCTGCTAGCCTTAGATCAGTTGGTGACCTTCTCTGTGCTGATTCGGCCTGTCTATATCCTTTCTTAGGTGGGGCTCCAGAATTGGGCACAAGTATTCCAGGTGGAACCTCACCAGAGCTCTTTATAGGAGCAGTGTCATTTCTCTTCTCCTGCAATCCAAACCTCCTTCTGATATACCACAGCACCCCAGCATGGTCTGCCCTCAATTACTCTTCCCATTTGCTCTGTTCTCCCAGCCTTCCCTTCTCTGTCCCTTCCCCAGCTCCTTTTTTCTTCCAAATGCTGCCCTTCTAACTCGAGGAATCACTTGGCCTGTTTACACTCTATCGGTCATTTCTGCCAGTGGTGCCCGGAGACAACCTATGCAAGTTTTAGAATTTAGAATGTAGGTTCAACCTCTGTGAGCTCCACCGTCTATAGGTTCCACTCTAGGCCATTGCTCAGATCTGTTTATCTTCCTGAAGAGAGCTGTTGCACTGTAGTTAACTCCAGCAATGGCTAGGTTCTCCAGTCAGGTTTTTATTTTGCAGTTATATCAAAAATGTGTATTTTAGTCCATTTTCTCAATTTACTTTGTGTTTGGCTAGGGTTTTCTGTAAATTTAGGTTTCTCTGGTTCCACTTTAATTCCCAGAAATGGGAGACTATCCTACTTGGCTACTGGGGCCTGGATATTCCAAAGGGGTTGTGCAAGGCGCAACAGGTATTGCTCACGCAACCCACCAATGTGACTCTGCGTGATATTCAGAGGTGTTGTGATGCAGAATCTCGATGCGCCTGGGCGACTAGTAATGTATGCAGTGGAAGTGGGGGTATGCCCATGCATATGTGGCACATACTGATATTCAGCCCTGGATGTGCGGTGCATATGCGGCACAACTCCACCTAGCGCTCAGGAGGGGCGCAAAGATGGGCCTGCAAAACCAGGAACAAGTCCTGGCCACCCACAGGTGAGCTGCCATATTGCAGGCGCAACACAGCAGCCGCCAGCAGTGGGTGGCCACTCACCCACCTAACACACTGCCGACATGCCCCTGCCCTGGGAATGTTGTGCCCCCTGCCCCGCTGCCTGACTGCGGGTATATGTGTCAGAAAGGTCCCTGGTGGACCTGTGAATCCCTTCTCGTCTGATCGTGAGCATAAGAATCAATAAGGTCCCTGGTGGACCTGTGAATCCCCGCCCGATCATGGCCATAGAATCAATAAGGTCCCTGGTGGACCTGTGAATTCCCTTCTCCGGATCTGAACATAAGAATCAATAAGGTCCTTGGTGGACTGAGGAGTCCCCTCGCCCGATTAGGGCATCGTTCGATTGAATGTCTGATAGTCCGCGTACCCCCTCCCACCTGCCCACTGAGGGTCCCCTCTGTCATCGGAGGCGGCATCAGTCTGCCCGCATGCCGCCCGCTGAATGACAGTGTACATGCTGTCTGTACACCTGTTGGAGCCACCGCGCGGGACCACAGGCGCATCTCATTCATATCGGGCCTTGTAGTATAGTATGAGTCTGTATGCCCATTGGTCCACGTAGTGGACCAACAGGCATACAGACAGTACTATATATTGTCATTCGCAGAAGTGGCATGCGGGCGAGTACTGCCGCTCACGATGACAGGGTGGGTGCTGGGGTGGCGGGGACCCCAGTGGGCGGGTGGGAGGGGGTACCACTGGATCACCAGGATATCTTGTGCTATTTCCGCCCACGATTGGGGGTTCCACTGTCTCACCGGGACATTCAATGAACGATGCCTATGATTGGGTGAAGGGGAAGGGATTTCACTGGTCCACCAGGGACCTTATTGATTCTTATGCCCGCGATCGGGTGAAGGGGATTCATAGGTCCACCAGGGACCTTATTACTTCATATGCCTGCGACATGGAAGGGGGCTCACAGGTTCACCAGGGGCCTTTACTCGTTATATGCCCGCGAACGAGAGCGGAGTCCACCTTGGGTCAGCAGGGCGTTGTTCCCTGACAGCTGCAGCCTGGCAGGGCGCCATGTGCAAGTCGCAGGATCAGTACGCAAGATGAAAATGGGGCCATAATGACATGCAAATGGACTGATTTAGCCTTTGCATGCATAATGGCCTCATTTGCATGCCCAGTACTGAATCTCGCAGTTGATGCGCCCAGCGCAACTACACTTGTGCTGGTGCATCCCTCTGCTCCATTCTGACACTTGCGCTGGTGCAGTGCGTAGCCCTCAGTGCCATATTCAGTGGCTAAGCCATGGCGCAGCACCGTTGAATATCGCCTGGTCTCTGCCTTGGCGCAACCCAGTTGTCCTGCGCCCAGCTTTGTACCCATGCCGAAGTAGTCTGAATATCCAGGCCTGTGTCTGTTGTTGACTATTTTGGCTAGTAAACCACATTTCTTTTTGTTAATTTTAGTGTTTACTATTTTTAGCTATCCAATTTACAGAGAATGGAGCATTGTTACTTTCCACTTCTGTCTGTGCCTTTCACCTTAATTAATCAGAGCTGCAGTTTGACCTTGCACAGTTGCTCGCACAAGAACCTTTTTTTATTTCCTTTACTGTTGGGTTGTTGTACTGCATCATTTTTGGGAATCGTTTTATTTCAAGGTTCATTCTAATTAGTATGTCAGAGAGACCTTGTGGACCATCAAAAATTGAAGTGTGTATGTCTACAACACACCTTTATTTACCCAAAACCTCATTTGAAATTAAAAGGGTAAACATTTTAAAAGGAGCATGCCTTCTCAGTCTGCCTTTGTGTCATCTAAAAATAATAAAAAGACTCCGAGGTGTCCCCAGCGATGGTGGAAGCGAGTATCTGAAGGGTCCATCTCCTCCTGTATAACAACAAATAATGTAAAAGCTGAGAAGAAAAAGAAAAATATAAAGCTGCACAGCCATTAGAAAGGCTTGACAGAGATGTTTGGATAGCAAGATGTCAGAAAGGGGAACCCTGAATCCAGTGATGGCAAAGAAAAGCACATTAGAGCAGGCACTGAAATGGTGTCTGCCAAAAGAAACTGAGTAATAATGTTACTGCCTCTCCTTTTGCACACAGAGAGCAGCTTGTGGATGGCGAGAAAAATGCCTGTGTCAGAGGACATATAAAAAATGTGGCAATTTTCCAGGCGATCCAGGCTTTGGGAAATTTGAATCAAATAACTGCCCCATCCCCAGCTCAGGCTCCCACCTGTGTGCCTGCGGAAGGGAGAAAGAAGAATATTATGTGTATATGGAGGAAGGGGACCCCATGGAGTTAGAGGGCACACCTGAGAAAGATTTTGTACCTCCTCCGAGGCAAATTGACGGCTAGTCATCTCTTTCCTCATTTGTTAGACAAATGATTAATACCATGAACATCCCCCACTAGAAATGGAGGAAGATGAAGATGATGCTAATAATATAGACATGCTGGGAGTAGCTCCACCATGAAGGATGTTACTTCCCGTATACAGACCATATGAAAATCATGGCTGCACTCATTTTAGCTGCAGCCATCGACAGAAAGTTGAGGAAAAAATAGCGGTGGACAAGCAGGAGTGGAATATCGGTATGCCCATCCTGATCATCATGAGGTAGTCCATGCTGCTGCTTGTGAGCGAGCAAAAGTCACTCTTATCTGTGCAGTCCCTGGAAAAGACCATACAAATTGAATACCATGGCAAAAGGTTTACACAACTGCTTCCCTGCTTATGAGGCAGGCAGCTTATTAAGACCATATAGCAAAGTACCATAAAGCACTTTGGAAGCAGTTCTGGCACTGGCAGAAAGAGCAGATGATGGGTTGGCACAGGACTGGATTGTCACAGCAAAATTGGCCCTGGATGCCACAAAATATTGTTTCCACACTGTGTGGGCACTGATGATGACACGGCTACCAGAGTTTGGGCTCATGCGGTGTCATGAAGAGCGTTTTCTGGCTAAGGACTACCGTCCTTTCCCAGGATACTCAAAACAAGGCCATGAATTTTCCTTTGCAGGAGATTCATTATTTGGTGACAAACAGAAGCCTACATGAAAAAGTGAAGGAATACAAAACCACTTTCAAAAGTAACACTGAGAACGATAAGGCCTCTACCTCTTCTTACCCCAGGAGTCCTTTAGCATCAGTAACTTTTTGCACTTAGCTGGCTAGGTGCAACTGCCCTGGAGGTGTGCCTTTAAGAGATATTTAAATCAGCTTAGGGCCAAGCCAATCAAAAGACAGGAGGGGTGTGAGCTGAGTGAGAGCTATTGAATGCTTCAGAATTTTTACTCCGCTGGACTGAGCAATATTGCCCCTGGAGGTGTCTCCCAACTTTCCTTGTTGACAGTCTCCTAGTGCTTATCTGGGTAAAGTTTCCTCATAAATTATTTACTTTAGTGTGCTGAGTGAAAGTTTTACTTTTTCATTAGCTCGTGCAAATTTTTATTTTTAGCGGGATGGCGCTATTTTGACTTTATTTTACTGCAACTGTTTAGTTTAAAGCCTCATTTTATCATGGTGCTTATTTTCAATGGTTTCCTTCATTTTGGGGCAAATTACTGTGGGAACCGTTGAATTAGGGACAATTGCCTTTGTTTTCCTCAGACCTTGTGGGGTTTACTGCAGAGGCATCTGCAGTAGATTTCAAATTTAAATAGTGCCTGGTGTTTTCTCTCTAGATTGGCAATTATGAGAAACCTTTTTGTTATATTACTGCACCTTGGTATCATCTGTGTCAGGACTGTCTGTAAGTGTCCAGGAGCCACCTGTGCGCAGTTGAGTATTACTGGGTTTCTATTAAGATTGGTACTGGTATAGATCCAGTTTTACAACCAAAAAAAAAAAGGCACTAGTAATGACAGTGTTTATTAACTGGGCAGGACTGGCCGGTGGCATTTTCACAGAAACCTGCATTCAGTTCAGATCCAGAACTGGTTTGCTTTGCTTAAATTGGCGAACATAGCAGACAAACCTTTGATTATTATGGCTGAGGATAAATCAAAGACTTCTGACGAGGGGCCATTCAAAAGTACTAATACCAAAAGCAGAGGTGCTGAGGAACCCTCCAGATCCCAGCCAAAAAATAAAGCTTCAAAGATGAAGTTCTTCACAAATTGAAAAATAATAAGAGTGACGAAAAAGAAGCTTGATCAAGCCTCTGATGAAGTGGCTAAAAGAACCTATGTCAAGACAGATATGCTCCCATTGCTCCTGGAAAAGCCAATAGCGAGACAACAGGCAGCTTGATGCATACAGAAAAGCAAAAGACTTACAAACTGTGCAGGTTCTTCCATCAGCGCAAGATCGAAAAAGCATGGCAACTGTTTCAGACCCTTCAAAGATAGGTCCTCGATTTACTGGGGCTGGCAAGCACTCTTCCATAGTTCTATCTTCTGTAGACTGTGAGGGTGACGCAGATGATCAATTTTGTGATGCCACTGACGTGGATTTTGAGGGCCTTGAGCCCCAGGAGTCCCTGTACCCTCACCTTGGGGATCCCAGGAGTGACCACGAGATCCTTCCTCTATGTTTACATTCATACAAAATATGCTGGATACCCTGGACCTCCCTATGAGGAGCCCAACCAGGATGTTGATGAAGATGAAGATTATAGGGAGATGAAGGTTCTTTCATCCTCAAAGACCCTGGTTGTTCCTATCTATAATGCATTTAGAAAATTACCATGAAGGTGCTTCAACACCCACTTCAGTATCAGGGGTTGATAAAGCGGCTTGAGAGAAAATATAAATTGTCTAAAAATGGTACGAGTTCCTGTCTGCTTACCTAGCCATGAAAGTATAGTGCAGCAGGCAGCTTGTGAGAAAGCTGGAGTCTCCTTGTCACCCCGCCCACTGACAAGAATTCCAGCAAAATTGACTTTATAGCAAAGAAAATGTATGCCATAGCTTCCCTGCTCCTCAGGCTTTCTTCTTACATGGCATTCACAGCCAAATATCAGAAAGCCCTGTGAAATCTGTCCAGGCTGTAGCCCACAATGGATCAGATTCTATGGTGCAGGAGCTGGTAGATCGTCAAAAACTGCCCTGGAAGCTACTATTTACCAATTCCACATGGCAGATGACAACAATGATGCAGCCTTTAGGGCGATGGCCCATACCATCTCTCTGAGGCTCAGCCAGGCTTAGAACAACCAGTCTGACCACAGACACTCAGAACAAGGTCATGGATTTTCCTTGTGATCAAAATATGATGTTTGTTTACAGAACCACTGACTACATGAAAAAAGTCGATGAGTATAAGGCCCCTGGCAGAGCCTCTCATCCAAGCCTAAACCCGCCACCCCTCAGAGATCCCGTCCCAGGGGCGGTAGGGCAAGTTTGTTCCCAGGCCTTACAATCCCTATCCCCAATCTGACTTTAGCCAGTACAGTGGGTCTTTCAGAGGCAGGGGCAGAAGGGCCAAAGAAGAGCCACCTCTACCCAGCCATCTGCCTCTCAGTCTAAGTCCTGATGTGAGTGTCAGGTCGCCTTCCCGTTTCCGGTTGGAGGCAGACTCTGTCACTATCTTCAGCACTGGTCCCTCATCACGTCGGACAAGTGGGTGCTGGAGATAGTGGAGAAGAGTCTGTCATTACAGTTCAAGCAGCTGCCAGACCTCAAGCATACCCAGGTGTCAAGACCTCTGTCCTCATCACAGAAACCGCTGTTGGAAATGGAGTACAAAACCTTCTGGTTTTACAAGCAGTGGAGAGGGTCCCCACCCACGAGAAGGGCAGGGCCTCTACTCCAGGTATTTTCTGCCACAGAAGGAAACTGGGAGTGGCAACCTATCTTGGATCTCAGATATTTAAACAAACATCTGGAAAACACTAATTCAAAATGGTCACTCTGTCACTGGTTATGCAGCCTTACAGCAGGGAGACTGGCTAGCCTCCCTCGACTTAAAGGACACCTACTTCCACATACCCATAAGGAGATCTCACAGAAGCGTCTCAGGTTCAAACTTCCTTTGGGTCACTGTCAGTTCACTGCAATACCCTTGATGTGTCCTCGGTCCAAAGTCTTTACAAGTGTCTACTGATGGTAGCAGCACATCTCGGGAGACTGGATGTCGCTCTCTACCCTATCTGGACGACTGGCTCATAGTAGCAAAGTCTCCTTGCCAGGTCAAGGAATCTCTTTCCCTCACAGAATGCACTCTGGAGTCTCTGGGTTACCTGGTGAATCTAAAGAAATCTCACCCAGACCCCACCCAGCTGCTCACCTTCATAGGGGCCCAGCTGGACACTCAGAAGGGTATGCTTTCCTCCCACAGGAAAGAATTCAGTTTCCTTTCAGTGGCAGATTCTTTCACCCAGGGACAGCCAAGACCAGCCAGACATTTCTTCAAACTTCTGGGACATATGGCCTCTATGACTGCAGTAGTCCAAGGTGTCAGCTACAGGATGAGACTCCTGCAAGCCTACCTCAGAGCTTGTTGGTCTCAGAGAAGCAATACATTTTCAAAGTTGATACCTGTGTCGAAGCAGTTCCTCCAAAACTTGCTGTGGTGGAAGAACCCTGCAAATTTGTCAGCAGGGGTTCCCTTTCAAGCTTCTCTTCCCACAAAGGTGATCACCACAGATGCCTCCCTTTTGGGCTGGGAACTCATTTAGACAGTGCCTCCATAAGTGGCAACTGGACTGCTGAAGAGTCACAGTTGCACATAAATCTTTTGGAACTCGGAGCAGTCTTACTAGCTCTCAAAGCTTTTGCTCCCAGCATAGAAGGGCAGACAGTTAAAATTGAGATGGACAACACCGCTGCAATGTTCTACATTAACAAGCAGGGTGGTACCAGATCAGGAATACTCTGTTTGGAAGCTCTGAGGCTCTGGTCTCTAGCATACTCCCTGGAGTCAGCCTCTCAGCTATTCACCTCCCAGGCAAACTCAGTACTCTGGCGGATGCTCTAAGCCGCATTGGTCAGGTCAGAGTGAATGGAGCTGAACAAGCAAGTACAAGCCACAGTGTTCAGGTGGTGGGGCACACCAGGCGTGGATCTGTTTGCCTCTCCTCTCAATTTTCAGCTTCCTCAGTACTGTTGCAGGCCCCCAGTTCTGGGAACACTTCCTCTGGATGCCCTGATACTGGAATGGTCAGGGAGGTTCCTATACACATTTCCTCCCTTTCCCTGATATTCAGGGTTTTGCTGAAACTCAGGCAGCAGCCTGCATCCATGATCCTGGTGGCTCCAGACTGGCCCATGCAAGTTTGGTACCCTCTCCTTCCCTCAGTGTCCTGCAACAGGCCATTTCGCCTGCCCCGACTTGCTCCTTGCTGACCCTTCCTCAGATGGGAGTGCAGTACCCAGACATACACTGTCTTCACCTCAAAGCCTGTTTCTTGAGGAATTAGAATTTCCATCCTCACAGTACTCTGAACAGGTCCTTAAGATACTGAGGATGCCTAAAAACTGAACACTAAGAAGACTTATGCAGCCAAATGGAAAGGTTTTCCCTTTGGTGCAAGAGCGAAAAGATCAAACCCTATCAGCTTCAGACCCTCAGCTGCTAGTCTACCTGGTACATCTCGGGCGTCAGGCTTGAAACCATCTTCACTCAAGCTACACCTGGCGAATTTCAGTACCTTCGGTGGGAAAGAAGTAGTTTTTCCCCACAAAATTTTTAAACAGTTTTTCAAAGGCCTCTTGCACCTCAGCCTCCAACCAGGAGCCTGTTCCTCTTTGGAGCCTGATCCTTTGCATAGATGGGCTCATGAATCCACCTTCGAGCCTGTGTCCACGGCCCACATCAAGTTTGTAACTTGGAAGACCGTCTTCCTGGTAGCTATTATGTCTGCCAGGAGGATTTGCGCCTTCTGGGCCCTGTGCACTGAGCAAATTACATCATCCCTCACGATGATAAAGTTGAGCTCAGGACAAATAGGAACTTTCTGCCAAAAGTGGTTTCAGAGTTTCACTTGAACCAGTCCATTACTCTGTCTGTCTTCTTTACTGAGCCATCCACTCCTGGCGTGCAAAGCTCCACTGCTTGGATGTCAAAGAGCCATCTTTCACTACCTAGAGCATACTAGACAGTACAGAGGCTCTTCCATTCAGTTGTGCCTCACCTCTGGGGATGTAGGCAGAGGAAGACTAGCTACCAAGAGAACTATTTCTCATTGGTTTGGTCTCTTGTATTAGATTCTGCTATGAGAAAGCTGGTCAACAACCTCCAGTGGGGCTCAGGGCCCATTCCACCAGGGCACTGCAGCCTCACTTGCAGCAGCAAGGGACATTCCCCTACTGGATGTCTGCAAAGCAGCTACCTGAAAATCTGTGCACACCTTTGTGAAACAATGCAGTTTGGATATGCATACCAGATCTGATGCCAGATTTGGCAGGGCAGTTCTGCAGAGCCTCTTTCCTAAGTAGGTTCTCTGCCCACCTCCCACTTGGTACTGCTGGGTAGTCTGCAAAAGTTACTGATGCTAAAGGACTCCTGGGGTAAGAAGAAAAATTACGTGCATGACTAATCTCTTTCTTCAAGGAGTCCTTTAGCATCAATAACTCCACCCTTCCTCCCGGTTCACCTGTTGGAGAAAGGCTCTTCGTCACCTTTACCAAATTTGAGTTTCTTATTGATGAGATTTTAGCTCGTGTTGCTCTTGTTTCTGTTTTACTTTTGTGGACATTTGCATGTTTTTGAATCCTGTTGATTGTTTTGGGGCATTTGCCCTTGTTTTCTTTGAAAAATTCTGAAGCATTCAACAGCTCTCATTCGCTCACACCCCTCCTGTCTTTTGATTGACTTGGCCCTACGCTCATTTAAATATCTCTTAAAGGCACACCTCCAGGGCAGTTGCAGCTAGCCAGCTAAGTGCAAAAATGTTACTGATGCTAAGGACCCATTGGAAGAAAAGAAGATTACTGCGGTGAGTAATTTTTCTTACAGCTCATCTGAGCAGGAGGCAGAGCAGGGATCGTCCCAAGAGCCTATGTTTCTTATGCCCCTATGGGTATCAATCATAAAGAGGTTACTATAGGGAAGGGGAAAGGCTTCAAGCTTAATGCTGCCTCAGTGCTAAAGCCCGGCCAAAACAACCCCTACAGTTTGCCCAGGTCGCTAACCGTTGACAGTGGGAGGAAGACTAGCACACTACTTCCAGGAATGGGTAACTGTTACCACAGACAAGTGGGCACTGGAAGTAATGGGCCAGGGGTTATGTCTGCAGTTCAGTTGCTTTCCAAACCTGCAGAAACAGAAGTTTCCAGCTCAGTCTCCTACAGAAAAAGTCTACTGGAACTAGAAGTAAAAAAAAAAAAAAATGTTAATATCAAAAGCTATAGGAAAAGTTACTGGGCCAGATTCACAAACAGCTGTGAATGCTGCAAGCCCTGGGCACACTGAGCTACGTGGCATTCTCATTATGGCAATCGAGGATTCTTGATCCCGATGTGCCTAACTGCTGCAAATTAGACCAGCTTTTCTGGTCTAGTGTGAGGCAGTCCCGGTACCATTTTGATGGGTATTATGCCAAATATTTGCCTAAGTTTGACATAAAACAGGAAAAGTGTTGTAAATCGTCCGATCTTCCAGAATCGGATGCAGTGTGCATCAAAGTCACTGGGGCAGCTGTGCCAACAAACAGGTTTGACGCAGTGCTTGATACAAGCCCTGTGTCGCCTTTTTGAACCTTCTTCAGATACTTACTGACTCACAAGGAAAATGGAAGTGGCAACCCATTTTAGACCTCAAGTTTCTGAACATGCATTTGAAAAATGAAACATTGAAGATCATCACACCAGGGCAGTGATACCATCTTTACAGAAAGGTCATTGACTGGGATCCCTGGGTATGAAAGACAGCTATTTTCATATCCCAGTCAGACAGTCTCACAGGACATACCTCAGAGTCGAGCTGAGGAACTGCCAATACCAGTTCATAGCTCTCCCATTGGTCTCACCTCATCTCCAAGGGTTTTCTCGAATTGTTTGGCTGTGGCGGCAGCATCTGAGAAAACAAGGCGTGATGGTTTTCCTTCTACCGGGATGACTGGCTAGTCTTGGGAAAATAGAACAAGAGCAGCGTGCTAAGCTTAGTTGGTAAGAAGCACCTTAGGAACTTAGGATTCTTGATAAACTTGCAGAAATCCCAACTAGAGCCTTCCAGTTACTGGACTTCATAGGAGCAGAGCTAAACACTCTGCAGAAAGCTTTCCTCCCATAGGCCAGAGTTACAGCTTTGATAGCAATAGCAGTGTTTCACAGCAGGTTAACCAAGACTTGCAAGAGACTTCCTACTGTTACTAGGCACATGACTGCATCCACAGCTGTAATTCTACTGTATGTGCCAGGTTTCAAATGAGAGATGCACAGTACTGTACCACTTAAGGGCAACTGGTCCCAAAGATGGAATCCACTTTTAAAATTAGTGTCAGTGACCAAAGCACTAGTAGCACCATTACAGTGGTGGCAGGAAGAAAGCAACCTCAGAGAGGGCATTTCCTTCCTTCAGCAGTCGCCAACAAGTATTCTTATTGTGGCTGTCTCATTCCTGGGGTGGGGTGTCCATCTGCAGGACCTCACAGTGAGTAGTACATGGAGCCCACAGGAGTCACTATAACACATAAACCTCCTGGAGCTTAGAGCAATATTGTTGCAATGCAGTCTTTCTCCTCCCAACTACAGGGTCAGTCCATCCAAATCAGGACAGACACCACCACAGTGCTCTGCATAAACAAGCAGGGACTAACAAGATTGGACCTAGCATATTACTTAGAAGCAGACATTTTGCAGGGCATCTGCCAGGCAAAGACACTGCCTGTCAGATTCTGTAAGCAGAATCAGCCAAGGAAATCACGAATGGGCCTTAAACTAGCAGGTTCTGGCCATAGTGTTCTGAAAGATGGGGCACTCCCATTATAGACCTGTTTGCATCTTGGGAGAACTATCATCTCCTGCAGTTTTGCTGCAGACCATCAGCTGATGGAACAGTCCCAGAGGGCCCCTTTGTTACTGGACTGGACGGAAAGCTTCTTTATGCTTCCCACCATTTTCCTCAATTATAAAATACTCCTGAAGGCGGCCCGGTGGCACTGAGGGTTGGCGCTGGAGCGCCACACCTCGTACCACGCGGTGACCCTAGTTGGAGGCGAGCTCGGGCCGCGGGGTCGGCCGGGAGGGTTGAGGATGAGTACTCTTGTGGTGCTCTCCTCCCGGTAGTATGGGGTGGGTTGTCCCAGTGCTGGTGACCCCGGTGGAGGCGGAGGCTACAGCAGCCAAGACATGCACGCATCTAGCGTGGATGATGCTGGCAGGGTTGCCGTGTGCCAAACGTCGGCGTGCACCATGCAGGGAGGGAGTGGGAGGGCTCACAGAACAAAGAAACCAACGGCGCCATGGGCAGGCAATGGCACCTGTCCCCATGCCCCTCGCCGGGCCAGCCCGACTAGCCTTCCAGGTCCTCCGTTCACCAGTCCTTCCCTGGGCCAGAGTCTGACTTGTAAATGCGCCCAAGAGGAAAGGGTGACCCACCCGAGCGGGTCAAACCAGGGTACTGGCTACAGGGGAGGGAGGAGAGGAGGTTCAGTTCGGAGGCTTCAGGCTGGGCAGGAATAGGACTAGGCTGCCTGAGAGAGGCTTCATGGTGCCGCGACGGAGGAAAAGAGAAGTAAGAAACAAAAGACAATAAAGTACTCCTGAAACTCTGGAGGGAACCTACAACAATGATCATGATAGCTGCACACTGGGCTGGACAGGCCTGGTACTCGATGCTTCTGGCCTGTCAGACAGAAATCCAGTCAGTCTGCCTCTCAGTCACAATCTGTTGACTTTCTCCTGGGCAGAATAACATTTCCAAATCCAGGACCCTCGCCTGAATGCATGGTTCATGAGGAGCTTTTCCAGATTGGATCTCTCAGAAGAAGTCCAGAAGGTGCTTAAGGTTTCAAGAAAACCTGCTACCAGGAAAGCTTATTTCTCTTAATGGAAAAAGTTTTCTTACTGGGGTGTCCCCAAAGAGTAAACTCAATACAGGCAGGGTTGCACAGAATTCTGCAATACTTAATATGAACATATTAAATTTGCCAGCAGAAAAGGCCATTTGGTCTATTGAGTCTGCTCGATTTTGCAGCTAGCAGCCTATTCTGCAGCTGCCCCTCCCTCCTCACCCCTTCCCTTTACCCTCCCTCTCACCTGACCCAACCCCTTTGAAGCAGCCTACTGTTTTACAGGCTATCTCCTCTGCTAGTAACGTGTTCTACCCTGCCACAACCCTTTCTGTAAAAAGTGTCTCCTCATTTCCTCCTGAGCCTTCCCCCTCCAGTCTCATGTCATGGCCTCAGTGTCCCTCCCACCCTTACCCTGAATAACCTCTCCGTGCCAGTCTTGTTTATCCCTCTCATGTACTAGAATGTCTCTATCATATCTCCTCTGTCCCTCCTTTCCTCCAGCGAGTACATGTTCAGCTCCTTTAGCCTACTCTCATCTGAGAAGTCCCCAGTCCCTGGATCATCTTAGTTGCTCTCGCTTTACCTTCCAGTAATTTAATGTCTGTTTTCAGGTACAGGTGCCAGTACTGCAGCGGTATTCAAGATGAGGTCTAACTAGTGATCTGTACAGCGGCAGAATCACTTCCTCGCTCATGACGTTATTCCCCTACGCTGCAACCCAGCATTTTATTGGATCTTGCTACTACTGCCTTCCTACACTGTGCCGAGTTGTTCATTGATCCTGTGATGACCACCCCAGATCCTTCTCCTACACGGTCTCCACCAGCTGCACTCCCCAGTTTTTAGTTTCTCCTTGGATTTTTTGCCCCAAAATGCAGTACCTTACACATTTTGACATTGAACCCCAGCTGCCAAGTGTCCGACCAGGTCTCCAGCTTTTCTAGATCTTCCCACAGACTCTGCCACCCTCTGTGTCATCCACTACTGCCCTTATCTTGGTGTTGTCGGCAAACAGGCTGATCACCTACAATCGCTAGGCCTATGGCCTTCAACTTAAAGGTGCACTTAGCAGCAATATCAGCATACATATAAGCTAGCAAAGGAAGTCTTTAGCCTCACAATGCATTTTCAAAAGTTTTTTAAAGGCCTGAGCCACTTGTACCCACCAGTGAATGACCCTGTCCCACCCTGGAACCTCAGCATGTGTCTTGCCCAGCTTATGAAGGCTCCTTTGAGCATGTGGAAACTGCTGATCTAAGTTTGCCACATGGATAACCGTATTCCTGGTTGCAGTGACCTCTGCTAGGAGGGTAAGTGGAATTGCAAGCCCTCTGCACTGAGCCAAATTACATAATCCCTCACAGGGATAAAGTAGTTTTAGAACAAACAGAAAATTCCTTCCTAATGTGGTATCTGAATTCCACCTGGATCAGTCAGTGACCCTCCCTGTACTCTATTCAGAGCATTCCGGTGCAGGTGAAAGAATATTGCGTAGCCTGGACCTGAAGTGAGTTCTGACTATGTTAGTGTACACGGACTGGAGAAAAGAAATCGGGTTCCACAATACCCAGCTTTTGCTACCTGTGCTGGCGTTGGCAAAGGCAGACCAGCTAAAGAGATCTCACTGGATAGTCACTTGCATTCAATTCTGCTATGAAAACAAAATGGAAAAATGCCTCCGAGGCTTAAGGACACATTCCACAAGGAGTACCTCTGCCTCTGTGGCATCTTCAGTAGGCATCCCATTGCTAGACATTTGCAAAGCAGCTAATTTGAAAGCGATACACGCCTTCACAGTGCAGCACTGTTTGGACATACAGTCCAGAAGGGTAGCCTGTGATGATGTTGACAACGATGGAGTGTTTTAAAAAGGTGACTCAGTCCACGTACCTGTGCCAGGGCTACTGGGCAGGAGGGCGACCAGATAGGGGGTTGGTGAATATAGCGACAGGATGTCGCTGTATATGTATATATGTATATATGTGTGCGTGTATATGTATATGTGTGTGTGTGTGTGTGTGTATATATGTATATATATATACAGTATACATATACATACACACACACACACTACGAGGACCATGCCATGCAATGGGTGGAAGGGAGGTTTGTGGGGTGTAGTGCGACAGCGGGCTGCTGGGCGGCCTTGTGACATGGTGAGTTGGTGGCAGGCTAGGGTTGGGAGGGTGCGGGTTCAGTTCTGGGCATGCTCACTTTTGTGCTGGTCCAGGATTTTTTCCTTCTTTTGCACCCCTCGGAGTTGAGCTCGTCCCCCAGCATAAAAAAAAAAAAATCTCCAGCGCCCTTTGCTGTGCACGGGAGTGTACATCGCCGAATTAATTTTTGGCGATGTACATTCGCCCAAACAGTGATTGCTGTTATCACATGGAACTGTCCAGAAGGGATGTCAGCTTTGGAACTGCTGTGTTTCCTAACTAGGTTTTGTACCCGGCCTCCCAAGTACTGAGTCTGCATAAAGTGTAAACATTAAGTGAGTAATTCCTGAGATTAGAAGAAAAATTGCTCACCATAGTAATGTTGTTTCTTCTTAAAGCAGCAGTGGAAGATAAAAAAAAAAATCTGCTGTTTTTCAACAGTGCATTCCTGTGCTCTGTTGAGCATGCACCTAGTAATCTTTCTCGTTGGCATTGTACTGTCACCCGTAATGATGTTATTTTGCCTTTGTTTTGCTTACATTTTTCCACCACCATGTTGAAAGCAGCAGTACTAGATAGCAGTCGCCATATTTACTGTGGTGTTACAAAACTGGAAACTGATCACTTCCTGATTAAGTAGTACTGCTGCTTTAATGGATCACTTACTATGTTTACACTGCCTAACCTGCCTTCTCTTCCAGAACTTGAAACTGGTTTACACAAGAATTGGTTCCTTTTTCATTGAGGTTGCAGGCATTATTATTGCAGTTCCTACATTTGTAAGCTTGTGGTTAATTTCTGATATGGTCAAATTTCACCGTCTACCTCAGGCGTGTGAAGTTTAGGTGTTTTAAAATTCTATAACATTTTTCTAAACATTTTTGGTAGCCTTTAGCTAATTTCACTCAGCCACTGCTCCACTTTGGCTTGGAAACAGATCTGAGCAATGGCCAGAGTTGAGCGTGGCTTCAGAGTTTGAACCTACATTCCAAATTCTTACATTTTCATAGGTTCTATCTCTGGGGTGTCATCGCGATCGAGATGACTGCATAAAGTGTAAACATAGTGAGCTCTTAAAGGAGTACTGCTGGTTAACGTGAAGCTCGATCACTGCACAGATAGGGGCTTCACCTCACCCCGCCGTAATCAGCATAATAAATAAATGCTTTGGATACCTCCGTGCTCATAAATATGAGTTACAGCTCGGTCGCGGCCTGCATGTTTCAATATGGAACCTGTCACCTCCCGCAATCTCACTGCAAATAATGTGGGATGATGATGCTCTACTGCCTTCCTCATTGTTGCCCTTACTATATGTGCAGAGATTTAATAATCTCCTTATCGCAGATGCCCACTTCTAGCATTTGGGCAAATTCTTTAAAAATAGAAGTGGGCATCTGAAATACGGAGATTATTAAATCTCTGTGTATGTAAGGGCAACAATGAGGAAGGGCAGGAACGCCATCATCCCGCTGCTATTTGCAGTGAGCTTGCAGGAGGTGACAGGTTGTATATATGGAAACATACTGGCTGCACCAGAGCTGTACCCTGTTTTACGTAGCCCTGAGGTATCTAAAGCATTTATTTACAATATTATGCTTATTACAGGGGAGGAGAGGTGAAGCCCAATCTCTGCAGCAGTCGGTGCTTCACATTAGCCAGTAGTTCTCCTTTATGAAGAAACAACATTACTACAGTGAGAACTTTTCCTTCTTCTCCATTGTTCTCTTTCTCTGTGCTTTGCTGTTGTTTAGAAACATAAAAATTGCTAACAGTAGAAGGCCCAGTTAATCTGCCCGTTGTCCTTCCTAACCACCAAGACTGATCCCCTGATTGTCGCTCACTTCCCCTACCCTCTTTTTCCTCTCCTCCTGGTGCCCTCCACTAAACTGTTGTGTCTGTCGCACCTGCTTGAAACAAACCACCATTTTGCACAGACTGCTGCATTGGGCAGTCTGTTCCACTTCTCCACCACACTCTTGTCTTTTTTTTCTTGAATAAATATATTTTTTGAAAATTGTAAAACAACAATTATGTGACAAGTACACAAGTACAATGGTAGGAACACAGTTGCAAACACACTAACTAAACAAAACAAAACTGTCCATCCCACCCACCTGCCCGCCCGCTCAGTCAATAAAATTTACTCCACGCTAAGAGATGGAGCCAGCATTAAGAGACCATAGTTGTCTTCATCAAGCAACATGCTGGTGCCCATTATCTGGGACTGTAGATGTGTGTCAGACTAAATCCACTATCCCCAGCTAGATATAGAACATTTCCATCTGAGGCAAAAGGCTGATATCTATGTCATAGGAAGCAAGCAGTTTTTCCATGAATAAGACTTGCATGATGTCTATGTGCCATTCTTGCAAGGTGGGAGTGACTATCTTTCCAGTGTTGTAAAATTATATTTTTGACCGCTAAAGAAATTAGCATACAGTGATGTTTGTGGTGGCCATAAGGCAACTTTTATTTAAAAGGACGCCCAATCCTGGACTCTCTGGGTACCATACAAAGTAAATAAACCAAAAAAAAAGACATAATAATAAGGCGTTCGACTCCCAATCCAAGTAAACAGTATTCCAAGGTGAAGGTGCTTTGTAAGCTAAAGACAGGGTCAATGGTTTGGGCAACCTGAAGCCACAAAGACTGGGCCTTGGGCATTCCCAAAGTATATGTTTCACTGTGATGGTGGTAGAATTACATTCAAGCGATAAGTGAGAGTCCAGGACTTTCAAGCATGTAACTGGCTACACTTAGACATGAGATTGGTTTACCACACCCTTGTCACTGGCAGAAAAGCAATGCAAGGCTTATTGGCCCCTGACCTGAAGTCATTGTTTACGATCAGGTAGCAACTACTCCACTACAGAAGTAGAACAACACTCACTGCTGCTTCCACAGAAAAAAACCCTTGGCCAATCGCGTGCTTCTCGTACGCTTGCAAAACAATGGAATGACCTGCCTGGCTTCCTAAAAACTGTTGCTCCACAGAGCTTTACAAGGCCTAACTGCTTTCTTTACTTACCCTCCTGGGACATGCAACTGTTTTAGGTGACCAACAACATTAACTGAATATAAAATGTTTGCTGCACTTCCTCTGACCAGAATGTTATGTGGTAACCTGGTATTTAACAACACCATTTATCACCTGCTTTTGAAGAGGACCTTGTAGATTCAAAAGCTTAAAGGTTTTCTGTAAATCTCTGTTGGTCCAATAAAGATATCAGTTCACCTAGTTTATGCATCTTGTTGTACAAGGACCAATACTGCAACAAACAGTTTATTTTTTGCAGTAACCCTTGGTGAGATTTAGGGTACTGATGTGCTTGACATTTCCCAGTCTGTCCACCAAATCATCTATCCTGGGCATAAGATAACTGTCAAATTCAAACACTTGATTAAGTTTCCTAGAATCAAGGCAGATTCTTACAACCCCTTCTCTTTTATTTGCAGTCACCATTGGTAATGACAAAGCACGTCTCGGTTCTTTAGTGGTACCGAACAAGTTCATTTTTAGTATTTCCTCAATCATGTCTGCCCGTAACTGCTCTATTAATATGTATGTCTTTTGTCTACTAGGCGAGCATTTCCTGTTGCTATTATGTGCTCGACTCCTTTTGCTCTGCCTGGCACTCTGGTAAATGTCTTTACAAAGTTGTAATTTTCGGAGGTTAAGGAAATGTTCACCTTTACAGCATCAGCAGTTACAGTTTGTTCCAGTCTGTCGTAAGCTGTATCAAAGTCTTCTGTAGAAGGCAAGGCAATTTATTTTGTGCACCCAATCCCTGAGGCTCTGGGCACCTTACATTAAAACAGGTAGGTCAGTATAAACGCAAATTCTGAACAACATTCTATAAAAACATATATGAAGCAACAATTATTATAGCAAGAAACAATTCTTCAGCATAATTAAAACTCATACAGTTAGCACCAGTCAAAACACCAAATACTTCTGGTAAAACTAACAAAGCAGCCTTTGGTGTTTTTACAACCATTACTTCAGGAGGTTAGAATGGTATATCTTGGTAGGATTTTTCCTATCGGTTCTCAGTCTCATAGTTAACCGTACTAGTACCTCTACGTCTCAGGACACATATATAAGATGTAATAGATTCTTTCTGTGCGAGGTTGTCTTCTCATGTTTCTTTAGTTACATCTAGTGTCCCTCTAAGTTGTCTACCATACGTCTTTTCAAATGGTGAAAAACCAGTTGTCAGCTTGTGGCACTTACTGTATCTGTATGCAAAATGCAGGTAAGGTAAGTATTGCTAATCTTTCCGTCCCCTCTTACAAACCTTTTAACATGCATTGTAGGGTTTGATTAAAATGCTCAACAAGACTGTCTGTCTGAGGGTGATAAGCGGAGGTTCTTATGGCAGTGATACCAAGTAGTGGTACATCTCCTTCAGTACTGTAGCACCAAAATTGCTATCCTGCCCACATTGCTGAACATTTTTCAAGCTCTGCTGACACTTTTGAGGCAGTGACAGTATGCATTGCAATTGCCTCTGGGTATACTACCGAAATGAGTTGATTGCCTTTTACTTTGTTTAAGGGCCAACCACATCCATTGCAATTCTCTAAAAGGCACTGTTGTTGAGGCATAGAGCAGGAAGCATAGGAAAACCAGGAGCAGTTATAAAATTCACACAAAGCATTTTATTATCAGTAACTGTAAAATAATATTGTTCGATATAACTATTTACAAAGGCAGTACAAACAGAAAAACAAAGTCCTTCATCTGAGGTATCTCTAATTCCAAGTTTTAGTCTCTCTATCAAAAATATTTCTACTCTTTTTATAGCAAGTCTTAGCATGGCAATTAACTTCATCCTGAGCTTTTAAGGATACATCCTGTTTCTCACAAAATGTGTCGGAGTTCTTGTCAGTTTCTTTGCAGAGCAGGCTTGCAAATAGAATAGTGTCTCAAGCTGGCCTCCTGCTAACAGCTCTGCAAAAGAGTTTGCAAATGAGCCTTAGAGGAGTTCCAACTGCATCTCCAGTTAACCCCTACATTCCAAGTAGCTTTTGCAGTCATTTCAGCAGTATAACTATACACATAGCACTCCAACACTCCTTCTGCAAAGCTGAAAATGGTTCTCTGACCACGCCTAATAATCAACCTATAAGAAGACAAAACTCATGGTATTCTCGCATCCACAGAACTCCCTTAAGAACCTCTGTCCCCTAATTCTCGATGCCAATCAGACCCCACTGAAAAAGTGTATGCTTTTAAATATCTAGTATCACGCTAGATCCAGCCCCTCAACTATAATCAGCATTATTCTCCAACTATCCACTGCCCTTAACTCTAGACTTGGAGTGCTCTATTGATGCAAACACTGCCTCACACCTGGCGTGGGAAGGCAGTCAGAATAACAAAGGCCCAAACCGAGGAAAAATAGCCAGCTCAGTTAAGAAGGGGATAAAACCTTTATAGGTACATTAGGGAGCATAGAAAGGTTAAGGAGGGATAGTGAAGATTAATAAAGGGAGGGAGGTGGGCAGAGGAGACAGTGAAAAGGCAGAGATACTGAATGAATATTTTGCTCAGTATTCACAAAAGAAGATGAGGAGGAGTTACCTAAACCAGACAATAGAAGCACTCTAGGTAGGGGTTGACACCAGTCCATTCACAGAAGAAAGAGTCCTGAAAGAACTCCTAAAACTCAAGGTAGACAAAGCAATGGGGCCTTATAGGATTCACCCAGAATCCTAAAGAACTAAGGGAGGACCTAGGACACCACTGACCATGTTTTTAACAAATCATGGCAGGATGGTGTGGTACCTGAAGACTGGAGGAGGGCAGATGTGATTCCCCTTCACAAAAGTGGGAGCAAGGCAGAAGCAGGAAACTACAGACCTGTAAGTTTGACCTCAGTGGTAGGGAAAATGATGGAATCACTTCTGAAAGAAAGAAAGAATTGTTGAGTACCTAGAGGCCAGCGAGGCACAGGACCCAAAGCAGCATGGATTTACAGCAGGAAGGTCATGTCAGATGAATCTAATTGATTTCTTTGACTGGGTGACCAAAGTAATAGACTAGGGAGGTGCTGTGGCTATGCGTACCTAGACTTTAGCAAGGCATTTGACACAGTCCAGCACAAAGATTAATAATCAAGTTAACCAGCCTGGGAGTGGGTCCCAGGGTGGTAGCCTGGGTGGCAAACTGGCTGCAAAACAGGACACAGAAGGTAATAGTGAATGGAACACATTCTGAAGAAAGGAGTTACTAGTGGAGTACCTCAGGGCTCAGTACTGGGTCCAGTCCTCTTTAACATCTTTAGGTGACATTGCAGAGGGTCTGGAGGAAAGGTATGCCTCTTGCAGATGACACAAAGATCTGTAACAGAGTTGATATACAAGAGGGGTAGAAAAGATGAGAAGGGACTTGGCAAGGTTGGAGGAATGGTCAGACATATGGCAACTTAGATTCAATGCAAAAGTGCAAAGTAATGCACCTGGGAAACACAAACCCAGAAGAAGAGTACACAATAGCAGGGAGGTACTAACAACAACAAAATGGAAAGGGGTACCTGGGTGTAGTCGTATCAGATGACCTAAAGGTGGGTAAGCAATGTGAAAAGTCGGTAAGGAGAGCCAGGGGATACTGGGATGCATAGGAAGGGCATCACAAATAGAAAAGGGAAGTGGTGATCCTCTATACAGACAGTTGGTGAGACCCCATCTGGAGTACTGTGTGCAGTTTTGGAGACCTCATCTATGCAAGGACATAGGCAGGATGGAAGCAGTCCAGAGGGGCAACTAAAATGGTGCAGGGTCTGCAGCAGAAACCATATGAAGAGAGACTGAGAGAGCTTAATATGTATACTCTTGATGAAAGGAGGACGGGGAACCTGATAGAAACTTTCAAGTACCTCAAGGGACTCAACAAAGTCCAGGAGGTAGCATCTTTCAGAAAAGAGATGTGTAAGAACAAGGGGACAATTTAAAGATAGAGGGGATGGCTCAGGGTAATGTGAGGAAATTATTTTTCACAGAGAGAGTGGTGGATACATGGAACAGCCTTCCTGAGGAGGTCTTGGGTCTAAAACAGTGGGGAATTCAAACATGCATGGGACAGACATAAGGCAATTATAGTGGGGGTTGCAGGAAGTAGGCTGTTGGTTAACTAGAATCTGCAGCTTATCCAGTAGGTAGGAAAATGGACAGACTGGGTTGGCCAAGTGGTCATATTTGCCATCAAAGTCTATGTTTCTATGTCTATGATTGCCCTTACACTTCCCCTCTTTTTTCCGGCCCTCCCCACGATAATTACCTGAGTCCCCATGTCCCCCTTCCCAGACCTCTCCCGCACATACCTAATCTATGGCTGTTAATTATTAAACGAATAATTAAGTCCTGTGCGAAATGGTCTGATACTACTAATATGACCATCAGCCCAATACAGAATCCTTCTGTAATTTTGTGGCTCTGCTAAAGTCTTGTAACTTCTGTTATCCTTGTCTGATAACCACTTGCGAACACATATGTACTCCCATGCTTGTACCAATGTACTGTAATCTGAATTTGTTGTCTGTATTCCTATGTCTGGCGTGGAACCTTGTAAATGAGTCCTTGACTCAAAGGTCTTTCTGAATTACCTCAATAAACAATAAACAATGAACAGTTTCAAATCAAGGGATCCCAGTATCACTGAAGTTTCACACAAAGATTCACACATAATTTTATAACCACAGATATGCAAGGAGAAACAAGATAGTAACAGCAAGTGAAGGCAGAGAGATGGCGAGAGCAGAAAATCACAAGACCATCAGAGTGATCAGCTACTAGGTCTCACAAGAACATTTGGTTGTGCAACCAGACAGACAAGAGATAGAAAAGGAGAGAATAGAACAGATCCTTGTGTTTAACTTTTCTGCATAACAGATGGGAGAGCCTTATTCAGCCCTGTCACACAAGTTCCACGTCATATGAGCAAAGCATGAATAGCGATTGCCGTAGGTGCTGTCCTCGAAAAACAGCATGGCGATGTGCACAATAGCGGGACCATAAACAGCGATGGTTTGGACCTCAAGAGAACAAGCAGTTTACACCATTTTTAATGCGGAGGCTATGCCTCCCGTGCCCCTCACATCCCCTACTAATTATAACCATAGAAACACAGAATCTGCTGGTAGATAAGACCACTTGGTCCACCTAGTCTGTCCATTTCTCTACCTAACAGATAAGCTGCAGATCCTAGTTAACCAACAGTCTACTTCCTCCTCCCCCAACTAGAATTTTCTTATGTCTGTCCCATGCATTCTTGAATTCCCCCACTGTTTTGGCTCTCGACCTCCATCAGAAGGCTGTTCTAGCGCATCTACAACCCTCATGAAGGCTGTTCTGTGCATCTACAACCCTCTCTGTGAAGAAATACTGCCTCACGTTACCTCTAAGCGTTCCCCTCTAACTTCAAATTGTGCCCTTGTTCTTGCACATCTCTTTTCTGAAAGATGCTACCCTCTTGGACTTTGTTGATTCCCTTGAGGTATTTGAAAGTTTCTATCATGTCCCCCTCTCCCTCCATTCCTCAGAGCTATCATCTTAAGCTCCTTTAGTCTTTCTTCACATGTCTTCTGCACCATTTGGTTGCCCTCCTCTGGACAGCCTCCACCCTGTCTATGTCTTTGTGGAAATGGGGTCTCCAGAACTGTACACAGTACTCAGATGTGGTCTTACCAAATGTCTGTACAGAGGACAACAAATTCCTGTTTTCTACGGTGATGCCTCTCCCTATGCATCCCAGTATCCCCCAACCCTTACTGCCTTCTCACATTGCTTGCCCATCTTTAGGTCATCTGATATGACTACCCCAGGTCCCTTTCCATTTTTGTTGTCAGTATCTCACCCCCAATATGTACTCTTCCCTGGGTTTTTGTTTCCTGGGTGCATTACTTTGCACTTCTTTGCATTGAATCTAAGCTGCCATACATTTGACCATTGCTCCAACCTTGCCAAGTCCCTTTTCATCCTTTCCACCCCACCTTGGTATCAACCCTGTTGCAGATCTTGTGTCATCTGCAAGAGATATACTTTACCTTCCAGTCCCTCTGCAATGTCACTATAAAGACATTAAAAGGTCCGGCCCCAGTAGTGAACTCTACGGTACCCCACTAGTAACCCCCTTTCTTCACTGTGGACTCCATTTACTATTACCCCTGTGTCCTGTTGTCCAGCCAATGTTTTACCCAGGCTGCCACCCTGGACACACTCCCAACTAGCTAATTTGTTTATTAATCTCTTGTGGGGACTGTGTCAAATGCCTTACTAAAGTCTAGGTAGGCCATGTCCAGAGCCCCTCCCTGGTCTACTACTTTGATCACCAGTCAAATAAATCAATTAGATTTGTCGGACATGACCTTCCTGCTGTGAATCCATGCTGCCTTGGGTCCTGTGCCCCACTGGCCTCTAGGTACTCAACAGTTCTTTCCTTCAGAAGTGATTCCATCATTTTCCCTACCACTGAGGTCAAACTGACAGTTCTGTAGATCTTCCCTTGTCAGTCTTCACCATTCATTACTGCTGGGTGCAAGCGAGTGCGCACCGCCACAACTTATTTTTTTCAGGCCAGTCGGCGCATTACGTGATGCATGAGGGTGGCCGTTGGGTGCCGAGACTCCTCCTCCATCCCAGTTCTGTTTCTCCTGTCGTCAAGGCTACACCTGCTGCGCGGAGTTTCTAGAAAAGTTGATGTGCCATAGCCGTGGTGTCGATTTTCGAGCCTTCATCCCAGTTCTTTTCCTGGCGTTGTTGACTGGTAAGACTGTTCTTTTTCTTAATACTTTGACGATGCGGGAGTTTTGCTATTTTATACAGTTTTTTCGCATCATGTGTCAGGTTGAGGCGAAAAGTAAATCTAAGATGGGTCATGCCCCTATGCGTCGGTGCCCTGCAGCCGACAGTTTTCCGTCACGGACTGGCATGATGTTTGTCTTTGGTGCTTGGGACCCTACCATGATATGGACCACTGCGACGCCTGTTTCTCCATGGATCATTGTGTATTAGAGATGCGCGCGTTCAAATTCAGAAGGAGCTCCGCTGACTTTCAGAGGCGACGTCTCCTCGCGGGCTTCCCAGGCGAACATCTCGACCCTTCCTCTGGGTTCCCTTCCGGTCTATACGGCCTGGTGAGGAGGAACCTCCTCTACCTCTAGCCTTGCCGAAGGAGGTTTCTTCTTGGTAGCTGGAGAATGGTGTGATCCCATCCGAGTCGCACCGTCATTTTTCGTCGACAGTCACCTCCTCTGGTGCCAGACTCCCCCAGTGTTGTGGCCTTGGGTTGCAGGGCCCGGCTCTGGTGGACCCTCGATTTAGCTGCGATGCCACTGTGGAATGGCATCGGGGACCTCAGCGGTGCCACTGGCAGTGCCACTTTTAGTGCTTTCCCGTCCACGGTGCCGGGACTCGGTGGCGCCATTGGCAGTATTGCCTTGGGTTCCGGCGCTGTCTGCAGTGCTGGGGACTTGGCGGCGCTGTTGGCAGTGCCATTTGTGCACTGGCACCATTGCGGTGCTGCTGCAGACCAGGCGGTGCCGTCGGCGGCTACCAGGGTTCCTAGGGCTGATATGGCGGTACAGTGGATTCCAGTAGTGTCGTTGGCGTTGTGGCCTTGGCGGTGCGAGCCTGGCTCCATCGTGCGTGAGGTTCCTGTGGTTGCCTCGATGGAGTTTTCTCTGCTCAACACCTCTTCGGAGGTGGATGACTCAGAGGGAGACCCGGTCTGGCAACCTGAGTCTTGACTTCGGAACCTTCTGAGCCGTAGCACCAAGAGATACAGTGTTCCTCTCCCGAGTCCCGGAGCTGGTTAGTCAGAGGGTTCCATGGTTAGGGGTGGCCTGAGTCTTCTGTGGCGGACCCTTCAGGGGTTCGGGAGAGGATGCCCTTCCTAGCGGTCCCAGGCAGCTGCCATCTCTGGTGCTGCTGGGGTCCCTCGGGAGAGGGTGGAGAACTCTGCCTCGGTGAGTTCCCTTTGGGGGCTCGCTCAGCAGGACCTCCCCACTGACATCAAGGAAAGGGCTGCTTGAGGTCTGAGGATTTGAGGCGGTCGGATGAGGCCGGTCGTGTCCACTGCCCTGCGGAGTGTGGGGAGGTCGCAGCGCTGATCCCGCCTTTCTCTTCAGGTCTCTGAAGCTCCTTCTGGTGGTAGTTCTGAGGGTGCCCTTCTGGACTCATGCAATCCCAGGCACATCACGGGAGATTCCCTTCTGGGCTCTTCCAGGTTTGCTCCCCTCTCTTTCTTCTTCGTAACCCAGCATGATCTCAGGGTCCCCAGTTTTGGTGGCATTGCTCCTGGATCTCAGAGTCCTGGCAGAGACCAGGCACGTGCTCTTAGGTGCCCTTCGCTCATTCCTCTACAATCACCTCCCTCTTTCCCAGGCCATGTGGGTTCTATGGGACCGTTAACTTGGGGAGACTTTCAGAGCTTCTGCGTGGCCTTCCCATCTTATGTCAAGGCCGTGGATGAGCAGGTTTTCCACCTGTTCCCCCCACCACAGGAGTCCTTGGAACATTGAGCTCCACTTCCTCCTCGACTTCCTCTATGGAGGAAGAGGAACTTTCTGTCCACCTTTCCTCTGATGCTGATTTCACCAACTATCAGTGGTTCCTTTCGAGGCTGGTTTAGACTTTGTATCTCCTACATCCGTGGGGACAATACCAGTGGCAGATGCATGCATTCCTTAGCGAGTTCAGCACTTCGCCACCTGGTGGTGACTTCCTGGCCAGTCCTTTCCAGGAAGTGTCTATCCGCACCTGGCAGTCTCCAGCCACTCCTTCTCCAGCCCGGCAGACTGCAGGAGATGGTATTGTGCCCCCCATGAGTCTGGGTTCTCTACCTTACCACTTTCGAGCCTGATGTCCCTAGACACTCCTTCTGGGCCTCGTAGCCTGGCGCATGACAGACCCCCTGATCCAGATTCTGCTGAATTCAACCAGTGGGGACAAAGGGTTTTCTCTTCACGTCGTGCATTGATGTACATAGCTTCATCAAGGCACCCGCCTACAACATGCATCTGTGGTCAATGCTGTCTCAGGTCTTAGCATCTTTACCTGAGACAGAGCAGTCTAGACAAGCCATTGCCCTCTCTGCTCAAGGTCTGGAGCTTGCCAAGGCATAGCGAGGGCATCCTCGATGTCAGCGAGGTGGCGTCCAGACTTGCGCCTCCCTCCCCACCCACAGGGGACACCTCCTCGTCCTCACCAACCTTAGACTGTCCCAGTCTGCTGGTTAGGGTCTCCCCTCCTGCTTTCCACCAGTTGGAGGCTGAGGGATCTGTTCCTTAGGGTCAATCCAGGCCCCTTCTGGGATGCTTGGTACTCACCCAGCAGTAATAAATGGTGAAGATTTGGTACTCTCCCAGCAGTAATGAATGGTGAAGATTGACAGGGAAGATATGAAAGTAGCGGTACCTACTGTAATTCTCGATCTTCTCTTGTATCTTCACCATTCATTATTCATCCACCTTCCCCTCATGGGACTTCTTCTTGATGTCTCCCCTCTGTTCGTTCCTCCTCCTTCTTGGCTGGCCTTTAAGCCAAAATAAAAGGACCTTCTTGATTTTCTGTTCTTTCTGAGCGGATCAATTTCCTCAAGATAAAAGGGGCAGGTGAATTTATTCTATCCTGGGGAACTCTTTCTGATTGCCCTTAGGGGTACCTCTTAGTTTTCTTAACCATATTGTTCAATTCACAGTTAAAGGATCCTCCTCCATGGCCTTTTCCTTTTTGCCCTGAGTCGCTCTGGCAAGTATTAATTTTCTTGTATCAGTTTCTTCTGGTTGATGCTTCCTGGCACTTCAATTACCTTGAGCTGATACTATTGCCTGTGTCAGGTGGTCAGATTGAGTTCTCACTCTATCCTTTCATAAAGGGTGCCCTCTGGAGAGCTTCCCCCTCCACACATGCATCTGTGTTAGTATTAACAAGGTGCTAAAGGACCTCTTAGTGGTTAGGCGCTCTCCTTCCGGAACAAATTTCTGCCTCGTCAGTCTGTGAGCTCTCAGCTAGAGTTTAAGAGGTTGGGATGACAGGAGGTTAGAGAATCTGCACTTTGTTTCCAATCTGTGAAAGCAGTTTGGTGGAACCTTCTTTCAGCCCTATCAAGTGGGATCCTTGCTCCCTTGTTTTGGTTCGAACTTATAAGCCTTAAACCCGACATGTCAGTGGGCAGTGATCTCACTTCCCAACATCTCTTGTTCTCTTCCTCGCTTAGTCTCTTTTCTACTTTTCTTTATCTGTTCCTCCTTGGAGCCGCCCCAAGTGAGGCCTTGCGGTCCCTTAGGGTAGGCATTTTCTTCTTTTCTATCCTCTTCCAGCTTATGCCTTTTTCAGTTTATATCCTTTCCTTTTCTATCCCTTGGCTCTTGCCTTGCTCTTCTTTTTCTTATGCTTATTTTGCCTTTCCATTAACAGAACTGAGATGGAGGAGGGTCTGCGGTACCTAATGGTGCGCCCTCGTGCATCCGTGATATGTCACTCGGTGGCGCTGTCGACACCGACTCCTCTAAAAAAAAAAAACCTCCCCTGGCGGTGCGTGCCACACCCACCCATCAGTAATAAATGGTGAAGATACAAGAAGATCAAGAATTACAGCAGGTACGTAATTTTCATTTTCCTGCCTCTGTCTTGCTCCCACTTTTGTGAGCGGAATCACATCTGCCCTCCTCCAGTCCTCACGCACACACCATCCTCCCATGATTTATTAAATAGCGTAGTCAGTGGTGTTACTGGTTCTTCCCTTAGTTCTTTTAGAATTCTGGAGTGAATCCCATTAGGCCCCATTGCTTTATCCATCTTCAGCTTTAGGAGTTCTTTCAGAACCCTTTCTTCTGTGAAAGGACTAATATCAACCCCCATCCAGAGTGCTTCTGTTGACTGGATTAGGTATCTCCCCTGCTCTTCCATTGTGAATACTGAGCAGAAGTATTAATTCGTATCCATGCTTTTTCACTGTAGCTCTCTGCCCAACCATCTTCCTCTTTATTCAGCCTCAGTATCCCTGCCTTAGTCTTTCTTGCTTCCTAATGTACCTATAAAGGTTTTATCCCCTTCTTAACTGAGTTGGCTATCTTGTCCTTGTTTTGGGCCTTTGCTATTCTGACTGCCTTCCCTGCTTCCTTCTGCTTTAACTGGTACAGTTCTCTGTCCTGCTCCTTCTGTGTTTTCTTACACTTCCTGAATGCTGTCTTTTCTCCCTAACCTTCCTGCCACTTCTTTAGAGACCATAGTGTTTTTTTTCGTTTTGATTTGTTTATTTGCTTCACACAAGGCATATTGCCTCTGTGATGGCAGTTTGATGTTTCCCATTGTTGCTCCACCCACCTTCTTGCCTGTTTGCTAGTGCTTTTCTGAGGCATTCTCCCATTTTGACAAAATCAGCCCTCCTGAAGTCCAGTACCTTCACTTTTGTGTAAACTTGACTCTACAGCTAGATTTATAAGTGAACCACTTTGGTGGTCACTTGTTCCCAGATAGCTACCACTTCCAGATCTGAGATCCTCTCTCTGCCCCATTTGAGAGTACCAGGTCTAAGATTGCTCCGTCCAGTGGGTTTCAAAACTAGCTGTCTGAGGCATGCCCCGTGAGGGCATCGAGATTGGCCCTGCTCTTGGATGTGGCTGCAGCAAAGGTGCTCCAGTTAACATCTAGCATATTCAGGTCCCCATCAGCAATATCTCCCTTTCTCTGCCATCCTAAGGATGCCTTCTATCATTCCATGTCCATTTTCTCCCCTGAGATGGGGCCTGTATACAATCTTTGTGCAGATTGTGGTTCCATTTCAGTCTCCAGGGTGACCCACAGTGCCTTCTCTCCTCCTGTTTACCCTTTAGTTCTGTTGCTTTGATCCTTCCCTTACATAGAGCTACTTCTCTACCCTCCTGTCCCTCCTGTAGATTGTGTACTCTGGTATGTTAACATCCCAGTCATGGTTCTCTGTGTACCATGTTTCTGTTACTGCCACGATATCCAGGCATCCTCTTCCGTCAAGGCCACCATTTTGAGGGAGCTTTCTACCTAGACTGTGGGCACTGGTACTCATTACCCTTCATTTTTTATGGCCTTATTTCTTTTTGACCCATTCCTGTCCTTACTGCCTTTGTCTTTTCTCCATTTACCCTGCCCTTTTCCTGTGACTTCTCTGTCTTGGTATTTACCTCACTAACTACACTGTTTTTTTTTTTGGGGGCTAGGATGTCCTTCTCCTTTTCAGTGCCTCCCTTGTCTAGTTTAAATATTTGCCAATGAAGCATTTAAACCAGTCACCTAGGATCCTGGTTCCCCTCCTGGACAGATGCAGACCATCACGCCAATATAGGCCTTCATCCCTCCAGGTGGAGCCCCAGTCCACAATGAAGCCAAATCCCTGAGCTCTGCACCACTTTTTTCAGCTAGTCATTGAATCCCATGATGCAGAGTATCCTAGCCTCATCCGTGCCATAGACAGGTAGCACTTCCGAAAGTTACTGTGTGTGCTACTTGTCTAAGCCCCTCTAACTCCACAAACTCATGTTGCACTGCTCTGATCCCATTCTCAGCCAGGTCATTTGTCCCTAGGTGGATAATGACATCCAGCTCCTCCCCTTGCAGCTGCTCCCACGATCCTGAGGTTTGTTTCCTGTCCCACAAGACATGGTGCCTGGCAGACACCTACCTCCCTTCCCTTCCTCCCTCAATTCTGCCCCTTAACTCTGAGGGAGAGCCTGACACTAGGGTACAGGGAATCTTCAGGAGGGAGCCATTGGGGGAGCCAACCTGAGGCCAGAGGAACTGAGAGCAAAACATAAAAAAAAAAACAGTAGGTGCACACAAGAAGCAAAACACACAAAAAAATACCCACAACTGCACACACAAAACAAAAATAACTAGAGCTTCTGTCCAGGTTCGAACCTGGATCTTTCACCACTGAGGCATACATTGCCTCCACTACACCACATGACCAGCATGGAACAACCAACCAGAACTACCTCCTACATCTTCTGCATCAAGATCCCTCCTACCGTTCGCTTTGTAATCTCTCGCCATTGTTGTTAAAACTTCCTCGCTATATCCACGATTGCTATCATATCCCACTCACTCTATTCAAAGGTGTTCAAATTGAGTCATTCAATTTGAGTTGTCCTATCACTGGATGCCGTCACTGGACATCTGTCAAGGGTAGGGGCACTAGGCACCTTGTTGTGCTTTTTTTTTTTAGTCACTGAGGCTAAATTTCTGACCTTTGGCACAAGAACTGCGAGATAGCAACATCTTCATGCATTCCAGCCCAGTAAAATCTGTACAGCAATGTAGCAAGGGTGCAATCCCTCCTGAGTGACCAGTCATAGGACTATCATGTACTAGCTGTAAAAACTCAGTTCTATACTTCTTTGGTATGACCAATTTTTCTGTCTGTTCCTGTGTCTGAGGTTTATCCCAGACTCTGTACAGTAGTTCATTACATTATTTTTTTTTTTTCTTTATCGCCTCCCACCAACTACTGGCCACCTTCCACTGGCCCCCAGCCCGTCACCCTGGAGTCCACTGACTGTTACCTCTTGGCTTTAGAGGTGCCTGCTGGCTGGGTGGAGTGCCTGCAGGAGATGGCATCTTCCACCAATGATGGCATTTTCAGCCTCCGTGTTTTCCCTGCCCATGAGTGCAGTGGTACAGCGTGCAGTGATGCCAGTGGCCAAGCCGTGCATGCTTTCACATGTGGCATGCTGGGCATCTGCTCAGCCTCTGCCTCCATTTTCTGTAGAGCCCATGTGTCAGCCTCCAGCCACCACTAGGGGCCAGGCAAGCACCGGCTCTAGTCCCTCCCTCCTGGGGAGGGAGGGCTGTCCTCTGGATGCTCAGTCTTCTCCCTACCTTCCTGGATGACCTCCGGCGACCGCTCACACCCGCAGACACGGGTTGCGGCGTGGCAAGGAAGTAAGCGGTGATGCCTCAGCCCTCCACGCCACTGGGTCAGCTAGCTCATTACACTTTTTAAACATGAGTTCACCCTGTTTTGTTTCACCCAAGCTATTTAAAATAACCTTGGAGAAACCTTGTTAGCTTGCTCAGAAACAAAATCACAATCAGTAATCGGTTTAGTTTCACAGTTTTCATATATCAACCCCTTATGTTCATTAGTCTTTTGTTGCCACTGTTTTTAGGCTACTTTCTTCCTGGACTTCCAGATCTTAGAGTTGGTCTCAAACAAGTCCATGTCAAAGTCACCAAAGGGAAGTGATCCCTCCATTTGAGATTCTCTTTGCTTGTGCTCTTTTTCGTCACATCTGCTGAAACTACAGGTTTTGCTCTCTCTGTGATTAACTCAGTAAATCCTGGAAAGTAATTTCCAATAATCACAGGTACAGGTAACAGGTACTACCCCATGTTATGTTGATGCGACACCCCATTGAGTGCTCAGTCACTTGGGTGGTGAGATAGTATTGTGTGTCTGTGAATGCAGGCGACCCCAGTACCAGATCCTTTTCACAGTGTTTTCCCAGGACCCCGCATGCACCATATAAGTTCCTTCACAGTCTTAACTCCCTCCTTGACATCTGTTAAATACTTGACCCAATTTACTGGGCGAATCTACTCAGTGTTACCCTTCATATTTTTATGGCAGGTTCTTGTAATATGGCCTCCTTTATTATAGTTATAGCAAACAAAGTCTTTGGGTGCGGATATATTTACCCCCAGTGTTCTTTATGTAACCTGGAGTTAAATCAGTGGAAAAGAGGTCTTCCCTAGTCCCTTGGCTATTACTTCACTGCTGCATAGTCTGTCTTGTCATCTGATAGTTCTTGTCCAAAATGGCCCTTTCCTCACTTTCTGGTCTGTGTTCTTTTACTCAAAAGCTGCATGTCTATAGGCAGGATGTTGATGAATTGCTCCATTGCATACATGTCAATGATCTGTGGGACTGTTGTGCCCTGTGGGTGTAGCCAGTTGAAGAGGAGTTCTCAGAGTTGGAGCTTCTCGAGGACTGTTGACTGTGTGGTACTTCAGGAACCAGAATCTTTGCCTGTGGGTCTCTCGTAGATGTCATATTTTTTAGGCTTTCTCATTCATGAGTCGTTGTTTTCTGACTGTGCAGTGTTCATAAGTTATTTTTTAATCAGTTGCAATGCTCTTGCTTTTTAATTAATCATTTGCTTAAATATAGTGTAATGTCGTGTTTAATTGTATTGCATTACATTTGTGTAATGTATAATCTTTTATGTTACTGTTATGTTATACTGTATATGAATGAAACTGCACATTTAACTCCTGTCTCTATAATTAATGGTCTCGGGTGCATATGAAAAGGGCCTTTGGCCCATATGTTTACCTGATAAGCAAAAGATAGATAAATAAATAAATAATTCTTTAGGAAAGTTGAGCTGTACCTGTCAGGTAAGGTATTAGCCCTGATTGCCCATTGCTGCTTTGACCACTGGCAGGCTGCGGCAAGCCTTTCAAAGTTGTCAGGTATGCTCCGGTATCATTCGAGGGACACAACTTTGTAAATTTAGTGTCTTTTAAGTTGTTTGTGTTTTGTTGCTGTGCTGGACTAGTACCAGATCCTCCAGCTTTGTTAGTTTGGAAGGCATCCAGATATTACTGCTGCTGTCGCTGCATCTCTTCTGTGCTGCTCCTGTTGCTGCATCTGTTCTTTTCTCTGCTTCTCTCTCTTCTCTCTCTCTCTCTCTCTCTGTTTTGCTGTATGCCCACCATTTGAAGAAGGTATTCATGCTTTCAGGTTCTTGCCCTGTCCGTCTTCTTCCATCACTGGTGCTGGCTGTACAGTCAGTTGGACTTTGTCTGTGCTAGTTTGGCTGCCATTCTTCTGGTAATCACTCCTGGGCTTGCTGTTGAAGGATCCATACCTTTCTTTTGTGCTTCCTTGGTAGCAGGTCTAGTACCATGCGCAAAACTGCTGGCTTAGAGTTTGCACAGTGTAAAACCCCTTACCTGACATCATCTATCATCGAGGCGAGGTTGGGAAGCATAGGAAAACCAGGAGCAGTTATAAAATTTGTAGTAGCTTTTTATTATCAATAACAACAGAATAAAATAAATACAATTGTGCAGGATAACTCTTATATAGGCATTTCAAACAGAACAAAGTCCTTTCATCTTAGGGTATCTCTTATTTGAAATCTCTCTCTCTCTCTCTTCTGCCTGGCAATTAACTTCTGCATCATGAACTTGTTGAGATACCTCCGGTTTCTCACAAAATGTGTCATAACTTGGTCAGTTTCTTTCCTTGCAGGTGCAACAGAATAGAACATTGTGTCCCAGAAATAATCTTTTGTTGACAGCTCTGCAAACAAGCTAAGCAGGTGGAACTGCATCTCAGGGTTAACCCCTGAGTTCCGAATAGCTTTGGAATCATTTCAACAATATACATTTTCAAACCAGAGAACCCAGTTTACATAAAGATCCACATTTACTTTTATAACCACAAATAAGCAAGGGGAAAGAAAGATAGAAACAGCAAGAAACACCAAGCGACAGGAGATAGTGGGAGGAGGAGAATCATGAGACTGTCAAAGGCCCTGTCACACTACGCCTCTGTAACATTACAGAGTGCCTAAACCATTACCTCAACGGTTTGCGTTTATACCTGTAATGTTACAGAAGATGTTTCGTAACCATTGTTGAAACCACATGTGAGGTGGTTTCAACAACAGATATGAAACGGTCCTGCCTCGATAACGTTACACGGTGGTAGTGTGGAGGTGATAGCGGTCCCTGCAGGGCCCATAAGCGCCGAGCTGCATTGTGAGATTGGGCGCTGTGGTAACGGGTCGCCTGTTCCCAGGGTGTGGACTGGCGTACCGGTCTCACTACAGTCACTGCTGCAGTGTGGACACACTGTACTGCTTGCAGGCTGTAACGATTTCTGTCCGTTACGGGTCTGAGCGTGTAGTGTGGACGGGCCAAAGTGATCAGTTCCTAGGTCTCACAAGAAAATGTGATTGTGCAGTCACAATAGAGACAGAAGCAGAGAGAACAGAACCTTGCTTTTAATTCTTTCTTCATAACAAATGGGACAGGGCCCTATTCAACCCTCACATAGACCTCCCTCATCTCTGGGAATTCTCCATTCAGCACCAATCTCTGCATTCTCCACCAAGCCAGTTTTACTAACATACTAACATACTAAAATGCCAGCAGAATAGGCCTAACGGTCTTTCGTGTCTGCTGCGTTGGTCAGCCCCCACCCTGAGTGCTGACCTTGCTGTCCCCTCGCCTTCTCTGGCTTCTCCCTTCCAGTTCCGGATATTCTTGCTGCATTGGATTTTGCTTCCAGAACCCTTCCCTGTACCTGTCCCACCCCTCTTGAACCCCTCTACTGTCTCTGCCTCCACCAGCCCCCTAGGTAGTGCATTCCATGGCTCCACCACCCTCTCAGTGAAGTAGCAACTCCTCCTTTCTCCCTGAATCTTCCCCCTCCAGCTTCCACCCATGCCCTCTAGTGGCCCCTTCCTCCTTCCTTCAAGCACCCTGACTGTTCCTCCCTATTTACCCTCTTCATGTACCTGAAGACCTCTATCATGTCCCCGGTCCTTCTCTCTTCCAATGTGTACATATTTAGCTCTTGAGCCTCTCCTCATAGGTCCTGTCCCCAAGCCCCAAATCATTTTGGTTGCCCTCCTCTGGACCCTCTCCAGGAGGTTAATGTCCCTCTTTAAGTGTGGCCCCAAAACTGCACACAGTACTCCAGGTGCGGCCTCACCAAGCAGTTATACAGAGGAGTATCACTTCCCTCCTTTTGGAGGTGATCCCCTAGCGATGCATCCCAGCATCCTGTTGGCCTTGGCTGCTGCCCTCCACAAGTCTCAGAGTTGTTCATCTTGACATCCACCACCACCCCCAGGTCCTCTCAGCCATCGAGACTTGTAGCATTCCCCAGGGTGTACACTTGGCCTGGGTTTCTGGCCCCAGGTGGAGTACCTTGCATTTCCCTGCATTGAACCTCAGCTTCCACTTTCTAGACCATCTTTCCAGAGCCTCCAGGTCCCCTGCAGGGCCACCCTCCCTTCCTCCCCATCCACCACCGCCCCCAGTTTCGAGTCATCTGCAAGAGACTCATCTCCTCCTGATTCCTGTCCTTATGTCAGATACGTAGGCGTTGAACAGAAGGGGCCCAGGACTGATCCTGTGGGACCCCACTAATGACCCTCCTTGGGGATGAGACTATCCCACCAACTACGACCCTCTGGGTCCAGTCCTGGAGCCAATTGCCCTATCCATCTGATCATCTGGTTCCCCACCCCCATTTCTCCCAGCTTATCCAACAGGCCACGTGAGGAACAGAGTCAAATGCCTTGCTGAAGTCTAGAAGAGGACATCCACTGGTCTACCCAGGTCCAAGGCACTTGTCACCCAGTCATAGAACTCCACCAGGTTTATCTGACACGATTTCCGGGATGAATCCATGCTGTCTGTCGTCCAGGCACCCTGACTTATCCAGGTCCCCCTAGCCTCTCCTTGACAATGCCCTCCATCACCTTGCCCACCACGATGTCAGGCTGACAGGCCTGTAGTTCCCTGCCACCTCCTTGATCCCCCTTGTGGATAGGCACTATATCGCCACCTTCCAGTCTTGGGCACCCACCCTGTCCTCAGAGAGATGGTGAAAAGCTCTGCCAGGGTTTCGCCAGGACATCTGCAAGTTCCTTCAGCACTCTGGGATGTAATTTATCCGGCCCTGGTGCTTTCTCCGTCTTAAGGGAGCTGAGGGCTTCCTCACTCTCTCTGCTGTGATTTCCACTTCTGGTACCTCTTCTCCCTGCTAGCCCTCCCCCACCTGCCAGTTATGCCTCCCCTCTCCCGAGACCTGCCGATTGGTAAGGTCCCCTCCTCAGTAACTTGTCTCCTCCCATGTATGATGCAGCACCCCCATTTTCCTGGTGAAAACTGGGGTGAAGTACTCATTTAGTACCTCAGCCTGCTCCCCTGGGTCTTGTGCCCATCTCTCCCCTGATTTAATCCTGCTAATCTGCCCCTTCACCCTTTGTCTTTCCCCAATGTATCTAAAGAACCCTTTTTCCCTCTCCTAATTTCCCTGGTCAGGTTCTGCTCCTTCCTTGCCTTAGCCGCCCTCACCACTCTAGTGGCCCTTCTAGCCATCAGCTCTACTCCCTCAATCCCTTTCACTCCTTGAGCACTTGAATTGCTTATAGGCTGCTTTCTTTCCCGCACCACCTCCTGGACCTCCTGGTCCACCAACAGGGGTTTGTGCCCACCGCATTTCGTCTTACTCTTGCACAGGTGCTGGTAGCATCCTGCACCCCTCTCCTGATGATTTCCCACCTACTATCAGCGCCCATGTCTGACCCAATCCCATCCAAATGCTCCTTAGGATCCTTCCCATTTCCTTAAATCCGCCCCCTGAAGTCGGTTACTTCCGTCTTTGCAGCCTTCTACCCTCCTAGGTCCAGGCAGAACCAGACCGTGGCATGGTCACTCCCGCCAATGGGTCCTTTACCTCCAGTCCCCAATCTGGTCACTGTCTGCCAGGACCACATCCAGTACCCGTGCCTCCTGGTCGGTTCCTCACCTGCTGAGTTAGGAACACCTCTTGAAAGACATCCAACAACCTCTGTTCCCTGGTCACAGAGGATGTCATAGTCTCCCAGTCTGTTCCTAGCATGTTTAAGTCCCCAACACCACCCGTTCCTCTGCCCAGTCTGCAGTGTCTCCTAACATCTGCCACCAGACTGTCCTCCAGCTCCTCCGCCAGGGCAGGGGTCTCACACCACTCCTATTTTTACTCTCTTGCCCCTTGTTATCAAGGTGACCCAAATCCTCCACGGTTCCCTCCGCCTCCTCTACTCGCCCTATGCCAATGCAGTTTTTGACTATCATTGCTACCCTCCTCCCTTCCTCCCCCGTCCTTCCTGAACATAGTGTAACCCTCCAGGTTCAGGTCCCAGTCATGTCTTGCAGTGGCCCAAGTCTCAGTGACCGCTGCCCATCCACTGCTCCCTCAGTTAACATCGCCTGGAGCTCAGGCATTTTATTGCCCAAGCTCCTGGCATTTACAGGACCACCTTCCACCCTTTCCCTATAGTTCCATTTCCGCTGCTCGTGTTCCCATGGGGATTCTGTTTTCCCTGGTCTGCACTTTGCCAGTTGGCCTTTTCCTGCAATCCTCCTGGTCCCAAGGGGTGGAGACAAGTCCTCCTTTATCAGCACCCCTTGACAGTCTTTTCTCCCATCCCACCCCCTTCACAAGTTTAAACCCCACTTTTCACCAATGAACCTCTATTTTCAACTTAAGGATTCCTCCTCCAAATTGAGATGTAGTCTATCTCAGCATACAGCTCCTTATCCTCCCAGGTCTCCCCTAATCCCCATCAACCCTTACCCTCTGGCCTCACACCACTCCTTGAGCCACTGGTTTATCTCCTAATTTTCCTTTGTGTTCCCCACTAGCCCTTGGCACTTGCAGGATTTCTGAGAAGAAACTGTGCATCCTATGTCATGACAGACCTGGCGAGCTCCTGAATCTTGCCTGTATCTCTGGCTCGCTATTTCCCTCAATGTCATTTGTACCCAGGTGGACCAGTATGTCTGGGAACCCCACAATCCTTTGCCAACTGATATACCTCGTGCTTAGCCCTGTGCACCGTTAGTCCAGGGAAGCATCTTGTTCTAACTGGCCAGGCTTCTCCCTCCCTATCCCATTTGATACCCCTGATCATAGAATCCCCAGCAGGAGCACTCTGACCACCCTTTTCCTCCATCCCCCTTCCATGTCCCTCATCCTTCTACAGGCCCTCCACCCAGCTGGCTCCTTGTTCCTCCCCTATCTGGGTGCCACATGCCACCCCTCCTTATTTACCATGGCCACCCCCCCTCCAATCCTCTGCCTCTCCTCCTCCTGAGTATCCTTCTGTACCTTATTCCCCCCCTCACTGCTCACAACTGGTCCTTCTCCCCATCTGCTAAACTAGCCTGACTCATCCTCCTTCCTTCCTTCCTGTCTCCATTTAGTTCCTCCTTGCTCGTCGTGCTCCCTGGCCTAAACCCTCAGCTCCCTTTACTGAATCCTCCTTGTACTTTGGTCCTTCTCCTTTACCTTTCCTCCCAACTGGTCCTTCTCCTTGCGCTCTCCTCCTCTTCCCCTGCCCTCCTGCTCTGATTCACTGCTCCCCATTCTCCTGCATTCCAGGTCCCCCTGTTCTTCCTGCTATCTGGCCCCTGCCTTCTGCCTCCCACTCCCTCTTCCGTCTCTAACCACCTCTGTCGTGGCTACATCACCCCCTCATCCTTGAGCAGAAGAAGAGAATTGAAGCGGTTACTGAGTGTAAGGTCTGATCCACCTCCCGCCTTGCTTCCTTCTGTCCAGCCCTGGCCATCTGCCTACTTGCCTGAGAATGTTGTCCCTCCGTCCCCCTTTGTGAGGGCCCCAGTTACCTGCCTGCTTCCTTGGTAGTGTCCTTTTGGACCCCTCTGCCAGGGTCCCTATGTGATCCCTGAGTATTCTCCTGCACTCCTTTCCTATACCCCCACCCCCAGTGCTTGGTACAACCCTGTGGAGATTCCCAGCCCCTTCCCCAACCATACCACCCCTCTTTCTCCAGCTTTCTCCTAATCCCCGCAACCTCCTCCCTAAGCTGTGCTGGCTGGTAGCACACTGGGCAACAACCAAACTTCCAAGCCCAGTCCAGTATCATGGCTGCTTCACCCTGTGCACCCCACCACCCTCCAAAGATGCCGGCACTAATGATGTGTGGTTCCATCCCTTCAAATAGGTTCCTTGGGTGAGCCACCAGGTTCCCCCTAGTCCAAGATACCCTACTGCCTATTCAGGTCACCCACTAATCTTAGAGACAGTCCCACTGTACACCAGTAACCCTGTTACTAGGTGCAGTACAACACATTAAACTTAAAGGAAATTAACAACTCCCTAAGCTCCTCTCTCCCAGCCTTTAAATCCAACCCCCGTGGCTAGAACTACATGAGCTGCACCAGCAGCCTTTTCCTCAATTGCAGGGCAGGTGTTCCCCTATAAATTTGCAGACTTCTGGGAGGAGGGTGGGGAGGCGGGTGTGGGCAGACACTTGACTCGAGAGAGTGTATCAGCCCTGTGTCTCCCCTCCAAGCCCAGCAGCTAAAGAACCAGGCCCAAGCAAATCCCACCAAATAGGTTTTAAATCAGAAGAAATAAGCCTCTACCAGCACAGCCTGTTACACAGTGAAACATCCACAAAAGAGCCCACTTACAACCACCAAATCAGTTTACAAACATCCAGCAGCCCCAAAACAATACCCTGCTAGCCCCTTAGAAGTAAGAAGAAAAGAACTAACCTACCAAGTAAAATCCACAAGAACCCTGTGAAAACAACAGCAGCAGCTACTGTCCTAGAACACAACTGATCCTGTCCCTTCCAGTTCTTTCTGAGAAGACAAAGCAGCTAACACCTCAACCTGATTCAGCTCTGTCTCCAGTCAATTGGCTGAGTAAGACCTGGCCAGACCATTTACCCCTCCCCACTATGAACTAACCTTTACAGCTAATGGAGTCAGCACAAGGAATCAAAATTCAAGTCAAAGCCCCAAAATATGTTTGCTGCCAAAGGAAACAGGTCTCCAATTAATCAGCTTCACTAACACCACATCAAAATAGGCTTGAAATTAACAGATATAGGTCTCCAATTCAAATAACCATCTCCAAGCAAATCCACCAAATAGGTTTTAAATCAGAAGAAATAGGCCTCTACCAGCGCAGCCTGTTGCACAGTGAAACATCCACAAAAGAGCCCCACTTACAGCCACCAAATCAGTTTACAAACATCCAGCAGTCCCCAAAACAATACCCTGCTAGCCCCTTAGAAGTAGAAGAAAGAACTAACCTACCAAGTAAAATCCACAAGAACCCTGTGAAAACAACAGCAGCAGCTACTGTCCTAGAACACAACTGATCCTGTCCCCTTCCAGTTCTTTCCAGTTTTAACCCATGTGACTAGCCTCTCCCTATGCCTAGATCTGCCATTTTATTAATCTAGCCTTTTGCCTGGGATGAAACAAACTCCTTACTGAAATCCAGGAACAATACATCCGTAGTAACAACAAAAAGTAGTCTGAGGGAAAAAAACCTGTACAAAATGCAGAAATGTTTATTAAGGCATATTCACATAATGCAGCTCTTTGTGGTGAACTGTCTCACTTTCTCAAGGGATTCTATACATCCACAGCCTGGCCCTATCGAAACCTTAGTCACCCAATCGAAAAAAACAGTCACATTTTCTGACAGGATCTTCCTCCCACAAACCAGTGCCATCCACGGTCCTGCAACCCATTTACCTCCAGGAAATGCAAAGCCTTTCCTCGATTCTCCCTTCCAACAACTTGCCCACTACTGAGGTCAGGCTGACTGGTTGGTAGTTACGTGGGTCATCCCTGCTTCCACTTTTGTGTGCAGCACAGCGTCGACCACTCTGTAGTCATCCTGTACCTCTTCTGTTTCCAGTGAACAGTTGAAGAGATTTGTCAGTGTTTTTTCTAGCACTTGTGCAATGTCTTTTAGCACCCTTTGGTACAGACCGTCTGGGCCTGGGGACTTGCCTCGTTTAGTGCCCCAGCCCTTTACTGACCCTTTTCTCCTCCATAGCTCACACATGCCTCACTCATCTAACTGTTTATACCTGATTCCACACTGTGGTAGTGGCCCCTTCTCCTACCATAAGACTTAACAGAAATATTTGTTTAGTACAGTATGTCCACATTGCCCTTCTCTCTGACCTTCCACTCTTCTCCTGTTTCAGTCGACAATTCCATCCTTGGTTCCTTTCCTAATGTAGTGGAGGAGGCTTTGCCTCCTTATTTCATCCCTTCTATAATTATAATTTTAACTGCTGCTTTGAAAGCTTACCTTCCGTTGGCTACTTTTAGTTTATTTAAGTAGACCTTCCTATCCTCATCTGATTGCTGGCTTTATAGGCATTTGAAGGGCCCCTCTTCTCTATCACTGCCTCACCACTGTCTCATATACCAAATAGGCTTTCTGTGCATTTTGATCTTCCATATCTTCCTTATGCCGAGGTTAGTGAGTTCTACCAACCCTTCCCCTTACCTCTTTTGTAGTCTTATTTTGCTCTGTTTTGCATCTACCCCTCACCTAACTGTCCGATGACCCTGGTTTACTCCTGTTTACTTCTCTCATTGCTGTTAGCTTGTTCCACCCACCTAGTTGAATCTGCCTGTTTGCCCTTACCTACTTACTTGTCTTACCATGTCCTTTGGGTCTCTGGGCCCCGTTCGATAATTAGATGGATATTTTAATCTGACTGGCACCTTATGCACATTCCCTTTTTTCATATTCTATTCATTGTATGTATACATATATTGTAGGGCTTCATTGCAATGTAGTGTCTTGTTGATTTCTATCATTGATTTTTGTTTGTATCTGGAATTATTATGCTCTTACTTATCTTGTTAGAACTGTACCTTGTTGATTACATAGAAACATAGACTTTGCGCAGATAAGGACCACTTGGCCCACCCAGTCTGCCCATTTCTCACCTACTGGATAAGCTGCAGATTCTAGTTAACCAGCAGCCTACTTCCTGCCACCCCCACTACAATTGCCTTGTGTCTGTCCCATGCATGTTTGAATTCCCCACTGTTTTAGCCCCAACAACCTCCCAGGAAGGCAGTTCCATGCATCCACCACTCTGTCCATGAAAAAAGATTTCCTCACATTACCACTGGGCCGTCCCCCTCTATCTTTAAATTGTGTCCCTTGTTCTTACATCTCTTTTCTGAAAGATGCTACCCTCCTGGACTTTGTTGATTCCTTGAGGTACTTAGGCGTTTCTATCATGTCCCCTGTCCCTCCTTTCATCAGGGTATACATATTAAGCTCTCTCAGTCTCTCTTCATATGATTTCTGATGCAGACCCTGCACCATTTAGTTGCCCTCCTCATACATATTATTTACTACTTTGTAATTCTATGTTTCCCTCCATAGGTCACACCTGAAACAAGCTTTGGCTCAGTGTGCCTTTCCCAGTTACCAGTTTTCAAATAATTAGATAAATACATACATATCCCACTCCCTGTCCACCCCATCTGCTAGTTTCACTCTTCTAATGTACCCATTTTCCATCATCCTGACAAATTCACCCACTTGGAATCTTGTACTCTAGCTTTGGGATTGATATAATTGGCCTCAAGTTTGAAGTCGAACCTGTGGTCACTATTCTGAAATGGTTCCTTTACAGGAACCTCCTTACTGTCTTCCTGTTTGTCAGGATCAGGTCTAGTGTCACTGCACCCTTCTTCCGTTCACCAGTGCATTGCACCAGGAGAGCTCCTGAAAAGTCTCTACCAGTCCCTGGTCTTGGCACTTAATGCTGCTGGGTTACTCCAGTGGATGTCAGGCATGTTGAAGACCCCCCAGCACCACCCCTCAATTGTGCCGCTGTCCTGATCTTCACCCCAGCACCCCGTCCTCTGTCTCCTTTTGATTTGGGAGTCTGTAAACTACCTCCATCCTGATGGATTTTTTTGGTAACCTCTGTTTGTCGAAAACCATTGTAAAACAGTACAATGATGCAACACATACAAGACAAGTGCATAAACATTATAAGGCTTCAAAACATCTCAGTTATCAAATTTTATACAGTGGTGTAACAAGTAGTATGACTGCATGGAGTTCTATAAAATTCAGTACTACTCCTCTGGTTAATGAGGTACCGTGGCATGCATCAAGTACTGTGTATTTTAAATACAAAATGTCATAACTATCTGAAACTTGGCAACCAGCTGTAACTGTAAGGAATACAAAAAAAAAAAAAAACAACAATGTATCTATCAGTACATTTAGTAAAACCTCCTGTGAGGGGAGCATAAGGAAAGGGGTTGGGGGAATGTCCATGTCGGTTTAAGATGGTGCCTGATAGGCAAGCCACCTTTCCCACTTAGTGAGATACGTCTCCTGATCAGCCTCAGATCAGCTGTGATCTTCTGCACATCTGCCACACACTTAATTTTTCTGTCCGCTCACCAAGGGTCAGGGTTGTCAGGTAAGTCAATGGCAAAGTAATACATTTCAGTGCCGTAAGGCAAAAATACAATATCCCTTTGCTGATGCATCCTTAGGTGGTGGAGGTAGCCCCAGAACCAGTGTTTCATTTGTAAGATGGAAGTGGTTTATCCTCCATCAACTACACCTGCTTCCAACTGCACCCACAATGTCTTTTTGGTGTTGTTCTATACAGGTCTCTGTGTATTTGATGCTTTCTGTAGTGTATAGGGCTATCATGTCCCCTACCGTTCCTGCCTGTGAAGGGTGTAGCCTGGAATGCTAAGCCCTAATCATGGTGTTGCATTACCCAGATTTCCATCACAGCTACCAGGTCTATCTGGGCCTCCACCACAAGTGTCTGCAGATCATATGCTTTGTTCCCCAGGTTTCTGGCATTCACACACATACACAATGATTTTCAGATGGTCAATTGGTCCTCCTTTCTTAGCCTACCTCTTGCCTCCGTTCTTCTGAGCTATCTAGAATACTACTTGCTGTAAGGGAGGTCACATTGCTTTCTTTTGTGGATGCCTACACCCCTTCTTCTCTTCCTGTGGTGCTACTGTCTTCCCCATAACCTCAGTTTACCATGAGTAAGCCATCTTGCTTATGCTGACAATATTGCACTTATTTAAACTTCAGATCTTGGGGTTACAATGGAAAATTGACAAATCTGCAGATTTGCTGTATGTATACAGATTTTTTGGGTAATAAATAAAGATCAGTGCAAACTGATTCCTTTGGAAACAGCAAGAAAAAACTCCCAAATTATATATTTTCTCAACTTTCTTTATTCTCCTATGATCAGCAGGGTTGTACCCCAAATCAGCCCCTCTGAAGCCTCCCACCGCAACCAATGTCCCTACCAGGCCAGCCTGCAAAAGAGCCGGTTGCGTCCCCAGAGTGGGAGGAGCGTTGTTGGTTGTTCCTGGGGTTTCTACCAGCTGAGTACAGTGCTGGATCCTGGCTTCATGCCACACAAGTGCAGAGGGTTTCCTTGAAGCAATCCCTGGAGGTTTGGACATGCAATGGCGTCCTGGTGCATCATGCATGCTGTTGTGCATCTGTATCTCTCAACTGTCCCTGATTTTCAGGGACACCTCTGATTGAAGAAGAAGAAAAATTTGGCCTCAACATTTTCCTCTGTACCTCCTAAAATTTGTGTTTCCTTGACTGAACAGTGGGATTGTAAGCAAATATAATGTTAAGTATTAGATTTACAGACTTGCTTTTCTTTGGGAAAATGCATTTACACTTTGCCCTTTTCTACCAGCTTTCTGAGTGAATATCACCAATTTTAAGATATGTCCCTGATTCTGGTCCTTTGTCCTGATTATATTCTGTCTTGTCCCTGATTTATGAAGCAGGAGATTGAAGTGCATCATGCACTAACTTCTGCTACATCCTCCAGTCCCCTGAGTTTGAGAGCTCCTCCAAGCCTCACTGACCTCTAGCACTCACCAGGTGTCAGTCAGTTGCTGGGTGCCTGTTACCCAACCACCTACCCCGGAGGAGCTGTACAGTGGGTGCTCAGACCTCCTCAAACTAGCCTTCCAACACTTCAGCTTGTTCCTGAACCTGAGTCGTTGGTGTATGCAAGTAGTAGCATCATTGCTGTGCTGGTGGGCCAGCCAAAATTATTTCTTGATGGACTTTCACTTGAAACAGCAACATGTTATGATTACTAAGAATCGGAGTAGAGCTAATACTAAATGGAATATCGCATACTGAATAAACACAAATCATAGCAAAATAATCTATAGCAGCCTTTTAGGAGTTTTAACTATAATTGTGGAAAAGCAGTGGAGCAGTCAATTTCTGATGGCAATGAATGCAAAAGTAAATCTACATTATTATATGGTGTGGAGGGTATGAAACCTATCCTAGTTTTCTCTTTAGAAAAAATAATTAATGCAGTATATAGAAATATCATTATAATTTCTTATAGTGCCCCTATAATTAAGAGCTGAATTGGTTCCGTTTTCTTTGTCTTACGTTATCCAATGAGAGGGTTTCCAGCTTCCTCCTCAGTGTAATCCAACTTTGTTAAAGAGGAAGAGTTGGCACAAAGGCCCCCACACTGAAATGGGCTGGTCTCAATGTGTATTTTGTGTGCAAAATATTTTGATTTACTTACTGTTTACTGTACTATAGTAGATGGCATCAGACTAATTTTGCTTAGTTCTAGGCTGACATTTCTGTATTCTAAGTCCCAAAATCCCTTGCAGTGACATCAGAGCAGTAGGCAGCAGCGGGAGAGTCAGTAGCCTGCACTGCATGTTAGAGTTTATGTAAGCTCTGATCTTTTGTTTGCTGGTCCTGCTGTTCTTCCTGGACTAAGTACAGTCACAGAGAACTGTACTTAGCCTCTAGAGAAAAGCAGACCCGGAAAACATCTGAGATTATAAAAGCTCTAACATGCACTGTAGGCTTTTGAACCTCCTACTGCCGCTCTAATGCTCTGATGTCAGCTGTAGGAGATTCTGGGACTGTAGTGACAGAAGATGTCAACCTAGAAATAAGCAAAATCAGTCTGATACAATCTGCTATACTACAGTAAATAAATAAACCAAAATGTTTTCTCGACACAGGATGCACATTAGGACCACCACACTGAGTGTGGGGACCTTGCTGGTGACTGTTCTCCTTTAAAACAGACTTACAAGGATTTGTATTGGAAACAAAAGGATCAAGTACAACAAAGGGTTTTATTTTACTAATGTAATTTATAAAAAAATGTATTCTTTCCCTCAGGCATGGGGAGCATTTTACATTACATGTTTTGAAAACCTAATGAAGACATTGTCTTAGAAATGAAAAGAAAGTTTAGAGATTTGTCAATGCAAAGCGACATGGCATTAATTAATTAAGAATTTGAACTACGCTCATGGTCTGTTCATAATAAGGTAGTTTTGAGGAAATAACAGCCTTACAATTCTTAAGTCTCCTGAAGGAGGGAAATAATTACAAGATGCAGGTTGGGAATATATAATGGTAATAATTTTTGTTCTTTTTAGACAAAAATAAATGGAGTTACCTCTCCCATTGTAGTTGTGGGATAGGTGGAATTGTATGACTTAAAACATGTTTTCCTGAGCTGCCACTTTTTTTAATTGGAAAGGGAAAAATGATTAGAGGCAATTGTGGAAAAATTTAACTTGGTTACAATTTGTGAAGGTCTGTTGAATTCTAATTGTACCATGTTTTACAAAGATTAGCTAATCATTTAATGTCCATTAAACTGTGGTCATAGGGAGCTGCATAGGATGTTCGGTAGCTATAAACCCACATAATAATTACATGTTTAATAATACAATGTTTACTTGTATATATTAAATATCTTGAATGGAAAATATTAGGTGCACTGATAGAAATACATTATAAACCTCAATTTGCATTGGTCCATAGGAATATAGATTCCTGGGAATTCTGTATTGGAATGTAGGTAGAAGACTCTGACCTTTGTATTATTGTCCTGGTTTCCATGCTAACACTTTGCTTCATTTATTGGTGTTTATCATTTCATTTTAAGCACAAGACCAAAGGCGTAGATATTATTTGTACTAATTGTTATCTTTTAGGATCCACTCTAACAACAAAATGTATGAGGACCCAATTGCTTTGCAGAATAGTTAGAGATTTTAATCAAATAAAATAGTTTTGTGAATGTTATGTGTATAGATACAGTATGTAGTGTATTTATTGTTGCATCAATTTCTAATAGACAAATGGCTGAATGATGAAGAATTTACCTACCTCTATTTAACCCTCCACTTTGTTTTCTTAGTGGTGCTTATTCTGTCATCTTTGCCTATACCATTTGATTCTTGTCCGTATGTGGGAAGATCCATTTGGCATCCCCACCCCTGCCACACATACACACACTTATATAGGTGTGCCTAGCCTCATTGCACTGCCTCCTTTTATAATTTAGCTGGGACTTGATGTAATTATCAAACCTTTGACCTACAGTAGCACCTAGGTGCCCTCCCCATTGGGTGTAACCCATCCCGTTTAAAGGACACTGTCAACTTTTGGCTAAATCTTGAATCCCTCTTTCAAAAATGTGCATGAAGCTATCTATATGCCTAGTCCAGTGATATTTCAGATTTTTCATACAGTGGCCATTTCTTGAATTTTTGATATTCCCTATTCAAACAACATGAAGTCTTGCTGTATTCTGACAATTGCAGTTAGCTCCAGCACTTGAACTGCCCGGAGAGTGAAGGGTTAAAATTCTGTGCCAGGCATAGAGCGTTGGGCTCAGGCTCGGTTGAAAACTCTGTGACACTTTGAAACTAAACTGGCTAGATTCTTTATCTACTCACTGAACAGTCATCCGGAGATTTTCTCCCTTCTGCTCGGTCTAAAGTCAGTTAAAGTTGTCAGTTTAGTCCGCATTTAACTCAGTTTATCGGTTTAAGACTCTGTCTGTGGTACCGTAAGTACGTAGATAGTATTTGTGTGGAAATTGTAAAGCTTTTCGATCGGTTCGGTTGAACCGATCCTGTAACAAAAATCTTGTGAAAAGTTTAGTGTGTGTTACCGTCCATATCGGTTTAAAAATGTGAATTTAATGTTTTTCCAACACCCATAACACGGTGAGAAACCTAGGGAGTCTTGCCTGGCGGTTTGCCTTATAAAGGGTAAGTTTTGTTAGGTTGGCCATATCTGAAACCCAAGAGAAAAATGGTCCATTGGGTTTTCCAACGCTGCAGTGTGTGGAGGTCTTTGCTAAGGCCGATCCCATCACTTGTGTTTGTGTCTGGGGTTTGACCACCTCGATTCAGACTGCCAAATTTGCAAGAATTGCTAAGTCTCGTTGGATAAAAGTTAGGTAGAATTGGGGATAAAGGCCGAGAAATCCGCTGACCGGAAGGCCAGCCGGTTCAGTTCCTACCGAACCAGAAGGAGTGCCCTCTGACCAGGGCGATACTACTTCTGGCAAGAGGAGAGCCAATCCTGAGGATCGGTTCCTACAAAGAAAACGCAAGGATAAATCGGCCTGTTGATTCAGAACTTCACGTTCTGACTGCGAAGAGGTAGCCAGGCCGATTCAGATTGTGAAATCGCTTTGTCGGTTCCGACCGATCCGGTGCCTTCTGGCAGGGGTTCGATTCGGTCGATTCCCCTGGTTCAGGATTATTCCCTGAAGATTTTTACGAACTGGAGTTTGATGAGGAGGATTTTGAAGAGGATGATTACGACGATGAAAGTCTGGGTGTGTCTGTGGAACGGACATCTCCCCAGACAGACCTTCTGGTGTTTCCTCCTGGGCTTTCTGAGTCCCTTCCCACTTTCTGTTTTACATAAAGTGGCTCAAACCTCAACTTCCTATTGAGGAGGCTGTGGAGAATCAGGAGGAGCCTGATTTTGTAGAGATGATGGACATCCTAGAGTCTGAGACTGTCTATTCCCTCCATAAGTCCTTTGGGAAGCGGACACAAAAATTCTTAGGTCTCCTAACTCTGTACCTCCTGTTGACAAGAGAATGGACAAGAGGTACACCTTGTTAAGCTTAGATATGGAGTTTCTTTATCACAGTGTAGCCATGTTGGGGTAGTGCAGGCTGTTGCCTGTGACAAGGCAAATATTCCCTTGGCTTCTCACCCCAGACAAAGACTCCAGAAAGATAGATGCCGTGGCAAAGAAGCAGTACATGGCATCGTCTTTGGGACTCAGGCAAGCTAACTATCTGACCTATACAGCCAGGTACCAGAAGTCCAGGTGGGACACTGTATTGGCACTGGCTAAACAGGCTTCCCCCAGCTAGCCAAGGAGATGGAGGGGTGGCTGCTGATGGGATCGAGGCATCAAAGGTGCAATTTCATGCTGCTGTGGACTCCAGTGATGTGTCATCAAGAGACATGGCTACATCTGTGGCTCTTCAGAGAATGGCTTGGCTCAGATGTACTAGCCTTTCACAGGATACCCAGGCCAAGGCCATGGTTTTCCCTGTAGTGGGTAATTCTCTGTTTGGGGAGCAGACAGAGAATTACATGAAGAAAAATGGACGAACACAGGACCACTTACAGGAGTGCCCAGGCCAAGGAGAGGCAGGCAGCTCCTCAAAGGCAACAAGCTAGGGGCAGGAAGGACTTTTCAGGCCTTTCTACTAAGCACAGGCCTCTTCTTCCTTTTCTCAGAGGGGTTCTTCAGAGGGAGAGGCATAAGGGGATGAGCAGGGCTGCATCCACCTCTCAGCCTAAGGCTTCTGCCAAGCAGACACCCTGATGTCGGCCGGGTCGACTCCCCATTCTGGTAGGAGGCAGGCTTTCTTACTTTGTCCAGGACTGGACGTCTGTTCACCTCAGACAAGTGGGTCCTGGAGGTTGTAAGCCAGGGCTGGTTCTCAGTTTCAAAATTTTCGAAACTGAAACCCAGATCCTTTCCAGCTGCAAATACATCAGAAACCCATTGTTCTGAGGCAGAGTTGTTCTCTACTGGCCTTAAGAGCCATAGAGAGTTCCTACCTGTACAGGGGCAAAGGTCTGTACTCCAGGTACTTCTTACCCCAAAAAGACAGGGAGTGATGACCCATCCTAGATTTAAGATACCTAAACAAGCACCTGCTAAAGCCAAAATTCAAAATGGTGACTCTGGGAACAATTCTTCCCTCTCTGAGGCCAGGAGACTGGCTAGCCTCCCTGGACCTCAAGGATGCCTATTTTCACATTCCCATCAAGTACTCCCACAGAAAGTACCTCAGGTTCAAATTGCCCTCAGGCCATTACCAGTTCAGAGCAATGCCCTTGGCCTAACTTCAGCTCCAAGGGTGTTTACAAAGTGCCTAGCAGTAGTGGTGGCCTTTTAAGAAGGAAAAGGATTTCTATCTTTCCATATCTGGACGACTGGCTCCTTGTGGGCCAGTCCCCAGACCAAGTCAAGTCAGATCTGCAGGTCACCCAGCAAGTTCTCACTTCCTGGGTTCCTCCTCAATCTTCCCAAGTCAGTTTCGAGCCAGTACAGCTCCTCACTTTTATAGAGCAGAGCTGGACACGCTCAAGGCAAGAGCTTTTCCTTCCTTTGGAAAGGGCACAAGCCATCTCTCAGCTGGTCTCTTCCTTCACCCTCTGGTTTCTTGACCAGCAAGGCATGTTCTTCAGCTTTTGGACCACATGGCAGCTTCACGGCAGTGGTCAAGGGCCAGGTTTCAGATGAGGACATTCAGTTCCATCTGAGGACCTTTGATCCCAAAGGAAAGATCCTCTTACCAAGCTAGTTCCTGTTACTCAGGCCTTAATTAAGGCCCTTCAGTGGTGGCAGGACCTGGACAGTTTGAGGCAAGGTGTTCCATTTGTCACTCAGACTCACCCTGTGGTTCTTACCACAGATGCTCCCCTTTGGGGTGGGGAGCCCATCTGGGGGCTCTCACAGCCTGGGGACTGTGGTCCCATCAGGAATCCTTCTTCATATCAACCTCCTGGAGCTCAGGGCAGTACTTCTTGCCCACAAGCTTTCTCCAGTCAGCACAGAACAAGGTGGTTTAGGTCAGGAAGGACAACACTACCACCATGTGGTACATCAACAAGCAGGGAGGCACTCGGTCCATGGCCTTGTGCACGGAAGCCATGAAAATATGGTCCCTGGCTTATTCCCTGCAGAACTTTCTGGTAGCAGTCTACCTTCCGGGAAAGGACAATGTGATAGCAGATGCACTGAGCAGGATTTCCCAGGCCATCACGAATGGTCTCTGGATCCTTTAGTGTTGAAAGTGATTTTCTCAAGGTGGGGTGCTCAGAGATAGATCTCTTTGCAGCCCCAGACAATCACTAATGTCCTCTGTTTTGTTGCAGACCCCAGTCTTGGGCTCAGTCCCTCTGGATGCTCTGATTTTGAACTGGGAAGGGACATTTATTTATGCCTTCCTCCTTTCCTCTACTGTTCAAGGTTCTATTCAAGATAAGGTCAAAACCATGCAAAGTGATTCTGATTGCTCCAGACTGGGCCAGGCAGCCTGGTACCCCTGTTGCTGTCCCTAGCAGTCCATCTTCCCTGTCCTTCCCAGGAATCACAATTTGTTAACCTCCTCTCAGGGAGGATTTGGTACCCCAGTCTCCGGTCACTCAATCTTAAGGCATGGCTCTTGAACAGTTAGAGTATGCAGACTTACATCTGTCCCAAGGAGTTCTGGATATTCTCAAAGCTTCTCGAAAGCCTGCCACCAGAAAAGCGATACAACGCCAAATGGAAAAGGTTCAGTATTTGGTGTTCCAAAAGCATATATCCCCAGATACTGCTGAGTTGTCTACAGTTCTGGATTATATGGTTCACCTTAATGGCCTAGGCCTCAGACCAGCTACTCAAAGTTCATTTGTCAGCTGTTTCTGCTTTCCTGTCAGTGGGGAAGTCTTCCTCTCTGTCATCTCACCCTGTATTCTGTAAATTTGTCAAAGGATTGCTTCATACCAATCCCCTTTTGAGATCCTGCTCCTGCCTGGGATTTGATATTTGCATTGCTCAGCTTATGCAACCCCCCTTTGAGCCTATGTCCTCAGTAGAGCTCAAGTACTTGACTTGAAAACTACCTTTTTGGTTGCTGTTACTTCTGCCAGACTTATCAGTGAATTGCAAGCCCTGTCAGTGGAGCCTGACTTCATTTCATTCCATAGAGATAAGGTGGTCCTTAGAACCAATAGAAGGTTCTTACCTAAAGTGGTTTCTGATTTCATTTAAACCACTTAAACCAATCTATGTCTCTTCCTGTGTTCTTCACTGATCACACCTCCTCAGGAGAGCGGAGGCTACACAGTTTAGATGTTAAAAGGGCCCTTAGTTACTATAGAAGCAGTACAAAGGGTCACAGTTTGACTCCCTCAGTTGTTCCTCACTTATGGGGAAGTAGGTAGGGAAAACCTGCCACCAAGAGAACCATTGCCCGGTGGATTGTGTCCTGTATCCAATTCTGCTGAGAAACTGGGAAAAACTTCACCCTCAGGCCTGAGGGCTCATTCCACTAGAGGTACAGCTGCATCTCTGGCTGCGGCCAGGGACATTCCTTTGTTAGAAATTTGCCAAGCAGCCACCAGGAAAACAGTTCATACCTTCACCAAGCATTAATTTCTGGATATCTAGGCTAGGAGTGATGCTAGGTTTGGCACAGCAGTATTTCAGAGCCTATTCCCAAAGTAGGTTCTGTCCCTCCTCCTTGGAGGTACTGATTGTAGTTTGCAATTGTCAGAATACAGCAAGACTTCACGTTGTTTAAGAAAAAATTACTCACCTTAGTAATTGTGTTTCTTCTTATGGAGTCTTGCTGTATTCTGTCCTCCCTCCTCCTCCTGCCTTCCCTCTCAGAACCTGTTTGGGAAGTGGGTGGGTAGGTGCAGTGTTGCACCCAGGGGTGTCTTTAGCCCACTTTCTATTGTGTTGGGTGCCTTTGTGTTTGATTAGTCAAGAGTTTTTATTTCTTATTGCTTGTTTTTTGTCTTTGGGTTTCCTGACTTGAGTCTTTTGGGAATCTATAGTCTTTGTTGCCAGTTGGCTAGCAGGGAATTTTCCGATGTCCAAATGATATAGTCAGTGAGTTTTAGCTCGTAAGAATCTGACAGTTTGGTTTCAAAGTGTCACAGACAGAGTTTTCAACCGAGCTCGAGCCCATCGTTCTATGCCTGGCATAGAATTTTAACCCTTCACTCTCTGGGGCAGTTAAAGTGCTGGAGCTAATTGCAAATGTCAAATACAGCAAGACTCCATTAGAAGAAACACAATTACTAAGGTGAGTAATTTTTCTTTTAGATGACTTACTCTCATCACTGGCTGCCCAATGCTCCAGCGCTTTTACATTATAACATGGCACTAAAGCATCAATAAACTTTTGCATGGACAGTATTAGAAATTTTCAAGCAGTATCAGCTATAGACATTTTTGATAGTAGACAGTGAGCTGAACTACGTCACGGTAACTCCCGTTTAAAAATGGCGGTGTAACCCGTAAAATGGTGTTCAAAAAGTAAAGCCAAGGATCTGGGCATGCGTATCAGCATTAGCCTTGGCCTGTACTCCAGATAGGGAGTTGGCTCTATTTCTCTATCGTTACCCTAAACAGAGATTTGTTCTTAATATATAAAGGAGTCCTTTACTTCTGTCCTGGAAACAGGCCTGAAAGTTGTTAATGTCACAGCTGCCTTGGTTTGTCCCTAATGTGTTTGATACCGGATGATGTTATGTTGAAATTTTTCAGTTTCTCCTCCTTCTTACAACCTTGAGTATACAGTTACGATGATCTGCCTCTGCTATGCAACTCTCTGCTGTTGTGTGTTATACTACTGTTACATAATAGACAGAACCCAGTTTCAGGCTTACTTAATACTGTAGGTCCTTCCTTGAGTAATGCCTGAGTCACTCTACCCTCCCCATCCCTACTAGACAGTAGCAGGATATAAGAACATACAAAATAGCCAGCAGAAGAAGGCCTTGTAGTATATGGGTGCTGTCTGTTGTGCATGGATTTCAGCAACTGCTGAAATTTTGTTGTAGTACAGTTCAGTGGTCAAGAAAGTTGTGCTGTCGTTCTGACGTCTCATCGATAGTACAACAACTTTTTACTCATGACCTGTCACCCGACTGGCTCAGACAAGGCTCTATCTAGAAAATAAAAAAAAAAAAACATGGCGGCACGATTTACGGAGCGACCGCATGGAGCTACCGACTTTGAAGTCGGGAGTTGGGACACAGAGAGCCATACATGGCTCCCTTTCTGAAAAACTAATTCTTTTTTTCCCTTGATTTTAAAAATAAGTGATGAGCAGAGGAGAAACTGAGAAGCCAGACCAAGCACAAGTGGCACAAGCAGGAACAGGAAGCGAGCAGGAGCACCAGCGAGGCAGAGCAGCGCCTATAGTAAGTAGCGACAAAAATAATGTAGAGCAAAAAATATATATACTATACAAAACTGGATGGCTGAACATCTAAAACTAAGTCTGCGTTCCATCTCGGGCAGTTGACATCAAGCGAGACCTCTCGAGCTCGCTCTTGAGGGTCTCTATGATGCCATCAACTCCCCGATGGAAGCACAGCCTTGTTGTGGATGTTCACCCATCCACTATTCTATATATAGTGTATGGTGGAACGCTATTATGCATGGAATTCCATGGCTGGAATATGCTTGTTCTGTTACAGTAGTGATGTCACTACTGCAGTATAACAACTTGAATGCTTCCACATAGTTGCTTTCCTCTATTCAGTTAAGCTGGAAGTTGTTGTTTTTGAAGTTGAACTTGCAGAAACATCTGCAGTACACTGTCAGTAACTTGAGCCTACCACTAACCCTCAAGTGCCTCCCCTCAACCACCAGTTCACTGAAACAAAGTGCAGTGTCCTAAATGGGCTGCGCTCCTGAGATAATCGGTTACCAGGGAACCCAAACGATACAAGAATATCCTTGTTGTGTATGACTTCTCGTATACAATCCTGTATATTGTCTGTCGAGTCTACCTCGATACAAGCCCTTGATCCAGAGATTACAGTGGGCCCCACCCCCACAGTTTTTGAATGACAACCTTAGCTGGGAGTTCATTCCATCCCAGTACCACTCTCTCTGTAAGGAAGTGACTCCTGACCTCTTCTCTAAACCTTTCCCTTCCTTCCAGCTTATACCAGTGCCCCTGGTGACCTTGTTTTCACTAAGACAAAAGGTCCCAAATATCCACCTTGTTTATACCTTCCAGGTACTTTATTCCCCACCCCAAAGCTTTTACCTGTCCAGTCAGGTGAGCAGGCTCTCAGCCTGTTCACTGTTTCTTCTGACTGGCATCTGCCTCCCCAGGTCCCAATCCTCTAGTGTGAGTTCACCACAGATTTTGCCCCATGGTTGGACTGGAGGGAGGACTGCCCCAGTCGCACACATCCAGAAGTGCCCAGGGACTGGGTGGCACGGAGGTTGAGAGGAGGCGGACAGAGCTTCATGTAGCCCTCCTTGCTCTTTCCTGTTTTCTTCCCTTTTCCACACTGTGGTGATGTGTAGGTTCATTCTGCATCACGGAACTGCGGCTCCGCCTTTCAAGTCACTTGCACTTGCGCTACCTGTGGTCCTCCACCCAGTGGAAGTCTTTGGCAGATATGGCTGACCTCCCTTCCTGGGAGAGGAGAGTAGTCCCTGGGATGCTCGTCCTCCCTCCCCAGCTGACCCATAGCAACCTGAGTCTGTTCCTGAACTAGAGTCTCCAGTGTGGCAGAAAGTGAGGCACAAGCACCTCAGCCCTCCACGGCACTGGGCCTGCCTACCTTTATGATGTAGGTTTCAGTCATATCCCTCTCCTCTCTTCCACTGAGTACATGTAAAGTTCTTTCAGCTTGTCCTCTATGCCCCACCCTGCTGTCCCTGACCTGTCCTTGTTCCTCTTTTGAACTATCTATGTACTACTACTATGTAGACTATGACATATGTTATATGCTGTGTTTGTAATTTTAATTGTAATTATAATTGTTATGTCTGCATCTTCTGTATCCCTCCCAGGCGTGTTTGAAGAAGGGTCTTTGGACCCAGTCCACTTTCCTGGTGAAACTAATACATAAAATAATAAATAAAATGAAACCATGATCTGGGTGATATCCTTTTGAGGTAGGGGTTCCAGTACTGCCTGCTGTACTCCAGGTATATTCGCACTTCCTTTCATTGAACCTAAGATGTCATATGCTATGCCACCTTTCAAACACCATGAAGTCTTGCTATATTATAACAATAGCAGTCAGCCACTGCAGCTGAACTGCCCCGGAGGGAAGGAGTTAACTCCAGAAGATCTGGTTCTACAGCCGAGGGCGCTTGGTGCCCAAAGCTTCTATCTGGCAGTTTCAAATGAAACTGTCAGATTCTTTACTCCGCTTCACTGAACAGTCGCCCGAGATCAGCTCCCTTCAGCTCGGTTCATTCTCGGTTCAAGCGAGTATTTTCGTTCATTTGAACCGGCAAAGTTATTATTTACCAAGCATTTCGGTTTTAAAGCTCTATCTGGTAACCGTAAGTACTAAAATTTAAGTCTGTGTGGAAAATTAATTATCGGTTTGGTTTTGAACCGATCGGTTGGTTTTTTCTGCATTTTAAAAGTGTACAGTGGGTTTTAGAGTGCGGTTCCCGGTTCTTATCGGTTCTAAAAACCGGAATTATAACGGTTTTTCAAATACCGTGACACGGTTAGGAACCGATAAGGGTGTCTTGCCTGGCACTGCCATCAAAGGGCAAGTTTTGGTTAGGCTGGCATTATGTCTGAGAAACCCAAAAGAAAACCGGGCCCACTGCGTTTCAACACTGTGATGTCTGTGGGGACGCTTTGCCAAGGCTGACCCACACACCACTTTGTTTATTGTCTGGGGCTGACCACCTCCTGTCAGACTGCCAGGTGTGTAAAATTTCCTGCAGCCACCCTGGAGAAGAGATTGGGCGGCTCTAGGGAATGAGAGGCCAAAAGTCCGCTGACCGGATGGCCAGCCGGTCCAGTACCCACTGGACCAGAGGAGTGCCCTCTGACCAGGCGAGACTTCCTCGGGCAAAGGAAGGCTGGTTCAGAGGAACCAGTCCCAAGTAAAAGACAAGGAAATCAGTAGGTCTGGAGTCCAAAATTGTGTCTCCAACTGCTGCAGAGATAGCTAAAGCCATTCAGATTGTCCAGTCACTGTCTCAGGGATCTGTAGAACCACCAACAGCTGGTAAAAGGTTGGTTCGTTCAGTCCCAGTGGTTCAGGATTTTGAAGTTGAGGATTTTATGAACCACAGGAGGGAGGAGAATTTGATCAATATATGTGTGGGTGGGGGTCTGGACGTGCCCATTGAACCGGACATTTCTCCAGACAGACCTTTAGAATCTCCTCCTATTCTGTCTGAGTCCCTTCTTTCTTTATTTTTACAAAAGGTTGCAGAAACCCTCCAGCTTCCTTTAGAGGAGGCTTTGGATGAGCAAGAGGAGCCTGATTATGTGGAAATGATGGATATTCCAGAGTCTAGGGTTGTCTATTCCTTTGCATAAGTCATTTAGGAAGCAAACAACAAAGATTTTAAAATCCTCATTCTGTCCCTCCTGTAGATAAAAAATGGACAGAAGGTATACTTTGTCAGGCTCGGATACAGACTTCCTTACTGAAGCAGTGTAGTCATGTAGGTGTGGTACAAGCTGCAGCCTGTGACAAGGCTAATATTCCTCTGGCCTCACATCCTCCTGATAAGGATTCCAGGAAGATTGATGCCATGGCGAAGAAACAGTATATGGCAGCTTCTTTGGGACTCAGGCAGGCAAATTATATGGCTTATGTAGCTAGATATCAGAAATCTAGGTAGGACACAGTATTGCAGTTAGCCAAGCAGGCCATGGCCAACTGGCTAGTGAGTTGGAACAGGTGGCTGCTGATGGCATTGAAGCCTCTAAAGTTCAATTTCATACTGCTGTTGATGTTAATGATGTTTCTTCTAGGGTCATGGCCACTTCTGTAGCTTCCGTAGGTTGGCATGGCTCAGATGCACTAATCTGTCCCAAGATACCCAGTCAAAGGCTATGGATTTTCCTGTAGTGGAAATTCTCTTTTGGGGAGCAAACAGAAAACTATATGAAAAGATGGATGAATACAGAACTACCTACAAAAGTGCCCAGGCTAAGGAGAAGCATGCCATGCCACAAAGGCATGCTCCCAGAGTGAGGGCAGGCCCTTTTCCAGGCCTTTTTACAATTTCAAGCCTCCTCTGCTGTCGCAGAGGGTTTCTTCAGAGGCAGGGGTAGGCGTGGCACAAGTGAGACCGTCCCCTCCCTCAGCCTAAGGCTGCTGCTAGCAGGCACCCTGATGGGGTGTCCAGGGCCAATTCTCCTGTACCAGTGGGGGCAGGTTGGCCTATTCCAGCCGGAACTGGCTGTCCCTAACTCTGGACAGATGGGTTCTGGAGGTAATAGGCCAGGTCTGGTTCTCAGCTTCAAACACTTTCCAAAGATGAGAGCCAGGCATTTTCCCCTGCAAATCCTTCAGAAGCCCTTGCTTTGGAAGCAGAGGTTTCTGCTCTGCTGGACTGCAAAGCAGTGGAAAGGGTTCCTCCTTGCCATCAGGGCAAGGGCTTTATTCAAGATACTTTCTTACCCCAAAAGACAGGAGAATGGGGCCCATTCTAGATTTAAGATACTGAACAAGCATCTGTTGAAACCAAAGTTCAAAATGTTGACTCTGGCAATGATATTGCCTTCCCTAAGGCCAGGGGACTGGCTAGCTTCCCTGGACCTCAAGGATGCCTATTTTCATGTTCTGATCAGGCCTTCTCACCGAAAGTACCTCAGGTTCGAACTGCCCTCAGGCCACTACCAGTTCAGGGCAATGCCCTTTGGCCTTACCTCTCGCCAAGGGTATTCACAAAATGTCTCAGCTGTAGTAGTGGCTCACTTAAGAAGGCAAGGGGTTACTGTGTTTCCCTACCTGGACGACTGGCTCATTGTGGGTCAGTCTCCAGGTCAGGTGAATCCACTTGCAAGTCACCCAGCAGCTTCTCACTTCCTGGGATTCCTGCTAAACTTACCAAAGTCAGTTCTGGAACCAGTTCAGGTCCTAACTTTCATAGGCGCAGAATTGAACACAAGGTTAGCCAGGGCTTTTCTTCCCTCGGAAAGGTGGACAGACTCATCGCCCTGGCATCCTCCTTTACCCTCCGGGTCTCTCGACCAGCAAGGCATTTTCAGCAACTCCTCGGGCACATGGCTGCTTCCACAGCTGTCGTGCAGGAGAAAGATTCCAGATGAGGGACATTCAGTTCCATTTGAGGCCTATTGGTCTCAAAGGAAGGACCCCCTACCAAGTTGGTCCCAGTTACTCAAACTCTGATCCTAGCCCTCCACTGGTGGCAGGTCCAGAGCAATTTAAGACAGGGGTTCCTTCATTCCCATTTCTCACTCCCTCACCCTCACCACGGATGCCTCCCTGTTAGGGTGGGGGGCTCACCTGGGCGACCTTGCCACTCAGGGGTATGGTCTCCTCAGGAGTCTCTGCTCCACATCAATCTTTTGGAACTCAGAGCTGTCTTTTTAGCTCTTGGGTGTTTTCAGATTCTGTCCAGAACAAAGTGGTTCAAGTCAGGACAGACAATACCACCACAATGTGGTACATCAACAAGCAAGGGCACTCGGTCTTCAGCCTTGTGCAGAAGCAATGAAGTTGTGGTCTCTGGCTTACTCCTGAACACCTCCTGATAGCAGTTCATCTCCCAGGGAAGGACAATGTCCGGCGGACGCCCTCAGCAGAATTTCTCAGGGCCATCACGAATGGGCTCTGAATCCACAAGTGCTGGGTCTGTCTTTTGCCAGATGGGGCACTCCTCAGATAGATCTTTCAGCACCCCAGACAACCACCAACTTCCTCTTTTCTGTTGCAGGCCTCCAGTTCTGGGCTCAGTCCCTCTGGGCGCCTTTCTATTGGACTGGAAAGGGAAGTTCCTGTATGCCTTCCCCTTTCCTCTCCTTTTCAGGTACTAGTAAAAATCAGATCTCAACCTTGCAGAGTGATTCTGGTTGCCCCAGATTGGGCCAGACAGCCCTGGTACCCTCTGCTCCTGTCCTTGGCAGTCCACCTCCCTGAGCCTGCCCAGAGTCCATGACTTACTGGCCTGTGCACAGGGAGAGTGTGTATCGGACCTCAAATCTCTCCACCTCAAGGCTTGGCTCTTGAGGAGCTAGAATTGCTGACTTACACCTTTCTCAAGGTGTCCTGGATATTTTAAAGGCTTCAGGAAGCCTTCCACTAGAACCACTTATAATTCTAAGTGGAAGAGGTTTTCCATCTGGTGCTCTGAGAGGCAGATTATCCCAGAATCTGCTGATCTTCCCATTCTACTGGACTATTTGGTCCATCTGAATTCCCTAGGCCTTAGACCAGCTACCCTGAAGGTTCATCTGGCAGTGTCTCTGCTTTTGTGTCAGCAGGAAGCCTGCCTCCTTTCTTCTACCCGTGTTCTCCAAGTTTTTAAAGGGCTACTTCATACTAACCCTCCTTTGGGAACCAGCTCCCGCCTGGGACCTGAATATTTGCATTGCTCAGTTAATGCAGCCCCCTTTGAGCCTCTGTCTTCTGCAGAGCTCAAGTATTTAACTTGAAAACCGTTTTCCTAGTAGCTATCACCTCTGCCAGATGCATAAGTGAGCTACAGGCTCTGTCAGTGGAAGAAGATTTTATCTCTTTCCACAGAGATAAGTTAGTCCTTAGGACTAATAGAAAGTTTTGCCTAAGGTGGTTTCTGATTTCCACCTGAATCAATCTATCTCTCTCCCAGTATTTTTCACTGAGCATTCTTCCTCAGGTGAGAGGAGACTGCACAGCTTGATGTCAAAAGAGCCTTAAGCTACTATTTAGAAGCGCACCAGAAGTCATAGGATTGAATCCTCCAACTCTTTCTTACCTATGGCGAGGTTGGCAAGGAAACCTGCCACTAAGAGAACAATTGCAAGGTGGATTGTTTCTTTATCCAATTCTGTTATCAGAAACTGGGTAGAGTACCCCCTCAGGATTGAGGGCCCACTCCACCAGGGTACAGCTGCGTCTCTAGCGGCTGCTAGAGACATCCCATTCTGGAGATTTGTCAAGCTGCTACCTGGAAGACAGTTCACACCTTTGCAAGCATTATTCCTGGATGTCCAGTCCAGGAGAGATGCTCGGTTTGGCACAGCTGTGCTTCAGAGCCTATTTCCTAAGTAGGTTCTGACCTCCTCCATGGAGTACTGCTGTGTAATCTGCTATTGTTATAATATAGCAAGACTTCATGGTGTTTGAAGAAAATTACTCACCTTAGTAATTGCTTTTCTTCTCATGGAGTCTTGCTATATTCTTCCACCCTCCCTCCTGCCCCTCGCAGAACTTCTACTTGGGTAGGGGTGGTAGAATTAGTGCAAGCACTTGTGTCATGCCATTGTAGTTTTTCCCTTACCTCTTTTCCTTTGGGTTAGGGATCTAGATTGTTTCATTTAGGTTATTTATATTGCCCCTTCCTGGACTTGAGTCTTTGGGGAAGGGGGTTCTATAGTGCTTGTCAAGGGTGGTAAAACGAACCATAATACCATCAATTTTGTTATTATGGCTCTGAGTGTTTCTTTGTTCTTTATATTGTTGTTATTACTACTAGTAGGTAGCCATGGGCTAGTGTAGTTTTTCCACACAGACTTTCCGTCCTTTGATGTCAGCTTATTAAAGATCTGACAGTTTCATTTGAAACTGCCAGATGAAACTTTGGGCACAGCGCACGGCTTGTAGAACTCAGATCTTCTGAGTTAACTCCTTCCTCTCCGGGCAGTTCAGCTGCAGTGGCTGACTGCTATTGTTATAATATAGCAAGACCCATGAGAAGAAAAGCAATTACTAAGGTGAGTAATTTTTTCTTCCAGCTTCACTAAGACACCTGTCAGGTCATGCACCCTCGTCTGTGCCCACTTTCCCACAGAGTTTGATGCCATCCACAGTAAGGCAGATTTTGTCTTTAATGCCTTCCTCAGTAACATTAATGAATACATTAAACAACACTGGGCCTAGCACTGACCCCTGCAGGACCCCAGCAGTGACTCTATCAAACCTGAGTTCCCCTACCATCACCACCCTTTGTGTCCTACTGCTGAGCCAACTCTCCACCCACCTTGTTAATTTGCTTTCCACTTGTAGGTCCTCCAATTTCCTGATCAGCCTCTTGTGGGGCACCGGTTGAAGGACTTGCTGAAATCCAAGTATGGACTATCAACCATCTGGCCCTGCTCTACTGCCTTGTTACCCCGTCAAAGAGGCTGATCAGGTTAGTTTGACAGGATCTCCTGACATGAACTTTCTTGTCCTGAAGCCCATTTGCTCCAAGGAACCCAAGTAGCCCTTCCTTCAGAATGGCCTTCAGCCTGTAGTGTCAGTGATCTGGGTTTGGGAATAGCCTAGACTGCTGGAGGGTGGGCAGGGAAGGATGTTTGAGTGTCCTGTGGACGCTTGCCTCCTTGAGGTGGGCGTGATTCTGGTCTCTGCTGAGCACTGCCACCTGCGTGACCACAAGTGGCAGTACTGGGAGTCAGAGATCAGGAGGGGCATCAGCATTTTGACATCTCAGTGTTAGACACAACATCCTCACGATACTCCGGGGAAGGGCAACATAAGTGGAAAATCCCAGACTGCCACACTGCTGCAGGTCCGGCTCTGCTGACTGAGGCTGTCTTTCCTCAATCAACACGTCAGCTGCACTCAGCAGTAAAGGGCAGCCACTTGTGGTCCTTCATATGGGGATCATCCAAAGGGAACACAGGAGAGAGGTAAGTCCAGAGAGGCATGTGATGGGACTGGGCAGGGTGGAGGGAGGAAGGGGCCAATCGGTGTTGAAGGGTGAAAAGTGCAATACATAATGGCTTCCTCTAGCTTACAGACAGTGGAGATCAGACTGACCAACCTGTGGTTCCCAGGGTTGTCCCTAGGCTCACTGTTGTGCTCTTTATTAATTTCACCTGGCAATGTGTTGCAAAAACAAAATAAATAAAGACAAATTAATTTTTGTAGCATTTTAATTTGTATTCCTTAATCACCATATTTTGTTATTTGTATGCATCAAAACTTGGTTTTACTCACCTTTGTTCAAAACTGAAGCTTACAGTACTCACTCTGAAATTTTTTTATCTGGAGCCTTGCGTGGCACAGCACAGTGTTGGCATTGCACATGACACGTGCAGTGTCAGTATTGCATGTGGCAAATTGTGGTGTCAGCGTCACCATGGCACAGCACAGTGCCAGTATGCCACATGGCAGTGTTGTGTTGGCATTGCATGACACAGTGAAGTGCCTGCAGTGCATGTGGTACAGCTCACTGATAGCACTGCACAGTGTAGTGTCTGCATGTCATGTGGCACAATGCAGTGTCTGCACAGCACATGGCACAATGTGTTATTGGCAGTGCACATGGTACCCTGGTGTTAGCGAGTGCACATGGCACTGCAAAGTGGCAGCCACCACCTGGCACAGTGCTGTGTCAGCACTGCATGTGGCATATTGTGGTGTTTGCACTGCATGTGGCACAGCATCGTGTTGGCAGAGCACACACCACAATGTGGCAACACCACTGTGTATAACACAGCACAGAGCCAGTACAGCACAGTGCAACATGTACTGCTGCCACAGTGCAGTACTATGTGCATAGCGGACACCGCACTGTGCCACATGGTCTGCCATCACTGTTTTGTAACACGTAGCTTGTCAGTACTGAGCTGTACCATGGGCACGGCCATCACTATGCTATGCCAGTTGCACTGCTGATATTGGACTGTTATGCACTGCCATCACTACACTGTGCCATGTGCACCGCCATCACTGAACTGTTTCATATGTATGGCTATCACTGCACTGTAACCCGTGCGCTGCCAACACTGCACTATGCCATGTGCACTGCCATTACTGTACTGTGCCACATTAATTGTTGTCACATGCACTGCTGTAACTGAATTGAGCCACATGCACTGCCACTGCTGGTGCCAGAAGGTTGGTACAAGCCCAGCAAGGGTGTGTGGGCCCTGCGACAGGAAGGGGGTGCAGGCCCCAGGGTAGGGAGGTGAGTACAGGCCTCTGCTTAGGGAAGAGGGGTTGCAGGCTCCTGCATAAGAAGTGAGGTGTAGTCCCATGTGCAGTGCCATCGCATGCTGTGCCACATGCACTGCCAGCACTGAACTGTGCCTGTGCGCGTGTGGCACGGTGTGGTGTCAGCATCGCACTTGCAGCAGCATGGTGTTGGCAGTGTATATGGCACAGCATGGTGTCAGCAGTGCAAATGGCCCACGCTGCATCATAGTGCATATGGCACAGCATGGTGTCAGCAGGCACGTGACCCAGCCGCGGCATCATAGTGCATGTGGCACAGCATGGTGTCAGCAGTGCACGTGGCCCAGCGTGGCATCATAGTGCATATGGCACAGCATGGTGTCAGCAGTGCCGTGACCCAGCGGGCATCATAGTGCCTATGGCACAGCATGGTGTCAGTATAGTACTTGGCATAGTGCAGTGTCGGCAGTGTATGTGCCACAGGATGGTGTTAATGCATGTGGCCCAGTGCAGTGTCGTGAGTGCACGTGGCACAGCATGGTGTCTGTCTCCTAAGGTTCTAAGACAACACTGGCGGTTGGAGCAGCAGCAACAGGAGAGGAGCAGGAGCAGTGCTTCAAAGTTGGAAACCTGCTGATCTAGCAGCTAGAGCTTGGTTCAGTGAATCTAGGCCAGCTAATGATAATCGGGGCTTTGCCTGTACAGTTGATATGGCTCCTCTGCCCCACCCAGCTCAAAGTTAGTAATTTTGTTTGCTTCATTTTAAGATTACGGGATGTAAGATCCTGCTTCTGCTTCTCTCCTGTTGCTGTAGCTAACTCTAGCAGTTTGATGAAATGCCTTAGATATCAAAAATGTTTGGCAGGGGCGCAAATAAGCAGCAAAAGAAACTGGACATACCACACTGTTCAATTGCAGGTAGACCGCTACACTACCATACAAGAAAAATGCCAAAGTTATAACAACAGTCCTGGTAGAATTTATCACAGCTGAATGTGACCTCAGAAATAGACAGTGATTTCAGTAGTGGATAGCAATTGCAGAGGTTTGAATTTAAGGCTTGTTAAAAACACAGATTAATAGTCATTGGAGTATACTCCACGGTTCAGTCATAGTTCACAAGCAGAACCCACAGTGCTCCACGCCCTGAGCCAAGCAACAGTTCAAAAATGTTGGAAACAACTGTTTTCATCCATTTTGCCTTCCACGCTGTAGCAACTTAGGAGGCGTAAAACAGCAGCCATAAGACAGGAAATAAAATACTCCCTCCTGTACCTTATTTAACTCTATGAAATATTTATAGGTCTATATCGTATCCTCCCTTTCCTTTTTTCTTCCAGGGTGTACATATTGAGGTCCTTCAGTCTCTCGTCGTACTGTTGGACTTCTGATGCAGGCCCTGCACCATATTAGTTGCTATCTTCTGGACAGATCTCCACTCTGTCTATGTCCTTCCTGAGATGGGTTCTCCAAACCTGGACATGGTACTCCAGGTTGAGTCTCACCAGTGATCGATAAAAGGCAACACCATGTCCTTCCTGCTAGTGATACCCTCCCTATTCATGCCAACATCCCACTGGCCCTATCCATAGCCTTGCCACTTTGAGATCATCGGATATGATTACTCCCAGATCTCTTTCCAGTTTGGTGACTGTCAGTACCTCTTCTCCTGTATTGTTCTCCACACCCTGGGTTTTTGTGCCATACCCATGCAGTTGGATTTGGAAGTGGGGGGCAGTCCTCCCCTCCTGGCCCTGGCATAGTGTGGAAATCCATGAGGGATCAGCCTGCCAGTAAACCTTGGAATAGACAATTGATAGTTGGGGTGAGCTGGACAAGAGAAGGTGCCAGCTCCACACACCACAGCCTAGCTTGCTCAGTGGGAGAAAGGACTTGCTTGGATGCTGTTATACTAAAGCAACATGAAGCATCACAGTGTCCCTCATTTGAGTACCATTGTTCCTTATTTTTAGTGAAAGGTTTACAGCACAGGATTTGTGCTCACAGCTCAATCCCCACCCCATCCAGTGCCCTGCGCCACTAGATCAGATAGTGCCGGGAACCACAGTGCAATAATCAGCCGCAGCTAGGGATCGGAGGGCAGGGAGTGCTAGTAGACAGCAGGGACATGGTGTTCCAAACAGGAATGGGTAATCGAGCCGGCCCGGTGGTGCTGAGGGTTGAGGTGCTGGACGCCACCTTGCACCACACCAGCGACCCGGGGTTGGGAGCCACCTCGGGTGCTGGAGGTCGGCGGCGGTGGGGGATCGAGCATCCCAGAGACTGCTCTCCTCCTCCAGGGTGGGTGGGGAGGGAATACTGTGGTCGCACTGGATTCTGGCGGTGGCTGGGGCGGCGCATACCGCAGTTAAGCTGTGGGGCAGTGGGATGCATGTCTGACAGCATCATTGGAATCATTGCACGCTTGCACTGAGGGGAGGTCACGTCGAAAATCCTCTGCATGCACAATGATAGCTGTTCCAGTGGCACGGACACACCCCAGGTAGCTCCTGGTGTCTGCGCCTGGCCTTCCGCGGTGGCGAGGTAAGTCCCCACCGAGATGTGGCTGCAGATGGGCAAGGCATGGCGTGAAGAGCTCTGAAGAGGGACAAGGCATAGGGGTGAAGAGCTGTGGCTCTGGCCGGGCAGGGCTGAGGATACAGTTGGATGGGGGGACATAGGTACAGGCCCCTAGCCGAGGAAAATAAATAAAAAAAAAGAATGGGCACTTGGAGGGTGAGGGTGCCACAAGACACCAGGGAGGGTTGATAACTACTGGGGTGGGTGATCAGAAGGCAGTGGATACCACTGGACACCAGGGACTACACTGTACCTCATGGGCTTGGTGATCGGCGAATGCAGGGTTCCACTCAACACCAGAGCTTCCGTACATGTCATGGGATAGGATGGGTGCTTGTGGGTGCCACTGTACACCAGTGAGGATGAGACTGGGCCTGGAATGGGTGAACGGGGGAGGGTAACAGAACCCAGGACATTCCTCTTTCAACAGGATGTCATTCGACATTGGGGTTGGGTGATGGGTGACTGCAGTACTGGCCAGCCACCTTCCTTGCACCTGTCAGCTTGCGAAACCCAGCTGCTGCTAGGGGCCAGGATGATGCCAGGCACTGGTCCCACCCTCCATGGAGGCAAGCAGTCCCTGGAATGCATGAACCTCCACGCCCCCGCCAACCTTCTGACTCCTAGCTCACTTCAGAACTCGAATCACCAACACCACAAGCGGTAGTCCTACCATACATCTTCCTTTCAGTTCTAGAATGGCAGCAGTCAACACAGAGCATGTAAAGCTCACCACCATATATTGCTAGAACACCACAGGCCCGATATTCAGAATTGTGCTGGCAATGGCTGAAATGGTGGCGCCAGCAAACTGAGCTGTGCTGGAGCATCAAGGGATATGTTCAAAGAGATGTGCCATGGCACATCTCTTCTAAATATAACAAATAATGCATACGGCACAAATACAATGTACCAGGTGCATCCCTTAGACAGGCCTGAATACCTGGATTGCAAAAGCGCCAAGCGCAACTGGAGCTATACCAGGCGCAACTTCCAGATATACAGATGTGGCTATGCAAATGGAGCCATTATGCATGCATGGCATAAGTGGGAGTTATTGCATGCCATTATGGCCATATTTGCATGTGTTGTGCAGGGCTAGCCAGTGAAATGCACCTGGCTCCCTGCACAGCATGTAGTCCCTGTACCAGGGACCACAGTAGTACCCACCCATTCCGTAATGCTGATCACCCGTAGCAGTATGTATGGATGATCCCTGGTGGTCAGTCTTACCCCCTCCCCGGTAACCCCGATCACTGTATTCAAATTAATTTACAGCTCCTGATAGACTAGTGATACCCCCTCCCTTTTGTACCTCTGATCGCCTGTAAAGTTGAAAATGATATCCCTGGTAGTCTAGTGGTACCCCTGCCCGCTGGTAACCCGATCACCCATAAAGTAAATCAAAACATTTCTCTAGTAGTCTAGTGGCACCCCCACCCACACACAGGATCAGGCCCATCCAGCTCCCTCCCATCATTGGGCAGCAAACCCACCCGCATCGTCTCGCGCTGCCCACCGAATGACAACTTACAGTATGAGCTGCAAACCCATTGATGCACACTGAGACAATGGCGAAGTGCATACTGTAATAATCATTCACAACTTTATCCACAGCACTAAGTTCTTATAGTATATTATAACATGGGGTCGAAAGGATGAGTTACGGATTGGAGGACAGGCATTACCTAACTGTGCATTAATGCACAATATACGTAACAGTTGCTATGCAGCGGCACTCAAGCAAAATCCCTTAGCAGTGCGACACTCATTATGTTCTCAAAACTGAAGTGAGAATGGCAGCCATGAAACCCAGCAGCAGACATTCCCCATGTGAGTCAACAGTGAGTGTGTCTGCTGCTGCATGGAACCCCCCACCCCAACGGTATGCCTGCTCCCGCTGCTGAATTGTCACCATTGCAGCCCTCCACTCCATGAATGCTGGGATTGCATTCATAGTGTTTCCTGGTAGTGGTTCCCAGCTCTCCCCACGAGTGAAGATGCACTTGCAGTACTGACATTGTCCCGATCGGGCATCGTGCAATTTGCCAAGTCTGCCACACTATAAATAGTGTCGGCACTACACCGACAGTCGCAGTGTCAGCAGTGCATGTACCAGTCCTGTGTCAGCACTGCACAATGCACAGCCTGGTGTCCACATCCCACATGGCATAGTGCAGTATCAGCATTGCATGTGGCACAGGCACAGTGCAGTGTCTGCATTGCATGTGACACATAGTGGTGTCAGCAGTACCGTGGCACAGCAGAGTGTCAGTATGGAACATGGTGCAGTGCACTGATGGCATAATGTGATCCAGTGCACGGTGTCAACAACGTATGTGGTACTGGATGGTGTCTGCTTTGTATATAGCACAGCACAGTTTCTGCAGAGTGAAGTGTCTGTGCATGTGGCACAAAATGTTGTCAGCAGTGTACATGGCACAGTACTGTGTTGGCACTGCATGTGGCGCCACACAGTGCTGGCAGAGCACGTGGTTCAGTGACACCATTGCACATGGCACAGCGTGATGGCACCACAGTGCAGTGTCATATGTACTGCGTGCCATGACACTGCAGACATCACAGTTTGCCATGTGATCTGTCATCACTGAGCTGTATTGTGTGCACTGCATAACTGCTCTGTGCCATGTGCACTGCCATCACATCTGCACTGTGCCACATGCACTGCCATCATTGTACTGTGCCATGTGGATGACTTTCACAGAACTGTTTCGTGTGTATGGCTGACATTGCACTGTGAAACATGTGCTGCCAACACTGCACTGTGCCATGTGTACTGCTGTTACTGTGCCACATTAACTACCTTCACTGCACTGCTGCAGTTGCACTGCACATGCACTACAGAAATTATGCAATTAATTAAAAATGTTGTGGAGACTGAGCACGCACCTGAAACATGTGGATGTAAATGTTTATTAACTTAAGAATGAAGACAATGACAATAACTTGCATAAGGAGGCTTCAAAATGCACCAACCCACCAGCCCACCAAGCTACTTATATCTGGACCACCACCCCATTTAAAACCCGTAACAAAATCAAACAAAACTTGGGGTTTCAAGCAAATAGGAATGGGCAGTTGGAGGTCAACAGGTACCACTAGAAGCCAGGGAGGAGTTGTTAACTACTGGGGTGGGTGATCAGAGGGCAGTGGATGCCACTGGGCACTACACTCCACCCAATGGGCTAGATGATCAGAGTATGCAGGGCACCACTGGACACGAGGGCTTCCCCACATGTCATGGATGGGTGTTCATGGCTGCCACTGGACACCAGTAAGGATGTGACATGGGATGCTACTGGACACCAGTGAGGATATGACCGGGACTGGAATGGGTAGGCGGGGGGTGATAATAAACACCAGAACATTCATTGTTTCACCAGGATGTGGTTGGGGAGGCTGCAGTACCAGCTGACCATCTTCCCTGCGCCTGGACCACCTGTCCAACCACCAGACCAGCCTCTGACCTCATCTGACCATGCTCCCTGAAGCCAGACCCAGGCCAGCCTCATGTCCCCAGCAGACTACCCTCTTTGCCACTGGACCAGCCTTCCAGCACCTGAGCCAGCATCTCCGCACCATTCAATCACCCTCCGACACCTGGACCACTCTTCCAGTCCCAAACCAGTCTCTCTTCACCAGCAGAACAGATTTTCTGCTCCTCAACCAGTCCTGGCCAGCAAACCTCTGGAGTGGACAACTGTTACATCTCCCAGCTTAGCCATCCATCCCGTTTACCACACTTCCTGCAACTGGACCACCTTCAAGCCCGTGGACCAGCCACCCTCTCCAGCCAACCACTGTCCCTTCACATGAATTCATGGCACCTCCCTGGCCAAGCATTACCCATCCTAGTAAGACATCTGCTGCCCTGGCCCCACTCATACACACCTCCGTCACTAGACACCCCTCACTCCCAGTCCACCTGGACACCTCCTTCCGGCCTGCCAGGTACCTCCTCCCTCCTCTCTCCCTCCACATCCCCTGAATGCCCTCCTTCTCCAGACACCCCTTCCTCCCAGGCCCACAGACATCTGTACTTGTGCTTGGCAGCCCTGGTAGGCAATGTAATTCTAGTTTTTCCTTCCATTTTTTTAATCTATATCCTTTTGTGCCGACTGGTTATAATCCACCAGTTTCTACCTCCACCCGCCCTGTCACCCTGGCATCTTCTGAAATTGTTTTTCCTTTGGTAACTGGGTAAGGCCCATTAGGCACCGTGCTTGCTTTCAGGGGTGAACCAGGTGTACTGGGAGGTTGAGTGACTTGCTCAGAGTCACACAGTATGCAGGTGGAGGTTGTGAGAATCGAACCCAGGTCTGTCTGCTGGATATGCCAAGCTCATTTACAGCTTGTTACTCTAACCTCTAGGCTATACTGCCAGCCCATCCGGCTCTTCTCCCAGGTTTGCCCCACTGGGAGGGGTTGGCGGGACCCTCAAGCTCCACTGGGAACAGGATCCAGTTCACTTTGACATTGCCCTAGATTGCCAGGTGTGGGGCAGTCCCTGGGACACTTGAGCCTCCACTCCCCTCCGCCGACCTTCTTCTGACTCCTGAGCTCACTTCTGAACTTGGGTCGACGATGTCACAAGCAGTAACCCTACCAGTGTGCCACCAGGCTGGCCTACCACTTCCTTCCATTTGTAGAATGGCAGTGCATCAACATAGAGCATGTGAAGCTCACTGCCACATTGTTGATGTCAAGCCCAGAAGCGACCCAGTGACATCAACGTGTTTTAAGGTTGCACCAGTGTTTTAAAAGTGAACAAATAAAAACCTAAAATAAATTAAAAACTTGCCATGTTCATGGCTGTCATGCAGAGTAACCCACCCAACCACCTCCTTCAGCTAGACTAGCCCCAACACTCCACGCCACTTGATTACCTTTCAAGGCCATGTCCAGCGTCTGCCCCGAGGCACCCTACATGCGGTCTAAATACCCCCACAGCATCACACTCCCCACCTTTGCCAGCTACCTTCTCTGAAGCTGGACCAGCCTCCTTACCACCCTCTCTGTAGCTGAACCACCACCCTAGACCAGCTTCCACCCCCACCAAACAATCACCCAATTAGACCATCCCCAAGTCCAGCAGCCCCAGCCAACTACTCCCTCAGTAGCTCAGTCTTCCCAAAGAATAGTTAGACTGTTCCCATCACCATCCCACAGCAAGACCCTCCCCATAGACAAACCACCCCTGCAGCTGCCTCCAACCTGCCCCCCCTCCCTTTTGGGATAGCTCTGGGAGCGGAAGAGTCACTACAGAAAACTGTTACTATGCTGCTGCCAAGGGTCATGTGGTATAATGTTTGGCAGACAAAGTACACCTCCTCTCACTCCATCTATCCTTCCATAGTCACAGACTTGTGTGCTGCCTTAGAGTTACAGACATGGAGTTTTTTTTTTTTTATTTAAAGCGCCAGGAAACTGGCAAATGTAAAGACCCAGAAGCGGACCACTGTCACCCACATTGTGTGCAGCACTTAGTCTCTGCAGCATTTTAAATTGTTACTAAAACTGACATGTTCATGGATGCCAACCACAGCTAGTGAGTGGTGGAGAGGAGGAAGGGACGTGCTTTTCTCATCTGCCAGAAGTGGGTGGGAATGGGATAAATTATATAGTGCTCCCAAGTAGCAACATCTGAGCTCTACAGAACAAAGGCCTGCCAGAGACCCCAGGCAGGGCATGATAGGGTGCTTGGGGCCCCCCTAGGGCCCATGTAGTTAGCTGGGGGGGTGTGGAAGGAGCCAAGTGGTGCAATGAGGCGTGTCAGTAGGTAAAAACATGTTTATTTCAAAGAATTCTGCCCGCAGCACTCGTCAGCAGGGCTCCCAGATCTACAGTATTTTACAGGGATTTGTAGCCACATACTGGGAATTTCTTGCCATAGACTTGTATTGATTAGACAGTAAAACACAACAGTAGAGTTTTCCAGGGAAATATTCCACAAAATAAGGTAATCTACAGGCAAACGTGGGGAAATCGCCATGGAGTTACACTGCCCAATCAGTCTGGGAGCACTATGACAATATGCCTCAGCCATCCCCACCAGCAGCCCCTGTGCCCAGTAATCGCCTGAGCGCCAGCACAGAAATCCCAGTACAGCCAGTTGCTCCGTTAGTATCCTGAGCCAGTAACCCCACGTGAATGCCCTGCAGAATAGATTCCCTCCACTGCAGCAAGTTCTCCTAAGACAGCCCATGCGGGACTGATTTTATGCCATGGCCCTCGCTCACTTACTAACCTCGTTATACGAATGCTTCGACTGTAACGAAAGGCTCGCATGGCTCTCGATATTGTCTGTCCCACCCATGAAACATTCCAACATTGCGACATTGTGATTTGTACTGTACCAGAAATAATTGTGAGCCTTACTCCGGTGTAGCACTTCTGTTCTGCTTAACGCTGATTCAGACATTGTACTGTGTATGCTGTTTCATGGTGCTATAAAACCATGTCACTAAAACGTGCAGACAGATTGTGACTGTTCTTGTCAAACATGAAGAGGTCTGTTTACGCCATACAGACCAAGCTCACTATTCTCAATCGCCTTAATGCGGGAAAGCCTTACAAAGCTGTCCATGAAACCGGTACAGTAAATCAACAATATGTACCTGGCGCCAAGTAGGAGTCATCCTTATGCGATTTTGTGCTGGACATGGATGATTCTGAAGCCCTAAAGAAAGAAAATCTGCAAAGCTGATGAGGCGAGATAGACCAAGCAACACAGCTCTGGTTCTCGCAGCAGAGAGCATTCTGTGTCCCTGTGTCAGGCTGCATTGTGTGCAGAAAGCTGCCCAGTTTGCTAAGGAAATCTATGGGAAAATCAAAACTCAGATCCTCAACCGGATGGCTGTGGAGGTTTCAGCACCGCCGTGGCATTCGCTGTGTTTGTGTTACAGAGGAACAGCGGTCCTGCGATGATGTTGCAGCTGCTGAGTTTTTACCCGTCTGAAGCTGATTTGTGCTGATGGAGGTATACACCCGATCAAATTTTCAACGCTGACGAAACCAGCTTGTTTGGCACTGCTTACCTGATGTGACGATGGCCAGTTGGACTGAATCTAATGCCAGTAAGGGCTTTAAAATCAGTAAAGATCGGTGACCTTTCTTTTTGTTGCAACGCTACTGGCAGTCATAAAATGAAGCCCCTCTGTATCGGCAAATTTCAGCTCCCAGATGTTTCCACCACATCAACATGCAATCCCTTCCATTCAGTACACACATAGCAAGAATCGTGGATGGCGACCACAGTCTTTCACTCGTGGTTCTTGAGTCCTTCATTCCATCTGTAAGGACCTTCCTCGCTGAAAGAAGCTGCACCCTACAGCTCTGCTCCTGATGGACCAATATCCTGCCCACCCATCCGAGTCTGAGCCAAGGATAATTCAACTCCGCCAGCTAGTCTCGCTCACAAAGGATGTTGCTAAAGAAACAAAGTCAAGGCAGGCAAAATGACAGACTTCTTTGCTATGGAACCAGGATCAAGCAATAGATCATAAAGATTACTGCTCTATTATACCAGTAAAAGCACAAACACAAGAAAAAATTCACTTTATCTGCACAAAGCACAAGCACTTAATAACAAAGAAGAAGAAAGTATTGCATAACATAAGCCCCCGGACATATATAAGCACCATGGTCTTGAAAAAGCAAACATCGAAGGTGGCGGTTTCATTTCTGCAGATTTAGCATCCTCGCTAAAACAAATGACTTCCTATAACGAATGATGACCTTGGCTCCAAAAGCTTTGATATAGCGAGAGCTACTGTATTGTTTATTACCTCCAGCCTGTACATCAGCTCACAGAATCAGAAACAGAACATAGAAACATAGAATTTGATGGCAGATAAGGACCGCTTGGCCCACCTAGTCTGCTCATTTCCCTACCTAATGGATAAGCTGCAGATCCTAGTTAACCAACAGCCTACTTCCTCCTACCCCCCACTAGAATTGCCTTATGTCTGTCCCATGCATTCTTGAATTCTCCCACTGTTTTTGACTCCACGACCTTCTCAGGAAGGCTGTCCCATGCATCCACAACCCTCTCTGTGAAAAAATAGTTCCTTGCATTACCTCTGAGCCTCCCCTTGTTCTTGCACATCTCTTTTCTGAAAGATGCTACTCTCTTGGACTTTGGTGATTCCCTTGAGGCCAGGTCCATTAAAACAAGAGTGCAATTATTGCAGATCTTGTTGGTACAGTGGACCTGGCTTGTATCACAAGACCTGGCTGGACAAAAACTCTGGCCCCATATTGGAGGCTGCAACTCCAGCTGGGTACTCTGTGATACACGCTCGAAATTGGATCATTGGAGGTTGCAGTCTGTTTAAAGACCGAACTGGGCCTCACAAGTGTACCTGTTGAGGAGACTGAGTCATTTAAGTGTACCATGGTAGTAGGTGTAGGCTGTAGGATTGCTCTCATCTACCGTCCACCCGGAGATGGGTAGCGGTTCCTACAGGAAGTAGCATGGACTTCGTGGATTGACCTGGCGTTTGAGTCGCCCAGGCTGATGGTCCTGGGTAATTTTAATGCCTGGGACGATGATGAACTCTCGCAATTTGGACAGCACTTCCTCCTGATAATGACATCTCTGGCCTTACACAGATTGTTACGCTGCTACCCATAAACATGGTCACTCTCTTGACTTAGTCTTCCTCCTGGGATGAAGCCTCAGACTTGGGGGTGAAACAGTCAGTTGGTCTGATCACTACACCGTGGGGTTCACTTTTCATGCCCCCTTCGTAGGCCTACCCCTGTAGAGATGGTCAGGTATCGCTTTTACAAATATAAATTCTGAAGACCTGGTGGTGCTGCTTGACCTGTCTGTCCTATCAGCAAACAATGACCCAGACACCCTAGTGATGGCGTATAAAGCGGCCATCTCTGCAGCCCTGGATGTCATTGCTCTATCTCGTTCGTCCTCTCTCCCTTAGCCCTCAGTCCCCTGGTTTGATGGGACTCTGAGGGAGATCTGCAATTTTCTTTCCTTAAGCCCCCTATCTTTTCTCTTATCTTCTTATCAAATGTCCATTTTGATGCAAATGTACTATATAGTTATGTCTATGTGAATGATATCGCCATATTTAACTGCTATGTATTCTATTAGACTGTCATCTTTTCTTGGGCAAGGTCTAATTTGACTACAGACAAATGTTGGTACTGTAGGCTCACTTCCCCTTTCCCTAACTTCTCATACCACCCGAACATCCACGGCCAGGGACTGTTACGGCTCGCATGCCCAGTCTGGAACCATGAGCTCGGCTGCACATACCCACCTACTACGTGAAGCCGTAATGGCGATATTTTCCTCGCCCGCCACTGCCTGCGAACATCCACGGTCAGGGACCGCTGCCGCCTCGCATGCCCAGTCTCTGAACCGTGAGCTCGCTGCACATACCACCTACTACCGCTGAAGCCGTATATGCGCTGTTTTTCGCCCCGTCCACTGCCTCCTATTTCCCTCATGCCTGACTGTTGGACCTTTGAAACTGGCGCCCCCTAGCCTGCGCCGTAAATGCAACTGGTTTATCTCACAAATTCCACTGGCTGCCTGCTGCTGCTCGCCAGTTTACGGCTCCTTCCAACCCGACTTAGCCTTTCTCTCTGATATGACTCACCCTCCTCCTCCATACCACGTTTTGGCTGACTACCCCGCCTCAGTCTCTTTGCCTCTACCCTTCCCTGCCACTCCACTCCATCTTGCTCAGCGGGGAACCGCAAACCTGGCTAAAATCTAGTGCTTTTTCCGGTAAAGCCGTAAGTTTCCCTTATGGCTCTCAGACTCCCTGATCTTACCCTTTACTAGTACCAACACTCCCTGTAACCTCCTTGGACTGTACTGTTGCTCACTATCTAGACTAGCCTACACCATGTTAGCCTAGCTGAAATTGCCTCTGTATTGTATGAATGTACTCTGTACTGACTACCTCAATTGTAATGTTGCTTCCTGTGTTATCCTGTATTGTACTGTCCCGGTCGTGCCTGAAAATAGTCACTTGCTGGCTAGCACACCTACCCGTTAACAAAAGCTAAATAAATAAATAAAATAAATTAGAACGAAGGTTAGAGCATTGCTGGCGGAAGTGGACCTGGATGTCGACCATCTTAGATTGATGGACCATTATGAGGCCTATCAATCACAATCACCATAAGAAGGCAGAATTCCTGTCAGGGAGATTGTGTCTGCTCCAAACCGACCAGTTCAGCTTTTCTGAACCGTGGACAGACTTTGCAACCCAGCCTGTCTACAGGTTTGGAAAACTTTTGCAGTGGAGTGTGTGAGCTTGCTCAGTTCTTTGCGACTAAGGTGGATGACATCAGGACTGAGCTCCAACCGGCACACTCTGTGCGTGTTGCTTTGGATCGGCACCTGGTCGCTGTTCCTCAGCTTTCCTGGAGTTCCTTTGATTGCCCAGAGTTCATGGATGTCATGCGGATTGTCCAGGGTATGCTCCCTATGTGCTGTAGTTTGGACCCAGGACAAACAACCCTGATCATGGGTTGTAGTGACATCGTTGGTCTGATTCTTGCACGGATTGTCTGGTGCTCCCTGAAACAGGTGAGGTTCCTTGCTTCCTGAAAGAGGTGGTGGTAACACCCCTCCTGAAGAAAGCTTCTTTGGATGACTGCCATGCGAACTACAGACAATCTCAAACCTTCCCTTTCTATGGGAAGGTGATTGAGAAAGTAGTGGCTGTTCAGCTGGAGAACCATTTGACCATCCGCGGACATCTATGAACCCCTTCAGTCTGGTTTTGAAAGAGGCATAGTACTGAGATGGTGCTGGTTCGGGTGCTCAATGATCTCTGATGGCAAGAGATCAGAAAAACCATTCCATCTTAGTTCTTCTTGATCTCTCTTCAGCGTTTGACACTGTGGAACATGAGGGTTCTCCTCAGGCGCCTGAGGTTCATCTGTGGTCTATCTGGTACAGTCTTCAGGTGGTTTACATCTTTCTTTCCGGAAGAACTCAGAAGGTGGTGTCTGGGTTTATTCCTCTGACCTGGTTCCTCTGTTATGTGGGGTGCCTCAGGGATCGGTGTTGCCCCCATATTGTTACAATGTCTGTGCTACCCCTCGGAGACATTGTAAGAAGGTATGGGGCTGAGGTTTACTGCTATGCTGATGATACCCAGCTCTACCTTTCTTTCGCACCTGACCAGGATAGAGCTCTCGGTATTTAATAACTGCCTTGCTGAATCAGGACTGGATGAATTACAGTTGGTTGAAGTTGAGCTCAGAAGAGACTGAGGTGTTGGTGTTGGTTGTGGACCTGGGGTGCTGGATCAGGGGTTGAGATAGATTTGCCTTGGGAATTTTCTTGAGGGCTTATCACTTCGACCTCTGAACAGGTGCGAAAACCTGGGGTAATTTTACGACAAAGGGCTGACACGCTCCGTGGTGTCAGTGTCGTCAAATCCTCATTTTACCACCTGAGGAATATCTCCAGGGTTAAGCATCTAGTTCGTCTAGTGATCTCCCACATCGGTCCATGCCTTTGTGTCTTCGTGGCTGGATTATTGCAACTCCCTCTACCTAGAGCTACCTGGGGTGGATATCTGCCGCTTGCAGCTGGTGCAGAATGCAGCAGCCGGTTTTGACAGAAACCTTCAGTCTGTCATATTTCTCTCGTGCTCGTGATCTGCACTGGCTGTTGGTACAGGCGGATCACCTTTAAAGATGGACTTTGACTTATAAAGCCCTACACAGACAAGGTCTGGACTACCTGAAAGAACTTCTGGTCCCTTACTACCCTGGGTGATTGCTCTGCTTTGCTGAGGGGGCTGCTGGAGATTCCAAAGGTTTATTTAAAATCTGGGGCCGGGCATTTATGCATGGCCCTGCCTCTGAATTCTCTACCCCATCAGCTATGGGAGTCTTGACGTGGAGGATTCAAACAGGCTCTTAAAACCTACCTGTGGAGGAAAGCGTTTGGTGACTAACTACCCTCTGGTTTTATCTGCACTATCTGGTGTTTAAGTATTTATATTGAGTGATTTATGATTTTCTGTTGTAATTGTTGTAAAGCCTTGGCTATGGAAAGGTGCCATATAAATAAAGATTTATTATTATTATTATTTATTTATTACTTGAAAGTTTCTAATATATCCCCCTCTCCCTTTTCCTTGAGGTATACATATTAAGCTCCTTTAGTCTGTCTTATATGTCTTCTGGTGCAGACCCTGCACCATTTTGGTTGCCCTTCTCTGGACAGCCTCCACCCTGTCTGTGTCTTTCGGAGATGGGGTCTTCAGAACTGCACACAGTACTCCAGATGGGGTCTCACTAACTGTTTATACAGAGGGATAGCAACTTCCTGTTTTCTACTGTTGATGCCTCTCCCTGTGCATCCCAGTATCCCCCAGCCCTCCTTACTGCCTTCTCACATTGCTTGCCCACCTCTAGGTCATCTGATATGACTACCCCAGGTCCCTTTCCATTTTGTTGTTGTCAGTATCTCACCCCCATTGTGTACTATTCCCTGAGTTTTGTTTCCCAGGTGCATTACTTTGCACTTCTTTGCATTTGAATATAAGCTGCCATACATTTGACCATTCCTCCAACCTTGACAAGTCCCTTCTCACCCTTTCCACCCTACCTTGTGTATCAACCCTGTTGCAGATCTTTGTGTTGTCTGCAAAGAGACATCTTTCCTTCCTCCTCTGCAATGTCCTTATAAAAACATTAAAGGACGGACTCAGTACTGAACCCTACGGTACCCCACTAGTAAACCCTTTTTTTCACTCGGACTCCATTTACTATTACCCTCTAGCCCTGTTGTCCAGCCAATGTTTTACCCAGGCTACCACCCTGGGACTCACCCCAGGCTAATTTATTAATCTTTGTGTGGGACTGTGTCAAATGCCTTGCTAAAGTCTAGGTAGGCCATGTCACAGCCCTCCTGGTCTACTACTTTGGTCACCCAGTCAAAGAAATTGATTAGATTCATCTGACATGACCATCCCTGTGAATCCATGCCGCTTGGGTCCTGTGCCCCACTGGCCTCTAGGTACTCAACAGTTCTTTCCTTCAAAAGCGATTCCAGAATTTTCTCTACCACTGAGGTCAGACTGACAGGTCTGTAGTTTCCTGCCTCTGTCTGGCTCCCACTTTTCTCGGTTGTGCACTGCCCGAGGAGGGATTGCGGACAGGGCCATCTTTTTAGAACTGAACTGATCCTGGGGCACACCAGTGGGGATGCTGAATTATTGGAATGCATGGCTGGCGTGGTGGTCTGGTGTGGGTTGCAGAATCCTCCTTGTGTACCAGCCTCCATGTCACAAGGGGAATTTCTGCAGATATTGTGTCCCGTTGAGGACCTGGTCTTGGAATCGCTAGATGACTTACCTTGGGCAATTTTCAATGCCTAGGTATTTGACTAAAAGTTCAGAATTTGGTAAAGATTTCCTCCAGAGTATGGAAGCTCTAAGCCTATCACAGGTTATTACCACTGCAACGCACCAACATGGCCATGTTTACTGTAGATCAGATTTTCTCCTGGGGCTCTAGGTTAATAGGCTTAAGTAGTTGGTCGGATCATTGTGTGATCAGATTCTATTTTAGGGCTCCCCTTGTAGTCTGTTTTGGTTCTGGACACCTCAGAAATGTCAGCATGCACTGTAGGGTGCGGAGGCCACAGTGTCTGCCTATAATAGGGTTGTCGCTGTGGCCTTTGACTGCCTAGTGCTGGTCTGTGTATATCCCCTGGTGTCTTGTCTTGACTCGCCATGATTTGACAGCAAGCTGAGAGCACCTAAAACCAGGGTTGGAAGTTGAAGCATCACTGGAGGAAGTCTAAGGCTTGGGAGGATAAACTAGTTCTGATTTCTCATTATGAAGAATATCAGAGGGCAGTTACTCAGAAGAGGGCAGATTTTATGATGAGAGAGCTTGCTGCTGGGGTGAACCAACCGCTTGGCACTTTCAGACTGTAGTTAGGCTTCTCCACCCAGCCTGCCTGGAGCCCGTAAGAGCAGTTACACTTGTGAAATGTGAAGAGTTTGCTCAGTTCTTCTCAGATAGGGTGTCTTCCATTAGGGCTAGAATCACTTCAGTTAGGTCATCTGAGCCCAGCAGTCAACAGCCTGTGGGCCAGGATGCATTTGATGGATTTGGGGAGTTTCAGTTAGTGACAGTGGAAGAGGTCTGCTGGGTGGTCTCGGAGCTGCAGCCAACATTTTGGAAGCTGGACCTGGGCCGACATGACTTTTAGTGAGTTGTGTCTGTCATCTGGGCCGGTGTTCACTGAGATTGTCAAGTGTTTTTGCCAGAGTGGTGGTTCCAGTAGCAATTAAATGTGCACTGATAAAGCCTCTTCTGAAAAACATCTCTGGACCCAGATGCCTTGGCAAATTATCATCCATTTCTAACCTTCCCTTTCTGGGAAGGTTATTGAAAAGATTGCACTGCAGCTTGAGGAACACCTGGCGTCCTTTGACATCTATGAGCCTCTCCAGTCTGGTTTTATAGCTAAACACAGCATGGAGATGGCACTACTGTGTGTAATGACCTGCTCAGGGTGAGGGATAGAGAGAACAATCGATTTGTTCTCCTTGGTCTCTCTTCTGCTTTTGATACCATGGATGATGGCCTACTTTTGGACCATTACAGGAAGTATGCTGGACTCATTGGCACTGTTGTTGCTGGTTTTGAGTCCTACCTGCAGGATAGACCCAGAGGGTAGTGTTAGGAAAGTTTTCATGCACCTGGTGGTTCTGTCGTGTGACATACCCAGGGTTCGATCCTTCGTAGCTGGAACAGGAGGGACTGGACTTTGGCTTGGTGACCCTTGACGGTTAGCTATCTTAAGGTGAAGAATCTGGGAGTCGTACTGGACAAAGATTTGACAATGTAGGCCCAGGAGTCTGCCGTGATTCGAATGGCTTTTCCATCTTTGGAATATTCATCAGATCAGATACCTTATCCCTCCCCAGGACCTAGTCATACTGATTCATACATTTGTGACCTCTAGGTTAGACTACTGTAATGCTCTGTACCTTGGGAGTTAATGCAGGTGTCTCTACAACATCTACAGCTGCTGAAGAATGCAGCTGCCGACTACTCACTGGCCTTCATAGATCATGCCAAATTTCTCCAGCACTGTGAGATCTGCACTGGCTGCCAGTGAAGTGGCATATCTCATTCAAGATAGGTGTATTAACCTATAAAGCCCTACACAGACTGGACACTGTCTATCTGGCAGAGCTCCTGCACCCACACATCCCTGTTTGCCCTCCGATTGGTTGGTGAGAGCCTCCTGGTGGTTCCTAGGGCTAGGTTGAAGAGCTTGTGGGATCAGGCCTTTGAGGTGGCGGGTTTGTCCCTCTGGATTTCTTTGCCCAGGGCCTTGAGGAGGTCCCCTGGTTTGAGACTTTAAGAGGGGCGTAAAACTTTCTTATTCCAACAGGCATTTGAGATGTCTTGTATTGCATTTCTCAGCATTTTCTAAAGTTTTATTGAGTTTTATGTTGTTTTGTGGAATTAAAGAGCAGCTGACGGCTTGGGAAAACTTTGGAAAACATGATATTAAGACACAATTCAGCTTGTATTTCTATATCTTCTACAGATTTCTCCTCTCCATTATTTATTACTGAAAAATCCCACAGAAACAAGATTTCTATCCTTAGAGTTATTTATTTAGGAATAACCATTGAGCTTCAGCTCATTTACAGTGGCAACCTAGCATAACAATAGTACAAATTACAACATACATACAATGTACAACATACAAGATATAAAATCCATTATTAATTAAAACATTTACACACCTGTATATCTGAATACAAATACTTATTTAGTAGAGAAACAGGCAAGGGTTTAGTCTGGGAGACTCTAAAATGGTTAGGAAGTCTTCCAGCATATTGGGACCAATTGACTAAAGTATTGCATAGCTTTTTAGAATTGGTTTTAGGTACAATTGAGTAAATTGGAGAATTTCTTATAGATGAAACAATATCTGAATTTTATCTTATCACCTAAATACTTGGGAATATGGCCCAGGCCAGATTTGTATGTAAACAAACTCAAATGAATATCCTTCTAGAATCTAAGAAACCCACCCCAAAGATTTATACAAATCACAGTGATGAATAGTTTTTGGACACTTTAGAATTAGCCTAACCAATTTATTATATAATACGTCCAGCTCGTGCACTCTATCTTGTGAAGCACCACCATATAATATATCACCATAATCAAATAAGGGCAACATCTGAGCCTGTATGATATAATTCATACAGGCTCAGATTCTCATTGAGTTCATCTGCCTCTGTAGCTTATTCCCTTCTTGAAATTATAATGCTCTGTTGTGACATCACAGTCTGTTGCCATGGAATAACTGATGTCACAATCGGGGTACTGTGACATCAGGTTAGGAAGAAGCAGCAAGAGCTAATGAACCCTTAAGGAGCAGCTATCCTGTTTTCATGCATATGGCCTCAGTAATAAATAATGGGGCTAAGAAATACAGAGCAAAAGTTCTTCTTGAGGTGTCAGTGGCTCTTTAGGTAGCTATCTATTGTTATTTATTTGGGGTTGGAAAGGTCAATCTGATTGTGGTTATTCTGTTTTATTGTAATGGCACCCTGGGCCTCTGGGGACAGGGTGTCATAAATAAATAAAGACTACTAATGCTACTGTTACTACTAATGCAACCCTCAACCTTCCGGATCCCACCACCTCCCTCCTTGAGTCAACTGTAGTTTAGTCTCTCCTCCTATCTGGCAACCTTTGAGGTAACTGTGTCGGACTTGGTGGTCCTTGGGTGGGAGAAAAGGTCAGCACAGCCCCAAATCTAGTGACCTCCTCTTGACTCATAACCAGTGCAGCCTTGAATCAGGCCTTCTCCGCCAACCCAGTATGCAGATGAGGCTGCACTGCAGTCACCAGAAGGTCTCCCTGAAGACTGCTGCCCCACAACCTCTGCACTGTACCACTCCTCACATTTTCTCTAACCCTCTTCTCCCTCTGCTTCCTGCCCTCCTGCCCCAGATCCCAATATTGCTAAGCTGTACACAGTGCAGTTACAAGTACAGTACACAACCCTTTTATTTCTCTACCCTAGGTATGTCACAAAGGCACTATGATCTTCTTTGAGTATATCTCTTGCAGCAGGTCACACCTTAGGAACTACAGCCATCAGGCACCAGGACCACATGGAAACATTTATGCTGGCAGTCCAACTGGGGTGCTCTGGTGACGTCATCACATCGACATCCTCTCTATAAGGCATGGTAGCCCCACTCCTCCTCAGCTCTTTTCCTGCCATCAACCATCACATTTTGGACTCTAAGGACCACCGTTGCTTCAGTCGACCTCCATTTTTTCTGGAATATTGTGTCTTTTATTTTCTTACCCAAGTTCTTCAATCACTTTATTTTATTTATTTTTATTTTTATTTATTGAATATCTCATGAAACCTTTGAGAACAGACTCATTGCATATGTTCCATGTCAAGGGCAGACAGCAAAAGTACATAACATCAATTTACAGTTTAGTAATTAGCAAAGTAGATCACAGGGCAGTGAGACATTAAATAACAATGTATATACTAATATTGGACAAAACACAGGGAAAGAATACTGGAATGGTAGGGTGACAAAGGTGAGAGAAAGCAAATGGGGGGAGTAGGAGGACAACTACAATGGAGGGATAGTGAAGAAATCAGCCCAGGTTGTGGGACATGTCAGAAGGGATGCCTAGCTTGACTAAGGTGCCATGGGTTAGTGCTAAGCCAAGCCCAGCAGTAAGAAGCAGGTACTGATATCTTAAGTGGCCAGGTGTTGGACTGGAGCAGAACCATAGTCAGGTACCGGAGCAAGAGTTTACAAAGAGACGAAGGTGAGAGGGTAGGACGGGGGGGCAGGAGGATATCTTAAGTGGCCAGGTGTTGGACTGGAGCAAGAACCATAGTCAGGTACCCGGAGCAAAGAGTTTACAAAAGAGACGAAGGTGAGAGGGTAGGGCGGGGGCAGGAGGAGGATCATTGGACAATGCGGGGATGTGAAAGAGTAGGGAGGGCAGCGGTGGGCAGCGCATGGTAGGATTACAGTCAGTTGGGCTGGAAGCCCTGTAGAAAACAACCCATAGCGAGCAGAAGCAATCAGATGAGTTCTAAGCTCACGTTTAAAGGGACCTAATGTATGTTTAGTGGTGGTGCTTGCTGGTAGGTTGTTATGCCATTTAGGTGCCTGAAAGGCAAAAGCTCGTTGACCAAGAGAGTGCAACATCTTGAAGAATGTACTCCGGACTTCTTGTGGGGTGGGTACTTTCATAGGGGTGAGGAGCTGCTGGACACCGCAGGCAACATACCAAGACTTGCTTTTTGGCCAGAAGGCAGGTCTGGAACTTGAGCCTGTCCTCGAACTGAAGCCAGTTGGCACGGGCGTATAGGTCACAGGTGTGTGTTTGTGTGTTTGTGTGTGTGTGTGTGTGTGTGTGTGTGTGTGTGTGTGTATCGCTGTGAGCCGGTGGTTAGACGGCAGTCCTTATTGAAGGCCATTTTGATGCAATTGAGGGCTGAGTCTGTTGCAGACTCATAAATTACCATTTCATACTCAATCAGGGAGACAACAGAGCTGTGGATTGCCAGGTTGAGGGCTGCAGGGGTCAGGCAGTGCTTATGCCTATAAAGAAGGATGATCATGTATGTTGAGGGCCTTTACAATATTGTCGATGTGGTTGATGTAAGACAAGGGCTGTCGACCATAACCCCAGGTATTTAAATTGCTGTACCTGGTCCAGAGATACCCCATCAACATTCGTAATGGAGAGAGGGTGTTCGTGTCTCTTCATGCGACTGGAGAACATCATGTTTTGTTTTTTATATAATTCATAACCAGTTTATGGTCCCTGAACCATCTTTCAGCTGCAGTGAAGTTACCCTGTAAGGTGTGCTCCAGGGTGATAATGTCAGTGTCACTAGAAAATAGAACTGCATCATCTGCATAGAGCAAAATTTGGCAGTGCAGGCACGTGGTAGCTGATTTAAGAATATGCTGAACAGTAGGGCCCCAGTATAGAGCCATGGGGAATGCCAGAGTGAATTGGTCTGCTGTCAGATATGACATTGTCGATCCTAACTTGCTGGATCGGTTAGAGAGGTAGGACTTAAACCATCCAACTGTGTCATTGGAGAGACCAACATCTGCCAGCTGCTCAGCTAGGAGGTCATGATGGACTGTGTCGAATGCTTTCGACAGGTCAATGAAGGTTACACCAACCAGGTTACCCTGCTCGAGGGAGTTGTGTATAGCCTGTGAACTTGAGCAGAGCAGTTGTGGTGTTATGACCTTTGTGGAAGCCATGCTGTTCAGTACATTGTATGTTATATTTCTAGGTATTCCACCAGTTGATTCACAACAATCCTCTGAGGGCCTTAGATAAGGCGGGGAGAATTGAAATCGGTCTGTAGTTACCAAGCTGATCGATTGCCATTCTTGAAAACTGGAGTCACTAAAGCTGCTTTCCAAGGCTGGGAGAACTGCGATAGTCTTAGTGAGGTATTGATTATGAAGGTAAGGGGCACAAGATCTTCCGGGCAAGGCAACAAATCTTAGGTCCAGGAGTCTGCTGAACTGTGATTTTCCCAAGACCTTTAGGAGTTATTTCCTGGCTTCCTCTAAAGAGATGATTCTAAAAGCGAAACAGAGGGTTCGAGGTGTCTGGACCTTGGTTTTCACTGGGGTAGCAGGGTGTGTAGGGAGGAAGAAGTCTGGGGTAGCACTCCTGAGAGGTCAGTGAGCAGCTTTATTGAATCGTTTGCAATTATTTCCTAGTTAGTTGTGGGTGTGCCTTCAATGTTGGGCATCATGGGTGCTGACTTACTTTCTTTCCTGTGACTTCGTGAAGTTACCCAGAATTTTCTGTCATCACTCCAGGACCAGGTGAGTGCATCCTGGAAGTATTGATTTTGCTGCGTATTACCTAGTACAGTCGTTGCAAGCCTTTTTGTAATTTGGATATCGGCCTGTTTGCTAGTCTCCTGGGCTCTATACGAAGTTGATCTCTAGCTTTTAGGCTCTTAAGAAGCATAGTTGAGAACCAAGGGTTGCTCCTTCCTTTGATTTTATGCTTCTTTATTGGGTCGTTTTTATCACAGACTGCATTGAAGAGCTGGATGAAACACTGAGCGCTGCATCCACAGTATTGAGGAGTATACTTGGGACCAGTCCTGTTGGCAAGTCTGTTCTGAGTTGGTCCAGGTGACCTTGTAACAGTCCTAGTAGGGTTTTCGACTAGGAGCAGGACCAGCGACAAAAAACAGGCGAGTGACCACTGTAGGCATCAGGAGGTCAGTGGTCTCGGAGATATGTTCTGGCTGAATTGATAGGACCCAGTCAAGTAGTGTGGAAATACCAGTCTTATAATTTACCCTGCTGGGTGACATGACGAGTTGGGAGAGGTGCACTGCACATACTGCATCTCTGTAGAGAGTTGCTGCTGGGGAGAGACAATTAGCGTTGAAATCACCCAGCTGCAGAGTTTCCATTTTGAGATTAAGGGTGCTGAGGCACTGCATTAATAAGCTGGGCCCATGGGTTTTCTGTTCTGGTGGTATATATACAGAGAGGACAGTAAGAGTTCTGTTGTGATTCCCAAGTAATATTTGTATTGCTAGGGCTTGGATGCTGGACCCTGTGTCTGGCAATGGCAGGATATGGGCCTCTAGGTAATCCCTGAGGTAGGTTACGCATCCACCACCACGTTTGGTAAGGCGGTCTGCCTGAACACGGTGTATCCTCGGATCGATATTGAGACATCCATAATGTAGGGGACAGCCAGGTCTGTCCTACTGATAGGATGTCCTGGTTATGTTGCTGTGTCCAGGTGTACAAGTTGTCCATTTGGGGAGGAGACTACATATAGTAAGTGAGCCTATTGTAAGTTGACCAGTATTGCCTTGTATCCCGTCGGAGTAGTTAGTGGTTCGGGTTGGGGTGAATGTTTCCAGAAAGTAGCAAGAGCAGGAAAGTTATGTGGTAGAGATATTCTTTTATTAGCTTAGAGCTTAGTTTCCGCTGCCTGCTCTGACTCTGGTAGTATGAGTGTCCAACCTGAGTGGATGAGCCTAAGATCGAGGGCCATAGGGTACAAGCACCTAGAATTGCAGTTGAGATCATCCAGTGCATTAGCTGTATTCAGCTCCAATAGTGGAGTGGTGAATGTGATGGTATGGGACAAGCGTCACTGTGGTGTCACACATTTATGGATGCCCTTGTTATTGATGGAGCTGAGCCCTGAGGAACCCGCTCTTAAAGTGGTCCCCAATTTCTTTTCGTTTATGCCCAGATCTGATAAACTTTTCTGTTGCTGCAGTTGCAGGCAAAAGATCGATGATAAGACAATCATAGGGCTTGCATCCACTGCCTTGGCAACGACCATGGCTTTAAGGCCTGAGAGATCTGCCACTTCTTCAATCAAGCTACCCGACAGCATCATCAGAAAAAGTAAAATCCTTTCTAATGGAGCGAAGGTCACTGCCTTGCAAAACTAGTGTCAGGCTAGGAGAGTCTCTACCTTCTCAGCCCTGTCCTCAAGCTCTTATGCCACCAGGACATGGAGAACTTGTTGGGAAGCACTGCCACCGTAGAAAGACAGATCCTCCTGGGAATATTCTCGGTTGCCACTACCAGCACAGACCGTTAGGGGCTGTTGATCAGACCAGTGATGACCCCTGCTGCCGTCCACCCTCTCTGCTTCAGGGTCGGCCTTGGCAGCCTTTCCCACTGGAGCTCCTCCGCCCGGCATTGGTTCATCAGCGGACCTTCTCCCACCGATGATTCCCACTGCCTCCTTACTTTTCTTCCATGGGGGCAGCTCTTTGGCCCGTCGGTTTCTCCTCCACTGATGTTGGCCCATCGAGTTTTTTTTTTTTTGCCCCCACCGGCTGGCGTCCGCCTCAGCTGAACGCCTGCTGCTCAGGGACTGCAGTCAGGAGTGACGCTGGCCTGGTTAGGCTGCCAATGGTCATATGTCATCTGGCTTCAGGCCCTTCAGCCAACGCTTGACCATTCCTGCAACATCATGGATGCAGGTTCCTCAGTTAGTACCTCAACCTGTCCCCATCCTGTTGCTGCTTCAGCCCTCCCTCCCTGCTATTGCTGGGGACTCGGTGTCCACTCCCCGTCACTGCTACAGGGCTCCCTACCCACACCAGTGACTGTTGATATCCAGGCGCTACTTTCCTGTGTCTGGGACTTAATGCAGAGAGTTGCCCACCTCCCGGCCCTCCAGCCAGTGTTGGCACCATTACACCATGTGTCATCACACCAGCCCTTCTTGGTCCTCAATGTCTTTGGTGCCTATTTCTGAGCCAGGGGACAATGATGATTATCGCCTTATCTTCCTGCTGCCTGATGATAAAGATGAGGAGGATGAGGATGCGGGGGCCTGGACTGCCTCTAGCACATCCACTGTTTCTTCTGCAGGGGAGGAGTTGTCAAATATACCCCATGCTCCCTGGATGACCCCTCCTTCATAGCAGTGATGTGGCAAATGCAGTCCACTGTGGAGTTTGATGCTGTGGAGCAGAATGTTACTTGGCAGAACCTGGCTGATTACCTGGACCTACTAGATTCCCATCCTCTCATTCCTTCTATGATCAGTGCATATAGGATGCCACTGTAGCCACTTGGTACAGACCTAACTGGATTCCTCCTATGCCCAGAAAGGCAAACTAGCTGTATCAGGCTATAGGAAGCCCTTTTGCAGGCCACCACAGGCATATTCTGTGGTGATCAGTGTAGCCATGATAGGTCCAAGAGGCCCCAGCATCTCAGCTCACTCCCGCCAGACAAGGAGTTCAGAAAGAGTGAATTGAATTGAATTGAATTGAAAGGTGTTGCCTCTTCCACTTTAGCTATAGGGATCATTAATTACACTGGCCATATGCTCAAATTCCAGAATGACCTTTGAAAGCAGCCAGGTCCACAACCCAGTTCTTTCGGAGGGCACCCAAAACAGAAGATACTCAAGACCTTCCTGACAGGTGCAGATGTGGGCAGAGTGGGTAGAGGGTGCTCTTCGGCATTCCACCCATTGACCTAGGTCTGGCACCAGACAGGCCAGCAAGCGTGAAGTGGGAACTGTCCTGCCTAAACCCTTCTCCACTACAGGGAAGTCTCAAGAAGTGGAGGAGCGGCCTCAGCCATGGCTCAGTCTCAGCCAACTTAGTTAAGAAGGGGGTTAAAACCTTTACAGGTATATAAGTGAGCAAAGAAAGACCAAGGGAGGGATAGTGAGGCTTAATAAAGGTGAGGGGTGGGTAGAGGTGACAGTGAAAATGTAGAGATACTGAATGAATACTTTTTGCTCAGTATTCACAAAAGAAGAGGAGGGGATGTACCTAAACCAAACATTAGAAGCACTCTGGATAAGAGGGTTGATACCAGTCCATTCAGAGAAGAAAGGGTCCTGAAAGAACTCCTAAAACTCAAGGAGGACAAGGCAATGGGCCCAATGGGATTCACCCAGAATTCTAAAGAACTAAGGAGAACTAGTGACACCACTGACTACCCTTTTCAACAAATCCTAGGAGGATGGTATGCTACCTCAGGACTGGAGGAAAGCAGATGTGATTCCTCTTCACAAAGTGGGAGCAAGGCAGAGGCAGAAACTACAGACCTGTTAGTTTGACCTCAGCGGTAGGAAAATGATGGAATCACTTCTGAAATAATTAATTGTTGAGTACCTAGATGCCAGCGGGCACAGGACCCAAGACAGCATGGATTCACAGCAGGAAGGTCATGTCAGACAAATCTAATAGCCTTCTTTGTCTGGATGACCAAAGCATAAACCAGGAGGGGCTGTCGACATGGCCTACCTAGACTTTTACAAGGCATTTGACACATTCCCACACAAAGATTAATAAACAAGTTAGCCAGCCTGGAAGTGGGTCACAGGGTGGTAGCCTGGGTAACAAATTGGCTGGACAACAGGATGCAGAGGGTAAAATAAAGAGTCCACTCCGAAGAAAGGGGCATTACTAACTAGGTACTGCAGGGTTTAGTATTTGGGCGATCTCTTTAATGTCTTTTAAGTAACATTGCAGGGGACTGAAGGAAAAGTATGCCTCTGCAGATGACACAAAGATCTGCAGCAGGGTTGATAAACAAGGGTAGTGTGGGAAGGATGAAAGGGACTTGGCAAGGTTGGAGGAATGGTCAAAAGTATGGCAGCTTAGATTCATTGTAAAGCAGTGCAAGTAATGCATCTGGGAAATAAAAACCAGGGGAAGAGTACACAATGGTGGGGGGTACTAACAAACCAATAAAAATGGAAAGGACCTGGGGTAGTCCTATCAGACAACCTAAAGGTAGGTAGGCAATGTAGAACGGTAAGGAAGGCTGGGGATACTGGGATGCATAGGAGAGGCATCATCAGTAGAAAACAGGAAGTTGTTATCTCTGTATGGACAGTTGGTGAGACCCCATCTGGAGTACGTGTGCAGTTCTGAAGACCCCATCTCCGCAAGGACATAGACAGGATGGAGGCAGTCTAGAGGAGGCTAACTAAAATGGTGCGGGGTCTGCACCAGAAACCATACTGAAGAGAGACTAAAGAAGCTTAATATGTATTCCCTCGAGGAAAGGAGGAGAGGGGACATGACAGAAACTTTCAAGTACCTCAAAGGAATCAACAAAGTCCAAGAGGGTAGCATCTTTCAGAAAAAAAATGTGCAAGAACAAGGGGCACAGTTTGAAGATAGAGGGTGGATCAGAGCAACGTGACGAAGTGGTTGGTGGATGCATGGAATGGCCTTCCTGAGGAGGTTGTGGGGTCAAAACAGTGGGGAATTCAAGAGTGCATGGGACAGACATAAGGCAATTATAATGGCAATTATAATTGGAGGTAGGAGGATGTAGACTGTTGGTTCAAGAGATCTACCAACCTGTATTAAAAGCCCTGCACCTAATAAATTGATGCCTTAACCTCAAGCAGTCTCAGTTGTAAGATTTCCCCTAATCATGCCATCAATAAAAAATTGCAGCACTCATAAATTTAATTAAATCGGGTCCCAGGACTTCCCGATTGTAAGGACCACCTTCTGCTCACTAATGTTGTGATGGTGCCAGTGAGGCGGCTGGCTCCATTATAAGCAATGGCGGCGACATTACAATCTATTTTACCATTATATTGGCAGTTGACTATTGAACAGGGCACCAGCCCAGCAACAGGGCCCTGTTAACACCTGTGCCCACTTTCATTATCAACTGGCCAATATAATGTTAAAATAGATTGTGCAATGTCACCACCCATTGCTTATAATGGAGCGTGCCCTGCACTCTCACTGGCATCTCGTCATAACGTTAGTGAGCACGGGGCGGAGCGAGGCGGTCTTACAATCGGAAGTCCTTGGGACCCACCTCTAATTAAATTGATGAGTGCTGCAATTTTTATTGATGCATGATTGGGGAACTCTACAACTGAGACTGTTGTGGGGGTAAGGCACCTATTTATTAGGTGCAGGGGCTGATATTGGTATATCTCTTTAACTAGGATCTTCAGCTTATCCAATATGTAGGGAAATGAGCAGATTGGGTGGGCCAGTGGTCCTTATCTGCCATCAAAGTCTGTGTTTCTATGTTTCTGTCTCCTTGCTCGACCCTTCCATCTGGTTACCCAGGATGCGGTGGTGGTGAGTTGTTTTTCCTCCATCTGGATGGGTGGCAGGAATGCAACCAGCACCTGGGTGCTGCAACTCATAGAACAAGGATACTCTAGAATTTGTGGAGATGCTCCAGATCTCCTTCCAAGACCTACCACTTACCCTCCAGGCCATGTGCCCGTGTTACTGGAGGAGATCCATATTTTGCTGTGAAAAGGGCCATAGAACCTGTCCCTAAGCATCAATGGAACATTGAGTTTTACTCCACTTCTTCTTCATTCTCAAGAGCACAGGGGACTTGAGGCCCTTTCTGGACCTGCAAAACCTGAACTACTATATCCAGTATGAAAAGGTTCAGGATGGTCACCATCCCAGGTCTGTTGCCCTTGTCCGAAGGGAGATTGGATCTGCTTCCTAGATATGCAGAAAGGCATACCTGCACATCAAGTCTGCCTGCCCCACAGGAAGTACCTCAGTTTTCTGTTTCAGGGAGCGCTACCAGTTGAGTTCTCCCTTTTGGCTTGTCTTCAGCACCCTGGTCATCACCAAATGCCTAGTTGTAGTGGCAGCGTCCCTCAGGATGGAGAGACTTTACATCTTTCCCTATCTGGATGACTGGGTGCTCAAAGCTCAGTCCAAAGAGCAGCTGTCTTTGACCCTGGTGTGTACCATGGAACTGTTCAGTCATTTGGGGGTCTGATCAACCTGTCCAAGTCAGTGTTGACTCTCGGCCAGTGTCTCCAGTACATAGGAGCTGTACTGGACACAGCCCAGGGCTCCACCTTCTGCCCCAGACAGGGTGGAGTGCCTGATAGCGCAGGCCCAGGAGCTCTGTCACAGCTGGCATGTAACAGCCAGGATATATCTCTGACTGCTGGGCCTGATGGCAGTGGCCATTGCGATGGTTCCCCTGGTGAGGCTGCACATGCGCATCCCTTAGTGGACTTTGAGGGTATAGTGGGATCAACAAACCAATGATCTGGAGCAGAAAGTCCTTGTCTCTTTGCTGATAAAGAAAGTTCTCCAGTGGTGGATGGAACCCAGTCATTTGATCAAGGGGTTCCTTTCTCATACCCTCCCTTCAACAGATCCTCACCACGGATGCCTTGGGATAGGCTGGGGCACGCATCTAGGTCCTTTCCAGACTCTGGTAACATGGACTCCGCCAAGGCCTCGCTCCATGTCAGTGTCCTCGAGATGAGAGCTGTCCTGTATGTCCTGCAGGCCTTCCAGTGCCACCTCATGTCCAGGCCATCTGTTACTGCAGACAGAAAGTATCACTGTGGTGCACTACATCAGCAAAGCAAAGGGCACCCACTCATCCTTGACTACCCTGACTTCAGCAAAGCTTTTGATACTGTTCCACATAGAAGATTGATTAATAAGCTGGAGGCTTGGGGTGGGTCAGAAGTTGGTCAACAACTGGGTGGCAAATTAGTTGGCGGGCAGAGAGTGGTGGTAAACGGCATACAGTCAGAAGAGATGCAGGTCACAAGAGGAGTACCTCAAGGATCAGTCCTGGGTCATTCCTCTTCAATATCTTCATCAGTGAAATTGGAAATGGACTGGAGGGGTATTTTGTCTCTTTGCAGATGACACCAAGATCTGCAACAGAGTAGATGATCCAAATGGGTTGGGCAGAATGAGAAGAGATCTGAATAAACTGGCAAAATTGTCAGAAGAGTGGCAACTGGGGTTTAACGCAAAAGTGCAAGATCATGCACGAGGGAAGAGAAACCCTGAAGCCACCTATAGGTTGGGACGTTGCTGGCAATCACAAGGAAGAAAGAGACTCTGGCATCATCATCACAGATGACCTGAAATCATCCAAGTAGACCACTAAAGCAGTAGGTAAGGCTATTTATTTCTTTATTTCTTTAGTTTTTGTTGACCGGGTAAGTAGCACTAGACAAATCCTGCCTATTTTCAGGCATGACCCGGGGAGGGATACAGATGAATGCCAACTGACCTTGAACCAGATTAAGTTGTTGGTGGTATTTTTAGTGAATGAGGGAAATTTGACAGGACACCGGGAAATTCCCTACTCTGTGTGAGGTGGAGCCTTTGCGCTGGCTGTGAGATGGCCAGTTCGCATGATCCCCTGGAAGAGATGGATGCTACTAGCTCAGGGAGTGGGCTCCTCCTGTGCTACCTTCCCAGAGGCCTTAGAAGAACGTCTGGATGTTGCTGCTACTAGCAGCATGACTGTATTGGAAACGGATCCGCTTTGCCTACTATGCCTATTGAGGAACTTCTGTTGTACCTGTTCAGGTTGGAGTTCCTTCTCCTGTTTCCAGCCTCCAGGAGAAGCGACTGGCGTTGGTCCTGCAATTGCAACTTCTTGATACAGCAATAGCGTCTTCTGCGTGAGGCAACGCCTGGCCGCCTATTCGTAGCTCTCTTTCCTGCGACGCTGACTCTGGAAAGCCCCAGTCGACGCCCCACAGGCGGATTCGCCTCAGTCTCTTCCGTTGGAGAAACCGGCGATGCCTAGTGCTGACAGCCTCCAGCCCGTTCCTGCAGCCGACTTGCCGCAACAAATCCATGGACCTCCTGCTACTGCCTCGACTAGCGAGTCTCCACACGAGTAAGTGATTCTGATACCTGCTGCATCTGTTTCTGCCTCCAAACAACCATCAGTATTTTTCTCTGCCAATCGAGATCCTGGCTGGTCTAAAAGTGGGAGTTCCTTTTTCCACAAAAACCAAGCCCAGCCAGGATACCCACACGGACTGGTCACTGGACAAACGCTGCAAAATGCAGGGTGGAGAAGGGAGTTGAAGGGTTTGGACCCTGATTCCCAAGATCCCATATATTTAAAGATGCTTCAAAATCTACTGTTAAGGACTGTATGAGCTCCAACGAACCTCGAGGTGTGTCTTGTCCTCAAACTACTGCTGGCTCGTCCAGTTTTGTGATAAACCCACTGTTTCTAAAGTTGCTCCTGCTCTGGAAGGACTAAAGCTGTTTTTCAGGACCTACTTTGCAAGCTACTGCTAATTTATCTCATGATGCTACTTTTAAACTTGCTGATTTGTTTTCTTCCAAGGTGAACCTGCACCAAGAAGAAATGCAGTTAGATTACTTTATAAGGGTGGTTTAGAACTTCCCTGACCGTTTACATATTGCCAAAACCCTTCTTAAAGGGTCAATGAAGTTTTTTCATCAGATATTTTTATGTTGATTAATATTGGTAATTCTAATTTTGATATTAGTTTCAAGCATATGTCTGGGCTTGATAGGTTTTGGGCCCAATATGACAAACTTCAATCTACACCTGTCTGGTCCCTTTTCAAGCCGCTCCTTACTAAGCCAGCTATACGTAATATTACTGTTGTGTTTAAAATGAAGGGGTCCATATTGAAGACATTTTATTTTGTTGAACAAGCGTGTGAGGTTTTAAATAGGCCTGTCCCTAACCTTGACTCTGAACAAATTTGGGATGGTAGTTGGCGTGTGAGGGTTAAGCTCTTTCCTACTAATACTGGCCCAAAACATTTGCCTAATTTTTTTTTTTTGGTAAGGACAAGGGTTTCATTTTTACGCTGGGCAGCCAAAGTCCTGTTTTAAGTGTGGTGCACGCACTCATTTGAGCTCTGCGGTGACACTCTTAAATGCAGTCACTGTTTTGAATATGGTCACACTTCTGCTAAATGTTCCAATTCTTTAAATGTAACTTGTGTGAGGGAACTGGCTATGCTTATGGTCGATGCCTTGGGCTCTCCATATAGGGACACCTGTCTTCCCATGACGGCCTTATTACAGTTGCTCAGCAATTACATGCCCATAACTTAGCCTCTACCTTAGACATTGTCTCCCCTTACCGTAGTTACTTCTGATGATCCTCCTGCAGTCCCTGCTTAGATTCCCAAACTCCTTTACACGGAGTATCTCTTACTGCTTCTACTGTCCCTCCCTGTTACCACTCCCACAGTAATAGAGGATGCTATGCCTCCCCTCATATAAGTTTGGAAACAGAAGTTCCTAGTTTTACTACTGTCACCACAAACGAACTAGGAAGGGCCTTGCTGTTGCCAGTCGTAGTAAGGATACCACTTCGAACTGGCACCCCTAACAAATTTGCGGTTTTAGCCACTGACATTTCCGATAGAGACTCTGGGGAGAGGATACTGATACCTCCTCTCTTCTTTCCTTTCCTGAAGGGGCTGACAGGGCTGACACTGATCCAGTAGCCAAGCGTACTAGGCAGCGGCGAGAGGTAAATCTCCATCCACTTTTTAACTGTCTTCCCTGAATATATGTTCTTTGAATGTAAATAGTATTAAGGAAAAGAAAGCTGGGTGGGATTTTCTTGACCCTTTCAGACCTAAACTGTGATATTTTTGCTTAGTTGATACCAGATTAAAACCCATGGGGAACTATTCCAGGCCTCAAGGCATGGACTGCGGACCCTTTTGGTCTATCGGACCGGACACTTGTGACGGAATTGGGATATTATTTTCCAGTTCTGAATTTCGGGTATCCAGACTAGTAGATATTTCCCTGGCAGAGCCTTGTTGTTAGACTTTTCTTACAAATCTGAGAGGTTTCCGTTGATAGGGACTTATGCCCCCAAACTAAAGCTCAGCGGGTTTCCTTTTTCATCTGATTAAGCCCCTACCTTTTCACATCTAGACTACTTTTATGGGTTGGTGACTTCAATTGTGGCTTACATCAATCAGATCGAAGACTTCAGACTTCCAAGCTTTTTGTGACTCTATGGCTTTAAATACTATAGTTTCCATGGCGCTAGGCTTGTGGATGCATATAGGCATTTCCACAAGTCTGGAGGGTTTACATTTTTCAAGGGCCTTTACACACTAGGATAGATTTCATCTTTCTATCTAAAGTTTTGATTTTACTTTGTAAAACTGTGGAATTGAATTTTCAGACCATGTTGCTTTATGCGCCTCTTTTACTTGGGCTTCGGCCCCAAGGTGTAGGAAAGCTGGTTGGCGCCTCAATGACTCTTTACTGAATGATTCCTTTTTCTCAAACTTTGGCGTAGGGGAGTTTCTAGCTCGCTTGTCTGTGGTGAAATTTTATGATACTGGGATGGACTGGTGGGAGGCTTCTAAACAGAGCTGGAAACAGCTTTTTCAAAAAAGCGCCTGACAAACAAAATACTAGATATTTGACTTATTTAACTTTAAGGCATCAACTACAGCATTTAATTTCTTTGGCTAGCTCCACTGATCATGATTTTAGCTCACAAATTGGTGAGATCAGTACTCAAATGAGGTCGCTCCAGTATAATCGAGCTGACTCTTTAGGCCAGGAAGCTCGCTTTGGCACTCGAGTCACTAAAGGTTGTCTGGATTCTTTAGAGCCTGCAAAGATAGGATTGACACTAAATTAGTTTCTCTTTCTATCCCAGTTGGGGAATTATTACATACACCTGAAGGACTGCTTCAACATGTAGAGAATCATGTCTTTAATATGTTTGGTACCAAAGCTGACCTGGCTAATGGCGAACCCTTTCTTAAATCATTGACATTACCCCAGCTTTCAGATTCCGATCAAGCCAAGTTGTCTTCTGATCTTAGTGAACAGGAAGTATTATCCGCTATTAATAGTTTGAATCCACATTCGCCCCAGGGTCAGACGGACTGACCTCACATTTTACAAAACCTTTTCCACCGATCTTGTCCCTGTGTTAAAGATAGTTTATAATGAAATGTTACGGTGTGATACTTTGACCGCCTCGATGAAAGAAGCTTACTGATTCTACTTTTCAAAAAGAAAGGGATCCTACCGATATTAATAACTGGAGACCCATTAGTCTGTTAAACGTTGATTATAAGATTCTTGCCAAAGTTTTACTGTCTAGAATGCTTACTTTAGCATCCCATATGATAAGTTCTACACAAACCTGTGGTATCCCAGGACGATATCCTTATGACAATCTCATTTTATTGCGCAAATTTTCGCTTTAGGAGATAAAAAGCTGTCTCTGGTGGATTTAAGCTTGACCAGGAAAAGCTTTTGATAAAGTTTCTCATGACTTCTTATTCCAGGTGCTGACAGCTTTGGGTTTCCAGTACGCTTCCTTTCCTGGATCCGCTTTGTTATACAAAAAGATGTTGATACGCCTAATGTCAATGGTTGATAGGCTGCCCATTTCTTAGCCTGTGGTGTCCGACAGGGATGTCCGCCAGTCCCTGTTGTATAGTTTTATATAGATACTTTTCTGAGGACTATTTTTCTTTGTCCACAGATTGTTGGATTACTTTGTAGCCCTTCCTTCCACCAATTAAAACATTAGCCTATGCTGATGATTTAATTTGGCTGTTGATTCTTCACACAGCAGGAGGCTATTGTTCAGGTCCTCCAAACTTTTCTTCAGTTTCTGGTTCAAAAATAAACCTAAATAAAAGTATGTGTGCCATTAGGGCATGACTCTCTTCCCAGCACAGGCCTTTTGCCAGAGTTTCGTTTCATTAGAAGCTTCCCGTATTTAGGTATTTTTTTGGCCGTGATAACATGCAAGTGTACATTGGAACCTTGCTTTACAGAAAGCTGATAATTTGATTAATAGTTGGAAACGCCATTTGATTGGTAAAAGAAAAGAATTGTGTTACTTAAAACTTGGTTACCCTAATTTTTATATCTTAGCTATGTGTTTCACACTCTTTCTTTGTTTACTAAATTAAATGGTATTTTTTAAGGGTTTTGGGGATCTAGATTGAATCCCATTAAAGAGGTTTTATATACCGGCCAATAAAAGAAGGTGGCATCAATATGATCCACCCTGTTGTTTTTTTTTATAGCCTTTTTCAATTACAATTTTGGGAAGGCTTTGAAACCTGGGGATGTCTTTTGAAACCCTATTTTTGGCGTGGTTCTCCTTTGTTTGGACAATTGGAACGCTATTATAAGGGTGTTATTACTAAACCTCAGTAGTCCCTGCTTATGGGAAAGAGAGTTTCAAGATGGCCTTAACCTGGAGCCTTCTCCTCAGGATTTCTGTATCTTATCTAGATTAATGATATATAATAGACTTTGGAGGATGGAGGCCCAGGAAGAGGTTGTTTTTCCATTCTGCCCTCCTAAACGTCTCCCTTGGGTACTCCATCAACTCCAAAATCTGCGATTACCACCCTATTTATGGGACATGGTTTGGTTAGGTAACTATGACAGACTAGGGTTAATAATAATCATAAGCACAAAGCTTTGAATTTGAGGTATTGCCCTAGAACTTCTTGTCTCCAGGTTCTTGAAACCCAACAACATTTGTTTTGTGAATGTCCGTTTTCTTTAGAAGTTTGGTCTGCATTAGCTGTTGATTGGTCAGAACCTCTGCTCTCTATGATTTCTTATGAACATATCATGTTTTGCACTAATGATCTGCTCAACGACAGATATCATGAAGATACCTTGTATATAATTTTGCTATTGTTCGATATCAAATATGGCAAGCAAGATGTTTATTAGTTTTACACCAAAAACTATTTTAAATAGTGAAGTCCTTTGTAATATTCGCACAGCTTTATGTTCTGTTAAAAAAATGATTTTTAGTTCACCCTGGTTTTCAAGCTGCACTGTTGTGGAAAAATTGTGATGCTTTATTTTCTAGTTACATGACTTTGACTTGTTTTTTCTAATTGTTGACTTGTGTTTTGTTTTTCTTCTGTAATGACGTCCAATTTATCAATAAAATTCCCCACTCTTGGTAGGGGCTGTCCTGTAGGGAGTGCAGCCAGGTTCATTCTGGAGCGAGATGCGAAGGGATGCGGAGCGCTTGAGTCTTCGGGCGCGATAGTCGCTGATAGTGGAGATGGAATAAGTGGAGTATGACTGAATTGGAGTCCAAGGAGCTGGTTGCTGCACAAAGAACATGGTTTTGTGGTCGAAAGTAGTAAGATTAGTGCTGAGACCATGAAAAGTTATTCAGCTCGATCCCAGTATTTCCAAGAGGAAAAGAAAGGAAGAGGATGGCAGAGGTATCACCTTCACAGACTCCTCCACTTCAAAAATATTTGCGGAGCTTAGGTGCAGGACCAGCTGCCGCTTCCCAGGCGATAGCGAAGTATTTCCAATAGAGCTACTATTGCCAGGGGCTGCGAGCTGGTCCGCTGGGAGGCTGCTTTATGGCGATCTGGTTGGGTTCAACAATCGGATGGGACATGGATTATGATCCAACTTTTACCGTAGGGGCCAGACGAGAGGCCTGGCATCTGCCCCAAGACAAGTTCAAGCAATGAACTCGAGTAGGGTACAGACCAGAAGCCTGTGGTGCCTGATGATTCTCCCTCATTTTCTTCCCTGATCACATTGGAAAAGGAAGCTGGTTATAATGACAAGGCCCCATGGCTCCCTTAGAATCTGAGGGGTGGATTCAGAGATTGATATTACTATGATTTCAGGAACATTTTACAGGATGTTCCTGAACAAGAATTTATAATTTTCAGACCCACTTCCCAGAAGCGCCTCTATGCAGGGTTGTTCCACAAGCCTGTGGAGCTAGCAAAGCAGAGAAGTGCTATTAGACTACGATATTTGGGGGTATGGCTGAATTACCAGATTGGTTTTATGTGGGTAAGGTCCTGCTAAAGCAGTCTTTGTGTTTCTCACCACAGGAGGTGTATGCTGTTATTCATGCACCAGGGGAACATATATGTTCGATGTTAGTTTTGGACACAAGATATTTGGAGTGTTTTTCGACAAAATATTTTCTACGTAAAGCCAACCCTTTCTGGACCCCATTTCAAGTTATTCCACTGACCAAACAATCATTTTGAATTATCAAGGTGTTATTTTGGAACGAAGGGGTTAATATTTCGGACATTTTGTTTTGGTTGGAGAAAAGATGTGATATCCAGGGCACACCTGAGCCTATTATTGATGTAGAAGGATTTTGGAATGGGGGTTGGCAGATAAAATTAAACTGTTTACTGTGGACAATGATTTTCATCATTTACAAAATTGTTTTTTATAGGTAGAGACAAAAGTTTTCTTTTTATCCAGGCCAACCTCGAAAATGTCATAAGTGTGGGTCAGTAAGACACATTAGTACTTCTTGTGATAAAACTCATTGTTTTCGTTGTGGGATATGGGACATGTAAATACAGAATGTGACAACTCCCCTACGTAATTTCTGTGATGAATCCGGAAATACTTTTACAGAATGCCCTCTTGCTGCACATAATACCTCTGAGGCTGATTTCACAGTCCAGGATTATTATATTAATATGGCTAGGGCAGGTAGAGGACCTCCAGATCCTAGACACCCAAGACCGCTCAAGCAGTGCTCCACAGCATCCTAAGAGAGTTCTGCAAATCAGGATGCTGGTTTGATTACTGGAGTACCTCCAGGGTGGGGCAGGAACATCCAGGTGAGGACATTTGGTTCTCCTTTACCTTTAACAAAGGGAGACATGGCCCTCCACCACCCCCTGTAGGTCCTCAAAACTGGTGATGCGGTTAAGGTGGACCCCCACCCTTAGTAGGTGAAGTTCCGTATCCCTTTATCTAATCTTTATGAAATTCTTGCAGGAGAGGATTCAGTAGATTTGGACTCAGATACAGCTTCCAAATCTTCATCACAAAGAGACCAAGGTCAGATATGGATATAGAAAATTCTGCTGGGGTGAAAAAAAAAAGCTGCAAGAAAAGCGAGCTTCAGATGGGTTTCACGAAAAGTACAAGGAAAAAACATTACCTTCTTAATGCTGAACTTCTGGTATTAATGATTTGACTGTAGCTTCACTGAATGTGAACAGCATTCCCACTAAATATAAAAGATTGGCTACTTATGACAATTTTCTAGATTCTCAGGGATGTAGATTTTTCCAGGACACAAGACTATATACCTGTGCTGATTTTGAGGAGGCCTCTTGAAATTGGCCATGGGTCCTTGTTTATGTTCAGGAGGGTTAGACTTATGTTCTGGGATTGGAATTTGTTTTCTCACCTCTGATATTGTTGTCACGAATATGGTGGAGATAGAAGTAGGCAGGTATCTGCTGATAGATGTTACAATACAGAATTCAGATTTCAGATTTATTAATTTATATGCTGCTCGACTAAATTGGCTCGTGTTGATTTATTAAAGAAAATTAGTCAATTTTATTAACTAGACGTAATGTTTTGTTTGGGGGATTTAATATTAATAGAGCAGTGGGGATGGGGGCAAAATCTCCCAAACTATACTGTGATTCAGATTTTTGAATGACCTTTAAACCAGACAGGGTTAATAGATGTTTTCCACTCAGATTCTCCAGAGGTAGTATATATTTATTTTTCAGGTTTAATGAAATCTCGTATTGATTACTGGCTTGTGTCCCCAAATTTGAAAATTAGTTCTAAGGTTGCTCTTCCTGTGGCTACCTCAGATCATGTGCTCCTGCAGGTTACCTTTCTGATTATCCAAGTATTTCAAGGTTTCAGGTTATTGGAAAATTAATTTATCTTTGTTAGATTTGCCAGAAGTTAAAGAAGGTTTTGTTTCCTTATTCACAGCTCGTAGATGGTTTGTTTCTTATATGATGTGATACAACAATGGTGGGATGATACAAAATGGATATTCAAAGGTATTTTAAGACTACTGGGTGTCTTTTGGGAAAGCCAAGAGTGATTCTTATAAGGTGGTGCACCCGTTTAGAAAAAGCATATTGTGATTTACAAAAGGGGTACAAGTGGATATGGATGAGGTGCACACTTTAAAACAGGATTTGATTAAATTCAGTAAGATAAACAACAGGTCTTGGAGACTGCCCAAAGATTTGGGGTGTCTAGTGAGCAAAGGAAGGTAAATCCATTTGAACAAAGTGATAGATACAGAAAAATAAGGATATGACACAGGTGGTTAACTCTATGGGATTGTTAGTATCTTCTAATGAAGAGATAATGGAGGCTTTGGAAGATTATTTATTAAGTTCTTTTCAAGCTGATCCGTTGGTAACAACAGAGTTAAGTAACGACTGGTTATTGAAAAGGTGAGAAGATTTTGGTTCCTAAGGAATTCATTCCAATTTTACAACAGTGTGTTTCAAGGTTGGAAGTGGAATCGGTGATTAAGTTTTACCTAAGGGTAAAACTCCTGGTAGTGACGGGTTAGTAAATGAACTATATCCTTTTATTTTTTTTTAGTTCTAGGTGTTGAAATGGTGACTTTATATCAAGCTTGTTTAGATACTGAAATATACCCTGCAAATTTTAACCAGGGACTGGTTATTTTTCTTTAAATCTGGTGCTAGGGAGCTTTTGAGTAATTGGAGACCGATTACTTTGTTAAATTCATATTGTAAAATTTTAACCAAACTATTAAGTAATAGATTGGTGGTGGTATTGCCACAGATTATTCATTACTCACAGTTTTGTTCAGTTATGGGACATTCTATTTGGATGCTTTGAACTTGTTTCATGAAGTATTTCATAGGGTTCTTTAAAAGATATTTCAGGGTTTTATTAAGTTTAGATCAATTAAATGCTTTTGATCGGGTTTCGTATGTTTATTTATGGGCCTGTATGGCTTATTATGGTTTTCCAGATTCTTTATTTTTGGTTACGGGGTTATTATGACTCGACTATTATGGCCCCATATGTCCATGGGAGGATTGGTAAGTTTCAGGCATGCAAAAGGAGGGTATGTCAGGGGTGCCTTTCTAGCCCCCGTATATTCTTACTTTAGACCCTTTATTAAAACAATTGAATTCAACAGTGAATATTAGTGGTATTTCTACATAGTAATATGTCTGATCTCCTTACTATTGCTTATGCTGATGATTTGTGTATTTTGTTATCAGATTTACCATCAGGAAATGTGACAGATATTGTTTTACAATGTTTTATGGTAGGGACTGGGGCTAGTATTAATTTTGGTTAGAGTAAGTACATAGATACATAGACAGTGTCGGCAGATAAGGCCTATGGGCCACCTAGTCTGCCCATTTGAGCTTGTAAGTTCAGTTTGTTTTCCCAGTCTGTTTCCCTTACTCCTGCCTCTAGAATTCCTTTATGTCTATCCCATGCATTCTTAAATCCCGTGATTGTTTCAGCCCCCACCACTTCCTCTGGCAGGGTGTTCCACTTGTCCACCACCTGTTCTGTGAAGAAATTCTTTCTCATGTTTCCTCTGAATCGCCCTCCCTCCAACTTCATCCCATGCCCTCTAGTCCTGAAACATCTTTTTTGCTTAAAAATAGTGTTTTCCTGCACCCTGTTCCTCCCTGTAAGATACTTGTATGTCTCTATCATATCCCTCTCTCCCTCCTCTCCTCCAGGGAGTACATGTTCAGTTCCTTCAACCTGTCTTCATAGGACTTGTGATGCAACCCATGCACCATCTTTGTTGCCCTCCTCTGAACCTTCTCTACCCTGTCTATGTCCTTACGTAGGTATGATCTCAGAACTGTACACTGTACTCCAGGTGGGGCCTCACTAGTGTCTTGTATGGCGGAATTATGACCTCCTTTTCCTGCTGGTGATGCCCCTGCCTATACATCCCAGCATCCTATTTGCTTTACCTGATGCCTTGTCATACTGTTTCCCTACCTTGAGGTCATCAGAGATGACAACCCCAAGATCCCTTTCCTGCTTGGTGCATGCTATATCCTCACCCCAACTGATATATTGTGCCAGGGTTTTTGTGCCCCATATGCATTATCTTGCACTTCTTTGCATTGAATTTCAACTGCCAAACCCTTGACCATTCTTCAAGTTTCTGCAGGTCCTTCTCATTCTGTCTACACCCTCTGGTGTGTCTACTCTGTTACAGAACTTTGTGTCATCAGCGAACAGTGAAATTCTGCCTTCTAGATCCTGTGCAATGTCACTGATGAAGATGTTGAATAGGACCGGTCCCAGCACTGATCCCTGTGGTACCCCACTGGTTACTCTTCCCTCTGTGGAGTGACAGCCATTTACCACCACCCTCTGTGTCCTGCCACCCAGCCAGTTACCTACCCACCACACTACTGTCCTGCCCACACCCATATTCCCCAGTTTGTGTAATAGTCTTCTATGTGGCACAGTGTCAAAGGCCTTGCTGAAGTCCAGATAGGCCATGTCCACTGCCCTCCCTGATCCACCTCCCTAGTCACCCAGTCAAGTGTATTATATTGGGAGATATAGCCAATAAGGTTTTAGACATTATGGGAATTCAAGTTTGTGCTTCAGAGGTTATGATTTTGGATATTTTTGGGGGTCTTCAGCGGAGATTTAAATTGGAATATTATTTTAAGGCAGCAAAATTTCGAGTTCACACTTGGAATAAGTGGCGTATGTGGCGAAATTAAAAGTTTATATGGTTAAAACTTATTTATTAGGTATGTTTCTACACTTAGCAGCAATATATGCATTTACTTAGTAGCCTGGAATGTGCCTTGTTTAGTGTTTTTTTTTTTTCAAGCCGTCTTGGGTAATCGTTTAAATCCCATTAAAAGAAACATTTTGTATTTGCCCAAAACTCAAGGGGGTCTAAACATGATTAATCCTATTGTTTTTTTCTTTTCAAGATTTCTGTTTGTGAATGTTTGTCCTTTGATTATGAATGTACAAAGATTTGGTCCCCTTGGGTTTTGGATGTTTTAGAAAATTGGTTTCTAGATTGGGCTTGGGACAAACCTGTTAAACAAAACATATGCATAATGTGTTACATACTTATTCTTCCTGCTTCTGTAAGATAAAGCAACAGCAACTCACTAAATTAATGGTATCTCAACTATCTAGAAAAGAGCTATATGCAGATATTCAATTCAGATATTTTTTCAGTTGCCTGGATTTTTCTAGATCACAGGAAGAAATTGGGATTGTTCAGAATATGTTATGCTCCATGCCTGTACCTTCTTCAGTGTGGGATGTGTCATGGTTGTGTGTTCATGGCAAATTATTAGTTGGGTCAAATATGAAACATAAAAATACGGAAGATCGTTTTGTCCCAGAAGTAATTTGTGTTCTGAACAGGTTGAGTCTATGCAGCATTTGTTTTTTCTTGTCCATATGTAGTTAACTTTTGGTCAGTGGTAGCCAAAACTGGATTATTTCTCCATTTCAGAATTTAACTCCAGATATATTGTTCCTAGGTATTTTACCAACAACATGGAAGTTATATGATAAAACGGTTATGCAAAGTATTTTGGCATATTTCAAATATCATATTTGGAACAGTAGAGTTTGATGGTCCTTACAACAAGTGTATACTACTTCGAACAATTTTTGGACTATAGCTGATGCAGTACTTGCTTTGCATAAGGGTGATTATAATTCCTACCCATTATGATTGCCAGGAAAAATGGAAGCATTTCAATTGGTTAGATACTGGGTGAAAAGTAATTAATTTTTTTTGTTATTTGTGTATGTTTAAGAATCTCAGTAGACAGAAGTTTGTCAGTAATATGATTTTATATTTTTGTTTATAATTTATGTATGCTGTAATACTCATTTACTGTATATGTTTTTATTTGTTTTTTATTATGTTTTTGTATGAAGCAATATTATTTCATATATGTTATTTTGAGTTCTTGAATAAAAATTCCTACTCTTTTGGGAGGATGGGGGTGGGGGTTGTAGACATATCGCTTACTTATGTTTGATGCCAGAGCCATAAGAAGGCACAGTGCCCTGGGCAAGAGACTAATTTGCACCTGCCCCGAAAAGAGCTGGGGGTTTGGGGTGCAAGGCCCCAAGCTCTGAGGTTTATATGCTGTGTTGAGTTTTGGTGCTTTTCTTGAAGAAAAACACACTTTTGTTACATGTTCCCTACCCTGAAGTTGCACAGTTGGATCCTGTTTTTCTGAACCCTCCCCAACCTCTTAAATCTTCCCTTTGTACCATGGCATCTCACAGATATTATCACCATAAATGATAAAATCTATATATTTCTTAGGTGTGCTCATAACTGCAATTGTGCTTTTCAAAAGATTCATGTATGTATCTTTTTCCTGATTTCAGTTTATTATGTTATAATGCAACTATGATAGCCTGGTGTGGACAGACTCTGGATAGACCAGAAGGCAGCAAGATGGTTCAAATTAAATCACAGCATAATACTGTATATGGGGTTGTTTATTTGAACCACCTTGATTCTGCCCTTACCAGAATCCAGACAGACTCCACAACAGACTGCGACTACTAATTTAAAAATAGATTCATTAAAATATAACTATAATAAGCTGGTAAATCAGGAGGAAATAGTACATTCACACTGCACAATTGCTGTGTAGACTAGAGCAGTTCTAGGAAACATATATTATTTTGGGTATTTTACTACTTGGAATCACTGTTGTAATGTGTGTAATGTGTGCATGTATGTGTGTATTTGTATGTATGTATGTATATATATATATATATATATATATATATATATATATATATACACACACACACACATTTGCTTAAATACAACCAGTGCCAGTGTTGTTCTGCACAGTGCATGGCTGGCTGTCCTGAGTGCTGCATCTGATTCTTCATGAAATAGCAGTGAGTCTGGTACTGAGTACTAGTACTAGGAAACTGGATCCAGGCTGGCAACATCACCAAAGCAATAAATCACTGCCCCTACTCTCAAACACATGAACAGGAATTAAAACCCTAATGGCTGCAGATGGGGTGGGGGACAAGGCCTCAGTCTCAGTACTACTTGACACAGCCAAGTAGCTAGTGTGACCCTTTAGCACAAGCAGCAAAATGTAACCCTTTGGTCCAAGTCTTGCTAAATTCAGCTGGAATCTGGACCCTTCCTGAATGGCTGAGACACTTCAGGATAGTGTGAGTGGGTGGAGACTGCCACAGATAGACACAGTACTATTCACATAAGCGTGGCGGCCTTCCACAATCAGTCTCAGTTTCTTGTACCTAGGGATTGACATTGGGTCACCAGGGAGTGAAGCCACTAGGCCATGACGGATCTGGAATTAGTGACCCACAAGGGCCCTATATTTGAGGATTATAGGTTTAGGAGGGATGCTTTTCAGGCTGGATGCCCGTGCATTGACCGTTACACCTGATTCACAGAATGGCATTCACTGAGATTAATGCAATTCCAGTTTGTGACGGGGTCCCAAGTGCAATCCAGTCTGTGTTTATACCCTCTAACAATTAGAGGAATAACTCACCCAGCATTGTGTACTGTATGGCACAATCATGGAAGCACAATGGTGCAGCCAGTTTCCACCCATGAAGTGCTGCTACCCTACCCACCATAGTTACTGAAATTAAGACACTGAGGTTAAAAAAACAGACTGCTGTGATGCACGAATAATGAGGAGTGAAGTTGATTTACTTGTTTAGACAATTTGTACTCCTTCACAGTGAAGAGTGCGCTGCAATTGCACAAACAAGTAAATCTGTTCCTCCACCCCAGCAGTTAATTCTACCTTTCTGTAGGTAGGTAGTTCATTTCAATCAGTGGAGATACAGATAACTACCTAACCACCCACACAGCTCTTTATGTACCACAGGAATCTACACCTGTGTAAAGTTATCACTAAGTCGCCTCACATCTCTTTTGGAATGGATTTCTGCTTTTCTAATTACCCTTACCCTGAAGAAAATTCATACTTGTATGGTACAGGAAAAGCCTAAGTAATTATTTTATTCAGGAGTGGAACAATTTAAATATTCAGAAGTTTCCTAACTTTCCATGTCTTGTTTCTTTTACTCTTTTCTATCTCTGTTTTGAAATGATTTTAAAGCAAAGAAAGAATGTAACATCTTCAGACTTGAAGGGTCCTGACTGACCAATTATTAAAGCAATGTAAGCAACATCTCATTCTCGAGTCTCAATCTACTCTGACATTCTTGGCTCGACACAAAAACAGAATTTATTTTAAATTGATAACTTGAGTTGCTTGAACTTTTTGAATAGTGTTGTTTATGTTGTGCACTGAGACTGTGAGACAGAGGAAATTAAATATGCTGACTCCCCGAGGTCAAGGCGCCCCCCTCCTGGAGTATTAAGATGGGGAAAGCAGCACAGGGGCCTGCATGATGTGGAATGCATCACTGGGTGTGCAAGGACCGGGCAAGAGAAGGAGAAAACGACTGGGTGGGAGGGATGGTGCCGTGGCGGCCTGCTTGCACCGTAGCGATCAGTCTGCCAAACTTGGCAGAAGAGCCAAGAGGGGCGGCGGCAACTGGCAACTTCTTCACTCCCATCCCACTGTCCTAGTCGGAGTCCAGTGAACTACTACTTACAGCACAGTCACTACACTACTCCACTCAAGGCCAGGCTGTGGGCCCAATCAGATTGGGCCCGCAGCACAGGCCTGGCAGTTGGCTGGCGGGATGAGAGCTGGCAACTGGATAGATTTCTTTCCCATTCCTCCTCCTGATGATGAGATCAGTGCAGTATCTGGATCAGATCAGTACATGATTTCCTATTTAAATTCCAATTTCATTTTCCAAAATGGAAAATTACCCCGGTAGGGCCAGCCACCGCCATGCTGCAGATACACTCATTTCAGAAATCAGACTAGAGTTCACTCACTTACGCGAGTCCGCAAGTCCGCACAAACTAAACAGAAAACAGGACACAAATTTGATTTTTATACAATATGGAATTCGCTTTGGAGGATCACACACAGGAGACAGGACGACAGACTTATTGCTATTATGCTTATGCTTACAATTAAAATCCAAGATGGTCTGGACAGGACCTCACTAATGGATCTCTCTCTCACACCTCTTTCTACTCTCAAGTATCACAATAATATATAACTGTCTGGCTGTACTCTCAGTCTTAGTGTCAGCCACTCGCTCGTGCATCTTTGTATGTGCTTTGCTGACCCTCTACAGTTTCTCTTTCTTTCTCACTCACTGTACTCACACCACCACCACGTGACTATTTGCCTGCAGCTCATGTCCCCCCAAACTTGCTGATCGTTGGCAGATGCCCCTGCTGGCAGGCAGTTATAATTACAGCCTAAGTGAGCGAAAAAATGTAAAGTGGTACCATAAGAGTGAATAAATACTCAAGCTTCCATTGAAAATTGCGTACTTGGAGGCTTAAGCCAGTGTTGAACACCGCCCGCCCACCCTTTCTACGGTACTGTTTGATGCTCTTTCTTACTGTAATATTTTTGTTTGTGATTTCTTTTGTATGATGTTATACAATTTGGATGTTTTATTATCAGTTCTGAATAAAAATTCCCTACTCTTTTGATAAGTGCCATGGGATCTTTAACATCCACCTGAACTACCACCAGTCCAGGCAGATGGGACTTGGTTTAACGTCTCATCCGAAGCGGCACCTCAGAAGTGCAGCACCCTCTCATTCTGCACTACAGTGTCATCTGGGATATTAACCCAAGTGCCAGATTTGGGAACTGAACCCACAGACCTCTGATCTCCTGGCCTCAGAGGCGGTGTGCCTACCTACTGAGCCACTGACACTGGTGGCTAAGGGATGTTGGAGTGTATTAGGAGCATCAAGTCGTAAGAGGAGGTAATAATCCCTCTTTACAAGACACTGGTTAGGCCCCATCAGACAACCTAAAGTTGGGCAAGCAATGTGAGAAGGCAGTAAGGAAGGCTGGGGGTACTGGGATGCATAGGGAGTGGCATCACCAGTAGAAAACAGGAAGTTGTTGGTCCTCTGTACAGGACAGTTGGTAAGACCACATCTGGAGTACTGTGTACAGTTTTGGAGACCCCATCTCCACAAAGACATAGACAGGGTGGAGGCTGTCCAGAGGAGGAGAACAAAATGATGCAGGGTCTGCATCAGAAGATATATGAAGAAAGGCTAAAGGAACTAAAGATGTATAGCCTCGAGGAAAGGGGGGCATGATAGAAACTTTCAAATACCTCAAGGAATCAACAAAGTCCAAGAGGGTAACATCTTTCAGAAAAGAGACGGCAAAAAAGAAGGGCACAATCTGAAGATAGAGGGGGATGGCTCAGAGGTAATGTGAGGAAGTATTTATTCACAGAGAGGGTTGTGGATACATGGAACAGCCTTCCTGAAGAGGTCGAGAGTCAAAAACAGTGGGGAATTCAAGAATGCATGGGACAGACATAAGGCAATTCTAGTGGGGGGTAGGAGGAAGTAGGCTGTAGGTTAACTGGGATCTCCAGCTTATCTGTTGGGTAGGAAAATGGGCAGACTAGGTGGGCCAAGCGGTCCTTATCTGCCATCAGATTCTATGTTTCTATGCCTTCCGCCCAATTGGTGGACAAGAAAAACTCAATGGGAGTCCATTGAGCAGGCTCGAGTCTCTGTGCTATGGAAGGGAGGCGCTGAATCAGGCAGCAGAGGCACCCTCCCATTCTCTCCCAAAATCACGTAAAGTTAGCAAGCTGGAGGACTGCTAGGACCGAATGGACATTTGTGCACAAGGTGCAGATGTCCCATTGGAGGCTTCCAGTCCACCCATCGTGGCTTCACTTGCACTGTCACCTGTGGTCTGCCAGGTGGCAGTAATGCAGCTAAGTTCACAGACTTCCTCCCCAAGAAGGAGGAGAGCTTCCTCTGGGATGCTCAGTCCTTCTCCTCCTCCCCTTAGCGGCCCCTTATGACTCGAGCTTGCTTCAGAACCTGACTTGCTGATGTCACGAGCAGTAAGCGCTGTCATTGACCACTTTTTGATTATTTGTAAAACATTTATATAGGTTCAAACATTTTATGTACTCTTCTGTCTGCAATCTGCCTGGCTAATCTGGTGGTCATGGTGGGAGAACATTACTGCAAGCAGTGGCTGTTTTGCACCCACAGTAATTGCTGTATTTAACCCTCACAATACTGCGGGAGCATGTATACCTTCTGAATCTACATATGTTCAAACATACTCCACTTAGAGTTAGACTAGACTTTAAAAACATGCCTTTGGTTACTCTGGATAGCAGCTTACAATGGACAGTCACTCAGTTAGAAGGGTCTTTGACTGTAATTGCATTAAGTGCATTTTTGTCGTTGCTTTTTAACCTTGTTCTTTATCCTCCTCACTGCATCATCCTTCCACTCAATCAGACCTCCTCAGCAGCCTTCCAGCATCCCATAGCACCCCCAGGAGTCTGCTCCTAAAGTGTCCGTCTCAGCACTCCTTAGGTATCCCGTGTACCCTTCAGGTGGGGCGGGGAAGGGATCGCTAACCTACCCCCTTGTAACGGTGGAGCGGTGGAACACAGTGAGTCTGCCCTCAGTGAGCCGTGACGGATCGCGCCGGAGTTGTCACATAGGAGTGACAGGCTCCATTTTCTCCTGTTCTGGTGAGCCTTATCCCGCAGTCGCCGCATGCTATTAGAGCCAATGAGGAGGCATGCGTGAAGACGCTGCTCCTCCCTGGGCTTTTGGCTGGCACTGCCCCACCCGCTGTGTGTCCTGACCTGCATCACCACTCCCAGGTTCACCCAGGAAGTGGCGATATAGCAGCGGACAGACCTGTAACCTCCCCAGAGAGGGAGAGCCGCCTGCTACGCCAGTTACTCTCTTCCCTGCCGACTCCGGTTGGCTGAGTCCGCCTCCAAACCCGGGTCGCTGGCATGGAGCAAGGTGTGGTGTCCAGCGCCTCAACCCTCAGCGCCACCGGGCCAGCTTTGCCTTTTTTTTTTTTTTTTTAAAGGAAATTTGATGTAGGGGAGCTACTCACACAAGGGCCTTGTTAGTCAAGCGGTGTCCTTTATTAATCTGTACATGATCATTCTTTAGCTTAAAACAGAAGAAAATCAAGCCCCATTCATTTCAGTGGGGCATGCCGTTCACCTCTCCCTGGCCACTCGTCATTACGTGATGGGAGGCGTGTCAGAGCTTACCGGGTACCAGAAATTGAGTGGCCGGCAGGGTCTACAAAAGTTACGAGGCCTCACCACTAAGGTATGGTATGTTATTTCTTAACAAATCCTGGCTAGAAACTGTTCAAGAGCAGTTACCACAATATGTGAGTGGTAGCTGCTGTCAGATAGGTTGGAAAATCTCTTTAAGGAGCTCATAACAAAAAAAATAAAAATCATGAGCATCATGACATATTTATAGAGCCAATGATTTTCTGTTTTCAGAAAAGGTCAATACTGTTTTGCAAAATCTTAAAATCCATTTTTGCCCCAAAAAAAATAATGCAAATTAGCAGGTTTTATGCACAAATGTGGCCCAAAATGGAGGGATCTGTACAAAAGCTAGTGTAAACTGTGATTGTTTGCATTGTAAAGTGGTGTAAATAGAGATTTTGTTGACTCCTAAGTGCTGGGAAGATCATTGGCTCTACATGTGTGTCTGTGTGTGTCAGTTTGTGGGTGGAGACTGTAGTTCAAGTTCAGGTTCAAATTTACTGCAGGAAAACGCCATTGAGCATGCTTGTTCACAAGGAGATCCTAGTACAGTTATACGTGGAGTAGGGTAAAACAATAGTAGGCACAAAAACCAGAGGGATTCATACATTCTAGGAATGCATGAAGTTAAGATCTGTATTAAAAATAACAGAAATGGGGTGAAAGTGAGCCACATCCATACCAGATGCATTTAATTCGATTGTATTCAATAAATAAAAATAAATAAACTTTCACTGAGCTCCTCCAGCAGTGCCGGTCACGGATACTCCGAATCATGTTTATTTGGTGTTGTGACTGCATTCCTCCATCCATTTCTTGACATCACTGCACTTCCCTCCTTCTCAATCCTCCTCCTCACCTCCCAACCTGTCAATGTATCTGTCTCAGCGTCCTGCTACCAATCCCTGGTAGCATGTTTATTCGTGATTTCCTGAGTCATCCACTAATCTTTGCTCAAGAGCTGACAGACAGAGCGCAGGCATCAGTATGTGTCGCCCGCCCCCAAGCAAATCCACATCTGGAGCAAACAGTGGTGCAGCCAAGGATAATAGGCAACTGCAATGTATGTAAAAATAAATAAATAAAGTAAATGTCACTAGCAGTGGGCACAGCCGAGGTGCACACTTGAAGGCTGAGAGCAGCAATCAGCTACTTCCGACACATAAGCGTTAAAACAGAAATTGGTGACCATGCAGGTAGTTGTCCCAGGTGCAAGTGCAGTGTCTGTGAAACCTGGAAGCTGTACTATTAAGGAAGTCCACAACTGAGCAAACAGTGGTGCATCCATAGGATAATAGAAAATCGATGTCCGGCGAAACAGAGGTGGAGCCATAGGATAATAGCCAAGTGCAGTGTATTGAAAAATGAAATATCGCTAGCTGTGGGCAGAACCAAGGCACACACATAGAGACATGGAGAGCAGGAATCAGAGCTGTGTCTGACACACAGGTGTAATAAGCGAGCGGCGCCCTCAAACCTTCTAGTTACCACAGGTGTTGGCAGACGATGTGAAAGTGGCTCTTTACAGCAGCTCTAGAGATGACAGTGCAGGTTGTTGTCTCGAAACAAGCTGAATTATAACATAGCCAGGAAAATAACATTGTGTTCTGTATTCATCAGGTTGCACAATCCCCATTTTCCCTGGCTATGTTATAGTGAAATAACCCACTCCAGACCATAGGTTACGGGAATTAATCCATGCCTGGGTGGTTGTCTGCACTCTGCCTGCGGCCTCTTGTGACCGCCCCGGCATGGATTAATTCCCGTTAACCCTCGCCTGTTGTGGGTTAATCCTTACATCATGTCGGCTCATCTCAGGGTCATATATTGGGGCAGAATTTATTTAAATACCCAAAATATGCTAGCAAATGGATTGCCAAGAGGAATTCAAGTTCGGACTCAAGGGAGAGTCTGTTTCTGAGGGATAAGAGCATTGATTGTGGACATGAACTGACGTAATAACTTTGTTGGATTTATGTATCTGCCTAGGTTGAGTAAGATTATACTTGCAGAAAATCATCTGTTTAAACATTCATTTGGGATGATGGGATGATTCTCTCTACAAGGAGTATGGAGAATGTTTCTTTCATGTGTTGGTATACGTAATCCAAATGGCGGGACCATGAGGTCCAGAAAGAACATTGTTGTGGGTACTGCTACTTCTCAAACCAAAATATTTACCACAGAACTTGCGTATCAATTTGCTTTATGAAACTTAGAACTCTTGCCACTAGATGATGCTGTGGGTTTATGGTTTTCTTGTCTGAGACCTTAGCAGCTACACTGCCCAAACAGACTACTTCATTAGACACTCAGTAAGTGGAACTTTTTTTGTTAATGGCCGCATAGCTAGAGCTATGTCATGTATTGCTAACAAGAGCAGAGGGAGTAGGGCAGACAGGAAGAGGAGCTGATGTATATTACCTTCTGCTTTCCACAGTGGAGTTTTGTCACCCATTGGCATGCATGAGATCCCTACTCTTCTGTGTCTGTGTGCTTTTTCCCTTCTCTCCTCCTCCCAGATCTACTTTACTCATGAATCTGTGGTGTGGCACTGTTTTTGTTTTCTGTGCCATGGAATGGCATGGAATGTGTGCATGATTGCGCTTATTTTGTTGGAGCCGATTATGTCAGCTGAGACTGAACCTAGCGACTGGTACTGACAGAATAAGTGTGATTAGGTGCTCTTTAAACACTTGCTAAAATCAGCATACTGTGGGGCACATAGACTGTGGCATGGTGGGCAGGGGTGCAGGATCAACCAAATATAAGATAAAACATTCACATGTAAGTTAATTAAAGAAATTGTATTTCCAGTGCGGTTTTCTTAATGTGGATCTAAAGATCCCATAGCATTTCTGTGAGGAAGCTGACAGTTCCTCTTTAAATGATTGAAAACTGAAAAAAAACCTTTTACCTTACAACAAACCCAAAGACGTAGGTATGTTTAACAATAAAAAGAACCTCAGATCAGTACAGTGATAAGATCACCACTGAAGAACAAATAAAGAGAGCTGAACAGAGTGTTCAGATAGTAGTCTGTGCCAGCTATGGAAACCTTTCATGGCACAGAAATAGAGAAACATGAACCTTCCTTCTCTGGAATGCACAAACAGATACAGTACGTGAGCTACTGGCAGTAGCACATTCTTTCCAGTATTCACAAGACATACCTGAAGGTTGACAATCACTGTACTGTGCTTAAATGTAAGCAGTTAAAGAGCTGCTGACGCCTTAAAAATTTTGAAAAACATGATAATTAGGTACAGTTCAGCTTCTATTATATAGTAATTTTAAGATTCCTCCTCCCAGTATTTATTACTAAGGATATTTGCATGAATCGTTATCTCTCAAGGTTCATCTACCGCTACAGCTGACTCCCTACTTTAGTCATAATCCTCTGTTGTGACATCACAGTTTATTGCCATGGGAGTAACTGTGATGGCACAACGTACATATGACCTCAAGTGAGGAGATAACAACATGAATAGAGGAACTGTTCAGGAGCAAAGATCCTGTTTTCATGCAAATGACCTCAGTAATAAATAATAGGGAGGAAGGATACAGAACTAATGTGAAATACAAGCTGGGCTGCATCTAAATATTATGTTTTGGTAATGTTCTCCTGAAGGCGTCAGCTGCTCTTTAAGGTAAAATAAATTAAAGAAATGACAAGACACAATTAACATAAAACGTAGAAACATAGACTTTGACGGCAGATAAGGACTACTTGGCCCACCCAGTCTGCCCATTTCCTACCTACTGGATAAGCTGCAGATTCTAGTTAACCAACAGCATACTTCCTGCCACCCCACTACAATTGCCTTATGTCTGTCCCATGCATGTTTGAATTCCCCACTGTTTGTTTTAGACCCAACCTCCCCAGAAAGGCGGTTCCATGCATCCACCACTCTCTCCGTGAAAAAAATGTCCTCACATTACTCCTGAGCCATCCCCTCTATCTTTAAATTGTGCCCCTTGTTCTTATACATCTCTTTTCTGAAAGATGTTACCCTCCTGGACTTTGTTGATTCCCTTCAGGTACTTGAACATTTCTATCATGTCCCCTGTCCCTCCTTTCATCAAGGGTATACATATTAAGCTCTCTCAGTTTCTCTTCATATGGTTTGTGATGCAGACCTGCACCATTTAGTTGCCCTCCTCTGGACTGCTTCCATCCTGTCTATGTCCTTGCGTAGATGAGGTCTCCAAAAACTGCACACAGTACTCAGATGGGGTCTCACCAACTGTCTGTACAGAGGATAACCACTTCCCTTTTTACGTTAAGCTTGCGCATCTTTTGAATGTTTTGGAGGTAACACACTTGGAGGTGTGCCTCTCCCATCAATACACTGCTCTCTTGAGCAGGCGTGGGATGGTGCAGGAGCTCAGTATGACAGCAGTGTTCCTCTGCTTCAAAGGAAAACACCACTGCCATACTGGCGCGCGCCGTCCCCTCCGTCAGCGCTCCTCCCCCAAAGCTTTTCTGCCACGCTGGGAGCCCACCCCAGCGTGGCAGATGTTGTTTGCTGGCAGGGGTGCCCAATCCCGTCGGCTCTCGGCCTCCCCAGCGTACTTGCTGGCGGGGTGCCCAATCCACGTCGGCTCTCGGCCCCAACACCTTCTGCGATGCTGAGAGCCCACCCCAGCATGGCAAATGTCCCCGATCATCTTTTTTTTCTCCCTGTAAAACAAAAAGCGGTCCCAGCCACGTCTCCCAACCCCACAACCCGCACCCACCCTGCGCACCAGCCTCCCACACACACCCCCACCCCATACTTACCTCCGGACTCTGGCGCGACAATCTTTGGTGGACCGGGAACACGTCTGCACTCTTCAAAGCCGACCCGAACTGAGGAAATGCCGGTAAGCTGTATAATGGGCTACATAGGGGGTTTCAACTTTATGCATATCTCAGTCATTTTTGGAATTTTGCCAAATTTTCAACATGGGTTTTTGGGACCCCTTCTCATGAGTGATGTCACTGTCATGGCGTTATTCGGGCCCGAAGGGTGATTTCATGAGCACTGCACAGTCACTGCGTGAAATCACCCGCCGGCCTCAAACGCCATGACAGCGACATCCTCATGCTTCCCATATCTAGAAAATGGTCTAAAATTCAAAATTAGTGTTCTGACGAGCGTTGTGGCAGTTCCTACGCAGGCTCATAAGTTTTGAATTTTCAATATTTTCACTCCAGATTTTCAACATTGCCATTTTATCACACCTTCTTATGAATTGTACAGCTGTCATTTCACATCTCACCCAAAACATGTTTCCTCATGCAAGTGCACAATGGGCGCAGTTGGTGTGCAAAATCAATGTATGGAACACATTAAGAAAATCACAGTGACACTGTTCATGAGCAGAGGTCTTAAAATAGCTATGTTGAAATTTGGTGAAAGAATTCCTAAAATGACTGTTTCTGGCGTGCTATGCAGAAGTCCCACGCATCGGTGACGCTTATGTAATTTTTCAATATTTTGTACTTCCAGATTTTCAACATTGCCATTTTACCACACCTCCTCATGAGCAGTACAGCTGTCATTTTTTATCCTGTCTAAAATGTGTTTATGCCCATGTAGTGCACAATGGCGCAGTTGGTGTGCGAACTCAATGTATGGGACACATTAAGAAAATCACAGTGACACTGATCATGAGCAGAGGTCTTAAAATGGCTGTGCTGAAAATTTGGTGAAAAAATTCCAAAAATGACTGTTTTATGAGTCATGTTGCGCAGTTCCTATGCAGCTCAGTAAGTTTGCGAATTTCAATATTTTCACTCCAGATTTTCAACATTGCTATTTTACCACACCTCCTTATGAGCACTGCAGCTGTCATTTTTCACATCTTGACCAGCGATGTTTCCCCATGTAGCGCACAATGGCACAGTCGGTAGTGCGAACTCAGTGTATGGGACACATTAAGAAAATCACAGTGTCACTGTTCATGAGAGAGATCTTAAAATGGCTATGTTGAAAATTTGGTAATTCCTACAAATAACTGTTTCTGACGCGTTGTGCAGTTCCTACGACGCTGTAAGTTTGCAATTTCAATATTTTCACCCAGATTTTCAACATTGCCATTTTACCACACCTTCTTATGAGCAGTACAGCTGTCATTTTCACATTCTGCCCAAAGCGTCTTTCCCCATGTAGTGCACAATGGGCGCAGTCGGTGTCTTGAAATCAATGTATGGGACACAGTAAGAAAATCACAGTGACACTGTTCATTAGCAGAGGTTTTAAAATGGCAATGTTGAAAATTTGGTGAAAAATTCCTAAAAATGACTGTTTACGAGTGTATGCGTTGCACAGTTCCCATGCACACTGTAGGTTTGCGAATTTTCAATATTTCCACTCCAGATTTTCAACATTGGCATTTTACCACACTTCCTTATGAGCAGTACAGCTGTCATTTTCACATCCTGCCCAAAGCGTGTTTCCGCCTATGTAGCGCACAATGGGGGTAACAAAGATCATGCTGACAATTTATTGTGCAAATACCAGCAATCGCACAGGGCATTAGGGTAAGCACCATACATGCCAAACACCACTGCAAATACCTGCCGCGAACGCTCGGCATTGACAAATGCTTGTTCTACTTGTGATGCCCTTCCTATGCATCCCAGTATCCCCTGGCTCTCCTTACTGACTTCTCACATTGCTTACCAACCTTTAGATCATCTGATATGACTACCTCCAGGTCCCTTTCCATTTTTGTTGTTAGTACCTCCCTGCTATTGTGTACTCTCCTCCTGGGTTTTTGTTTCCCAGGTGTATTACTTTCACTTCTTTGCATTGAATCTAAGTTGCCATATGTCTGACCATTCCTCCAACCTTGCCAAGTCCCTTCTCATCCTTACTACCCCCTTCTGTATCAACTCTGTTACAGATCTTGTGTCATCTGCAAGAGGCATACCTTTCCTCCAGACCCTCTGCAATGTCACCTATAAAGATGTTAAAGAGGACTAGACCCAGTACTGAGCCCTGAGGTACTCCACTAGTGACCCCCTACCGGAATGTGTTCCATTCACTGTTACCTTCTGTGTCCTGTTTTGCAGCCAGTTTGCTACAGGCTACCACCCTAGGACCCACTCCCAGGCTGGCTAACTTGATTATTAATTTTTGTGGACTGTGTCAAATGTCTTGCTAAAGTCTAGGTAGGCCATATCCACAGCCCTCCTGGTCTATTACTTTGGTCACCCAGTCAAAGAAATCTATTAGATCGTCTGACATGACCTTCCTGCTGTAAATCCATGCTGCTTTGGGTCCTGTGCCCTGCTGGCCTCTAGGTACTCAACAGTTCTTTCTTTCAGAAGTGATTCCATCATTTTCCCTACCACTGAGGTCAAACTTACAGGTCTGTAGTTTCCTGCTTCTGCCTTGCTCCCACTTTTGTGAAGGGGAATCACATCTGCCCTCCTCCAGTCCTCAGGTACCACCCCATCCTGCCATGATTTGTTAAAAGTGTGGTCAGTGGTGTCACTAGGTCCTCTCTTAGTTCTTTTAGGATTCTGGGATGAATCCTCAGGCCCCATTGCTTTGTCCACCTTGAGTTTTAGGAGTTCTTTCAGGACTCTTTCTTCTGTAAATGGACTGATGTCAACCCCTAACCAGACTGCTTCTATTGTCTGATTTAAGTAACTCCTCCTTATCTTCTTTGTGAATACTGAGCAAAGTATTTATTCAGTATCTCTGCCTTTCACTGTCTCCCTCTGCCCACCTCCCTCTCCCTTATTAATCTTCACTATTCCTCCCTTAACCTTTCTATGCTCCTAATGTACATATAAAGGTTTTATCCCCTTCTTAACTGAATTGGCTATTTTTCCTTGGTTTGGGCTTTTGCTATTCTGACTGCCTTCCCACTTCTTTCTGCTTTAATTGATACAGTTCCTGTAATACTCCTTCTGTGATTCCTTATACTTTTTGAATGCAGCCTTTTTCTCCTTAACCTTCCTGCCATCTTTTTGAGAACTTATAGTAGTTTTACTCCGCTTTGTTTTCTTTATCTGTTTCACACAAAGGCTTGTTGCCTCTATGATGGCAGTTTTGATTTTTCTCCATTGTTCTTCCACCCTCCTTTTGGCCATTTGCTAGTGTATTCCTCAGGTATTCACCCATTTTGCCAAAGTCAGCCCTTCTAAAGTCCAGTATGCTTGTTTTTGTATGGCTCATCTCCATGGTTGTGCTTATTGTGAAGCACACTGTGCAGTGGTCGCTTGTTCACAGATGTCTACTGACTTCTAAATTTGTGATCCTCTCTCATTTGAAGAGTACCAGGTCTAGTATTGCTCCTTCCCGAGTGGGTTCCGACATTAGCTGTCTAAGGCCTGCCCCCTGCAGGGCATCGAGAATGACCTGCTCTTGGATGTGGCTGCAGTACATGTCATCAGTTAACATCTGGCATATTCAGGTCCCCATCAACAGTATCTCCTTTTCAGCCATTTTGAATGTCCTCTATCATTTTCTTGTCCATTTCTCTCCTTGAGACAGGGGTCTGCATACAACCCCGTAGATTGTGATGCCATTCCTGTCTCCAAGGTGACCCAGAGTGCCTCTTGTCCTCCCCTTTACTTTTTAGTTCTGTAGCTGTGATCCCTTCCCTTATGTATAGAGCTACTCCACCTCCTCTTTTCCCTCCTGTCCCTTCTGTAGACTGTGTACCCCGGTATGTTGACATTCCAGTCATGGTTCTCCATGTACCATGTTTCCGTGACTGCCACAATATCCAGTTGTTCATCTTCCATCAAGGCTACTAGCTCAGGAAGCTTGTTTCCCAGACTATGGGCATTGGTACTCATTGCCCTCCATTTAATGTTGCTTTATCCTTTTTCCCCCATGCCTGCTTTTTGCCCTTGTCTATTTTTCCATTTACCCCTGTCCTGCCCTCTGTTGAGCACTGTACCTCAGTGTTTACCTTACTACCTGGCATGTTATGTGGGGAGGTTTGAAATGTCCTGCCTCTTATTACCACCTCCCCCATGGCTAGTTTAAAAGCTTGCCGGGTGAATTTATTTTATTGGAAATGCAGTACTTCTTGTAACTTCTGCCCGCTGTAGTTGCTTTAGCACCAATGAAATGTATCTTTATAGAAAAAATGTTGAAGTCTAGTTTGTCTTCTTTGCTAAATAGACTTAACCCTTTAAACCCTTAACATATGAAAAACATGTACAGTACATTAGGAGGGTCTACAAAAGCCAGTCCACAACCTCGTACTTTCATTTGAACCTGCAAAATTCAAAAGATACCTGCACAGAGGATATGAGTTTTAAGGGCAAACCCTTCAGCATAACTTTGAAAAGGTTACATGCTAACACGATATTAAGGCTCCAGTACCGAAGGCGGGAAACACGCTCAAAGCAACTATAACATTTTCTTTTCAACTACTGCTTGCAGTGACTTTATTGTTTACGCCTTTACACACTGTAACAGAAATATTGTGTGTATTCATACAAAATGCAAAGACATGGAGTAAGAATTGCTCTGCATTTTAATTTTCAATACCACACCAAGCCAAGGATACCACACGCTGCTTCAGTTTAAACTACACAAAATACAGTTTCATACTGTGGGGGCAGAGGACTGGCTGCAGGGTTACCTTTGGTCTGAGGGCAGATTTGTTGCCCCACCAGAGTTCTTATCTGACCTGGAGTTAAATCAGGAAAAGAGGGTCTTACCAGTCCTTGGCTGTTATTTCACTGTTGCGGTGTCTATCTGGCCATCTGATAGTCCTCAGCCAAAACTGCCTTTTACCACTTTCTGGTTGGTGTTCTTTTACCCAAAGCTGCATGTCTGTGGAAAGGATGTTGATAGATTGCTTCATTACAAATATGCTGATGATCTGTGGGACTGTTTTGCCCTCTGGTTGGAGCCATTTAATGGTAATTCTCTGAGTTGGGTGAAGGCTTCTCAAAGTTGTCGACTGAGTGGTACTTCAGGGATCGGAATCTTTGCCTGCAGTTCTTTCTTCTGAGATGTCATATCTTTTCAAGTTTCTCTTTTCACAAGGTCATAGTTTTGTGACTGCAGTGTCCATATTGCTGTAGGCAGGTTGGGATTACCCATTGCTGCTTTGGCCACTGGCAGAACTCAACAACTCTTTCAAAAGTTGTCAGGTATGCTTAAATATCATCTGAGGAACACAACTTCATAAGTTTAATGTCTTTTAAGTCGTGTTTGTTTTGTTGCTGTGCTGGACCTGTTCCAGATCTTCCAGTTTTGATAGCTTGCAAGCATCCAGCCTTCGCTGCTCCTGTCACTGCTTCTCTTCCTTCCCTTCCTTTCTTTCCTCTCCTCTCCTCTCCTCTCCTCTCCTCTCTCTCCTCTCCTCTGTCTTTGTTCTATAACTCACCATTTGAAAAAGGCAGACAGGCTTTCAGGTTCTGTTTCTGCCTATTGTTGTTCTTCCATCACTGGTGCTGGCTGTACAGTCTCAGTTTGGACTTTTGTCTCTGCTAGTTTGGCTGCCATTCTTCTGGTAATCACTCCTGGGCTTGTTGTTGCAGGATCCACACCTTCCTTCTGTGCTTCCTGGTACCAGGTCTAGTACCTATGCACAAAACTCCTGGCTTTGAGTTTACATGTTGTATATCCCACTTAGTCTGACACCATCTGTTGTTAAGGTGCAGGTCAGGAAGCACAGAAAGCAAGGATCAGTTATAAAATTGCCAGTAGTGTTTTATTATCAATAACAATAGAATATATATTTTTAATTGTACAGAATGGCTCTTATACAGGCAGTTCAAACAAAACAAAAATCTTCATCTGAGGGTATCTCATTCTAAATTTTAATCTCTCTCTCTTTTTCTCTACTTCCCCCAACAAAAGATTGCTGTTTGTTTATAAGAAGTCTTTGCCTGACAGTTAATTTCTGCATCCTGAGCTCCTTAAGAGACATCGGGTTTCTCTCAAAATGTCCCAAAACTTTGTCAGTTTCTTTCCTTGCAAGTGCAACAAAATAGAACATTGTGTCCCAGAACTGATCTCTTGTTGACAACTCTGCAAATGAGTTTGTGGAGGCTAAACTGCATCTCATGGTTAACCCCTGAGCTCCAATAGCTTTTGCAATGATTTCAACAATGTAACCATATGCATTGTTAAACCAGGGGATCCCAGTTTCACATAAAGATCCACATTTATTTTTATAACCACAGATGAACAAGAGGGAAGAAAAGATAGAAACACCAAGAAAAACAGTACGTGAAGGCAGGGAGATAGCGGGAGGGGAGAATCATGAAACTGTTAGAGTGATCAGTTCCTAGGTTTCATAAAAATTTGATTGTGCAGACAGACAAGAGAAGAAAGGAGTGGACAGAAAACATTCTTGCTTTTAACTCTTCTGCATAAAAAATGGGACAGGGTCTTATTCAACCCTGTCACAACACACAGAAGCTGACTTGCAGGCTAGGTGGCAGTCACAGGCGCCAAACTGCAGACATGTATTTAGCATAATGGAGAAGCCATGGGCAGTTGCAGGAGTGAATTGAGATAGAGAAATGAGAGTTTAGAAAGAAAAGAGAGAGAAGTCAGAGTGAATAGCAGGGGCAGAGAAGACCAGAGCTTATGGAATCTGAAAAAGAAAACGGCTCGACCACATTTATTAAAAGAAACGCTTGACCACATTTGTTGTAAGCACAGGGAAAACATACTGGTATGATAGTGTATTTTGGGTGGTATGTTACTGTTGGTCTGATGCAAGGTAGTCTGCAAGGGGCTTGACAGTGTCAGATCACTTATCAGCCAGGCTGATCATGGCACTCTTCTGGTCTTGCTGGGTGGAAATTTAATGTAGCTCAAACAAAAGAGCTGCACAAATCATAGGGCAACTCTTTCCTTTGGTGTACATAATGCTGCCCAGCAAGCAGAGCTGACTAGTGTCATGATCAGCCTGCCAAGATCCTCCCTCCCAATGTAAAACAATTCCTCCCACACCTTCCTTCTTAATTTTCTGACACTGGAGTGCCCAGTCTACGGTGCAGGCTAGTACCCCCATCCTGCCCATTTTCATTGTGTGAAACTGGGGAGCCCATTCCCAACGTTCAAACATAACACCAACACTGGGGTGTCCAGTCCCAGTGCTGGTACCTGCAATAAAGAAAAATGTTACTCAATCCCTTCCTTCTTAATTTTCCAACACTGAGGTGCCCAATCCCTGGTGCTGGCTTACCCCATCCCACTTGTTTTCACTGTGCGACACGGGAGCCCACTCTTGCTGCCGCCAAGTATAACACTGACACTGTGGTGCCCAGTCACCAAGCACAAAAGCTTAATGCACCAGCTTAGCAGGTGCTACACTTAACTATGCTTACAGAGTGGAACAGAAAAAAGTCACTCCAAGCAAGAGTGAAATATAAAGCTCATTTATTGCACATTTACAAATTAACAAAGGTGCAGAATTGAAGTGCAAGATAAGTGCTAGTGTGGGCTTCTAGCTCCTGGACCAAACAAAGGTTCCTCTAAGTATCAGCATCTGAATACTTGTTCCTCAGGTGATGCAACTTGCTACATCTTGGCTGCTGATTTTATACTTTAATCTTATGAATATTCATTTTATTTATTAAACTGGTAGTAAATGCCAAGAAAAAGAAAGAAAGAAAAGAAAACACCACTCGCCAGATTGAGTGCTACAGTAATAAAGTACAGGTGCACAAAGTGTGTTGAAATACAGCAGAGCTGAAATGCAATCTCTGCAAAGGTAGAGCAGAGACAGAAAATTCAGAATCTCACGATGTGATTTTAATTACTGAGATGCAGTATCTCCAATATTCTAACCCCAGGAATCCATCAGTATATATTCACAAACAGTAATCAGTCCACTGGATTCAGTTGCCCTGGAGATAGAATTTATGCCAACTGTAGAATATCGAATTAGAGTCAAGTTCAAACTCTGCACTGTGGTCACCCTCCCAACTGCCTTTCTTCAGATTTGTTTCTCTGCTGAAGAGAGCAGTTGCCAGAAAGTACATCTCTACTCTTCTGGCCTCCAGAACTGTTGAGCAATTTTATTTCAGTTATTTTAGTTATTCCTCTATTATTTATTTATTTCGGTTTAGGATTAATACCTTTGAAACCAGGACTCATTTTCAAAGGTTCCAGGTCATTGTTGAACAAACATTACAAATATAACAGTGTTTACTGAGAACAGAAAACAGTTACACAGACATTCAAATACCAAAAATCTTATACATCCAACTAAAGGTTGAAGAGGATGGGGTAAATAGGGTTCGCCTTGTAGTTCACTATTTAGTTGGTCAGTCTAGCCTAAGGGGTAGGGGTCATCCAGGGATGGCATCATCATGGTGGAAGTGGTTTGTCAGCCAAGTGGGCCTTGTTGGGGATGGGGGGCCGATGAGATAAAGGGGGTGGTGAAAGGGAGGGTTGGGTGGCTGAAATTCTGCCATTTTAGTGCAGGCAAGCACAATTCTTTTTGTGTCAAGAAGGATCTGAGCCCAGATTTGAAGGTACTAATCTTGGGTGATTCTGTAAGGTTAGCAGGTAACTCATTGTACCCTTGGGTCCTTGGTACAGGATGGAGTTCTGGGTGAATTTTGTCCATTTCAAGGGAATCACCAACCTGTCTGTAGCTGTTCGTCTTGTTGATTTTGGTGGGAACTGCTGGCCTAAAGAGGTAACCCAGTGCAGGGGAAAAGCCCAAGGAGCACTTTTTCAGAAGTAGCAGGTTTGGTATTGTGCTTTAAGATGGAGTGGGAGCCACCCAGTTTTGCTGTAGAGCGTGCAGGTGTGGGTGTCCTGGGCAGTCCCTATGGCTAGTCGACAGGCTTTCTTTAGTAGTGTGCTGACCCTGTTTAGAGCAGTTTTAGTGCTTGCCCCATAGATAGGCAGCCCATAATCTATGGAGGACATTACTGAACTACTGATGGCAAGTTTCAGAGCATCTGGTGTCATAGAGTGCCTATGGTGGTAGAGGACACCAAGTTTTGTATTCATGACTTGACGACTGAGTCTATATGGCCAGAGAAGGTTAGTGTATCGTCATAGGTGATGCCCAAGTATTTGAACTTTGTTACTGTTCCAGTATTTCACCATTATGGTTCTAGATGAGCAAAGGCTGGTATTTCTTTTTTTTTTTTTTTCAAATCATATTTATTCATTTTAAGTATACCAAACAGACAAACACACATTACATATACCTGGCCACGCCAGAACACAACAAAACTGGCTGTGCGAACTATATACAACCCCTATATACACGCACACTGGGGAGCCACCATATTATAGTCAAATTCTAGGATCAATACTGCTTTAGTGTAACAAGCTGATCAGCGATAAAATACACCTTTCCTTATAAACTCAATCTCCCTTATGTATCCACTTACAGGCGTTATATCCCACGGCCCCCAGGAGCTTGACTCCTGTCAGATGGCTTCCCAGTGTGTCCCCTGGAGAGAGAGAGAGAGAAACCATCATCCCTTTAAGCCCTTGCAGACCAGCACCAAACCCTCTTAATCTTAGTAGTAGACCCCAAGTGACCCCAGTTTTGACCATCTAGAAGACTTAGACCCAGATATTACTCAAACTCTTAGGGATAATAAAAGAAGAAAAAAAACAAAACCTAGTACAAAGACACGAAGCAATATAAGCAATATATACACCAGCATATTTTCTTTTGCTAATCATTATCCGACAGACAGACCTGGATTCCAGTGTTCATAACTTGCTGGGAATAAATCGCATCTAACATTGCCCACCTTTTAACATATAACTCCTGCCTCCCTCAGAAAACAGGTGTCTTTTAATCTTGGCCAATACCCCAACAGCTCTCTCACCCATTGTTCATATGTACATACCTGATTGTCCTTCCAATGCTTAACTAAAACGCTTTGACTACCGACACCATTAAAGAAAGGTGAAATTTGGGTGTGCTCCTATAATCTGAGAGAAGTCACCCAGAACACATATTTCTGGAGTTATAAAAGCTGTATAATCCAGCATTGGATCCATGCCCTGCTTAATCTCCCTCCATAAGGGCGAAATTTACTACAACCCCACATTACATGTATCAGGTCACCCACCTCCCTCTCGCATCTGAAACACAGGTCTGTCTGTCTCAGGCTGGTATTTCTTTTCCTTTGGGAGGCAGAGGAGAGTAGACTTTTCATTTTTTTTTATGGTTTAGTAGTAGTTTGTTTTGTGTAACCAGGATTCAAGCCTGAGAAAGCTGTCTTGGAGTTCGGTTGTGATGGAGTTGTGATCTTTCCCAGTGACCGCTATCACTCCATCATCAGCATAGAGAATAGTCGTGCTGTACATGCAGGTGGTGCAGAGTTGATGAGGAGGCGAAAAGCAGTGGGCCAAGAATAGAGCCCTTTGGGACCCCAACGGACACTTCCTAGCAGATGATAGGGTGTCTCCAATTTTGACTCGTTGTGACCTGTTTATGAGGAATCTTCTGAACCACAGTACTGTGTCTAGGGATAGACCTGTTGAATGGAGGCAGTTTAGGAGTAGTTTGTGGTTAACAGAGTCAAAGGCCTTCATAAGGTCGATAAAGACTGAGCCTACTGCGTCTCCATTATCTAAAGCATTATAAAGCTGGGAAGAGTAATCAACAAGGCGATAAGTGTGGAGTGCTTTTTGAACCCATGCTGCTGTGGGCAAAGTAGGTTATCTTTATCAAGATACTCTGTAAGCTGCTCCGAGACCATTCTTTCAAGTGCTTTAGAAAGGGGTGGTAGAATGGATATTGGTCTGTAGTTGGACGTTAGAGTTTTGTCCCGTTAAAGACAGGCATGACATTGGCTAACATACATAGTTTTGGAAACACCCCATTCTTAGAGATGCATTAAACACCATCGATAGGGGACTGGCCAGTTAATTTAGGAGAAGACCCACGAGTTTCATATCCACTAGATCAGCCCCCATCCTGGTCTTGCCAAGAACCCTCTTAATGTGCTTGGTGGTTTCGGACTTGGTGACCTGCTTAAAGTAGAATGGTGGTATTGCATCCTTTGGGGGTTAAGAGGGTAGTGGGTTGTTGTTGCCAGAGCTGATCTTTAAAGTAGTCAGCAGGAGTACTCCAAATAGGTCTGTGAAAGCATGGTTGAGCTCATTTACAATGTCAGTGGGTTCCTGTAGGAGACCCTCCTTGTTACTAGTAGATCGAGTGGGGCCTTAGGCGTCTTTTCTGTTAGGGATTTGATGGAGTTCCAGAATTCCCTACAGAGCCCCAGATCTTGCTTAAGAGGTCCTTATAGTAGAAGCTTTTGCCTGCCAAATGAGCTTGATGCAGGCGTTTCTAGCTGCCCTGTAGGCAATGAGTGATGCAGGAGATCCAGATAATTTTGCAATGTGCCAGAGATTGTCTCTGTTCTTCATTAAACTGATCAGAGAGTTAGTGAGCCATGAGTTGGAGGTACCCTGACTTTCTTTGTTTTGTAAGGAGCAAAAATATCACAAGCATGGTTGACGTTCATTATGAAATATTTCAAGGCCTTGTTACCATCAATATCTCCTGCCAAAGGAGACCAGTCCAGTTGTGATAGGTACTGCTTGAAATGGTCAAGTAGCCCTGGCCTCAGGCAGTGATTTTTGGACACCTTAGGTGGGCCTTTAGTGAAATTGTCCAGATGCACTTCACTGGGGGTGATCACTAAGGCTGTCAGGCAGGATGGTGACATCTGATATATGCTCTGGATGTGTGGAAAGGAGCCAGTCTATAAGGGAGCTGCTCCCTGTTTTGTAGTTGATCCACGTGTTATCGGTTACCATGTGGGTTAAGAATAGGCTGGATATTAGATCCCTGGCTTTTGTCTCTTTCAGGGAGTGCCAGTTTATGTTAAAGTCACCTATAACCGATCTTCTCCAAATTAGTACCTGACTGCTGCAGGTTGTCTGCAACTAGTTTTAGTCTGGTAGTTTGATGCCCAGATGGTATATATGCTGTAGAGAGCAGCAGTGTTTTGTTCTGTTGACCTATGCTTAGCTTAAGATTCAGGATTTGGACCTCTTTGTGTGTAGGCTGGAGTCAAGGGCCTGCACCTTTATTCAGATTTGGTATAGACTAGGCACCCTCCCCCACGTTTAGTGGTTCTATCTTGCCTGAAGGAGTTGTGTCCGTCGAGGAGATTTATGCATCCAGCATTTTCGGGGAAAGCCAGGTTTCGAGAGTGCAATAATGTCTGGGTTAGTCACCTGTACCTGTGGTAGCGAGGATTCTTTATAACAGATTTAGACAGACAACTGTAATATAGTGCATAAAAACGCATATTCTCGTTTGTCAATTTATTGTCAAAAAGCAAAATAAAGAAAATAAAGGATATTTACAAAAGGAAAATAAGAGGGTGTTAATTCTTCACACCAATGTAAATCATCAGGACATCATTCTTCTTCCATTAAGCATCAAATCAAAAGAATTCCTGAGACCTTCCTTCTTGACAGTGTGTAAACCTCACACTCAGCTCTTCTTAGCTCTTGCTCAGTCTCTGATCAGAAAGCAACTGACCAGCTTCCATATTCTCTCTCCTATCTATCTCCCTAACCCTCTGGTGGACAACCTTTATAGCAGCCTGACGTGACATCAGAGGTCAGATGACAACATCAATTAGCAGGAACACTTTATTTTTTAACCTCTAAATTTCATAAAACAATGTCCTAGCCTGCCTAGCTTAATGCAAGTCTCTATGTCCATCATACAGGCTCTTAGGAGCTCTCTTCTGAAAAAAAAGGCTAAATAAATCCTAAATTACAGGGCATGACATCACACTTGGGAGCTGACTCCTCCCCTACTGTGATGTCACTGACTGCTTCTCCCATAAATACAGTCAGTTCAGGAGCTGCCAGCCCTATAGCAGGACCTCTGGAAACATCATCAGGTAATGACTCTTTCTTTTATTTCTGGCTCATTGTAGTATTTTAAATCAGAAGAAAAATATTCAGTAGCTATCACTAGGCTTAAAAATGTAAGCAGAAAGGGTGCGCTCCTTATCTGTTTACTCTTGCAAGCACTAAGGAACCTACTGCTTTTTAAGAGAAATAAACATTTTCTGTAACAAACTTAGCTTTGTAAAACAGCAGTTGGCTGAAAACTTTCAGCCATTGGCTCATTTCATTTTCAGCCCTGTTTTGTGACAGCAAAGCAAGCTTCTTTGCTGTACCTGATACTTGCAGCATTTCTTTATATGGGCATGACAGGTGTTTATGTACTTAAACTCCCTTCAGTTTTTCTAAAGGAGTGTTTTCTGTGTTCCCCGACTGAGTTTGCTCAGTCTACACTGCTACAAGACACAGGAGCATGAAACAACAGGGGCAGATTTTGTACATTCTTTGTAATTCTGCATCCGCTTCAGAGCTATGTCTTCTTTATAAGAAACCACTCCTGGTGGTTAAACAAATCATTCAAAACACACATCAGCTGGGACCAAATTCAACATACTGCTAGCAGCAGCAGGAACCACTGCTCTTTCTTTAAGGCACCAGTTATTTTTCAGGAGCTGCTTTTAAATGGGAACACAAGCATTTTAACAAATAGGGGATAGAAAAGAAAGAAAGTAGATATCAGGTTGGCCACCCTGATAGGGAAAAGAAAGGATAGTCAGAAAAAAAGGAGAAAGGACAGAGTGAAATAGAACACCTAAGAGGGATTGCCTGTTTTAAATCCTCATTCTGGCACAGTACCCAAGCCTGGAATTGGAAGAACTTGAATAGGAGACTGTTGATGTTTAAAGAGATGATAGTGAGTTGCCCTTTGTGTTTAGGCAGTCTAGTGGGAGGGGTCCAGGGTTAGGGTGCACATTTCCTGATAGAAGCAGCAAGAGTAGGACAAGAGAGTGAAGTAGATGGTACATGACGGTCGCACAGGAGCAGGTACGCTTTTCCTCGAGGGGAGGCTTGCTGAGCAGTGTAAAAAAAAAAAAAAAAAAATGTGTTCAGATGTTTATCAGTGCAGCTACTGGGATCAGGTAGGTGCATATGTAATATAATAATCTTGTCCAAGGTACCAGAGTCAAATAATGAAAAATAATCAAATCCACAGGAAATGGTGAACTACTGGGGACCAGTAAACTGCTGTTACTGTAGATTAAAGACCCAGAATGTGTTAAATTCCTGAAGGTGATGAACACTGGGGCATATGCAGGATATAAAAATCCTTTGTTAGTGTCTTCCTTTTTTCGCCAAAATGGCTGTGAATAGACCTCAAAGACAAGCACAGATCGTTTAAAGGAGCAAGTCGGATGGAAATTTGGATTCAATGCAGCACTTCACAACTCAGAGCTTGTATAACAGATTTACTGACCTACTTCAAACTAGGTCAGCTTTAGTTTACATTTATTGAATATTTTATCTTTTTTTGGGGTGGTCGATCGGTTCCCAGGAACCGGAGAATGGGAGAAGGCCACTAGTCAGTGTGGTTCATGCCTTTCGGGTATCACTTTATTATAATTTCTGATTATTAAATCTTGCTGTTTTTACCACTTATTTTAGTGGGGGTTGGAGGTTTTGAAGATGACAACGCTCAGTTCCACTACAGAGGGAAATGAGCAGATCTTTCTGTTTAAAAAATAAATAAATAAATAATTGATTTTGACGCTTACGCAACCTCTGTTAATCTCAAATCAGCTGTCAGGTAAAAAAATATGTATCTAGCAAAACACTTTGTTAATGCATCAGTTAGGGTTGCTGCAACAAAAGCAGGAAATGTGGCATGAGGGTTTCCAACCTAACACCACCACCCACACTGGACACACCAAGAGTGGTTGGGGGGAGCATTGGGGTCATCAGCCCTAACTCTCACCCCATTCCTTTAGCAAATAAACTGGGTGGGTACTGAATAGGAGAATGGAGTGAGCATTAGGGCTGGTGACCCCATGCCACCCCGATGTCTCTTCGTGTGTTCAAGTTGGGGTGTTAGGGTCGGAAACCCTAATGCCACATTTCCCTACTTTGTGCAACCCTAACTGATGCATTAACAAAGTTTTTGCAATTTATTTCCTTACGTTATAAATAGTATAATCATATCCTAATTTGCTTGTGGAAGTGCAGGCCCTTCCAGCCTTGCACTCCTATTCCTCCATAGATGTGTACAGTATATGTACTTAGCTGTGGAGGGCCCTGTGCGTCTATTTATAGCACAAGAGTGATGAAATTGTCAGCATACCTATGTTATTAACCCACCTGATATACCCAATGCAGAAAATATTCAAATCCCCACTGAAACGTAATTCTGCGCAACTGCAACGCCACTTCCGCACCACAGGTGTGAAAACACATTTCGGCCAGGATTTAAAAATGACAGTTGTGACATACATGTGGTGGTGTAATAACAAGTCTACGTTCAAAATATAGAGTCAAAATATTTAAAATTTACAAAGTTATGAGTGTGCATAGCGAAATTGCATTGAATGGTCATAACTCAACCATTTTAACATTCTGACCCCAAATTTTCAACATGGCCTTTTAGGGACCCCACCTCATGAACAATATGACTGCCATTGTGCAAATCCCACCCAAAAGGTGAATTGCCAAGAGACCGCAAAATCACATTTCAGGCAGGAGTTGTGAAATGGCAGTCATATTGTTTATGAGGTGGGGTCCCCAAAGACCATGTTGAAAATGTGGGATCAAAATCTCAAAAAGCGGCTGAGTTATGTATAAAGTTGAAACCCCATAGAAATTCATTAAACCGCATTTACCTTAGTTTCTCATATTGCAGTTGCGGTTCCAGCAGCAAGATATATCTTTGATCGGGAGAGTGGATCTCAAACCTAGGATCTGTTCAGGAGAACCCATAAAATAAAATAGCAAATAATCCTTTTTGCTGGCGGAAATCCTTTTCAGCCAGTCCGTTAATAGATGGTGGCACAAAAGGATTCCTTCTGGCAAAAAGGATTGGGGACTTAGTTTCTGTAATAGTCCTTTTCCACCTGGCCATTTCTTTTTCGCCATCTATTTTCGTCATGGCGGAAAAGAAATTGACTTGCAGAAAAGGATTAGGGACTTTAATTTTTTTCCAGTCCCTTTTGCTATCTGACTCCTTTTATCATCCTTTTTAGTTATGATGAAAAAGAAATCGGGCTTGCAAAAAGGATTAGGGACTTAAGACTTTTTTTAATTCTTTTGCAAGCCCAATTCGTTTTCATCATGACAAAAGAGAAATGAGTAATGTGAAAAAGGAATTAAAATGTTAAAAAAAAAAAAAAAAGTTCTGAGGGCATGCATAATATTAAAAACACACAAAAGAGCTCATCAACTTCCAGTGAGCAAGATACATGCTTGAATGACTGTACTGTAAAAGACATCCTCTGTACAGTTATGACAGTTTCTTTTGACCAGAAATAAAAAACAAGATGGCGGATCATGAAAAATAAATTGTTTTTGACAAAAAGGATTGCCCCTCAATAAAAAGGATCCTTTTTCATCAGAGCAAAATCCTTTTCGTTCCAGGAATCTATCAAAAGAATTAACTGAGCATGCTCAGAACCCAATATTCTAAAATTAAATAACTTTGGAATGGATTAGCATTTTTTCACCAAAGCAATGCAGACAAGCTCTGTGGGGTTAAGCACTTTTACCCTGAAAATTTCAGACCACAATTACAAACCATTTAGCCACAGCAATGACAGAAAAAGGCAAATTTTACCATTTTATCACTGTGTGCAACGAAATCTGCTGATCCGACTGAAACAAAACTTGGCACGTCAGGAGATCTACCCCACCAGACTCGCATGCAACATTTTGTGCAAATCCATTCAATGGTTGCAGTTATTAAAGTGCAAAATTTGAGATTTAACATTAAAGTGCCTGCTGAATCCTATATATACAGTGGTGATCGGCAAAAGTGTGTGTGTGTATATATATATATGTATATATATATATATATATATATATGTCTATCTTCTTTGCCAAAAACTGAGTTAATGCAATAGTTAGGGTTCAAATTAAACTGACAAAAGTAGGGAAGTGTTATGTTAGGTTTCCAACCTAACACCCCTGCCACACCCAGAGCGAATGAGGGTGGAGTCTCTTTGAGGTTGTCAACACTAATGCTCACCCTTACAGTAACAGGAAAGCTTGAGATGTGATGGAGGCGGTGTGTGTGTTTCATGAGTGCGTAAAATGGGGTGGGTGTTGGTGTTGACAACCCCAAGGAAGACTTCACCCTTATTAAGCTTCAAGGATGAGCAGGGTATTAGGGTCGGAAACTCTAACATCACATTTCCCTACTTTGTTAGTTTAATCTAAACCCTAACTACTGCATTAGTGCAGTTTTTTGCAAAGAATTTCATTACTTTTGAGATAGTATAATCGTATCCTCATTTGCCTGTGAGGGCACTGCACTCATCCCTCCATAGATGTATGCATGGATGTTACTGTGGAAGTGCAGGGCCCTCTGACCCTGTCCTTCTGTTTGTGGCAAAGCAGCAGCAAATTTTCAGCATAGCCTCCTTAGTACCCCACCTCATGAACCCCAGTACTCAAAATGTTCAGATCCTTGCAGAAACATCATACCACGGCATCAAAACAAAATTCCACGCTGCAGGTGTGAAAACACATTTTGGACAGGATTTTAGAAATGATAGCTGTTATGTTCATGGGTGGTGTAAAAATGGCTATTTGAAAATTTAGGTAAAAATGTTTAAAATTACCAACATGACATGAGCATATTAAAATGTCAATGTATGTGCATAATTTTGCCATTTTACATATTTTGACCCAAATTTTCAACATAGCCTTCTTCTGACCCCACCTTATGAACAGTGGTGGTGAAAATGTTCAAATACCACCTAAAAGGTGATAAGCCTGATTTGAGTAATTCTACCGCCATTGGTCATGAGGAGAGGTCCTAAAAAGGCCATGTTCAAAATGTGTCAAAATATGCAAAAATGACAAAGTTATGCATCAAAGTTCAAAACCTCATGGAAGTACATAGAACTGCACCTACATTAGTTTGCATATTGCAGTTGGCAATCCCAGCAGTAAGACGCATCTTCGATCAGAGAGTGGATCTTCACCCTGCGACCTGTTCTGGTGAGTGAGGGTATGTGGGGGTATATAGGGGTAGGGTGGTGGGTGCTGAGTGGGAGATGGGGTTGGGGAGGAAAAGATCGGCAAGGGACCATCCTTTTTTTTTTTTTTGCAGGTTTTAAAAAAGAAAAAAACATAGAGGGATGGTTTTCTTTATTTCCGATGGGGATGACAGTCGGATGGTGGGGGTTGCCACTAGACACCAGGGAAATAAATAAACATTACGGGACAGGGATCAGAGGGGTGCCATTCAACACCAGGGAACTAAAAAACATTATGGGGACGGTGATCGGTGGGGGATGGTGCCACTGGACACCAAGGAAATAAGTAAACTTTATGGGGCAGGAATTGGAGGGGTGCCACTAGACACCAGGGAAATGTAAAATCATTATGGGGATGATGATTGGAGGTGGGGATGCCACTAGAAACCAGAAACATTAACTAAATACAGGGACGGCAATTGGAGGTGGTGTGTGCCACTAGACACCAGGGAAACATTTATTAAATAGGGGACAGCGATCAGAGGGTTGGGGGTGCCTCTAGACACCAGGGAAACAGAAACAGAAATTACCATATTGCCCTGTGACAACTGCAATATGAAAAATTACTCACCTTAGTAATAATGTTTCTTCTAATGGAGTCTTGCTGTATTCTGACTATTGCAGTTAGCCCCAGCACTCAAACTGCCCGGGAGTAGAGGTTCATTTCTATGCAGAGCATAGAACGTTGAAACTTGAGCTCAGTTCAGACCTCTGTCTGCTGCACTTTGAAGCGCAACTGTCAGATTCTTACGAGTTAATACTAACTACTATGTGAAAATTGTAAAATTTTTACTAGCCAAATAGCAACCAGATATTTTGGATCCCCAAAGACTCAAGTCAAGAAATCCAAAATCAAAAGCCAGGTAGTGAACAACTTAAGACTGTTAAATTAATAATATATCACTCCCTCTAAAGGAGGGAGTACCCAAATGCACCCTGGGGTGCCAACACTGCACCTGCCAGCCCACTTCCTAAAAGGTTCTGAGAGGGAAGTAGAGGGAGGTCAGAATACAGAAGACTCCATTAGAAGAAACATAATTACTAAGGTGAGTAATTTTTTCTTCAAACAACATGAAGTCTTGCTGTATTCTGACTATTGCAGACTACTGCAGTACCTCCATGGAGGAGGAATCAAACCTACCTTGGGAATAGGCTGTGCAGTACTGCTGTACCAAACTGAGCATCACTCCTAGCCTGGATGTCCAGGGAGTAATGCTTGCTAAATGTATGGACTGTTTTCCAGGCGGCTGCTTTACATATCCCTAGCAAGGAATATCCCTGGCCGCAGCCAGGGAAGCAGCTGTACCTCTAGTCGAATGAGCCCTCAGGCCTGAGGGAGGTATTTTGCTTAGCTTCTCATAGCAAAATTGAATACAAGAGACAATCCACCTGGCAATAGTTCTCTTTAGTGGCAGGTTTGCCCTTACCCACTTCCCCATAAGTGAGAAACAACTAAAGGGAGTCAAACCTGTGAGCCTTTGACGCTCAGTGTAGTAACTAGGGCTCTTTTAACATCCAAACTGTGTAAACTTCTTTCTCCTGAAGAAGAATGATCAGTGAAGAACACAGGGAGAGACATAGATTGGCTCAGATGAAAATCTGAAACCACTTTAGGTAAAAACCTCCTATTAGTTCGAAGGACCACCTTATCTCTATGGAATGAGATAAAATCAGGCTCCACTGACAGAGCTTGCAATTCACTGATACGCCTGGCAGAGGTAATAGCTACCAGGAACACAGTTTTCCAAGTCAAGTACTTAAGCTCTGCTGAGACAAAAAGGCTCAAAGGGGGTTGCATAAGCTGAGCAGTGCAAACATTAAGATCCCAAGCAGGGGAAGGATCTCTAAAGCGGGATTGGTATGAAGCAATTCCTTGAAAAATTTACAGAATACAGGGTGAGATGACAGTGAGGAAGGCTTTCCACTGACGGAAAAGCAGACACAGCTGACAAATGTACTTTGAGAGTAGCTGGTCTGAGGCCTAGGCCATTAAGATGAACCATGTAATCCAGAACTGTAGACAGTTCAGCAGGGTCTGGGGATACCGTATATGCTTCTTGGAACACCAAATGCTGAAAATTTTCCTTTTGGAGTTGTAGGTTTTTCTGGTGGCAGGCTTTCAAGAGGCTTTGAGAATATCCAGAACCCCTTTGGACAGATGCAAATCTGCATACTCTAACTCTTCAAGAGCCATGCCTTGAGATTGAGAGACTGAAGATTGGGGTACCAAATCCTCCCCTGAGAGGAGGTTAACAGGTTGTAATTCCTAGGAAGAGGCAGGGAAGATGGATTGCTAGGGACAGCAACAGGGGTACCAAGGCTGCCTGGCCCAGTCTGGAGCAATCAGAATCACTTTGCAAGGTTGTGACCTTACCTTGACCAGAACCTTGAACAGTAGAGAAAGGGAGGGAAGGCATATAGAAATTTCCTTCCCAGTTCAAAATCAGAGCATCCAGAGGGACTGAGCCCAAGACTGGGGTCTGCAACAAAGCAGAGGAAGTTGGTGATTGTCTGGGGCTGCAAAGAGATCTATCTCTGGAGTGCCTCACCTTGAAAAAATCACTTTCAACATCAGAGTCCAGGGACCATTTGTGATGGCCCTGGGAGATCCTACTCAATGCATCTGCAGCATTGTCCTTCCCTGGAAGGTGGACTGCTATCAGAGAGGTCTGCAGAGAATAAGCTAGGGACCACAATTTCATGGCTTCCGTGCACAAGGCCGTGGACCGAGTGCCTCCCTGCTTGTTGATGTACCACATGGTGGTGGTGTTGTCTGTCCTGACCTGAACCACCTTGTTCTGTACTGACTGAGAAAGCTTGCAGGGCCAGAAAGACCACCCTGAGTTCCAGATGGGCTCCCCACCCCAATAGAAAGCATCTGTGGTTAGGACCACAGAGTGAGACTGAGTGACGAATGGGACTCCTTGCCTGAGGTTGCCCTGATCCTGCCACCATTGGAGAGCCTGGATCAGAGTCTGGGTCACTGGAACTAGTTTGGTTACAGAATCTTTCTTCTGACACCAAAAGGCCCTCAGGTGAAACTGAATGTCCCTCATCTGAAATCTGGCCCTTGGACCACTGCTGTAGAAGCTGCTATGTGGCCCAGAAGTTGAAGAAGTGCCTTGCTGGCTGAGAGACCAGAAGGTGGAATGAAGAAGCCAGCTCTACAATAGCCCTTGCCCTTTCCAGGGAAGAAAAGCTCTTGCTTTGACTTTATCCAACTCTGCCCCTATGAAGGTGAGGAGCTGTACAGGCTCAAGAACTGACTTGAGAAGATTGAGAAGGAATCCTAGGGAAGTGAGCACTTGCTGAGTCACTTGAAGGTCTGACTTGACTTGGTCTGGGGACTGACCTGCAATGAGCCAGTCGTCCAGGTATGGAAATATGGAAATATTTTTCCTTCTTAAAAAGGCTACTACTACTGCTAGGCATTTTGTGAATATCCTTGGAGCTGATATCAGGCGAAGGGCTAGCTTTGAACTGATAATGGCCTGAAGGCAATTCAAACCTGAGGTACTTTCTGTGGGAGCACCTGATGGGAATGTGAAAGTAGGCATCTTTTAAGTCCAAGGAGGCTAGCCAGTCCCCTGGCCTTAGAGAGGAAGGATTATTCCAGAGTCGCCATTTTTAATTTTGGTTTTAAAAGATGTTTATTCAGGTATCTTAAGTCTAGGATGGGTTGCCACTCCCCTGTTTTTTGGGGTAAGGAAGTATGTGGAGTACAGACCTTGCCCTGTGCAAGTGTAGGAACTCTCTCTACAGCCTTTAGGAGCCAGTAGAGGTGAAACCTCTAGAGGCAATGGTTTCGGAGATGCTTGCAGGTGGAAAACATCTGGCCTCAGCTTTGGAAATTTCTTGAAGCTGAGAACCAGCCCCTGGCTTACCACTTCCAGGACCCACTTGTCTGAGGTGACAGACATCCAGTCTGGGACAGTAAGCCAGCCTGCCTCCTACAGGAATGGGGAGTCGACCGGGCTGACACATCAGGGTGTCTCCTTGGCAGGAGCCTTAGGTTGAGGGATGAATGCAGCCCTGCTCATCCCCTTCTGCCTCTCCCTCTGAAGAACCCCCTCTGAGGAAAGGGAGAAGAGGCCTGTGCTTGGTAGGAAGGCCTATGAAAAGGCCTGCCCCTGCCCCTGCCCCTAGCCTGCTGCCCTTGAGGAGTTGCCTGTCTTTCCTTGGCCTGTGCACTCCCTATAGGTGGTCCTATACTCATTCATCTTTTTTCATGTAATTCTCTGTCTGCTCCCAAACAGAGAATTACCCACCACAGGGAAATCCATGGCCTTAGCCTGGGTGTCCTGTGAGAGAACTAGTACATCTGAGCCAAGCCATTCTCTGAAGAGCCACAAATGTAGCCATGACTCTAGATAACACATCATTGGAGTCCGTAGCAGCATGGAACTGTACCTTAGATGCCTCAATCCCATCAGCAGCCACCCCTCCAGCTCCGAGGCTAGCTGGGGGAGGCCTGCTTAGCCAATGCCAGTATAGTGTCCCACCTGGACTTCTGGTACTTGGCTGCATAGGCCATATAATTAGCCTGCCTGAGTCCCAAGGCGGATGTCATGTACTGTTTCTTTGCCATGGCATCCAGCTTCCTAGAATCTTTGTCTGGGGTGTGAAGCCAATGGTATATTAGCTTTATCACAGGCTGCAGCCTGCACAACCCCAACATGGCTGCATTGTTGATACAGGTACTCTGTACCTGAACCTGATAAGGTGTACCTTTATCCATCCTTCTGTCGACAGGAGGTACAGAATTTGGAGTTTTAAAATCTTTTGTGTCTGTTTCCCAAAAGACTTATGAAGGGGAATAGACAGTCTCGTGGACTCTGGGATGTCCATCATCTCCACATAATCAGGTTCCTTTTGTTCCTCTACAGCTTCTTCCACACGGAGCTGGAGGGTTTCTGCCACTTTCCTGTAAAACATGTAGTGGGAAGGGACTCAGAAAGCCTAGGAGGAAACACCAGAAGGCCTGGCCGGAGATGTCCGTTCAATGGGCTCAACCATACCTCCCACACCATAAATGCGTCATTCGTCATCATCATAATCTTCATCCCCTCCAAATCCGTTCATAGAAATCTTCAGGGGCATAATCTTGAACGGAGGAACCGACCGAACTGAGTGCCTGCCAGAAGGCAACGGATCAGTTGGAACCGGACAAAGCAATTCTACAATCCTTATCACATTGGCAATCTCTTTGGCGGTGGAAAATGGGTCTCTGGATCCGAACCGCCGATTTTCTTTCTTTTTCTTTTTGTAGGAACCGATCCCTCAGGATCGGCTCTCTGCTTGCCCAAGAAGTATCGCCGTGGTCAGAGGGCACTCCCTCAGGTTCGGTCGGAACCGAACCAGGCTGGCCATCTGGGTCAGCGGACTTCACGGCCTCCTTATCCCTGAGCCTACCTAATCTTTTTCCGGGTAGACTTAGGGAAATTTTACAGATTTGGCAGTCTGAATCGAGGTGGTCAAACCCCAGACAATAGACACAGGTGGTGTGGGGATCAGCCTTAGCAAAGACCTCCCCACACACACTGCAGTGTTGAAACCCAGTGGGCCCGGTATTTTTGGGGTTTCTCAGATGTAGCCATCCTAACCACAGACTTACCCTTTTATGGCAAACAACCAGGCAAGACACCCTTATCGGCTTCTAACTGTGTCACGGGTATTGGAAAAACACAAGAAAATGCAGTTTTTTTAAACCGATAAGGACCGTAACCACACTTTAAGTTTAAAAACAAAGACAGAATATATAAATCACTAAATGGCCAGTTCAGCCGAACGAGTGAAAAATCAATTTTACAATTTCCACAAGTTTACTATGTTTAGTTCACTACCTAGTACTTACTGTACCACAGACAGAGATCTGAACGAAACTTGTGAAAAATAATCAGTAAAACCGAGGACTTTAACCGACTTTCAAACCGTGAGCAAAGGAGAAATCTACGGAGGCGGCCGCTCAGTTAGGCAGAGTAAAGAATCTGACAGTTGCACTTCAAAGTGTAGCAGACAGAGATTTGAATCAAGCTCGAGCTCATCGCTCTAATGCTCTGCATAGAAATTAACCCTCTACTCTCCGGAGTAGTTTGAGTGATGGGGCTAACTGCAATAGTCAGAATACAGCAAGACTTCATGTTGTTTGAATTAATGTTTCTGTGTTTTTATATAGCCCATACATATTTTTTGGGGATTTATTTGTTTGTTTATTTGGATGACTGGGTAGGCCCACTGAGACAAAGCTGTCCCTTTTTTCAGGGGCGACCGGGAACATAAACATTCCATAAATATTACAGTTCAATACAGAGGTAATCACAATTAAAATTCCTATGTACAGAAATAAAACTTTTCTCTCTCTCTCTCTCTCTATATATATATATATATAAAACACATATATTTTCTTTTTGATGTTAGATTCCCACCCCTACCACCCCACCCTCCACACACCAACAGGCCTCGGACCTTACTATGGGGTCGTCAGGCCTAACTCTCACCCATTCCATGTGTAAACAAACTGACATGCTATAGTATAGGAGAATGGGGTGAGAGTTAGGCCTGATGACCCCATTGCACACCACAGCACTTAGTGGTGTGTGGAGGGTGGGGGTGGTAGAGGTGGGCACCCTAACATCGAATTTCCAAACTTTTGTTGCTGTGCTATTAACCTTAACTGATGCATTAACAGAGTTTTTGCAATGAATTTCCTTCTTTTTAGATAGTATAACAGTATCATTATTTTACTGTGAGACAGTCCATAAAGTTATGCGTGTGTATAGAATAAATTCAATGGCACATAACTCTGGCATTTTCAGGAGTTTTTCACACAATTTTCAACATGGTCCTTTGGGGACCCCACCTCATAAACAATGGTACTGTCATTTTGTTAATCTGTCCTGAAAGTTGAGTTCACACAGTGACTGCGTTATTCTCGCACAGGTGTGAAAATATGTTTGGGCAGGATGTGAAAAATGACAGCCATATACTGTTCATGAGGAGGTGTGAAAAATTGCAATGTTGAAAATCTGGAGGTAAAATATGAAAAATTGGCAAAGTTACAAGCGTGCACAGAAAACTGCACAATGCACGCCGTTATGAGCCATTTTTGAATTTTTAACCAGATTTTCAACATGGCTTTTGGGACCTCCCTCCTTGAACACAGGCACTGTCATTTCGTTAATGGGTCCCAAAAGGTGATTCCTGTTAGCGACCACGAAATCACCTTTCAGGTCCGATTAATGAGTTGACAGTGCCAGTGTTCATAAGGTGGGTCCCAAGAACCCATATTGAACATTTGGGGTCAAAATTCCTAAAACGACTGAGATATAAAAATAAGTTGAAAACTCCATTGATAACCATTATATGGCGCTTACCTTTATTTCTCAGTTTGCGATTGGACTTTGAAGATTGCAGACGTGTCCTGGTCCAGAAAGATGACAGCGCCCAACCCATGGAGGTCACTATGGGGTAGGGGGTGCGGGAGGTGGGTGTGTGCAGAGGGAGGGTGGGGATGGGGAGGGGCGGGGATGGGGAAATGACAAGGGACCATTTTCTTCTTCTTTTCAGATATATTAAAAAAAAAAAAGATATCAGGGGACAGTTTTCTTTTTTACAGGTTTTAAGTAAACAAATTAAATTTCGGGACACTGGGAATGAGCTACCCAGTGTCCCAGAGTACTGGACGGGGAGTTACTAATGCTGACACAGGGATTGGGCACCCTGAAGTCTGCAAATAAAATATTACAACGGGCTGGTGTGGGGAACTGGCAGTGGAGGGTGGGACATGGCACAGAGGGATCGAGCAGGAGGGCTTTTAGGCTCAGTGGGGACGTGAGCACAATCGGTGGAGGGTGGGACATTGTACAGAGGGAGTTATCGGGAGGGTTTTTGTATCATTGAGGATGGGGATACGGCAGCAGAGGGTGGAGGTGGAACGGCAGACAGATGGAGGAGCGGAGGGCTGGTTGTTTAAAAAAATATACAATATGCTTCGGCCTCCTTGGAGGCAGTTAAAGGATGAAAATATCCTTTATTTAGGTAAACACCAGCAGGTGTTTACCCAAGCGAGCTGAGGAAGATGATTCTAAACAGTTTTTAAAATAATGGCCAGAATAGGTTATGACCTTGTCAAAGGGCCACATGTCACAAACTTGCAAAAAGTTTCACAAACGGATTTCGCAAATTTGCACCACTTGTAAGGGCCAAAGTGCAAACCATTTTTCTGGCCATTATTTTAAAATCTAACAAGCAAGATCGTGTTCCTCAACCCCGATTTAAGTAAACACAACTGTTGGTGTTTACCTAGGGCCAGTAAGTTTTAAATTGCAGCCCTTTTTTCTCTGCCGCTAACCGAAAAAAAGGTGATGGTGGCACGACAATACAGAGGGCATTGCGACAGTGAAATGTACTGGTGGCAGCTTTCAGAGAGGCACATATATTTTTTCCTATAGGATATAATGGGACATTTTAAATTTGAATAACTTTTGAATGGATTAATATTTTTCACCAAATCTTGAAAAGACACATCAGTGACCCAGACTGCATATTCCCTGAGAATATCAGATCAGATGGACAAACCATTTTGGTTGTCGCCCGAGCAAAGAAATGTCCAAAATGAGTGTTTTTTTATGTTTTAATTTTTATTTTGTGGCACTCTGCAGCTCCACAACCGCACATCTGACCATAATGCAACTTGCCAGATCCAGAGATCTATGGTACCAGACCGCACATGCAAACTTTCAGGCAAATCCGTCATACTGTAGCAAAATTAAGCAATAAACTGTGAGAGGATGTGGGTTATGCTGGGATTTACTACAGCTGGTGTGGTTTAGTCACAGGACATAGGCCGAGTGGTCAAATCCTGGTCAGCCCTGGTAAATCCCAGCATAACCCACACCTGCGAGTGGTTTATTCGGTTATACAATATTCCCTAAATGTTTTTATGGGGGAAAAGACATACTTTTTTTTGGTAGTTTAAATATTTTTCTTTAATTTATCCTTACGCCATAGAAAAATAGTTCCATCTTGCTAGGTAGAATATTGTGGAGATGCCTCTCCCAGCTGAGGATATGTTTATAGTAACAGCATGTTGCTGTTTTACTTATTTATTTTTTAATGAAGAGACTCGCATGTGCAGTATGTCGCAGAGACAACCACCTGATCAACAGAGGAACAAGCTCTGTGCCATCCTTGTTTACTCCATTGATAACTACTGCAGTTGCCACTGAATTGTAAGATTTTTGAGACAGAGGGGTTCAGCAGCAGTGATTTTAATTTTCTACACTGCTAGCATGACAGCTGCGGTGAACGCCAGGTGGAAGTTCCTAAAGACAGTTTGTGGTGGTTGAGACCAAGGTTCCGTGGGAGCATCATCATTACAATTGGCAAGTCTGCATAGATGGTGGCTGATATGAGCAGCTAGGGCAGCGAGAGGCACTTACTGTTACTTCTGGAAGCATGGGGTTAGCAGCCTGGGGAGCGGGTTGGAGTGGAATTTGAATGACAGAGATCCATTGTCATTGTGCAGTTGGAGTAAAGAGATACAGGGCACAGCAAACTGGTGGGTGAGCACAGTAGCCATCTGTTGTCAGCAGGAAGAGAAGAGGAAGCCGTGGTCTGAGGAAGAGAATGCTGCAGTTTAAGTTTGGCCCGAGTTTTAGAGGTATTGACTGTTGACATTACAACTTCAAGTGTCTTTTAAACATAACTTGGTTACATGGGAATCAGAAACTTCCACTGTTGGGTGGGACAGTCATAGAGACACAGATTTTGCAGTAACATTTAATAGTGAAGTGTCTCTTGCTTAGGGCAAACTGTTCAGTGGTTTATAGCTGGAGTTGCCGTTTAGCAGTGATAGAAGATGGCGGCATTTGTTTTGATTTCAGGGACCGCATTGATTTTGGGCAGATTCAGCTGACTGGCACTTTACCATTGGTATATACGCAGGATTTGCCACGGCTAAAATATGCCAGTCAGCCAATCCGGTTTTAGGATTTTAAGACCCATTGTATAATTTTGGGTTTAACATAGAAGTGGCCCAGCAATTTAACTATAGCTGCACTACTGTGCAGCTATAACATGTATTCATTGCAAAAACTTCATTAATGCACCATTTGAGTTGGTCTCTCAAAAGTAGGAAATACGACCTTAGGGTTCCCAAGCCTTATGCCCCTCCGACTCCCACTGTGCATACAGGAACAGGCATGAGGGAGCTTAAAGTTCCCAATTCCTACACTCCACCTCCCTCAGCTTCCAACCCTAATACCCCAACCCCACGGTGCATGCAGGAACAGCTGTGGCCAGGTGTGCCTTGGCATTTCCAACCCTATTGCTCACCCCATTCCAAGCCTAAGTAAGGCAGAGTAACATGGGTGCAGAATAACAGAATCGGGTGAGCATTAGGGTTAGAAATGCAAAACACCACACCTAACTGATCTCTGACATGAGGATTGGGCACCTGATGTCAGAGAACAAAAACATTTAATTTGAGACACTGGGGTGGGCTCCCCAGTGTTGGACACTGGGGGATTCTGACATGGGAATTGGGCACCCCAGTGTCAGAGAATAATAACATTTAATGTGAGACACTGGGGGTGGGCTCCCAATGTTGGACATGGGTGGTGGGGCTCTCCGGACACGGGACTGGGCATCCCAATGTCAGACATTAATAAAACTTTATTTGGGGACATTGAGCGTGGGATCCCATGTCCCATACAGCTTAAGGGTGGGGCACAGGACTCGGGACAGTGGGAGTGGGCTCCCAGTGTCCCACTGTGAGGACCATTTACTTTTTTTTTTTAAGCTGTGGGGAGTCCTTTAGATAGCCATTTCTGGGAAACACCAGTTGGTTGTGGTCTGACATTTTCAGGGTTAAAATCCTTTTGCCCCACAGAAGTGCCTTTTGAAGGTTTGGTGAAAAATAATTGGTTCAAAGGTTATTTAGTCTTTAATCTGCCCTTAGGCTCCCTACGGCACTATATACCCTGCCTGCAAAACAAACTACCTGCATTTGAAAACAAGCTTGTTTCACATGGCACATCTATTTTCCCCATTGGAAATTAGTCTGCCTAAAAAACAGTGATGATTTTTTTGTTTACATTTTGTTTTGCTATCCGTATCTCGGAATCCACACATCTGACCAGATCAAAACTTGGCACGTCAAGAGATCTACTCCACAAGACTATGCTTGCAGGCGTTAGTGCTAATCTGTTGAATGGTTATGAAGATATTAAAGAGCAAAATTTGAGGTTTAACATAGAAACTCTTTAGTTACGTGCGGCGACCCAAGGCACACCCGGCGTCTGTTGGTGTGTGGAGGGTGGGCGGGGTGGGAGTGATAGGGGTGAGGAGGGTGTTAGGGTTGAAACCCTAATGCCTCATTCCCTACTTTTGTTGCTTCAGTCCTAACTGATGCATTAACAAAGTTTTTATAGCGGTTTCACTTTAAAAGGAAACTGAACTAGACAGTGATCTTTTGTAGCCTTCTTTACTCACTTTGGGCTCATTTAACATTATTTAGATATTTTTGGGGACAAGGATACATTTTTTTTTTTTTACTTTCACTCTTTATTGTATTTTAAAAGGAAATACATAGGTGGGAGTGAAATATTTACAGAAAGAAAAAAAGGAAGGGTTAAGGAAAAAAAGGGGGGATATAAAGTGCACATACATCCAAATAAAAAATATTACATTTTCTTAAATACGATGAGGGCCAAAAGTGTCAGTTAATTATATCTCATCAATCTAGTTAGAAAAATACAAGGAAAGATGAGTAAAAGGAAGCCAATAAAGCATACAGTAGTAGACTAAGGTATAAAGTCAGATCTTAAAGGCATAATGTACAAAACCCATTTTCTCCATAAGACTTCAAACGCTTGTTGTGTTTTGTTAATCAAAGCTGTGAGTCTCTCCATCTTATATAGGTCTATCATCAAATGTTGCCAAAGGTTCAATGTGGGGCTGAGAGGAATACCATTTTTTGTAATGGCTTTTTGCAGCCAAAAGGGTCAAGTTTAGAATTTTTCTGTGGAGGTGTCAGATATTTCTGGGGGAGGGCGCCAAATAGAAAAATTTAGGCGTTAAATTTAAATTTGGAGATATCATCTGATGGAGAGCCCGGACAGCTGAAGGAAGAAAGGCTGGAGGATAGGCAAGACCAGAGGATATGCCCCAAGTTGGCGGATGAACAACCACATTGTCTCCAGCAGTCAGCTTTAGCTTGCATTAGATATTTCTGAGTCGTGCGGAGTCAAGAAGAATCTAACAGCTAGTTTCCATGCAAAATCTTTCCAGGTCCCTGAGCCGACCCCCATATACATGTTACTCAAGTAGCTGTCCCAATCTGAGGGGACAATTCCACCAACAGGTCCTTTTCCCAGGCTAACCTGACCCCTCCAGAGATTGTGTTTGGATCTTAACAAGGGCCTTATATAAAGTAGATATTAGGTGGCGGGCACAGGTTTCCCTCTACTGCAGAGATCAGAAGAGGCAGTAAGTCGGGGGAGGAGTGTCTTCCCAGGGTAGCTTCCCAGTGTATTCATATAGTTCCTGATCTGAAAATATCTGAATCTTCGTTATAGGCAATGTTATAGCTTTGAGTCAGTTCAGTGAGAGACAGGATCTTGCCTCCGGGGAAAAGTGGTACACCAGGTGTAAGCCTTTCCTGAGCCACCTAAAGAACCCTTATCCATCTTACCAGGAAGGAAAGCATCAAGGTATGCGAGAGAGAATAGGGCAGGTCTCCAGGGCTTAAAGGCTCTGGTTGCCATAGTTTTTGCCAACATTTAAGTGTTGTCTGGGTATAGGGGTTGGATACGGAATCTATCTTGATCCTGGGAGGAAAGGATAGTAGGGCGTCATATATATCATTGAGCTCCATCTCCTGTAATTCCACCTCTTTCCACGGGATGTGTAGGATTTGTCTAGCCAATACATAGGAATTCTAAGTTGACAGGCCTGATAGTATAGTTTAAAATTTGGTAAGGACAGGCCTTCTGCCTGCCTGGGGAGTTGTAGAATTGACAATTTAATACGAGGTTTGTGGTAAGCTCAAATGAATGCAGAAATTCTTTTTGCAAAGACCTAAAGAAAGTATCGGATTGGTACTGGTAAGGTTTGGGCTAAGTATAGAAATGGGAAAGGGTTACCATTCTGATCGATTCTATCGTTGGCTGAAGTAAAGAGGAAGGGCCTGCCATCTCTCAAGGTCAGAGGTTGTCTTAAGTAGAAAAGGGGAATAGTTCAGCGTGAACAGATCACTGCCAGGGGGCCCAAGCGAACCCCAAGATATTCGATGCTGTCTAAGTGCCACTTAAAGTTAAATGTTTGCCTCAGGCCTTCATGGGGACAAAGTTATAGGTCAAGACTTCAGTTTTAGTTTCATTAATTTTGTATCCAGAGACAGCTCCAAACCCTTTCAGAATATCCCAGAGATGAGGGAGAGCAAATTCAGGGTCTGTAAGGTATATTAGGAGGTCATCTGCATATAGAGCCAATTTATGCTCCTGTGCTGGGCCCTTATTCCCGTTATTTCGCCCTCTGTCTCAAGGTCTGTGCTAGAGGTTCGAGGTATAGTGCAAATAGCAAGGGGAGAGGGACATCCCTGCCTAGTGCCTCGTGAAAGGGAGATAGGATAGGAAAAGGAACCATTAATGTGAATGTATGCCCTGGGATGGGAGTACATAGCTTTCAGTGAGTTAACAACTGCTTGAGGATTCCCATCCTTCTCAGCACCTCACATAGATAAGGCCATTTGACCCGTCGAACGCCTTCGGCGTCAAGAGAAAGCAGAAGAAATCTAGTTCCAGAGGCTCTCACCCTCTGCAGCAGATGTAGAGTTATTTTGATATTATCCTGAGTCTGACGACCTGGAACAAAACCAGTTTGGTCCAGGTCTATTATTCAGGTAAAAGTTTGAAATCTTTTGGCTAATATTGAAGCAAAAATCTTATAATCAAGGTTGAGAACTGAAATGGGTCTGTAGGAGGAGCAGGAGGTCATATCTTTAGCTGGCTTCAAAATGCTAGATATGTATGCATACCTCCAAGTGTCAGGAGTAGGATCCCCAGTTGTATGGCCTTACAGGCTCAAGCAGGGTGGGGAGCAGTTCTGCCCAAAAGCTTTATAAAAGTCTCCAGTGTAGCCATCGGGTCCTGGACTCTTATTGGCCTTTAGAAGGAAAGTGTTTGTTCCAGCTCTGTTCTAGTGATTGGGTTTTCCAGGAATTGTTGATGGGCTTGGGATATCCTTGGTTATTGAGTGTCCCCAAGAAAGCTTCAATTGCATGGGGGTCCACTGATTGCTCAGAGCCATAAAAGCTACTATAGTATTTACAGAAGGCCTGTTCAGTCTCACGAGGAAGGTAACTAATTTTTTCGAACCGGATCTCTTATTTGGCAAACACTGGCTCTGGCTTTATGTTGTCTAAGTCTATGAGCTAGTAAACGAGTAGCTCTGGGGCCTCCCTCATAGTATTTTTGTTTGAGTAGCTGTAAGACCTGCTCAGTTCGTATATCCAGGATCCCTTGAATCTGTTGCTTAGTGGCTAGTAATAAAGGGTAGACCCCTGCATCTCCAGCTGCATGTAAAGCGAGAAGGTTTTGCAACTGGGTATGCAGGTTATCAACAGACTGCTGCTGTTTTTATGGAAGGCAGCATATTTGATTATTTCCCTCTTAAAACCACCTTGAGGGTGTCCCATAGGACTCCTTCTTGATGTCCTGGCTCTGATTGTCTTTTAGGATCTGTTTTATTTTATGTTGTGTAAACTCTTTAAAATCCTTATTATTAAGTAGAAAATTATTAAATTTCCAAAGGGTGTTAGTCCTATCCTTACTCCAGATCATGTTTAATGTTAAAATGGAGTGGTCTGATAAAACCGTTGAAGTGTGTGTGCAGCTCTCCATTTTATATAGATGCTCTTTAGAGACATGTATAAAATCTATGCGGGTATACACTTTGTGGGGAGCTGAGTAATCGCGTATTCCCTCTTGTTAGGGTGGAGGTTTGCCAAATATCAATCCAGCGTGCTTCCGAAAGACATCTCTGTACCATCCGGTGAGCTGGGGATTTCTTAAAGGGCCTTTTAGTAGAGGTATCTAGGAAGAGGGCGTGAGGTTGTGATCCTCCCATTACCAAAACCCCCTGCTTCTGTCTAGTATTTTCTGAAAGAGTTGTTTCCTGACTACGGGTCCTTCGCCTGGGGGACATATATAGAGGCTAAAGTAAGATCCTGATTATTCAATTTACCAATAGCAATGGCAAGACGACCTCCAGGGCCAGAATATGAAGTTGTTAACTGAAAAGGACACCTTTAGAGACCAGTACGGCAGTTCCTCTCCTCTTACCTTTGCCATACACAGAGTCCACAACTGTAGAAAACCCAAATTTGGTAAGTTTCTGGTGTTCCTGTTTGTTTAAATGAGTTTTCTGTAATAAAAGGAAGGAAGGTTTCAGCTTTCTGAGTGAGGATATCACTCTGTATCTCTTGATAGGATTATTCAAACCATTGACATTATGAGAGCAAACCTTAATTAAGGGGCTTTGTTTGTCATTGAGCCACAAGGATGTTGTCTAGTGCTATATATATACCACCACTACCGTAGAAAGGCTTAAAATCAAACAATCTGTTTTCCCATGTAAGGAACACTTCACCAGAGTGGCCCCATATGGCTTTGTGCCAGCCAAGGAAATAAAACTGAAAATAAAAAACCCTCTTGGCTCGATTAAGTTTCAAAGAGCCTAATAGTATGTGCATATAACAGGAAAGTAAATGAAATATAACCAACAAAGACCAAATCTTGGTCAACCTATTTACAGTTGCACTTCCATAGGCGGATGAAAGGATTACCCCTCCTGGAAAAAAGGACCACAAGGGCCCTTTGGGAGGAATAGTGACTTTCAGGAAAGTCAGGCCTCCCAACCCCTAAAAACAGGGGTTGAAAAATAGGATGAAAAACCATCGAGAAGAACTATCAGGTTCACTATCAAATGAGTAACCTGGTAGCATAGCCAAAAAGGCAAGATCGGGATCGCTGCATGAGGGTATTTAAGTAATCAGCAGTTCCCACAGCCCGCGCTTTAAGGGCTTAAATTTTCAGTGTAGGCACTCACATAACACTTTAAAAATTCAACTAGTATATTTGCAACAGAGAGATTCCCCTACTGTCCAATCTGAAAATAGGCAACATTAAACCAGTCACAGATGAAATTGGATAACAGCTCTCTTTGCCTATAGGAATAGCAGTATAAGGTAAAATCAATGCTTAGCCTGTCCCCAAGATGCTTTAGAAAGCAGCACAGTAAAATACAAGTTTACTTGAATTCCAGGGATATCGTTAAAATAAAGCCAGTTCAAGTGTCCGAGGTGGAGGAGCGATTTCCTGATCATTTATACTTGAAGGTCTGGGCGAATATACTGCTTAAGATCCCTGCAGAGAACGAAATCTTCTCCTCTTGCCTGCATCTCTGCGAATGTCAGCGTGGTCCTGCCAAAGGGATCGGGGGATGTTTTTGTTGTTGCACCGACCAGTCGTGTGGAAACTCCATCCTCTTTTTTAGTTCCGACGAAATTTCTTCTGGAGAAGAGTAAGTAAGTGTTCCTGAGTCCCAAAAGACCCGTAGCTTTGCTGGGTAAGGAGACTGGAATTTATAGCTTTTCTCATAACAGCTTTAGGATAGGGCAGCCATTCTCTTTCTCATAATATAGGAGGGATAGTCATTGTCAAAAATAGCCTGGCTGAATTGTATGAGACGTTTTTTAAGGCCCACGCTGTTCTCAGGATATGTTCCTTGTCTCTGTAGCTGGATAACTTCAGGACCACTGATCGGGGTCTCGCGGAAGGCTCAGTGGGCTTTCTTGCCAGAGCTCTCTCGCTCTATCTTGAAACAGAATGTGGAAGGAGAGCAAGGACATCTTTCAGCAGGTCAGAAATAAAATCCTCCATTCTACCAGTCTCAGATCCCTCCGAGACCATAAATGCAGGTTATCTCTCCGGGACCTGGCCTCTAGATCAGTGATCTTATCCGCATCAATTCTTGTTGTTCCACCAAGTAGTCTACTGCTGTATGGAGCGGTGCGTTTCCTCGGCGACCTCTCCAGTTCTTCCCGAGCGATCCAGTCTACCCTCTACCTCAGATAGGTGGTTTTGTAGTGATATAAACTCTTTATTTTCAGCACGGATGCCTTTATCTCATTGAGAGCGTTTCAAATCGGGATCACGATAGCCTTTCAATTTCCCTGTCCATGTCAGGATCTTGTTCTTGGTCACCCGCCATGCTGCTCATGGGGAGGCACTGCAACTGTCTGTAGGCCTCATCTTAAATCTGGGTGCATCCGACTTTTGTAGGGGTCTTTCAGATCGTGAGTGTCCTCTATTTCCTCCCGACATACTTCTTTTGCTTAGGCTGATTTTGGAAATCGATGTGGCAGTTAAGGGGAGAAATAATCGGCAGGCTGTATGGGAGCTATCCTCTATGCTGCCATTCCGATGGTGGCGTCACCAGAAGTCCAAGGATACAGTTTTATTGGGTGTCTCAGTGTTTGGCGTGACTGGTGGCTCTAAAAGAAAGAACAGGAGCTACAAACTTTCAGAATAGAAGAAATTGCTCTTAGGCGAGGGCAGACTGCCACAGGCTTTGCCTAAGAAGCCTTGTTCTTGGCCATGACTTTTAAATTGTGAACTCTGTAAAATGCTTGCCCCAAAACGAAAGAAAAAGGCTAAGAAAGAGAAAACTTTATCACTTCTCAGTCTGCCTCCATGTCTTCTAAAAAGGCTCAGAAAAGGGTCTTGCTCCTCAAAATGAGCAGCAGTGCTATTCAAAGGGGACAGAAGAGAAAGAAAAAGTTGCTGAGTCATCAGAAAAGCACAATAAGGATGGTGCAGAACATAGGGCATCTGAGACCAATGATAGCAAGAACAAAACAATAGAGCTTCAGAGCAGGCCCTGGAAATGGTGTCTGCAAAGAAAAAACAAAAGGGAAAAATGTCTCTGTCACGCCTCCTGGAAAAGGAAAGTAGCAGTTGACTCAAGACAAATGCCCTCAGCAGAGAGGCGTGACAAGGGCATGGCAATTTTTCAGGCCTTGCAGGCTATGAGAAATTTTATGAATATGCCTGCCCGCAGCCCAGGTTCCATACCAAGTGCCAGCGGAGGATGGAGAGATATGTTATGAAGATGAGAAAGTGAAACCTCTGGAACCAGACAGTTCCCTGAGCAGGAATTGGGCTGTCCTCCCAGGCCTTCTGAGAATTACACATCCCATTATTTCTTTGTAAGGTAAATGGTAAATACCTTCAACATCACTTCACATGAGGCTGATGAGGATGAAGAAGAGGCAGAGTACATGGATATGATGGGTCTGGCCCCAACAAGGAGGTTGCTGCTTCCCATCCATAAACCCTGAAGAAAGCCACTGCCAAAATCTTGTTAGTTCCTACTTCAGCAGCTGACATCAACAAGAAAATTGAAAAATGTATCCGTGGACAGACAAGTTGTTGAGTGCATGTATTCCCACCTTGGTCTTGAAGGAGTGGTTCAGCCAGCTACATGTGAGAAGGCTAAGGTGCTCTTCTCTGCTACACCTCCTGAGAAGGATTCCAGAAAGCTGGATACTATGGCCAAGAATGTGTATACATCAGTGTCCTTGCTCATCAGGCAAGCAGCTTACCTGGCATATCAGCTCAGTGCCAGAAGGCACTTTGGAACTTCATACTGGCACTGGTGATAAAGCAAGTGGTGATCTGGCACAGGACTTTGCAGACACAGCTAGAACAGCAATGAATACCACCAAATACCCTTCCACATGGCTGTGGACACTGATACTGTTTCAAGGGTCCAGGCCCATATGTATCCTAAGAAAGTTTGCCTGGCTTAGGGCTACCCTCCTATCCCAGAACACACAAACTAAAGCCGTGGCTTTTCCTTTGAGGAAAGTTCTCTGTTTGATGACAGGACAGGAATAAATGAAAAGGTAGACGAATACAAAACTGTCTACGTGAACAATGCTGAGAAAGCCATAAGGTGTATAGGAAGTAGAGGCAGAGGTAGAGGTTACGATCCAAGGTCCTAGGCACCATAGGAGTATCCATCCCAAAGGGTTACTTTAGGGAAAGGGGTAGAAGGGGCATTAGGCGTGTAGCTGCAACACCAGTCCCTAAACTACAGCAGAAACAAAACCCTTGACAGTTCGGTCCAGTCACCCAGCCATTGCCTGTGAGGGGAAGATTGGCTCACTACTTCCAGGAATGATCAAAAAATCACAATAGACAAGTGGGTCCCAGAAGCAGTGAGCCAAGGTTTGTCCGTGCAGTTCAAAAATTTACAAACTGCAGAAACCAAAACTGTCCTACCTCACACTCCAATGGAAACAATCCTGTTGTTGCTAAAGGAAAAGAGGCTACTGTAGGCAAAAACAGTGAGAAAGTTCCTTAATGGAGCAAGAGTGTTTTCCCAAATATATTTCCTGTCCCACAAGAAAAATGGGAATGTTGACCTATTTTAGACCTGAAATATCTGAACAAACACTTAGAAAAGGAATATTATTATGGTTACACTGGCCTCGGTGACATCATCTCTGCAGTGGGAGACTGGCTATGGCCACTAGATCTGAAAGATGCCTACTGCCACATCCCAGTCAGACCCACCACAGGAAGTATATCCGGTTCAGGCTATGGAGCTGTCAGTATCAGTTCACTGCCCTTCCCTTCAGCCTCACCTCAGTACTGAGAGTTTTCACAAGGTGCCTAGCTGTGGTGGCTGCCTATCTAAGAAGGCAAGGGGTGATGGTTTTCCTTCCTGGGTGACTGGTACGTCTCATAAAAACAGCAAGAGACAGGGTGCTCTATACAGCTAGGGAAAAGCACTCTGGAAAACCTGGGCTTCCTAATAAACCTACAGAAGTAACAAACAAAGTCAGCTGAAGTATTGTACTTCATTGGCAGAAACTAAATAACCTGCAAGGGAAGGCGTTTCTTTCACAAGCAAGAGTATCGGATCTGATTTTGCTGCAGAATCCTTCAGAGAAGGCCAGCAAGGGATTTTCTGCAGCTGCTGGGAAGCATAGCCTGCTCTACTGCAGTGGTACTAGGGACCAGGTTCCAGATGAGGCACATTTAGTACCACTTAAGGGACCACTGATCTCAAAGATAGGACCCTCTATACAAACTGGTGTCAGTTACAAAAACTTTGCAAAGGGCATTAGAGTGGTGGAGGAAGAGGACAACCTCAGAGCGGGTATTATTTTCCTCCAGCAATCACCAACTAGTTTCCTTGCAACAGATGCTTCCACTCTTAGGGTGGGATGCCCACTTAGAGGCACTTACTGTGAGTGGTACCTGGAGCACACATGAGACTCAGGAACATATCAGCCTTCTGAAGCTCAGGGCAGTGTTCCTGCCAATGCAGGTATTGTCCTCCATAATCCAGGGTCAGTCCATCTAAATCTGAACAGACAGACAATACCACGACACTGCATTACATAAGCTAGCAGGGAGGAATAAGATCCTCAAGTCTGTGCATAGAAGCCATGATAATCTGGAATCTAGAATATTCACTAGGTGTAGTGCTATCTGCAGTACACCTGCCAGAAAAAGGCAGTGTCCTGGCAGATTGACTGAGCAGAATCAGCCACGGAAACCACGAGTGGACTCTGAACCAGCAGGTGCTGGCATTAATGTTCAGACGATGGAGTACACCAGAAATAGATCTGTTTGCTTCCTGGGAGAACACTCAGCTCACACATTTTTGTTGCAGGCCCCAGTAATGGGGACAGCCCTGGAGGATATCCTGGTCCATGAAGGTCCTATATGCCTTCCTCCTTCCTACTCCTGCAGAGAGTGTTCATAAAGCTCAGGAGGAGACAGCAACAGTGATTTTGATAGCACCAGACTTGGCCATGCAGACCTGGTACTCCATGCTCCTGATTTTGTCCAGCAAATCTTAAATCAACCTACCACTAAGGCACATCTTGCTGACCCTGTCTGAGGCAGGATAACATTCTCAGAACACTATACCAAAAGACATGGTTCTTGAAGAGCTAGAATTCTCTTTTGTCTAAATTTATCAGAGGAAATAATGAGAGTGTTGAAGGCTTTTAGAAAACCAACAACAAGAAAATTAAATGCTTCAGAATGGAAGAGATTTCTTTCTAGTGGTGCACTCCTAGAAAGATAATCCCTGTGCAGGCAGGCCTGCCTACAGTCTTGGATTACCTTGTGCACCTGCAGTCCCTAGACTTGAACTCCTCCACCTTGAGGTGCATTTGGCAGCAGTGTCAGTTTACACATCAGCTGGAAAGAAACGTCTCTGGCCTCACAGACTGTTTTCAAAAGGATCGTTAAAGGCCTCAGCCATTTGTGCCTTCATGTGAGGGATCCTCTTGCTCCTGGGACCTGTATGTGTGCATTGTCCTGCTAATGGAAACTCCCTTTGAGCCTATGTCAACTTCTGACCTTAAATACATCCCTTGGAAAACAATATTCCTAGTGGCTATGACATCTGCTAGGAGGGTGAGCAAATTCAAGCCATCAGCACAGATTTAAACTACATAATCTTTCATAGGGATAAGGTACTTCTCAGGACCAGTAGGAAATTCCTCCCTAAGGTGATGTCAGCAAACAGTTGCCCTCCTTGTGTTTTTTTACTGAACAGTCCTGTTCAGGCAAACAAAAACTCCACTGACTAGACATAAAAGACTACCTGGATCACAAAAAAATTGTCCAGTTAAACAGCACTCAGCTTTTTATCATCTGTGGTGAAGTGGGAAAGGCAAACCAGCAACTAGGAGGATAGTGTTCTGTTATGAGAAAGCTGGCAAATTGCCCTCAAGAGTTCTGAGTGCACATTCTATACAAGAGGTACTCCTATCTCTGTGGCAGCAAGAAGGTATCCTTTCAAGAGGTTTGTAAAGCAGCTACCTGAAAACTGTACTCTCTTTCACAGGACATTACTGTCTGGTCAGACTGTCCAGGAGAGATGCCAACATTGGCAATGCTGTCTTGCGGGACCCTTTTCCTGAGTAGGTTCTGGACCTAACTTCCCAAGGTGCTGCTATGGAGTTTGCTGTTTGTAAATATATACTAGTGGATTCCTGAGGTAAGAAGAAAAAAACTCACTGTAGTAATATTGTTTCTTCTTAAGGGGTCCATAAGTAATATTCAGAATAATTTACCCTGCCCTTCCGCTCCAAAACTTGGAAACAGGTTCAGACAAGAATTAATTTCTTGTTATTGTCTTATTACAGTGTGTTGCAATTCTGAATAAGTGATTAATCAAAAGTCTGCTTTTACTTGTTTACTATTTTTAAACTTTTGTCAAAACTCTTGAAATTTTTAGTAGCCATTTAGTTTGTTTTTGGTCACAGCTCCCTAACTTTAAAAACAAATCTGAAGAAAGGCAGTTGGAGGAAAGTGACCACAGTGCAGGGTTTGAACTTGATTTTAATTCTAAATTCCATAATTGGCATAAGTTCTATTTCCAAGTCAACTCAATCCAGTGAACGGATTGCTGTTTGTGAATATTACTGATGGATCCTTAAGAAGAAATAACATTACTATGGTCATTTTGTTTTCTTTCAGCAGTGCAAAATGGCCTTTGGGATTGGTGTAAAATAGTTGAAAATCGAACAAATGCTGATCTTTTAGGAAACATGAGACCAAAAACTTCCCTGGTGGTGAAAAGATAAAAAAAAGATATAAATATCCCAATTCAATTTCTAAGCTATAATAATGATAATTGAAATCAATGAAAGCACAAAATTTACAATGTTTCTAAAGAACAGGAAAGTTTTGTAAACGAGTTTCTGGAAAAAACGAAAAAACTAAACCATATAGATGTCTCATAACACGGGTTTGAATCTGGTAAATCTTGTCTAAGTAATTTGATGAGTTTCTTTGAGCCGGTGAGAGGCATGGATGTGGGATTGCCAGTGGATATAGTGTATTTGGATTTTACAAGAGCCTTCGACTCGTGTCACATGAGATATTATTGAAACGTTACAGGATCTAGGGATAGAAACATACCTAATAAGATGGATTGCATCATGGCATACAAACAGACTCCAAAAATTCAGAAAAGAGGTTTCTTGTCTAGTGAGGAAGAGTTACCAGCGGAGTACCCCAGGGATTCATATTAGGCCCTAAGCTGTTTCATATTATGATCTCCACAATGCAGCCATCGAATGGAGTATGGATCTGCAAATATGCAGATTACTCCAAAGTCGGAGCAGTTGTAAATGATACAGATTCTATAAATAATCTCCAGACACAGTTAAATAAGCTGGGGGTGGGGTGGGGTAGGCTGTAGAGCACAAATTAGCCTTCAACATAGACAGATGTACGGTGATGCACTTTGCCCTGAATAACAAACATGCACAATACATATTGAATAATAAACCAATATTGCATATAGAACATGAAAAGGACTTGGGGTGGTTATATTTAGTGATCTTAGTTCTGACAAGCATAATTTTGAAACACTTAAATGGGTCAATAGAATTACATGGAATATACTGTGGAACATTAAGAGTAGAAAGAAGGAGGTGCTTGTGCCCTTGTATAGGTCCCTGGTCATGCCAGTGTTAGAATATGGAGCCCTGTTTAGTGCTCCCCAGAAAATAGGAACCAGTAGAAAGGTGGAACAAGTACAGCTCAGGTTTACATGGAGGATATGTTCAGTAAAAGATGTGGAATATAAAACAGACTGCAGTCATTAGGACCGCTCTCGATGTCTTATAGAAAAGTAAGAGGGATCTTTGCTTTGTGTATAAAGCAGTAATGAATGGAATGCTATATAAATCAGCTGGCCTATACTGGAATGTAAGATCTGGTATGAGAGGTAGGGTGCATCAGTTACATTTAAAAGGGAGAGATAAAACACCCCTAAAAGGGAAGGTGGTTATATCAGGGTGGTAAATGCTTGGAATGCACTCCCCACTAAGGTGGTGTGTGTAAATAGTTTGTCAGCTTTTAAAACTGCACTGGACAGACATAGGGGAGAAAAAAATGAAATTGACCACTGAAAGTGGGCAGGCCCACATACGGCTCTTAAAGCTACTGGACCTGGGAACCTTACCTATGAACCGCTTCTAAGGTATGCATAGCATACAGTAGGCAAGACAATTGTAAAATAATACACTCAATTGGCACAGAGGTCCTAAACTGCAAGAAAATAGCAGAATACACTCCTGAAAGACAGGAGAGCAAGTCCCCAAAGCTAATAGCAGAGCTAAGAACATAACCAGAAAAAGTGATTCAAAGAAATTTCATATACATATATCAACATCCTTGTGTCCTTCAGCTTAGACCAAAGATATAAACACCCACTCCATAAATTTTATGTTACTGTTAAGGAAAACTGTTTAATCCTAGAATCCTCACCCCAAAGCCTTACTCCCCCAATTAGAGAGTTTGCAAAACACCTCTCTCAGGTGTTTTTACTTACAGTATTTTATTTTAAAACACTGGGATTCTGCAAATGGCGCATGCGGTGTGGTTCCATTTCAAGGCAAAGTGTGGAACAGCATGCTTTCGGCTTCCAGTAAAGTATGTTTGAAGCTGGCGGTGCAGCACCACTCTGCCTTGAAATGGAACTGGGTAGCATGCACCATTGTGCAGAATCCGGAGTTAAAAAACTATAAATAAAAACACCTGGAAAAAAGGTGTTTTCTTTGCACAACCCCAATCGTGGAGTAAGGGTTTGGGGCGGGGAATCTAGGATTAAGACAGCTTTCCTTTAAAAGAAATCCATTACATGTATTCCAGAGTAGAAATACCTAGTTACAAAACTGGATCAGGTGCCAGGCTGCCCATGTGGAAAATCCATCAGGATTCCCTTCATAGAAGGCAATTAAAATGATCCTCCCCCACTTGGGTGGTGTACAGTATAGTCAGTGGCCATGTATCTAAAGCTAGATGGATCCTGGTTTTGACAAGCTCTAAATGGGCTGTTATAGAGTTTTTCATTGCCATGTTTAATGGCCTGAATGTTGCTTCTAATTCTGTCTTTCAGCTGCCTGGTGGTCTGCTTGTGACGGAGATCCTGCCACTCTGGAGGATCAAGCTTTTCTTAAATCTGTTGCAACAGTTCTTTTATTTCTTAGCCTAATCTATCCTTTGCAATTTCTAGTCCATAAGGTTGGCCACCTGTGAATCCCTCCCCTTTCTTGACTTAGCTGTACAGTGTCCTCTTTAATTTTTCTTTTCCTTCTCAGGTTCTCATACAAGGAAGTATTGTGGTGACCTCCGAGCTGATGTAAATCAACAGGCTGTGTTCCTTGTTAGGGCTTTAGATAAGATTTTTGGGATGAGTACCTGTACTCCTCATTTTGAAAGTGAAGTGAGTGAAACAAAATTCAGATGTGTACAAATGTCTTGCTAAAGTGGACTGAGGAGTACATTTATTAAAAAAATTCATTTTTTTCTAGATAAGAATTCATGTGCCAACAATGCTCCAGATAATGTTGGCAGGTAGGAATTACTCACCAGTTTTAAAACATAGTAGAGAAAACAAAAGAGGATGCATACAAGTGCTGTAAATCTGGCAAAAAACTGTTCCTTTTGAATCACCTGTTATGTTATGAAGCACTATTCTTTGGCGTGTGGAGTATTTGCAAATGTTGGGTGAGTACTGGTCCTCATTAAAAAAATTCTGAAGAGTGTTTCCTAAAATGAGGTGAGTAAAATAGGCGGTACACACCTTATCTGGAGCCCTGTTCCTTATTGGATTTAGTATGCAGTAGTACCATGTCATAAAATATCTTGGTGTTATATACCTTATGTGTATGAAACCTGTAAATGTTGAAAGTACCACGGCACTAGGTGTTTTGATAAAGGTAAAAGTACTACATGACTGTATTATAGAAATTAAGTTACTGGGGTAGAATATCAGAACCCCCCTCGTTGTGTTATTTAAATGCATGTAAATTACAGATTATTTGAGAGGCCCTTTGGCACCATGCATTCCTGCTTTAAGCTGAACCAGCCTAAAATTTCTTGGTGATTTCCATATACATCACGATGCTCTGCATTATGGGGTATATGTGTGATGTGTTTCTTTGAAACTTGGCTTCATTGCCAATGCCCTTTAGGTAACCCTTGCTTCAGTGCTTCTGCACTGAGGTTATTTGTCTTTAGCTTGTTTTTGAGTTTTTTTTTTGAGCTCCCCATCACCCAAACATACAAGACCAACATAGGAATTAAATAATTTTCTGTAAGGAGAGAGATCAGTAGAGCAGTGGGTTAGTAGGTGTTAACCATGTGCAGAAGAAGGACATACATAGTCTGTGGCCTCAAACTGATGTATTGAAGAAGGGATATGCCATTACTTAAGGTTATCCCAGTGTTTTAAATAAACATCACACAGAGATTGTGTGTTGAACCTGACGTTCTGTGTCTGGTCCCTCTGTTATCCCACAACCCCTCCACAGACTTGATGTCAGAGTGGGATAACTTGCTGGAAATGTCTGGATTGGGCTAGAGGGACATTTTCCAGTGGATATCGCTTCAGATATCCCAGGTGGACCGATGCACTAGGAGTTGGCAGAGGAGGACCTGGAGAAGAAAGTCCATGGAGTCCTGACCAGAACCATGGCTGACAGACTAGGAGAGAAACTACTGCCTGGACTGGACCTGGGAGCTCAGAGGAAGGCCAAGCCTGAAGACGACGAAGAGATGCAAGAGGATGAGGAAGCATAGAGGAACTGCCTCCTCTTGAAGACGCTGCACCTGATAAACGGGGGAGTTGTTGAAATGGCTCTGCATAAAACAGGTGCAGATGGACAGAGATAGAGACATTTATGTTATGTGTGTAAGTGTGATGATCATGAAAACAACATTTAATTAATTTGTTTTATTTTTTTTATTTAAGGTAGTTTTATTTTAGGGCCCAGCTGAATGTTTTTACATTGTAAAGGTAGCATCCATTTTGTGATGGAAGATCGATTCTGGTTGTAGGGGACTGATGGAAGATGGTTCTGGTTGTAGGAGGACTGACTTGCTCATTGTGTGATTTGGTTTAGGACCAGGATGACTGTACATGAAACAGATTTTATACACGGTCACATGATATATTTTGACCAATAAGACTTCTTTATTCTGGATGCCCATTTTATAAAGTGCAGTACCCTACACCTGTAGGTAAAAACTGAATCAAATGCGAAACAATTATAATGTGGATTAAATCCACACCTTGGAGCAGTGAATCAGATGGCACTGCCTGTGCAATACCTCAGTTCCTTCAAAAGAATGTGCTTATTGGCTGCGTATCAAGATCAAGGGCATACTTATGTAAAGAGAGTCCACATCAATGACCAAAACATGCAACACTCCTTCCAAACAATATCACTCACTTTTTCAAAATGTCCATGCAGTCTTGGAGATAAGTCAGTGTTTGCAGCATTGTCTCCTTCTTGAAAATAATCAGCGAACTTATCTTGCACTTTCATTTTGCACTTTTATTTTGTAAATGTGCAATAAATAAGCTTTGTATCTGGATCTTGCCTGGTGTGACCGCTTTTTTTTCTGAACCTTGGTATTACTAGACTGGTTTGTATGATAGCTCTTATAGTTTCGTTAGCTAATGTAGTTTCATGATTTAATTCCAACTACATTTTTTTCGGATGAATTTAAAAATGATTATAAAACATTTTTTCTCAGGTTGAACAGGCTATTTAATGATTTTAAATGGTTCTACAGTATATACAGGTAGCTGGAAGTTTGAACCCGCATGTAAAATATTATTTGTAAATTTAGAAAAAAACATTTTTGTGTTCTGTAAGACAGATGGATGTATGTTTTGTAGTAGCTAAATGGCTGAGCAATAAACTTGACCTGCCCCTGGGCTGTAACTGTAAGACAGCTATGCTTAATTCACTGTGTAAAAGCAATCCAGGTGCAGTATAAAACCAAACTGAAATGAAATGAAGAAGTACTCCGTTAATTTCAAATAAAAGAATGTGGGAGGTCAGCTGTCAGGCCCTAAATGGGAGGAAGGGGTTAACAGCAATGAGGCAGGGCTGTACAATAGCTGAGGGTGGTCTTTGGTCCTCTCCAAGGCTGAGTTCATTTGCAGTCCTGGACACTCTTCAGTTGCCCTTCCAGGTGCAGCCAAAATAATGAGATCCCTGTGCTGTGATTATGCACCCTTTCAGATGTGGCTCTCAAACCACGCCCGCTCCCACGCAACAATGCACAATACAGTAGTTTAGTATCAGCCATCCTGTGCTGGTCCAGTTTAGTGAACAGCACAACGCCCTAAACCACTACGCTGTATGTGCTCTCCCTTTACAGTACAGAGGATGTGTACTCCCTGTTAGTCCATACGGCAGCCAGCCAAGGTGGTGTGAGGAGGGCTCTACCGGTCACTGTATTGGATCTGTGGCACCAGCAAACATGTTGAGGGTGGCAGGGTAGTTTACTTGGTACCAGTGATTTGTGGGGGGCGATAGATGTAGGGATTGCTTATGCTTGTATGGGGCAGAGGATCAGATTACAGTGTTACAGGAATGGTGTTTGGAAGTTAGGAGGTGCTACTAAATCACGAAGGAATTTTACTATAATATGGGGCCAGAGATTCTAGGATGGGAGGGTACCACTGGACACCAGGAAATGATGTTTACCTAATGGGACTGGGGATCAGGGGATGGGGTGCCACTGGACACCAGGAATTTTACTGTACTATGGGGCCAGGGATCAGAGAGCGGGGGTATCACTGGACACCAGGGAATGATGTTTACTTAATGGGGCCAGGGATCAGAGGGTGGAGGGTAACACTGGACACCAGAGAATGATGTACACTTAATGGGGATGGGGATCAGAGGGTGGGGAGCCACTAGACTCCAGGGAATAGTAGTTTTATGGGGCAGTGCTTGGAGGTGTGGAGGTGCCACTAGACATCAGAGGATATTTAATATAATATGGGGATGGCATGAGGATGGTGGGTGCCACTGGACACCAGGAATATTTTTACCTCATGCGGACAGGCAATTGGAGTGGAGGGCTGGTCACAATGGTGCAGACTTGCTGCCACTAGCCATACAAATGAGCATGAATATGGTGCCTTAGTGCCTTGCATGCTCAACAGGAAGCTTGTTTGAATTTGCCAGCTGAATATGGCACTGAGGCTCCCGGCAATACCAGATCTGGGGCGCAACAGTTCTGTGGATTTTGTACGGGCTGCCTACAAGCCCAGATCCATATTGGGGCAGCACTATTTGACTATGCGCTGCCTTGACATGGCTCAAAATTTAGCTGGGTAGCACCAGTGTGCTATCCAGCTGAATATCGCGTCCTCAGGATCGTGGGCAAGGGCAAGTGGAGCGCAAACCTTTGTGCCGTTCTTTTTGCCTATTTTCCAATATCGGGCCCCTAGTAATTAATAAAGCAATTCTGCCTTCTTTAAAATATATAATGTTTTAGTTTGCTACTTGTTGCTGTACAAACTCTTCAAAATGCCCCACAATGACAATTTTAATATAAATTATCCAATTTGAAGATGTTAATACTGTTTTGACTTACTGCTTCAAAACTAAACAGAACTGTGTGGATGAATGGTGATAACAACCCTGCTGACCCAGTGACACTAGGAACAAGAGAACCCTTTTATGTATCTTTCTTTTCCTGTTTAGATGGCTGTACCTTCCGAAAGTTTTGATAACTGAAACGGAGCAGCAGTTGCCAGACAAAGATCCCGCACTCCTTGCACGAGGACCCCTTTGAGCTCTGTCAAGTATATGGAGAAACACAACATCCTTCAAATATTTCAGGTGACAATTGGTGATGCTGCTATCCAGTGCTGAGTATGGATGATACTGCTATCTAGTGTTGAGTAGTCACAGGGCATGAAATGCTTTCCTGATTACAAGAATCCAGGGACAAAGTCATGAGAGCTGTTATTTAGGTACAAAAGGTGTCACAGTTCTTATAAAATAATTATAAAGGTTACACAAAACCTATAATATATAACATAGTCCAAGAATGTTAATTCAATAAAATTCCAATCCCTTCTTCACATCATATCAGTATTTACAATAAATGGCGTCAGTATTCATATTAAGCAGTTTTGTGTCTGTGTTTATCAGATGATGTGACCTGAGCAAAAATCACATTCCACCTTAAATTGGTTTAGGTAACATTTATTAATTGAAGGTATGGCCAGTATAGGACTAGGACAGGAACTCCACTGTCCAGGTAGGGAGCTCCACATATGTGGACTTACACAGGCAAAAGTATGTTGGCTCTGCTTGTAATTCAGAAGGTAATAATAGCTGCCCTGACTAGACTCCTAAAATGATGCATAATATAGCTTTTTGTGGCTGTGGGCAGAGCCTATAGCCATCTTGCTGCTTGTAGCTAGAAAAATGGAATACCACGGAACACATTTTTGGAGTTTTCAGTGTATTCTTCCACACCTACAAATCACTATGCCAGTTGAAATAAAATACTCCCTTTTTCTGTTTAGAATGTTGAGAGAGGACTCCAAGCTGCTTATCAGATGGCCATTAGGAAACTGAAACAGCTTGTTAAATATTGGTTGCCTATTAAAATGGAGATTTGTTTACCCCTTCAAGTGCAACAACTTGCACATTTAAATACTTAGCATTTAAACATTTTCTTGCTACTAGCTTCATTTGGGCAGCTATTGTCTTTCAAGAAAGATTCATAACTCATAAATGTCACCCTTTCCCAGCAACGAATCTAAAAGATTTACACTATTTTGTAACCTCTTAAGACTCTATCTGATATGAACTGTCTCAGACATATGCCAGGTCTTCTGTGAACTATCCAGGCTAACTATATAGCAATCAGCAGGCATTTTCACTATGCTTTTGGGAAAAACACATTGAACTACAGCAAACTCACACACACACACACACACACACACACACACACACACACACAACACACACTGCACACATCCTCATGGCCACAACATTCAAAATAAATACTGCAATCTGACATGTTATAAAACAATAAAGAACTGTTTGTTTATGTCAGTTAACATAGTAAATTCAGTTTACGGTAAATTTCTTTTTAACATTTCTTATCCTATATTTTGTATCCTGGATAGTGTTGGGGAGATGCTACATCTCATTGTCATTGTGATCTTCATTTACATATTTTTGCACTGTGTTTACTCAGGATGTCCCAGATTAGATGCAATATCTTGTTTTCAGTGGGGTCATGATTTTTGCCATTTTGTAATGCATTTATTCAGGGTAGCCTAGTCCAGATGTAAAATATTGTTTTCAGTGTGTTCTGATTTCATGCAATGCAGCATAATATTGTGTAGATGTAGAGCCCCACTAAAAATAAGACGTCATGTCTTCTGTGAACTGTCCAGGCTGAATATATAGCAATCGGCATGCATATTCTAGGAAAATACATTGTAAAAATGTGTAAAGGAAGACCACATTGAAACTGCCTCTCAGCATTTCTGCATTGTGCAAATTCATAAGAAATAATGGGTAAAAGCATCCCAAAACTCTCCACAGCCATATCGCTCTGACCAGAGTTTGTTAAATATGACACAGAAGCATTACTTGCACTTTTGTTTCTAAAAGAGATGTTTTTATTAATTTTACCTGCCTACAACCTTCCACCAAGTATTCTTCCAGTCAGCTCCTCTCATTCTACTCCCCAAATGCTACCCTCTCACCCTGCCTCACCTCCCTGATAAAGCCACCGCTGGCTGCTCCTCGTCCACAGTTCCTCACCCCTGGACAAAGCCACTTCAAGGTTGCTACCTTTCTATCTATATGTACTTATGAGAACCTAATGTGCCGCCCTTCTCCTATCCATATACCCCTATCTCTACCTCTGCACACCTCTCCCCTACTCCTTTGGGTGCTATCCACAACCATGCCTCAATCCCTACTCAGCCTGTGGTTACTGAATGTTGACTCGGCAATACTGTAACTAGCAACTGTAACCTGTTGTTCTATGTATTTAGCTTGTTGTGACTTAATAATTGTATTCAAACAACATGAAGTCTTGCTATATTATGACAATTGCAGTTTGTCCCACCATTAGAACTGCTCCGGAGGTGAAAGAGTTAACTCCCATTCTAAGAATGGAACTTAGAAGCCGAGCTCGGTTAGAGAAGCTCTGTCTGGGTTATTTCAAACCCAAACTGTCAGATTCTTTACTCCGACTCACTGAACAGTCGCTCCGGAGATTTCTCCTACTGCTCGGTTCATTTCTCGGTTTAAACAGTGTTTTCTCGGTTCAAATCAACCGAGAATATTATTATTTAACATAAAACCGATCGGTTCAAGCTCAGTCTGTGGTATAGTAAGTAATTTCAGTTTAATTTCTGTGTGGAACTTGTAAATGTTATTGGTTCGGTTTTGAACCGATCAGCTTGATTTAAAACTTGAAGTTACAAAATTAGAGGTTTTAGAGTGCGGTTCCGGTTCTTATCGGTTCTAAAAACGGAATTCATTCACGTTTTCCAAGAACCGTGACACGGTTGGAACCGATAAGGGTGTCTTGCCTGGCACTGCCGTTAAAAGGGCAAGTTTTGGTTAGGCTGGCATTATGTCTGAGAAACTCAAAAGAAAAACCGGGCCCACTGGGTTTCAACACTGTGATGCTTGTGGGAAGTCTTTGCCAAAGGCTGACCCACACCACCATGTATATTGTCTGGGTTTGACCACCTCAATTCAGACTGCCAGATTAGTAAAAATTTCCCTGCAGCCACCCTGGATAAGAGAGTTGGCAGGCTCAGGGAGCGAGGAGGCCAAAAGTCCGCTGACCGGATGGCCAGCCCGTTCGGTGCCAACGAACGGAGGTACTCCCTCTGACCAGGGGCGAGACTTCCTCAGGCAAGCACAAAGCTGGCTCGGATGAGCTAGTTCCAGTAAAGAAAACAAGAAAATCAGCAGGTGTGGAGCCCAAAATTCCTTCTCCAACTGATGCAGAGATAGCAAGAGCTATTCAGATTGTCCAGTCACTTTCTCCGGTTCCGTCCGAACCGCCACTGTCTGGTAAAAGGTCGGTTGGTCGGTTCCACGGTTCAGGAATATGATGTTGAGGTTTATGAACCAGAGGAGGGAGGATGATTATGAACAGTATGAATGTGACTTGGAGGGTCTGGGTGTGCCCATTGAACCGGACATCTCCCCAGACAGACCTTTAGAATCTCCCCTATGCTTTCTGAGTCCCCTCTCACTTTATGTTTTACAAAAGTTGCTGAAACCCTCCAGCTCCCATTGGAGGAAGCTGTGGATGAGCAAGAGGAACCTGATTTTGTAGAAATGATGGATATACCAGAGTCTAGGAGATTGTCTATTCCTTTGCATAAATCATTTAGGAAACAAACAATAAAAATTTTAAAAACTCCTAATTCTGTGCCTCCTGTGGATAAAAGATGGACAGGAGGTCACACTGTCAAGTCCTGACACAGAATTCCTTTCACAGCAATGCAGTCATGTTGGGGTGGTTCAGGCTGCAGCCTGTGATAAAGCTAATATTCCCTGGCTTCACATCCTCCTGACAAGAATTCCAGGAAGATTGATGCCATGGCTAAAAACAATACATGGCAGCGTCCTTGGGACTCAGGCAAGCAAATTACATGGCTTATGTAGCAAGGTATCAAAAATCTAGATGGGACACTGTCATGGCTTTGGCCAAACAGGCCTCTGGCCAGCTTGCTAATGAGCTGGATCAGGTGGCTGCTGATGGCATTGAGGCATCCAAGGTGCAGTTTCATGCTGCTGTGGATTTTAATGATGTATCCTCTAGGAGTCATGGCTCGTCTGTAGCTTTTTAGTAGGTTGGCCTGGCTCAGGTGTACTAGCTTGTCACAGGATACCCAGACTAAGGCTATGACTTTTCCTGTGGTGGGAAATTCTCTGTTTGGGAGTAGACAGAGAATTATATGAAAAAATGGATGAATATAGGACTACCTATAAGAGTGCCCAAGTCAAGGAGGCGGCAAGCCACTCCTCAGAGGCAGACCCCAGGGGTAGGGGTAGGCCTTTTCACATGCCTTTTACCAAACCCAGGCCTCCTCTGCTTATGCTCAGAGGGGCTTCTTCAGAGGCAGAGGCAGGCGGGGTGTGGGCAGGCCTGCTCCACCTCTCAGCCTAAAGCACCTGCCAAACAGACACCTGATGGGGTGCCCAGGGCCGATTCTCCCTTACCCGTAGAGGGGCAGGTTGGCTTACTTCATTCAGAACTGGGTGTCTCTAACTTCAGACAAGTGGGTCCTGGAAGTAGTAAGCCAGGGTCTGGTTCTCAGCTTCAAAAAGTTCCCAAAGATGAGAATCAGATCTTTCCCACCTGCAAACTCTTTAGAGACCTTTACTCTAGAAACAGAAGTCTCAACCCTCCTGGCTCTCAGAGCTGTAGAAAGGGTTTCTCCCTACACCAGGGCAAGGGTCTGTACTCCAGATATTTCCTTACCCCAAAAAGACAGGAGAATGGCGGCCCATTTTAGACCTGAGATATCTGAACAAACACCTTTTGAAACCAAAGTTCAGAATGGTAACTCTGGCAATGATTTTACCCTCTCTAAGGCCAGGGGACTGGCTAGCCTCCCTGGACCTCAGGATGCCTATTTTCACGTCCTAATCAGAAGCTCCCACGAAAGTACCTCAGATTGAACTGCCCTCAGGTTACTACCAATTCAGAGCAATGCCCTTGACCTCACCTCTGCCCCAAGGTATTCACAAAATGTCTGGCAGTAGCAGTTGCTCATTTAAGGAGGCAAAGTTGTTGTCTTTCCCTATCTGGATGACTGGCTCATTGTAGGCCAGTCCCCAGAACAGGTAAAATCTCACCTGCAAGTTACCCAGCAGCTGCTCACCTCCCTGGGCTTCTTGCTAAATCTTCCAAAGTCAGTTCTGGAACCAGTTCAGGTGCTCACCTTCATAGGTGCAGAATTGGACACAAAGCAGGCCAGAGCCTTCCTACCCTTAGAGAGGTAAGGAATGGTGGCTCTGGCCTCCTCCTCACTCTGCAGGTCTCGTCGACCAGCAAGACACTTTTGCAGCTCCTGGGGCACATGGCTGCGTCCACAGCCGTAGTGCAAGGGCAAGATTTCAGATGAGGGACATTCAGTTTCACTTGAGAGCCTTTTGGTCTCAGAAAAGAGACCCCCTTTCCAAGTTGGTCCCAGTGGCCCGAACCCTGATCCAGGCCCTCCAGTGGTGGCAGGATCAGAGCAATTAGACTGGGGGTCCCTTCATTCCTCTGTCCACTCCTTGACCCTCACTACAGATGCTTCCCTCCTGGGGTGGGAGCCCACATAGGCGACCTCTCCACTCAGGGAGTGTGGTCCCCAGGAATCTCTGCTCCACATCAATTTGCTGGAACTCAGAGCTGTCTTTTAGCACTTCAAGTGTTTTCTGCGTCTGTTCAGAACAAAGTGGTACAAGTCAGAACGGACAACACCACAACAATGTGATACATCAACAAGCAGGGGTGCACTCGGTCTTCGGCCTTGTGCACCGAGGCAATGAAGTTGTGGTCTCTGGCCTATTCCTGAACACTTCCCTCATAGCAGTTCATCTTCCAGGAAAGGACAATGTCCTAGCAGATGCTCTCAGCAGGATTTCCCAGGGCCATCACGAATGGTCTCTGGATCCTCAAGTACTGGGGATAGTTTTTGCCAGATGGGGCACCCCTCAGATAGATCTTTTGCAGCCCCAGACAATCACCAACTTCCACTTTTCTGTTGCAGGCCCCAGTGTTGGGCTCAGTCCCCTGGATGCCTTTCTCTAGATTGGGAAGGAAGTTTCTTTATGCCTTTCCCCCTTCCTCTCCTATTCAAGGTGCTAGTCAAAATCAGATCCCAGCCTTGCAGGGTGATTCTGATTGCCCCAGATTGGGCCAGGCAGCCCTGGTACCCACTCCTTCTGTCCCTAACAGTCCATCTTCCCTGTGTCTCCCAGGAATCACAACCTGTTAACCTGTGCCCAGGGGAGAGTTTGGTATCCGAACCTCAAATCCCTCAACCTCAAGGCCTGGCTCTTGAGGAGTTAGAATTGCTGACCTACACCTTTCTCAGGGTGTTCTTGAAATCCTAAAGGCTTCTAGGAAGCCTTCCACTAGAGCTACTTATAATTCTAAGTGGAAAAGGTTTTCCATTTGGTGTGCTGGGAAACATATTTCCCGGAATCTACTGATTGCCCATTGTTTTTGGACTATATGGTCCATCTTAATTCTTTGGGCCTGAGACCAGCTACCCTGAAAGTACATTTGGCAGCTGTCCCTGCTTTTGTTTCAGCAGGAAAGCCCTCCTCTCTTTCCGCTCACCCTGTATTTTCCAAGTTTTTAAGGATTACTTCCATACTAATCCACCTTTTTAGGGATCGCCCCTGCCTGGTCTTAATGTTTGCATTGCCCAGTTAATGCAACCCCTTTTGAACCTCTGTCTTCTGCAGAGCTTAAGTACTTAACTTGGAAAACTGTTTTCCTAGTGGCTATCACTTCTGCCAGGCGCATAAGTGAGTTGCAAGCCTTGTCAGTAGAAACTGACTTTGTTTCTTTCCACAGGGATAAGGTAGTCCTCAGGACTAACAGGAAGTTTTTGACTAAGGTGGTTTCAGATTTCCATCTTAACCAATCTATCTCCTTCCAGTGTTTTCACTGAACATTCTTCCTCTGGTGAGAGGAGATTGCACAGTTTAGATGTTAAGAGGGCCCTAAGTTACTATATAGAACGTACCAAGGGTCACAGGTTCGAATCCTCCAACTTTTTCTCACTTACGGTGAGGTCGGAAGGAGACCTGCCACTAAGAGATCAGTTGCCAGGTGGATTGTCTCTTGTATCCAATTTTGTAATCAGAAACTGGGAGAGTTCCCCCTCTGGCCTGAGGGCTCATTCTACCAGAGGTACAGCCGTCTCTAGCTGCTGCCAGAGACATCCCTATCTTAGAGATATGTCAAGCTGCTACCTGGAAAAGCGGTACAGCTTTCACCAAGCATTACTCCTTGGATGTCCAGGCCAGGAGAGATGCTCGGTTTGGCACAGCTGTGCTTCAGAGCCTATTCCCTAAGTAGGTTCTGTCCCTCCTCCATGGAGGTACTGCTGTGTAGTCTGCAATTGTCATAATATAGCAAGACTTCATGTTGTTTGTAAGAAAAAATTACTTCACCTTAGTAATGTTGTTTCTTCTAATGGAGTCTTGCTATGTGTATGACCTCCCAGCCTGCCCCCTCTCAGAACTTCTACTTGGGTATGGGGTGGGCAGCCTAGTGTGGGCACTAGTTATGCCCATTATATGTTTTCCACCCTTCTTGGGGTTTTTGGGGTGTGGTGTTTTATTTTATATTATATTATTACTTCTGGTCCCTGACTTGAGTCTTTGTGTTGGGACCAGCAATAGGTGTTAATATTTAGGTAGCCAGTTGGCTAGTGTAGGTTACAGCTTCCACACAGACCTTAGTGAGTTTTTGCTCGTAAAGATCTGACAGTTTGGGTTTGAAATAACCCAGACAGAGCTTCTCTAACCGAGCTGTGCTCTAAGTTCCATTCTTAGAATGGGAGTTAACTCTTTCACCTCCGGAGCAGTTCTAATGGTGGGACAAACTGCAATTGTCATAATCTATAAAGACTCCATTAGAAGAAACAACATTACTAAGGTGAGTAATTTTTCTTCTACGTCCTGTCTTTTGTCTGTTTTGACTTGAAACCTTTGTAAACGTGCTTCATAGCTCAAAGGTATCAATTCAAACTGAAATAAATAAATAACAATTTTCAAGCTTGAAACAAAAGGGCCTTTGTCCCTGTGATGTCATTGTCTTTGGGACGATAAAGGACATTTTATCTGAAGATCTTAATTTATTGTTCAAGCAACATGAAGTCTTGCTATATTCTGACAGTAGCAGTGAGTCTCAACCTTCGAACTGCCCCGGAGATGAAAGAGTTAACTTTCCATGCCAGGCATGGAACGCTGAGCCTCGAGCTTGGTTGAGACTCTGTCTGTTGCTGTTTAAACTCAAACCGCCAGATTCTTTACTCCGCCTCACTGAACAGTCGCTCGGAGATTTCTCCTTCTGCTCGGTTCAGTTTGTCGGTTAAAAGTACCGCTTCTCGGTTTTCGACCAAATTTAAACCAGAACCTGTCGGTTCAGTCTCTGTCTGTGGTATTGTGAGTACTAGATAGGTTATTTTTTGTCTATTCTGTGTGGAACTTTAACGGTTCATCGGTTTGGTTTGAACCGATCGAGTTGTTTAAAAATCTTAAATTGTACTTTTAGAGTGTGGTTACCGGTTCTTATCAGTTCTAAAAAAACGGATTTTATTCGCTTTTCCGACTCGTGACACGGTCAGGAACTGATAAGGGGTCTTGCCTGGTGGATTGCCATAAAAGGGTAGTTTGGTTAGACTGGCACAATGTCTGAGAAACCCAAAAGAAAAACGGACCCACTGGGTTTCAACACTGCAGTGTGTGTGGGGAAGCCTTGCCAAGGCTGACCCCCACACCACCTGTGTTGTGTCTGGGGTTTGACCACCTCAATGCAGACTGCCAGATTTGTAAAAATTTCCCTGCAGCTACCCTAGAAAAGAGAGTTGGTAGGCTCAGGGAAAGGGAGGCCAAATAGTCTGCTGAACCAGATGGCCAGCCTGGTTCGGTTCAAACCCGAACCAGGAGGAGTTCCCTCTGACCAGGGCAAGACTTCTTCGGGCAAAAGGAGAGCCGATTCTGAGGAGTCGGTTCCAACTAAAAGAATTAGAAAAGAAAATCAGGTGGAGTGGAGCCAAAACTTTCCTCTCCAACCACTGAAGAAATAGCCAAAGCGATCAAAATTGTTCAAGTCGCTTTCCCGGTTCCGACCGAACCGGCACCATCAGGCAGGCGCCGTCTGCCGGCTCCACCGGTTCAAGAGTGTGATTTAGAGGAATTTATGAATCAGAGGAGGAAGAGGAGATGAGGAAAGTGAATGTGGTTTTGAAAGTCTGGATGTGCCTATAGACCCGGACATCTCCCCAGACAGACCTTCAGGAGTGTCTCCTCCTAGGCTTTCTGAGTCCCCTCCCATTTCATGTTTTATAGAAAAGTGGCTGAAACCCTCCAGCTTCCTATGGAAGAAGCTGTGGATGATCAGGAGGAGCCTGACTATGTAGAAATGATGGATATCCCAGAGTCTAGGAGGCTGTCTATTCCCTTGCACAAATCTTTTGGGAAACAGACATTTAAGATTTTAAAGACTCCTACCACTATACCTCCTGTGGATAAAAGAATGGACAAGAGGTATACATTGTCAGGTTCAGACACGGAGTTCCTTACACAACAATGCAGCCATGTTGGAGTAGTGCAGGCTGCAGCCTGTGATAAGGCAAACATTCCTTGGCTTCACACCCCGGACAAGGACTCCAGGAGGATTGATGCCATGGCAAAGAAACAGTACATGGCAGCATCCTTGGGACTCAGACAGGCCAATTATATGGCCTATACTGCTAGGTATCAAAATCCAGATGGGACACTGTTATGGCTTTAGCAAAACAGGTCCCTGGCCAGCTGCCAAGGAGCTGGAGCAGGTGGCTGCTGATGGTATTGAGGCATCAAGGTGCAATTCCATGCTGCAGTAGACTCCAATGATGTGTCATCTAGAGTCATGGTTACATCTGTGGCACTTGAAGAATGGCTTGGCTCAGATGTAGTAGCCTGTCTGGGATACCCAGACTAAAGCCATGGATTATCCTGTTGTGGGTAATTCTCTGTTTGGGAGCAGACAGAGAATTACATGAAAAAATGGATGAGTATAGGAGTGCACAGGCCAAGGAAAGGCAGGCCACTCCTCAAAGGCAGCTTCCAGGGGCAGGGGGCAGGCCTTTTCATAGGCCTTTTACCAAGCCCAGGCCTCCTCTTCTGCTTATGCCCAGAGGGGTTCTTTAGAGGGAGAGGCAGGCACGGGTACAAGCAGGCCGGCTTCCACCCCTCAGCCCAAAGCCCCTGCCAAGCAGGCACCCTGATGGGGTTGCCAGGGCTGATTCTCTGCTACCTGTAGGGGGCAGACTGGCTTACTTTGTCCAGGACTGGGAGTCTCTGACATCAGACAAATGGGTCCTGGAAGTAGTAAGCCAGGGACTGGTTCTCAGCTTCAAAAGTTTCCAAAGATGAGAACCAGATCCTTTCCACCTGCAAATCCATCAGAGACACTTGCCTTAGAGGCAGAGGTCTCTTCCCTCCTAGTTCTCAGAGCTGTGGAAGGGTTCCACCCCTACACCAGGGCAAAGGGTTGTACTCCAGGTACTTCTTACCCCAAAAGACAGGAGAATGGCGGCCCATCCTGGATCTCAGATACTTAAACAAGCACCTTTTAAAACTAAAATTCAAAATGGTGACTCTGGGAATTATTCTACCCTCTCTAAGGCCAGGGGACTGGCTAGTGTCCCTGGACCTCAAGGATGCCTACTTCCATATTCTCATCAGAAGCTCCCATCGAAAGTACCTCAGGTTCGAGCTGCCCTCAGGCCATTACCAGTTCAGAGCAATGCCCTTTGGCCTCACCTCTGCTCCAAGAGAATTCACAAAATGCCTGGCAGTGGCAGTTGCTTCTCTAAGAAGGCAAAGATTGCCATATTCCCTTACCTGGATGACTGGCTCATAGTAGGACAGTCCCTAGACCAATTCAAGTTACACTTACAGATAACTCAGCAACTGCTAACTTCTTTGGGTTTCCTTCTAAATCTTCCAAAGTCAGTTCTAGAGTCTGTCCAGCTCATCACCTTCATAGGCACAGAGCTGGACACAGAAAAGGCCAGAGCCTTCCTTCCCTGGACAGGGCAAGGACCCTTGTCTCTCTGGCCTCCTCATTCACCCTGCAGGTGTCACGACCAGCAAGGCATTTCTACAGCTCCTGGGGCACATGGCTGCTTCTACAGCAGTAGTGCAGGGAGCAGGATTTCAGATGAGGGACATTCAGTTCCATTTGGGAGCCTTCTGGTCTCAAAGGAAGAACCCTCTGACCAAATTGATCCCAGTAACTCAACCCTGATCCAGGCCCTACAGTGGTGGCAGGATCAGAACAATCTGAGACAACGGGTTCCCTTTGTCACTCAGTCTCACTCTTTAATCCTTACTACAGATGCCTCCCTCTTGGAGTGGGGGCTCACATGGGTGACCTGACCACCCAGGGGTTGTGGTCCCCTCAGGAATCTCTGCTCCACATCAATCTGTTGGAACTTACAGCAGTATTTCTAGCACTTCAAGTTTTTCCAAATCTGTTCAGAACAAAGTTACACAGGTCAGAACAGACAACACCACCACAATGTGGTACATCAACAAGCAGGGAAGCACTCGGTCTACAGCCTTGTGCACAAGCAATGAAGTTGTGGTCTCTGGCTTACTCCCTGAACACCTCCCTCACGGCAGTTCACCTCCCAGGCAAGGACAATGTCCTGGCAGATGCTCTCAGCAGGATTTCCCAAGACCATCACGAATGGTCACTGGACCCCTGCTCTGGAGGTGATATTTTCCAGATGGGGCACCCACGCAGATAGATCTTTTGCAGCCCCAGACAATCACCAACTTCCCCTTTTGCTGCAGGCCCCAGTGTTGGGCTTAGTCCCCTGGATGCCTTAGTTCTCAATTGGGAAGGGAAGTTCCTGTATGCTTCCCCCTTCCCTCTCCTGTTCAAAGTGCTAGTCAAAATCAGATCTCAACCCTGCAAGATGATCCTGATTGCTCCAGACTGGGCCAGACAGCCCTGGTATCCACTCCTACTGTCCTTAGCAGTCCATCTTCCCTGTGTCTTCCCAGGAATTACAACCTGTTAACCTGTGCTCGGGGAGGGTTTGGTACCAACCTCAAATCTCTCAATCTCAAGGCCTGGCTCTTGAAGAGTTAGTTTGCTGATTTACACCTCTCCCAAGGTGTAATGGATATCCTGAAGGCTTCTAGAAAACCTTCCACCAGGGCTACTTATAATTCCAAATGGAAAAGATTTTCCATATGGTGCTCTGGGAAGCATTTTTCCCCAGAATCTGCTGATCTGCCCACAGTCCTTGATTATATGGTCCATTTAAATAGCTTAGGGCTGAGACCAGCTACACTGAAAGTGCATCTGGCAGCTGTGTCTGCTTTTATTTCAGCAGGTAAGCCCTCTTCTCTTTCAGCTCACCCTGTATTCTCCAAGTTTTTCAAGGGATTGCTTCACACCAACCCTCCATTCAGGGACCCTGCCCTGCTTGGGACCTTAATGTTTGCATTGCTCAGCTTATGCAACCCCTTTTGAGCCTTTGCCTTCAGCAGAGCTTAAGTACTTGACTTGGAAAACTGCGTTTCTGGTAGCCATCACTTCTGCCAGATGCATAAGTGAATTACAACTTTGTCAGTGGAGCCTGATTTTATCTCCTTTCATAGAGAAGAGGTGGTCCTTAGAACTAACAGGAAGTTCTTGCCTAAGGTCCGTATCTGAAAGGGACATTAAGTTACTGGAGGGAGTGCAGCGCTGAAGCGACAAAAGATGATCAGGGGCTGGGGGACTTATCATACGAGAGGAGGTTGAAGGAGTTGAACATGTACTCACTGGAGGAGAGAAGAGACAGGGGTGACATGATTGAAACCTTTAAATACATGAAAGGAATAAACAAGATGGGTACAGAGGGGCTGTTCAAAGTAAGGAGGGGCCACCAGGGGCCATGATATGAGACTGGAGCGAGGAAGGTTCAGGAGGAGATGAGGAGACATTTTTACAGAGAGAGTGGTGGCTGGGTGGAGTCGTTACCTGCTGAAGTGGTATGCAGTAGAACAGTGGACTGCTTCAAGCGAGGATGGAACAGGACAAGGGGAGGGTTAATGAAGGGAAAGGGTGGAAGGGAGAGGCAGCTGCAGGATAAGGGGTGCTAGCTGCACATTCGAGCAGACTTGATAAGACCTCTAGGCCTTTATCTGCTGGCAAATTTGTATGTTCATATGTTCGTAAGGTGGTTTCAGATTTCCACCTTAATCAATCTATGTCTCTTCCAGTGTACTTCACTGACCATTCTTCCTCTGGCGAGAGGAGGCTGCACAGTTTAGATGTGAAAAGAGCCCTTAGCTACTACATAGAGAGTACCAAGGGTCACAGGTTTGACTCCCTCCAACTGTTCCTCACTTATGGTGAGGTTGGTAAAGGAAACCTGCCACTAAAAGATCCATTGCCAGGTGGATTGTCTCTTGTATCCAATTTTGTTATGAAAAACTGGGTAAGGTTCCTCCCTCAGGCCTGAGGGCTCACTCTACCAGAGGTACAGCTGCTTCCTTGGCTGCTGCCAGGGACATCCCTATTCTAGAGATATGTCAAGCAGCTACCTGGAAAACAATTCACACTTTACCAAGCATTACTCCCTGGACATCAGGCTAGGAGTGATGCTCTGTTTAACACAGCTGTGCTTCAGAGCCTATTTCCTAAGTAGGTTCTGTCCCTCCTCCATGGAGGTACTGCTTTGTAGTCTGCTACTGTCAGAATATAGCAAGACTTCATGTTGTTTGAAGAAAAAATTACTCACCTTAGTAATGTTGTTTCTTCTAATGGAGTCTTTTATATTCTGACCTCCCCGCCTGCCCTCTCAGAACCTCTGTTTTGGGATGTGGGTGGGCAGTGCAGTGTTGGCACTCAGTAGGTGCCCACCTTTTGTTTTCACCTTCTTTTCTTGGGGTGAGTTGGTGTGTGTTTTTCATTTTTGGGTCTCCTGACTTGAGTCTTGGTTTTGGGACCAAAAATGTGTTTATATTTAGTAGCCAGTTGGCTAGTGTAGGTTTACAGCTTCCACACAGGACCTTAGTGAGTTTAGCTCGTAAAGATCTGACGGTTTGAGTTTAAACAGCAACAGACAGAGTCTCAACCGAGCTCGAGCTCAGCGTTCCATGCCTGGCATGGAAAGTTAACTCTTTCATCTCGGGGCAGTTGAAGGTTGGGACTCACTGCTACTGTCAGAATATAGCAAGACTCCATTAGAAGAAACAACATTACTAAGGTGAGTAATTTTTCTTTTGACCATGAAACCTCAAAATTGACTTGAGTATTACTGTATTCCTTATAATGCCAATTCTATATGAAAATCCATGAGTTACGGCATCTGTTTTCAGGGTACAACCAGCTCAGTGTTTCATACATCTGACAATGATGCCGCTTGAGGCCACATTGCAGCACAAATCTACCAATTCAAACAGCATGAAGTCTTGCTGTATTCTGTCTATATGCAGTTAGCCCCAGCATGAACTACCCCTGGAGAGTAAAGAGTTAACTCTGTGCAGAAGCATAGAACGTTGAGCTCGAGCTCAGTTTTCAAATCTCTGTCTCTAGCACTCTGAAGTTTAACCGTCAGATTTTTTACTCCGCTAACTGTGAAGTCGCTGCAGAGGATCCCTCCTGCACTTCGGTTCGGTATAGTTTAAATTGGTTGGTTTTATCCAACTGCTTTTATTTTCGGGTCCTCTTACCTCTGTCTCGGTAACAGTAAGTGGTAGTAGTAGGTAGTTTGTTGCAATTCTGGTATTTCTTGTGGAAATTGTTTTTGCCTTCGGTTCTTCTCCGGTCGGTCCGGTTTACAAACAAAACCCATTCTATTTGAGTTTTGTTCAAAAATATTGCTGTGGTTTCCAGTACTCATCGGTTCCTAAAAAAATCTGATTTTCTGGATTTTTTAACCAACCCGTGACACAGTTGGAACCAATCAGTTTTAGTTGCTTGGTGTAAAAGCTGGTAAGGGTAACTGTTTCAGTTTTTGGCATGTCTGACAAACCCAAAGAAAACCAGTCCCACTGGGTTTCAGCATTTTACGAGTGTAGGAGGCCTTGCTAAGGCCGACCCTCACCTCATCTGTGTTTACTGTCTGGGGTTTGACCACCTCAAAGAAGACTGCCAGATTTGTAAAAACGTTCCAAAAGCCACTCTGGAAAAATGTTTGAGTAGGCTGAACGAGAGGGAGGCGAGAAGTCCAGCTGAGCCGGATGGCCAGCCCGGTTGATTGCGACGAATCTGAGGAGGTGCCCACTGACCTGGGTGGATACCTCCTCGGGCAAAGGAAGAGCTGATTCTGTGGAATCGGTTCCTAGTAAAAGGAAACATAAATCAGCCTGTTTAGATCTGGCTTCCCATGGTCTGACCGCTGAGGAGATTGCAAAAGCGATTACTATAGTACAGTCGCTTTGCCAAGTTCAACCGAACCGCAACGGTTCACAGAGGTTCAGTTCGTTGGACATAGTCGCTTCTGACATTGATCCAGAAGCTTTCTATGAGGGCTTTGGGATGGAGAAGAAGAGTATGATGAAGAGGAAGATGAAGGCCTAGATGACCCAGTAGAGTCTGACATCTCCCCAGACAGGCCTTCCAGTGTGTCTCCTCCCAGACTTTCTGAGTCCCTCCCATTTCTTGTTTTACAAGAAAGTGGCTGGTACTCTTCAGCTCCCAGTTGAAGAAGCTGAACAGGATCAGGAGGAACCTGACTTAATGGAAATGATGGATGTCCCAGAGTTGAAGAGATGTCTATCCCTCTGCATAAATCCCTGGGGAAACAGACACAAAAATGTTGCAGTTTCCAACTTCTATACCTCCTGTGGATAAAAAGATGGACAGGAGATATCGTTGTCAGGTCCTGGAACAAAATTCTTACTACTCATTACAGCCATGTTGGGGTAGTGCAGGCTGCAGCCTGTGACAAGGCTAATATTCCCTGGCATCCCACCCCAGATAAGGATTCTAGGAAAGTGGATGCCATGGCCAAGAAGCAGTACTTGGCATCCTCTTTGGGACTCAGACAAGCTAATTATATGGCATATACAGCCAGGTACAAGAAATCGAGGTGGGATACGGTTCTGGAACCTGGTAAGAGTGCCCCTCCCAGCTAGCCAAGGAGCTGAGAAGGTGGCTGCAGATGGTATTGAGGTATCCAAGGCCCAGCTTCACACTGCTGATGACTCGAATGATGTACATTTCAGGGTCATGGCTACATCTGTCTCCATGAGGAGATTAGCTTGGCTCGAAGTACCAGTTTGTCACAGGATACCCAGACTAAGGCTATGGATTTTTCTGTTGCTGGTAACTCTCTGTTTGGTGAACAGACAGAGGCTTACATGAAGAAGATGGACGAGTACAGGACCACCTACAGGAGTGCTGCAGCTAAAGAGAAGCAGGCCATTCCTCAGAAGCAGCAGTTTAGGGCTGGCAGTGGCAGGCCTTTTCACAGAGCCTTTTACCAAGCCCAGGCTTCCTCTTCATTCCAGCAGAGGGGTTCTTCAGGGAAGAGGCAGATGAGGGATGACCAGGACCCCAGCATCCACTCAGTCCAAGCCCCTGCCAAACAGACACCCTGAGGTGTCAGTTAGGTCGCCTCCCAATTCCTGTAGGTGGCAGGCTGGCTCACTACTCCCAGGCCTGGGAGTTCATTACTTCAGACAAACGGGTCCTGGAAGTAGTGAGCGGGACTTGTTCTCAGTTTCAAAAGGTTCCCAAAATGAGAGCAAGATCTTTCAGCCCCCTCTCCCCTTGGAGCGAAGGCCTTAGAGGCAGAAGTCTCTCTGTTTCTGCTCATGCGAGCAGTAGAGAAGGTACCTCTTTGTCACAGGGGAAAAGGATTTTATTCCAGATACTTCCTTACCCCAAAAAAAAGACAGGGAGTGGCGACCCATCCTAGATTAAGGTACCTCAACAAACACTTAACAAAACCAAAGTTCAAAATGGTGACTCTGGGAGTAATTCTTCCCTCTTTGAGACCAGGAGACTGACTAGCCTCCTGGGTCTCAAGGATGCCTATTTCCACATACCCATCAGACATTCCCACAGAAAGTACCTCAGGTTTGAGTTGCCCTCCGGCCATTATCAGTTCAGATCCATGCCTTTCAGCTAACATCTGCTCCAAGGGTGTTCACCAAGTGCCCGGCAGTAGTGGTGGCATTCCTCAAGCGACAAGGTATCCTTCTGTTCCCATATCTGGATGACTGGCTCCTAGTAGGTCAGTCCTCAGACCAAGTCAAGTGAGCTTAGAGGTCACCCAAATGCTCCTGGAGTCCTTGGGTTTCATTCTAAACCTAGAAAAGTCGGTTCTGGAACCAACTCAGCTGCTCACTTTCATAGGTGTGGACATAGACACTACTCAGGCAAGAGCATTCCTTCCTCTTTCAAGAGTCCAGTCTCTAGTCACTTTGGCTTCCTCTTTTCATCCTCTAGTTTCTTGTCCAGTCAGACATTTTCTACAGTTACTGGGCCACATGGCAGCCTCCAGCTGTGGTCCAGGGAGCAAGGTTTCAGATGAGAGATATTCAATTTCATCTCAGATGTTACTGGTCTCAGAAAAGGACCCTCTCTCCAAATTGGTTCCAGTGTCTCAAACTCTAGTTCAGGCACTCCAGTAGTGGCTGGAGGAGTACAACCTTCGGCAAGGTGTTCCATTCATCAGTTAGGCTCCTTCAGTGATTCTCACCACAGGCGCCTCTCTCTAGGCTGTGGGGCTCACCTAGATTAGGTTACAGCTCAGGGAACCTGGTCTCACCAGGAGTCTCTCCTTCACATAAATTTTCTAGAGTTGGGAGCTGTCTTTCTAGCTCTTCAGACATTCTCAGCTGTGGTTCAGGGGAAAATAGTGCAAATCAGGGACGGACAATATCACAACCAGAGGCACTCGGTCCTCAGCCTTGTGCACAGAGGCCATGAAGATATGGTCTCTGGTCTTTGGCTAACCAAAGGTTGAGGTTGAGGCTTCCCTGGTGGCTGTGCACCTCCCAGGGAAGGACATTTTGCAGATGCTCTCAGCAGAATTTCTCAGGGTCATCATGAATGGACTCTGAATCCCCTGATCCTTTAGGTTATCTTCAAGAGGTGGAGTACTCCAGAGATGGATCTCTTTGCAGCCCTGGACAATCATCAACTCCCTCTCTTTTGTTGCAGACCTCCTCTCCTAGGCTCTGTACACCAGGAGGCTCTACTATTGGATTGGACAAGCAGGTTCCTGTATGCATTTCCTCCTTTCCTTTTGACATTTAGGGTCCTGATCAAAATCAGATCTCATCCTTGCAGGGTGATTCTAGTGGCACCAGACTGGGCCAGACAGCCTTGGTATCCTCTACTACTGTCACTGTCAGTGACAGTGCCTCTGTGTCTTCCCAGACAGTTCAATCTTCTGACATCCTCCCAGGGAGGATCCTCTACCCAATCTTCAGGCTCTCAGACTCAAGGCCTGGCTCTTGAAGAGTTACAACATGCAAATCTAAATGTTTCTCAATTGGTCTTGGATATTCTAAAGGTTAGCAGGAAACCTGCTACCAGAAAGACTTACAATTCCAAGTGGAAAAGATTTGGTTTTGGTGTTCCCAGAAACCTGTTCAGCCAGAGTTGGCTGACCTTGCTACTGTATTGGACTATCTGGTGCATCTTAATAGCTTAGGGCTCCGACCTACTACTCTCAAGGTACCTTTGGCAGCTGTGTCTGCTTTCCTTTCCGCTGGCAAGGGCTCTTCCTAGCCTCTCATCCAGTCTTCAAGAGGTTTGTCAAAGGTTTGATGCATGTTAATCCTCCCTTTGAGACCTTACCCCTTCTTGGGATCTGAACATCTGTATAGCACAGCTTATGCAGCCTCCTTTGAGTCTCTATCTTCAGCAGAGCTGAAATACTTGACATGGAAATTGTATTCCTGGTAGCTATTACCTCTGCCAGGAGAATCAGTGAGTTACAGGCTTTATCAGTGGAACCTGATTTCACTTCTTTTCACAGGGATAAGGTGGTCCTTAGAACTAACAGAAAGTTTCTTCCCAAAGTAGTGTCAGACTTTCATCTGAACCAATCTATGTCTTTGCCTGTGTTTTCACTGACCATTCTTCCTCTGCAGAGAAAGATTACACAGTCTTGATGTAAAGAGGGCCCTTAGTTACTATATGGAGCATACTAATGTTGAAAGTGGCCAGTGGCCAAAGTTTAGTGACCAGTGACCAAACTTTTATCGACAATATGTAATTGTCTAACCAAAAGTTTGAGGAGATAGAACGGTATAAAATAGCTAGTGTAGAGGCTGCAAAGGGCTAGTAAAAAGCGTGAAGGTGGCTAGTAGATGACTACATGATACCAACATGTAGATTGATGTGCCTTGTAAGTGCAGAGGAGTTTGGAGGGTGCTTGTTGAAACCATGCAAATAATGATACCACTGAACAAATTGATGTCTGTGTAGATGCCCAAGTTCAAAGGGTGTTGGGACTCTTTAAATAACTGTAGAAAATAAGTGAATAGCATAAGCCGTGTTTAAAAAAATAAATGTTTTAAAGAAAATTAGCTTTGCTTTGCTCAGCAGAGATATTTTGTACAAAACCTTCCTTCAACCCAAGGTCATAGCCAAAGATAAGGTCCAGCTACTTCAACCCACTGCAGCTTAGATACATTTCCTCATTTTATAATTTCTTGTGTTTAAAAAAAAAAGGTGTAACAGAGAGTTGATAAGAAACAATTTTATCCTTGTTTTGGCCACTGTCTAGTCATCAAGTTATTTAAAGTGAATGTGAAGTCCCCTCATATGTTTTCTGTATCCTAAAGTGAGTTATTTTTGATAAATGTAAACCCCTGATCACTTTTGTTTCCATCTAAGAATGACCACATGTCTTGGCAAAGTGTCAAATGTATATTATGACTGAGGTATCTCATGGCCACTCTATTTTTCAAACCCAAATCTCAGGATGTATCAGATGACCTAGTGTCTAGGCTAAAATGTGCTGTAGTAGGCTTTGGAAATTTCCACCATGCATTTTGGGGTATAAATACAGGACCAAAATGTCATGGCCTGTGTGTTTTAGAGGAATAGCTACGGCTGCTATAGATGCTAAAACACCCAGAAAAGGAGCCAGTTCACTTCACTTTTCTGTATCTGTAGCCCTGGTGGTAAAAACCACCAGCTGTTTAGATTTGATCATGTTAGAGGTAAAATTGTTAGGGCTTATTTGGTATTAATAAATTGCAAGTGATTTAAAACAACATTTGGTGTCAGGTGGCTTTATTGGATTACCAGGGACCACTGGCCAAGAACCTTGTGCTTTTACACTAAGACCTATAGGAATGGCTGTTTCAGTTATTTCTCACCTATGGTGAGGGGAAAGGCAAACCAGCCACCAAGAGAACTGTTGCCAGGTGGATTGTCTCCTGTATCCAGTTCTGCTATTCAAAGCTTGGGAGGAACCTCCTTCAGGCCTGAGGACTCATTCTACCAGAGGTACAGCTGCTTGCTCACAGCAGTAGAGATATACCTTTAGTGGAATCTGTAAAGCAGCTACCTGGAAAACTGTTCACACATTTACCAAACATTACTCTCTGGACATTCAGTCTAGAAGTGATGCTAGGTTTAGCACAGCTGTGCTGCAGAGTCTGTTCCCAAAATAGGTTATGTGACTCCCTCCTCCTGGAGTACTGCTTGGTAGTCTGCATATAGTCAGACTACAGCAAGACTTCATGTTGTTTGAAGAAAAATTACTCACCTTAGTAATATTGTTTCTTCTAATGGAGTCTTGCTGTGTTCTGACCTCCCTCCCTGCCTCCCTCCTGGAACCTAGTGGTTTTGGGATGTGGGTGGGCAGGCACAGTGCTGCACCCCAGAGGTGTACTTGGCTTGCCCTATCTTACGGGTTTATTAATGTTTTAATTTCACAAACCTACTTTGTCTTAGTCTTATCTTTAGCTTCTTTTTGGGGTTCTCGACTTGAGTCTTTTGACCCTAAAAGCAATCTGTGGCGCCATTTGGCTTACAAAAGTTGAAACAATTTCCACCTGTTAATTTGATTAGTTAGTGCTCATAATAATCTGATGGTTACACTTCAGAGTGCTAGAGACAGAGGTTTGAAAACCGAGCTCGAGCTCAACGTTCTATGCTTCTGCATAGAGTTAACTTTTACTCTCGGGGGCAGTTCAAGTGCTGGGGCTAACAGCATATAGTCAGACTACAGCAAGACTCCATTAGAAGAAACAACATTACTAAGATAAGTAATTTTTCTTCTGTTATGTAGTTGTGAAAGTCTTATCCCTAAATTGTATATACAGTTATTTTTCTGTATGGTTTTCTGAAATATGTACTTCTGTGTGTGCCAAACTACTTGCAAAGGGTTCAGCTGCAAAAGCTCAGCTGTGCTCTGGGTGAATGATATCTCCAATTACGGTAATTAGTCCTCTGAGTACTTGATGGCACAGTCATTAGAGTTCTTTGAACTCCTTTTCCATACGTACTGCTTCCTCTGTATACTCTTTTAGGCCCTGTATACAATAGGACTTTTAAACCACTTAAACTCTTTTTAACAGTTCAAAGTGTTGGGGTCCAAATTGTGGCATGGTTAAAAAAAAATGCTACAATTCTTTTCTAAGACCATACCCAACCCTGCTTGGAGGTAGGCTACAACACTGGCTGTAGAGCAACAGTTGCTTAACCATTGTTCACAGTAGTGTGGATATGATCTGTGCTGTAACTTGGGTTAAAGCAGCAGTGTTTGTTAGTCAGTAAAAATGTCATCATATAGTTTTTTGGCAAAAATATATTTCTGACATCCTTAGGAATATGCCGAGTATATTTCTCATTTTTTCAGATGCTGTTAAAACAGATTTTATTGCTGATTTTGTAATTCAAACCCCAGGAATCCCTCACTATGCGTAACTACTGCCATCAGCCTGACAGGTTGAACTGCCCCTGGAGAGTGGAATGTATGTAAATTATGGAACTTGGAACGCAAGTTCAAATCTCTGCCTTTGAGGTGACACTGTGTTCCACAGCCTAACATCAGATTCATTTCTCTTCCTGAACTGGCAAGTTGCTCTGAAGAGCTTTCTTCAGCAGCTTCACTTCAATGCAGTTATTTTTTTATTTTAAAACAAGTACCGTTTTATTTCAATTCAGAGCTGCAAAGGGAGTTAGACATGTACCCTTTGTTGACTTTAGTGTTCATTTTATATTTGGGGCAGGGCATCTTGGTAAATCAGTTTTCTTTTGTTTTCACAAACCAGCCACACAATCCGTTTCCTTTCTGTGTATTTATTTGTATTTTTTATAACCATGAACCCTGATCTTGCCCAATGTTTCACTCAACTGGGCTTCCTCAAGGGCTTCGATCTCTGGTTCTGCTATGTACAGACTTTAGGCATAACTTCACTGTCAGAAGATTTTTTTTTTCTTTTACTTCATATCATGCTTGTTTTAGTTTCTGATTTCTGTCTGTTTTGTTGAGAAGAACATCAGTGGTGGCAGACTGTTTCAGTCAGAACCCACTGGAGCTTGTCTTATACACTCGTCAGTTGTGCATTGGAGAAAGAGTAATGTGTGCTTCAGGACAGCCCATGTTTCAGTTGCCTTGGGGGCAGCAGGTCAGCGCAACTGGAATGGTATTCGGCAGTATGGGTTCAAGTCCCAGCTGAGGCACTTACTACTTTCTCTCCTCTGTTTGTATGTGTTCCATAAAATATGCACAGCACACCCATGTGACTGAAAATTACAAACTGGCATGTCAGATAAGAGACCTGGCCTACAGGCTTTAAAAATTGTATAAAGTGTTTTAATCTCCTGGCCAAGGTGGACAGCCATGATTTGTGTCTAAGGTGCATGGGTCCCAGTCATATTTTTCCAATTATGAACTCTGCAGCAAGTTTTGCCCCAAAACTCTTAAAAGAAGGCCCAAAAATGCAGGCCAGTGGTTTTACAGTCCACCTCTCGTCACCAAAGCACGTAGAAGAGGCCCTTCCTCACATAATAAATCAAGGAAAAGGCCCTCTAAAGACTCTTCTGACTCCAGACTTCCTGAAAGGGGAATGCTGATCATGCCAAGCACAAAGCGATCTTAGGAGCAGGTTCCAGAATCGGTTCCTGCTGGAAAGAAACAAAAGAAAAACATGTCACTGCCCTTCTGCTGAAGAACAAAGGCGCCGATCAGTAGAAATTAAAGATGCCCTTGTGGAGGACATGACCAAGGTTTGGCAATTTTTCAGGTATTTCAAGCAGTCTGTACCCTTATGGGTATACCGTTCCTCTTCAGGTTACTTCTCAACCCCTGGTTCCTAGTGACCTGGGGTGGAACCAGGGTTGGAATTTTATGAGGAGGGGAAGGCAAACCAATTGAGCCTGACAGTTCCCCTGATCAGGAGTTCGGTTCCCTCCCCAGGGCCTGGAGAATTTTCCTCCATTATGCCTTTGCAAGGCATATGGTAAATACCCTCAACCTCACCACCCAGGAGTCTGTGGAGGATGAGGAAGAAACTGAGTTTTTGGACATGATGGGACTGGCCCCTACCAAGAGGTTGCTCCTGCCTGTCCACAGATCCCTCGGAAAGCAACCCAAAAGCTGTTGCAGACCTCTACTTCCACACCAGGGGTCAGTAAGAAGGTGGAGAAGAAGTACCAGCTGGATAGGACTAATGCTGAGTACCTCTACTCAAACCCAGATCATGAAGGGGTCATACAGGCAGCTGCCTGTGACAAGGCTAAGGTTACTTTATCCACTCAGCCCTCTGACAAAGACCCCAGGAAGCTGGACAGTATGGGAAAATGGGATATACTACTGCCTCTCTCCTTTTGAAGCAGGCTACTTACATGGCCTACTCCACCCATTACCAAAAGCTCGCTGGAAATCTGTGCTGGTCGTGAGAGAAGGCCTCGAGGAATTTGGTACAAGATCTGGCTGACACTGCCAGGACCACATTGGATGCTACCGAATACCAGTTCCATATTGCAGTGGATACCAATGACACTGCCTCCAGGATTATGGCCCTTGCTGTCTCCTTAAGGGATTTGCCTGGCTGGATTACTAATCTGTCCCAGGACACCCAGGCAAAGGCCATGGATTTCCCTTGTGAGAATAATTCCTTTTGGCAACAAAACAAAGGCTTATATTAAGAAGGTGGAAGAGTACAGTACCGGTGATTATAGCACAGACTAAAACACATGAAGAACGCTGGCGGTCTATAGGGCATAGTGCTTCAGAGCGACAGGAGTACATGAGCAATACACAAGTATTGCTAACCCTGTCGCTGCACAGGAAGGAAGTGCATGTAATGACTGTTGGTCAGAGCTCGGTCGAGCCGCTCCCATGGTGGAGTGGCTAGAGCACCTGACCATACAATGGGCAGCAGGGCAGGACTGGGGTTTGAATCCCTGATGTGGGAACTTTTTCGATTCCCATCAGTGCGCCAACAGCTAAGTGGCGTGGCAAATTTATGTTGTGCCCTGTGTCCACACCTGCTCTGAATTGATTATAAATAGTCCTGTGGGTGTGGGGGAGCGAAGCCCTCCTCAAAAATAATAAGACCATTTGGGCATACGGCATTTCTGTTGTGGTCAGCATTATGTGATGCCGCTTTGTTGCTGCACACTGTGTTTGGTGCATGGTTTTGACGTGGCCATATCATCTGCGACATTATGACCCTGTGCTGAAGAGTACAAACCCACTTGCAAGAGCAGTACTGCAAAGGAAAACCTCCACTTCCTACAGGTCCCAAGGAAGGGAAGTAGGGGTAGGGGCTACTACCCTTGTGTTTTCTTAGCACAGTGTGCTCTCAGATGAGAGGGTTCTTTAGGGGCAGAAGATCTTCAAATGGGCTGATCCAACCCTGGCCTCCCAGGTTCAGCCCAAACAGAACCCTGATGGGTCAGTCTAGGTTACCCTCCCATGGAGGAAGGCTGGCTCATTACTCTCAGGAACGGAAAACATTACCACAGACAAGTCTGTCCTGGAAGTAGTGAGCCAGGGGCTCATGCTGCAGTTCAAAAACTTCCCCAAGCTGCAGGTTTTAGAAGTTACAATCCTCCCACTCCAGCAGAAAAAATCCTGCTGGAGTTAGAAGTCAAGAAGTTGTTGCAGGCAAATGCAACAGAGAGATTCCTTCCTCTCAGTCAGGAAAGGCCTCTACTCAAGATACTTCCTCCTCAAAAGAAAATGGGCAGTGGCGACCCATTTTGTCCTCAGGGTTCTGAACAAATATCTGAAAAAGCTCAAGTTCAAGATGATTACTCTGTCCACAGTGATACCATTTCTGCAAGAGGGAGACTGAATGGGGTTCGTGGACCTAAATTATGTGTATTTCCACATTCTTATCAGGCCCAGTCCAGGAAATACTTAAGGTTCAGGCTGCCATTTGGTCATTACCAGTTCACAGCCCTTCCCTTCAGTCTCTCGTCTGCTCCCAGAGTATTCACAAAGTGCTTAGCGTGGTCGCGCACATCTCAAAAGGCAAGGAATGGTGGTCTTTCCTACCTGGATGACTGGCTAGTCGCAGCAAAGTTACACCAGCTAGTCAGTGACTCACTTCAGCTAATGCAGAGCACCTTGGAGTCACTGGAATTTCTCATAAATACTTAAAAGTCCTAAACAGAGCCAGTGCAGCTGCTGGAGTTCACAGGAGCAGAACTAGATGCCCTCCAGGGTACTGCATTCCTTCCACAGGAAAGAGTAGAATGTCTTTGAGGCCTGCCAAACTCCTTTGTCCTAGGCCAGCCCAGGCCAGGCCAGCAAGACATTTCCTATAGCTCCTGTGTCATATGGCTTCCACCACTGCTGTGGTACCAGGTGCCAGATTCCAAAAGAGAGACATCCAGTACCATTTGAGGACCCATTGGTCCCAGAAATGGCACTCTCTCTCTCAAGACTGGTACCAGGCAGAAAGGCTCTGTTACAGGCCCTGGATGGGGAAAGAAAGGACAACCTTATGGAGGGGTTCTCTTCCAATAGCAGTTTCCCACAGTGGTCCTGATGACAGATGCCTGATGCCTTCCTTCTAGGCTGGGGAGCCAATGTGGGCGACCAAACAGTAAGTGGAATGTGATCACCTTGGGAGTACCCAGAGAGCATACAAACCTGCTGGAGCTAAGGGTGGTTTTCCTCACCCTCCAGTCATTCACTCCTCAGATGAAGGGTCAGTCTGTCCAAATTAGGACCGAAAGTACCACCACCATGTATTACATCAACAAACAGGGAGGCACAAGATCCTCAAAGCTGCACAGAAGCCATGAAAATTTGGAATTTAGCTTTCTCCATGGATGTGCAGCTATCAGCGATCCACCTACCAGGCAAAGATAATGCACTAACAGACTCAATCAGCAGGATCAGCCAGGAACATCACGAATGGTCTCTAAACAAGCAGGTGCTGACCTCAATCTTCAGTAGATGGGGCACACCAGAAATAGACCTGTTCACCTCCAAAGAAAATTACCAACTCTTTGCTGCAGGCCACCAGCAGTGGGCTCAGTCCCCATGGATGCCTGACACTTGACTGGACGGGAGGGTCCTGTTTGCTTTTCCTCCATTCCTTCTGCTGCTAAAAGGTCACCTGAAATTGAGGAGCCAGTCTGCAACCATGATATTAGTGGCCCCAGATTGGGCCAGGTAGTCCTTGTATTCCTGCTCCTGGCCCTCTCCACCAAACAGCCTATTCGTCTCCCACAGAGACACAATCTACTATGTCTCAGAGAAAAGTAACTTTCTTGAACCTCAAGTATGCGCCTCAATGCTTGGTTCTTGAGGGTTGGAGTACTCTGACTTTTAATTTTCAGAGGAGGTCTCAGTGTCCTCAGGGTTTCCAGAAAGACTGCTACCAGAAAGACCTATGCTTTCAAATGGAAAAGGTTTTCTTTGTGGTGTGTCCCTTAGCAGCTTAACCCTTGCAGGCAGACCTATGTGTACTTTTGTACTACTTAGTTCACTTGCAGACTTTGGTTCTCAGGCCCTCAACCCTTGAGGTGAACCTGGCAGTCATTTCTGCCTATGTTTCAGCAGATAATGAAAAATGATGGCTTCTCACCCCATTTTCAATAAATTCTTTAAGGGTCTGCTGCATATGTATCTCCCTGTTAGAGAAACTGTCCCTCCCTGGGATTTGAACTTGTGCATAGCCAAACTGATGGAACCCTCCCCCTATTCGAGCCCATGGCTACAGCAGACTTGAACTACGTCACCTGGAAGACAGTCTTCTGGTGGCCATAACCTTTGCTAGGAGGGTGTGTGAGCAGCAGGCTCTCTGCACTGACCCTAATTACATTATCTTCCATAGAGACAAGGTAGTCCTTAGGACTAACAGGAAATTCCTTCCTAAGGTGGTGTCTGAGTTTCATTCGAACCAAACCATCACTCTCTCAGTCTACTTCACAGCAAAGTCCAGCTCTGAGGCTGAAGCTCCATAATCTGGATATCAGGAAGTCACTCAGTTTCTATCAGGACCGTTTGAGGACCTCAGATCTTCCATTCACAGTGATTCCTCACATATGGTGAAGTGGGCAATGGTAGCCAGTTTCTAAGAGGACCGTTACTTGTTGGATAGTCTCCCACATTCAATTCTGCTAGAATAAAGCTGGCAAATAGCCACCACGAGGCCTCAGGGCATACTCCACCCATGGTACTGCTTTCTCTGTGGCAGCAGCAAGGATATTCCCTTGTTAGAAATTTGTAAAGTAGCTACCTGGAAAACCTTACATACCTTTACAAAGCACTACTGCCTAGACGTGCAGTCCAGAAAAGATGCCAGGTTTGGCACTGCTGTCTTGCAGAACCTTTTCCCTGGATAATTTCAGTACCTAGCCTCCCAAGGTACTGCTTTGTGAGTCGCAGTAGTTGAGCATAATGAGGGATTCCTTCCAAGAGATCCCTCACTATGCTTAAACCTCCCACCCTGCTTCCCCTTCCAGAACCTGGAAAGCTTCTACAAGAATCACTACTTGTCTGTTTATTTGCTTGAGCATTACTTACTGTTCATTCACAGTCAGTTCTTTCTGTGGTTTTCGGTCTGGCATTGCTTGGCCTGGGTGGTCAAATTTTTTGCCCCTTTTGGTATTTTTTTCATTTTTGTGTAGTTTAGGATAGGTTAGTACAGTCCATGGCTATTAGACAACAGACTTCAAAATAAATCTGATGTTAGGCTGTGGAACACCACACCACCTCGAGTAGAGATTTGAACTCATGTTCTGAGTTCCATGATATTCCTAGGGAGGAAAAACCTAAGCGTGGTACACGCTGGGGTAGGGGAGAAAATTAAAGAATCAGAACAGGAAAGAGATTTGGGGATCATTGTCTCCTCAAACCTTAAGGTAGGTTTCCCAGTGTAGTAGGGGCTGTGGAAGGGCAAATGGAATGCTGACATTCATAGGCTGGGGCATTACTAGCAGAAGGAGGGAGGTTGTAATGCCCTCTACAAAGCCATGGTGTGGCCGCAGTTAGAGTATGGGGTTCAGTTCAGGAGACCACAACTCCAAAAGGATATGGATGCATTGAGAGGGTTCAAAAAAGGGCAAGAAAGATGGTGCAGGGTATGCAGGGAAGGCATACAAGCAGAGGTGTAAGGAGCTGAATCTGTACCGCTGGAATCAAGGAGGGAAGGGGGGACATGATTGAAACCTTTAAATATGTAAAGGGGCTCAACAAAGTAGGTGAAGGGGTCAGCTGAGGAGGAAGGAGGGAGCCAGAACTAGAGGTACAGCCTCAGCCTGTAAGGAAATAAGTTCGGGGCAATGTGAGAGGTACTTCTTCACAGAGAGGGTGGTGAAACCCTGGAACAGACTGCTGGATGGAGCAGTTGGGTGCTGAGACAGTGGAGGAGTTTAAGAGGGCATGGTACAGGCAAATGGGACTGAGTATTGGGGGAGGGTGGGGGCAGGTGGGGAGGGGTACGTGAAAGGGAGGATTGGGCAGACTAGATGGTCTGGAAGGGTCCTTTTCTGCCATCAAATTTCTATGATTCTATGATAATTTATATACGTTCCACTCTCCAGGGCAGTTCAACCTGTCAGACTGACTGCAATAATTAAGCATAGTGAGGGCCCTTGGAATAAACACTATTACTATGGTAAGAACTTTTCTTTATGACTCATGTCATTAAAGATGCCGCCATTCACAATTTTAAAAATCTCTTCCATTGAAGTTACGTACAAGTTGAAATTACATGGTAGTCATAATGTGTCGTATTAGGATGGTGTTGCCACATGTTTCTACTGGTAAATAGCACAGCACTTTACCATGATATTTAATTTTTTTATAGCAAGCATGGCAGGGAGTGGGGACTTTTCAGAACTTCAAAATCCTGTATCTTGATTCAAGAATAAAGAGAATGTGTATCTTGATATGTGTGCCAGACAAATATTATTTCTGAAAAAACTATCTGGTGACTAAGAAACATTGCTGCTTTAAGGCAGAAACATGTGACTTGCAGTGTAGTTTTGTGGCTTTTTTTAAATTCTGTTCCTTGTCCGATCGCAAGTATCCTGGCATGCATTCCAGTATCCGCAGTTCTTTGCTGTGGTGGTGCAGTGATGCCATGTAGCGTGCTCTGCTAGCACTGTGTCAGAGTGCAGTCTAGATGGTCCAACAGTGGTGCTTGAACACTGTTACTGTAACGTTTTTGAAAAAGAGTTCCATAAATCACACCTTCTTAAAAATGTTTTTAAAAATATAGTGTGTTCACACCCTAAAGACCTGGCTCGGCTAGCTCAGTGGCGTGGAGGGCAGAAGCATCTTATATTGGATTATTGTTATTAGATTGCTTTTTCCTTGGCCATAGTTCTTTTGGGCTGGCACCTTATGTCTACTTCCTGTCTGGGTGTTCCATACGTCTAATTTTCCAGGGGTAATCAATGCACATATTCAATTTGTGCTTACTCCATTTGGCCTCCATCCTAACCTACAATCTATAGATACTTCTTATCTGGGTGGGCCCTATATCCTAGTCCCATTGCACCACCCTCTTGAAGTCTGTGATTTATCCTTTGCTGCTGCAGTTCCCATCTGAGTGGCCCTTGCATTTAGATAGAAAACTAGGAAAACCCCTGTCAGGGCACTGACATTACTATAGCTATAACAAGGTATTCACCTAATAGCTGTAACTCCCCATAGTTAGATAGAGGTGTACTGCATCTTAGCTGACTAGACATACATCTTTCCCTCTCTTTCTGGTGGGCTTTTATTATAGGAACCTCCTTACCAGCTATTCAGCTTTTAACAATCAAAGTGGTGTGCAAGGCCTATTTTTCGTAGTGGTATGTATCCTTCTCCTCATATGGGATGAATCTCTAGTGGCCTCTTGATTCCCCCAACTAGAGCATCAACCTAGTCATACACATCCCTCAGATGTTTGGTGTTTACCCTGTTATTTACTCTCCTCAGTTGCTGGCTCCATTTGGGATGTTTCAGAAAGGCACCTTTACATGCTTTCCTACATTCACTTGAGTCCGCTTGGGGAAATTGCCCTCCCGTCAGCTGCTGGCTCTAGAGCCCTAGTGGTGTCCCTTCTACCCACTGCTGGGGGTATCAGCTAAACCCAGGTCCACCCAAGATTTCCCACTCAGACTCATTTGGTCTTGTTACAGAGGGTTGAAACTAACTCCTCTGTACATTGGTAGCCTCAGATGTAAGCAAACTGACCTGGAGTCATGGCTGTCCCTCTGTAACCCTGATTTCATTGCTATGACAGACACCTGGCTGAAACCCTATATCCTCACCCATGAAGTGGCCACCTCAGGTATTCCATGGTTAGGAAGGACTGGCTTGGTAAGAGGGAGGCATCCTCCTGTTTGTGAGAGACACACTGGGTGATGGAAATCCCCTTCCCTATTCAGTCTACCTGTGAATGTCTGCTAATCAAACTCTTGCTAGGTGACACAAAACCCCTTACCCTGGGTTGCCTACAACCCCTCACAAGGCAGAGCTGCCTTTGATATCTTTACATCTTGCATGGGACTTACACTTAGAGAGTCCATAATCTTTGAGATTTTAACCTAAAGTGATGGCACTTGCAGCTTTAAATCTACCCTGCAAGACATTCACCTTAGCCAAATTATTAAAACTCACTCGCCCCAGTGCCAAAACAGGTAACCATTCACTCCTGAACTGAATACTTGTCAGCCAGACTGAAAGAATCAGGTGTCCTGGAATATTAGCTGACTTGCTCGTGACTATTCCCAAATTTACTGTATATGGAGCAAACAGCTTCAACCCTCCCCCCCGCCGCCGCTTGTACTATCACTGTCAGGGACTACTCTTGACTTGTTGAGAGTGCTTTCCTCGAGGATCTATCTGGCCAGCATCAACTGAGGTGACCTTGGAAGGTTTACAAATGTTAATGATGCCCTTGACTTTCTGTTAAAGAGGACAGGAAATTATTGCTTATTGGAAGCTGTTCACAATATTCCCATTTTCAGAAATTATTTTCTTACCCTAAATTATCCATATTTAACTGTTCTTAAATAAAACATGATGTGAAAAATGGTATTTTGCATTTTGTTTTTGTTTTTCTGGCAGCATTCTGTAATCTTTATCAGTTAAAGCAGAAAGAGGCTGGGAAGGCAGTCAGAATAGCAAAGGCCCAAACCGAGGAAAGGATAGTCAACTCTGTTAAGAAGGGGGATAAGACCTTTATAGGTACATTAGGGAGGAAGAAAGACCAAAGGAGGGATATTGAGGCTTAATAAAGGCGAGGAATGTGGGTAGAGGTGACAGTGAGAAAAGCAGGGATACCGACGAATATTTCTGCTCAGTATTCACAAAGGAAGAGGAGGGGAGGTACCTAAACCAAACAAGAGAAACACTCTAAAGACAGGGATCGATACCAGTCCATTCACACAAGAAAGGGCTGTGAAAGAACTAATAAAATTGAAGGTGGACAAAGCAATGGGGCCTGATGGGATTCACCCAAGAATTCTAAAAGAACTAAGGGTAGAACTAGTGACACTGCTGACTAATCTCTTTAACAAATCATGGGAGGATGGGGTGGTACCTGAGGACTGGAGGAGGCGGATGTGATTCCTCTTCACAAAAGTGGGAGCAGGACAGAGGCAGGAAACTACAGACCAGTTAGTTTGACCTCAGTGGTAGGAAAATGATGGAATCACTTGAAGGAAAGAATTGTTGAGTACCTAGAGGCCAGTGGGGCACAGGACCCAAGGCAGCATGGATTCATGATGGGAAGGTCGTGTCAGATGAATCTAATAGATTTCTTTGACTGGGTGACCAACGTAGTAGACCAGGGAGGGGCTGTGGACATGGCCTACCTAGATTTTAACAAGGCATTTGATACTGTCCCACACAAAGATCAATACACAAGTTAGCCAGCCTTCGAATGGGTCCCAAGGTGGTAGCCTGGATAAAAAATTGGCTAGACAACAGGATGCAAAGGGTAGTAGTAAGTGGAGTCCACAGTGAAGAAAGAAGGGTTACTAGCAGGGTACCAGGGTTCAGTACTGGGACGGTCTTTTTAATGTCTTCATAAGTGACATTGCAGAGGGACTGAAGAAAAGTATGTCTCTTTGCAGACAACACAAAGATCTGCAACAGGGTTGATACACAAGATGGAGTGGAAAGGATGAGAAGGGACTTGGCAAAAGTTGGAGGAATGGTCAAATGTATGGCAGCTCAGATTCAATGAAAAGAAGTGCAAGGTAATGCACCTCGAAACAAAAACTGGGGAAGAGTACACAATGGGGGTGAGATACTGACAACAGTAAAATGGAAAGGGACCTGGGGTAATTATATCAGATGACCTAAAGGTGGGCAAGCAATGTGAGAAGGCAGTAAGGATGGCTGGGGGATACTGGAATGCATAGGGAGAGGCATCAATAGTAGAAAACAGGAAGTTGTTATCCCTCTGTACAGACAGTTGGTGAGACCCCATCTGGAGTACTGTGTGCAGTTCTGGAGACCCCATCTCCAAAAGACATAGACAGAGGGAGGCTGTCCAGAGGAGGGAACCAAATGGTGCAGCGCCTGCACCAGAAGACATACGAAGAAAGACTAAAGGAGTTTAATATGTATACCCTGAGGAAAGAAGGGAGAGAGGGACATGATAGAAACTTTCAAGTACTTCAAGGGAATCAACAGAGTCCAAGAGGGTAGCATCTTTCAGAAAAGAGATGTGCAAGAACAAGGGCACAATTTGAAGATAGAGGGGACGGCTCAGAGGTAATGTGAGGAAGTATTTTTCACAGAGAGGGTTGTGGATGATGAACAGCCTCCTGAGGAGGTCGTGGAGTCAAGAACAGTGGGGAATTCAAGAATGCATGGGACAGACATAAGGCAGTCCTAGTGGGAGGTAGGAGGAAGTAAGTTGTTGGTTAACTAGGATCTGCAGCGTATCTGTTAGGTAGGAAAATGGGCAGACTAGGTGGGCCAAGCGGTCCTTCTAACCCCAGGAATCACTCATTATGATTAAACTAATGCCATCAGCCTCCTGTGTTGAACTGCCAGGAGAGATGTAATTATATGCAAATTATGGAACTCTCATGTGGCTCATGCCACTTTCAAACTGCTGCCTTAGCAACTGCTGCACTCTGAGTGCTTCAGATTCTTTACTCCGCCTGCCTAATAAGGACGTGCCGCAGAGCTCTCCTTGAACTGTCTTCAGAAGTCATTATCTGTGTGGATAAGTACTCATTTTGAGTTTTATTTCAGATTGCTGCCTTAGAAGTTTAGTTTTTAATAATTGTAGTGTAGTTTTGTTTTTTTTTAGCGGTTCCTCATGGCTCCTGGAACCGAGGGTTCTGCTCCTCTGTCTAGATTTCATTTGTTTTTGTTTAGCTTCCTATCTACATTCGCTCCATTGACCGCTTTATTTTAATTAACTTTAAGTATTTTTCGGTTCTGTTTTAAGGAACCGAATAGCCGTTCCTAGAACTGTTACCGTTTGTTTATATTTAAAATCCTGGTTCCTATATATATATATATTGTCCTGAGATTGGTAATTGTTCAGCTTACTCAATGTCAGAAACCCACTTAAATAGCTTCAAGAAACGACAGGACCCACTGGGTTTAAATATTGTGAGTCTTGTGGTCTGATTATAGCAAAGGCAGATAGACATTCTCTTGGTATTTCCTGTTTGGGCACCAGTCATATTTTTGCCAGTTGTGAGATTTGCAAATCTTTCTGTCAAAACATTAAGAAAGAGGGCAAAAGCTAGAGGAAATGGCTTCTGCTTCTGCTGCTGATACTAGCGATCTACCTCAATCCCCAAAAGGGATGGAGGCAAGGCTAAGGACACAGACAAAAGTTCTGAGAAACCTAAACAAGGTAAGACAAAGAGGACTGTGGAGACTGTGGCTAAGGCTGTCCCTCTTAAGAGAAAGTGCAAAGAGAAGCATGTCACTGCGCTCTGGCTGAGAATGCTAAGGAGCTCCCAGCAGACAAACATAATATGCCCTCGGCTGAGGACATTGCTAAAGCATTACAGGTCCCATAAGCCTTGCAGGCTGCAGCCCCGGTTCCTACACCGCTGCATTGTTTTCCTTCGGTTCCTGTTTCACAGGAACCTCAAATTACTTATGGTGAGGAGGATGAGGAGGATTTTGAAGGGGAACCGATATGCCCTGAAGTTTCCCTGAGCAGGAGTTCAAATCCTCCTAGGGGCCCAGAAGAGTATTCCTCCAATATGCTTTTGTAAAAGCATGGTGGAGACCTTAATTTCCTCTTCAGGAGACTGAAGAGGAGGTGGAGGAAGCAGAATTCTCAATATGATGGGTTTAACTCCAACAAAACAACTTCTTTGCCAATGCATAAGTCCTCAAAAAGGCTGCATCGCAGATACTGCAGACTCAACTTCTGTCCCTGGGTAGATAAAAGCTGACAAAAGTATCAGCTAGACAGATCTACTGCTGAATTTTTGTTTCACCATCCTGACCCAGAAGGGTGGTTCAGGCTGCTGCCTGTGGCAAAGCCAGAATACCACTGGCTACCCACCCTCTGGATAAGGACTCACAAAATGGATGCGGTGGAAAAAGGGCTACACGGCTGCTTCCTTGTTAATCAGGCAAGCCAACTACATGGCATATGGGGTACAGTACCAAAGGGCACTCTGAACACGGTTTTAGCCCTTGCCGACAAGGTTCCAGGTAAAGTGGCAGTGGATCTGCAAGAAACAGCAAGGGCTGCACTTGATACCACTAAATATCAATTCCATATGGCAGTGGATGCCAATGACACAGCTGCCAGCTAATGGCATTAGCTGTCTCCTTAGGAGATTTGTATGGCTAAGGGCCACCAACCTTACCGCAGATGCATAAGGCCAAGGCAATGGATTTCCTGTGGAGGATAAATCATTGTTTGGTAATAAAATGGAAGCATACATGAAAAAGTAGAGGACTACAAGTCTACTTTTCATACCAGCTTGAAGGACAGACCTTCTACTTTCTGTAGATCCCAGAATAGGGAGGTAGGGGTAAGGATTTTATCCCAAACCCTTTTAGACACAGGCCTCAGCCACAACAGCAAGCTAGAGGCTATTTCAGAGGAAGGGGCAGGAGAGCAATGAGAAGAGTGTCTACTTCTCCTCAGCCTCAGACACAACACTCACAGAACACCTGATGGGCTGCTTCAGGTTGCATCTCCCTTTGTGGAAGTACCAGTGGGCGGCAGTTTGGCTCACTACTCCAAGGGTAGCATATTATAACCACTTCACCAACTTCATCTCATTTCATTTCCCAAGTTGGGAACAAGAGCTTTCACACCAGTCACCCCTGCAGACAGGATTTTACTGGTCACAGAGGTCAAACACCTTTGTTCAATCAAAATAGTGGAACAGTGCCCCTAAACCAAAGGGGCAGAGGGTTATATCCACATATTTCTTTATAATAAACCTATTTTGGATCTCAGAATGTTAAAGACACATTTTCGAAGCCAAAAGAAACCAAAACTTCAGAATGCCACTTTGGCATTAATCATTCCCACAGGCTGGCCTCAGGCCAGTATCAATTGGCAACACTTTTGGCCTAGTCTCTGTTTCAAGGCCTTCAAAAAAAAAAAAATAAATATAAGAGTCATTTTTTTGTTTCCCCACATGGACAACTGGTTGATAGTGGGTCAGTCCCTGCAACATGTGGAGCACTTCCTGGCTCTAATAAAATCCCTGTTTTCTCAAACAGCCAGAGGTCCCAGCAAAACAACAGTACAAGTACTGGAGTTTATTGGAGCAGAAGTGAATAACACCCTAGGCAAACTTGTTGTACCAGAGAAACCTGAATCAGCCAGAGAATTCCTCAGGCTACTGGGCACAAGGTAGCTGCCCCCCACTGTAACTCTGGTTACCAGATTTCATAGAGAAACATCCAGGTTTACCTAGGACAGTGCTAGTCACAAAGAACAGATTCTGTCTAGGATGACTCCAGCCTCCCACATCCTCGTATAGCTACTGCAGCGGTGGCTGGACAAACAAAACTTTAGAATAGGTGTGTTTTATTCTCATGGGAACATTTTTTTCTTTAGTTCTCACATCAAATGCTTCACTTTTAGATGGAAGCACACAGGTTTGATCATGCAACAAGTGGCACATGATCGCCCCAAGAGTTCCTATTGCACTCTACAATTATGTACTACATAAACAAACAGATAGTAATCATATGTCAGCCCCACTGTGCACAGGAGCAATGGGGCTGTGATCCATGACATACCTATGGAAGTATCCTAATCAGCCATGCACCTGCAGCAAAAGACAATGCTTTGTCAGCTCCCTGCAGGATAAATCAGGACCACCACTAGTAGTTCCTGAACACTCAGATGCTCATTACAATCTTCAGGGATGGGGCACTCCAGAGGTGGATCTCTTTTTGCCTTGGTAAAAACCACCAGTGATCAATGTACTGTTGCAGGCCTCTTCTGGGTCAGATTCCTCCTGAGGTGTGGGCCCTTGATTGGATGGGAGAGTTTTGTGGCTATATGCCTTCCCTTCTTTTCCCATTGGTATTCAGGACCCTGCTGAAATTGAGATGCTAACCAGCAACAATGATATTAGTTCCACTGAATTGGCTGAGACAGTACGAGTACTGACTTCTTAACTCTGTCAGTAGTTCCTCCAAGTTTCTTGCCTAGGAGGCACAATTTGCTGACCTCCTTTCAAGGCAGGATCCTGTATTCCAACCTCGAATCACTAAGGCTCAAAGCTTGGCTCTTGAGGAATTAGAAGTTGCTAACCTTAGACTGCTAGATCCGGTATTGCCATTGCTTAAGGGTTCCAGGAAACCTTTTTCACCAAGAAAACATATTCTTTTAAATGGAAGGGTTTCTTATATATGTGGTTTGCAGATAAGGGTATTGACCCCTTCAAGGCTGGCTTGGTTATTTTGCCTAGACTGCCTCACACACTTACAGTCTCTGTTTACTTTTCTGTTGGTAAAGAGAGAGCCATGGCCTCTCATCTGGTCTTCAGAAAATATTTAAAGGCCTTCAACCTTCATCTCCTCCACTGAGGAACCAGTTCCAGTCTGGAATCTGAATATCTGTACTGCCACACTCATGGACACATCATTCGAGCCTATGGAAACTATAGAATTGAAATATGTCACTTGAAATCTCTGTTTCTGCTGTCTATCACTATACCCAGAAGGATCAGTGACTTACAGACCCTGTACACAGATGAACACTACATCTTGTTCCACAGGTATAAGATGGTCCTCAGGAACAGTAGAAATTCCTTCTAAAGCGGTATCTCATTTTTCCATTTAAAATCAGTCTATCACCCTACCACCTTTTCTTTTCAGAGAACTTATTTCTCCGGAAATAAAGATTCACTCACTGGAGGTCAAAAGGGCACTTAGCCATATGTTGACAGAACCAAGTCTTACAGATCAAGTCAGTCACAACTGTTCCTTGCCTATGGTGAAGTAGGTAGAGGTAGGCCTGCCACAAATGTACAGTTGCTCACTGGAGAGTGGCATGTATACAGTTTTGCTACGCTAAGGTGCATAAACAGGCACCCCGGCATGAGGGTACATTACACTAGAGTCACAGCCACGTCAATAGCAGTTTTAAGAGAAATTCCACTACTGGAATTCTGCAAAGCAGCTACATGGAAAACAGTACACACCTTCACAAACCATTTCAGCCGGTACATTGAACCCAGAAGTGATGCTCGATTTGGTACAGCAGTGCTGCAGAACCTGCTTTTAAGATAGGTTCTCGGCTCAACCTCAAAAGTACTGCTTGGTAGTCTGCATTTAGTTTAATCATAATGAGTGATTCCTGGGGTTAGAAGAAAAATTACTCACCATAGTAATCTTGTTTCTTCAAAGGATCACTCATTATGATTAAAGCTCCTCCCTGCCTCCCTACTAGAACCCATAAAGTTTATTCTGCTTCCCTGCTGTAGGAAGTTTTGGCCTATAGGGCTTAAGTTAGAGACTCACTTTTGTGTTTAACCAGTTGGTTTCCTTGTGGTCTCAAGTTTCTTAGATTTGTTGGTATGGGGCATTTTTGACCTGAAAGGGCAAAAACTTTATTTTTGTTATTTTATTAGAATGTTAGTTGTTAATTAGTGGGTCTTATATCCAGTTAGGCTACGAAGAATCTGAAGCACTCAGAGTGCAGCAGTTGCTAAGGCAGCAGTTTGAAAGTGGCATGAGCCACATGAGAGTTCCATAATTTGCATATAATTCCATCTCTCTGGGCAGTTCAACACAGGAGACTGACTGCACTTAGTTTAATCATAATGAGTGATCCTTTGAAGAAACAAGATTACTATGGTGAGTAATTTTTCTTATCTGCCGCAAATTCTATGTTTCTATGTTTTTACGCCTGGAACCAGTGATCTGAGTTTTAGCTATGTAATTGTTTGTGCACAGAACTCTAAGCATGGTTCTGATAGGTGAACAGCTCACACTTAGCATTCTGTACACAGATCATGACATAATGAAAATGCCAAATTGCTGATTCCGTGAAGAGAACTGTGCAGAATGTTGTCCATAAAAAACACAATTGAAAACGTTTTTTGCATAAGTGTTTATTCAGATGTAATTAAACATGGATCATTTAACATAGAAACATAGAATTTGACGGTAGATAATGACCGCTGGCCCACCTAGTCTGCCCATTTCCCTACCTAATCGATAAGCTGCAGATCCTAGTTAACCAACAGCCTACTTCTTCTACCCCTAACCAGAATTGCCTTTATGCCTGTCCCATGCATTCTTGAATTCCCCCACTGTTTTTACCCCACGACCTCCTCAGGAAGGCCATTCCATGCGTCCACCACCCTCTCTGTGAAAAAATACTTCCTCACATTTCCCTGAGCTGCCCCCATCTTCAAATTGTGTCCCTTGTTCTTGCATATCTCTTTTTTGAAAGATGCTACCCTCTTAGACTTTGTTGTGTCCCTTGAGGTACTTGAAAGTTTCTATCATGTCCCACCTCTCCCTCCTTTCCTTGAATGTATACATATTAAGCTCCTTTAGTCTCTCTCTCTCTTATTATGTCTTCTGGTGCAGACCCTGCACCATTTTAGTTGTCCTCTTCTGGACTGCCTCCATCCTGTCTATGTCCTTGCGGAGATGAGGTCTCCAGAGCTGGACGCAGTTCTCCAGGTGATTTGGATTTGATTTGAGGAATGAAGTTAATGTCTGTAAATGGTAACATTATTATTGCCTATTGTTACAAACTTCCTGTCTCATTTAAACTGCCTTCTCAGTGTATCTAACAAACATGTCCCTATGATTCAGAGGAGCATAAAGGGTCTGTGCTCAAAGTGGCTCGCATCCGACCTCAGGAAACTTATGAAACTAAGGGATTCAGCCTGGAGTACTTTTAGGGCCTCTGGCTCCTAAATTTCTTCAAGGCTAGCCTATAGAAAGCCAGGATTACATATGTAAAGAATTTACAGCCCACAGACCTCCAAAGCCCCAAAAGTTTCTGGTCTCAAATCGACAGCCTTCTCAAAATCAGAGTGAGTACCCCATGACATTCTGTATGAAGACAAAACAACCAATGACTCTGTCCTCATGGCTAACATAATCAATAGATTCTTTACAAATCTTGTGCATTACAAAGAGTCCCAAGAATGTTCTTCTCGAATCCTGCTCTTTTGTGCCAGAGCTGGCGCCAGTACCTGGGCAACTAAGGAATTGCCTGGGGCCCCGACACCAGAGAGGGGCTCCACCTGGGGCTCAAAAAAATTCAACTTTGCCATAGTTCCGTGATGGCAGAATGCTTTCCACTCTGACCACTTCCTGGTGGTGAAGCCGTGCCATGACATTACAATTGACATCAGTGCTACTGAGCTGAGTGGTAGACAACTATGGAACAGATTCCCCACTAAAAACAAATGCTGCGAGCCCTGCTTGTTGACTGACAGGGCCCCAGTCTGTTAGAGCTGCTCCATGGGTTGGATGTGGGATGTGCAGGCCAATGGCTAGAGGAGAGTGTGTGTGAGGGTGGGCCTGAGCAGCCCAGCTAGCCAGCTGTAGCTTAGCTGTGTTTGTGTTGTTGTTCCGTGGCGCCAATGCGGAGTTCAGAGTTGGTGCAGGAGGCAGAGTGGTGGCAGAGCAATGGCCGGGACCAATAGAGTGATCAGTTGTGCATCAGGCATGTGTAGCTCTGAAACAGCACCATGAAGAGTCGACAGCAACAGTCTGCCCCAACCCCTCCCACCTAATCGCATCAAATTCCATTTCAGATTGGTCACTAGAAAGGAGGTGCTCGACATACTACTTCAATAAAAGCAGAAGACTTGGCTGGGCATGATAATCTTGAACCAAGGCTTCTGAAACAGTAGTTAGTGCCCCAATCCTTGCTGCTCCCATTGCAGCTGTAGTTAATGGTGCTGTTGGTTTACCTGCTTATGTTTATTTTTTCAATAAATGCATTACAATTTGCAATCTTGGCTGATGTTAGATTATTTATGTGAAAACTTGCATACCATGAAGCCCAGACAGCCTTAAGAAGCTCTAATATTACTTTCCACAGGAGTGCACAACATTGGTGGTGTTGGAAATCTTGAACCAAGGTTGCTGATACTTGGTGCCCCAATCATTGTTGCTTCCATTGCAGCTATTTTCAGTTTGTCTCTACTACAGAGTGACTTGCCTGTAACTTGGAAAGCTGCCCATGTAGTTCCAATCCATAAAGGGGTGCAATGGAACTGGTAGAAAATGATTAGCCCATTTCCATTAGGGACGGGCGAACCAGTTCGTCAAAATACAAACCGACCCGAACATGCCGAAGTGTTTGAAACAAACTGCTTCTGAACACTTTCAGCTGTTCAGATCAGTTTGGACAGCTCTATCGTGGGGACTGCAATGTGAGAAGCAGCAGTGCAGGAGGAACCCAGGGAGGGACCAGAGACAAGACTCAGGTCCCTCATTGGATGGCTGAGCTGTCCATCTCTAGGTGGCACCTGATTGGTTGCTCTAGCAACCCACATGGTCCACCTTAGAGCTACACAGAGAATCAGGAGGATGGAGAAGGAGCAACAACTTCTCTTAGCTGCTTCTTGTGTTGGGGTCGCCAAGTCGATTGCTTGCTTTGGTGCTTGTGTATTTTTGCCCATTGGGCAAACAAAGAAGTCCACTGCCAGTCCACCCCCAAAAAAGCAGAATTTTTAACTAAAAGAAGAACTTGAGGGAAGAAGGGATTGGGAACTTGGGAAGTTGGGGCGGGAGTCGAGGACTGGGAGTCAGGGACTCCAGGATTGCAAACAAGGACTGAGTGTGAGACTCTGGAGATAGTTGGGGATTGGGGTGGGACTGAACTGGGGATTTGGGAGTACAATGTATGGGAGAGGAGACTTAGACAGGGATCTTCATGAACATTGATTGATGAGCCAGGATAAAACTTGTCGAGAGAGACTGAGGGCAACTTGTGAGAACTAGAATGCTGTGTGTATAAAATCTGCCAGCCAGTCATCAGTGCACTAGTGTCACTTGCATACTGTCTATGTGACCCCCTCATGTGTCAGTGAGGATTAGGCCAGGCAGCGTCCCCAGAATCTCTGTGGTTATACTGGCAGCAGTGTCTGCAGCATCACCCTTAGCGTAGGTGGTGCGTGAAATAAAATCTGTCAAGAATGCCAGCCAGTCATCAGTACACCAGTGCCCTTCTGCATACTGTCTGTGTGACCCCCCAAGAAGTAAGTCATCTGTCATCTTCTCCTTGTGCTCAGCTCAGCAGGGTATAAGCTTTGGCTCAGTGGGCAGGCATTCCGTCACATCACGTGAATAAAGAAAACAAATAACCACTTTTGACTCTGAACAAGTGACAGATTGGCATTATGAGTACTCCAGAAAATAGTAAGCAAAAGCTGGGCAAAGGAAGTAATAAATGTAAAAATAGTTTATTCAGGAGCCCAGAAAGAAGTGGCCCAAAAGTAAAGTACAACAAAAGTGCCACAGTCTGTTGAAGGGCGAACTAAATGCTACTATCCATGTGCAGGCTAACTCTCAAAATACTGAAAACCTAGCAAAGGTTTGTGGACTGTCTTATGTCAGAAGGTCTTAGTAGTACAGCCAACAAAATCTCGAAAGACAGTGGCAATAGCAAACCGTCTGAGAAAAAAGTGCAGAAACAGAGTATTCCAGTTCCAGTTGTACAGAAAGTTAAAGCACTTACAGGACAACTCGCAGTGGGAGTTGTTTTGATTTGCAACACATGCATATTGAATAACCTCCGATCTGTGACTGCAAATGTTGGCGCTTACTGAATCTGATGATGATGGCGGTGATGACCGTGGTCACGGTGAGACTGATGCTGATGAGCTTGTGACTTAACCTTTAGCGATGTCTCATTCTGGTTCTGACAGTAACAGTGTGGATACAAATAATGACAGTAGTACAGTGTCAAAAGCGAAAAGAAAAGTCAAAGGCACAAGCCACACAAAGTGAAACAAAGTTTGACAGTAGTAGTGATGATGATGGCAGTGGTGCTGCAGAGGATTCTATGATTGTCTCACCTGGTCAGCCAGAATCCTCTGCTGATGTCTTTCCCAAGTAAACCTAGTCACTCACTCCCAGTCCTACTGAGATCGTTACTAGACATAGACAGTCCACCTTCTACTGTTTGCAATCATTTTTACGTGAACTCCAAGGATGCTTGCCAGGCTATAAGTGTGCATTGCAAACAGATGTGTTAGTAGGGGAAAAATAAGGGCATCTTGGAACCACAACAGTGATGCGACATGTTTCCTGAATTCACCCTATCGTCAGTATGGTCCAACATTGGTGGCTGGAAATCTAGCATGGCTTTTGGTGAACAGGAACATTCTCCTGAAATGGTGGGAGCGAGCACCAGGCAAGATGCAAAAGTCCACTTTCACCTCATGGTCACGGTAATTCTGTAAGGTCCTCTGTTTTACCAGGCACGGCATGTAGTCATACAACACCCCAGCCAAATGTAACTTTACCCTCCATTCCCCATAAGAAGCAGTTGAAGTTTTTGAAAGAAAGTCTAAATATTCATGAAACCATCCCATAGCACTGGCATTAAATCGTAAAACAACAGAAATGGTTGTACTTGATTTGCAGCCTTAATCTATTGTGGAAGATGTGGGTTTCAGAAGGCTTATGGAATACTTAAAACCACAATATTTAATGCCAAGTAGAAAATACTTATTAGTAACCACTGTGCCCAGGATGTATGCCAGCTTAGTAGTTCAAGTAAGGCATGTTCTCCGGAGGCTGCGCACAAGGTAGTTAACGACACTGATATGTGGACTAGCAGCCAGACCATTGCCTATCTTTCTCTTCCTGCACACTGGGTCAGTTTTGTGGGCAACTCATCATAATCCTCACATACTACTAGTCTGTCTGCTACCACTTCAGCCAGTACTACTACTACTACTACCACCACTGCTCCTATCTCTCAGAGCTCAAAGAAACCTGTCACCTTTCAGAAAAATGGCAGTTCTCCATGTATGTCACTTTCAAGACACACACACAGCACATTCAGCAAGTAATGGAAAGACTGCTTACTGTTTGGGTCATTTCACAGGGTTTGAAAGTTGTTGTTTTTTGTTGTTGACAATGGTTCAAATATTTAAAAGCACCTCATATGGTAACTATGTACATACATACTGTTTTGCCCATTGTCTTAACCTAATCGTTTGAAGCTTCCTGGGTAATGACCAGCAAGTATCGTATCAACCACTGTGGGTACAGCAAAAGTGTGTGTACAATTCCAGCCATTTAGTAAAGCCCATGACATCCTTGCTGATATCCAGAAGGACAAAGGTCTCCCTCGTCTCCAGCTTGTTCAGAATGTAGCAACAAGGTGGAATTCAACTTACTTTATGATTGAACGCATCCTTGAACAAAAGCAGCTATCATTGAGTACATCATGTGCAATGATATCTGGGAGGGCATTTTACCCCATTCTACTTATTGGTCTCTGCTAGAACAGTTGTCACGTTCTGAAACTATTCATGAGTGCTACAAAGAGGTCAGTGCAGAAAAGGCATCCCTTAGCCAAGCTTACCCACTCTTTGCAGCTTTGGGGTATATGCAATTGTGTTCTCTTCAAAATTTAGCTGTATGGCCAGTATCCTCCAGGATAACCCATGCCTCAGGGCATTTGCTCTGGGGTTCTTTGTAGTTCTTTCCTCTCTATTTTGGGCCCCCATGACCCAAACAAATAACATCCCCTTAAGGGTGGCTGGCTCCTCTCCTGGGCTAAGACACATGTATGGCACATTGATGAGTCCAAATGAGGATGAAACATCTGTATGTGTCTGCTGTTCTTAGCCTTTGCTGATTGCACTGTGAGGCCTTCTGGCACAATGTAATTCTGCTTTAAGTTGAGCCAGTCCAAATTCTGTCATGGGATTTGTATATGTTTCCATGATGCTTTACATCATTGGGGTATGTACAATTGTGTTCTCTTTAAAATTTGACTGTATGGCCAATATCCTCCGGGATAACCCATGCATCAGGGCATTTGCTCTGAGGTTCTTTGTGGTTCTTTTCCTTCTCTATTTTGGGTCCCCCATGACCCAAACAAATAATGCCCCCTAAGAGGTGGCTGGCTCCCTCTCCCTGGTCTAACACACAGATATTTCACACTGAGTCCAAATGAGGATGAAACAAGTGTATGTGTCTGCTGTTCTTAGCCTTTGCTGATTGCTGTGTGAGGCCTTGTGGCACCATGTAATTCTGCTTAAAATTGAGCCAGTCCAAATTCTCTTATGTGGATTTGCATATATTTGCCATGATGCTTGCATCATTGGGGTATGTGCAATTGTGTTCTCTTTAAAGTTTGGCTGCATGGCCAATATCCTCTGGGATAACCCATGCCTCAGGACATTTGCTCTGGGGTTCTTTGTAGTTCTACTCCACTCATTCTGCTTCTGAAAAAAAGGTTGGAGAAAATGAGGAGCACCTTGATATGAACCAATCTCTAGTATTTACCATGCTTACCAGACTTAGCAATGATGAGAAATTATCAGCCATGGCACGAAACAAGGAGTTTCTCAGAGCAACATTGCTAGATCCACGTTTGCAGAACAGACACCTTCCAGATGTGGTTTCTGACGATATGGAGGAGTTGAACTACAGGTAACTTTTGATTGATGCAGTAGATGAGGTTTCATTTGGAGGATTGGCAAGAAGTACTACAATGACAGCACATTTAAATTCTAAAGACTGCTCCAAAACCAGTACAGAAGCAGACAATGAGGATGACATTTGAGCCAGCTGCAGGACATTGAAAGTCCAGATGGAGAAAATGCATGCTCAGTAGTAAGCATGGTAGATGCATATCTGTCTGAGCCCAACATTAGTATTAAGGATGACCCTTTAGCTTACTGGCAAGAGAAAAGTGCTGGCCAAAGCTGGCTGCCCTGGCTAGTAGGTATATTGGATGTCCACCCTTCAGTGTCTGTTCCAAGCATTTATTTAGCTCTGCTGGGGATGTTGTGACTGATAAAAAACAAGATTAACACCAGACAATGTGGAGAAACTAACGTTCTTGAAGGTTAACTTGCCAAACTTTGGCTACATATGTGATGCTGATCTTGAAGAAGAGGACACTTACAGCAGTACCTGTGCTGCAGCTGTAGAGTGACACATCAGCTTTCAATTTTGAAACTCTCAGGACTGCTTAAAAGTAGAGATCTGGGACTTGCCTGCCTTTCGACCGCATCATCATCATCCTGGGGGTGGGTGGGAGGTGCAGCCAGTACGCCACTTTCACGTCATCATGTACTGGTAGCAACTGTGGCAGACAAGTCCCTGATCTCACAGTCGCTTTCTAATTCTGACAATATAATTTATTTTATTACCTAATGCACCTAAGAATAATTATTTCTTATATAAACATAGCTCTGTTTTTTTCCCGATAGTAGTGGTAGTTGTAGCAGTGGTGAAATGGTCACTTTGAACTGTCTGCTGTTCTTGTTCTTTCACATTGCTTCACCTTGTGCTCCATACCGAGACCTGTTACTATGGTAACATAATTGGTGACGACAAAAAACACACTGACCCCTTCTACAAAAGTCAGACTCAGGAGACTGGTTTAAAAAATAGAGGGCCAGCCCAGTGGCGCTGAGGGCTGAAGTGCTGGGCACCTTACCTCACGCTATGCCAGTGACCTGGGTTTGGGAACTGACTCGGGTGGGTGGAGTGCTGGCAGAGGGGGAGGGTTGGAGCAGGATTGAGCAGCCAGAAGGCAGCCTCTCCTGGGATGGTTACTGCCCCAGTCCTGCTACCACCGGTGGAAGTCCGATGGCTAGTGTAGGTGTAGGAGGTGACACATAGGGAGGGTGCCTTGATAAGCGGCATGTGCATTCCTCCACATGCACGTCCGAGGCAGGGGATTGGGACTGGGAGCAAAACGGAAAAAGCACAATAAAGTATATATTGAAAAAAACGGAGATCTGGGACTTGCCTGCCTTCGACTACATCATCATCATTCTGGGGTGGGTGGAGGTGCAGCCAGTGCATCACATTCACGCTATCATGTACTGGTAGCAACTGTGGCAGACAAGTCCCTGATCTCACACAGTCACTTTCTCATTCTGACAAGTTCATTTATTTTATTACCTAATGCACCTAAGAATAATTATTTCTTATATACCCGTAGCTCTGTTTTTCCTCCTGATAGTAGTGGTAGTTGTAGCAGTAGTGTAGTGGTCACTTTGGACTGCCTGGTGCTCTTGTTCTTTCACATTGCTTCACGTTGTGTTCCATACCGAGGCCTGTTGCTATGCTAAAATAATTGGTGACATACAAAAACACACTGTCCCCTTCTACAAAGTGTCAGACTCAGGAGACTGGTTTTGAAAATATTGAGATCTGGGACTTGCCTGCCTTTTGACCTCATCATCGTTATCCTGGGGTGGGTGGGAGGTGCAGCCAGTACATCACGTTCACGCTATCATGTGCTGGTAGCAACTGTGGCAGACAAGTCCCTGATCTCACACACATCACTTTGTCATTCTAAGGAGATCATTTACCTAAGTGCGCATAATTAAATAACCACATTAATAAATGCTGCTAGCTCTTTTTTTCCATGGTAGTAGTGGTCGTACTACTACAAAGTACAATCATTTAAACACACTATTATCCCATTCTAAATAAATCAGACTCAGGACACCATTTATTTACAAACTAGAGATATGGTCTGGGACTTTCTTGTCACCACAGTCACTTTCTCATTCTTTTCTAGCAATTGTTTTGGTAAATGTGCCTTAACCATATTGATTTCAGTGCTAGTGGACTGCTTCTGGCTTTCCCCTGATTGCAGTAGGTGGGGTAGTAGCAGACTGCAGTCTTGAAGTGAAGCTGGCTGACTGGCTCTCTGACTGACTGCCCTCTGCTCTGGCCTGGTGCTGTTTTTGTGTTCCTGGCTTCTTCTTCATCACTTAACTGTCTAACACATCTGGTGCCTGCCTGTACCTGTTTGAGAAATAGAAATCACTACTGTTAATAATATAACTTATACACAGTATTAGTATTACTTTTTAAATGACAGAAACACAAGAGTGATTAGAGAGGATTCTACTACTAAACAATGGTTTAATTGTTTTTCTACAGATATGTTGATTAAAAGCAGTTTAAAATGATTTTAACATACATTTACCTTAAAACAATAAAGGTCATAAAAGGTTCGGATAAAGATCCAAACTTTTTGCTTATCAAAACCTTAGAACCTTTTGAGGTGCATACATTGAGATCCGTTCACTACTAACTGACTGCACAACACAGCTTCAGGAAGAACCTTGAACAGGCACAGCCTTAGTCCAGCTCACAGCAGGCAGACCTCCTTGCTGCCCAGGAGGCTGGTCAGGCTGTTGGTGCAGTTTTCATTGACTTAAAAAGGCCTTAGATTTAGTAAATCATGAACTGCTCCTGAGCAAACAGAGGTAGTAGAACACAAAGAGGCAGACAGGAAAATAATACAAATTTTAAGAAGTACTGTAGTTGTAACTTTTTATTTCTGAAGTATTTTATGCTTGCCACAGGCAAAGCATTTTGCTATAGTAGAGCACTTTGAGAGGTGTGTCGAGTGATCCAGTGCAAGAGAATTTACAAGGGACCTGACCAGTAATCTGCAAGCTAGACACTGACACAGTTCAGGCATGAAGTGTGTGGACTTCAAAACCTTGTGCCGACAGACACATTCATAAATCAGCTCTAGCAAGCACAGCTGGTCTTATGTTTATCTCTGTCAGAGCAGGAAAGGTTCATGTCTGGGTCATGCGTAAGCATTAATCACTGACAGAGGAGGGTTTACTGGTGGATTAATGCCGCTGGGGGATTGGTGCAGTGACCCGAGGGTTCCAACCCCAGCGGAGCATTCACCTGATGAGAACCCAACTCTGGAGGTGATTAATGCGCTGTAACACCTGACAAGTGTGGACGGAGAGTATCTCGGAATACTGGGGAGATGGTAATGAGGAGCGGTTCGACAGACTGACAGTGTTCGTGAGGGTAACTGTGGTCTCTGTGGCTGTTTTCACCTGGCTCTGCTACTGTGAGGACATGAGATGAGGAGATGATTCATGCAAGACACATATAGCAGCTATAATCACCTGTCACACGAACAGTGCTGATAAACCTGCCTGCTGCTATACTGCGAAGTTATCCGCGTAACTGGAGAGCTGTGTCGTTAGCCTTCAGGTGTGCTGCTGCTCGGGTTCTAGTTGGTCACTCAGACCGCTGCACAGCTGCGTGTCAAGCGTCAGAAAAGGAGAAGAGTTAGAGAAGACTGACTTTCGCAGTTGCAGCTCAGGTTTATTACTGTATCTCATTTCGGTGTTGTGAACAGGAAGCTGGTGTCGATTCATTCAGCATGTATTCCTGGGGAGAGGTTGACTGGGCAGATTTGGGATTCACTCCTCTCAAGGAAAGCGCAGCTACTCTCTCCATTATGAAAGGACTGGCCTGAATCCAACCGGGCTGTGGCGCTGTGCCTCGGAGGCGGCAGCGGTGGGCTACGGCTGTCGGCGCCGCTGGTGGCCCTGAGGAGGTGGTGACCCGGCGGGCGGCTCCCTCTGCTGCCTCTGTGGCGACAGCTGGTAATGACCCGGCGGGCATTACCTGTGGGTTAAACTCTGCTCAGTTTCAGTCAGCTGTGCCAGTTCGGCCAATCCGGTTGGTGTATTCCCTGACTCTGCAGAGAGCCGTGTTACAAAATGGCTTATCTTTTACCATGAACATTCTTTTCATTAAGTTCCAGTCTTCCTCCAGCTACTGCAGACTGCTTCTGTCCTGAATTCAAGCACTGCAGGCTTTTTAGAATCAGGATTTTGAACATATAAAGTACCCTCTGCACTTGATTTATATCCACAGCCAGCAAACGTGCTTGGCACTTTATGACTGCTAAAGCACTATAAGCACTTTCCTAAAGAGCTACTGATGCCTTAAAGAAAATTTAAAAAACAAAATAATTAGGTACAATTCTGCCTGCATTCCATATATATTCTATATATTTCTCCTTCCCATCATTTCTTACTAGCTAAATTTGCATGAATATATGATCTTCAGCCTTAAGAGTTCCTTTAGAGTACAGCTGCCTCTATAGCTTACTCCCTACTTCAGGTCATAATCCTCTGTTGTGACATCACAATCTGTTGTCATGGGAGTACCTGTGATGTCACAAGGGATGCATTATTATTTCAGGTAGGGAGAAAACAGTAGGAATAGATGAACTTTTCAGGAGCAAAGATCCTGTTTTCATGCAAATGATCTCAGTTATAAATAATGGAGAGGACAAATGCAGAACTAATGTGAAATACAAGCTTGATTGTGTCTAAAGATTATGTTTTGCTAAAGTTTACCTGAAGGTGTCAGCAGCTCCTTAACCTGTTTTTCTTATTCTATGCAGATCAAACATTTTATTCAGCATGGCAGGCACTTTAGCACCACATATGAACAGAAAAGGAAAAAATGTAAGGGAAAGAATAGTGAGAGGGAAGACTACCTAGGTAATGTAGGTGGCCAATCCAGAGGCATAAAATGGGAAATAACTAGGATAGGAAAATGGCACTGCTGCAGCAGACTGCTAAGACTGAAAAGGGAGAGCTTAGAAAAAGATGTCCCTGGGAGCTCTAATTACTCTTAACATAGAGCACAGCTGTACCACAGCCTACAGTTCAGTTTTATTATGTTCTCATACCAGACTGCTAGGAATAGAGCCACATTCCTTTCTGAAATCACCAAGTAATAATCATTACTAATTATTAATAAGTAATTAAGTAATCCAAGTAAGTAGTAGGAGAGAGGATGTCATACTGTCCTTGTACAGGTCACTGGTAAGGCCGCATCTAGAGTATGGAGTTCAGTAGGGAGATAAACCAGTGGCTCAGGGGGTGGTGTGAGGCCAGAGGTATGGGTTGATGGGGATTGGGGAGACCTGGGAGGATAAGGAGCTGTATGCTAGAGATAGGCTCATCTCAATTTGGAGGAGAGGAATCCTTAAGTTGAAAATAGGGGTTCATTGGTGAAAGTGGGGTTTAAACTTGTGAAGGGAGGGATGGGAGAAAGGCTGTCGAAGGGGTGCCGATAAGGAGGGACTCTGTCTCCACCCCTGGGAGCTGGAGGAATGTGGGAAAAGGCTGACTGGTAAACTGCAGACCAGGGAATACAGAACCTCATGCGAACACGAGCAGGGAAATGGAAGTATAGGGAAAGGGTGGAAGGTAGTCCTGCTAAATGCCAGGAGCTTGGCCAATAAAATGCCTGAGCTCCAGGCGATGCTAACTGAGGGAGAGGTGGATGTGGCAGTGGTCACTGAGACCTGGGCCACCGAAGGACACGACTGGGACCTGAACCTAGAGGGTTACACTATGTTCAGGAAGGACAGGGGCAGGGAAGGGAGGAGGGTAGCAATGATAGTCAAAACTGCATTGGCATAGGGGAGTAGAGGAGGCAGAGGGAACCGCGGAGGTGATTTGGGTCACCTTGATAACGGGGGGCAAGAGAGAAAAATAGGGTGGTGTATAGACCCTCTGCACTGGCGGAGGAGCTGGAGGAGAGTCTGGTGGCAGATGTTGGGAGACACTGCAGACTGGGCAGGGAAGGGTGGTGGTGTTGTGGGGACTTAAACATGCCAGGAACAGACTGGGAGACTATGACATCTTCTGTGGCCAGGAAACAGAGGTTGTTGGATGTCTTTCAAGACGCGTTCCTAACTCAGCAGGTGGGGAACCACCAGGGAGGCGCGGATACTGGATGTGGTCCTGGCAGACAGTGACCAGATTGGGGGCCTGGAGGTAAGGGACCCGCTGGTGGGGAGTGACCATCCATGGTCTGGTTCTGCCTGGACCTAGGAGGAGTAGAAGGCTGCACAAAGACGGAGGTAACTGACTTCAGGGGGCGGATTTTAAGGAAATGGGAAGGATCCTTAGGAGCATTTGGATGGGATTGGGTCAGACATGGATGCTGTAGTAGGTGGGAAATCATCAGAGAGGGGTGCAGGATGTGCAAGAGTAAGACAAAAATGCGATAGGGCCTGAGAACCTGCTGGTGGACCAGGGAGGTCCAGGAGGTGGTGCGGGAAAGAAGGCAGCCTATAGGCAATTCAAGTGCTCAAGGAGTGAAAGGGATCGAGGGAGTATGAGCTGATGGCCAGAAGGGCCACTAGGGTGGTGAGGGCGGCTAAGGCAAGGAAGGAGCAGAACCTGGTCAGGGAAATTAGGAGAGGAACAAGGGTTCTTTAGATACATTGGAGAAAAACAAAGGGTGAAGGGGCAGATTAGCAGGATTAAAACAGGGAGAGATGGGCACAAGACCCAGGGGAGCAGGCTGAGGTACTAAATGAGTACTTCACCTCAGTTTTCACCAAGAAAATGGGGGTGCTGCCTCATACATGGGAGGAGACAGTGATACTGAGGAGGGGGATCCTACCGATCGGCGGGTTTGGGGAGAGGAGGAGGCATCACTGGCAGGAGGGGAGGCTATGCAGGAGAAGAGGTGGCGGAGGTGGAAATCATAGCAGAGAGAGTGGGGAAGCCCTCAGGTCCCTTTAAGATGGAGAAAGCACCAGGACCGGATAAATTACATCCCAGAGTGCTGAAGGAACTTGCGGATGTCCTGGCTGAAAACCCCTGGCGGAGCTTTTCACCATCTCTCGGAGGACAGGGTGGGTGCCCAGGACTGGAAGGTGGCGTACATAGTGCCTGTCCACAAGGGGGATCAAGGGAGGTGGTAGGGAACTACAGGCCTGTCAGCCTGACATCGTGGTGGGCAAGGTGATGGAGGGCATTGTCAAGGAGAGGCTGGGGAGGACCTGGAAAGTCAGGGTGCCTGGATGATAGACAGCATGGATTCGTCCGGGAAATCGTGTCAGATAAACCTGGTGGAGTTCTATGACTGGGTGACAAGTGCCTTGGACCTGGGTAGACCAGTGGATGTCCTCTTTCTAGACTTCAGCAAGGCATTTGACTCTGTTCCTCACGTGGGCCTGTTGGATAAGCTGGGAGAAATGGGGTGGGGAACCAGATGATCAGATGGACAGGCAATTGGCTCCAGGACCGGACCCAGAGGGTCGATAGTTGGTGGGATAGTCTCATCCCCAGGGAGGGTCATTAGTGGGGTCCCACAGGATCAGTCCTTGGGGCCCCCCGTTCAATGCCTACATCTCTGACATAAGGACAGGTATCAGGAGTGAGATGAGTCTCTTTGCGGATGACTCAAAACTGTGGGCGGTGGTGGATGGGGAGGAGGGAGGGTGGCCCTACTGGGGACCTGGAGGCTCTGGAAAGATGGTCTAGAAAATGGAAGCTGAGGTTCAGTGCAGGGAAATGGGTACTGCACCTGGGGGCCAGAAACCCAGGCTAAGTGTACACCGGGGGGGGGAATGCTACAAGTCTCGATGGCTGAGAGGGACCTGGGGTGGTGGTGGATGTCAAGATGAACAACTCTGAGACTTGTAGAAGGGCAGCAACCAAGGCCAACAGGATGCTGGGATGCATCGCTAGGGGATCACCTCCAGAAGGAGGGCAGTGATACTCCCTCTGTATAACTGCCTGGTGAGGCCGCACTGAGTACTGCATGCAGTTTTGGAGGCCACACTTAAAGAGGGACATTAAACCCTGGAGAGCGTCCAGAGGAGGCAACCAAAATGATTTGGGGCTTGGGGACAGGACCTATGAGGAGAGGCTTGAAGAGCTAAATATGTACACATTGGAAGAGAGAAGGGACCGGGGGACATGATAGAGGTCTTCAGGTACATGAAGGGGGTAAATAGGGGAGGAACAGTCAGGGTGCTTCAAGGAAGGAAGGAGGGGCCACTAGAGGCATGGGTGGAAGCTGGACGGGGAAGATTCAGGGAGAAAGGAGGAGGTGCTACTTCACTGAGAGGGTGGTGGAGCCATGGAATCGCTGCCTAGGGGCTGGTGGAGGCGAGACAGTGGAGGGGTTCAAGAGGGGGTGGGACAGGTACAGGGAAGGTTCTGAAGCAAAATCCAATGCAGCGAGAATATCCGGAACTGGGAAGGAAAGCCAGAGAAGGCGGGGGGCAACAGGTCAGCTCCCAGGGGTGGGGCTGACCAATCGAGCAAGCAGGAACCATTAGGCCTATTCTGTTGGCACTTTAGTATGTTAGTACTGGTGCCTACACCTCAAAGCGACATTAACCTGCTGGCGAGGTTCAGAGGAGGGCTACACCGATGATAGCCAGTCAGCCGAGTAAGGCATATGAGAAGAGGTTGAGGGCACTGGACATGTACTCCTGGAAGACAGGGAGAGAGGGGACATGATTGTCAGTGTCAGTGGCTCAGCTGGTTAGCACCGACCTCTAAGGCGAGGAAGATCAGAAGGCTGTGGGTTCTCCCCCCACCAAGCACTTGGTTTAAATCCTAATAATGACACTGTAGTGCAGCATGAGGGAGTACTGCACTCTGAGGTGCCATCTTTCAGATGAGACGTTAAACGAGGTCCTGTCTGCCTGTTCTGGTGGTTGTTCAGGTGGACGTTAAAGATCCCATGGCACTTCTCGAAATGAGTAGGAAATTTTATTATACAGAAAACATAACAATCTTACAAAAGAAACATACATGTTTTCCATTTTAAACAATAGCAAAATAAAAGCATAAATACTACCACTGACAACCTACAAAATGAAAGCAAGACAAAATTAATTATTTGTTAATTTACTGTAATCCCTACATAGTGTATCTCAAAGAAAAACAAAAAGGAGAGAAGTAAACAAAACCAAAAAATAGACACTTTGTAAAGGTAATAAGGAATACATACAGTGTGTCTTGAAATACAATACTCATTTAGAAGATACACTGAAAACACAAATTTTAGTATTACTTGACATCCAGTCCAGCTGAGGTCTGCTGTTCAACATAAGTAACATAGGCGTCCATGACCAGTTTAATTCAACCATGCTATTCTTCACCAGAGCACATCAGCCTTACTCTTTAGTAATCTTGTAATCTGGTGATTTAACTTGTAAAATAGCATTCTCAACAGTTACTTCAGAAGAAAGTGGAAACGTATTTATTTGCTGGGACAAGTATTGACACCTTGCCTGCCATGAATAAAACCTAATACAAGCAAAATCACATTCAGAGTACTTGGATGAAACAACTTAAGATATCCTGTATAGTCACCCAAAATAAAACTCTCATAGGTGAGATTATTTAAGTAGGGTCACTGCCATTTTGTGGCTAAGCAAGAAACCAACATCCGTGTAGAAGAATAGTCTAAGAAAAATGTGACTGAGATTCTTCTATCTGCAAACAATCTAGTCTGGGACAAAATCTCTCCTCTATAGCTTTGTGCTTCAAATTACCTCTGACTCCTAACCTCCCATGAAACTTAGCCACAGGGCATCCCAGGTCTTAACTGGAATTCTTTTGTCATTTAGTAATGTTAAAGCCACAGAATGTTTCGATGGAAAGCATTTTATTTTAATTGTTTAACTAGGAGTAGCACACTAAACTGAAAGCTTGTTTAAAGTGCGACCTCGGCACAGGAAGTTATGTGACTTACTCAGAATCACGCAGGCACGCAGGTGGGGCTGTGGGATTCAAACCCAGGTCTCCAGATTTGCAGCTCAGAGCCTTAAACCACCGCGCTATACTGCCTCCCAAAAATAATTAATAACAAAAAATTTTGGAAAACTACCTGGCCTACAAACTGCGAGGATATAACCTGAAAATACATTTCCTTCCTTGTAGAAGTCTTTACTGAGAGCTTACTTATTTTCCATTGTTTGACCTTCCTAAGGGAAGAATCTGCATATTCTGGCATATTATAATGCTTTAATAGTTTAAGAGGTAAATCCTCCCATTTCTCATCAATCCTGTAATGAAAGCTTGTTCATTGCTGCCTAGGCGTAGATTCTCGCCCAGCCAATTTTCAAAGTAGATGCTAAAAACAAAATAAAGAATGAAGAAACAACCAACCGGATTCATCATACCGAACCCCTAGTTGAACTGGTAAATAGGTAAATTCCTTTTAATTGGGTTCAGCCTACTTCCCATAACATCTGGAAGAAGCAGCTGAACAAACGGGTCTCAAAACAGACTTGGGGAGGATAGAAACCTGGGTAAACTGAGCCAGTGCAGCTATTACCTCCTGACCTTGGTACAACAGAGGGACAGAGAGAATACTGGCTGAGCAATCATGCTGAACCAGTGAGTTTCAGCCACAGAGGGTTATGATTCCATGGGACCTCGAGTGAAGCTTGGAGGTCTCTGGAATCATAAACCCCGAGGTGGCTGGAAACATACTGGTTCAGGTAGATTGCAAAGGCAGTATTTTTATAGTGTATGGTGGCTTGCTGTGGGGGCGATAAGAAAAGATGCAGGCTGCTTCAATATTCAACTGTTATTAATTCTCACAGTTGAAAACACAGATCTGAGTGCTACAGAACTCCATAGGCAGCAACACAAAACAAAAGCATTTCTTTACATTTCAACAAACAACTATCAAATAAATGTCCATGAGGATTTCTTGCTTTCAGTCCACTCTCCAAACGATATTTTCATTCTAGCTCCTGTCTTCTGCTGATCACAGACTACCTGCAGTTAAAATGACAAAATTAAAGATTTTAGCTGTACCTGATTTTCCATGATCATTTTCTGCCCGCATGCACTTTGACCCCTGTTAGATTTGGTCTTTGTTATGCTACGCTAACGGTGTCATGAACCCTACCACGTGATACTGCCCTTGTTTTTATATTTATTTGCATACTTACTCAGTCGGTGTCTGATGATGAAGAGGACAGCACACGGACTCCATGTCTTTTCAGTGCTTTGGCCTCACTGATGAAATTCTCAGTGACTCCCTGCTGGAAAATACAGTTGCTGCCAAATAAGGTTAGTCCTGGGGTAATTGAAGACAGGCTTTCTTGAAAAGAGTGGTGATGGTCCCTGATATGGGGGGCACTGAATTTTCTTTATTTTGTACTGTTTGCGACAGATTTAAGCACGAGGTGTTATCAGGGGCACTGGTACTACCTGCAAAGCACTGAATTGTGGCGCTGCTTTGGTTTTGTCATTACTAAATAGTTATTTATGGGGCAAGGTTTCTGTGGCCTGAGACGTGGGCGACTTCTGTAGGGGGACACTCCATTGATTTAGTCATTGGATACAGGTTTTCTGGTGGAGTGGTTTGTTATTTTTTGTCTGCCGTAAACCTGATGCCACTTTCATTTGCCTCATTAAGGAATGTAGTTTGTTCTGCCTGACTGTCATGCTTCTGAACCATAGAGAGCCTGACTTGCCTGGAAACATAATTTGTATTTGGTGCCAGGTAAACGGAGCATCAGGCTCTTTCATTTTGTGGGTCTCTGGTCAGCATATTTGAGGTATGCAGCTATTGGAGCCCTGGCTGGATTAGTAGTATTCTCGCACGTACGTGGCTTGATGGGTCTGACATCACGGGGGTTTTCACCAGTCCTAGTTTTTGTTTGCCTCTCGTTATATTGGATGACGTTTACTTCGTTGAGCCAACACAACTCCAGATCTCCCCACTTTAGACAATAGTGCTCGCTAGTGTGCAAGTGCTTAAGTATAAACCTGTGTTAAAAGCATTAGATTTAATAATGCTGTGGGGTTATGTAGTCCTGTTGTTGAGGTGCTGTACAGAAGGTCTATGTCCTCATCAGTTAGAGCTTCTGCTTTATGTGGCTTATTCCATTTGCCCTGCCGGTTTAAATGCTTTTGTTTCGCTTGTGAGGTTTTAATGTCTCTTGAAAGTCTATCTGATTGCCATGGAATATGTAGTTGCTGTACTTATGTGTCAACAAATAACGATCAATACTTCCAAGGAACCCATGTAGGCTACTGGGTTCATATTCTGTGCCAACAACATGCTGTATTTTGAAAATAAACTCAGCTATAAGGAGATCAAGTTCATCATCTGGTATTTTTTTGTCCTGTGCTTATCTATGTCATGCAGGAATGATGTAAGCAGTCCGATGTCATTAACTGTTTTTTTTTTTTTTTTTTCTTCTTATTTTCATTTTCTAGTATAAACTTCTCCTTTCGCTATTTGTTTTGAGAAAACTGCCATGGCCATGTTGATATTTTTTAAACGTTATGATTTGTGGTGGTTCCTTGTTCCGCGGCTTACGTTAGCTGCTTCAGTGTTTCATTCAAATGAATGGAATGCTGTTCTGCAGAGTATGGTCAGTACGGGTTCTATTCTTTTTTACTCAGTGATGAACAGGTTTCAATATTGGTATGATTTTTTAACCAGAACAACGCTCCACCATACATTATAAAGAAACATAGGTCATCTCGTAAGCTGCAACTGTTTGCTCCTCCAGTTCTACATTTGGAGACAATCCCACAATCCTTTGATTATTTATAACATTCTGAATGAAAGGATCTAGTGCAAAAGTATATAGGAGGGGTTCACCGACAGCCTTGTCTAATCCCTATGTGCATCTCTACAGATTAGCCCAGTAATCCGCTTACATAGGGTGTTAGTTTAGCTCCTTATAAAGGGCTTTAAGCCATGTCAACATATTGTGTGGAATCCTATATGTAGTTAAGACTTGAAATAAATATTCATGAGAAACCTTGTTGAAGGCTTTTGCCTGGTCTATGGCTAATAAATAACCCTGTAGTCTGTCTTATCTACCATACTCAAAAATGTCCTGTATAAGAGCTAGGTTTGCTGAAATATTCCTATCAGGAATTGAACATGTCTGAGCCAAATGTATAAGACTGGTACTAACTTGTTGTAGTCTATAACATAATATTTTGATAAAATGTTATCATCCAAACTAGTCGGTCTCCAGTTGCTCATCAGCTTCCTTTGACCTTTTTATACAGAAAATCCTAATGGCTTCTCTAAAGCTGGAAAATGTACCCTGAACTATTTAACCCTGTTTGTCCTTTCTGTGATGAGGTGCTTTTGTAAATGAGTCTCTGACTCAATGGTTGTAAATCTGATATGTATAAATAAAAGATTGCCAGGTATGTTGTAGCATTTCATTATAAAAGTCCTGTAAGAACCCTACAAGTACTCCAATAAACCATTTATAAAAAGCACTAGGCAGGCCAGCAGGTCCTGGAGAGGACCCTTCCTTTAAATCTTTAATCGCTGTCTCAACCTCCCTTTCCTGAATAGGGCCATTAAGTTCTGCTATCTGAACATCTGTCAACAAAGGAGGCAGATGTCGGATAAAGTCCTGAGATGAAGTAACTGGAATAAATTCTGACCCAAATGTTACCTGTAAGTGCTTATTGACAACCTGCAAATTATCCATATCAAGTGTTTTCAGCATCCCATCCACATCTTGCAACTCTGTCATAAGTGTAACATCCAGTCTTTGCTTGCAAGCAGCAAATGGGTCAGAAGTTGATTGAGATTCTGTGCCGTATCTCATTTCGGCCTCGAGTGACACCACTCTATTATCTTGAAATTGAAACATTTTGTTCTTAAGTTCAGTGATTTGAGTCAAGCACTAATATTTCTGATCTTGTGCTAGGGTGATATCACGTATATGATTTATATCTGTGCTCTAAATTTATTTATTTCAAATTCGGATTAATACCTTTGAGCCGGGGCTCGCTTACAAAGGCTCCAAGTCAACAAGGAATACAAGACATTTACAGGTGTTGAAACATTGCAGAACAGAAAGACATCAACTAACAAGTGATATTAGTGTGCAGTTACAACATTAAGCAGGGTACAAGAAGTAAGGAGAAACAGGACCACACTTCCAGAGAAACATATTAATGCAGCACTAATTAAGTGCAGTACAGTGTTTAACAATCATGTTACAGTTCAGACGGGTACTCCCATCTGCAGAAATGCATGTTTAGCAGCCAAGGTGAGGCTTTGTCAAGGGGGTAGTAGGTGGTGAGGGGAAGTGGGTTGTTGTGGAACAGGAGGGTGGGAGTGAGAGAGAGTGGCGTCTGGGTGTGAGAACCGCCTTCAGAGGCCATGGGTTAGCAGAAACACTGGCAGTCAGATTTGCTGGCAAGAAGAGATCGAAGCCCATTTTAAAGTAACCAAGTCTGGGGAGTTGGCAAGGTCTGCAGGCAGATCATTGAACCATTTAGACCCACAGTAGGAGAGGGATCTTTGGCCAAGGGTGGTTCGTTTGAAGGAACAGTTAGAACAGTCCTGGAGGCACTCCTTGTGCATTTAGATGGTTGGGCAGGCTCAAAGAGGGCTGAGTAGCAGTAGGCATGGACCCCATCAGGGACTTTTGCAAGGAGGCAGGCCTGGTATTGAGTTTGTGGGGAGTGGAGCCAGCCAGTTTCCTTGTATAGGTCACAAGAGTGAATCATTTTGTGTACTCCCAGGACCAGGTGGCAGGCCTTGTTGAAGATGGTTTTGACCCTTTTAAGCACTGTCTGTGCTTGCCCCATGTATGACAAGAGCATAATCCACAGATGAGAGAACTGAATTGCACGTAAAGTTTCAGGGCAGCCGGTGTCATTGAGGTGCGATGTCTGTACAGGATGCCAAGCTTCATGTTGGTGGACTTTACCAGTTGCTCAGCATGGGCAGTGAAGGTGAGGGTGTCATCAAGGTGAATCCCTAAGTACTTGAATGTATTGACTTGGTCTAGTACTTCTCCTTCGCTACTAAGTATATGCAGTGAGGACCCTCGAATCTTGCTCTGTGGGTGCTGAAGAGCATGCGTTTTGTCTTTTGTAGTTGAGTAGCAGTTTATTTTGGGTGAACCAGGATTCCAATGCACGAAAATTGTGCTGAAGTTCAGAGCTAATTGATCCCAGGTCTTTCCCCAGGACGGAGATAACTGCATCATCTGCATAGAGTATGGAGTGTGCAGGACAGGTAGAAGGCATGTCATTTATGAAGAGGCTGAATAAGAGAGGACCGAGGATAGAGCTCAGGACCCTAGGTTTATTTCCCTGGGCTCAGAGATTTTATTGCCAATCCTGACCCGTTGAGGTCTATGAGTTAGGTAGCTTATGGAACCAGCCCACAGATTCCATTGACAATCCTGTAGAGAGGAGACATTTCAGTAGCAGTTGGTGATTGATTGTGTCAAAGGCCTTGGTGAGGTCTATGAAGATAGACCCCACCGCCATCCCTTTATCCAGGGCCCCATAAAGCTGAGTGGTGTACTCTACTAGCGCGGTGACAGTGGAGTGGTTTTGTCGAATCCGTGTTGCTGCAAGCAGAGAAGGCTATGCTTTCTAGGTACTCAGTTAGTTGTTCTGAGACCACCCTTTCAAGTGCTTTTGGGGAGGGGTAAAATCAAGATGGGCGGAAGTTTGCTAAATTAGCTGTGTCTCCTGATTTAAAAACAGGTGTGACTAGAGCCTCTTTCCACCTGTCAGGAAGATGCCAGATCTTAGAGAGGCATTGAATACCTTGGTGAGTGGTGCCACAAGTTCGTTTAATGTGAGTGCTACCATCTTCATATCGATCGTGTCACTTCCCATCCTGGTCTTACCAAGGACCCATTTGATATATCTGACGTTCTCACCTGTGGAGATTTGCCTGAAGTAGAATGGTGGGGTAACATTATCCTGTGGTGATGGAGTGTTGAGGTTGTGCTGCTGGCCTGCAAGGGTGTGATTCAGGTATTCAGGGGCAACACATTGCTGAGGTCCGTGAATGCAACATTAAAAGCATCAGTGATTTCCATTGGGTCTTGCAATGTACCAGAGGTGGTAACTATAAGGTCGGTGGGGCCCTTGAGGCTGTACCATGAGAGATTTTACAGAGTCCCAGAACTCCCTCCCCTTACTCCAGGTCTTTCTTAGGAGGTCATTGTAGTAAGCTGCTTTCCATGAGTATGAGTTTTGTGCAGGTATTTCTAGCTGCCTTATATGCTTAGGAGTCAGCTAGATTCCGGTGGCTTTGGCCTTATACCACAGGTGATCTTTGAGTCGCATGTTCAATTAGAGGGCTGGACAGCCAGGGTTGGGGATTCCTCTGGCTTTCTTTGTTTTGTAAGGAGCAAAGATGTCACAGGCTTTAGTAAAAATACTGCAGAAGTAATCCAGTGCTTGGTTTCCGTCCTTGACTCTATCCAGTGGGGACCAGTCAATCCCTTTTAGGTAGTGCCTGAAGGAGTCTAGTTGACCAGGCCTTAGTGATCTGTTCCTGGTGGTCTTAACTCTCTTGGTGAACTTGTTTTTCCAGGTAAGTAGTACGAGGAGTGGTCACTGATGGTGTCAGGTAGGACTGTTACCTCTGCGATATGTTCAGGACAGGAGGAGTAGCCAGTCAACGAGGGTGCTGGTTTCTGTACGGTAGTTTTGTCTCGGGTTGTGTGACCAGTTGGGTCACGACAGTCCAGCTGTTTGGTCTCTAGCTGTCGCTGTATCCTGTGCTTGCCAATTAATGTTGAAGTCCCTAGGATTATATGTTCCCAGTTTAGTTTGTTCTGTTCAAGGTGGCTTATGAGCTGTGGGAAGCCAGTGAGTAGTGTCCCAGGAGGCAGGTATATGGTGGTTAATAGTAGCACTTTGATTTGTTGGCCAATATTAAGTTTTAGTGTTAGAACCTGTGCTTCCTTGGTGTGGAAGCTAATTGGTAGTATTTGCCTTTGATGTCACTCTTGAGGTAAACCAGACAACCCCTCCCTTTTGAGGTACGGTCCTGCCGGAACAGGTTATATCCAGGAAGGGCAATTGCTGTGTCTGGGATCTTTGGTGATAGCCACGTTTCTGTTAGGGAGATAATGTCAGGATCAATCTGAGCCACCCAGGCCTGAAATTGTGGCAGTTTGGAGAGAAGGCTGCAGATATTCAGAGATACAATTTTAGATGTCCTGGGCTATTGGTACAGTTCATGATACAGGTCACCAGGGTCACAGCTAGGCAAGGATTTGACAAGAGGCTTTGGCTATGCAAGAGTTTGCAGCATGCACCCTGTCCCATTACATTGATAGCCTGAGGCACACTTACTCAAGTACAAGAGCAGGAAGTGAAATCCTTTTGTCTTTATGCTTCCTTTTGTTATTTAAAGAGGTTGTTTAAAAGCCCACATATAGATCCCTCAGAGAAGGTCAGACGGAAATGTGGATTCAAGCAGAACCCAAGTCACTGAATTTGTCAGACTTAGTTGCTTGACTTCTGCTTTGCTTTGGATAGCTTCCAAAAAGTTGATTTTAAACTAATAATGCAAATACCTGGTGGTGATGTTTTGCAGAAATCCAGTCCAGGAGACCTTCACAGATGTAGTGAGCAAGAATGGTTAGTTACTCCAGGTAGAAATCTTGTAAATCCCAAAAACTAAGCTTACAGACACAGACAAACACAAACAGCCACCCACACAGACCCAGGAGGCGGGGTTTGTGGCGCTGTTGTATTTATAAATATTGTAATAACCCTTATTGGATTTAACTTGGCCTAGATGAGTTAACAGGATTTGACATCTGACTTGGTATCAGACCACCATCTCCACCGATTATCATAGAGATATCTGCCCGTATTTCTCAGCTGAAAAGAGCTTCAAACAACATGAAGTCTTGCTATTATGACATATGCAGTGAGTCCCAACCTTCGAACTGCTCCGAGGTGAAAGAGTTAACTTTCCATGCCAGGCATGGAACGCTGAGCTCGAGCTCGTTGAAACTCTGTCTGTTGTTCTTCAAACTCAAACCGTCAGATTTTTACTCCCCTCACTGAACAGTCGCTCCGAGATTTCTCCTTCTGCTCGGTTCATTTTGTCGGTTAAAGTATTAATTTTCGGTTTTCAACGAAATTTAAACCTAACCGGTCGGTTCAACTCTGTCTGTGGTATTTGTAAGTACTAGATAGGTTTTACATTAATTTCTATTCTGTGTGGAACTTGTAAACGGTTTATCGGTTCGGTTTGAACCGATCAGGTTGTTTAAAATATATTAATCTGTCATTTAGAGTGTGGTTACCGGTTCTTATTGGTTCTAAAAAAACTGATTTTATTACGTTTTCCATGACCCGTGACACGGTTGGGAACCGATAAGAGGGTTCTACCTGGCGGATTGCCATAAATGGTTAAGTTTTGTTAGGACTGGCACTATGTCTGAGAAACCCAAAAGAAAACCGGGCCCACTGGTTTCAACACTGCAGTGTCTGTGGGAAGTCTTTGCAAGGCTGACCCCCACACCACCTGTGTTTATTGTCTGAGGTTTGACCACATCAATGCAGACTGCCAGATTTGTAAATATTTTCCTGCAGCTACCCTGGAAAAGAGAGTTGGTAGGCTCAGGAAAGGGAGGCCAAAAGTCCTCTGAACTAGATGCATAGCCCGTTCGGTTCCAACCGAACCGGAGGGAGTGCCCTCGACCAGGGCAAGACTTCCGGGCAAAGGAGATCCGACTCTGAGGAGTCTGGTTCCAGCAAAAGGACTAGGAAATCAGCTGGTGTGGAGCCAAAACTTTCCTCTCCAACCACTGAAGAAATAGCCAAAGCGATTAAAATTGTCCAGTCACTTTCCTCGGTTCCAACCGAACCGGCACCATCAGGGAAGCTGTCTGCTGGTTCCACCGGTTCAAGATTATGATTTAGAGGAATATTATGAACCGGAGGAGGGGAAGAGGATTATGAGGAGAGTGAATGTGGATTTGAAAGTCTGGATGTGCCCATTGACCCGGACATGTCCCCAGACAGACCTTCAGGAGTGTCTCCTCCTAGGCTTTCTAGTCCCTTCTCATTTTATGTTTTATAAAAAGTGGCTGAAATCCTCCAACTCCCTATGGAGGAAGCTGTGTGTAACCCCTAGATGGCGCTATCCCAGGGGCTACTACCCCTGCCTGATTTGCCACTAACAGGTTGAGGGGCCTGGATCCAATGGCGGGTGCCTCCACCCAGAGGTCAGGGTTTGCAATAGTTAAACTTACTTGGTCACAGCCTCTGGGACACTGCAACCCCCTTCTTCCCACTAGTGGCCCACACAATATATCAGAATTACCTTCACAGTATACACTTACCCCAGGACTGGTTCCGCACTGGGACCTCCTGTGAAATAAGATACAGTGCAACAATCACAGTACAGTACTTTAACATAGACAAATACCTCAGGCAGTATAACTTTGCTGAAACAAGCAGCTCTGATTTATTTAGGGGATATAACAAGGACAGGGGAAATCAGGTTAATTAGCTTATCACTTTACTATCTACCTATGGCTCTGTGCAAGCCTATCCCTACCAGTTACTGTCCCTGGGTACCCAAGCCCTAGTGGCTAGTCCAAACCGTGGCAGCTGGTAGGGCCCTTTCACACAGTGAAAAGAAAAATTAGTTTAAACAGTCAGCAGTACAGTGATTCCATTTGGATTTAATGTGGCAATTCAACAGGAGCGACCCTGAATTAGTACTCACGACCTCCAAACAAGATAGGGTCCTTCAGCGTCAGCAGGGCTACTCTTGAGCTCCACGAGACTCTTCACAGATTTATATGGTAAAAAAGAAAGTACTATACCAGGCAGGCTGCTTCTATCCCGATCGCAATTACTGCACAATACCCGGAGAACACACAGCAGATTCAGTTCCTGACAGACCGAGTGCAATTCAACAATTTCTCCAGTCTTCTACAGGGTGAGCCTGGTTTCTACTCTTCAGAGATCCTTTGATTCTTTTCACAGGACGGATTCAGTCCTAACAAGCAGTTACACAAGCTGCAGACTGAACTCTGGGCCTTACACACGTTTTTTGACTGAAACTGTGCACTGAAGGAGCACAGGGTTTCTTTCCCCTTCACTGCCAGATCTAAACTGAAACTCCAACAGACAAAACCGGGCACTTCCTTTGAGTTCCTCCCAGTTCTTGACTGGATTGGCTGTCACTCACAATAGACTGCTGCTGTTGGTCCAAAAAGGCGCTGAAGTCTAAACTACATCTCCCAGAGTCACTGCCCATACAATCCTCTTGTGGCTGGCTCAGATTATGAGTCCAAGTTCTGATTCGTCCAAGGCACCATTTTAGAGCTAGCTTACCCCACACTGATTGGTCCAGTTCAGCAGTTCAAAACCAGAATGGGGAACTAGGCAGACACAGTTCTGACTGCAAAGAAAGCAGGTTAGACAAACTGTAATTTCATTATTACTCTAAATTATTTCTGGCAAACAGTTACATCTTTCAGATAGGTTTCTTTGCACTCCTAGTGACTGCAAAATGGAGTGAATTGGCAGCAGCTCGAGTGGTACTCAAACAGAGAAACACAGTCCCCATACAACTAATTATGTCTGCAAGCAGACAGCTCTTAAAGAGACAGTACCAGAGGTTCTAAAACACTCACCGATAAATGGCTTAAATGCCAAACACCATTCAGGCTTGGAGCATTCAAGCAAGCTCCTGAAGTCTTTTGGGAACCCCCATTTGCAGGGGGTTACATGTGGATGATCAAGAGGAGCTTGACTATGTGGAAATGATGGATATCCCAGAGTCTAGGAGACTGTCTATTCCCTTGCATAAATCTTTTGGAAACAGACATTTAAAATTTTAAAAACTCCTCACACTATACCTCCTGTGGATAAGAGAATGGACAAGAGGTACACATTGTCAGGCTCTGATACGGAGTACCTTACACAACAATGCAGCCATGTTGGGTAGTGCAGGCTGCAGCCTGTGACAAGGCAAATATTCCCTTGGCTTCACACCCTGACAAGGACTCCAGGAGGATTGATGCCATGGCAAAAGAACAATACGTGGCAGCATCCTTGGGACTCAGACAGGCAAATTATATGGCTTATGTTGCTAGATATCAGAAATCCAGATGGGATAATGTTATGGCTCTAGCAAAACAGGTCCCTGGCCAGCTTGCCAAGGAGCTGGAGCAGGTGGCTGCTGATGGTATTGAGGCATCCAAGGTGCAATTCCATGCTGCAGTGGGACTCTAATGATGTGTCATCAAGAGTCATGGCTACATCTGTCGCGACTTCGCAGAATGGCTTGGCTCAGATGTACTAGCCTGTCACAGGATACCCAGACTAAGGCCATGGATTTTCCTGTTGTGGGTAATTCTCTGTTTGGGGAGCAGACAGAGAATTACATGAAGAAAATGGATGAGTATAGGACCACCTATAGGAGTGCACAGGCCAAGGAAAGGCAGGCCACTCCTCAAAGGCAGCTTTCCAGGGGCAGGGGAGGGTAGGCCTTTTCATAGGCCTTTTACCAAGCCCAGGCCTCCTCTTTGCTTATGCCCAGAGGGGTTCTTTAGAGGGAGAGGCAGATGGGGTACAAGCAGGCCTGCTTCCACCCCTCAGCCCACAGCCCCTGCCAAGCAGGCACCTGATGGGGTGCCAGGCCGATTCTCAGCTACCTGTAGGGGGCAGGCTGGCTTACTTTGTCCAGGACTGGAAGTCTCTGACATCAGACAAGTGGGTCCTGGAAGTAGTAAGCCAGGGACTGGTTCTCAGCTTAAATTTCCAAAGATGAGAACCAGATCCTTTCCACCTGCAAATCCACCAGAGGCACTTGCCCTAAAGGCAGAGGTCTCTTCCTCCTAGCTCTCAGAGCTGTGGAAAGGGTTCAACCCCTACACCAGGGCAAAGGGTTGTACTCCAGGTACTTCCTTACCCCAAAAAGACAGGAGAATGGCGGCCCATCCTGGATCTCAGATACTTAAACAAGCACCTTTTAAAACCAAAATTCAAAATGGTGACTCTGGGAATTATTCTACCTCTCTAAGGCCAGGGGACTGGCTAGCGTCCCTGGACCTCAAGGATGCCTACTTCAGTATTCTCATCAGAAGCTCCCATCGAAAGTACCTCAGGTTTGAGCTGCCCTCAGGCCATTACCAGTTCAGAGCAATGCCCTTGACCTCACCTCTGCTCCAAGGGTATTCACAAATGCCTGGCAGTAGCAGTTGCTTCCTAAGAAGGCAAAAATTGCCATCTTCCTTACCTGGATGACTAGCTCATAGTAGGCCAGTCTCCAGACCAAGTCAAGTTACATCTACAGATAACTCAGCAACTGCTCACCTCTCTAGGTTTCCTTCTGAATCTGTCAAAGTCAGTTCTAGAGCCTGTCCAGCTCCTCACCTTCATAGCGCAGAGCTGAACACAGAGAAAGCCTGAGCCTTCCTTCCTTTGGACAGGGCAAGGACCCTGGCCTCTCTGGCCTCCTCTATTCACCCTGCAGGTCTCTCGACCAGCAAGGCATTTTCTACAGCTCATGGGGCACATGGCTGCTTCTACAGCAGTAGTGCAGGAGCAAGATTTCAGATGAGGGACATCCAGTTCCATTTGAGAGCCTTTGGTCTCAAAGGAAAGACCCTCTAACCAAATTGATCCCAGTAACTCAAACCCTGATCCAGGCCCTACAGTGGTGGCAGGATCAGAGCAATCTGAGACAAGGGTTCCCTTTGTCACTCAGTCTCACTCCTTAATCCTAAATACAGATGCATCCCTCTTGGGGTGGGGCTCACATGGGCGACCTCACCACCCAGGGATTGTGGTCCTCAGGAATCTCTGCTCCACATCAATCTGTTGGAACTCAGAGCAGTTTTTCTAGCACTTCAGCTTTTTCCAAATCTGTTCAGAACAAAGTTGTACAGGTCAGACCAGACAACACCACCACAATGTGGTACATCACAGCAAGGGGCACTCGGTCACGGCCTTGTGCACCAAGCAATGAAGTTGTGGTCTCTGGCTTACTCCCTGAACACCTCCTTTACGGCAGTTCACCTCCCAGGCAAGGACAATGTCCTGGCAGATGCTCAGCAGGATTTCCAGGGCCATCACAATGGTCACTGGATCCCTGGTCTTGGAGGTGATATTTGCCAGATGGGGCACCCCGCAGATGGATCTTTTGCAGCCCCAGACAATCACCAACTTCCCTTTTTGCTGCAGGCCTCCAGTGTTGGGCTCAGTCCTCTGAATGCCTTAGTTCTCAATTGGGAAGGGAAGTTTCGATATGCTTTTCCCCCTTCCCTCTCCTGTTGAAAGTGCTAGTCAAAATCAGATCTCAACCCTGCAAGATGATCCTGATTGCTCCAGATTGGGCCAGACAACCCTGGTATCCACTCCTACTGTCCTTAGCAGTCCATCTTCCCTGTGTCTTCCCAGGAATCACAACCTGTTAACCTGTGCTCAGGGGAGGGTTTGGTACCTGAACCTCAAATCTCTCAATCTCAAGGCCTGGCTCTTGAAGAGTTAGAGTTTGCTGATCTACACCTCTCCCAAGGTGTAATGGATATCCTGAAGGCTTCTAGGAAACCTTCCACCAGGGCTACTTATAATTCCAAATGGAAGAGGTTTTCCATATGGTGCTCTGGAAAGCATATTTCCCCAGAATCTGCTGATTTACCCACAGTCCTGGATTATATGGTCCATTTAAATACCTTGGGCTGAGACCAGCTACCCTAAAAGTGCATCTGGCAGCTGTGTCTGCTTTTATTTCAGCAGGTAAGCCCCTTCTCTTTCAGCTCATCCTGTATTCTCCAAGTTTTTCAAGGGATTGCTTCACACAACCCTCCATTCAGGGACCCTGCCCTGCCTGGGATCTTAATGTTTGCATTGCTCAGCTTATGCAACCTCCTTTGAGCCTTGTCTTCAGCAGAGCTTAAGTACTTGACTTGAAAAACTGTGTTCAAACACCATGAAGTCTTGCTATATTATGACATATAGCAGTTAGCCACAGCACTTGAACTGCCCTGGAGAGAAGGAGTTAACTCCAGGCTGACTGGAGTTCCAAGCGCGAGCGCCTTGCTGAAAGCTCTATCTGGCTAGTTTCAAATTGAAACTGTCAGATTCTTCACTCCGCTTCACTGAACAGTCGCTCCGGAGATCTCTCCTCAGCTCGGTTCATTTCTCGGTTCAAACGAGTGTTTCTCGAATTATTTTAACCGGCAAAGTACTATTTTACCGCATTTCGGTTCAAAGCTCTATCTGAAACCTGAAGTACAGGATTTTAAAGTCTGTGGGAAATTCATTATCGGTTCTGGTTTTGAACCGATCGGGTTTGCAAAAAATACCATTTTAAGCAGTAATTTGGGCTTTTAGAGTGCGTTCCCGTTCTTATCGGTTCTAAAAAGCCTAACTTTTTAAATTGTTTTTTTCAAATACCCGTGACACGGTTAGAACCGATAATGGGTGTCTTGCCTGGCACTGCCATAAAAGGGCAAGTTTTGGATAGGCTGGCATTATGTCTGAGAAACCCAAAAGAAAAACTGGCCCACTGGGTTTCAACACTGTGATGTTTGTGGGAAGCCTTTGCCAAGGCTGACCACACACCACATGTTTATTGTCTGGGCTGACCACCTCCTGTCAGACTGCCAGGTGGTAGAATTTCCTGCAGCCTCCCTGGAGAAAAGATTGGGCGGCTCAGGGAACGAGAGGCAAAAAGTCCGCTGACCTGATGGCCAGCCCGGTCCAGCACCCACTGGACCAGAGGGAGTGCCCTCTGACCAGGCGAGACTTCTTCGGCAAAGGAAGGCTGGTTCTGAGGAACCAGTCCCAGTAAAAATTAAGAAATCAGCAGGTCTGGAGTGCAAGATTGCCTCTCCAACTGCTGCAGAGATAGCTAAAGCCATACAGATTGTCCAGTCACTGTCTCAGGGACCGGCCGAACCACCAACAGCTGGCAAAAGTTGGTTCGTTTCGTTCCAGTGGTTCAAGAGTATGATGTTGAGGAATTTTATGAACCACAGGAGGGGGAGGAAGATTTTGATCATTATGTATGTGGCTGGGAGGGACTGACGTGCCCATTGAACCGGACATTTCTCCAGACAGACCATTAGAATCTCCCCATGCTGTCTGAGTCCCCTTCTCATTTTATGTTTTACAAAGGTTGCAGAAACCCTCCAGCTTCCCTTGGAAGAGGCTGTGATGAGCAAGAGGAGCCTGATTATGTTGAGATGATGGATATCCCAGAGTCTAGGAGGTTGTCTATTCCTTTGCATAAGTCATTTAGGAAGCAAACAACAAAATTTAAATAAATCCTCATTCTGTCCCTCCTGTAGATAAAAAATGGACAGAAGGTATACTTTATCAGGCCCTGATACAGACTTCCTTACTGAGCAGTGTAGTCATGTAGGTGTGGTACAAGCTGCAGCCTGTGACAGGGTTAATATCCCTCGGCTCACATCCTCCTGATAAGGATTCCAGGAAGATTGATGCCATGGCGAAAAACAGTATATGGCAGCTTCTTTGGGACTCAGGCAGGCAAATTATATGGCTTATGTGGCTAGATATCAGAAATCTAGATGGGATACAGTGTTGCAGTTAGCCAAGCAGGCTCATGGCCAGCTGGCTAGTGAATTGAAACAGGTGGCTGCTGATGGCATTGAAGCCTCTAAAGTTCAATTTCATACTGCTGTAGATGTTAATGATGTTTCTCTAGGGTCATTGCCACTTCTGTAGCTTTCCGTGAGGTTGGCATGGTTCAGGTGCACTAATCTGTCACAGGATACTCAGTCAAAGGCTATGGATTTTCCTGTGGTGGGAAATTCTCTCGTTTGGATAGCAAACGAAAATTATATGAAAAAGATGGATGAATACAGAACTACCTACAAAAGTGCCCAGGCCAAGGAGCGGCATGCCACTCCACAGAGGCACACTCCCAGAGGTAGGGGCAGGCCTTTCCACAGGCCTTTTATCAATCCCAAGCCTCTCTGCTTTTGCACAGAGGGTTTTTTTCAGAGGCAGAGGTAGACGGGCGAGGTAAACCGTCCCCCACCCTCAGCCTAAGGCATTGCCAAGCAGGCACCCTGATGGGATGCCCAGGGCCGATTCTCCTGTACCAGTTGGAGGCAGGTTGGCTTATTTCAGCCAGAACTGGTGTCCCTAACTTCGGACAAATGGGTTCTGGAGGTAAGCCAGGGTCTGGTTCTCAGCTTCAAACAGTTTCCAAAGATGAGAACCAGACATTTTCCACCTGCAAGCCCTTTAGAGGCCCTTGCTTTGGAAGCAGAGGTCTCTTCCTCCTAGACTGCAAAGCAGTGGAAGGGTTCCTCCTTGTCACCAGGGCAAGGGCTGTACTCAGATACTCTTACCCCAAAAGACAGGAGAATGGCGGCCCATTCTAGACTTAAGGTACCTGAACAAGCATCTTTGAAACCAAAGTTCAGAATGTTAACTCTGGCAATGATTTTGCTCCTCCCTCAGGCCAGGGACTGGCTAGCCTCCTGGACCTCAAGGATGCCTATTTTCATGTCCTGATCAGGCCTTCTCACCGAAAATACCTCCGTTCGAACTGCCCTCAGGTCACTACCAGTTCAGAGCAATGCCCTTCGGTCTTACCTCTGCTCCAAGGGTATTCACAAAATGTCTAGCTGTGGTAGTGGCTCACTTAAGAAGGCAAGGGGTTGCTGTGTTTCCCTACCTGGACGACTGCTCATTGTGGGTCAATCCCCAGATCAGGTAAAATCCCACTTGCAAGTCACCCAGCGGCTTCTCACTTCCTGGGATTCCTGCTGAATTTACCAAAGTCAGTTCTAGAACCAGTTCAGGTACTAACTTTCATAGGTGCGTGAATTGGACACAAAGTTGGCCAGGAGCATTTCTCCACCGGAAAGGGTAGAGCAGATTGCCCTGGCATCCTCTTTCTCACCTGGTCTCTAACACAGCAAGGCACTTTCTGCAACTTCTGGGCACATGGCTGCCTCACAGCTTTAGTGCAAGGAGCAAGATTCCAGATGAGACATTCAGTTTCATTTGAGGTCCTATTGGTCCCAAAGGAGGGACCCCTACCAAATTGGTCCCAGTGACCCAAACTCTGATTCTAGCTCTTCAGTGGTGGCAGGATCAGAGCAATCTAAGACTAGAGGTCCCCTTCATTCCCATTTCTCATTCCTCACCCTCACCACGGATGCCTCCTTGCTGGGTGGGAGCGACTGGCGACCTTTCCACTCAGGAGTGTGGTCCCCCAGGAATCTCTGCTCCACATCAACCTGTTGGAACTCAGAGCTGTCTTTTAGCTCTTCAGGTTTTCTCAGCATCTGTCCAGAACAAGTAGTTCAGGTCAGGACAGACAATACCACAACAATGTGGTACATCAACAAGCAGGGGGCATCTCGGTCATCAGCCTTGTGCACCGAAGCAATGAGTTGTGGTCTCTGGCTTACTCCCTGAACACCTCCCTAGTAGCAGTTCACCTTCCAGGGAAGGACAATGTCCTAGCGGATGCCCCTCAGCAGATTTCTCAGGGTCATCACAATGGTCTTTGAATCCCTAGTGCTGGGGTCAGTTTTGCCAGATGGGGCACTCCTCAGATAGATCTTTCGCAGCCCCAGACAACCACCAACTTCTCTGTTCTGTTGCAGGCCTCCAGTAATGGGCTCAGTCCCCTGGATGCCTTTTGTTGGATTGGGAAGGAAGTTCCTGTATGCCTTTCCCCTTCCCCTTCTCTTCAGGGTGTTAGTAAAAATCAGATCCCAGCCCTGCAAAGTGATTCTGATTGCACCAGACTGGGCCAGGCAACCCTGGTACCACTGCTTCTGTCCCTGTCAGTCCACCCTCCCTGGCCTTCCCAGGGTCCACAACCTGCTGACTTGTGCCCAGGGAGAGTTTGGTATCCGAACTCAATCCCTCCACCTCAAGGCTTGGCTCTTGAGGAGTTAGAATTTGCTGAATTACACCTTTCTCAAGGTGTCTTGATATTTTAAAGGCCTCTAGGAAGCCTTCCACTAGGGCTACTTATAATTCCAAATGGAAGAGGTTCTCCATCTGGTGTTCTGGGAAGCAAATTGTCCCAGAATCTGCTGATTTGCCCATTTTGCTGGACTACTTGGTCCATCTTAATTCCTTAGGCCAGCTACCTAAAGGTTCATCTGGCAGCTGTCTCTGCTTTTATATCAGCAGGAAAGCCTGCCTCCCTTTCTTCTCACCCTGTGTTTTCCAAGTTTTTAAGGGTTACTTCACACTAACCTCCTTTTCGGACCCAGCCCTGCCTGGACCTTAATGTTTGCCTTGCTCAGTTAATGCAACCCCCTTTGAACCTCTGTCTTCAGCAGACCTTAAGTTCCTAACTTGGAAAACTGTTTTCCTAGTGGCCATCACTTCTGCCAGACGATAAGTGAGTTACAAGCCCTGTCAGTGGAAAAGGATTTTATTTCTTTTCACAGAGATAAGGTAGTCCTCAGGACTAACAGAAAGTTTTTACCTAAAGTGGTTTCAGATTTCCATCTTAACCAATCCATCTCCCTTCCAGTATTTTTCACTGAGCATTCTTCCTGGGTGAGAGGAGATTGCACAGTTTGGACGTTAAAGAGCTTTAAGCTACTATTTGGAGCACCAAGGGTCACAGGTTTGAATCCCTCCAACTCTTCCTTACCTATGGCGAGGTTGGCAAAGAGAAACCTGCCACTAAGAGGACAATTGCCAGGTGGATTGTCTCTTGTATCCAATTTTGCTACCAAAAACTAGGTAGAGAACCCCCTCAGGACTGAGGGCCCATTCCACCAGGGTACAGCTGCATCTCTAGCGGCTGCTAGAGATATTCCCATTCTGGAAATCTGTCAGCTGCTACCGGAAAACAGTTCACACCTTTACTAAGCATTACTCCCTGGATGTCCAGTCCAGGAGAGATGCTTCGGTTTGGCACAGCCGTGCTTCAGAGCCTATTTCCTAAGTAGGTTCTGGCCTCCTCCATGGAGGTACTGCTGTGTAATCTGTTATATGTCATAATATAGCAAGACTTCATGGTGTTTGAAGAAAAATTACTCACCTTAGTAATTGCTTTTCTTCTCATGGAGTCTTGCTATATTATGACCACCCCAACCTGCCCTCTCAGAACTTCTACTTGGGTAAGGGGTTGGCAAATTGGTGCAAGCACTGTGTCATGCCATTATAGCTCTTTTTTCCTTTTTTCCCTTTTCTTTAGGATTAGGAAAACTAGGTATTTCTGTTTTACTTGGATTTGGCCCCTCCTGGACTTGAGTCTTTTGGGAGGGGGGGCCTAATAGTGCTTGTCAGGGTGATATTGTTGTTGTTGTTGTTTCTGTTATTGTTATTTCTACTAGTAGGTAGCCTTTTGGCTAGTGTAGAGTTTTCCACATAGACTTTTGCTTAGTGTTGGCTCCATAAAGATCTGACAGTTTCAATTTGAAACTAGCCAGATAGAGCTTTCAGCAAGGCGCTCTAGCTTGGAACTCCAGTCAGCCTGGAGTTAACTCCTTCCTCTCGCGGCAGTTCAAGTGTTGTGGCTAACTGCTATATGTCATAATATAGTAAGACTCCATGAGAAGAAAAGCAATTACTAAGGTGAGTAATTTTTCTTCTGGTAGCCATCACTCTGCCAGGCTATAAGTGAATTACAAACTTTGTCAGTGGAGCCTGATTTTATCTCCTTTCATAGAGATAAGGTGGTCCTCAGGACTAACAGGAAGTTCTTGCCTAAGGTGGTTTCAGATTTCCACCTTAATCAATCTATATCTCTTCCAGTGTACTTCACTGACCATTCCTTCTCTGGCGAGAGGTCGCTGCACAGCTTAGATGTGAAGAGAGCCCTTAGTTACTACATAGAGCGTACTAAGGGGTCACAGGTTTGACTCCTCCAACTGTTCCTCACTTATGGTGAAGTTGGTAAAGGGAAACCTGCCACTAAAAGATCCATTGCCAGGTGGATTGTCTCTTGTATCCAATTCTGTTATGAAAAGCTGGGTAAGGTTCCTCCCTCAGGCCTGAGGGCTCACTCTACCAGAGGTGCAGCTGCTTCCTGGCTGCTGCCAGGGACATCCCTATTCTAGAGATATGTCAAGCAGCTACCTGGAAAACAGTTCACACTTTTATCAAGCATTACTCCCTGGACATCCAGGCTAGGAGTGGTGCTCGGTTTAGCACAGCTGTGCTTCAGAGCTTATTTCCTAAGTAGGTTATGTCCTCCTCCATGGAGGTACTGCTGTGTAGTCTGCATATGTCATAATATAGCAAGACTTCATGTTGTTTGAAGAAAAATTACTCACCTTAGTAATGTTGTTTCTTCTAATGGAGTCTTGCATATTATGACCTCCCCTGCCTGCCCCTCTCAGAACCTCTGTTTTGGGATGTGGGTGGGCAGTGCAGTGTTGGCACTTAGTAGATGCCCACCTTGTTGTTACTTTTACCTTTTTTTGGGTGGTTTGTAGGTGTTTTCATTTTTGGGTCTCCTGACTTGCGTCTTTGTTTTGGGACCAAAAATGTGTTCTTATGTTTAGTAGCAAGTTGGCTAGTGTAGGTTTACAGCTTCTACACAGGACCTCAGTGAGTTTAGCTCATAAAGATCTGACGGTTTGAGTTTGAAGAACAACAGACAGAGTTTCAACCGAGCTCGAGCTCAGCGCTCCATGCCTGGCATGGAAAGTTAACTCTTTCATCTCCAGAGCAGTTCAAGGTTGGGACTCACTGCATATGTCATAAAATAGCAAGACTCCATTAGAAGAAACAACATTACTAAGGTGAGTAATTTTATCTTTCAGCTCCATAATTATATTTTCTTGATTTAATACTGAAACATTCATCCTCCACCGCTTTGCTTATGAAAAGAAGCTAGAGGAACAGTACCTAAATCAAAAACACAGGTTAACAGCAGGTGATCAGAAAACTCACATGGTTGTAAATGAAAAGCTGAGGAATTGATAATCTAGAACATAAAATGAAATCAATTTGTGTGACAAATCTATTCCTGACATAGGTAAATCCTGACTCAGTCGACAGTTTTCTATAAGCATCTGACAAGTTTGCCAGCTGTGCTACATTGTGCAGTGCATGAAAGTCACAATATATTTTTTTCCGAAAGGTATCTCTGGTTTTGAAGTCTAAACTACAATTCATATTCCCAGCCCAAATTATATGCCTAACTGTATAAAGATAAGGTCTAATAGATTCAAATAATTCCACTCTAGCTGCTTTGGTTTGTGGTGCGTATGTATTTATAAACCTAAGTGAGAAATGCTGAAAGTAACAATCCAAGAGCAAGGCCCTCCCAGGATGATATCCACTGATCTGTGTAAGGTCAAACTGATCCTCTAAACAGTATCCCTAACCCATCTACTGTATCCATGCCAAATGACCAAAATGATGGGCCCCTGATACACCCTTCCTGGCTTGTTCAGAAAGAAGAATGATTTAAGTCTGGTCTCTTGTAGAAAATAGTCATGTATGGAATGTTGGAATAAATACAAAGCAGTCAACCTCTTTTATAACTTTGCATACTACATACATTTAAGGATGCTATGTCTAAGGCTGCCATGTGAAATAAGAATCAGGACTGAGACACCCAGGATCCCCATGTTTTCCAGCAGTTTTCCTCTTTTTCCTTTTTTCCTGTCTCTGGGATAACAATAATATGTTCAGCTTCATGTCGGAAATGACTTCCGACCTGGAGGAAACATCAGATTCTAAGTCTGACTCCCCATCTGTCTGCAGAACCTGAAAGGAATTCTGTGTAAAAACCAGAGGTGTCTGTGAAATCGTTCCTCGTGGAGGCCCTGTAACCCACCTAGTTTTGGGAGCTGAAATAAATTCGGGCGGACACAGTAGACTCCAGGTGTTGCCTGGATATTTATGAGACTATCTTCTGTAGGCTTCAGCGCAGGTGCAGGTACCAGTACCTCTGCCTCTGGCTGACTTACCTCTTGTGGTGCATCATCTCGGAGCCTGAAAGAAGGGAGGGCCCTGCTGTTCAGTGGTGTGTGTGTGCCCTAGTACCACCCTGGGCAGTATGAACCAAATTTTCCTAGTCCATCCCATCCGTCCTATTCTGTCCTGCCCATGGACACTGATGGTAAGCGTGTCCGCTTTCTCGCACAAGTTACATTTGAAGATGTTAGTACAAGCCATGCTCACATGACCACATTCTCCACATGGAGCACATCTCATTTTATCACAGGAACTACTAAGGTGAGTCAGGGAACCACATTTGTAGCAGGCTCGGTTGGCCTGTATAGAACACACCCTCTGTCACACCCTAAAAAAATACTGTATTTGGTATATGGTGAGTGATAGAATTTGTTTGAAAGAATTTTACTTGGAATCTCCACCCCTGTCCAGATGCCAAGAGAGTCAAGAACAGGATCTGGTTGTCCCTGCATAGTGCATCTTTTCTGCAACCAGAAGAGAATGTCATTTGCATTCACCCTCGTTGCAGAACATCACCATAATAGTTTTCAAGAGGGTTTATTAAAGGAATTGCCAAAACAATTCCACCCAAAGTGGAGTGGACCTAAGCATATTATACTTGGTCTAGAATCTTTCTAACCCGAATGCTGGCGAACTGATGTCATACGTGTCTTCCACAGACACATGCATTAAAGCATACATTTCTGCCAGTTGAAATAACATGGAATCAAGCAATAGTTTCTGGGTGACAAATAACCTGTCTGGATGTTCCTGTATTCCACTCTGTGACATAAACACACAGCGTTCTTTCTGGGAGCTTCTGCCAACTTATTTCAAAACAATTCTGAAAAGTGGGCCTAGGTCTAGAATATGACCTGCCCCTCTCCTGGGGACTCATCGCCTGAAGTGTCCTGCAAAATAGGAGCTGGCCTTGTTACCCCAGATGTAGATGTAAATGCATCATTATCACTGTTATCCTGATGCTGCTTAGAATTTGCAGCATCTACCTGGGAAAATGAATCTCCTCTGCCACGTTTGAACCTCCCTTATGTGCAGAATCAGAATTACTAGTTGTGTTTCCTATCTGAGCAGTCGCCCCACTCATCGGGTTAGGATCTGCAGGAGAAGCCTTCTCAGATGAACATTGCTGTCCAGAAAATCCAGCTCCTGTATCAGTGAGAGCTGCGCCCAAGTCTGGAACCCACTCCTGTCAGGCTGAATGTTCATCTCCATGGGCTGCTCTCCACACACTGGTTCCTCAAATTCCATCCATTGGGAACAGGCAACCACCGACCATCTGGTCCCTGTTTCCATCCAGCATTGTCCAGTGCTTTTCTGGAGACTAGCTGGCAAACTCTAATGGGACCATCCTCCCTGTCGTCCTGCGTTTGTACCTCCGAGTGTGTAGGAAAAATATTTCTCCTCTCGCCAAAGTAGTCCACCATATTTTTTATTTTTTTATTTCTTTCCTCCAGTTGCATCGCCATGGAGCCTCTCTCAGGCAGCCTAGTCCTTTGTCCTGCCCTGCCTGAGGTTCCCCGATCCGAACCTCCTCTCTCCTCCCTCCCTGTAGCCAGCACTCCGGTTTGACCCATCGGGTGGGTTGCCCTCCTGTTGGGCACACTTACTAGTCAGACTCTGACTACAGGGTAGGGCTGGGGATGGAGGACCTGGAAGGTCAGTCGGGTTGGCCCGGCATGGGGTGGTGAACAGGTGCCATCGCCTGCCCATGGTACTGTTGGTTTCCTTGTTCTGTGCACTTCCCCTGCCACTCCCTCCATGTGTGGTACATATTGATGCCCTGATGCACGGCAACCCTGCCGCATTGTCCACGCTGGATATGCTTGCCCTAGGCTTGCTGTAGTACTTCCGGTCTCCTGCGGGACAACCCTCCGTCTACCTGGGGAGAAGAGCACCACAAGGGCACTCATCCTTAATCCTCCCCGCCAACCCCCCTCCACCCAAGTCTGCTCCAGAACACGGGTCACCGGCATGGCACGAGGTGTGGCATCCAGTGCCTCAACCCTCAGTGCCACCGGGCTGGCTCACAGTCCATCATATTTCTGGACTCGCAGACCGCTCTAGGTGTCACATCCTCCACTGCTCATCTCAGTGTATCCACAGGTGGAATCTCAAGTCCTCGGGCATGCCTGCCGATGCAATACCATCTGCTGCCTGCTTCTGGGAGGTAAATATCTCAGGACCCTGCGTGTATCCGGGCATGCAGTGTGATACTGATGAGCTCACTCACCATCTGTGCCTCTTCCCGAGCGTCTGTCTCATCCGCTATGCTCTACTTCTATGATTACGTATAGAAATCCCTCCGCTCCTGTCGCAGAATCATCTGCCAAGTGAAAACTCTCCTCCATCTCTGCTTCTGAGTCAGTAGACGCCATCTTGGACATAGGTTCCCCTACCTGTGAGTAGGGAATTTTTATTAAACAATCTATCAAAACAACTCAGAATCACAAAATCATAATTCTGCGTTCAGTAGCAATCCAATAAACAATACATCAAATCCCAAATCAGCCCTTACAAAATAAATATAATGATTCAAGTCATACCCTTCAACCTTTATCAGTCCCCCCAGAAAAACACCCAAAACCTGAAAGGAAAAACAAGGAAAAGAAACAAATCATCCATAGAACTATTCCTAATCACACATAAACCATATTTTGAAAAAAGGAAAACCTCTCCACCATGCCTGTACTTTTGCAGAGGTGCAATTTCTATCCTTAGTTTATTCTTCTTGAAAAGCTGCTTTGCATAATGAATGAATGAAACATAAGACATTCTTTTTGTTGAAATGACAACTGGCTTCTGGCTTGCCAAAGATAGAACTTCAAGATAGCAAAAAACACTGTCAAAGCAGCATCCTAGCAATTGTACAAGAGGTTAGAATAATCCACTAATGCTATGTTACCATAATATATTTTAGCTAACCACCTCAACTTCCATTTCAAGCAAAAATGCCCATAATGAGTTAGCATAAGGGCAAATCAACAAACAATTCTCCATCGTCTCACTCTGCTGACTACACTCTGCATAGGGGCAATCCTTTTCTTCCAGGGCCTTATGCTTACTGTTGCCTTTTACACCCAACCTCCCTGTGCGCTCAATGATGCCACATTTCCAGTGGAATCCTCTTGTTCATCAATGTGTGATCACTAAATCCACTTTTGCCGAATTACAGCCTTCAAAGTTGACCTAACTGGACCAGTAAGGTCCAAAATCTGATTATAAAGTGTCTTCCTTGATTTCCCAAAATCTGGGACTGATATATCTTCCATTTATACAATTTCTTTAAAGAGGATTTAAAACATATTGGCACTTCCATCTCAGGTTAAATTTAAGAGGTTCATCGGTCCACACAAGGAAAAGTGGCCCAAATTATTCAGTAACCAAGTTTTGCCAGGAATCTTCCTAAAGTTTAACTAGTAATTAAAAGGAACTCGACCAAAGATTGTGTGAAAAACAACTACAGGATTAACCATGTTCAGACCTCCTTTATGTTTAGGCAAATAAGTTACTTCCCTCTTAATCGGGTTAACACGTTATCCGATAGCATCTGAAAAAACAATCTGTAAAGTCTGGTTTTGTGACTCAAAGGAAAAGGGAAAATATAACTTCTATATAGTAAACAAGGTATCAAGAATTGTTTAATAATAAATAGTCTTTTAGTCTTGGAAAATTTCCAGTTTTTCCATCTGTTCACTTTACCTTCACAAATTAGGAGGCTGTCTGCCCAATTTTATGTGCCATATCACTCTCTCCAAGCAATACTCCCAATATTTTAATAGGTTCAGAAGAAATATTGATACCAACTATTTGAGAGGGACCAAGGCATGGCTTCCTACCCTGATACCTACACTTTTGGTAATATTCAACTGTGCACCATAAAGTTCCAAATAATTCTTCAAATCCTAATTACAGCTTCCACACTCTCTGCTTGTTCCAGAAAGAGACATAAGTCATCTGCATATGCAACCAGTTTGATCTCATTTGGTTCTACATGACCTTTAATGCCCTTAACATCCAGATTAAGTAAAATGTGCCTAATATGGGGATCTAGTGCAAAAATGTACAATAACAGACTTAGTGGACAACCTTGTCATATTCCAAGCTGAACAGTCGTCCAATGTCCCTTTTACCTGCAGTAAGAGTGTAACTACAGCTGACCGATATATTCTCCTTAAGAATCTATAAACCTCACTGGTATCCCATAATATTCCAAAACTTGAAACAAAAACTTATGACTAACCTGATCAAATGCCTTATGCTGATCCAAAGAAAGAACCAACCCCTCTCGTCCAGTTCTATTACAATATTCAATGACATCCCTTATGATGGAGAGATTTTCTTTAATATTCCTCCCAGGCAATGAACATGTCTGCACAGAATGAATTAACCTAGATGCAGCCTGTCTTAACCGTTTCTGGAGAACTGAGGTAAAGATTTTAAAATCAGAATTTAGCAGGCAAATAGGTCTTCAGTTCTCCAGTAACACCCTATCCCCTTTTTAAATAAAAATCAAGCTCTTTGCAAAATCAGGATGTATCGTATTCTGACACAAATAAAAATTAAACACTTTGGCTAAACAAGGGCTACTATTTCCCCATATGTTTTATAAAGAATTGGCCAACCATCCCTACCTGGTGAAGTCCCATCCTTCAAAGTATGAATTACCTCTAAAACTTCCTGAGTGGTGATACACCGTCATCATTTCACCACTGCATCATCCAACCCAGGAATTTCCAGGTCCCGTAAATAGTCTAATACCTCTTGGTTGATGGTATCCATAAATGGTTAAGGTATCTAAATAATGTTCTACTTCCCTACGAATGTCTGTAATGGATGATAGTAAAACACCCTGAGGTGAGAGTATCTGTGTAAAACTAGAATGACTTCACTTTTCCTTACATGCCTCACAGGGGTCTTTATGTGGAAATTTTTGTGTCCTGCATCGCATTTCTGCATGTAATGAAAGAGCCCTATCATATTGCAATAATGCCATTTGTTTTTATGATATCAATCTGACTAGAAAATCCAGATTTGTACTATAAGTCAAAGACAATAGCTTGAATAATTGAGTCCGTAATTTGAGATATGCAAAAATTTAGAGTGTGAAGTGTTTTTCCAGTATTTCAAACAACATGAAGTCTTGCTGTATTCTGACATATGCAGTTAGGTCCTGCCTTTCAATTGCCCGGAGAACAAAGAGTTAAACTTTGCATGGCCAGCATGGAATGTTCACCACAAGCTCAGTTGAAGCCCCTGTCTGCTGTTGTTTAAACTCCAACCGTCAGATTCTTTACTCTGCCTCACTGAACAGTCGCTCGGAGATTTCTCCTTTGCTCGGTTCAGAAAAGTCGGTTGAAGTGTCGTTTTTTATTTCAAGCTTTCTACCAAATTGCTGTTACCTCAGTCAGTTCAAGTCTCTGTCTGTGGTACCGTGAGTACTAGATAGGTTTTCTGTGTAGTTTCTGTGTGGAACTTGTAAATTGTGGATCGGTTTGGCTGAACTGATCAGTTTCAGGTAAAAAAGTTTGTGATTTATTTGAGAGTGTGAACCGGTCCGTATCGGTTCTAAAAAAAAACTGGATTTTATTATGTTTTTTCAAGACCATGACACGGTCAGGAACCGATAGGGAGTCTTGCCTGGTGGATTGCTCAAAAGGCAAGTTTTGGTTAGGATTGGCCGTGTTCGAGAAACCCAAGAAAAAAATGGGCCCACTGGTTTCAGCATTGCAGTGTGTGTGGAAGTCTTTGCCAGGCTGATCCCCACACCACCTGTGTTTATTGTCTGGGGTTTGACCACCTCGATTCAGACTGCCAAATTTGTCAGAATTTTCCCAAATCTACCCTGGAAAAGAGATTAGGTAGACTGAGGGAAAGAGAGGCCGAAGATCCGCTGTCTCGGATGCCAGCCCGGTCCGGTTCTGACCAAACCAGAAGGAGTGCCCTCTGACCAGGGCGATACTTCTTCGGGCAAAAGAGAGCTGATTCTGAGGAGTCGGTTCCGTAAAAGGAAAAGAAAAGATAAATCGTCGGTTCAGACCAGAAATTCATATTCCGACTGCGCTAGAGATATACAGAGTATGATAGTGCAATCACATTGTTCTGAATCGAACCGCACCATCTGGCAGGGGTTCAGTTCGGTCGGTTCCCACGGTTCCGGATTACACTTTGGAAGAATTTTATGAACTGGAGGAGGAGGAGGAGGAAGGAGAGTATGAGGATGATGATGGTGATTATGAAAGTTTGGATGTGCCTATTGACCCGGACATCTCCCCAGACAGACCTTCAGGTGTTTTCCTCCCAGGCTTTCTGAGTCCCTTCTCACTATATGTTTTACAAAAGTGGCTGAGACCCTCCAGCTTCCTGTGGAGGAAGCAGTAGAGGATCAGGAGGAGCCTGATTTTGTTGAGATGATTGACATCCCAGAGTCCAGGAGACTGTCTATTCCCTCCACAAATCCTTTGGGAAACAGACACATAAAATTCTTAGTGTCCTAATTCCAAACCTCCTGTGGACAGATGAATGGACAAGAGGTATACTCTTTCAGGCTCAGACACGGAGTTCCTTTTCCAGCAATGCAGCCATGTTGGGGTAGTGCAGGCTTCTCCCTGTGATAAGGCAAATATTCCTTGGTATCCACACCCCCGACAAGGACTCCAGGAAGATTGATGCCTTGGCAAAGAAACAGTACGTGGCAGCATCTTTGGGACTCAGGCAAGCTAACTATATGGCCTACACAGCTAGATACCAGAAGTCCAGGTGGGACACTGTGCTGGCTCTGGCTAAACAGGCCCCTGACCAGCTTGCCAAGGAGCTGGAGCAGGTGGCTGCAGATGGAATTGAGGCATCTAAAGTGCAATTTCATGCTGCTGTGGACTCAATGATTTATTTTATTTATTTATTGCATTTTGATGACCGGGTAGGCCCACTGGGCCCCAGAGGTCCCTTTTTCAGGGGCGACCTGGGAATAACAGTACATGAAATAATAGACAGTGATATATACAGGTTATGGGAATACAGTATACTTCGGTTTACAAATCCGTGAGACAGAGCAGTCTTTTCTATGGGTTGTATAAGTCTAACTAATAAGCTGTTGTTCATTTGATCGCGTTTCAGACATACAAAGGAATGAGACAGTACTGTAAATTCTTTAGGTAACATACATCTAAGAGCCATCGGATAGGTTCTGTGACAGGAGGAGGAGTTAGTGCTACCTGTTCAGGGGTGGAGATTTAAGTAAGGTGGTGAGAGCTGACACAGGGTCGTTGTTGTAGTGTCAGGTACCATAGCATTGGCATTTGCTCATTGACAGCAGATGGGTCTTGAGTCTTGTCTTGAAGCATGGTACCAATGGGTTTCTCGCACCTCAAAGGGAGGTTGTTCAGAGGAAGGGCAGCGTGTGAGAAGGACCTGCAGCCTGCCTTAGTCCTGACCTTAGGGACCTCTAGTAGCGTTTGGCCAGAGGACCTGAGGTTGCGCATGTTTTCTCTTTACTGTTAGGAGTCCGAGACTCGAGAGGCGTAAGGCTAATTAGCTTTCTCCAGGCAGAGTACAGGGTACCTGAGGCGAGCTTCAAAGGATGGCCAGTTGAGCCTCACTAGGGCCTCATGATGGTGGCTCCTTGGAGTGGGATAAGGAGGCAAAGCGGACCACTTTATTGTATAAAGTCTGTAGTTTGCCGTGCTCCAGTTTAGCGATACCCTGAAGGACCGGGCAGCGTATGTTAATGTTGGGAGTAGGACACTAGAAGCTATTGCAGTCCTAGCTTCAGGGGTCAGCTGTTCCTTGAGCCGATACAGTAATCTGAGTTTGGTATGGATTACTTGTGTGACTTGGTCTACATGTTGTTTGAAAGTGAGACCTGGTAGAGGGTAAGCCAAGGTACTTTGTCGAGAGACTGCTTCCAGTTTGTTGCCCTGCCAGGGACGTAATTTGGAGTAGTTGTGACTTGTCTTGTCCAGGAGTTCTAGGGCCAAACACAACAACAATGATGTTTCATCAAGAGTCATGGCTACATCTGTGGCTTTTCGAGGATGGCTTGGCTCAAGATGTATAGCCTATCATCTGGATATAAGGCTAAGGTCATGGATTTCCCTGTTATTGTAATTCTCTGTTTAGTGGAGCAGACAGAGAACTACATGAAAAAGATGGATGAGTACAGGACCACTTCCAGGAGTGCTCAGGCCAAAGAAAGGCAAGCAACTCCTCAAAGGCAGCAGTCCAGGGGCAGGCCTTTCCAAAGGCCTTTTCCAAGCTCAGGCCTCCTCTTCTTACTCTCAGAGGGCATTCTTTAGAGGGAGGCAGACGGGGAATGAGCAGACCTGCATCCACCCCTCAGCCTAAAGCCCTTGCCAAGCAGACACCCTGATGGGTCTGCCGGGCCGGTCTCCCATACCAGTGGCAGGCTGGCTTACTTTTATCCAGGACCGGAAGTCTCTAACAACAGACAAGTGGGTCCTGGAAGTAGTAAGCCAGGGCTGGTTCTCAGCTTCAAAAATTTCCCAAGATGAGAACCAGATCCTTTCCACCTGCAAATCCATCAGAGACCCTTGCCTTAGAGGCAGAGGTTTCTTCCCTCCTAGCTCTCAGAGCTATATAGAGGTTCCCACCCACACAAGGGCAAAGGATTGTACTCCAGGTACTTTCTAACCCCCAAAGACAGGAGAATGGTGGCCCATCCTGGACCTAAGATATCTGAACAAACACCTTTTAAAGCCAAAGTTCAAAATGGTGACTCTGGGAATAATCCTTCCTCTCTAAGGCCAGGGGACTGGCTGCCTCCTGGACCTCAAAGATGCCTATTTTCACATTCCCATCAGGTGCTCCCACAGAAAGTACCTCAGGTTCGAGTTGCCCTCAGGCCACTGTCAATTCAGAGCAATGCCCTTTGGCCTAACATCAGCCCCAAGGGTTTTCACAAAGTGCCTGGCAGTAGTGGTTGCTTTCCTAAGGAGAAAAAGATCTCCATCTTCCCATACTGGGACGACTGGCTCATAGTAGGTCAGTCGCCAGACCAAGTCAAGTCACATTTGCTAGTGACTCAGCAAGTGTTCACTTCCTTAGGATTCCTTCTCAACCTTCCAAAGTCAGTTCTCGAACCAGTACAGCTCCTCACCTTCATAGGGGCAGAGCTGGATACAGTAAAGGCAAGAGCCTTCCTTCCCTGGAAAGGGCAAGAACCCTCATGGAACTGGCTCTTCATTCACCCTTCAGGTGTCTCGACCAGCAAGGCATTTCCTTCAGCTTCTGGGCCACATGGCAGCTTCCACAGCAGTGGTCCAAGGAGCAGGATTCCAGATGAGGGACATTCAGTTCCACTTGAGAGCCTTCTGGTCCCAAAGAAAGGATTCCCTTACCAAACTAGTCCCAGTGATCTGAACCCTGATCCAGGTCTTGCAATGGTGGCAGGATCAGGACAATTTGAGACAAGGGGTTCCTTTTGTCATTCAGTCTCATTCAGTGATGCTCACCACAGATGCTTCCCTGCTGGGCTGGGAGCCCATCTGGGGATCTTACCACCAAGGACTGTGGTCACCTCAGGAATCTCTGCTTCACATCAGTCTCTTAGAACTCAGAGCAGTGTTTTGGCACTGCAAGCTTTTCCAAATCTGTGTAGAACAAGGTGGTCCAGGTCAGAACAGACAACACCACCACTATGTGGTACATCAACAAGCAGGAGGCACTCCGTATACGGCCTTGTGCACAGAAGCAATGAAGTTGTGGTCCCTGGCCTTTTCCCTGCAAACCTCTCTGATAGCAGTTCACCTCCCAGGGAAGGACAATGTCCTAGCAGATGCTCTGAGCAGAATATCCCAGGGCCATCACGAATGGACCCTAGATCCTCTAGTTTTGAAAGTGATTTTCTCGAGATGGGGCACTTCAGAGATAGATCTTTTGCAGCCCCAGACAATCACCAACTTCTTCTCTTTGTTGCAGACCCTCAGTCTTGACTCAGCCCCGTGGATGCTCTGGTCCTGAATTGGGAAGGAAATTTCTGTATGCTTCCCCTTCCCTCTCCTGTTCAAAGTGTTAGTCAAGATAAGGTCACAACCATGCAAAGTGATTCTGATTGCTCCAGACTGGGCCAGACAGCCCCGGTATCCCCTGTTGCTGTCCCTAGCAGTCCACCTTCCCTCATCTCTTCCCAGGAATTACAACCTGTTGACATCCTCTCAGGCGAGGATTTGGTACCGAATCTTGATCTCTCAATCTCAAGGCATGGCTCTTGAAGTTAGAAGTTTGCTGAGCTGCATCTTTCCCAAGGGGTTCTGGATATCCTTAAGGCTTCTGAAAGCCTTCCACCAGAAAGACTTACGACTCCAAATGGAAAAGATTCAGCATTTGGTGTTCTAAGAAAATATTTCTCCAGAATCTGCTGAGTTGCTCATGGTTCTGGACTATATGGTCCATCTTAATGGCCTAGGCCTCAGGCCAGCTACCCTTAAAGTACATTTGGCAGCTGTTTCTGCTTTCTTGTCAGTAGGCAAGCCTTCCTCTCATCATCCCATCCTGTTTTCTGTAGTTTTTCAAGGATTGCTTCACACCAATCCCCTTTAGGATCCTGTTCCTGCTTGGGACCTTAATGTTTGCATTGCTCAGCTTATGCAACCCCTTTGAGCCTTTGTCCTCTGCAGAGCTTAAGTACTTGACTTGAAAACTGTGTTTTTGGTGGCCATTACCTCTGCCAGGCATATCAGTGAATTGCAAGCCCTGTCAGTGAAACCTGATTTCATCTCTTTCCATAGAGATAAAGTGGTCCTAAGAACTAACAGAAAGTTTTGCCTAAAGTGGTTTCAGATTTCCACCTCAACCAGTCTGTGTCTCTTCTTGTTTTCTTCACTGACCATTCCTCCTCTGAGAGAGGAGGCTACGCAGCTAGATGTTAAAAGGGCCCTGAGCTACTACATAGAACGCACTAAGGGTCACAGGTTTGAATCCCTCCAGTTGTTCCTCACGTATGGAGAGGTTGAAGGCAAACCTGCCACTAAGAGATCTATTGCCAGGTGGATTTTTCTTGTATACAATTCTGCTATGAGAAACTGGGTAGAACTCCACCCTCAGGCCTGAGGGCTCATTCCTCTAGAGCAGGGGTTCTCAAATGGTGAGGCCAGCCTTCCTGGGAGGCCCCAACCTGTTCCAGGGGAGGCTCAAGCAAGTCTTGAAAAAGTATTATATTTCAATTTTGAACTTTATAGATTTGTGTGAAGGGTAAGAAAACTGAAAGAGGATAACTGGTGAATTTATGATTTATTCACAAGTCTGTGACCAGGGAAGGTACTGTACACTGAGCCATGGCTTATTTCAGGTGTACCATGGGAAGGGTAGTGAGAGAATACAATTCAAAATGTAACTGCATAACAACCAATACAAAATGAATAAAAGTGCAAACAAATTAAGAACAATAAACCAACAATGTGAGGAACAATTGATCAATTAGACTGGCAGCAGAACTGTCCAAACACAAGAGTCAACCATACAGGTACTAGGAATAAGAGCAGGAGGGAGCAAAATGATCCCTGAGAAGTTGCTTAAGAGCAGGGAGAGGGGGAGAGGCAGAGGTTGGCAGGATTGTTATTCTAGTTAGAGGGGAAACAGAAAATGCAGTCTAACCCATGAAGGTATGGCAGTAAGGGGTAACAATGGTTCGAGAGTCAAAAATATTGGAGTAAGTAGGTTATCCTGTTTTGGGGGTTACAATAAGCTTAATAACATGACAGTCAGCTATTCAAAAGATTTCAATTTATTCCTGATGTACTGTGAAAAGTAGGCTATTTTTCTATGGGGAGGCCTAAAATATTTCAGTATTATGGGGAGGCTCAAGATCTTTTCCATGGCTTAGGGGAGGCTCATATGACAAAGTTTAAAACTGTTGCTCTAGAGCAGGGGTTCTCAAATGGTGAGGCTAGCCTCCTGGGAGGCCCCAACCTGTTCCAGGGAGGCTCAAGTAAGTAGGAAAAGTACTGTATTTAAATTTTGGGTTTTATATATTTGTGTGAAGAGATGAAGCAAACTGAAAGAAAATAATAATAGTAGGTGAATTTTATGTATTTATTTTCTAATGGGTGATAAGGGAAGGTGAATGAGCTAAGGTTCATTCCAGGTGTACCTGGGAAGGTAGGGAGGAATACATTTCAAAAGGTAAATGCACAACAATCAAGAAATATACAATGAGCAATAATGCAAATAAATATGAACAATAAATTAATAATGAGTAGTGGTAATTGATCAATTTGTAAACTGATGGCAGAACAGCCCAAATACAACGGTTGAGCATTGAAGTGCTAAGAGCAATAGCAGGAAGGAGTAAAGTAATCCCTGAGATGTTGCTTAGGAGCAGAGAAGGAGGGGAGAGGCAAAGTATGCAGGAAGGTTGTTTCTTATAGAGAGGAAGCAGATGAAGTAGTCTGACCCATGAAGGTACTGCAACAAGGGTTAACAATGGTTCAAGAGTGAGAATAGCAGAGCAACTAGGTTGGTCTGTGGGGGTGGGGAGGTTTACTATTGTTGAATAATAATATTTGTTTATTTTATTTATTTGTTATTCAGATAACACCTTTGAGCACAGGAGCTCTTTTTCAAAAGTCCCAAGTCAGTATAAGACAAAGAACTAAATGTTTAGCAATTACTCAAAGGGCTTCAATTTATTCACCGTGTACTGCATGAAGTACAGTATGTTATTTTTCTTTGAGGAGGCCAAGATTATTTCAATTTTTGGGAGGCTCAAAATATTTTCCATGGATTTGGGGAGGCTCACTGTGACAAAGTCTGAGGACCACTGCTCTAGAGGTATAGCTGCTTCCTGGCTGCTGCCAGGATATTCCTCTCTAGAAATTTGTCAAGCAGCCACCCGGAAAACAGTCCATACATTCACCAAGCATTACCTCTGGATATCCAGTCTAGGAGTGATGCTCGGTTAGGCACAGCAGTACTTCAGAGCCTATTCCCAAAGTAGGTTCTGTCCTCCTCCATGGAGGTACTGTTGGTAGTTCTAGAATATGTGAATACAGCAAGACTTCATGTTGTTTGAAGAAAAATTACTCACCTTAGTAATGTTGTTTCTTCTAATGGAGTCTTGCTGTATTCTGACTCTCCTCTGCCTCCTCCTCAAACCTAGTTTTTGGATGTGGGTGGGCAGGAGCAGTGTTGGCACCTTAGGGTGTCCTTTTTCACCCTCTTTATTTGGGTGAGTGATTGTGTTTTGATGTGTTTTGTTTTTGGGTTCCTGACTTGAGTCTCTTTTGAAACCAAAAACCTTTTATATAGATATAGTTGCCAGTTGGCTAGTTTTGAGTTTTACAGTTTCCACACAGAACTTCTAGTGAGTATTGCTCATAAAGATCTGACGGTTGGAGTTTAAAAAGCAGACAGGGGCTTCAGCTAAACTCATGGTGAACAGTCCATGCTGGCTATGAAAGTTTAACTTTGTTCTCTGGGCAGTTGAAAGGCAGGACCCAACTGCATATGTCAGAATACAGCAAGACTCCATTAGAAGAAACAACATTACTAAGGTGAGTAATTTTTCTTCTGAAACCATCTCTATCAAGTCCTTCTTTGTGTCCTCCCACCAAACCCCATATCCTCATATAAAGCTGCAACCGAAAGTCTGGCCATAATTACGAAGTCACATTTAATCTCACCACTGGTTCTGTGGAGGATAGACACATTCAGTCTCTAGCTGGTAGAAAAAGACTTGTGATGCATCTACTTAGCTAATGGTTTTCAGCAAATAATGGTCTGAAAATGTTATTGGGACCACCACAGTGGTCATCAGTTTCAGTGTTTAGACACCAAGACGTGGTCTATTTTAGATGTCAGAGTTGAGTTTAACAAGGTATGGAAATTTCAGGATTTGCGATACCGAACAATCAATTAAATCAGCTGTATCAACCAGATGCTTAAAAGCTATCGAGTCACAATACACTGTTTTTCCTTTTGCTGTCCTCAACTTGGTGTCTAAAGTGCAATTAAAATCCTTTCCCACCACCTCTGTTCTTGCTGTGACTAAAAAGGGTTGCACCTGCTTAAATAGAGCCACTCTATCAGCCTTAGTTTGGGGCGCATATAATGAAATAAACCTATAGGGAAGTTTCTGCCAGATACCATCAACCAACAGAACCCTCCCTGGGATAATATCCACTAACTTTTTAAAATGAAATCATACCAGAAAATAATATACCAATCCCATCTGCTTGATCTGGCCCTAAGGACCAGTACAATGGAGCACAAACCAATTAGTTTTGACATATTGCATAGCCAAATATGAATTTAACCATGTTTCCTGCAAAAATAACAGACCAAGATCATGTAGAGAGAAAAACTGCAGATTGTTTCCTAGTATTTCTAATACTATGGACATTCAAAGAAGCAGCGGAAAAAATACATGATAGGACATTAACCTCAGTCCCCAAACACAAAACTTAAGCATTTCAACAAGATTTCTATTTTTCTTTTTCTTCTTTTTCCCCACAGGTCTTCAGCAATGGCTGGACCATCTCTACAGTTTCTGACCGTGAAGAAGTATCAGATCCCAACTCCTTCTGCTCTGAATCCTCCAACTTTTAACCGATAAGGCCTCAAACTGATTTTCAGTCACCAGTTCTCCAACATCAAGACCCCTTTTAGGAGTCTTAAACTGCGTCTCCTAGGCTCTAGTTTTGACCATGCTGCATGTGGGGTGGGGGGCATGTCTGAAAGTGGACCTGCCTGCTCCACCCTGGACATTTGTTGGGTAGGAATGGCTGGGGGCATCTGCTGCTACAGCCTGATTTTCCTCAGGTTCCACTGTTGGGGGCATCCCCACTGCCTTCCTCCACAGGAGACTGGTGTCGGGATGAACTCGAAGGAGGAGGAGGGATAGAATGATCCATAGGATCCTCAGGGCGAGGCCTGGATTCAGAGTCCTCAAACCCTGTTTCAAAGGAGGCTTTCTGAGCCTTCCTAATTAAGTCATCTGGATCCACTGCTCGAGTTTTGTTTCGAGCTGCCCAAGGACAGTCCTGGAAAAGATGGCTATAATCCTCACACAAATTACATTTTGAGTGATTCATGCATTGAGAACTTGTGTGAGTAAGTTCTCCACAGATGCTGCACCTCAGTTTATTGCATACATTGGACAGGCGTGTACAAGCCCTGCACTTTGTAACAGGCCTTTGGCTTGACTAGAGTAGAAGCACACCCCACCATCTTTCCCCAAAAGAAGCTATTCGAATGTGAGCACTTCCTTCCTCTGTTTGTCTAAACTTTACCTGAACTGCCAACCCCCAGTCCAAAAAGCTTCGGAATCTAGGACGGCTTCAGGTGCACTTAGGACCTCACAGCGATGCTGGAGCCAATAGTGGATATCGTAAATATGAATATTCTCATTCTCAAACATGATTGTGACCATTTTCACCAGGGGTTTCAGTTAAGGGATGGCAAAAACAGGGTCCACAGTGGGGCAAACTTGACCTGGTTATATACCATCCAAAATTTCTCCAGACCAGCAGGCATCCTGAAACTGATGTCATAATTATCCTCTCCGGACACATGTATCAGTGCATAAACATCTTGTGCTGTAAACCTCATTGATGCTTTTAATAGCTGTTTCCCTCGTATAATCAATCTGGATGCACCTCCAGACCTCCCTTATACCGTAGCCTAACAGGATTTCTCCGGGAGTAGGTTCCGACCTGTTGGAACAGATCAGAGAATCTTGGCCTGGGGTGGGGGGTGGCATACTCCCGAAGGCTTTTGTTGGGGCTCATACGTAGGTGGAGAAACCTGGAGAGGATCCTCTTGTATCACCCAGTCAGGGTCTCCTTGGTTGCCGGTTTATTACCCTGCTGTATAGGGGTGCTCAGTGGTGTAGGGAATACCGGAGCATGCGGATTCAAATTCTGCATATTACCAGGCTGTCCATATATTCGTAAACCTTGTGGTTGTCCCTCAGGAGGTTGTGTAGGAAACTTCCTATTTCCTTGATCTGCCACCGCTCATGACCCTGGTTCGTTACTGCCAGAGTTATTCAGGTTCCTGACCGGCAAGGGCTACTTAGTTACAGGAGGTTCCTGGATGGCCACTGATTCTCCCGAAACCCATTTCTGCCGTAATTCCTCCGTTTGCTCTGGTTTCTATTCTCCTAGCCCAAGTTCAGAGTCCTGGTCTCGATCTTCCAACCTCTACGGCACTGCACCTTGCACCTCTGCCTGTCCTGCAGCGGGTGTAGTGACTGCTTGGCTTATCCACAGTATAGACAAATTCAACCAGTGGGGCCTACATCCAGAACCTCTGTGTGCTCCCTGGTTTCCTCCACATTATCAACCTTCTCCTCTCCTCTTCAGCACCAGACAGCTGGGTAAGGTCCCAAGCAGGATCCGGGACCCAAGAGCCATCGGGTTCTGATTTCCAACCCACTTTACTGAGAGCTGTCTCTGGGGACCAGTTCTCTTTACCATCGTGTCTATAAGTGAGTCCAAATTGTTCAGCAATACAATGTGCAGCTGAAGGGTTTTAAGGGGACAGGGAGATGCAACTGACTGTATTAATTCAGAAATGTCTGATCTGAGTGCCGAGGAGTAGCAGTAGCAGTTGGTGAGTCCTGAACTTGTGTCCTGTGTTTTAAAGCCTTTTTCCTCGTCTCGTAATGTTCCTCATCTTCAGCAAGCATGGTGAGAATTACTGTCCTTCGTTCACCAATGTCCTTCTCAGTCGTCAGCAACAGCTGTAATATCCAAAGAATCGAAACAACATCTGAGTCTTCCATTAAATTGGGGTAGCAAACCCATCCTCATCCTCCTCGTCCTCCATAGATTCCTCATCATCCTGACCAGGGTCAGCAACTACCTTAGACTAAGGTTCTTTCTCAGTTAGCAACAGCACTCCCTCCTCAGTCACTTTCAGATCCGCCATCTTGGAAATCAGGGCCAACAGCGCCTCCCTAAAAGTAGGGAATTTCCCGGTGTTCTGGCCAAATTTCCCCAGTCACTAAAACAAAAATACCACCAACAGCTTAATCTGGTTCAATTTCAGTTGGTTACCATCTGTATCTCCCGATCTGCCTGAAAAGGACTTCTAGTCTCAGCGGGCCTACTGGTCAACAGAATTCAATAAATAAAATTGGGACGTTCAAGTACTTGAAAGGGATAAATAAGATTGATAAGGAGAGTCTCTTTAAGCTAAGTGGCAACAGTAACACGAGGGGCACAGTCTTAAGCTGGAGGGTAGGAGGTTTAGGAGGAGGTCAGGAAGCACTTCTTCACAGAGAGGGTGATGGAAACTTGGAATGTGCAGCTGGAAGAGGTAATCTCATTAAAAACAGTGGTCAGCTTTAAGAGAGAATGGGATAGGCATAGGGAATGTAAGGATCATGGGTAGGAGGAGTGGGGAGGAGGAAGGGCAGTGACAGTAGCTCAAGTTGTGGACCCTGCAATATGAGCAGACTTGATAGACCAAATGGCCTCCTTCTGCTGGCTTCTTCAGATATGTTCAGATGTAAGCACACCATACTACACCAGCACTGCTGCAGAGGAACCTCTACACTGAGAGCCCAGCCCCCACTCCAAGCAGAGAATGGTGAAACAGTATTTTTATTCTTTAAATTCCTCAGTTTGTCAGTTGTTGCCCCACCATAACTGCCACCTGCCCCACCCCTGGGTCCAACCATTACTCTTCTGGCACGGCCCGGGATCTGAACCTTGACCCGGTACAACATTAATACCAGTAGCAAGCATCCGGCATCTACAAATGCTTGTTTTTTTCCTTTGCTCATCAGAAAGTATTCCATGTGATAATATGTGCTGGATGTGTGGAACAATTCTTAGCCTAGCAGCTGACATATCTAGCTCTACTGACCTCAATTACATCATCAGCATTGTGATCTCACTGACAGAAACACCACAGGTGAATGACCTGGCAGTCGCTGAATTGTTGTTCCTAAGCAGCAGTGAGGTCACAGTCATTGAGGTCACAATGCAGGTAATGAAGTGAAGGGAGGGGTAGTACAGCCAGATATGTCAGCTACCAGACAGAGGTGCTGTTCCACACATCACACCTACTAACATCATGTAAAGAATCTTCTAATTAAATGAAGGGGGAGTACTTCAGATATAAAAGGTAATGGTTGGCTTTTAAAATCTAATATTAGTTTTAGGTAGTACACTAGCTCTTTAAGGATCACTCACTATGTTTACAATCCCTAACCCTGCCTCCCTTCCAGAACTTGAAACTGGTTCACACAAGAATCAGTTGCTTTTTCACTGAGGTTGCTTGCGTGCTACTATTGCAGTTCCTACAATTGTAAGCTTGTTGTTATTGTTTATATGGTGACACTTCACAAGTCTGCTTCAAGTTGTTTGGTGTTTTTAAGGTTCTAAAACAATTTTATAAAATTTTTGGTAGCCTTTTGTTAGTTTCACTATCTGCTGCTCCACTCTTGCTTTCAAAAGATCTGAACGACGACCAGAGTGTAGCGCAAATGCAGAGTCTGACGCTGCATTCCATATTCTAAAATTTGCATAGGTTCTGTCTCCGGCGGGTCACTCTTGGCAGAGATGACTGAACAAAGTGTAAATGTACTGAGTGATCTCTTAAGAAGGAAAAATATTACTATGTTGAGTAATGTTTTTCTTTGGTTTCTAAATTATTCCGTCTGTGATGCATAAATATCTGGGAATCATGGACACTCTCAGGAGGGACTAGGGCTCATTACTGCATCGGCATGCACCACACCACAAACAGATTTGGAGCACAGAATATAAACCTGCACATCAGGGGAGCTGGTGGAATAGTATAACAAGCATTTGTCAATGCTGAATGTTTGCTTGCTTGCATGGTAGTGCAGGAGTTAGAGAGATGCATATAGGAATGGCAGTGAAGTATTGAACTAACGCTAGCCCCCACCCCCACCCTGCAGAGACTGACAGGCGTTTGGGGTGTGCCTTTGTATAATCGCCATAACGCTCACGCTATTCCACTCACTCCACCCTGCAGACACCGACAGGTGTCGAGTGCACCTTGGGGTCTTCAGTCTCTTACGCCACCCCATTCCATAAGGAAATAAGCTGAGATGGGCGCCGATAGAAGAATGGGTGAACATTGGGGCCGAAGACCCCAAGGCACACCTTGATGCCTGTCACTGGCTGGGATAGAGTGGAAAGGTATGAGCATTATGACCAACGACCCCACAGTCCCCCACCCCCATGCCTGTCAGTCTGTACAGGGTGGGGCATTACAGTTGGAAACCTAATGCCCCAGGCGTTTGTTGGTATTTTCACCCAAATCTCAAATGGGCTTTTGGTATCTCACCTCATGAACAGTGGCGCTATAATTTTGTTACTCGGTCCCGAAAGGTGATTTCGCAGTGACTATGCCATTCTACGCCACAGGTGGGAAAGCAAATTTCAGGCTGGATGTGACAAATTACAGCTGTACTGTTCATGAGGAGGTGTGACAATATAGCAATGTTGAAAATTTGGAGTGAAAATATAAAAATTTAAGTTAAGAGCGTATGAGAAACCGCGAACGCACACCAGAATGCAATCATTTTTTGAATTTTTTCACCAAATTTTCAACATGGGCATTTTGGGACCTCCACTCATGAACAGTGGCACTGTGATTTTGTTAATCTGTCCCAATAGTTGATTTCCCACAGCGACTACGCCATTCTGCACCACAGGTGTGACTACATGTTTCAGGTAGGATGTAAAAATGACAGCTGTACTGTTCATATGAGGTGTGAAAAAAATGTTAATGTTGAAAATCTGGGGGAAAATATTAAAACATGGAGCTGAGGTTACGAGTGCATAGAAACCGCTCAACGCACACCATACTGCAGTCATTTCTTGAATATTTTCACTGAATTTGCAACATGGGTTTTTGGGATCTCACCATGAACAGTGGCACTGTCATGTCATTATTCGGTCCGAAGGTGATTCTCGAGTGACCACGAAATCACCTTTGAGACAAAGTAGCAAATTACAGTAACATGTCTCACGATGTGGGGTCCCAAAAAAGAACCCATTTGAAGATTCACTCCACCCCTGCAGGCGTGTCACTGGCTGCAGGTGTTGCTGGTGAGGGGAGGAGGAGAAGTGGAAACAGTCATGAGTCGAAGGAGAGAATCGCATTATGAGGAGAGAGGAAGGAGCATTGGAGAAGGGTCTTCAGAAATCATTTTCTAGAGGGAAAGGAGGAGGAGGGAGATGATGAAATTGGAGGAGTAACTGATAGAAGTCCGGATGAAACTGGAGTGGGGGAAGTTCTGCTGGGGAATTACAACAGGGGCAGAAGGGGAGGTACTGTGCAGGAGGAAGAGGAGGGCCGGAGCGAGAGGTGGGGAGGAAGGGAAGCAATCAGTTAGTAAGAGGGTGGAATCTTAGTGCTGGGGACCTCAATACTAAGAGGAGTCAGGTGTGTAGCAAAAGGGAGAGGCATAGTCGCATTTGGGTGAAGGCCATGCCAGGAATGACAGCCAAAAGGGTGGGACAGTCTCTTCTAAAATATACTAGAAGGGGTAGGGTAGGTACATTTGGGGATGAACGACCTGGATGTCAGGATGGTTGATATAGTCCAGAGGAGGTTTGAGGAACTAGACAATTATGTAAGTGGGCAGGAAGATCAGTAACTTTCTCAGAGATGCTTCCAGTGCCCAGGGCAAGCAGCAAGAAAGCTGAGAATAAAAGATTTAATGAATGGCTAAGAACTTGGTGTTGTGCTAAAGGGTATGGGTGGGTGGGGAGGGACCTGGGAGGACAGTAGTCTCTATGCCAAGGATAAACTACACTTGAGAGAGGGAGGAAAGAAAGTGTTGAAACAGAGGATGGAGGAGACATAGAGGAAGTGAGAATTTAAACCAGAAGCGGAGGGTGGCAAGTGGGCAAGGGACATGCAGAGACCACAGGCTGGGAAGCCATATGAGCTCACCCCAAAACAGGGACAAAGGGCAAGTACTAGTGGTGATGCTAGTAAAGGAGGGCAGAAGGAAGGGGGGAAGGTGGTCACCCTGAATTCTAAGAGCCTTGGGAAGAAAATTGCAGAGCTACAGACTCTCATGGCAGAGGGAAAGGTGGACATTGCAGCCATCGCCGAAACATGAGACACCAGTACAATGTCTGGGACCTGTCGATACCAGGTACAGGATATTTCTTAGGGATAGAGTGATTGGGAAGGGGTGGCACCTATATGTAAGGCAAGGACTGAAGTGTGTACGGGAGGAAGGAGAGGAGGGTAGTACTGAGTCACTGTGGATGTAAATCCAGAATTCAGGATGGGAGTGGTATAGGCCACCCTGTCAGACAGAAGAGTTAGACAGGGAACTAGCTGGACAGATCAGGAGGACTTGTGAGAAAGGCAGTGTGGTGATTGTGTGGGACTTCAACATGCCAGGAGTGGACTGGAGTACCCTAACAACCAGGAATAGAAGGAGCAGGTACTGCTGGAGGCCTTCAGGACAGCTTCCTGATGCAAATGGTCAGTGAACCAACCAGGTTAAGGAATACCCTGACCTCGTACTGGCAAATGGGAGTTTGTGAAGGAACTTAGGGTGGAAGAACCACTGGCGGAGAGTGACCCACCACTCAGTATGGTTCACTTTGGATATGGGTAAGGAAGGAGGGAACCGGCACAAGGGTGCTGGACTTCAGGAGGCCGACTTGGAAAGATGGGGAAGTGGTAAAAGGGTACCTGGCCAGAATTCAATCTAGTATGGGCACTGACCAGAGGTGGGGGCTCATAAAGCTGGGGATAGTGGAGGCAACCAGAACCTGCAGCAGGCCCAGAGCAAGAAGGTTAGGGCAAAGAAACCTAGCTGGGTGAGCAAGGAGGTCATGGAAAAGTTAAGGAGGAAAAGAGCTGCCTTTAGGAGGTACAAAAAAACAGGGATTGGTGAGGACAGGGAGGAGTACCTGAAGGAATCGGAGGAGTAAGGGCAGTAAGGGCAGCCAAGGCATCTCACGAGCTCAGGCTGGCACAGAGCATTAAGAAGGGGAGAAGGACTTCTTCTGGTACATCAGGAGAAAATGAACTGTAAGGACCATATAGCAAGGATTAGGAAGAAAGGGGTTGGGTGGAAGCAGGAGTGATAAGGCAGAAGCACTAAATGATTACTTCTGCTCAGTATTTACTAAGGAGAAGAGGGGGTGATACCCAAGGTGGGAGGGAGGGCAGAAACAGAGGGGAGGGGGTGAGGACAGGGAAATCACAGAGGGCAGAGTTCTGGAGGTTTGAGGGCACTGAGGGTGGACAAGGCACCAGGCCCAGATGGCGCTCCACCCAGGGACACTGAAAGAGCTGGCAGAGGTCCTGGCAGACCTTTGGCAGACCTATTTTAATGCCTCACTCACACTCAGGGTGTGCCTGGGATTGGAGGATGGCTCATGGTGCCCTCGCACAGGAGCAGCCCTAGGATGAACCAGGGAACTACAGACCGGTGAGCCTCACATCCATCGTGAGTAAACTGATGGGGACTATCCTGAAGGAGAGGCTGGTGGCCCTCCTGGAGGCCAAAGGACTACAGGACAGCAGACAGCATGACTTCGTAAGTGGCAGATCCTGCCAAACCAACCTGGTGGAGTTCTGTGACTGGATAACTAGTCAACTGGATGGGATCCATGCAATGAAATGTCATGTACCTGGACTTCATAAGGCATTCGACTCAGTGCCGCATGGGAGGCTGGGAAGTAGTTAGAAGGCACAGTGTGGGTGCAAAGCTGGTGAGATGGGTAGGGAACTGGCTTCAGGAGGGCAACAGAGGGTGGTGGTGGGTAGGAGCTTTCATCCCCAAGGGTAGTGACAAGCGTAGTTCTGAGGGGTCGTGTTGGAACCAGTGTTGTTTGGGATATTCATGCAGACATATCATTGGGCATAAAGAGAAGATCAGTCTGTTTGCTGATGACACCAAGATGGGAGCAGTGGTGGATGACCTAGGGGATGGCAGAGGCTGCAGGATGATCTGGCAAAGCTGGAAACCTGGTTGACACTCCGCAACTGGGGTTCAGTGCCAAAAGTGCAAGGTGGTGCATTTTGGGGCAAAACCCAAGGAGGAGTTACCAGCTGGGGGAGTGCAGCTATCTGAGACAGAGGAGGAGGAGAAGGATCTGGGGTGTTCATGACAGGGTCAGTGAACAACTCGACACAATGTAGGAAGGCAGCTGCAAAGGCTAATAAAATGCTGGGTTGCATTGCAAGGTATATCCGAGGAGGGGAGGTGATTCTGCCACTGTATAGATCATTAGTTAGACCACACCGAGTACTGCATGCAGTACTAGCTCCCGATCTGAAGAGGGGCATTAGGTTACTGGAGGGGTGCAGTGCAGGGCAACAAAGATGATCAGGGGCTGGGGAACTTACCATACGAGAGAAGGCAGAGGGAGTTGAACATGTACTGCTGGAGGAGAGGAGGGATGGGGATATGATTGAAACCTTCAAGTACATGAAAGAAATAAACAAGACCGGTATGAAGGGCTGTTCAAAGTAAGGGAGGGAGGTACACCTGAGGCCATGATATGAGACTAGAGGGAGGAAGGTTCAGGATGGAGATGAGGAGACACTTTTTACAGAGAGGTGGTAACTGGGTGAAATCGTTACGGCAAAGTGGTATCCAGTAGAACAGTGGACTGCTTCAAAGGGGCTGGGACAGGGCAAGGGGAGGGTCAAGGAGGGGAGGGTGGGACAGAAGGGCAAATGCAGAATAAGGGTGCTAGCTGCCCATTCGAGCAGACTTGATAGACCACTAGGCCTATATCTGCTGGCAAATTCCTTATGTTTGTATGTTCGTAATTCTAAAAATGGCTGAGATATTAACCGTGGTTAAACCCCCATTGACTCCCATTATACAGCACTTACCCGATTCCTCAGTTCGCAGTTAAGCTTTGAAGAGTGCAGATGTGTCCCGGTCCAGAGGAGATCGCTGCTCCCAACGTCTGGAGGGTAAGTATGGGTAGGGGGTGCGGGAAGGTGGGTGCTCAGGGGGAGGAGGGGACTGGGGAGATGATGGTGGACCATTTTCTTTTTACAGGAAAAAAAAAACGCTGGGGAGATGGGTTTTTTCTTTACAGGTTTAAAATAACATTTCTGTCACACTGTGTGGCCCCAGTGTGTCACGATAGTGGTGGTGGCACAACAGGACAAGTGGGTCACATCCAACACCTGGAGTGGGCAAACCCAGTGTCAGAAACATTTTAGCACACTGGGTGGGCTCCCAGTGTGCCATATTAATGGAGGGGAGAGGGGATACATGCCGACGCGAGGATTGGGCACCCCGATGTCGGTCCTTTGGTGTGTGGTGGGCTGCCGGGCAGTGGCTTATTACTTGTTTCACCAGGAAAGGCATTCAGAACAAAACAAGTTGTTGGCGGAGCAAGGGCCAGGGACAGAGTGCTGAGCGTCAGGAGCCGAGCAAAGGTTGCGAGGAGGGAGGTGCCGCTGCAGTGGCGAAACTATTCACGATAGCAGCTGCAGATTCGCTTTCAGCCTTGGCCTCTGAAGCTGCTGTCATTGGCAGCTTCCCTCTTGATGGGTGGCTGAGGACACGCTCAGTAAAGCGTCCGCTGCATTGGCCACAAGATGAACACACCTCTGAAATGTGGTACTGTCATAAGATGTTTCTTGCGATGCATGCACGCAAACATAAAAAGTAGAAGGAGCAATTATATGAACTTGGGGACTAATGTGATGAATATAACCTGCTCTGGCATGAGGTGTTACATCATCTCAGAAACGCAGCTGCATCGGGAAAAGGGAGTTCTTCAGTGGCACTGGAAATAAATTAAATAAACATACATACATAAATAGCTGAGTGTCTGAAAACTCAGGCGGATGCCGATGGATTTTTGTCAATAAATTAGTTTTTAATTTTCTAACCTAAGTGGTGGCGTCTCATTTTGTGAGGTTCTTGTGTGACAAAACCTTTTGTATAAAGATAAATATATACCCTCAGGGCTTAAAAGATAGACATATTAAATATCTTCTTGGAATCATGCTCATCTCAGCTAAGAAGTGTATCACAAGGAAATGTCTGACCTCTCAGCCATTACCTTAGTCCAGTGGAAACTGCTGTTAATGATATAGTGTATATAAAATGGAAAAATATCATTTAGTTTACACGAAAAAACAAAGATCTTCACTTCTAGAAGGGCTTCTTGGGTACTATATGGGATGCAGCATGATTCTACTTATGTCCTAACAGCTATAACAACCAGCTGCATGGTTTTAGGCCAGTTTGGTCTGCTCTTCTGAGGTGCAGGTTTAGCCGCTGCAGCTCCAGGGCAGTCATAGCAGTATGCTGGGGTTGTAAGTGTGGGATCGTGCTGAAAGGGCTTGGCTGAGGTCTGCTTGAGTGATCCCTATGCCCCTCCTCCCATATTGGACCTCCTGCAATGGTGCTACCTAATAATGAGGATTTTCAGTTATTTTTGTAGATATGCATTATAGGAATAAGGATTTGCAGTTGTAAAGTGGTGACATCCCCATGCTGTACTGGGAGGCAAAAGTCGCTTATTAACTTCAATTACAGAATGTTACTTTCTGTACACTAGGTGACCAGTTGTCCCTCCATATGTAAGTGAATGTACTGTATGCGATAAAGTGTTTAATAAAAGATATTTACCAAAAAAAAGAAGAAAGAAAGCTAGAGTGTGGTGTAGAAAAAAGATTGTGGGGTGGGGTGGGTGGTGGTGGTGGTGGTGGTGGTAGAGTCTACCCAACTGGTGATGAAAAAAGTTTCCATTCCAAAACTGTAGAGATTTTTCATTGACATAGTTCTCCGATACTAGTTGTGCTGAGAGACGTGTGAAGTTGTAGTAAAGCAGTAAACACTTTTGTTCATTTTAAGAAATTAATAGGATACTCATGAGGCCAGCTCATTTTCAGTGAGGTCCTTAATAACAAATTACATAACAATTTTCATAAAACATTGATGACTTACAATCACAAAATACTATACACAAGACAAAATAAATAATTAACAATTCTTGTTAAGCAAGCATCCTGACTTATTTATATAATAAAATTAAAAACCACAGTTGAGGTTAACCTGTAGGCCAGCACAGTTCGAAGCAGGAAACTTCTCTTATGTGCAGTGCAATTCGGAGCAGCAGCTTAGATTTATTTATTTATTTCAAAGTTTAACAAGGAATTACATACTAAGCTGAAAGCAGCTAATTTCCAGATGTGCCCTATTGATGTGCCTGTGTTATGTACCATTTTTATAGCTTCAAAATAAAAGTTTGAATGTTAACGGTCTAAATGTCATTGGTACAGAATTCCATATCTGGAGGCCCATATAAATAGAAATGAGTTCTTCCTATTTCTAGTTTACATTTTGTAGTATACATTCCAACCCTCCTGCAGATCTCAAGCTATCTTTTATTGTTCTAACTTGAATTTTATCAAATATATAGTCAGGTGCCCTATCTTTATAACATTGAAACATATAAGCTAGAATGTGAAGAGCTCTTCTATCATTTAGATGGTGCCAATTAAGAATTTTATATACTGTACATCTGTGCATTCTTCTGGGTACATCTACTACAAACCTAGCTAACCTGTTATAAACTGTGAAACTGGCTATCTGTTCATCAGGGATCCCAATTTTGGAACCCATTTTGTAATGCAAACCTGAGTAGAGTCTTGATCTCAAAAATAATTGTTCTTGCCGTTTCAGGAAATCACAGAAAACCTGGTGTATGAAAGACCACAGGATCCTCTCCAGTTCATGCTAGAGCAGGTAAGAGACACAGCAGGAGGGGTCTGTATGATAACACTACAAAAACCCTCAGTAGTGTGTGTGTGTGTGTGTGTGTGTGTGTGTGTGTGTGTGTGTTTGCTGAACTCAGAAAATATAGAATAATTAACTCTGAAGTAAGAGGGTTTCTAGCAGGCCTTTTAAAGCCATCAGTGATCATTCAACCATCTACATTCAACACTGGGATTTCCCTGCAATTGTAGGGCCTCCTGCTCAGTGTTCGAAAATGTGGAATGTTCTGTGTGTAAATAGGCGTCCGTTTCTTGTGTTGTAGTGTTTTTTTTTTTGTTGACTGGGAAAGGAAACATAGAATTTGATGGCAGATAAAGACTGCTTGGCCCACCCAGTCTGCCCATTTTTCCCCTATCTACAGTATCACCACAGATCCTAACTGATCTCTGTCCCCCTTTTGTACTAAGATTCCCTTATGCTTGTCTCATGCGTTCTTGAACCCCACCAATGTTTGTGTCCCACCACCTCCACTGGAAGGCTGTTCCAGGAATCCACCACTTTGTGTGAAGAAGTACTTCTGCACATCTCTCCTGCATCTACGCCCCCACTTCATAACATGTACCGTTGTTTTGGAGCTCTTTTTCTATATGCTTTTGCCCCTTATTGCCCTTGGCTTTCTCCTTTGTCCGTCCTCCCAGCCCGTGCGCCCAATTTCTCTGGGACTTACCTTCATGCCGACATCCTGGCAGTTTCTGGACTGTGGCAGGGTGCCCAGTCACCAATGCAGGGCCTGCAAGGGCCTAGACTTCATCCTGCAGCCAGAGGTTTTTCCTCCTGATGTTTTCCCTTGGGCCCAACCATGCAAGGGGTGACTGATGAGCTCTGCCTCCACGGAGGCGTCCTGGGAACACCTGACCATGTCCCTGCCTTCTGACGCCCCAGACTTGCAATGCCATCTAGACAACTCCAGGTGGCAGTATGCAGTGGGTTGCATTGACCCCTCCTCCCCAAGGGAGGAGGCTGTCCTCGGATGCTCAGTCCTCTCCCCAGCCAGACCCCGAGCAACCCATATCTGTTTCTGAACACGGGCCACCGGTGTGGCAGGAGGTGAAGCACCAGTACCTCAGTCCTTCACGCCACTGTGCCGGGCAGCTCCTTTTCTTCTGAAAATACTTTTCCCCATCCTTGATTTGCCACCGTGATATATTTAAAGGTCTCTGTCATATCCACCCTTTCTCTCTCTCTCTCTCTCTCTCTCTCTCTCCTCCCTCCTCTCTTCCAGGGTGTACATATGGAGGTTCTTTAGTCTCTTGTAATAGACTCTGCACCATTTTAGTTGCCCTCCTCTGGACTGCCTCTGCTCTGTCTATGTCCTTCCATAGATATGGTCTCCAGAACAGGACACAGGCCTCAAGGTGGGGTATCACCAGCATTCTATACAGGGCAACATTACCTCCCTTTTCCTGCTGGCGATACCCCTCCCTATGCACCCCAGCATCCCACTAGCTCTGTCAGCTGCCTTGTTGCACTGCCTGGCCACCTTTGGGTCATCTGATATGCTTACCTCAGGTCTCTTTCCTCTTGATGGTCATCAATACCACCCCACCCATTTTGCACTTTGCCCCGGTTTCTGTACCATAAGTGCATTATTTCAGACTTTTTCACATTGAAACCAGCTGCCATTCCCTTAATCATTTCTTGAATTTTCTCAGGTCTTGTCCTTTCCACTCCCTGGAGTATCCACTCTGTTTCAGATTTTGATGTCATCCACAAAGAGGCAGGCCTTCCTTCCACCTCAATACCACCACCAAGTTATTGTTACACACCCAAATTAGAAAACAGTCACCTTTAAATATGCAGAAAGGTTTTAATAAACATGAAATGCATAATTACATCCAGTGCAGAAAAGCATCAGCCAAACAGAGAAAGCAACCAGTACCCCTGTGCTTTGACAGTATGGTCTTCCTGAGGGGCTCTTGGACCATTTTCTTTCCCTTCCACCTCCTCTGCAATGTCACTTATAACAACATTAAAGAGAGACCATTCCAACACTGATCCCTGAGGCACCTCGCTGGTCTTCCTCAGAGTGAACTCTGTTTACCACCACCCTCTGTTGTCTGTCCCTAACCAATTTCTTACACGAGCTTACCGCCTTTGGATCCACTGGTAAGCTACCCAGCTGCATACTAGTCTGCTATATGTGGAACAGTGCTGAAAGCCTTGCTGAAATACACGTCCACGCTCACCCCAGTCTAATTCCTTAATCACGAGGTCTGCCGACTGCACGGCAGACTTGGGACAACACAGCGCTCCTACCGAGGAGGCGGGAAGGACGCTAGTTTATCTGATAACTTGAGGCTGTCCCTCGGCCCACTGCCGACTGCTGCAGACTCGGACAACACAGCACTCCTACCGAGGAGCAGGAAGGACGCTTCAGTTTACCTGATAACATCTGGGAGGTTGTTCCCCCAGACTCACTGCTGACCGCGGCAGACTCTGGACAACACAGCGCTCCCTACCGAGGGGCAGGAAGGATGCCAGTATACCTGATAACTTCTGGAGGTAAAGAGAACCTCTCCTCGCTTATTGGACTCCTGCTGTGGGGTGCTACCTGCTTGGTAGCTTTAAGGACATATTCATTTTATCCTCACAGGAGTGTTGATTGTTTTATTATCTAGTGTGGTTTGCTCTGGTACTGTTCAGAACTCTGAGAGGGAACTGCCTGGTGCTTTATGAGTTGCCTCGCTGACCTGTAACACCATTCAGCCAGGACATTTTCTACTGTTCTCTGTGATAGTTCAGTTTAATTGGGATAGTTGTGATATACTTACCTGCTCACTGTTGTCGCCATCTTGGGAAATCCACGCATGCCAGTACAAGGTCTGTCTGTTTAGTCCACTATCTCCGCTGTATAAGTAATTGTGGTGTCTTTGTTCTCTCCACTACTTAGGCTGTTCCCCGCCCCAGGCTCACTGCCGACTGCGGCAGACTCGGGACAACACAGGCCCCTACCGAGGAGCGGGAAGGACGCCAGTTTACATGATAACTCTGGAGATAAGAGACCTCTCCTCGCCTATTGGACTCCTGCTGGGGTGCTAGCCTGACGACGCCTGGCCACCTGCCCCACCCACCCACCCAGGGGCAGCAGTCAATTTATGGATCCACCCTGATGACATCATTACCTGCTGCCGAAATACTATCTCCCCATTTCCCATTTGCAGGTTATACCTGCTGGCCACTAGAGGGACTCAGTGCTCTCTCTTTATATCCTCCTGCACTGATAGCTCCTGCTGCCCCCTTGCTGGTCCTCCACCGTATCTCACAGCATCACTCCTCTCCCTACTTGGCCTACCTCCTTGTGCTTCCACCGCCTGTCCGTCCTATCACCATTACCCCCGACCCTACTCCAACCCACTATCACTGACCACTAGGAGTCGCTCACGAGCACCCTATTTTTTCAGGCCCAACGTTTGACTGCTCGGCACTCTGTCCCTAGATTCTTTGGCTCCCATCTAGGCTCTTTCCAATACCCTGGGCTAGTATTGAACCTGGTACCTTCTATCCCTGGAGGCGGTGTCGCTACCCTGCACCAAAGTGGCCCTAACGGTCCCAGGCCAGCCTCCTCCACTTCTTTCCTCCATTTACCATTTCTAGCTCTCCAGCACTATGCTCACCACACACCACTGGTCCTGCCTCATGCTCAGCATGTGCCTGTTGCCACTGTCTTACCCATCCATCTCAGTGCACGTTGCCCACATGCCAGTATGTTGCTCCTTCTGTGCTCTGGTACCACACCCCTCCTATGTTCTTGAGCCTGCTGTCACGCCTCCATGGGACCACTGGTGTCTCTGCCTCCCTGCCCACCCTCCAGCTTCCCCACGCTCCTTCCTCCTAACACTCATGGGAGCCTTCTCACTCTTGCTTTCCCACCCTGTACTACCCTGCCCACCCCTGTACCCTAAAAACTCCCCTCCCCCGCGTCTGTCATAGAAATACCTTTCACAGCCGCCTTGCCAGGAGTGTGTTAGTTGCTCTCCTCCTGTCAGGAACATTCACTCAACCCTGGCCTGGTTCACAGCAGCTCTTCTACTGTCCCCGGTCTATGTGTAGTCTCAATGAATATCTGTACCCTCCTGAAAAAATTGACTCCTACAATGCTTGGTCACATCTATTAACCCAGACGTCCATCGCACATAGTTGAGACCTGGCTGACAAAATCCACTCCAGACTCTCGGTCTCTCGCTCCCCGGATTCTCCTCTTCCGGCTGGACCGGCTGGAAGACGGGTGGTGGCTGTGCCATCTACATTAAAAGAATATCTTACTGGACTTGCCCTACCTGCACCTGTCCTTGATTCCAGGGCCCAGGCGCTTACACTGAAACTGACCCCTGACCCATTAAAGGCCCACTCTATCTGACTACTGCATACATACCCCCAGAGACCAATTGCAGGCTATTGCCTCACTTACGGAGTAATTTTCCTCACTACCCTGCCCTCGGACCAAATACTAGTGGGTGACTTAAACATCAATTGGCTCAGCCCTTCTTCCTCTTTCTGCCCATGACCCTTTGCTGCAGTCGACATGCACACAACTCGTTACCCACCCCACTAGGACTAACTCTAAGAGAGGCACTAGTACCTTACCATGTGGTACTCTCCAACCGCCTCTAATTGGATCCTCAATGTCCAAGTCCTCCCTGACTCACTTAGTGATCACTCCCATACTATTTCACTGGTCGTCACAGTCTCCAAACCATTAGCTCAGTCCATACGTCGGGCGACGCCTGAAACCAGGTGGTTTGAAGAAACTCAAGAACTTCTGTCCCAGATTGATTGGTCTTCTATACAGTTTGCCCCTGACATTGATCGGCCCATCTTTCTTTATCCAGACGTTCAATAAAGCCTGTGATATCTTTGCCCCACTGACAACCCACCGCTTCCAAAGTGCAGAATGCTCCTGGGTTACCACAGCCTGATCCAACAACTCAAACATAGGGATAACCTTTGGCACCGTGCCATTGAAACAGGCCGATCCAGTGATAGGTAGTTGTATGCTGCTGCCAGAAACAAGTGCACCTGGGCTATCAGAAAGGCCAAGGTGGATCATTATCAGTCCTCACTTACACAATATGGGGAACCCAGAACCTTCTGGGATAATATCAACAGTTAAATGGGAGCACACGCCTCCCACCCTCCCAGATCAACATCAATGGCACTATCTCCTCTGACCCAGCCCTTATAGCCAACTACCTCCATGCCTCCTTAATGGATCTTAGCCCTATCCTCCCTACTGATTTTTTCAACCCCTCCGCCCCGTCACTGCCACAGACATTGCCGCCTGTACTTTTTACCACTGCCGTGTCTCTGCCCAAGAACTCAGACCTCACCTAGTCAATGCCCTTAGGAGTAATAGTACAGGCAGTGACACCCTGGACCCATGTATCCTTCGACAGGTTTTAGACCTGGTTCTTACCCGATCACCTGCCTCCTCAATCGATCTCTCTGCCTGGGGCAATTTCCATCTGTCTGGAAAATCACCACAGTCACTCCCATTCTTAAAGGTGGTGACAGGTCTGTGGCCGGAAACTACTGGCCTATCTCCCATTCTCTCTCCCTCTCCAAAGCCTTGGAAAAGGTGGTGGCTCTCAAATCACTGACCAGCTCACCAACTACAATGCCCTCTGTCCTGAACAGCACCGTACTCATGCTGGCCATAGTACCAGTACTGCCTCTCCAGAGTTTTCCAATTTTCTCCACTCCGCTATAGACATGGGCTCTCTGGCTGGTGCTGTGTTCATAGACCTCTCTAAAGCTGTCGACCCTGTCTCCCACCCCTCCTTCTGGATGCCCTTAGTCTCTCCGGTTTTGCCACTGGGCTGTCTCCTGGTGCGCCAGTTATCTGTCTGCCCTCACAGTAGTTAAAATTAACGGACTCACCCGACATCTGTCCCGTCTGTTCTGGTGTTCCCCAGGGCTCCATTCTTGGCCCTTACTCTTCTCCCTTTACCTTAACAACCTTCCAGGTTCCTGCTCTGGAAACATATTACTGTATGCAGATGATGCTGTCATCTTTGCTACAGATCGTAACCTTATCGCTCCAGGACTCCTTGCAGAGATCCTTCAATGAAACTGAGGGTTGGTTCAAGGAACATAGACTGGTGATAAATCTTAAAAACAAAACCATGATCTTTGCTCGCCCACAAAACAAGTCCTGCAACTTCAAACTTCTCATACACTCTGGGTCTAAGTTCCCGCCGAGCAAGTCTACTCCTATAAATACCTGGGGGTCCATTTTGACCCCACTCTCTCCTTCCATGGACACATATCAGCTCTTGCCACAGCTGCAAATATCCGACTAGGCATCTTACACCAGTTTAAAAACTGCCTCCCCACCGAGGCCCTCTGACTCACAGTCACCTCATCCATCCTGTCACTAGTGGACTATGGGCTGCGTGTAGTGGTGCTGCTGATCAGACTGCGCTCCATAAAATTTGCACTATTCTAAACAAGGCCTGTAGGTTAATTACTGGGGCTCTAGGTTAACACACACCTGTCAGCTATACTCTAAAGCCTTGTTGCTTGACCTGGATGAGCGCCTCAAATATCAGACCTGTATCATTACTAAAAACCCTCCTTGGGCTATCCCACCGGGGCTGACAACCACTATCCGCTCTCTATACCACTAGTTCAAACTCGTACTTCTGGCAAATCCACTCTATCCATTCCCAGGGCTAGGACTTCACACGGTCAAAGAGCCTTCAGCTACAGGCCCCCTCCTGGTTCAACACACTGCCCCTTCCATCTCTGATGCCCCATCGATATCCTGCTTCAAAACGCCCTCATGGAATCACCTACTTAATACCTGAGCTGTAATTGTTACTAGTCTTAGCCTTACTCAATCATTATGACAAAGCTACCTTTAAGCTGCTTATAGATTGCCTAAACCTTATTATTGTATGCACCACTCCTGCTTGTACCAAACTTGCTGTATTTTCCCCATTTTTGTACTCATTATTGTCGTAACTTACTGTTGTTCTGTGTTATGTCTTCTGGTGACAAGGTACTTTTGTAAATGAGCCTCTGGCTCAAAGGTTTTCCCAAACTGCTGTTCAAATAAATAAATAAAGAAATCTATCAGATGTGTTTGACACAAATGCATTCTTCTATCCACAGGAATCCCTCACTTACTGTTAACTCTTTATGCATTTGGCTCTGTGGAGACTAATGCCCCAGAGATGGAACCTTGGGGATACAGATGCAAACTGACAGATATTACTGTAAGCAAGTTTAGTTGCTGTTTTTGGGGAAATTTGGCTGGGACACCAGGAAATTCTTCCCTTTTGTATCAGACTTGCTGTGCACCTTGTTCTTTTCATTGTTTCGTTCTTTTTGCCCTTTTGTGTTTCTTTCTGTTTTTGATTGCTACAGATGAAATATTTTGATGTATGATTTCTGATTTTGTAATGATTTTTGCATGATTTTGATGTTTTCAATAAAATCTACAACTGCTCTTTCGAGAATGTTATGGGATCTTCAGTGTCCATGTAAACAACCAGCAGAAAGGTAGACAGAACTATGACAGGGTTGTAGAAGACCCTGTCCCAGTAGGTTGTGTAGAGAGTGTTAAAAGCAAGGATCTTTTCTGTCTTTTGTTTGTCTGATCATGCTAATTAAATTTTCATGTGAAATGTAGGACTTGATCACTCTGATGGTTTCACTTTTCCACACCGCTATGTCTCTGCCTTTGTTTCTTGCTGTCTCTACCTTTCTTATACATGGTTATAAAATATGTGTGGATCTTTATATGATGATACTGGTTCACTGGTTTGCAAATATATATAGTTAGAATTGGCCACTCACAGTGATGTCTGCAACACTGTCTCTCACGGAAGTAGTACAAGGTCCAATATTACTCCCTCACGAAGTGGGCTCTCTTACTAGTTGCCTGAGGAATGCCCTGCAGGAGTCCAGGATGTCCCTGCTCCTAGCTGAAGCTGCAGCTCGGATGCTTCAGTCTAGATCCGCAGATTAAAGTCCCCCGCCCCTACCAGCAGCGCCCCTTTATTTGCCATCTTTTGGATGGCTTTCACCATAACCTTGTCCATCTCCTCCCTGTGCTGGAGGTCTGTAGGTCATGCCATTGCGAATCGTAGCTCCATTTCCCGAGCCTAGGGTGACCCACAGTACTTCCACCCTCCCAGTATTCCCTGTATTTCAGTTGCCTTTATGCTATCCCTCACATATAGAGCCACTCTCCCTCTTTTAATCAATATGTTTTTATTGATTTTAAATTATATAAACAGTTACAACTATACAGAACATGATATACATAACAGTCTTGAAACATACAGAAAATATCATATCTGTAATGCTTCACATTGCCAATATATTACTTACAAGTAGTATAAAATCCAAAATTATTGGAATTTACCACCCTGTCCTTCCTGAACAGAGTGTAGCCTGGTAGCTGCTTCCCTATGGCAGGTGTACAGGATATTCACCCTTTTACCAAGTATCCTGAAGAAAGCTCAACCCCATCCCTTGGTACTTATACATGCTGGGTCAAACTATATTAAATACACAACTGAGGAAATATATAATTATCTTAAAGCAGTACAGGCATCCCTAAAAGACCTCAAATGTGAGGTTATTCTCTCTCTGAAATGTTGCCAGTTCCGAGGGCAAATTACAGAATAAAAATAAATAAATAAAACTGATAGCCAAAATTAATAACTGGTTGTGGCAGTGGTGCCTATTTCAAGGGATAACGTGGAAAACATGGAAGATGTGCAATGAAAAACAAAACTATTCTGCTGAGATGGACTGCACCTCAGTAGAAAAGGTAGCCAACTGCTAGGGACATTTTCAAGAAACACCTAAATAAGATTTTAAACTAGACAGTCGAGAGAGGGGACCCAGTTGTGAACCCAGAGCTAATGATTAAAGATGATACAAAACGAATAATGTTCCCTTAAATATAGAGCCCCAAAGTGTGATATACGTAATAAAAATATTACTATTAAATGCAAGAAACCTTCAAACAAAATAGAGGAGCTAAAGCATATACTGTATAAAATCAGAGCCAGATTTGTGCCATAACTGAGACCGGGTTTAAGAGCTATGAGTGGGCATGGAAATACCAGGATTCAACTTATTTCACAAACAGTATAGGAACAAATGTTGGGAGGGATAGTACTACATGTGTCTGATTATAGTAGGTACAGGAACTCACCCTCATATGCATAGTATGGAGGAAACTGAACTTATCTGGGAACAGTGACAGTTAAAACAATTAAACTTACTGTTGGAATAGGCTACCACCTCCTAGCCTCAGTACTGATGAAAGTGTTAGGTTCCCAGTTACCATTGAAAACATTTATATATAGGGCAATTATATGCTAACGGGGACTTTAACTTTACCCAAATCAACTGGGACACTGAAGGGACTAATCTCTTAGAAAACAGATTTATAGAAATGATGCTACATAAAAATCTGGAACAGTTAGTTCAGGAAAACATTAGGGAAGCAACACACCTGATCTCATTTCTACAACTTTGAAGAAGATATATAACTCCCCAGACTCCTGCCTTTTGCAAATGACAGGTGGTATGCTTTTGAAGCTGACAGCAGTACCAGGTGGGGGACTGGATTGGGAGGACTAGGTTACTCGCACAGGGCTTAGGTTTGGCTACTCTGCACAGGGCACCCAAGTAAATCCGAACACAGGAAGTAACTGTAATGTCCAATACCAGGAATGGGATTCTAAAGTGTGGCTTTTATTCACATCCAAACTGAACAAACAAAGCATAGACGGACTCCCACGGGCTACATTCTGGTAATGCAGATAAGAGTAACAGAACACTTCTTCAACACTTCAGCCCTCAGGCTCTGAACCCACCAGGCACACAGCCCGGACTTGCATGCTGCTTTGGGTACACAGCCCTACTTGTACACTATTTGGGTTTTTCCTGGCCTGCCCCCTGCTGGACACCCGATCCCTATCCATATGGCAGTGGACACATTTTCCGTTGGTGGCTCCCCAAACCACCTTAGAGCCTTCTCGACTCATTTAGGGAAATTTTCTTTCAGTCCCACATCTGGGTACTTCCCTCAGCACTGGCCAAGTGCCTGAGGAAAGTAAAAGGACCACAGAGCAAATCCGTAGAGGTGAACCTGTTTACTAATGGTGGGGGTCTCCACCACCAGCTCCCACAAGCCATACCTGGCCATTTCTCTGGACATTAAACAACTCTTTTGAAAGCTTGGCAATGTAGATTAAAGGGTAAATGTATAGCACATTTCCTCTACATGTCTTGGCTTTCCCTTGTACTAGACTTGAACATACCTAAACATCTCTTTCTGAAAAGCTTGGCAGTAGATTAAAGGGTAAATGTATAGCACATTTCCTCTACATGTCTTGGCTTTCCCTTGTCCTGGACTTGAGCATACTTTTACTTTGGCTAATCCTATTCCTCTAGTCCTCCCACTAATTCAGCAGTCCAATCCCCACTTTAACACAGTTCAGTTGGAACACAGGCCCTTTGACAAGAGCAGAACTCACCTTTGGTTGCAGGTGCCCCACAGGCGAATCTTGACAGCTTCTTGTGCCACAACACATTTCAGAAAACTAAGGCAGCTTCTTCCCTAGCCGGAACCAGGAGGTTGTCCCTGGAATAACAGGCAACCTTCCACCCCATCCCCTCAGGGATGGAGCACAGAGACCAGTATCAGCGGTCTCCACCACTTCAAGAACAGCTTACTGTGTTCCTCTTTAGGTGGAAACACACACCTTTCCTAAAAGTAGCTCTATATCAGAGCTTTAGGCTCAAGAACCTGTGCGCAGACTGCTGTGCTCCTCTCTTCAAGACTTCTCACACACAACTGCTGCTCACTGTTCAACAACTCCCAATATTCTAACTTAACTCCCATCTGCAGATTCCAATGTGGCTCATGCAGCTCGCGATAGTTCTATGGTGATGTCATCCTTCAGTCTCATCTGAGACTGAGAACAGAGTGAGACAGTGTGAAATCCATTTAACTGGAGTTTCACAAGCTGCCTTCCCTGCCTACCACTAGGTCTTACTGGGATTCTAGTAACCGGGTAACAGGGGTTACACTCGCCCTGGGAGAAAATGACTGCCCGAGTCATTATTTACCCGGTTTAGGCCATCCTCACCCTATGTGCTACCCATGGAGGGGGTTGATCAGGTTCTTCCTACCATGTGCTATGCACAGGCAGGCAACACTAAGGGCCTAGAGGCCTGTGGCTGACATATCAGCCTGTACTCTACCCACTAACTATGGGTGCCTAGTGGCTCTGGTAGAATTGTCCAGAGCATAGTCCTAATAGCTCAGCACTGCAGTTCCTATGGCCATTCAGGACCACAGCCTGTCTATCCCCCCAGCCCTCTAGGGAAAATCTGTCTGCCTCTAACTTAACACCCCAACATAAAACAAACCGGGACCTCCCCACCTTGGGCACCCTGCAACCACACACCAGGAACTAATATCATCTATTACATCACTCCCTCACTCCCCACAACCACACCTGTGGAAGGAAAGGGTTACTACAATAACAACAACAACAGTACTTTAAATACTATACACTAAAGTACAAGTGAGGAACTCGATGAGCCCTCCTCCTCTTCTTGTCTTCTCTTCTCTTCTATCTTCTTCAGGAACACCTGCAAAAAAGAGAAAGACAACACACACTCCTAATCTGCATACACAGTCTAGCTAAACCCTACCATCAAAAACACTGGAGAATCCCAAAAGATTTTTTAGAAAAGGTAGAAAACAGTATATACACTAGAAAACAGTAGAAAAACAATGACATTGTTTACAATACACATTTGGGGGATGGAGTGCCCTAAAGTCCCATCTAGTGCCCACAGTGCCCAGGCTAATCCATTAAAGAGTTCTCCTGGGCCGGAGCCCGTGAAGCACAGTTCTAGCAGGCCAAAGTCCCAAAGGGGAGAGTCTTTGAGACAGTTCATACATTATGGAGTCTGCTAATGTAGGGTGTGTACTGCAATGTCATAAGGATAGAAAAGTTTGACTTACCAGCCCTTGTGGAAGGAATAACACACACCGACCTGCTCCTCGGCGTAAGACTTTCCCTGGCAGCATTCTTCCAATACAGCTGGGTGGACATCTTCCGGGAACCACAGGAGGGCACATCTGGAAACTGCTGGGTTGATGTCATCTCTGGAGATGGAACCTTGAACAGGAACAAAAAGGAAAACAGCTGGTCTGCGTCATCCGATTACCAGGCAATGGATCAGGATACAGCTGGGCTGGTGTCCTCTCTGGATCTGAAGTCATCTGGTGGGCCAGTCGATGGATTCTGGACAGGCCAGTACACTGTAGAACTGATGAATGTGGAGCACCTGAGTCCTGGATGTCCATACTGGCGGAACAGCAAAGGCACTGCAATGGCTGGTGTGGCAGTATTGACTACCACTGCTCTGCTTTCCATCTGGTAGGCACGGGCACATTTTCAGGGAGGTCCTTGCATTGAGGCCAATAGTACAGGGGTCAGGAGCTTGAATTATCACCCTGTCTGGGGCACATAATTCACACTGTGAAAGGTTTATTGTCCTCTCCATCCACTATTTGAACAGTGTCCATAAACAGTGTCTTGCCTCTTTTCCACTGAGTATATTTTTCATGAAACAGTCTGTTCCTGACATGCTTGTTTGCATCAGGATGCACACATTTCATTGCTTCGCGCCCAGATCCAGGATTTCCTGCTGTTCTCAATCTCCTCCCAGACTCTCCGAGGAACGGTAGGAAAGGACATCCTATAGATTTCATTCGCCTTCCCACGAACCAGTCTCTCCTTTTTACTAGCTTTGGTCAACCTGAGACCGTTGGCTGGCTTGGGGCAGCCAGTCCTGGTTCTGCCAGCTACGCATTCTCAACGATATGAAAATGGATCCCTGACTTCTTCTTCTTCCTGCACAGCCAGGCAGTGGCATCACCACTCTCGTCCATGCATTCCTCTGAGGCAAGAACTTGAGGCTGTGTACCCATTCCTTTTCACAAGGCACATAGGTTCCTCTCTTCTTCTTCCTCCTGAGACTTCTGTGCTCAGGAGTGAGCAGTCATCCTCACTCCTGAGACTATCCATTCATCACTGGGCATGGAGGTCCACACCTCCATTCAGAAGGCCTTCCTCATCTCATCTTCTCCTATGAGACTCGGCTAGGCCTCTCCAGGGGTCTACTGATGCTCTGTCTGAATTATCCTTCTGCATCCAGCATCGGAAACATTAGCATATGGTTCTGTCTCTAAATCTACACCCTCTAGCTTGTGCCACACTCCCGAGGGGCTTTCTTCAACAGACTCCGCCTGGTGCTGTGTGCTGCCAACTACAAATTCCTGAACATTTGTCCATGTGGGAGCCAAACGAATCTTGGGCACTTTAAACAAGCTTGACTTCTCTAGGCACCCAGAACAGTGAGGTACCGTGAAGACATCCCTTCCAGCATTTAAGCATATTAGACACACTTGCACTGGATATCCAGGAATCGCCAATGAGAAGGCAGTTGTCCTCCACAGGAACACCTTTCAATGCCCCTTAACTTATTTACTTGCTGCTACTGCAGCCTGGGCATGATCCGGTAGCGGCTGGTCCTGAGGCCATAACTGCAGGGAAAACAAACAAATGCTCACTGTCACTAAAAGTCCCACTTAACTGAACACTTTACTTTTAAAATGGCTCCTCTGCTGCTGTGTTTACATTACTACCCCACCCTGTAATGGTGGCAACAGCACTCCTGCGCATCAACATTCAGAAATTGGGTCAAGCCACCGCGCATCCGATTTACACACATTACTGATAACTCTTGCTCAAACTGCACAAACTTGCACTGTTCTTTTCCTAGCACATTTATATGATTTGCCATGGACTTTTCACTTGCTGAAAACATTTCTTTAGCTCACAGTCCCTTAAAGCCTCAGGATTGCCTGTAACTGGTGCTGCACATTTTGCTACAACTCACAGTCTCTCTACTGGCTTTGAAACTTTAAACTGACGCTGAATCCATAACTATGCTCACAGTCAATGGCTTAACAGACTTGCTTTTAGCTGGTAAACTTGACACAGTCTTTATTTGCAAAGCGACTACACTGCTGCACACGTATTCAGCTGGCTTTTGGCAGAAAATCACTGTTTGAGCAATCATTACTGTTGGTACTCACTGTTATCAATAGCTGTTTGCTGCGATGGAAAACGGCCTGCAGCCAGTCTTGGAGGCCTCAGAAAGGAAGCGGGTGGGCAGTCCTGACGATCATCTCTCCAATCACCACACTCACAATCCAGTCGATCGAAATGCGGGTTGAGCCCGATTTTAAACAGAAAAGTCTATTTTAATACTTTTACAGCACTTTTTAATCACCTCGACCCCTCCACTAAGCCAGTACACGATTCCACTCACACCTCTCGAATGCTGAGCAGTCACTGTAGAGCTGGCTGGGGGCGGACTGATTGCAGACTCTGACAGAGCCTCTTTCCTCACAAGTGCTCTTCTCCTCACGGCGATCGTTGAGCAGGCAAATTTAAACTGCAAAACACTTTTTTTTCCTTCGAACTGACTCCACGGCGGAGCTCATTTCAGCCATTTAGCATGGCCATCAACACAGCAAGTCTCTCAGCTTACTAAAAGCATTTCCAACATCCAGGGCACAATTTTCCTGTTGCTACCCTAGTCTTCCACACTTTTCTTTATCGCAACAGTTCTTTGAAAGCATTCCTAATGTCTAGGGCACAATTTTCCTGTTGCTACCCCTAGTCTTCCACACTTTTCTTTATCACACACAGTTTTAGAAAGCTGGCAAAATGCTGTAAATATTTGATGCAGGACAAGGGCATACTCTTTTAGCTTTACTGCTCCTTGGTAAACAGTTGGCATTTTAAGAGCAGCATATGAACCACAGCACATAGCGTACACACTAGTTAAACTAGCTTCAGCTTTTTGGCTACCCACTGCCAGATAACCAAAACGCTAGCCCTGTCTAGCACCTTTCCTCCTAAATTAAAAATCCAAAGTGGTGCCTCCATTTTGTAACCCCCAGACCCCTGCCTTTTTGAAATGACAGGTGGTATGCTGTTGCAGCTGACAGCAGTACCAGATGGGGACTGGGTTCGGGAGGACTAGGGTTACTCGGCACAGGGGCTAGGGTTTGGCTACTCTGCACAGGGCACCCAAGTAAATCCGAACACAGGAAGCAATAACTGTAATGTCCAATACCAGGAATGGGATTCTAAAGTGTGGCCTTTATTCACATCCAAACTGAACAAACAAAGCATAGACGGACCCCACGGGCTACATTCTGGTAATGCAGATAAGAGTAACAGAACACTTTTTCAACACTTTCAGCCCTCAGGCTCTGAACCCACCAGGCACACAGCCCGGACTTGCACGCTGCTTTGGGTACATAGCCTGACTTGTACACTATTTGAGTTTTTCCTGGCCGGCTCCCTGCCGTCCACCGATCCCTGTCCATATGGCAGTGGACACATTTTCTTGGTGGCTCCAAACCACCTTAGAGCCTTCGACTCCTTAAGGGAAATTTCTTCAATCCCACTCGCGTACTTCCCTCAGCACTGGCCAAGTGCCTGAGGCAATGTAAAGGACCACAGAGCAAATCCAGAGAGGTGAACCTGGTTACTAAAGGTGGAGGGTCTCCCACCTCAGCTCCCACAATCCATACCTGGCCATTTCTCTGGACATTAAACAACTCTTTTTTGAAAGCTTGGCAATGTAGATTAAAGGGTAAGTGTATGGTACATTTCTCTCGTGTCTTGGCTTTCCCTTGTACTAGACTCAACATACTTAAACATCTCTTTCTGAAAAGCTTGGCAGTGTAGATTAAAGGGTAAATATATAGCAAATTTCCTCTACATGTCTTGGCTTCCCTTGTGCTGGACTTGAACATGCTTTTACTTTGGCAAAGCTTATTCCTCTAGTCCTCCCACTAATTCAGCAGTCCAATCCCCACTTTAACACAGTTCAGGTGAAACATAGGCCCTTTGACAAAGGCAGAACTCACCTTTTGGTTGCAGGTACCCCACAGGTGATCTTGACAGCTTCTTGTACCACAACACATTTCAGAAAAAATGGCAGCTTCTTCCCTAGCGGAACCAGGAGGTTGCCCTGAATAACAGGCAAACCTTCCACCCCATCCCCTCAGGGATGGGGCACAGAGACCAGTATCAGCGGTCTCCACCACTTCAAGAACAGTTTACTGTGTTCCTCTTAGGTGGAACACACACCTGTCCCTAAAAGTAGGCTCCAGGAGCCTGTGCACAGACTGCTGTGCTCCTTTAAAGACTGCTCACACACAACTGCTGCTCAGTGTTCAAAAACTCCCAACATTCTTCCTCTAACTCCCATCTGCAGATTCCAATGTGGCTCATGCAGCTGTGATAGTTCTATGGTGATGTCATCCCTCAGTCTCAGCTGAGACTGAAAACAGAGTGAGACAGTGTGAAATCCATTTAACTGGAGTTTCACAAGCTGCCTTCCTGCCTACCACTAGGTCTTACTGGGATTCTAGTAACCCTCGGTAACGGGGTTACATATACATAGCCTACATATTATTGAACCACTTGGGACAGTGACCATAATATGGCTAGTATGGTAATAAAAGCAACTTTGGAGTACCTTAAAGGAGGCTCTACTACATTAAAAGCAAATTATGACAGGATGAGATCATATTTTAAATCGTGGACTGGGAGAAAGATTTGCAGGGACAGACACTTATATCAATATGGAACCTATCAAAACAAAAATGAACTACTGTATCCACACATTCATACCTGAAGTCAGAAAATATAATTAAACTGGAAAAATCCCCAGTGGTTTTATAGGAATATCAAAAGACACATTAAGAAAAAAGAAAACATACAGAAGATATAAAAAACCTACAGATGAAAGCTGGATCAAACGAAACTCAGGCTAACATGCAAAAATTAATTAGAAAAGCAAAGTTGAAGCGGAGATCGAATGGCAATGTTAGTAAAGGATAATAAGAAGCAGCTTTTTAGTTATGTTGGCAATCTAAAGGGTGGACAAAGATTGGTAGGGCTACTGCAAGAAGGTGACACCTTAATCGAGGAAGAACATGAGATGGCTTCAAAATTCTATAATTATTTCATAAGCTTATCGAGCAGAATGAAATTAAAATTAACACCACAGTTTTAGAGATTCATGGATGCAATAACATATATAACTGAACAAGAAATCCTAGAAATGGTCTTAAAAAATTAAGGTAAACGAGTCTGCTGTGCCGATGGGATACACCCAGATTTCTCAAGGAGTTAGCAAATGTTTTGGCTGGACCTGTTACCATGTTATTTAACACCTCTTTGAGAGCGGTATAACTATCCTAGAATAGAGGGAGGCCAATGTGACCTCAGTCTTTAAAAAGAAATAAACATGATGTAGGGAATTATCAACCTATTAGTCTCACATCAGTACTTAGGGAAGATCATAGAAGAATTTATCAGGAAAATAAATGAACATCATATCACTTTGAATTAGGGTTGTCAGAACTAGTTCTTCAAAGATTCAAACCCTCCTCGAACCTGGTGTTCGAGTTCTAACAGAACTCGAACACTAAAGAGGTTCGCAAAAGGTTAGAATCACTGTGAGACGCGAGACGTCCGTTTGCGCTATGTGTGTTGCATACTACGACAGGTCAGGTGGGGTTGAGTAGCTCGAGCCACGGATCTGTGGGGATTTAGGCAGATGTGCCGCGAGGAGGAGCCATTTGCTGAGGATCAGAGCGAAGCAGCAGCAGCTCTAGCTAAACTGTACTACTAGCGTTAGCGGTTAGCGTATTCGCTACTCTTGTCCAATACTGGCCACTAAAATTCCATCATCCATTTTCCTGTGAGACCGAGAATGAGAGAAAGGCTGAAAAAGGCTCAAAATTGGGTGGGAGTGGGACTAGGGGAGGTTCAGACAGGTGGAGGATTAATCAAGAATTGGGATGGGACTGGGGAATAGGAGGATCAGACCGAGATCAATCAATATCAGGAGGAGGACTCAGGAGGACCTGGAGAGAGAATAAAAAAAAATAAGTGAAGAACCTTTGTGAAATGTGATTATTTGAAACTGCAGCACTGCTCAGTCAGTGGTGCACACTGCACACCAGCAGCTGCCAGCAACAAGCATACAAGGGGCAAAAGGCAAATAAATCTGAACCCTTCCCAGTGTAGTGTGTGTGTCACAGAGAGAAGCCCAGTGTGTGCCCTTGACTGCACTGTACCTTACCCAGTGTGTGTTGCAGAGAGAAGCCCAGTGGCCAGTTGTGTGGTGGCATTAACCTTATATGACAGAAGCGTAGCAATATAATTCTCATTCCCTGCTGCGGGAGCAGACTGGGTCTCTGTGGTCAGCCCATCACCCTGGTGCTGTGTGCCCCTGACTGCACTTACCCTACCTAGTGTGTGTGTTACAGAGAGAAGCCCAGTGGCTAGTTGTGTGGTGGCATTAACCTTACATGACAGAAACATAGAAATATAATTCTCATTCCTGAGTTGTTGGTTATGTATGTGACTCTGTCTCCTGTGATCAGCCCATCACCCTGCTGCTGTGTGCCCCTTAACTGCACTGTACCCTACCCAGTGTGTGTTACAGAGAGAAGCCCAGTGGCCAGTTGTGTGGTGGCATTAACTCTATACATGACAGAACGTGAAATATAATCCTCATTCCCTGGGTTTGATTTGACTCGCCTCCTGTGGTCAGCCCATCACCCTGCTGCTGTGTGCTCCTTGCTTCACTGTACCCTACTCAGTGTGTGTTACAGAGAGAAGCCCAGTGGCCAGTTGTGGTGGTATTAACTTACATGACAGAAACGTGAAATATAATTCTCATTCCTGGGTTGCGTGGTGACTGCCTCCTGTGGTCAGCCCATCACCCTGCTGCTGTGTGCCCCTTGACTGCACTGTACCCTACCCAGTGTGTGTTATAGAGAGAAGCCCAGTGGCCAGTTGTGTGGTGGCATTAACTCTACATGACAGAAATGTAGAAATATAATTCTCATTCCCTGAGTTGTTGGTTATGTATGTGACTCGTCTCCTGTGGTCAGCCCATCACCCTGCTGCTGTGTGCCCTTTGACTGCACTGTACCCTACCCAGTGTGTGTTACAGAGAAGCCCAGTGGCCAGTTGTGTGGTGGCATTAACCTTACATGACAGAAACATAGAAATATAATCCCATTCCCTGGTTGCATATGTGACTCCGTCTCCTGTGGTCAGCCCATCACCCTGCTGCTGTGTGCTCTTGACTGCACTGTACCCTACCCAGTGTGTGTTACAGAGAGAAGCCCAGTGGCTAGTTGTGTGGTGGTATTAACCTTACATGACAGAAACGTAGAAATATAATTCTCATTCCCTGGTTGCATATGTGACTCCGCCTCCTGTGGTCAGCCCATCACCCTGCTGCTGTGCACCCTTGATTGCTATGTGTATGCCTATGCTCAGCAGCCCAATCATTCTGTAAGCCTTGAACCTGGGATCCTTTAGTTGCAAACTGTCATATTCTTCAATTACTTTCAGTCCACGGTATCACAGTGTCACACAACCAAAATAAAACTTTGGAGTTGTAGCCAGCGATCGAGATCACATTGCTTTGTTACACAGGAATTGTTTGGGTGTGGGGTGTTCACCCAGTATACTGGTAGTACTGGTACTTATTGTCTGTTATGGCTGACACCAACATAGATGAAGCATCTAGTGCTGGTGTTGGAGCAGGTGTTGGTGGTAGTGGTAATCCTGGTGCTAGCAGAAATAACCAAAATGTTTCACGTGATAAAAATTCAACAAACAGCAAAAGAGCAACAGTGAAGTGTGGTAAAGGGGACCTTTTAAGAAAACCTGTATAGCTGCTGGGGTCACACGGAGAGGCACCATAAGGTATGCCATTCATGCTGTTAAGATACCTGTGACTAGCAGCAATAATGCAAGTGACAGTGAGTCCCTCTCTGACTCAGACAGTAGCTCTTTGTCTCAGTCCGACACTGTTGTGTCTCGCGACAAATCATTACTTCCTCAACAAAGTGAAATGAGCAAGTCTGCTGACAATGAATCAGGTAGTGCACTTGCAATACATCCAGCACTGTTGGCAATGAAAAGGACATATCCATTGAATCCACCACTTCTGTGTTGGCCAGCAATGAAAATCCATCAGAGTCTTCTGCCCACTCTTTCAGCACCAAGGAGCATGTCCCAGGTTCTGTTAGGACAGGTGAAAAGACACAAACAGTGTTTAGCTATCTTCCTAGCACTCGAACAAAATCTGTCACATCTGAGGTGTGGAATTATTTCTCTGTCAGTAAACTGATCCATGCAGAGCAATTTGTTCCCTGTGTAAACAGAGTGTAGCCGTGGTAAAGTTGTGTCATGCCTTGGCACTACAGCTCTTAAACGCCATCTGAAAAGCATCTCGGTTTTGCTTGATCATCCAAACCCATGTCCTCCATCTTCCAGACTGCACGTGAGAAGGTCAGGAATCTGAAATGGATACTGAATTGTCTGAACTTGATGCGGCAGAACCACTGCCAGCCCTAGGATCACTGTTACCACCAATGCCAGCACCAAAGGCATTAGTACCAGTTGCACATCCAGTGATGGCACTGAATGTATAAGTCCTAGTCCACCATCTCTGCGCCCATCTGCCCATCAAGCACGGTGTATAATAAACCAGCAGGGACATGTTGCAAACAGCTAACACTGTCTCAGGCATTTGAAAGGAAGAATACCTTTACTAGAAATCATCCAAAGACCCTTCATCTTAATCACCGAATTGGTGAACTGTTAGCGGAGCCCTTCTCCCATACTTTGGTAGATCATGAGGATTTTAGGGAGCTCATGACATTAGCAGAGCCTCGTTACAATGTTCCTCATTGAAGGTACTTTTCCTATGTTGAAATACCAAACATTTATCAGGCTTTAAAAGCGACAGTGATGCTTGCACTTAAAACTGCAGAGGGTGGGTTATTCATGTCACAACAGATATGTGGACCAGCACTCAAAACATAGATTACATGTCCCTTACCGCTCATTGGGTCACGCTTCTTGTGCTTCTTCAAAACAAAGACACCCTCAAAAGATGCGGCGCGCTGCATATAAAGAAGTTTGGAGAAGTCATACTGCTGCAAACATCTTGCAGGAACTAAATGACTCCTTGACGTAATGGGTTTATTCTCACGGTTCAAAATGTGGCTTCATAGTAAGTGACAATGGAGCCAACATCTTGAAAGCAGTACAGGATGGAGGATTTCTGCATGCTTCTTGCTTTGCACATTGCTTACACTTAATTGTCACGGGATTTCAGCAACGAAACACAAGTGGATGGTATGATTACTGTTTGCAAAAAATTGTGACTCACTTTTCACATTCAACCAAGGCTATCATGGACATTGTCCGAACTGCAAAAACCACAAGCTGCCCCAGCAAAAGCTGATTCAAAATGTTTCCACTCGTGGAACTCAACGCTTTATATGCTGCAGCGCCTCTGAGCAAAAGCAAGCTGCACGTGAGTACTGCTCCAGTTACATTATTGGAGATGGCATTATGCTGTCTGTGCTGCAGTGGAAATTAATGGAGACAGTGCTGTATCCTAGCTCCTTTGAGACAGCTACAAGGGACATGTCTTCTGAAGCGATCTGTGAGTCAGGTTATCCCACCATAATGCTCATTTCACATCATCTTAGTGTTCTAAATCTAGAAATAGAAAAGACAGATCTGAGCGCAGACAACATGTCGCCTGTGTCATGGGAATCTCAGAAAGAGAATGAGCGAGCGCTCAAAACCAATGACAAATTAGTTGCAGTGACGAAATCAAAACACTACATCCTTGCAACTCTCTTAGATCCCAGGTTCAAGGCTATACATCTTCCAAAACAGATGATATAGAGCAGTACAAATGTATGTTGCTAGATGAGCTGCAGCACTCACAGGAGTCAAACACAGACACGCACAGTACCCTCAGGTTGTCATCCCACAACATGCAGGTTCATCTTCACAAGGGATACAGAACTGGAAAAGTCACCAAACATTAACAGTAGTTGTTCCACAACTGCCACTTCTTCAACCCTTAGTAGCAAGCTAAATTTGTGACAAAACCTTTCCAAATTGCTGCCATACCAGCTTCTGCTGATTCCTCTTCTGAGCAGTCTCTGTCCATCATGGTAGACAGTTACCTGCAAGAACTGTCTATTCCTTTTGATGCATGCCCTTTGAATACTGGAGATCAAAAATAATTTGGACAGAGCTGTATGATGAAGCCTGTAAATATCTTGGTTGTCCTGCAACAAGTGTCTCTTCAGAACGCATGTTTAGTACAGCTGGCAAATTGTGACAGACTCCAGAAATAGGTTGCTGCCAGAAAATGTACACACGTTAACTTTTATTAAAGTTAATAAGTCAAGATTTTCGTATCCCTACAAGAGTATACAAACTGATCCTGAAGTGATTGATGTTGTGGATGTTGATGGTGATGACAACTCAGATGGTGGTGGCTAGTAAATACTGTGTGGACAGAGTCTCTGCACCAAAAGGAAACTTTTACAGACTGTGATGACTTTGGTTATCATCTCTCTACTTTCTCGATCTACTACCTTGACTATATATCCCAAAACTTTCACCATTTCAATGCAAACTGCTTTGTAGCTAGGGTCTAAACTAAAGTCAACAAGTTTTATATACAGGGCAATTTTAACATCAGTGGAACAGGCCCAAATTTGGCAATAAAGGGACACTGTCACGTCAATCCTTTCCATATCATATTATTTATAGTTAAAGTCAAACATATATTTTTGATTTACTCTTCTGTGACTTTGTGGTGCATCAGTATGGGCTGGGACAGGAGACTGTCTATTTTTCAATTTTAAAGAGGACAAAGCAATGAGTTCTAATTGGTAGTTGTTTATTATTTTTCAATTACAGAAATGTTAGCCATAAACGAAAATGGATGCTAGTACATGGGTGAGGGGTTGTGGGTTGTTTTAACATGGGTGTAGGGTGGTATGGGTGCTACTGCACAGATGAGGGTGGTGGAAGAAAAGTGGAATGGGTGATGGGGTGAAAGGTGGTGTTGTTTTAGTTCTTTCATTTACAGATTCGTGATCAGCTGGAGATGGTGAGGAAAAAATGATGACAGACCGAATCTATTGTACAATAATTTATATTCTTATTAAATACATTGCAAACTGCCGCCACCTAGCACAATTGTCCTGTCCCCTTTAAAAAAGAGTAAAGGAATCAGAATAAAAGAAAATCTGCATCAGCAGTTTTCACAGAATGTGACGATCATAAAGTGTTTTTGCTTTACAAGTAGTGATAATTTGATACATAATGGGTTGACAGCGCTGTCCCTTAAACGTCACATGCCAACTGCTGCAGCTACATTAAATGTTCCTTAGTATTGGTGAGGAAACCACTTTTTCATTTATGTGACTGAAATACAGATTTTATTGAAGTATCAGCTGCAAAATGTATCATCTTAGAAAGTTGTATGTATTACTTCAATTTGCCAACAAAATGTTGGTATATGTATGCATTACCTTAGAAAATTGTATGCATTTTTTGCCAGCAACAATGACTGGCATATTTTTTTATTCAAATGTCTTGACTGACTCACGTTATGACATAATGGGCCAGATATTCAAAACTTTGCCCGGCAAAAACCATTTGCGCAGGTTTAGCGCGGGATTAGCGCGGTGTGCTATATTCAAAGGCCAAATAGCTCTGCCAAACTGCAGTAGCTGGGCTAACTCAGTAATGTATGCAAGGGCAAAGAATGGGCAGGGTGCGCAGAGAGAGGCGGCAAGGATATTCAAGGTTCAGCGCCCGCTAGGATACAGCGCGGCCCTTAGCGGCGCTAGTTACCGCACTATAAAAGGCGGTTTAAACACAGGGCAAAACACAGAGGAGGAGGGAGCAGCACAGGAAGTAGGAATGTGCAGTCCCAGTAGTAGTGATCCTGCCATTGATGGCAGCTGTAGTGGAGGAGGAAGAGGAGGTGGAGGAAAGGAGCAGGCACAACATGGGCCACAACGCAGGCTCAGGAGAGCGGTATGTTGCAAACAGGCTGCTACCGCCCAGGGTCTCTTTTGAGACCCTGCCTGATGACCACATCGCTGGTCGGTACCGATGAACAGGGAATGTTGAGGCAGCTTTGTGAACTCCTGCACGAGCAGCTGCAGTCAAACACCAGACGCAGTCATGCCATGACAGTGGAGGAGAAGGTGACAGTAGCGATGAAGCTTCCTTGCCACAGGACGTTCCAACGACCAACGGGGACACCATTGGGTAACACAGTCTGCCACCTCACGCTCCTGACCCAGTCTAGAGGCTCTCCTGCCACATGCTTTGAATTCATAGTATTCCCCACACAGCAGCAGAGCGCAGAGAAACAATGCAGCAGTTCCATCGAGTTGCGACCTACTATCTGTACTGGGTGCCATTGACTGCACCCATGTCCCCATCCGTGCACCACCTGGAGATGGCAGTGATGTGTATGTGAACAGGAAGGTACCACTCCAACTGCTAGGTGGTGTGTGATGCGGCGGGCGCATCACCAATGTTTATGCACAGTACCCGCAGTGCCCACGACGCCTCATCTGGCACCAGTCTCAGCTGTGTCAGGCCTTTGAGGAGGGCAGAATACCCAGTGGACAACTAGTCGGTGAGTTGTAGCACACAAGGCAAACACACAACAGCATGGATGGGGGCAGGCATTGCAGGCCAGGAAGGGATGTGGGAGGGCTACAGACAGGTGCAGGACAGCAGCTGACAGACCGAGTACAGCACTAATAAGTTATATGTTTTGACAGGAGACAGTGCCTATCCCCTGCGGCCCTGGCTGCTCACACCAGTATTCCGACTGGCCACAGTGGCTGAGGAGTTCACAACCAGGCACATAGAACAAGAAACATTATAGAGAGGGTGTTTGGCATCCTGAAGATGCGATTTAGATGCCTTGACACATCAGGTGGTGCTCCAATATACACCTCAGAAGGTATGCCGTATCTTCCTAGCCTGTTGTATGCTGCACAACATGGCAATGAACCATGGGATACAGGCACCTGAACCTGAGGGACAGTCTGACAGTGAGCCAGAGCCAGTGGTCAGGGGATAGTGGAGCAACTGGAGAGGAGGGACCTCCTATGGCACGCAGGGCCATACAGCACCAGGACAACATCATCAGGATACTGCAACAGACCAGAGGGTAAGTACAGACTGCACAACAACCTGAAGAGTACAAGTGAGCAACAATTTTAATGTGCACAGACTAACATTACAGTGAAAACCAGAATCACAACAGCAAAAAACCAAGTGTAATACAAATAGTGTGTGCATGTGGTGTGACTCCATGATTGTGCAGCACATATGTGGTCGGATACACAAACGGTGTAATCATGGTGGGGAGGTAAGTGTGCTGTGAGGGTAAGGGGCAACTGTGGTGGGAGAGTGTGTGTGCGTGTGTGTGTGTGTGTGTGTGTGGCATGCATGTGCACACATCTGCCCATGCATGACGGGAAGCACCTAGAGTACGCCAGACAGCCTGTGGGCATCACCGCGACGCAACCCACGCATGCGGGCGTGCTCCCGCATCCATGGGTTAGGGACCCTTGGGTGCTCTGTGCAGAGGACAGCTGAAGTGGAAGGTGAGGCAGGCACGGTTGGCCTCCTGTGCTCGCGGTTGGTGGAGGCAGATAGGGTATGGACGGCCACGGCCGCGCTGGGTTGCAGGTGGAGTTTGTGATGGCTCGAACTGGTAACAGTGGCAGCCCTGCGCCCACGGTGTGCCTGCCTGTGTGCCCCTCTGCCATGTGCACCAGAGCCAACAAACCCATGTTGCCGACCAATAGGCACACCCTGCATGACACCACCACCTGCCACCACTGCAGCAGTCAACCCAGAGAAGCCACAGTCTATGGCACCCACCAGGCGGCCAAACCTGTCCTCTGCCTGCTGCTCAGCACGAGCAAAGCCCACTCTTATTGCCTCCCGTATCTGACCCAGCTCATGTCGCAGCTCACGCCGCATGGCATGCAGGTCCAGACGGGCCTCCTGCTGTGATGTGACAGCAGCCTGCAGGAGTGGCGGGCACCATGGCCTCTTATGGACCAGAGGCACAGGACCCACAGCAGCAGCTGGCAGTGGTGCCTGTGGCACTGCACCAACTGCTACAGCCGGCTCGCGCACGAGTGGCAGTGGGCTGTGGCACCATATGGACTGGAACCTCAGCAGTTGTCAGACAATGCACGCCTTGCTGTCCTGCAACACCACCCACACCACCCAACACCATGTGTTCAGCCACACCGCCGACACCTACAGAAGCACCCTGACCTGTTCCATGGCCTTCAGCAAGCCCCACCCCTCATCCCCTGGCACAGGAATGTCCAGCTGATGTGAATATATAGAGACATCACTGTCATCTGCACTGGTGACAGTGACCAGCAGTACCTCTCCCACCCCATCACTCCCAGTTGGGGCAACATCCAGGTGCCCACTGTCTCCAACACCCTGGTGAGGTGTGCCCCTCCTCCCAAGGCAGTTGCATGCCCTGTCGCTGGTATGCCCAATATGCATTGGGCCCATACGGCCCTGAGATACACAAAGTCCAGATGTTGTTGGCCGATCATCCTCAAACTCCTCCACAACCTCGGGAACCTGGCTAGACATCTGTGGATCATGCTGTGGTGGTGCAGGCCTGTCCGAGAGTGCTGAGGAGAGAATAGGACAGGGTCAGTCATCCATCCATGGACACTGTGGCAAACCACCACCACTACCACCACCACCACACCATGCAGCCCTCAGGACAGGTACCCACCTCACACAAGCCTGTGACAACATGCACCCACCCACCCCACAGTGACCTTGACCATGCCAGCCATCATTTCTGCAGGATACAGTGCAGCCTGTGCAGACACCAAAAGCAGGACCATGCACCCTTGCCTGCACCACATACAGGGGTTGCACATGTGAATACAGACCTGGCCTTGGAAGTGCAAGGATGTCTCGAACCACCACCTGGCACACCTGCCACTGCCACCATCCGCAATGTTGATGCCACCACCGCCATGTGTGGCTCCTACACACGTTGTTGGTGTTCCTGTGGACCACCACCAGTTCTGGTCCTGTCTCTGTGGCGCTGTGCCACCTCCTCCTTGCACGCCGCAGGAGGTCATTCCAACGCTTCCGACTGCCTCAGTTGATCTCCCACGACCACCAACCGCATTCACCGCTGCAGTCACCTCCTCCAAGCCTGCCGCACAGCAGCATCGGTGGCCTGTGTGTGCGCAACACATGTTCTCTCACCTTTACCTCATGTGCCAGGGTGTTTAGCTCATCTTGTGAGAATTTAGGTGCACGGATGCGCCCGGTTGAGCCTGCACACCTATGGGATAATAAAGAGTGGACAGGTGTCAGTGGTCTGCCGGTGCTGCACTGCATCACACAGTGGACAGCATGATATCACCCCTCAGTGCTACAGGCCACATGGACATATCAGATGGCTGCATGTGCCTGTACGCTGCACATGCCCACATTGCCACTGTCTGTCCTGTGTCTGGAGTGGTGTGCACATGTGCCATGAACCCCATGACTGTTTGTGGCATGGGGAGCACATTGCTGGTACATTGTACGCCTGGTGGGGCAGAGGCCATCACTCACACATGCAGGAAGACAAGACGGTGCACTGTCATGGTACAGCACCAGTGCACCTGGCGCAGACACAAATGTGCAAACATTGGCACATGACACATTGAACTGCAGGGGTATGAGCACAATGCAGTGGATGTATGTTGTCCCACGGTGGTCATACATACCAGGAGTACACAGTCTCCAACCGCCCCCATTACATAATGTACACATCCCATCAAATTGCACCCCTTCCAAACAAGTTGTCAGATGATTCCTCTACACTCTAAAGAGATCATACATGCATGACACAGTCCACAGTGGCCAACACTAACCCAAATACCACAGATTAGATTGATAATTGGTTTGTGACAGGCGGTCGACCAAACTGGACACAACTGTGTACAATGAATATGCCTATCCACACCCTTGATACATACCTGGCTGTTGCTGCCCATCCCCTGTTGCATGTCTCTCTTCATGTTGTTCACTGCTGTATTCCACCAGTTCCACAATACAACACTGGTGGTGCACTGCTTGCCCTTTATAGCCCGGCCAGGCAATCCTGCCTGTTAGTCATGCAAATGAGCGATAATGATATGCTAATCACACGTTTGCCCCATGCATACACAAGTACCCTCATTTGCATACAGCCGCTGAATATGGCTCTGAATAGCCCGGCGCTAGCACAGCAGCGCTTATTTGAGGAACAGCTCCGCGCTATGTGCAGCATGCATGCTCATGTTGCCATTCTTTGTCATAGAAGCGCGTCTAGCGCCGCGCTAACCAGCTTTAGCGCTGCACTAACCAGCTTCTTAGCGCGGCGCTACACGCATGCGCCGCAATATCGGACCAGGTGATGGAAATATGCATGCGATTGCAACACTTTCCTGTTAGCGCCGCGCACGGCATACGCCAGCGCCGGGCGCTGCACTTCAGTTGTAGTGTGTCAGGGTGTATGCACAGTTGTTGCACTGTTGTTCAGTTTATTTGCCCCTTCCACAGCACAAATATGTCTGGGAGACCTAGGCAAAGGGCAGTGGTTGGTCGTGACAGGCGGTGGATGAGGTTGAGACTGCCAACCTCGTGCAGTTAACAGAGAGGCGCCATCACCGCCTATTTGGACCTGTGCGGGAGGGTGACTTGCCCCGTCGCAGCAGGTCTGGGCTTCCATTGCCCACTTAAACCTGGTGCCATCACAGGTATCGCATGATGGTGAAAAGTCCCGGCATCGTTGCTGACCTCAGGCGCAGGCAGCGACCACTGCTGAACGCTGCAGGCCATGGTTCGTGAGGGGACTGTGCCTGTGCCAGGTAAGGATGACTGTAGCACGACTGCTGGCATGGGTGGTGGGGCAGTGTGTTCGTGGTGTGCTTTGTGCTTATGTGTTGCTGAGCTACACATGTTGCTCATGGAGTCCATGAAACCATGTGTGTACTGTGTGGGACAGGGTAGACAGTGTGCACGGACCCCTCGTCATGCTTGGCATGGCTTTGGTGGTGCACTGCAACCGTCTGCCACTGCTTGTTGTGCTGCACCACTGGGGTACAGGGTGGTCTTTAGCGCATCATGGTGGCTGATACTGTACTGACGATGCTGTACCTCTTCTCACTGCAGAGCGTGACAACAAACCACAGGCAGGAGACGTGCCACAAGCCAGACAGGGCCATCATCCGACAGGCTAGGGTGCCTCCACTGGCACAGCGTGCAGCAGAGAGCACGGACGGTGACAGTGGTATTGTGCGTGAGTACTGTGCAATGTTATGCTTTTCCACTATGAGTCTGGCTTTACAGGGCAGGCAGTTGAGCAAGTGTGTATGTAGGCATACGCACTGTACACATTAGTGTACACTTTGGTGTACTGCATGTCTGTCAACTGTTCCTAGGTACACCAGACGTTTGGTCACTGTAGGCCACTGGGGTGTGGCCCTGTTTGAAATGCTGTTGTGTAGGACAGAGGGTCGGACTGGGGTGCAGAGGGCCCACCTGGACAGATGATGGAAGGGCCCACCTGGAACATCAATAGAGGAGGGCCCAGGTTGACACACTTATATCAATATTCCACTTCATTCTGCTACACTAGTTCTGTGTTTGCATCGCACATTTATCAACAGTGTCCCAGATACCCTATTTAATAAGGGAACACGATACTACATGCAAAAGTTTTCAGAGTTCAGAAGGTAACCACTTACTCAACTGAGGGGGCCCACCTGGGAATGTACAACCTCATTAGAGAGTGGGAATTATCTGACAGACATCATACCTTTTGGAAGGGGTTTACCGTTTGGGGTTGCTGAGTACAGCATTTATGAGGGGGGTACGGCTGTTTGGGATTGTATGTAGAACATGTGAATGTCTGGCTACACCCCTGCCTGTGGGCTCATGCTCTGATGTGGGGCCATTGTCCCTAAGAGAGTGCTGTCCTCTGTCCCTGTAGTGCACACTGTTTGTGCACATGTTATGGCAGGTGTGCTGCAGGAGTTGTTCTGTGGTAGCATGGTGTGCTGGTTGTCAGCCCCTATGGCAGATGCTGCTCCCACAGGTGTGTGTGTGCCTCGCCATGCCTTGACCACCAGGGTGACACTGTCCTGTGCATGCCTTTGGCCCACCGCTGCAGTGCCACTGGTGGACCAGGCCCAGTGTCTGTGTTTCACATGTGTGTGTCTTCTTGCATGGGTGGTGTCACGGCACTGTGCCATTCTGTACACCACTGTGGGCCCCTCACCCTTCTGTTGCAGCAAGTGGTGTGGCTGGGCATTGGCACTTCCCTGGTTGTGTACTGCTTGGTTACCTGTCCTGCAGTCCCTACTGTTCTGATGCCAGTGTCATTGTTCTCTGTGGTCATTGTCGAGTCTTTATCTGTGTCACTTGCCACTGTTGCACACTTATGTCAGTCACCCACCCACCTGTTCAGGGTTTCCTGTCATCATTTGTACAGCTGCTGTATTATGGCATCGTGGGTGGCAGTTTGGCTGGGTGTCAACAGTTCTTGTGGAGGGCAGCAGTGAGGTGGGCCACTGTTGGGGGTGTACATGACAGGCAGTGTGGTTACACACGTGGTTGGGGCTATGGCAATTTCTCCAGTTGGTGTCATCTGTATTTTGTATCATAGCTGTGTGACCGTGGGCAGCATGTCCCACCATGTGTCATCCCATGTGCATATCAGTCAGTGTCCACTTGTCATTCACATCTCTGGAGGTGGCTGTCTGTTTGCACTGTTACAGTCTGCACGCCACTGTGCTGGCTGGCCTCCACGTTGTTGGGTTTCTCAGCATACTTCCATGCATATCGATGTACACTGGGGTGTTGCATGCTGCCTGTTACGTACTGCCTTGTCCTGCAGGCACATGTTAGTGTGTGTTGTGGTTTGTTACATACTAGCACATGGGCATGGTTGTTGGGCATGCTGTCCACCGTGTGGTGGTACATGGCGCCTTTGTGTCATTATCATGCCTGATGTGGTCCTCCTTTCTCCTGTAGGTCCACGTGGGTCATCACTGTGGGCCAGCCGTCCAGAGGAGGGTGAGGGAACGGAGGAGCTTGCGGAGGATAGTCGCCAGCAGCGCACCCTGATTGAACAGCAGGCTATACTCATATCTGAGACGAGACGTGTTGCAGCTGTGTTAGAGGAACGCCTGCCGGCACCTGCCCGCACCTAACCCCTGCATTCTGTGTACCTTATCCTGCTTCCTGTCCCTGGCCCAGTGTCCCTAGCCCTGTTCCTGCCATCCTGTTCCCCATCATTGCTTTGCATTTCCACATCCCTCTCACAACCACATTCTTACCCCATTGTTCTGTTGCTTTATTTACCATTTGACTGTTTGCACTATTACTGTTGTTTTCCCCATTGTTTTCAACCTTTATACGCCTCTGCCCTTTCCCTTCCATTAGGTTTTTCTTGCACCCCATTTGTACAGATATGTGTTCTGCTATGTTTTGATTTTTTTTCTGTATATATGTTCATGTTGCCTTTGCACTTTGTATTTTCACAGTTTACATTATACTTTTTGAAGTTGACATTCCTGTGTCCTGTGTCTTTTGGGGTGGACTTGGGATTTGACAGTGTTCTGTATGCTCTGATTTCACTTGTGGTTGTAGGTTATTCCATTCCTTTCACTGGTACTGTAGTTGTGTCTGGCTGGGCTCTTCTGCTTCCTGTGTTCCTGGACAGCTGCTACACCTCTGTGACACTTTTGTTTTGTGGGTGTTTGCACTGCCCTCTGTCTGATTGCTATTTTCAGGCTGTCTTCTCTGCTATATTTAGTGCTGTCTTAATCCTGGGCAATGTTTGCCCTGCACTCCTGAGCCTGTTGCCCGGCTTCCCTTCGCTTGCTATATTCAGCTGGTTTGCACTGGGCTATTCATTTTGAATATAGCTCTGTTTTTGCTCTGGGACAGTTTGCCCGCCAGGCAGTGCTAATTTAGCCCCGGGCAAAGTTTTGAATATCTGGCCCAATATGTTTTGCAACAGTTCCACATGCTGCTGCTGTTGTACTTGAGCTTGACTTTGTTATAAAAGCTTTTAAACATAGCAACTTTTGATTTACTCATTTAAAACAGAAAGCAGCAAATAGTTGAAATTAGGTAATATCAGTTATTTTTCTCATAATTCATGACGATGAGTATATATAACTGAGTACATAAATGGCTAATGTGCCTCTTTCTTTCACTAAGGAACTATGATGCAGCTGCAGCAGAAAACTTTTAACATACGGGTGGGTGGTGTGCTGTTCACTGTATTAAGTTGCTGGCTTTATGCAAACAGAAGAAACCATAGATAAACCTAGTTGTATTCCTATCAATGTCACACATGATAATTTCTTCCCCTTATATTGAACAGTTTTCCTTTACATGTATTTTATTACTATCTTACGTTACTGGCAGCAAAATTAAAAATAGGGTTCGAGTTCTAAAAGTTCTAAAAGATTAGAACCCTAGAACTTTTCAAAAGTTCTAGACTAGAACTAGAACTCAGAACTTCAGAGGGTTCTGACAACCCTACTTTGAATAGGTTATCAGATATTACCCAACATGTTTTTTACAGGAAGATTGTACTGACCAACCTCCTGCAGTTCTTTTGAGCGGTCAGCAGTGCCATTGATAGGGATTATCTGTGGATGTAGTATATCTTGACTATTCTAGGGCCTTTGACTCTGTCCCACACAGGAATTAGTAGAACGACTCATTAATTTAAAGTTTAATCCAAAAATTATATCTTGGGTTGAATCATGGCTGAGTGACAGGCATCAGAGGGTTTGCATCCAGGGTTATTTTCTGACTTGGTAGTGTCACCAGTGGCATGCCAGGGATCTGTGCTTGGCCCTACACTTTTTAATGTATTTGTCTCCTCAGTGCAGACATCAAACAGCACTTGGGTATGTAAATATGCAGACAACATTACAATTAGGGCCATAATTAATAATCTTGAAGCAGTGGCACAGTTTCAGAAAGATTTGCACAAATGGAACTTTGGACAGCAAAAGACAGATTAAGCTGTAACGAGAAGAAATGCAAAGTCATGCATTTTGGTCATATAATTTAATGGCCACTTACATGAACATGCGAATCTGCCAGCAGATAAAGGCCATCACAGGTCTGTCGAGTCTGCTCGAATGTGCAGCTAGCAGCCCCTATATTGCAGCTGCCCCTCCCTCCCTCCAGTGACCCTTCCCCTACCCTGTCCCATTCCCTTTGAAGCAGCCCACCTAATTACAGGATACCACTTCCTCTGGTAATGCATTCCATCCTGCCACCACCCTCTCCGTGAAGAAGTGTCTCCTCACTTCCCTCCTGAACCTACCCCTCTAATCTCGGATTGTGCCCACGTGTGTCCCTTCCCTTCCTTACCTGGAAAGCCCTCCATGTCCATCCTATTTATCCCCTTCATGTATCTGAAGGTCTCAGTCATGTCCCGCTGTCCCTCCCTCTTCCAGGTAGTACATGTTTAGCTCCTTAAGCCTACTCTCATAGAGCAAGTTCTCTTACCTGTGGATCATTTTGTTGCCTTGTGCTGCACAGACTCCAGTAGCCTAATGTCCTTCCTCAGGTATGGCCGCCAGAACTGCACACAGTACTCCAGATGTGGTCTAACCAGTGACCTGTACAGTGTCAGAATCACCTCCTGGATGATGTGTCTCTGGTGATACAACCCAGCATCTTGTTAGCCTTGGCAGTTGCCTTTCTGCACTGCGTGGAGTTGTTCATTGCTCCCATTATGATTACTCCAAGATACTTCTCCTCCTCTGTCTTGGCTAGCTGAATACCCCTGTCTGGTAGCTCCTCCTTGGGTTCTTGTGCTGAATATAATTTGAACAATAGGGTACTTCAGCCTATCACAAATGAAAAAGACCTTGGAATCATTATCACAAACAACTTATCCTTTGACACCATGCCATGGAAACTGTTACAAAAATGTAATAACATTTTGGGGTACATTTTAAGAATATTAAAAGCAGGGATCCCAGGGATGGTGTCCACTTTATTCATCATTGGTGAGGCCTCATTTAGAATATTGCTCTCCATTTAGTGCTCCACAGGACTTGGGGAGTGTAAAGCTGATGGAGAAAGTACAAGGAGAACAGCTAAGAAAATTAAAAATTTAAAAACATGTCATGTGGGGATAGGTTATCTGAGCTGGGCTTACACTGTTTGGAGTACAGGAAAATAAGAGGAGACTTATGTTGTTGTATATGATGCTTTCTGCAATGAGAAGTTATGGGAAAGCATCGGGTTATGTAAAAGCTTAAATAACAGAACAACAAGGACCTATAGATTACAACTAAAAGGAGAAACATACAAAGAAGTAAGAGAGGCAGGTGGTTTAGTCAAAGGGTGATTGCTGTATGGAATGCCCTGCTAGAATCAGTTGTGCTTGGTAGCTCAATTGAAATGTTCAAAAAGCATTACATGATTATATGGGCAATGAGCAGATCAGACAGTACCACTGATATGTGGCAAGTCTCAATAGCTTCTTGCCAGCTGGCTTCGATTTTTCATCTGTGAATCTATATCCCCAGTCATGGTTCTCATTGCACTATGACTCGTGATAGTGACAATGTCTAGGTCAGCCTCTGCCATTATGACTTCTAGGTTCAGAATTTTGTTTCCCAGACTTCAAGCATTTTGCAGACATGGTTTCCAAATTGTGCTACCATCCTTCTTGTCAGCACCCATTTTTTCCTTCAAGCCTACTCTCCTTACCTCTGCCTTCATTCCCATCCCTCTTCATTTCTACCATTCTGCTTTTCCTGTTTTAGGTACCTTAAGGTTTCCCTCCTCCCTCCCTTAGGGTTCTCCCCTGATTACTTCAGCTTGCGGGGAGGAGGGACAGTTTAAATCACCTGCTTCCTTCCGCCACCTCCATCAGCTAGTTTAAATGCTCGCCAGTGTAGCATTTCAACCGTTCACTGAGGATTTTGGTTCCCACCCGGATGGATGCAGGCTATCTCCTGTATAGGCCTTTACCCTCCAGGTGGGGCCCCAGTCCCCAGTGTAGCCGAACCCCTCCTCTCTGCACTACTCCCTTCAACCACGCTATTGAAGCTCCTGGTATGATGCACTATCCTGTCCCCTGTCATAGACAGGCAACACCTCGGAAAAGGCCTGTGAGCATACTACCTGCCCAAGACCCTCCCCAACTCCCTGAACTCCTCCTACACTACCCTAGCCTCGTCCCTAGCAAGGTCATTTGTCCATAGGTGGACAGTGATATCTCTCCCTCACTCCTGCTGCCAGTGATCCTCAGGATCTGCTTCCCATCCTCCAAGCCATGGTGCTGGGTAGGCACCTAACCTCTCTACCCCTCTCTCACTGTCCCCATATGTATCCCCCTCACGATATAGTCCCCATCAGGAATTGCTTCCTCCCTCCTCTGGGGTCCTCTGTCACCCTCCTTGGGGTCTCCACTACAGAGGATCCTTGCATCGTCCCTGGTCACTACTATGGTTGCCTCCACAGAGTTGTATAATGGTATCATCTGGGGGATGTGCCTCTGACTCACCACCCTCACCCTTTCTGAACCTACCATAGTCAGCTGGTCCTCCTCCTCGGCAACCTTTAAGGCAGGGGTGGCAGACTTGGTTGTCCCAGGGTGGGGAGGAGGCCCTGAATCCTAGCCAGCTCAGCCTTGAGTCAAGCAACCTCCTCCCTCAGCCCAGAGAGGTGCATGCAGATGGCACAGCACCCAGCCTCTAGAACGCCTCCCAAAAACTGCTGCCCCACAGCCACTGCATTGCACCACTCCCAGCATGTCTGTTTCTTCCCTGCTTGCTTTGTTTTGCTTTCCTTGAACCCTTTTTACCCCTACCTCGACTGGGTGTTTCACCTTTCTCACTTTTTGTTAGACCTCAACACCTCCTTCCTGCTTGACTCTACTCTACTCTTCTCACCTCACCCCTTGCAGAGTGTGAGATACTCCTACCCTAGATAGGGTGTTTCACCTCTTCCCAACTTTTTGTTAGACCCTAACACTCCTTCCTCCTAGCAGTGTGATTTATAAAAATAGTTTAGCAGAATCTTACCTCACTTGTCCTTCCTCCCGCTGAGGTGCAGAGTGTCCGGCTGTCGGCTGCCTCCGCTGGGCAGACTCTGATGTCCTTGGTGTGTTGGTCCTTCGTGCAGGGGGCCGCATGAAGGCCTGGTCCTAAATGGGCCCTTCTCTTCCTGGTCCTCGGGGGCAGCTGTTCTGATTGGCTGCTATGCAGGAGAGGCGCTGCCAGGCTCTGATTGGTTTTCTGCCCTAGCCCACCTAAATCCTTTCCGTGGCTCACACATGAGCTGTCTGATGCCTTACCTGCTGGAGGGATGATCATCATCCTGTCTCACCAGAAAGCCTCTGGTGCCTTTGTTTGCCACCAGGGCTATTTCAAAGCCTTTCTGTTCCTGGTCTTCAGGAGGCAGCCCTTCTGATTGGCTGCTTTGCAGGGAAGGAGGTGCAGCCAGGCTCCCATTAGTTTCCCTGCCCTAGCCCGTAAAATCCTTTCTCTGGCTTCCAAGCGAACTGTCCAGAACCGCATTTACCTGGGGTGTGTGTGTGGTGATCACCCCATCCAACCCAGAAAGCTTCTGGTGCCTTTGTTTGTCCTCCAGGGCTATTTCAAGCCCTTCCTTCCTGGTCCTCAGGAGGCAGCTCTTCTGACTGCCTGCTTTGCAGGAAAAGAGCCGGATGGGCTCTGGTTTCATAGAAACATAGAAATTTGCTGGCAGAAAGGACCCATTGGCCCATCCAATCTGCCCACCACTCCCTACTAGTTTGTATTTACCACCTCCTTCCATTCCATTTATACTTTATTTAGCCCCATGTAGTTGTCCCAAGCCCTCTTGAATTTGTCTACTGGATCAACCCCACCACCCATTCTGGCAGCCTATTCCAAGGACCCACCACTCTGTCAGTGAAGAACTTCCCTTGCATTTCCTCCAAATCTGCCACCCTTCAGCTTGAATGCATATCCCTAGTTGATTTCTTGTCACTCATCCTGAATATTACCCTCTCTCACCCTGTTTATTCCTTCAGATATTTGAAGGTTTCAACCATATCCCCTCTCCCTCCTCATCTCCAATGAGTATAGGTTTAGTTCCTCTAGCGTTCCTCGTATGATCTCCTAGTCAGTCCTTGAACCATCTTGCTTGCCCTTCTCTGGACTCTTTCCAACTTGCCTGTGTCACCCTGCAAATGTGGCCTCCAGAACTGGACCTCATATTCCAGGTGTGCTCTGACCATAGTTTTGTATAGTAGCATGATCACCTCTTTCCTCTTGCTTTAAAAGCCCTCTCTATGCATGCCAAAATTCTGTTAGCCTTCCCCACCGCCATGTTGCATTGATTCCCCACCTTCAGGTTATCTGAAATGATGATCCCCAGGTCCCTTTCCTGCTCTGTACCTCAAGTTCCTCCCCACCACCCCAAACAGTATTTTGCCCTTGGGTTTCTATTCCCTATATGCATAATTTTACATTTTTTGTTGAATTGTAATTGCCACTTCCCTGACCACTCCTCTAGTCTGGCCAGGTCCTCCCTAATTTTTGTTACCCTTCCATTGTGCCCACCCTGTTACAGATCTTCATGCCATCTGCGACACAACCTTCCTATTTAGGACTTCTGAAATGTCCCCAGTGTATATGTTGAATAGTATAGGACCCAACACTGATACCTGAGGAACCTCACTCATCACCCATCTCTCTGTTGAGTGCACCCCATTTACTACCACACTCTGAGTTCTACCCTTCAACCAATTCTCCACCCACTTTGTTATTTTGCTCCCTACCCTAAGCTACCCAACTTGCTTATTAGTCTCCCTGTAAGGATGTGTCGAAGGCCTTTCTGAAGTCCAGATAGTACGTCCACCACCCTCCTGATCACATATGACCGTACTCATCAAAGAATTCAGTCAGATTGGTCTGACATGACCTTCCCTCTAGAACCCATGCTGGTTCTCATCTATGAGACCCTCCTCCCCAGATGTTGTGCCAGCCTTTCCTTTATAAATGCCTCCATCAGCTTCCCCACCACTGAGGTAAGGCTGACTGGATGATGTTGCCATCTCTTCCTTTCCTCCCTCTTTGTGCAGCGGCACCACATCAGCCCTTTTCCAATCCCCGGGACTCTCCCTTGTCTGGAGACATATTAAATAACCTTGTGAGTGGTGCCACTAACACCTCCCTTAACTCCTTGTGCACTCTGGGGTAGATTTCATGGACCCATTGCCTTGTCCATCTGCAGTTTTCCTAACTCTTCTAACACCCTGCCCTCTGAAAATGGGCATGTTCCAACTTCCTGCCACCCTTCCTTGTTGCTTAACATTGGCCCCTTTCCTTCTTCCTTAATTATAAAGGCTGAGGAAAAGTATTTATTCAGCAGATTTTCTTTCTTCTCATGTTCCTCTATCAGAGCCCCTCCCTTTTAACTTATAATCCCCTGCTTGCTTTTCCCGTTCATTTACATACCAGAAAAATTTCTCATCTCCTCTTTTGGCCTCCCTTGCTATTTTCTCTTCTGTATCCTCTTTAGCTCTCCTGACTATTTTACCTGCTTCCTTTAGCTTCTCCTTGTAAAATTCTTATCCTCTATCCCCTGTGAAGCTTTGTAGGTCCTGAACACATTCTTTTTCCCTGACTGCTCTTTTCACCTTTGCTGTTAACAAATTGGTTTCCTCCCTCTCTTGCGTTTGCTTACTCTCTGATGCATTGTTCTATTGCCTTCAGTATTCCCCCTTTATTGCTCCCATAATTCCTCAACTCCCTGTTGATTCTCTTTTCCTTCTGTTTCCCCTTTTGAAAATGTGTTCCTTTTGAAAATTTCTTTCATTTTAAAAAATCCATGTTCCTGAAGTCTAGTACCCTAGTGGAGGACCTATTCTTTTCTGTCAAAGACTAAACCTTACCATCCTGTGGTCATTATCTCCCAGATTGTCTCCGATCTCCACATCCACTATGCTATCCCCATTGGTCATTACCAGGTCAGTATGGCTCCTCCTGGTAGGTTCCCTGACCAACTGTTGAATAAATACCTCCTGTACCTAGTCCAACAGCTCCTGCTTCTTTCAGAAGTTGCTGTATGGACCTCCCAGTTCACATTGGGAAGAGTTAGAACCCGACCACCAGAATTTCTCCTTTGCTTGCCATTTTTTGTATTTCCTAGCAGGTTCCCTATCTCCCTCCTCCCGTGGTTCGTTGGGTCGCTATGCCATCCCTGTCCTTACTACGCCCCGGTCCTCTTAGTTATCATGACCCAGAGGATCTCTGCTGAGCCCTGTCCTCCCCATTCACTGTTGTGCATGTCCGTCTTTTATGTAAATGGCCACCCTCCCCTTTCTCCTCTCTTGTCTCTGTAGAGATTATACCCTGGTATTTCCACTTCTCAACTGTGGTTATCAGTCCACCACGTCTCAGTTACTGCTATCAGGTCTAGATCTTCCACCCCTACCACTGCCTCTAGGTCCCCTGTCTTATTCCCAGACTCCTAGTATTTGCTAGCAGACCCTTCAATCCATCCTCTCCTTCTCGTTTGCTTTCTTTTTCTCATCCCTGCCCTCGTTTGCAGGGAGTGTGAGATTTTAAGTCACACTAGCAACTTTTTCTAGTCCCTCCCTAGCTTCACCCCTCCCTAGTTTACATCATTCCCCAGTCCATCTATATATCACTGTAGCTTCCCCAAAGCAGTCTAGCTCCCTCGTCATTTATATGCAGTCTGTCCCTTGCATACAGGTGTATGTCTGCCCACGTGTCTCCCCATTCTCCTATGCATGCGTGACTTTCCTTCTGCACCACTGCCTTAGCCAGTGATTAAAATCTCTGATTCTTAGCCCCTGGCCATCTTGCACAGTGTACCGGAAGGACTTCAGAAAAGCCAGGGAGCTGACTTGCTCTACACCCTGGCTAACTCCCTGAATCTCCTTGTCCTCCTTCACCTCCCCTGCCAGGTCATTAGTTCCAAGGTGCAGGACTGGGTGGTTTACCTCCTATTAGTCTAATGCTTTCCTGATTCTTGGTAATGCCCGCTTGCTCCATTTTCGGGTCACAAAACTGATCTCCTTTATATGCCACCCTCATCTTCAACCAGTGGATCCCTTTTGTAATAGAGTCCCCATAAACTATTACTGATTTTGCTTTTTCCATCTCTGAGCATGACTCTGAAACACTACCCTGCCTCTTTCTTGCTTTTTTATGCTTCTGAACTGATCTCCCCGGTTTTCCACCCTGCCGACTCCCTCCTGTAACCCTCTCCTCCTCCTTGCTGTCCTGTCGTGTCACCTTCTCTCCCCCATGCCATTTCCATCTCCATCTCCCCTTCCTTCCCTCCTGTACTATCCTCACTTTTCCTAATGATGTTGACCGCTCTGTGCCTCCCTCCCTCCGCAGCATCCACTTCTGCCCTCTATCGCCTCCTTCCTGCCCCATTGACATCCCCTATCTTCTTTTATCCTCTTCCTCCACTCCTGTGCCCTCCTCTGCACTCTTCCATGTACTCTCTCTGTAGGCATTTCCTTGACCTTAGGATCTTTTAGCATTCGAGTCTCATTTCCTGTTCCTCTGCTCCTTTCCCACCTTCTCCTCCTGTTCCTGCAGATGCGACTAAGGGCCAATACCTGTCAGATCCTGAATAATGGCCAGTACCTATGATATCTCTATGTTTACCTTGCTTCAGCCCTCCACTTTCATTTGCTCCCATCCTGCTTCCACCTCCTGCTTACTTCTTCTTCCATTGTTGCTCGACCCTGATTTCCTGCTTCCACTTTCTGCCTCAAACAACATGAAGTCTTGCTGTATTCTGACTTAATGCAGTTAGCCGGCACTTGATCTGCCCTGGAGAGTAAGGAGGTAAACTCTCTACAGGAGCATAGAGCGTTGTGCTCAAGCTCGGTTTTCAAACCTCTGTCTGTGGTACTTCCCAGTGTAACTGTCAGATTCTTTACTCCGCCTAACAATGAAGCCGCTCGGAGATTCCTCTGCTCGGTTCGGTAAAGTTTAAAAAGTGTTCGGTTTAAACCATTCTTATGTTATTTTTCTGGTTTCAGCCTCTGTCTATGGTACAGGTAGTGCTGTAGACAGGTAGTGACTGTGTTTATTTTTTAAGTGTGTGTGTGGAAATTACTATTTTCCTCGATTTCTTTCGGTCGGTCCGGATAGGAACCGACCTTGTATTATTTCTATTACCTGAGAGAAATTTTCTGGGATTAGAGTGGTGTTCCGTATTGATCAGTTTCAAAAGAACTGGGCCTTTTCTGGTTCTTTTTCAAAACCCATGACACGGTTTGTAACCGATCGATTATTTCATTACCTGGCTGGAAAGCTTCTATAGGGTAATTTAGTAGGTTGGCCATGTCTGACAAACCCAAAAGAAAACGGTCCCACTGGGTTTCAGCACTGTACTGAGCATGGGGAGGCCTTTGCCAAGGCCGACCCACCTCATCTGTGTTTATTGTCTGGGGTTTGACTACCTCAAGTCGGATCACCAAATTTGTAAAACTTTCCTAAATCCAGTCTAGAGAAGAGACTGAGTAGGCTGAAGGAAAGGGAGGCCGAGAAGTCCATAGATCCAGATGGCCAGCCGGTTCGGTTAGAAGCCAAACCTGAGGAGGTGCCTACTGACCTAGGCAATACCTCCTCAGGCAAAGGAAACCGACCCTGAGGGCCAGTTCCGTCAAAATGAAGCGTAAGTCCACCTGTTCGGATCCTGTACGCATTCTCCAACCAGGACAGAAACAGCCAGCGATTAGTATTGCTCAGTCGCCTAGACCAGTTAAGTCTGAACCGGTACGCCGGGGTTAGGCGTGCAGTTTGGTTGAATCCGTCTCCTTTGGATTATGATCCAGATACTTATTATGAGGAGTGGCAGGAGATGAAGATTATCCTGGTTCTGATGATGATGATGACGACCAGGAGGGTCTGGATGTGCCCATTAAACCGGACATCCCCAGACAGGCCCTTGGGTGTCTCTCCTCCCAGGCTGTCTGAGTCCTCTTACACTTTTGTTTTACAAAAAATGGCGAAAACCCTTCAGCTTCCCTTGGTTAAAGCTGCAGAGGAGGAGGAAGCACCTGATTTTGTGAAATGATGGACATCCCAGAGTCCAAAAGGCTGTCTATCCTCTCCATAAGTCCTTGGGAAACAGACACACAAAATTTTGCAAACTCCTAATTCAGTACCTCCTGTGGACAAGAGAATGGACAGGAGGTGTATGTTATCAGGCTCAGCTACGGAGTTCCTTTATAATCATAGCAGCCATGTTGGGATAGTGCAGGCTGCAGCCTGTGACAGGGCTAACATTCCTTTGGCTTCACAACCCCGGATAAGGACTCCAGAAAAGTGAATGCCATGGCCAAAAACAGTATTTGGCATCCTCTTTGGAACTCAGGCAGGCTAATTATATGTGCCTACACAGCCAGGTACCAGAAATCTAGATGGGATACAGTTCTGGAACTGGCTAAACAGGCTTCCCCCAGCTAGCCAAAGAGCTGGAGGAGGTGGCTGCTGATGGAATTGAGGCATCAAAAATGCAATTTCATGCTGCTGTGGACTCCAGTGATGTGTCATCTAGAGTCATGGCTACATCTGTATCTCTCAGGAGACATGCTTGGCTCAGATGTACTAGCCTTTCACAGGATATCCAGACTAAGGCTATGGATTTTCCTGTAGGGTAACTCTCTGTTTGGGGAGCAAACAGAGGCTTACATGAAGAAAATGGATGAATACAGGACCACGTACAGGAGTGCACAGGCCAAGGAAAGGCAAGCTACTCCACAAAGCAGCAGTCTAGGGGCATGGGCAGGCCTTTCACAGTCCTTTTACCAAGCCAGGCCTCCTCTCCCTTCCCAGAGGGGGTTCTTCAGAGGGAGGGGCAGGAGGGATGAGCAGGGTGGCTCCTCCTCCTCTCAGTCTAAGGCTTCTGCCAAGCAGACACCCTGATGTGTCAGCCGGGTCGACTCCCATTTCCAGTAGGAGGCAGACTGGCTTACTACTTCCAGGCCTGAAGTCTTGTGACTTCAGACAAGTGGGTCCTGGAAGTAGTAAGCCAGGGACTGGCCTCGGCTTCAAAAAGTTTCCAAAAGAGGGCCAAGTCTTTCCCACCTGCATTAGCCTCAGAAATCATTGCCCTATAGGCAGAGGTTTCCTGTCTTCTAGCTCTCAAAGCTGTAGAGAAGGTTTCTGCTCAACAAAGGGATAGGACTGTACTCCAGGTACTTCCTTACCCCAAAGAAAACAGGGAGTGGTGACCCATTCTAGACTTAAGGTATTTGTACAAACACATTTTAAAGCCAAAATTCAAAATGGTAACTCTGGGAATAATCCTTCCCTCTCTAAGGCCAGGAGATTGGCTAGCATCTCTGGACCTCAAGGATGCCTACCTCCATATTCCTATCAGGTGCTCCCACAGAAAATACCTCAGGTTCGAGTTGCCTTCGGCCATTAACAATTCAGTGCCATGCCATTTGGCCTAACATCAGCTCAAGGGTGTCCACAAAGTGCCTTGCAGTAGTGGTGGCTTACCTCAGAAGACAGGGTATCACCATCTTCCCATATCTGGATGATTGGCTCATCGTGGGTCAGTCATCTCTACAGGTCAAGTCAGCTCTACAAACTACCCAGGACCTACTCAGTTCCTGGGGTTTCTTCTCAGTCTTCAAAGTCTGTCCTCCGAACCAGTTCAGCTTCTCACTTTTATAGGCATAGAGTTGGACACTGTACAAGCAAAGCTTTCCTTTCCTGGCAAGGATGAAGACCCTAGTGGATCTCGCTTCATCCTTTCGACCTCAGGTCTTCCGCCCAGCAAGACAGTTCCTCCAGCTTCTGGGCCATATGGCAGCTTCCACTGCAGCGGTACAGGGAGCAAGGTTCCAGATGAGGGACATCTAGTTTCACCTAAGGTCCTTCTGGTCTCAAAAGAAGGATTCACTTACCAAACTGATTCCAGTGACTCAGACTCTAGTCCAAGCTCTCCAGTGGTGGCTGGACCAGGACAACCTCAGACAAGGGGTTCCATTTCTCCCTCAAGTCCCATCAATAGTTCTAACTATGGATGCTTCTCTCTAGGTTGGGAGCCCACTTGGGAGCCCTGACAGCTCAAGGGGTCTGGTCTCCACAGGAGTCTCTCCTTCATATCAATCTCCTAGAGCTTGGGGCAGTTTTCCTAGCCCTTCAGAGCTTCTCAGATTCAGTCAAGGGCAAGGTGGTCCAAGTCAGAACAGACAACACCAGCACAGTATGGTACATCAACAACAGGGAGGCACTCGGTCCTCGGCCTTGTGCACAGAAGCCATGAAGCTGTGGTCTCTGGCCTATTCTCTTCAGACTTCTCTGGTAGCAGTTCACCTTCCAGGGAAGGACAATGTACTAGCAGATGCTCTGAGCAGAATTTCACAGGGACATCACAAATGGTTCCTGGATCCTCACTTTTGAAGGTCATCTTCTCCAGGTGGGGCACTCCAGAGATAGATTTCTTTGCAGCACTGGACAATCATCAACTTCCTCTGTTTTGTTGCAGACCTCCAGTCCTGGGGACAGTACCTCAGGATGCTCTTATTTTGGACTGGAAGGGCAGGTTTCTCTATGTCTTCCTCCCTTCCCCTGCTGTTGAGAGTTTTGATCAAGATCAGGACTCAACCCTGCACTGTGATACTAGTGGCTCCAGATTGGGCCAGACAGCCTTGGTATCTCTACTACTGTCCTTGTCAGTGTCACATCCCTGTCTCTGCCCAGGACATACAATCTCCTGTCCTCCTCCCAGGGGCGGATCTGGTACCCCAATCTCCAGCCTCTCAATCTCAAGGCCTGGCTCTTGAAGAGTTAGAATATGCAGCACTACATCTCTCTCAGACTCCCTGGATATTCTGAAGGTCTCCGGAAAACCTTCCAATAAAAAACTTACAATTCCAAATGGAAGAGGTTCAGTATTTGGTGCTCTCAGAAAGGCATTGTGCCTGATTCTGCAGACATTTCTACAACCTTAGATTATCTAGTTCATCTGAATAGTCTGGGCCTTAGGCCTGCCACTCTGAAGGTTCATCTAGCAGCTGTCTCTGCATTCCTTTCAGCAGGAAAGTGCTCTTCCTGGCATCTCATCCTGTTTTCAGAAAGTTTTTCAAAGGTCTGGTTCACATTAACCTCCTTTAGGGAGCCCACTCCACCTTGGGATCTTAGTGTCTGCATTGCTCAGCTTATGCCGCCACCCTTTGAACCTCTGGCTTCAGCCAATTGAAGTACTTGACCTGGAAATCTGTGTTTCTGGTAGCTATTACTTCTGCCAGGTGGATTAGTGAATTACAAGGCACTGTCAGTTGAACCTGACTTCATCTCCTTCCATAGGGATAAAGTGGTCCTAAGAACCAATAGGAGGTTCTTGCCCAAAGTGGTATCAATTTTCATCTGAACCAGTCCATATCTCTCCTTTGATTTTCACTGACCATTCTTCTTCAGGAGAAAGAAGGTTACACAGTTTGGATGTTAAGAGGGCTCTTAGCTACTACATAGAGCATACTAAGGCACACAGAAATGACTGTCTTCAATTGTTTCTTACTTATGGTGAAGTGGGAAAGGTAAGCCTGCCACTAAAAGAACTATTGCCAGGTGGATTGTTTCTTGTATACAATTCTGCTATGACAAATTGGGTAGAACGCCCCTTCAGGCCTGAGGGCTCACTCGACTAGAGGTACAGCTGCTACTCTAGCTGCGCCAGTGATATATCCTTGTTAGAGATTTGTAAAGCAGCCACCTGGAAAACAGTACATACATTCACCAAGCATTACTCCTGGACATCCAGGCTAGGAGTGCTGCTAGGTTTTGGCACAACAGTTCTGCAGAGCCCTTCCCAAAGTAGGTTCTGCATTCCCTCCTCCATAGGGAACTGCTTGGTAGTCTGCATTATGTCAGAATACAGCAAGACTTCATGTTGTTTGAAGAAAAATTACTCACCATAGTAATGTTGTTTCTTCTTTTTTTGTATATTCTATTTTTACCCTGTCGTGCTCTGGAGCTGCCTCTCCTTGGGCTGCCATGACCCTCAGACATCCCCTACTATCTCTCCCAAGCCACCTTACCTCAGATCTGCAGCCATCCTTGAGATAGCCGGTGTAACCCTGTACCGGTGGGTCCTTCTCTTCCGAAAAGACCGCACACTATTTTTCCTCGGTCCTGGGCACTGCCTAGGCTTTCCGTGGCTTCCTGGGAGTCTTCAGAGGTGTCCGGAGCCAGCAGCCATCATCCGGCCAGTCCCCAGGCGGTATTGCTGTTTTCCTGGTGTTCCCCGTAATGCGATCCCTCTGCTGTGCTCCCGGTCTCCACCGGGGCCACTGCAAAGTGGCCATGCATCCCTAACCCACCCCAGAGAAGGACAGCAGTCCTATGGATGCTCCATCCTACCCCTTCCCTGCTGACCCCGGCGCCAGAGTCGTTCCCGAACCTGGGTCACGGTGTGGTTCGAGTGTGGCGTCCAGCACTCAACCCTCTGCATCACGGGCCGGCTGTGTTGTTTTTCTAATGGAGTCTTGCTGTATTCTGACCTCCCCTGCCTTCCCTCTCAGAACCTAGTTTTGGGAAGTGGGCTGGCAGGTACAGTGTTGCACCTCAGGGTGTACCTTGTACCCTCCCTTTTGGGTGGGGTAGCGGTTGTTGTTACTTTTCTGGTGTTTTATCATTAAATATTGTCACTACCTTTTCTTCTTGGGTTCTTGACTTCAGTCTTTTGGGCCCAAAAAGTCTTTTGCCCTTTGGCTATATTTTGAACAATTTCCATACTATAGTATTTAGTTAGTTTGCTCATAAGAATCTGATGGTTACAGTAGGAAGTACCACAGACAGAGGTTTGAAAACCGAGCTCGAGCTCAATGTTCTATGCTTCTGCATAGAGTTAACTCTTTCTCTCCGGGGCAGTTCAAGTGCTGGGGCTAACTGCATTATGTCAGAATACAGCACAACTCCGTTAGAAGAAACAACATTACTATGGTGAGTAATTTTTCTTCTGACATACATACCAACCTCCTCCACCCCAACTCAACCACAAACAAAAGGCGTTAGTCCCCAGGAGCGACCAGCATGGCCCTTCCCCATCTTGGTTGGCTGCCGTCTGTTGACTGGAACCAAGCCTGTGCTCTGTGGTAATCACATAATTGGCTTATGCGGAGCCAAAAAGAGTTTAAAAGAACCTTAAACCACGTGGAGCTGGTTGAAATAGGAAAACCTCTCAAAGCTTTGTGTAATGCAAAGTTCTCAACTTCAAAACACAGCACATCTCTGGTGAAGGTTTAATTTGCTGCATCTCTTGCTCACCCATGAAGATCACATATATACCAGTAGGTCATTGTTACATGTGATCATGCAGAGCTCAGGATTTGGCTTCATTGGGATTGGGGGTCCACCTGGAGTGATGCAGGCCTATACTGGCGTGATGGTCTGCATCTGTCCAGGAGGGAACCAGGATCCTAGGTGATAGGTTTAAATGCTTCATTGGCAAGCATTTAAACTAGCCAAGGGGGAGGCACTGGAAATCCTAGCCCCGCCTCCCCAAAATCAGGGTAGTAAGAGGTAAACACCAAGACAGAGATGTCAATAGGGAGATGGGCTGAGTAAATGGAGAAAACAACAAAGGCAATACAGACAGGGATGGGGCAAAAAGGTAAGGCCATCAAGAAATGGAGGGTAATGAGTACCAATACCTGTAATCTGGGCAACAAGCTCCCTGAACTGATGGCCTTGATGGAAGAGGATGCCTGGACATCGTAGCAGTCACAGAAACGTGGTACACAGAGAACCATGACTGGGATGTTAACATACCAGATTACATAACCTACAGGAGAGACAGGGAGGAGAAGAGGGGGAGGAGTAGCTCTTTATGTAAGGGAAGGGATAAAAGCAACAGAACAAAAGAGTAAACAGGGAGGAGAGGAGGCACTGTGGGTCACCTTAGAGACTGGAAATGGCACCACAATCCGCACAAGGGTTGTATACAGACCCCCATCTCTCGGAGGGAATGGACAAGGATATGATAGAAGGCATCCTTAGGATGGCAGAGAAAGGGAGATACTGTTGATGGGGACCTGAATATGCTAGATGTTAACTGGAGCACCTTTGCTGCAGCCACATCCAAGAGCAGGGCCATTCTCGATGCCCTACAGGTGGCATGCCTCAGACAGCTAGTTTTGAACCCACTGGTGAGGGAGCAATCTTAGACCTCGTACTGTCAAATGGGGACAGTGAGAGGATCTCAGATCTAGAAGTGGGTAGCCATCCGGGAACAAGTGACCACCAAACAGTGTGGTTCATGATAAACTTGGCTACAGAGTCAAGCCATACAAAAGTGAGGGTACTGGACTTCAGGAGGGCTGACTTTAGCAAGATGGGAGAGTGCCTTTGAAAAACACTAGCAAGCGGGCTAGAAGAAGGGTGGAGCAACAGTGGGGAAACATAAAACCTGCCATCACAGAGGCAACAAGCCTTTGTGTGAAGCAAATAAATCAAACAAAAGAAAAGCCACTATGGTTCTCAAAAGAGGTGGTGGGGAAGGTTAGGGAGAAAAAGATAGCATTCAGGAAGTATAAGGAAACACAGAAGGAGCAGGACAGAGAACTGTACCAGTTAAGGCAGAAGGAAGCAGGGAGGGAAGTTAGAATAGCAAAGGCCCAAACTAAGGAAAGATAGCCAACTTGGTTAGAAGGGGATAAAACCTTTATAGGTACATCAGGGAGTGTAGAAAGACAAAGGGAGGGATAGTGAGGCTGAAATAGAATGGATGGTGGGTGGGCAGAGGAGGAGGGGAGGTGCCTAATCCAATTAACAGAAGCACACTGGATAGGGGCTTCGATCCCAGTCCTTTCACAGAAGAAAGAATTCTGAAAGAACTAAAACTGAAGGTGGACAAAGCAATGGGGCCTGATGGAATTCACCCCAGAATTCTAAAAGAATTAAGGGAGAACTAGTGACACCACTGACTACCCTTTTAACAAATTGTGGGAGGATGGTGTGGTACCTGAGGACTGGAAGAAGGCGGATGTGATTCTCCTTCACAAAAGTGGGAGCAAGACAGAGGCTGGAAACTACAGACCTCTGTGGTAGGGAAAGTGATGGAATCACTTCTGAAAGAAAGAATTGTTGAGTACCTAGAGGCCAGTGGGGCACAGGACCCAAGGCAGCATGGGTTCACAGCGGAAGGTCATGTCAGATGAATCTAATTCATTTCTTTGACTGGGTGACCAAAGTAGTAGACAGGGAGGGGCTGTGAACATGGCCTACCTGACTTTAGCAAGGCATTTAACACAGTCCCACACAAAGATTAATAATCAAATTAACCAGCCTGGGAGTGGTCCCAGGGTGGTAGCCTGGTAAAACATTGGCTGGACAACAGGACACAGAAGGTAATTGTAAATGGAGTCCACTCTGAAGAAAGGGGTTACTAGTGGGTACTGCAGGGTTCAGTACTGGGTCCAGTCCTTTTAAAGTCTTTATAAGTGACATTGTAGAGGGACTGGAAGGAAAAGTATGCCTCTTTGCAGATGACACAAAGATCTGCAACCTGGTTGATACAAGGAGGCGTGGAAAGGATGAGAAGGGACGCAAGGTTGGAGGAATGGTCAGAAGTATGGCAGCTTGGATTCAATGCAAAGAAGTGCAAAATAATGCACTAGGAAACAAAACCCAGGGAAGATTACACAATGGGGGAGGTAGGAACAACAATGCAAATGGAAAGGGGCCTGGGGGTAATCGTATCAGATGACCTTAAGGTTGGCAAGCAATGTGAGAAGGTAGTAGGGAGGGCTGGGGGATACTTGATGTATAGGAGAGGCATCACCAGCAGAAAACAGGAAGTTATTATCCCTCTGTACAGACAGTTGGTGAGACCCCATCTGGAGTACTGCGTCCAGTTCTGGAGACCCCATCTCTGCAAGGACATAGACAGGATGAAGAGCAGTCCAGAGGAGGGCAACTAAAATGGCACAGGGTCTGCAAGAGAAGCCATATGAGGAGAGACTAAAGGAGCTTAATATGTATACCCATGAGGAAAGGAGGGAGAGGGGGACATGATAGAAACTTTTAAGTACCTCAGTGGAATCAACAAAGTCCAAGAGGGTAGCATCTTTCAGAAAAGAGATGTGCAAGAACAAGGGGACACAATTTGAAGATAGAGGGGACGGCTTAGGGGCAATGTGGAGGAAGTATTTTTCACAGAGCGGGGGTGGACGATGGAACAGTCTTCCTGAGGAAGTTGTGGGGTCTAAAATGTGGGAGAATTCAAGAATACATGGGACAGACATAAGGCAATTCTTGTGGGGTAGGAAGAAATAGACTGTTGGTTAACTAGGATCTGCAGCTTATCCTGTAGGTACAGAAATGGGCAGACTAGGTGGCCCAAGTGGTCCTTATCTGCCGTCAGAGTCTATGTTTCTGTGTGATCGCTATGGGTCTCTCTTTGGGCAGGCAGGCAGCAGCAGCAGAGACACACTCTACAGCAGTGCATCATTCACTGGGTAATTTTCCAGCTTCTTCCAATGTTTATTTATTTATTTCTTGATGTGGAATTACTCCAACTGGGATAACCCCACAAGATATAGCAATGAAGTCCATCAAGAAAATTACATATAGGAGCCATTATTACCATACTTCCTAAAAAGACAAACTCCTCCCTCCCTCCCTACCAGCTATAGGCCAATTTCCTTGCTAAATACGGATGGTAAAATCTTTGCTAAACTTTTAACTTCACGCCTGGAACCATTCGTTTCTAAATTAGCACATAGATCCCAAGCCCTTTTCATTAAAAACAGAACAGGTACTGACCATCTACGCTCACTATTTAATCTAATGCATCGAGCTAAATCCCTTAAATCCCACACAGCGGCTATCGCCATTGACTTTGAAAAAGTCTTTGATTCTTTAAACTGGGAATACTTATATCAGATCCTACTTCACATCGGTATTACTAGGTAATTTCTGTTCTTGGATTAAATTATTTTACACTTTACCCTCTGCTAGAATCCTGACCAACTCTACATTCTCATCTCCCTTTTATTTAGTAAGAGGTATTAGGCAAGGCTTCCTTTATTGCCTTCCTATTTATCCTGCCTATGGAGCCCTCACTGCTTACCTTTGTCAATCTAATAATATTAAAGGGATTCCCATCGATAACTCATGGTATACTTCATTGTCATATGCAGATGACCTCTTAATCCTATTAGAAAATCTTGAAGAGGCTGGTCAACCACTAGTTAATATGCTCAACAAATTCACAGCGCTTTCTGGACTAGCCTTAAATTATAATAAATCAGAAACACTACCCTTAAACTTATTTTGCAAATCCTTTGTGAATACACCTCTGGGTTTCCATTGGGCTCCACAAGGTCTCACATATCTTGGTATTAAAATTACCCCAATTTAGGGAAATTATAGAAAACCAACTTCACTCTGGTATTAACCAATATTAAGACCATATTAGACAGGTAAGTTACTTAATCTCTCTTTACTGGGAAAATAGCTGCCATCAAATGACTATATCATCTAAAGTACTTTATATTTTCCTAATGTTCCTCTAATTCTCCCTCTAATCTTTTAACTAAACTTGATAAGTTGGCAGTTTTATATGGGAAGGAAAATACTTAGGTTCAGTTGCACTAAACTTCGTTCACACTGGTCTAGAGGGGCTTGGACTCCCTGGTTTACAGCTTATTTATGGGCCTTCGTGCTGCCCAAACTACTAGATGGTTTTGTAAACCAGCATCAAAACTCCATTATGGGTAGAAATAGAAGCTTCTCACGCCCAAGTAGTTGTCCCACCTCCTTCATTTATAATACCCTCCCTTCTAATTTAAGATCCCACCTCACTATTGCCTCATCGGTATACTGTTGGAAACAGATTCATAAATGACTAAACTCTAACCCAACCCCTCTCTTTATGCTCCTGTATGGGTAATTGAGATATTTCTCTTGAGAAACATCTTATTTTCTGTCGCATATGGAAAAATAAAGGCATAACCATTTTGGGTGATACCTTGGGGGAAAAAACTATCTTCATCTAAAACTTTTTAGAACTTTGTGACCAGTGGGGCTTACCCAAACATGATTTTGGAGATATTTACAATTACGCATTGCATGCAATGCTTTTTTCCATCACCTTCCCACACAATCCCTTCATGATCAGCATATCTCCTTTGATCAACACTGCATCCAACCTAACTAGTGTCATATATAAGGATATCAGAGACAGTTTCCTGGACCAATCTTTTGTAGCAAAAAGCAAAATGGAGCCTACTTCTAAAATACAATATAACTGATTCACAATGGCGCAAATGTTAGCTCCTCTGCCATAAAACTTTTAAGGACGCACGCAGCCCCTTATCCAGACTAAAATTCTTCATCTGTGGTACAGGACACCATCAGTATTATACAGTATGGGCCTGGTTAATAATAACAACTGCTGGCGATGCAACTCACAGAACTTGCTCCACATTTATGGAATTGCGACCCCATACTTAAACTCTGGCTTAATGTTTGCATCTAAGGTGGTTGGTTAAAATTTTATATTTGACCCTAAATATGTTTTACTAGGCATTTTACTTCCCCATTGTTTCTCTTCCCAAGCCCAACATAGGTGGCTAAAGTTACTTTTTCTTCAAGTAAAACAACTTATTTTGATGATCTGGAAAACTACTACCATACCTAACTTCTCTGATATCCTTAAAAACTTTTACAATATGCCTCTTCTGAGTGGATTACTTATGATGCTTTAGACCGACTAAGTGAATATGGAAAATGTTGGCAGGACCATTTAAATATCTGAATTCTCCCAACACATAAGTGATAATTAATGTATAACCATATAGTATATACTGCACGCTTTTATTACATTATTATAATCCAGAAATGCTGTTGTCTCTCTTTGGTAGGAGTTTTCTCTCTTCTTTCTCTTTTCCTGCTGTGTTAATTATTATATAACCGTTAATGTTCCATAAGGTTTTGATTATCCTTCCTACACTTTATTCATCAAGAAGATAATGTATACAACATGTTATGTATCCCAATCTGATTTATAATCCTCACTCCCAATTCACTGTGTAACTCTTTGTGTACCAAATATCTATATAAATTCACTCAGGGTTGATATATCCATCTATACACATCAATATTATACTAGACTGTTGGATGACATGAAGTATTCCTATTTCTTCTTTATATATACTAAACTTGCTGTATTTAATATCTGCATCATCCTTTTGTATATGGAAGACTGTTTGTATTTCTAAAAATTTCTGAATAAAAAATAATCTGCAAAAGGAAAATTACATATAGGCTAAAATACAGGAACGAACAACTGTAAAAATACAAATTAGGGCTGTGTTTCTCTCAATCCAACATTCTCTGACATCCTGAAATGTCAAGTCTCATAAATCAGGACAGACAACACAACAGCAGTCAGTTATTTGGTCAGTTTTCAGACACTGGGTTCTCCCAGAAGTGGATCTGTTTGCCTCATGGCTGAACAAGAAACTGCTTCCGTTTTGTTGCAGAGCTCCATCTCTAGGTACATTCACACAGGATGCTTGGAGCTTCTACTGGGGGAGCAAGTTCTGGTATGCTTTTCCACCCTTCCCATTATTACAGAAAGTACTCCTAAAGGGCAACCATGATTTTGGTCACACCAGACTGACCAAGACAGCCTTGGTACAGTATTTCCTTTTCCTGTAGATGTCCAGGAGAATTAACCACTACCCAGGTGTGAGGACCTTGTGATGTAGTGCAAGGGTCAAGTGACACATCCAGATCTGGCCTCGCTTCACCTGAGAGGATGGTTCCTGAAATCCTAGAGTTCTCAGGATTAAATCGTTCAAAACATTTGTTAGATGTATTGAAGGTGACCAGAAAGCACTCAACAAGGAAGACATACACTGCTAAGTGGAAAAGGTTTTCCATTTGGTGTACTAATAGATCAGCAAATGTATTACGGTAGCTATCCCTCTGATTCTGGACTAACAGATGCATTTAAAATCCCAGAGTCTCAGACCTGCACCAGAAAGTGCACTTTTCAGCAATTGCTGCATATAGGTCACACAATCAGACAGGAACTCTTTAATTTCAAACATTGAAAATCCTTTAATTTTACCATACAAGTTTTCATTAACAATTAAGTGAATAATTAAGGGTTTTCATCCTTAAAATTTGCTTAATTCATTCGTAATCAGAGTGCACAAATTAAGGGTTATTTCTGCTTATCTTTTGATGTTTTAACTTAATTTTACCCTTGATTCCTCAAATTAAATATAGCTTTCTAATTGATTTTATACTTAATCTGCACCTTAATTCTTAAAATTAAGTATCTGTAAGTGCTTAATTTACATTAACTACAAGGCATAAAATAAGCGGATTCGCATCACAATTTGCAAACCAAAACTGGAAAATGCGAGTCAATTTCAGCTTTGATTAGCAGTAGATGCTAACTGATTTCTCCAGGACCTAGGACTTGGAATGCACAAATGGCACTATTTTTCACTATTTTAGCCTCTCCCCAGATTCTGGACCCCACGCTGCTAATCAACTTCAACCAGTTGCTAATCATTTTTCATTTTGATTAGCAAAGGCCGCTAATCATGTCTTCAACACTAATTTATGCCTTGAATTGTAATTCATTAATAACTAAATTAAATATATTTTACTACTTAATGTAACCATTAACTGAGGATTCTTTCATCCTTAAATTCTGCTTAATTCATCCTTATCAAAGTGCACAATTTAAGGTTTTTCCTGGCTATTTTTCGATGTTTTGTACTTAATTTTATGCTTACCTTTTACCCTTAATTCCACAGATTAAGCCTGAATTTCTAATTGATTTTCTACTTAATCTGCACTCTTAATTCTTGAAATTAAGTATTGTAAGTGCTTAATTTTATACTTAATTGTAATCGCTAATATGGAAATTTAATTTATTTTCCTTAATTTGACAAAAATAAATGTATTTAGTCCCTTAATTTTACCTTTAATTGTAATTCCATAATAACTAAAAATAAATACTTAATTACTGAAACAAAATCCTGAAATTCCACTTAATTCTGAATCTTTAATATACTGAAACAAAATCCTGAAATTCCACTTAATACTGAATCTTTAATATACCTTAATTGTACCCTAATTAATCAATGCATTAGAGGTAATTAAATTGTTTAAACCTTACAATTTCCTTATTTATTTACTACGTTTTGCACAATGTGGATCTCACCCTTAATCTTAGTCCCCAAAATAAAATACCTTTTAGTGCTTCTTTTGATTCAATTTAAGTTAATTTCCTTAATTTGCACTTAAAAATAATGGTTAACCCAAATTGTACTGGAAGTTACATTTGCAATTCAAAGTCTGATCCACATGCCATATGACTTCTTTCTTTATTCTTACATTTCTTTTCCTCATTGCCAAGCTATCACAACTCAGCATTTAAGAATAATACATTATTTTGCAGGACCTTTGAATCAACTGATACGCCAGCGTTTAACAGAGCTTGTTTGACATAAACCTCACTTAAATAACTTAAATGCCATCAGAGGAAAATGTGAATAATTTTAAACTTTATTTAATGCTAAAATACTGTACAGACTGAAAACAAAAGACAGATATTTACATAGTCTTTCAATTTTCAAACATATCTGTTCTCGGTGCTGTTGGCTGCTGTAACAAAAGCAAAAGAAGTGGCTGGTTGCATCCCCACTGACAAGAAACTGGCTGGATGGAGATCTATAAATCCATTCCATTAATGGAGTGGATGGCAGGCAAGGTGCAACACTGAGGAGATGCTTCCTGTACTGTACTTTTCATTTCACATACAATCTTTGACCAACTAGCTCTACCATGACTTGCATTGTCATTGCACTCAAACAAAAGAGGATGGGTCAGTGGTACTGAATAGTCATTTTTTTCTTCAGGGCCCATTTGAAAAATTTATCAAGCGTCGGTGGATGGGCTACCTGTGTTGGGTGTTTTTGTTTGTTTTAACAAAAAAAACAAGAAAGGTTATCCTTAACTAATAAGGTGCAGGGATAGAGGAACTATATGACTTTTTGTTTTTGTTCATCCAAATATCTTCAGTAATGAACCTGCATTCAAAATTGACAGAAAATGTATGAATACAAGGCAAATTGTGTTTTTTTTTTTTTTGTTAAATGCATACAGGCATCAGGAACACTTTACATTTCATATTCATGTGCCCATTCTATCAGTGTGCAATAAATTTTACAATGTTTAAATCCCAAGCCATAAGATCAGTTCAAAGTTGTACTTTTTATTTCGATGTCATCTTTACCACTTGCAGGCTTGAATGCTTTTGGTGGACTATAGTCTACTTACTCATAATTTTCTTTCCTTTCCCCCTATTCCTGGTGTCAGGTATCATATGTCCAGCATCTTGCTCATCCACACTGTTTGGTGGAATGTTTTCCCCGTATTTCATCTTCATGCTGTGCCTCATTAACCAACTCATGGTCTTCAGCCATTATGACCAAATCTGAATCCTGAACCGAATTCTCATCCTCAACAGAAATCTCCATGGGCTCTATGTTTTTTCATAAATAAAATTATTTTCATATTAGCAATTTCTTGTTTGTGTTCCTCCAAATTTAATCTTTGCCATACAATTATCTCATCAGTCTGTAATAGAAACAAAAATCACTAGGAAACATACTGTCAGTACCAACTAAGTTAGAAATCTGACAGCACAAAAGAACCCTTTGACTCATCAAGTCTGCCCTCCTCTCCACTCATCACCTCTGCCATGGGCCCTCCCCTTCCCTCACTTTCCAGCCCCTTATGTCTGTCCCATGCCCTCTTGAATCCCTCCACTGTTTCAGCCCCCACCACTTCATCTGGTAGTTTATTCCAGGCCTTCACCACCCTCTCCATGAAGTAATTCCCTCACATTGCCCTAAATCTTCTTCATTCTAATCTTAGACTATGCCTGCTAGGTTTAGCCCTCCTTCCTTTTAATATCACAGGCCATATTCAGTCAGCTGCAGATAAAGGCCATCTAACTGCTGCAATCTTCATCGACCTGGCAAGTATTTAGCTCAGTATCCCATCCTCTCATCCTGGACACCCTGGAGGGTGCCAGGCTGGCCCTCGCCATTCAGTGGTTTAAGTCATACCTCTCTGGCAGGCTACAATCAGTCAACATTGCAAACTCCTCCTCCTCCTCCCCTCTCCCTTTACAGCTGGCATCCCTCAAGGCTCAATCCTTGGCCCCATCCTGTTTTCTGTCTTTATAAACAATCTCCCCTCTGCCTGTTCTTCATCCCACATACATCTGCAGCGGATGACACCATATTATATGCCTCTGGTCCGATCATTCCACTATCCTCCCTGTGCTACAACAAGATTTCCACTCTCAGTTCAAGCTTGGTTTCAGTCTAAGAAACTAAAGCTTAACAGCACAAAACCATCTCTCTATGACCTTTGGCACAGCGCAAAGACTGTAGGCCACAAACACCTCTCCAATAACATCTGTTGATGGCACCTCCCTAATGCTGTCCCTTCAGACAAATATCTTGACATCTGGCTGGACCTGCTGCTGAATTTCTCTACCCATATTTACTACATGACCACCAAACTCCATCCAACCTTGCTATCTTTTATCGAATAAGACTCTCTACCTCTCGGTGTTTGCAAGGAACTTCTAACAAAATGATCCTGCCTGTCATTGATTATGCAGATAGTGTATACTGCATCGCACCATCCACCTTACTCTCTCATCTCGACTTCCTGTATTATGCTTTTTGTCATTTTGCCTCAAACTCTCCTTACAAATCTCATCACTGTTCTCTACAATCCTCTCTAAACCTCCCCCTGCAGGCACACAGACACGAAGTCCACTCTTTATCGTTTATCTCTAAATACTGGTTCAACCTGCTCCTCTCATATATCTCTTCCTCCTCAAGCCAGCCCCAGACTCGTCTTACTCTCTCTCCGCTCTCTGGACTCACACTCTTCTCTCTTCCCACTCCTCCTCGAACATGGGCAAATCTGCCTTCCACTACAGGCTCCCTCCCTTTGGAATACACAGGCTCCGGATTACGCAGCTGTACCACCCACTCAACTGTCAAAATGCAGCTCCGGCTCCTACCTTGCCCTGCCTGTTCTCATTAACTCCTCTTAGCTTTGTATTGTCTATCCTCGCTAAAAGCTGAGCTTTGTTCCACTTCACCTTTAGCAGTTGTCTCATTGCTCTCAAACCCAACCAAAACTGCTGACACACTGTGTTTCTGTTAAAAGCATTTTAGTGTGACTGTTTTTACTCTACCAGTGTTTTCAGTTCTGCTGGAGTATGATTATTGCTGTACATATTGTATATTTGTTGTATATTTTGTATATTGTTTTGCTGTATTTTCATATTGTATTTGATTTTTGCTTTGTACAATCTGCCCTACCCTAATCTCTCGGGTCGCACCTTAAAATGAGCCCTGGTCTGCTGCTTTTCCAGTCACCAAATGTTTGAATAAAAATTAAAATAAGCTGCCCTCCTCACCTTTATTGATCCTCTTCTATGTACTTAAATGTTTCTATCATGTCCCCTTGTCCCTTCTAGTCTCCAATGGGCAGAGCCAATTCGCTTCCTCTGCTCATATGGCTTCACCTGCATACCATGCTCCATCTTGGTTGCCTTCTCTGAACCCTCTCAATCCCATCTATGTCCTTGCCTAGGTGTGGTCTTCAGAACTGGACCCTGTACTCCAGGTGTGGCCTCACCATGGTTTTATAAAGAGGCATCAGTACCACGCTCCTTCTGCTAGTTATGCCCCACTAATGCAAGCCAACATTCCATTTGCCTTCCCACTGCTTTACTGCATTGGTTTCACCTAAGGTTGCTTGATATTATAATCATCAGATCCCTCTCCTGCCCGGTTGTCTTAATTACCTCCCCTAGAGTATAAGATTTAGTTTCTGACCACTGTCCCAGAATCTTCAAGTCCTGCCTCATGGCCTCCACCCCTCTGGGGTGTCCATCCTATTGCAGATCTTCATATTGTCTGCAAATAAGCACCCCCAAGCCCATCTGCTAGATCACTGAGATATATATATAGAAAGAGGAGTCCCAATACCAACCCCTGGGGCACCCCACTCATCACTCCCTCTCCTGAGTGTGCCCCATTTACCACCACCCTCTTGCTTCTGTCCTCAGCAACCAGTTCTCCACCCACCTAGTTATTTTCTGTCCCACCCCTAAGCTTTCCAGCTTATTTACCAGCAGCTGATTAGCATGTAGCATGGTTAGGCAGATACTGCAGCAGTGGGAGCACAGGAGCACTCGGTGAGTGCCGGTGTGTTTGTTTTGTAGTTTGAATATGAGTGACTGTCCTATGTGTTTATTTATTTTGCACTAGCACTTTTTATGAATCATGAAGACTGAGCACCTGTTTTCACAAATAAAACATATTGATACATCAAGGTAAGTTGTTTGTATTTTGAAACGTTATGTATATTAATGAGTGCAGGGGTCAGTGCAGTAGCAGTTTAGAAGTTTTATTTCTGCTGGTTTTCAGCTTATTTACCCACCTTCTGTGAGGGATGGTGTTGAAGTCCTTACTGACATCCAAATAGGTCATATCCACTGCCCCCGATCAACCACCTGTGTCACCCATCAAAGAACTGTGTTAGGTTCATCTGACATGACCTCCCATTTAGAAGCCATGCTGCTTCTATCGCCCTGCAGGCCGCTGTCCACCAGGTAGTTTACCACCCTTTCCTTTATTGATACCTCCATCACCTTACCCGCCACCGAGGTGAGGCTGACTGGGCGATAATACTCTGCCACCTCCCTGCTACTCCTCTTATGCAGTGGCACCACATCCACCTTCTTCCAGTTGCTTGGCACACACCCTGTATCCAGGGACATGTTGAAATAGCCTTGTCAGTGATGCTGCTAGGTCCTCCTCAGTTCCCAGAGTACCCTTGGTTGCAAGCTGTCCGGCCCATTGCCTTCTCCACCTTTAACCTGCCTAGTTCCTCCCTTACCCTGTCTTGGCTGAACAGGCTAGGATCCACCTTCTTTGTCTTCCCTACCCTCCTCTCAACTCAGGTCCCATTCTCTTCCACCGTGAAGATCGAGCAGAAGTAGCTATTTATCACCTCTTCTTTCTCAAACCCCAGATTATGGCATAAAGAGATGGAAATGTTGGACATGGTTTGGTGGTGTTATTAATTTAAATAAATAATATATACAAACAATGGCCTTTGTGTCTTTTCAGTGTGCTTCCTCTAATGTTGAACAAGATCAGCTTAACAATTTTTTTTATTTATTATAAATTGGAGTCAACACTTGTCAAGATTTGAAATGCTCACATCACCGACTCCCAAGTTAATGTGCAGCCTGCACTATCTGGACTGCCTGGAGGTTAAGATCCAGAGTAGGAAAGGACAGTGCTGGAGGGAGTTGATATGATCGGTAATAGTAGATGTAATGCCCAGTGGGGTCAAACAAACAAGCAAAAACACAAAAATAAACAGTAACTTTCTCCTAAATCTTGGGTGACTGACACAACCCTCTCTCCTCTACAGGTGGCTGCCCTGTCATGTCTTGCACACTGTCATTTTTGTTTCTAAGCATCACTACTTTGTTTGCTTCTTCCGTAGTGTCCAGTGGCTCTACCTACATGCTTAGTTGTACATTTCATCTGCCCAAAAGCAATATCGAGCCACACAGCTTGATGACCGGCACAGCCCACTGCTCCTCTCTGCTGGCCACTGACTAACAAATGCAAATGGCAAAGATATGCTTTTCAGTTTGCAATTGTTAGTTGGTGGCAGGCTGAGGAGGACAGAGGAGGGCTGTGCCATCACCGAACTGTAACTCAATACCACTTTTGGGACATAAAATATACAACCAAAGGGCCAGGGGGCCACTGGATACCAGGAATAGAGAAATGGAGCAAGCAACGATATGTTTTTCAAAACAAAAGACAATATGAAAGATGAGGCAAGGCAGCTGGCCAAAGAGAGTGGAGTGCTGTGGACAAACTGTATGGCTCAGTATTACTTTTGAGACAAGGAAATATACAACTAGAGGTTGTAGGGAGGATTACTGTACATCAAGGAATAGAGTAAACAAAGAAGTGATATGCTGTTGTACAAAAAATCAAGACTGAGCGTGGATATTATCTCATTTTTTGCATACTCAAAGGTATCAAAAGACTACAAAACAGAAATGCTGGGGCCAAATATTGGAAAAAAAGTGCAAAAGCAGAGCAAACATGTTTTTGCTGCACTTGTACTCAACCCAGAGGTTGCTGTATTTAGTCAGATAGTATACTGCACTATCCGACTGAATCAGCTCAAGTCAACAGCGTTAAGTATGTTGCACTGCTCCAACATGGACCTGGACTTCAGCCAGCCCATGGGGATTTTGCTTCCAGACCACATAGTACTGGGAACTGTGGCATGATATTCAGTTGCAAAATGCAAATGAGCCCACTGGGCATGCGTGGTGCAAAGGTGTCATTAGCATGCCCATTATGGGCCCATTTGAACTGAAAGCGGCAGCCTGTTTATGTCCATCTGACACTCATCCATAGTGGCTAGTGGCACCCCAGCCCTGTGATCCCCACCCTGGGTAGTGTGACTGATTCCCTGATGTCTAGTGGCATCTCCCACCTGCCAAGACCCCATCCTGAAGATAGCACCCATCACTAGTGGCAAGAAGCACCTCCCCAAATGATAGTTCTGTTGCTGAGAAATTAGCTTACAAGTGCCTCCCTGTACATTCATCCCAAGGATGGTAGGATGTACCTCAGTAATTATGGGCAGTCCCCTGAACACTTGTCCTATAGACTGCTATGTGGTCCTTGGTGTCCATGGCACCCTCCACCCTTGCTCATCCATCTGAGTGAGTAAACCCACAACCCTGGCATCTACTGGCACACCCCACCACCTGAGCTACTGTCCCATGTCCCCTATACAACCCTTTGCATCCAGTGGCACCCCCACTCCCTGCATGCCGGATGGCAGACACAGCGGTGCTCAGTACTGGTCCCAGGCCCCGCACAGGCCTTCCCCACATCCAGTGTAGTACCCACCTCAACCCTCTCTTTCACTGGGCAGGATGGGAACATGTGGTGCAGCCCTCCATGGCAGCCAATACAGTTATCCTCTCAACTCCTCCGCTGACTGTCTTATGAGATGCAGTGAACACAGACCATGTGTGTATGGGCCACTTGTCAATACTGACTATCTTCTCAGCAAAGGGACAGTTCAGTGGTGGGGTGCTGCAAACCACAAGTGCAGACAGTCACAGTACCAGGATTGGAGATCAGAGAATGGGGGTGCCACTAAACCCAGGGTTACAGTAATGCTCACTCAGACAGGTGATCAGGAGGTGAGGGGAGCCACCAGACACCAGGTCTAGGATGATACTTACCCAGACAGATGATCGGGGGCACTAGACACCATGGCTTAGATTACATTTCCTGGGACAGGTGGTCAGGAAAGGGCACCAGTGGACACCAGGGCATAGTATACTACATGACCCAGAACAGGGTCCAGAGAGGGGGTGCCACTAGGCACAGCACTGGTGCCAACTTTTAAATAGCCAGTCCCTGATCTGGTGTCCTCCAGTAAAACTCGAGGATGCACCCTGAAGCTTTGCACACTCAGTATTGACAGAATAAGCACAATCATGCGGCTCCTTCGCTGGCAATACAATCTAAGTGACTTGTCGGGCACAGAGGTCCCCCACAGCTCAGTCTGTCAGTCGCATCATCAGAAGGCTGGCAGAGGGGACACTGACATGTAGTAGGTAAATACAGCAGACAGAGGGTCATAGGATCAATCAGATAAAAATAAATAAATTGCAAAATAGTAAGTACAGTACATTAAAAAATGTACTATTAATGTGTTTTCTTAATTGGGACATAAAGGTCCTGTTGCATTACTTTTGAGAATTCCCCTTTAAAGTTGGTTTGCTATCTTGTAAGGCCCTACATGGGTTGGGTTACATATTAGATGTCCTGCACCTTTATGTGTTGTCACCCTCGCTTCACTTCACTGAGTAGGGCCAAAGAAAAAATCCCCACATTACAATTCACCCCGCTTTAGAAAAGGCAGTAATTACCTGCTTCTGGTTGAACATAGGGAAGGGATCTGAAAACATACTGTAGACAGGGCACCTGTCAAATAAGAAAAAGAGAGTGGTTAAAAAGGATCCAAAGTTCTTGAGAAAAATAAGACAGGACAAATGAAAAGGTAAATAATACTCATCTGATAGGTTGTAGGGGCTCTGTAGACCTGTTTAAAAAGAGCGAGAGATATAGAAAGAGAGAAATAGGTTAGTATGAGTTTCAAACAGTAGGGAAACTGGATATGCAGTGATATCCTAGCCACCATCTGGCGGGGGGGGGGGGTGCTGCAGAGGAAATATCCCAGTCATGAAGATAACGCCAGCTATATTCAGGCCCCATATGGCCACCTATACACCACAACCTGCAAATGCTCTGAGAGACTTGCCCTTCTTCAGCTGAAGCTAAGGCCAAGTAGTTGTAAGGTATGTTTAGGCTGTAGCGGTCTTCAGGGGCATGGGTCAGGGGAGACAAAGGACAGACTAAAATAAAACAAATCTGCATTCCCTTTGACTGAATATTATGTATTTTATAGGTTTTATTTTATACTGTAATTTATTTACCCAGTATAGAGCTCATTTCTTATGTGATTCTGCTTCTAAACACTAATTTCTACAGAGACAGAGATGACAACCTTTGTTATCACATCCAGTATTCAAAAGATTTTTTCAGAAGACTTAATCGTATAGACCCACCACTGAGGACTCCTGTCCCTGCCTGGGATCTCAGTTTGGTAACCTCGAATTAATGTTTCTGCCATCTGAGCCTACAGCCTACAGAAGAGCTAACGCCTGTCGATGGAAAACATTATTCCTTGTGGGTAAGATCCTTTACAAGGAGAATTAGGAATTTCAGGCACTAAGTAAAGAGCCTGAATTGTTGGTGTTTTATTATAAAAAAAAAAAGGTTGCACTTAGAACAAACAGTACAGTACTTTTCTCCCTGAAGTGGCACCAGAGTTTCATTTGTATCAGTCAATAACTCTGCCTGTATACTTTTAGACAGGACTATGCCAACAACTGTAAGGGCCCCTGCAAAATATTTTGTGTGGCCTACTTCACTACCAACAAATATAAAATAACCATTAGCACATATAAAATATTTATAGCATAAATTCTTTTGTAACAGTCCTGCTGAGCTTCTTGTTAGTCCATGCTGCCCTGTCCATGTTGCGGCACCATGATCAAGGAACTGAACAACGTCTTAACATATGAAATTGCCAGCAGAAACAGGCCTCATGGTCTGTCGAGTCTGCAACTACCCCTCATCACACAGCTGCCCCTCCTGTCCCCTTCCCCAATGTCCGTTACCCTGTCTCAACCCCTCTTGGAAACTGCCCACCGTGTTACAGGACACTAACTCATCTGGTAAGGTGTTCCATTTGTCTACCACTCTTTCTGTGAAAAAATGTCTCCTCATCTCCTCTTGAATCTTCCTCCAATCTCAGTCCATGCCCTCTCGTGTCCCTCCCCTTCTCATTTGAAAAATCTCTTCTGTGTTGGTCTTGTTTTCCCTTCAGATACTTAAAGGTCTTGATCATATCCCTCATCCTCCTCTCCTCCAGTGAATACATATTCAGCTCTCCAGCCTGTCCTCGTGGGGCTTACTCTCCAATCCCTGTATCATCTTTGTGGTTCTCTGCACCGCCAACAATCTGAGTCCTTCTTCAAGAACAAGCCAGTACTGTGCACAATACTTCAGGTGGGCTAACCAATGACTCATATACAGGGCAGGATAACCTCCCTCCTTCTGGAGGAGATCCCTCTTGCAATACACCCCAGTATTTTGTTGGCTTTTGCTGCGCCTTCCTGCACAGAACAGAGTTCTTCATGCTCCCCGTAATGATCACTCCTAGGTCCTAATCCTCTGTGGAGCTCCCCAATTGTACCCCCACCCACCCTCCTGGTGATGGCCCTTTAGAGATCACATACAAGCAAGGGAACAAACAGTGCACTGCCTCGATGTAAGATGCCCAGTTGGAATGGATAAATGGATTGTTGAGAATTAAAAGTATTTGCAATGGTATCATAGTTATTACAATTAATACCATGTAGTATCATGTCCATCATTGCATGATTTATACCTCCCCATAAACCCCTTGATGTTATTCCAGAATCTTCGGGAGTCACCAGCAGAGTCTAACAGAAGATCCTTATAGTAGGAAATTTTGCAATGCGAATAGCTTTTTACATTAATTTCTCCAGTTAATATTCCAGCCGGTCAGCAGGGTGCTGAGTAACTTTGTACATAGACTAACATTTATCTCTGGCCTTTGGTAAGACCAGCAGGTCTCTGGGCAGACATCTGGTAGCTGACCCTCTCACCCTACATCTAACAAAAGGGATGTTTAGATCCTGTAGCACTTGGAGTTTGGAGACCAGGTAATCTGATGTGTAATTTATAGCGGAGGTGAGATATAAAGGTGGCCGATCCGTCTCGGAGGTGTGTTGCAGTTATGGGACAGTAGACTCAGTATTGGGACTGTATGCTGTCCTGTATTCTGACTGGCTAATTCTAAAGCACTGTGGCACATCTTTTAGCAATTGCACAACATTTTGGACATTCTTATGCTGCATCACTAGAGAAGGAGATGTTTTAGCTGAATTAATTTTTTTTTCTATGATAACAATGACAGTTATGTTAATTCTATTTGTTTGCGATAAAGGTAACCACTGTTCCCTATTAAACTGGATCCAAGCTAACAGAACTGACGGGATTACTGGTGTTGGCACACTAGCTGATGCCATTAGCCACCATTCGCAGTTATCCTGTATTTGGAGAGCTTGCCTCCCTCCTGTCCTCTTAAAGAGTTAATGCTTCCTGACTCCTCTAAAGTAGACCAAGAGGTCTTTTTTTATAACTAAACTTTTATTAAAAAGATATATAAAATTACAAGTAAAAGTATTACTGCAGACATTTAAATGTAATCCTCCATCAGCTTGTTTTTGCTCATGTCGTTAACATATTCTGTTATTGCTAAATTTATTTTTCAGAATATGTCTAGGCATTATAAAGTCTCCAGGGAAAAATAAACTGGTGTGGAAGAGGCAGTCTAGGTTCCCACAATACAGTATTTGGATGTATGAATTTGTGAGGTATGGACGTTCACTGTATAAAACCCAACGTCCACACAATTTCACTGTTACAAAATTAATAATTTTTGCATCCTCCTAGTTTATATGACTTTGCTGCTCTACTGGTATAGAGACAAGAAGCATTATTTATGGTTTTGCTGTAGAAAATAGTTAATAGAAAAAATAGGTATAAGAAAACCTTTATGATTAATTGAATAAAAACACTGAGTATTCTCAAGGAAGTGAGCGAAAGGGAACAGAGTAGAGTATGAAAGAGAGAGACAGAGGCCACTCGGCAAACCAACAGAAGGTGGTACACATATTACTATAGGAGCCCTTGGCAAAGTAAGGATAGAACCCTCAGTCCAGTTAAAGCTAGCCTTTGATCTCCTTTATGGTACAAAGTCTGGGTAGCACTCAAGCTGTGCCACTTAAGCTCGAAAGTCCATTGGCACTCCTGCAGTCTGGCAGAAAGCTCTCCAAAGAGTAAACCTTATAAACAAGGCCACATCAGGCCTCCCAGGTGGGTATCTTCCCTTGTCAATCTTCACCATTCATTACTGCTTGGAGTTAAGCTGGGTGGCCTTTCAGCTATGGAGGATTTTTTTTTTTTTTTTTTTTTGGAGTGAGTGCACGGCGCCCTGCGGAGGCCGCGTCAGCGTCATGCATGAGGGGCGGCCACAGGTGCCGCAGAGACCCTCCTCCATCTCAGTTCTGTTTCTCCCGCGCCGAGGCTGCACCTGCTGGTGCGTAGCGTAATCGGGTTTCTCCTCCAGCTAAAGAAGACTCCCTCGTTTTTCTCTCAGACTCCCCACTCGGCGACCGCGATTTCAAGACCGTCTCTGTTATTTCTATTCTGGCGCTCGAAAGTGCTTTACCTGTGTTTTTTACTTGTTTAGTTCGAGATCATGTCTGGTTCGGGAACGGCGTGAATCGAAGGCGGGTCGCACCCACTGCGTCAGTGTCTCTGGCTGGTATTTCTCCGCTCCTGACCGGCATTTTGTCTGTCTCTCTTTGCCTGGGACCCAACCATGACATGGACGCTGGCGACGCTTGCTCTCCCATTCATGGACAGTTGTGTCCTCGAAGTCCACGTGTTCAAGCTCGGCAAGGCCCCAGCCGACCTTCGGGACAGCATCGCCCAGGGACTCCCAGGTAAGGTCTCAGGCCCTTCCGGGTCCCCTCCCAGGCCTATACGGTCCGCGGAGGAGGAAGCTTCCTCCCTTCTCTTGCCAAAGAGGAAGCTTTCTCACGGTGTCGGGGAACGCCTGGTCCCTCCTGGGGCAGCGATGGGGACACCGCCTCTGCAGTCACCTCCTCGAGGTGCAGGCTCCCCAGTGTCGAGGGCCCACGATTCCTGGGCCTGGCACGGTGGACCTCGGCCTTCCGCCCCTGGTGCCGTTTCAGGATCCCGGCACGCTTGCGGTGCTGGTGATTGAGACGGTGCGGCGGGCCTCTTTGCCTCTGAGTCTTCGGAGCGCCCATGGGCCCGGTCTGTGCCTCCTGGCGCGGGTTGGGTTCCCGACGCTGGGAGCGGTGCCGTGGGCCTAACTGGTGCTGCAGGGGAGCCGGGACCAGGCCTGGCTGCTGCGGAGGGGCGGGGTCATCCGGCACTCGTCCCTGGCACGGTGCCATTCGGCGCCGTTGTTCGGGGATCCCTGGGGTTGCCAGCATTGAGGTCCTGCTGGTCTTGTCCTCTTCGGAGGCCGGTGACACGGATGTGGACTCATCCTGGCACCCTGACTCTTCGGGTCAGGGTCCCCTGTGGCACAGGGTGCTAGGGCGGTGCAGCGGCTCCCTTCCACTGTCCCTCTTCCTTCCTCCCCTGACGGTCCTTGGGCTAGGGGTGGCCCTGGGTCCCAGGGGGGTGATGTGGTGGGACTGAGGAGGAGGCCTCCCTAGGGGACCTGTGACAGCTGCCCTCCCGGTGCTGTTTCCCTCGGGTGGGGGAACGCTGCAGTCGAGGAGGAGGCTCTCTCTGAGTCCAAGGGGTTGAGGGGCTGGGGACGGGTGCCCGTCTCCACCGCCACTCGTGGGTGGCTAGGAGCCGTGTGCCAAACCCCGCCCTTCCTCTTGTGCCCCAGAGTTCCTCCTGTGGCGTTGTGGACTGCCCTTCTGGACCCCATGTAGTCCGGGTTCATCACAGGGAGGTTCCACCCTGGGCTCTTCCAGGCATTGCATCCTCAGGGTCTCATCTTGTGGCCTGGTTTGTTGTCCGGGATCCCGCCAGCTCGGGCTCCGTTCCCGATTTCAGAGCCCTGGCAGAGGTCACTTGCCTCTTCGTAGGTGCCCTTCTCCAGTACCTCTGCTTCCACCCCGCCTTCCAGGCCATGTCGGTCCTACGGGGCCGTTATCCTGGGAGCAGTTCAGAGGTTCTGCGTGCCTTTCCCTCATATGTTAGATACATGTGTGAGCGGTTCTTCGACTCTCCCCACCGCCGCAGGAACTCGTCTGGACATTCGAGCTTCCATCATCCTCGCCTTCCTCCTCTGGGAGAGGAACCCTTGCTCATCTTTCTTCTGACGCTGATTTCACTGAATATCAGCGATTCCTCTCGAGGATGGTGAGGATCTTCTAATCTTTTACGTTAGGCAGACAATACCAAATGGGAGACGCGAGAATTTCTTGGAGAATTCAGTTCCCAGCACCTGGTGGTACCTTCTGGCCTATCCCCTTCCAGGAGGTGTCTATCCGTTCCTGGCAGTCGATACGCCCTTTCTCCAGCCCCGCAGACTGTCGTCAGAGGTATTGTGCCCCTCGAATCCCTGGTACCCTTCCCAACCCGTCCTCGGTTTGGTGTACCTAGAGACTCCTTCCGGTGCCGGCCGCCTAGCGCGCGACCACCCACCAGATTCGATTCTCTACAATTCGACTAGTGGGAGCCGAAGAGTGTTCTCTTCTTCTCATGCGGTGGCTTGCATTGCATCTCATCAGGCTCACCATGCTGCCTACAATCGTCATCTGTGGTTGATGCCTCCCAGCTCCTAGCATCGATGCCTGATACAGGAGCAAACCAGACAGGCTATTCCTTGCTCTGCTATAGGCCTGGAGCTGGCAAGACACGCAAGGAGCATCTTATGACGCCAATGAGGTGGCTTCCAGGCTTATGGGACAGCGATCTGCATTAGGCAGACGGCAGACTCCATCTATCAAGGTTGTCACCTGCCCGGTGTAGGGTGATCCGCCTCCGGGGACCCGCTTTCTCCTCCAGAGCTAGGAGGCTTTTGCAGGGCTTTCTCCATCTCCCCGCCCTCGGGAGGCACCTCCTAGCTCTTTCTCCCACTTAGGCTTCCTTGTGGTAGCCAGGTCTTCCTTCTGTTCCTCACCAACAGGAGGCTGGGGTCTTGTTCCCTCAGGGTTCTACCCCGCCCTTTGTCAAGGGGAGGGGCTTGGTATCACTAGTTAGTAATGAATGGTGAAGATTGACAAGGAAGATATGAAAATTACGCATCACCGTAATTTTGATCTCTCTTGTATCTTCACCATTCATTACTGATACCCACCCACCTTCCCTCAGTGGCCTCCCTTCTGTGTGCCTCCTCCCGCCTCGCTCTCTCCTCCCTTGGCCTTTATGCCAAAAAAAAAAAATCTGTTTTTCCCATTCTCTTGAATGGATTCGCTTTTTTCCTCAAGGTAGAGAGGAACGACTATGGTTGCGAATTTCTTTAATCTGAGGGCACTCTTTCTGACTGCCCTATGGGCGATTCCTTACCTTCTCCAGGTCATGTAGTTTCTCAGCCTGGTGGCCATGCCCTGTCTTGGCCTCCTCAAAGTTTGGAATCCCCTGGCAGGCATTATTTTTCAAAGCTTTTCCAGCTACTGACTGAACTTGTCAGCTTAAAGCCTCTGTCTACCTTGTCTTAGCAAGTCGGATTGAGTTCCTCTCTATTTTTCTTACCAACTGCCTCCAGAAGGCATGTTTTTCCATACTCTTTGTGGTAGTACTTAACAGGGTGCTAAGGAACTTAGTCCTCTTCCTGGATGGGCTCTTCCGGAACATGTTCTATTCGAGCAGTCTAGGAGCCCTCAACTAGGATGAAGGGACTTGGCATGTTGAGAGTTCAGAGAGTTTGCCTCTCTTGGGTCTGTTCAGGAAGTTCGTAGAACCTCTCCTCAGTCCTAACAACTGGGATTCTTGTTCCTTATTAGTTTCGAGCCTATAAGCCTCTTAACCAACAATGCTGGATGGGCACTGTTCTCTTTCTCAACATGCCTCTTTTTTTTTTTTCTTTCTTTCTTTCTTTCTTTCTTTCTTTCTTTCTTCTTCTTTCTTTCTTTCTTTCTTCTTCTTCTTCTTTTTCTACTTCCTCTCCTCCTCTCTGTTCCTCCCCTAGAGCCGCCTCTGGAAAGGAGGCCCCATGGTCCCTTAGGGTAGGAATTTCTCTCCTCTGTCTATTCTTCATCGGCTTATTCCTTTTCAGTTTATTTCCTTCTTTTCTATCCCTCGGCTCTCTTGCCTCACTTTCTTTTTCTTACACTTTATTTTCGCCTCTCCGCTAACAGAACTGAGATGGAGGAGGAGTCTCGGACTTTTCTTGGCCACCCTCGCGGGCAGTGACGTGTACGCGTCTCGGAGGGCTGCCTGGAGCCGACTCTAAAAAAAAAAAAAAAACACTCAGAAGGGTAAAGGCCCTCGCTTAACCTCCAAGCAGTAATGAATGGTGAAGATACAAGAGAAGATCACGACAGAATGCGAATTTTCATATTTTAGTTGTGTGCCACAGCCTGGTAATTTCCTTTGGCTATTAATATAAGGAGTGTTGTCTGTTTGTGTATCCTTGTTTATAGTGATGCCCTGTGGAGCAGTAGCTGTGAGTATACAGGTCAGGGTAAGGATGATGGGACAATCTTAGATGGCAACAGTGTCCTCCAGACATCTTGCCAATACTGGGTGAGTAGTCTGCAGGACTACAGTATATCATTTGTTTGATCTGCTGGAGCAAAACCACAGCCCTCGCCAACAATTTCCAAGTTTGAGTCTGCATATTTGGCCACAACAGCCGGGTATGAAAAATCTGGTTCTACTTTTCCAAGCACCCTCATAGAAACATAGAAGATGATGGCAGATAAGGACCGCAAGGCCCATCCAGTCTGCCCATTTCTTTTCTACCTTATGAATGTGCCATCGGCCTTTGCTCTGTCAATGGCCTATCTATTCATACTCATCTGTATTGCTTCCTTATGCCTATCCCATGCCTGTTTGAAGCCCTGCACTGTATTCATATCCACCACTTCCTGAGGTAGGCGCTCCATGCATCCACCAACCCTTTCTGTGAAAGAACTTCCTCACATTATCCCTTAATCGGCCTCCTCTAATCTCATGCTGTGTCCTCTTGTCCTGCTATTTTTCTTATCTTAAAACATGTTAGACTCTTTCACCTTCTTAATGCCCTTAAAGTGTTTGAATGTTTCGATCATGTCACCTCTCTCCCTCCTTTGCTCTAGGGTATACATGTTGAGCTCCATTAATCTATCCTCATATGTTTTCTGATGTAGTCCATGCACCATTTGGTTGCCTTCTCAGGACTGCCTCAATTTGGTTAATGTCCTTGTGAAGTTGTGGCCTCCAGTACTGCATGCAGTACTCCAGATGGGCCTAACCAATATGTGTCATTGATGCTTTATAGGCTGGTAGGGCTAACGCAGTCCAAGTTTTAGGAGTAATCTCGGAATTTAGCTCCTGAGACTATTTTCACTTATTGTGTCTGTTGACTTTGAGGGTTCAGCCTCAAAGCCTTGTAGATGGTACTAATAAGATGTTCTGAAGTGTTACCCTAAGATAGAACAGAATAAAAGAAACCAGTGGAGTAGGTTTTTCTGCTATGAAGGTCAGTGCTTCCTCATTTGGTTGCAGATAGGATTTGAGCTGTAAATATCTATGAAACTCCAAATTGGCAATTGGTAATAGAGTGTAATGACACGAAGGAGAATAGTCCTGTGGGTCCCAGCAGTTGATGGACGAATTTAATGTTGTAATGGTGCCATTTAAGAGCTTTATCCAATTTGTTAGGTGGGTAAGCTGTGTTGCTGGCCAGGGCTCTGAGATACAGTTTATCTGCTGAGGATAAATATCTGCTTAAGACATGTAGCCACTGATGAAAAGGTTCTGTGGTGTATTGAGGGAATTTAGTGAGAAGTAAACAAGTAGGTGGGTTTCAAAGAGATAGGGTGTTAAATCAAAGATGTCATTGAGGGTCTGCTCTATGAGCTTCAAATGCTCCTTATATTGAAACACAGAATCTGACGGCAGATAGAGCACCCAGCCCACCTAGTCTGCCCATTTCCCCACTCAATGTTGGCAGCCCAGATCCTATTTGATCTGCGACTTGTCTTCTCTGCCCATCTCCAGAGTACCCTTGTGTCTATCCCATGCACTCTTGAACCCCCGTATTGTTTTAGCCCCACCACCTCCACTGGAAGGCTGTTCCACAGATCCACCATCCGCTCTGTGAAAAGTACTTCCTGACATTCTCCCTGAGCCTTCCTTTCAAACAACATGAAGTCTTGCTGTATTCTGACAATTTGCAGTTAGCTCCAGCTCTTGAACTGCCCCGAGAGGAGGGTTAAAATTCTATGCCAGGCATAGAACGTTGGGCTCGAGCTCGGTTGAAAACTCTATGTCCTTTTCAAAACCAAACTGCCAGATTCTTTACTCACTTACTGAACAGTCGCCCGGAGATTTCTCCTTGTGCTTGGTTCAAACATGGTTAAAGTGTTGGTTTTAGTCCGATTTTTGTTCCGTTTTTTTGCTGAGACTTTGTCTGTGGTACCGTTAGTACTTAGATTAGTAACTGTGTGGAATTGTAAATTTGTTCAATGGGTTTGGCTGAACCGATCCTGCAGTAAAATCCTTGTGTGTTTAAAAAAAAAAATAATAAAGTTAGTGTGTGGCTACCGGTCCATATCGGTTTTAAAAAAACATGATTTGAACGTTTTTTCCATCACCTGTGACACGGTGAGAAACCAATAGAGGAGTCTTGCCTGGTGGTTTCCATATAAAGGGTAAGTTAAGAAGCTGGCCATGTCTGAGAAACCCAAGAAAAAAAAACGGCCCACTGGTTTCGACACTGCAGTGTGTGGGAGGTCTTGCTAAGGCCGATCCCACACCACCTGTGTTTATTGTCTGTGGCTTGACACTTCAATTCAGACTGCAGAATTTGTAAATATTTCCCTAAGTCTACCCTGGAAAAGGTTAGGTAGACTTGGGGATAAGGAGGACGAGAAATCTGCTGACCCGAAGACTAGGCCCGTTCGGTTCCTACCGAACCAGAAGGAGTGCCATCTGACCAGGGTGATACTTCTTCGGCAAGAGAGAGCCAATCTGAGGGATCGGTTCCTACAAAAGAAAACGAAGGATAATCGGCGGTTCGGATCCAGAACTGTATGTTCCGACCGCCGAAGAAATAGCCAAAGCGATTCGGATTGTGGAATCGCTCCGTCCGTTCCAACCGATCCGCACCTTCTGGCAGAGGTTCGGTTCGGTCGGTTCCCGGTTCAGGATTATTTCCTGAAGATTTTACGAACCAGAGTCTGATGAGGAGGGGATTTTGAAGAGGATGATTACAACGGTGAAAGTCTGATGCCTGTGGAGCCGGACATCTCCCCAGGCAGACCTTCTGGTGTTTTCCTCCAGGCTTTCTGAGTCCCTCCCACTTTCTGTTCCACAGAAAAGTGGCTCAGACCCTCCAGCTTCCTATTGAAGAGGCTGTAGAGGATCAAGAGGAGCCTGACTACAAGAGATGATGGACATCCCAGAGTCTAAGAGACTGTCTATTCCCTTCATAGGTCATTTGGGAAACAGACACAAAAATTCTTAGGTTTCCCAACTCTGTACCTCCTGTTGACAAGAGAATGGACAAGAGGTACATTTTGTCAGGCCTAGATACTGAATTTCTTTTATCAGCAATGCAGGTGCCATGTTGGGTAGTACAGGCTGCCCTGTGACAAGGAAACATCCCCTTGTCTCACACCCCCCAGACAAAGATTCCAGGAAGATAGATGCCATGGCAAAGAAACAGTACTTGGCATCATCTTTGGGATTCAGGCAGGCTAACTATATGGCCTATACAGCCAGGTACCAGAAGTCCAGGTGGGACACTGTACTGGCACTGGTTAAACAGGCCTCCCCAGCTAGCCAAGGAGCTGGAGCAGGTGGCTGCTGATGGGATTGAGGCATCAAAGGTGCAATTTCATGCTGCTGTGGACTCCAATGATGTGTCATCAAGAGTCATGGCTACATTTGTGGCTCTTAGGAGAATGGCTTGCTCAGATGTACTAGCCTTTTGCAGGACACCCAGGCTAAGGCCATGTATTTCCCTTAGTGGATAATTCTGTTTGGGGAGCAGACAGAGAATTACATGAAGAAATGGATGAGTACAGGACCACTTATAGGAGTGCCCAGGCCAAGAAGAGGCAGGCAACCTCAAAGCAGCAAGCTTGGGGCAGGGCAGGTCTTTTATAGGCTTTCTACCAAGCCGCAGGCCTCTTCTTCCTTTTCTCAGAGGGGGTTCTTCAGAGGGAGAGGCAGAAGGGGATGAGCAGGAGTGCATCCACCTCTCAGCCTAAGGCTCCTGCCAAGCAGACACCCTGATGTGTCAGCCCGGTTGACTCCCCATTCCAGTAGGAGGCAGGCTGGCTTACTTGTCCAGGACTGGATGTCTGTTACCTCAGATAAGTGGGTCCTGGAGGTTGTAAGCCAGGGCTAGTTCTCAGTTTCAAATATTTTCAGAAACTGAGACCCAGATCCTTTCCACCTGCAAACACTTCAGAAACCCTTGCTCTAGAGGCAGAGATGTCATCTCTACAGGCCTTAAAGGTCATAGAGAGAGTTCCTATTCCATACAGGGGCAAAGGTCTGTACTCCAGGTACTTCCTTACCCCAAAAAGACAGGGAGTGGCGACCCATCCTAGATCTAAGATACTTAAACAAGCACCCTCTGAGAGGCCAGGGGATTGGCTAGCCTCACTGGACCTCAAGGATGCCTATGTTCACATTCCCATCAGGTGCCCTCCAGAAAGTACCTCAGGTTCGAATTGCCCTCAGGCCATTATCAGTCCAGAGCAATGCCCTTGGTCTATCCTCAGCTCCAAGGTGTTTACAAAGTGTCTAGCAGTAGTGGTGGCCTTTTTAAGAAGGAAAAGGATTTCTGTTTTTCCATATCTGGACGATTGGCTCTGGTGGGCCAGTCTCCAGACCAAGTCAAGTCAGATCTGCAGGTCACCCAGCAAGTTCTCACTTCCCTGGGGTTCCTTCTCAATCTTCCCAAGTCAGTTCTCGAACCAGTACAGCTCCTCACTTTTATAGGAGCGGAGCTGGACACCTCAAAGCAAGAGTCTTCCTTCCTTTGAAAGGGCAAAAGCCATCTCTCAGCTGGCCTCCTTGCTCCCTCTGGTTTCTCTGACCAGCAAGGCATTTTCTGCAGCTTCTGGGCCATATGGCAGCTTCCACAGCAGTGGTCCAAGGGCCAGGTTTCAGATGAGGGACATTCAGTTCCATCTGAGAACCTTTTGGTCCAAAGGAAAGATCCTCTTACAAGCTAGTTCCTGTTACTCAGACCTTAATTCAGGCTCTTCAGTGGTGGCGGGACCTGGACAATCTGAGGCAAGGTGTTCCATTTGTCTCTCAGACTCACTCTGTGGTTCTTACCAAAGATGCTTCCTTTTGGGGTGGGAGCCCATCTGGGGCTCTCTGCGGCCCCTGGACTGAGGTCCCTCAGGAATCCTTCTTCACATCAACCTCCTGGAGCTCAGGGCAGTACTTCTGCCCCTTCAAGCTTTCTCTCAGTCAATATAGAACAAGATGGCTCAGGTCAGGATGGAAAACACTACCACCATGTGGTATATCAACAAGCAGGAAGGCACTCGGTCCACGGCCTTGTGCATGGAGGCCATGAAAGTATGGCCCTGGCTTATTCCCTGCAGACCTCTCTAGTAGCGGTCCACCTCCCAGGAAAGGACAATGTGATAGCAGATGCATTGAGCAGGATTTCCAGGCCACCTACGAATGGTCTCTGATCCTTTGGTGTTGAAGGTGATCTTCAAGGTGGGGCACTCCAGAGATAGATCTCTTTGCAGCCCCAGACAATCACCAATTCCTCTGTTTTGTTGCAGACCCCAGTCTTTGGCTCAGTCCTCTGGATGCTCTGATTTTGAACTGGGAAGGGAAGTTTCTTTATGCCTTCCTCCTTTTCCTCTGTTGTTCAAGGTTCTAGTTAAGGTAAGGTCACAACTATGCAAAGTGATTCTGATTGCTCCAGACTGGGCCAGGCAGCCTTGGTACCCCTGCTGCTGTCCTTAGAAGTCCATCTTTCCCTGTCTCTTCCTAGGAATTACAATCTGTTAACCTCCTCTCAAGGGAGGATTTGTTACCCCAATCTCCAGTCACTTAATCTCAAGGCATGGCTCTTGAAGACTTAGAGTATCATTTCCACCTGTCCCAAGGGGTTCTGGATATCCTCAGGCTTCTGAAAGCTCCTACAGAAAAAACCTACAACCCAAAATGGAAAAGGTTCAGTATTTGGTGTTCCAAGAAGCACATTTCCCAGACACTGCTGACTTGTCTACAGTTCTGATTACATGGTTTACCTTAATGGCCTAGGGCCTCAAACCAGCTACTCTCAAAGTTCATTTGTCAGCTATTTCTGCTTTCCTGTCGGTGGGAAATCTTCCTCTCTGTCATCTCACTCTGTATTCTGTAAATTTTTCAAAGGATTGCTTCATACCAATCCCCTTTTAGGGATCCTGCTTCTGCCTGGATTTGAATATTTGTATTGCTCAGCTGATGCAACCCCTTGAGCCTATATCCTCAACAGAGCTCAAGTACTTGACTTGGAAAACTGTGTTTTTTGGTTGCTGTTACTTGCCAGATGTATCAGTGAATTGCAAGCCCTGTCAGTGGAGCCTGACTTCATTTCTTTCCATAGAGATAAGGTGGTCCTTAGAACCAATAGAAGGTTCTTACCTAAAGTGGTTTCTGATTTCCACGTAAACCAATCTATGTCTCTTCCTGTGTTCTTCACTGATCCACCTCCTCAGGCTACATAGTTTAGATGTTAAAAGGGCCCTTAGTTACTACATAGAACGTACAAGGGGTCACAGGTTTGACTCCCTTCAGTTGTTCCTCACTTATGGGAAGTAGGTAAGGAAAACCTGCCACCAGAGAACCATTGCCAGTTGGATTGTGTCCTGTATTCAATTCTGCTATGAAAACTCAGAAAAACTGCACCCTCAGGCCTGAGGCCTCATTCCACTAGAAGTACAGCTGCATTTCTGGCTGCAGCTAGGGATATCCTCGTTAGAAATCTGTCACAGCCACCTGAAAACAGTTCATACCTTCACAGACATTACTCTCTGGATATCCAGGCTAGAGTGATGCTAGGTTTGGCACAGCAGTACTTCAGAGCCTATTCCCAAGTAGGTTCTGTCCCTCCTCCTTGGAGGTACTGCTTGGTAGTCTCGTAATTGTCAGAATACAGCAAGACTTCATGTTGTTTGAACAAAAATTACTCACCTTAGTAATTGTGTTTCTTCTAATGGAATCTTGCTGTATTCTGACCTCCCTCCCTTCCCTCAGAACCTGTTTTGGGAAGTGGTGGGCAGGTGGTGTTGCACCTCAGGGGTGTCTTTAGCCCACTCCTGTGGTGTTGAGTGCTTCATGTTGTTTAATTAAGAGTTTTAGTTCTTATTACCTGGTTTTGTTCTTTGGGTTTCCTGACTTGAGTCTTTAGGAATCAAAGTCTTTGTTGCCAGTTGGCTACTAGGAGTTTTACAATTTCACATTATATAGTCAGTGAGTTTAGCTCGTAAGAATCTGACGTGTTTGGTTTCAAAAGGACACAGACAGAGTTTTCAACCGAGCTCGAGCTCAACGTTCTATGCCTGGCATAGATTTTAACCTTCACTCTCTGGGCAGTTCAAGAGCTGGAGCTAACTGCAAATTGACAGAATACACAAGACTCCATTAGAAGTAACACAATTACTAAGGTGAGTAATTCTTCTCCAGCCTTATATCACAGAAACAGAAACATAGACTCTGTCAGCAGATAAGGACCGTATGGCCCACCTAGTCTGCCCATTTCCTACTCACTGCTGCAGCCTCTGCATCTCTCCTGCTCTGCACATCTCAAGGGTGCCTTATGTCTATCCTATGCACTTGAACCCCGTATTGTTTTCACACCCATGACTTTTCTGGAAGGCGGTCCCACGGCTCCACCACCCTCTCAATAAAAAGTACTTCCTAACATTACCCTGAGCCTTCCACCCTTCAGCCTCATATCATGCCCCCTTGTTCTTGTGCAGAGTTTTCTGAAATATGCTTTCCACCTGTACCCTGTTTATGCCCCTAAGGTACTTGGAAGTCATCTTATCATATCTCCCTCTCCTTCTTTCCTCCAGTGAATAGATATAAAAGTTCTTAAGTCTTTCCTCATAGGGCTTCTGGTGCAGTCCATGTACCATCTTTGTTGCCCTTCTCTGACTGCCTATATTTTGTCAATGTCCTGGAGATGTGGTCTCCAGAACTGGACACAGTACTCCAGCTGAGGCCTCACTCAGTGATCGATATAGTGGCATCACCACCTCTTTCCTCCTGCTTGTTATGCCCTCTCTATGCACCCCAGCATTCTGTTTGCTCTCCTCCCGCTTTTTCACACTGTTTGGTCACCTTAAGGATGTCAGATATGATAACCCCCAGTTCTGTCTCCTGACTTGTGGTGGCCAGAATTTCCTAATGCATCCTGTACTCCTCTCTTGAATTTCTGACCCAGGTGCATGAGCTTGCACTTTTAGCATTGAAACTCAACTGCCAAACACCTGACCTACCCTCTAGATACATAGATGCATAGAAATTGTCGGCAGATAAGGACCTCTAGGCCCATCTAGTCTGCCCGAAGCCCTAAACTTGTATGCAGTCACTGACCCTAAATGGTCAATGGCTTTTCATCATTCCTCCCCACCCAATGTTCCTGTAGCTCTGTCCCAGGTATGTTTAAACCCTCCACTGTGCTCTGCCCTCAGCACCCCTCTTGTGGAGACTGTTCCAAGCATCCGCCACCCTGTCAGTATAGAAAAACTTCTCATGTTACCTTTTAATCTACCCCTCTAATTTCATATTGTGTCCCCTTGTTCTGATATCTTTTCTACATCGCACATTCACCTGCACGTTGTTTGTGCCCTTGCGTCAACTTCTATGTTTGAGGTACTGGAAAGTTTCTATTATGTCCCCCTTCTCGCCTCTCCTCCAGTGAGTACATATTGAGGACTCTAGTCTCTCCTCATATGTTTTGTGATGCTAGCCATGCACCATCTTTGTCACCCTTCTCTGGATGACCTCCACCTTGTCTGTGTCCCACACATATGTGTCTCCAGTACTACAAGCAATACTCCAGGTGAGGTCCTTACCAGTGTTTTATCAATGGCAGCAACACCGCCTGTTTCCTGCTAATAATGCCTCTGCCCTATGCACCCCAGCATGCCACTGGCCCTCCCTGCAGCCTTTGCCTGCTTTGATGCCTTAAGGTCATCAGATATGATAGCCACTTGGTCACTTTCCTCTTTGGTGACAGCATCTCCCCTCCCATTCTATAGCTCTCCCAGGGTTGCCACTATCCAGGTGCATTATCTTGCACTTTTGAATTGAACCTCAGTTGGCACACCTCCAACCATCTTTCAAGATTCTCCAGGTCCCTCTTCATTTCTGCACCTCTTCTGGAGTATCCACTGTGTTGCAGATCTTGGTGTCATCTGCAAATAGGCAGACCTTTCCTTCCAGCCCTCTGCAATGTCACTAATGAATAAATTGAACAGGACTGGTCCCAGTACTGATCCCTGTGGTACTGTGCTGGTCACCTCTCTCTCCTGGTTGGATCCCATTTACCACCACCCTCTGTCTTCTGTCCAGTCAGCCAGTTTCTAACCCAATGTATCACCTTATGCCCCATACCCAGTGTACTCATCTTGTTAACCAGCCTTCTGTGTGGTATGGTATCAAAGGCTTTGCTTGAAATTTAAGTAAGCGATGTCTACCCCCTCTGATTCACTTACCTAGTTACCCAATCAAAGAGAATGTATCAGATTTGTTTGACAAGACTTTTCTGCTGTGAATCCAGTTGCCTCAGATCCTGGGCACCATTGGATTCCAGGTGTGCTCACTATCCTTTCTATCAGCATTGTCTCCAGGATGTTCCCCAATACTGAAATGAGGCTGACTGGCTTGTAGTTCCTTGCTTCCTCCCTACTGCCACTTTTGTGCAGTGCAACCATGTGCCCTCCTCCAGTCCTCTGAACCACGCCTGTGTTGAGCCGACTTCCAGAACAGGCGGCCAGAGGCGCTGCTAGTTCTCTCTCAGCCCTTAATATCCTTTTGTATGTGGTCTGCCTCTATGGCTTCTTATCCACCTTCAGCTTTGTCAGTTCCTCCAGAACTCTCTCCACTGTGAATGGATTGGTGTCCCCCCTCCCCCATTGCCTGTTCTTCCCAACTGTGGTCCTTGACTCTCTGCTCCTTAGTGAATACTGAACAGAAGTATTTGTTCAGTATTTCTGCTTTGTCTAGATCCCTCCTTACACTCTCCATCCTCCCCTTTGAGCCCACAATCCCTCTTTGGTTTTCTTCTATCACTGATGTACCTATAGAATGTCTTATCCCCTTTTTCACAGTCCATGCTAAACCCTCCTCTGTCTGTGCCTTTGCATTACTAACAGCTTTTCCTGCTCCCTTAGATATTCAACGCACACCTCCCTGTCCTCCTCCCTTTGGGTCCCCTTATATGTCTGAAACCTGCTCTTCAGCCTTTACTTTGTCTGCTACCTCTTTATAGAACTATAGTGGTTTCCTTCTTCTTTTCCTTGCCATTATCCTAACGCATTGGTTAGTTACCCATTATGTCTCCTTTAGTTTCTCCCACTGTTCCTCCACTTCCTCCATTACCTCACCCCTTCTCCAGGGCTGCTCTTAAACATCTACCCATTACACTGAAATCCACCCTCCTGAAATCTAATACTTTTGCCGTTGTGTGGCTTAATTGAGTCCCTGTCTCCATGCCAAACCACACCATGTGGTGGTTGCGGATCCCAGCTGCCCTTCCATCTAGACTCCTTTGACTCTGTTTCCATTGGTCCATACCAGGTCCAGAATAGATTTGTCTCTGGTTGGCTCATGCACCAGCTGTCTCTGTCCAACCTTCTGCAGGATTCCAGGATGGTCGTGCTTCTGGCTGAAGCAGCTTCCTGGGTGGTCCAGTCTATATGACATATTGAAATCTCCATCAGCAGGATTTCACCTTTAGCTGCCATGTCGTAATTTTCCTCCATTAGTACCCTGTCCACTTTCTCCTCTGTGCTGAGGTCTGTGGATCACCCCAGTACATATTGTTGTGCCATTCCCTGGTTCAGGTTGACCCACATTGCCTTAGCCTCCCCTGTCTTCCCTGTACTTCTGTAGCCTTTATGCCTTCTCTGATGTACAGGCTACCCTACCTCCCTTTATACCTTCCCTGTCCCTTCTGAACAATGTATAGCCCAGTACATTGATGTCCCAGCTGTGATTAGCAGAGTACCATGTCTCTGTTATTGCTGCTGTGTCAAGGTCTGCATCCGTCATCAAGGCTTCCAGGTCTGGAACCTTATTCCCAGACTGCGGGCATTTGTGAGCATGACCTTCCATGTTTTATACCCTGCCCTCCCTCTGTTCTTGTTCTCTGTCCCTTGCCTGTTTCCCCACCCTAGTTTTCTTGTTCATGTGCTCCTGCCCTCCCATCCCCCTTTACACACTTCGCCTGCCTGCTCCTCCCTGCCCGCTTCAGTTGTTCCTGTTGTCAGCTTGTGTTGTTGCATGCTGCCATGGGGGGTTCTAAGCCACCTGTCCCTCCTGACTGTCCCCCTTGGCCAGTTTAATTGCTTTCTGCTAAAGCATTCCAACTTCTCATCAAGGCTTAGGTCCTTTCTCATTTTTCCATCCCTCCGGTGTCCACTCTGTTGCAGATCTTGGTGTCATCTGCAAAGAGGCACTTCTCGATGCTCTGCAATGTTGCTAATGAAGACTTGAATAGGATTGACCCCAGCACTGACCCTGTGGCACCCAGTTGGTCATCTCTTTCTTCTCAGATTTCATGCCATTTACCAGCACCCTCTGAGTCCTGTCCCTTAGCCAGTTCCCAACCCACTTTACTACCGTAGGACCTACTCCCAGACTCCTCAATTTATTTAGCAGTGTGCTGTAGGGACAGTGTCAAGGCCTTGCTGAAATCCAGGTAGGCTACATCCACCGCCTCCTCCCTGATCTATGACCCTGGTTACCCAGTCAAACAAATCTACCAGATTCATCTGACAGGACCGTCTTGCTAAGAATCCATGCTGCCTTGGAACCTGAGCTCCACTATCCTCCAGAAACTTCACAATCCTCTCCGTAAATAAGGACTCATTTGAACATATGAACATGTGAAATTGCCAGCAGAAAATGCCCACAGGTCTATCAAGCCTGCCCGCAGCTGCTCCAGCCCCACCCAAACCCCTCCCTCCCTTCCTTCCTCCCCTTTCCTGGTCTTTCCTCCATTGTGTTTTGTCTGTACCAATTTATTACCACCTCACTTAAAGCTATCCACTGTCCTCAGTTCGATTAACCTCCTCCGGCAGTGTGTGCCATCTGCCACCACTCTCTCTGTAAAGTAGTGCCTCCTCATCTCCTCCTGAAAACCTTCCCACTTCCAACTTCAGACTGTGCCCCTAGTGACCCTTCCTGCCTTTAAGTGGAACAATCCTCCTCCTCTGACTTTGTTTATGCCTTTCAAGCACTTAAAGGTCTCTATCATGTTCCCTTTTTCCCTTCTCTCTTCAGTGAATACATGTTGAGCTCCCTCAATCTTTCCTCATACAGCAACTCCCCAGTTCCATGATCATTTTGTAGCCCTGCGCTGCACCCTCCAGTAATCTCACATTCTTTTGAGGTATGGGCACCCGTACTGCACACAGTACTCAAGTGTGGCCTCACCAGTGATCTATACAAGAGCAGGATGACCGCCTCCGCCTTTCTAGAGGTGATCCTCTCGCAGTGCACCCCAGCATCCTGTTTGCCTTTGTTGCCTCCCTTCTACACTGTGCTGATATCATCATGTCCCCTGTGACTATTACCCTGAGGTCCCTTTCCTCCTCTGAAGCTATTGCCTGCACTCCCCAGCCAGTAGCTGGTCCTGGGATTCTTGCTCCAAGATGCATGATCTTCCACTTCTTAGTGTTAAACCCCAACTGCCACTCCCTAGACCATTGTTCAGGTTTAGCTAGACCCTCCCTGAGTGCCTGCCTCCTTTCCTCATTGTCTACTTTTGCATAAATCTTAGTGTCATCTGCAAACAGGCTGATCTTACTCTTGACCCCCTCTGCAATGTCTCCATTGAAGACATTGAACAAAACAAGGCCCAGCACTGAACCCTGCAGCACTTCATTTGTTACTGGCCCTTGCTTGGATGACTCCTTACAACTACCCTCTGTTGTCTGCCCTGCAACCAGCTCTCAACCCACCCACCAGTTTCAAACAACATGAAGTCTTGCTATATTATGACAATTGCAGTTTGTCCCAGCCTTAGAACTGCTCGGAGATGAAAGAGTTAACTTCCATGCCATGCATGGAACTTAGAGTGGACGCTCGGTTAGAAAAGCTCTGTCTGGATAATTTCAAACTGAAACTGTCAGATTCTTTACTCCCTCACTGAACAGTCGCTCCGAGATTCCTCCTACTGCTCAGTTCATTTCTGGTTTAAAAGTGTTTTTCTCGGTTAAATTCAACCGCGATTATAATTATTTTAACCGCAAACCGATCGGTTCAAGCTCTGTCTGTGGTATTGTAAGTAATAGACAGGTTTATTTCTGTGTGGAACTTGTAAATGTTTATCAGTTCGGTTTGAACCGATCAGGTTGTTTTAAAACTTTTTCTAAATTCATTTAAAGTTATTTAGAGTGCGGTTCCTGTTCTTATCGGTTCTAAAAACCGGATTTCATTACGCTTTTTTCCACGTCCAGTGACACGGTTGGGAACCGATAAGGGTGTCTTGCCTGGCATTTGCTGGAAAAGGGCAAGTTTTTGGTTAGGCTGGCATTATGTCTGAGAAACCCAAAAGAAAACCGGGCCCACTGGGTTTCAACACTGTAGTGTCTGTGGGGAAGCTTTGCCAAGGCTGACCCACACACCACATGTGTTTATTGTCTGGGGTTTGACCACCTCAATGCAGACTGCCAGATTTGCAAGAATTTCCTGCAGCTACCCCAGATAAGAGAGTTGGTAGGCTCAGGGAACGAGAGGCAAAAGTCCGCTGACCGGTTGGCCAGCCCGGTTCGGTGCCAACCGAACCAGTGGGAGTGCCCTCTGACCAGGGCGAGACTTCCTCGGCAAACGAAAAGCTGACTCAGAGGAGCCAGTTCTAGCAAAGAGAACTAGAAAATCAGCAGGTGTGGAGTCCAAAATTCCTTCTCCAACTGCTGCAGAGATAGCCAAAGCGATCCAAATTGTCCAGTCGCTTTCTCAGTTCCGTCCGAACCGCCACTATCTGGCTTAAAGGTCGGTTCGGCCGGTTCCACCGGTTCAAGAATATGATATAGAGGAGTTTTATGAACCAGAGGAGGGGAGGATGATTATGAACAGTGTGAATGTGATTTTGAACGCCTGGATGTGCCCATTGAACGGACATCTCCCAGACAGACCTTTAGGAGAGTCTCCCCTAGGCTTTCTGAGTCCCCTTCTCATTTTCTGTTTTATAAAAGTTGTTGAAACCTCCAGCTCCCTTTGGAGGAAGCTGTGGATGAGCAAGAGGAGCCTGACTTTGTGGAGATGATGGATATCCCAGAGTCCAGGAGATTGTCTATTCTTTTACATAAATCCTTCAGGAAACAAACAATAAAAATTTTAAAGCTCCTAATTCTGTGCCTCCTGTGGATAAAAAGATGGACAGGAGGTACACCTTGTCAGGTCCTGATACAGAATTTTTCACAGCAATGCAGCCATGTTAGTAGTTCAGGCTGCAGCCTGTGATAAGGCTAATATTCCCTGGCTTCACATCCTCCTGACAAGGACTCCAGGAAGATTGATGCCATGGCTAAAAAACAATACATGGCAGTGTCCTTGGGACTCAGACAGGCAAATTATATGGCCTATGTTGCAAGATACAAGAAATCTAGATGGGATACTGTCATGGCCTTAGCCAAACAGGCCCCTGGCCAGCTTGCCAGGAGCTGGAACAGGTGGCTGCTGATGGTATTGAGGCATCTAAGGTGCAATTCCATGCTGCAGTGGATTCTAATGATGTATCCTCTAGAGTCATGGCTACATCTGTGGCTTTTCGTAGATTGGCTTGGCTCAGGTGTACTAGTCTGTCACAGGATACCCAGGCTAAGGCCATGGATTTTCCTGTGGTGGGAAATTCTCTGTTTGGGGAGCAGACAGAGAATTATATGAAGAAAATGGATGAATATAGAACCACTTATAGAGTGCACAAGCCAGGAACGGCAAGCCACTCCTCAGAGGCAGCCCCCAGGGTAGAGGCAGGCCTTTTCACAGACCTTTACCAAACCAGGCCTCCTCTTCAGCTTACGCTCAGAGGGGGTTCTTCAGAGGAGAGGCAGACGGGGGCATGAGCAGGCCTGCTCCCACCCTCAGCCTAAAGCCCCTGCCAAACAGGCACCTGATGGGATGCCCAGGGCCGATTCTCCATTACCTGTAGGGGCAGGCTGGCTTACTTTGTCCAGGACTGGGAGTCTTTAACTTCAGACAAGTGGGTCCTGGAAGTAGTAAGCCAGGGTCTGGTTCTCAGCTTCAAAAATTTCCAAAGATGAGAATCAGATCTTTTCCATCTGCAAATCCTCTAGAGACTCTTGCTTGGAAACAGAAGTCTCAACCTCCTGGCTCTCAGAGCTGTAGAAAGGGTTTCTCCCCACACCAGGGCAAGGGACTGTACTCAGGTACTTCATTACCCCAAAAAGACAGGAGAATGGCGGCCATCCTGGACCTAATATATCTGAACAAGCACCTTTTAAAACCAAAATTCAAAATGGTGACTCTGGGAATGATTTTACCCTCCCTAAGGCCAGGGACTGGCTAGCTTCCTGGACCTCAAGGATGCCTACTTCCATGTTCTTATCAGAAGCTCCCACCGAAAGTACCTCAGATTCGAACTGCCTCAGGCCATTATCAGTTCAGAGCAATGCCTCTCGGCCTTACCTCTGCCCCAAGGGTATCTCACAAATGCCAGGTAGCAGTTGCTCATTTAAGAAGGCAAAGATTGCCATCTTTCCCTACCTAGACGACTGGCTCATTGTGGGTCAGTCTCCAGACCAGGTCAAATCACACCTGCAGGTTACCCAGCAGCTACTTACCTCTCTAGGCTTTCTTCTCAATCTTCCAAAGTCAGTTTTAGAACCTGTCCAGGTACTCACCTTCATAGGCGCAGAACTGGACACAAAGCAGGCCAGAGCCTTCCTTCCTAGAAAGGTAAGGACCTGGTGGCCCTGGCCTCCTCCTTCACCCTGCAGGTCTCTCGACCAGCAAGGCATTTTCTACAGCTCCTAGGACACATGGCTGCTTCCACAGCCATAGTGCAAGAGCAAGATTTCAGATGAGGGACATTCAGTTCCATTTGAGAGCTTTTGGTCTCAAAGAAGAGATCCCCTATCCAAGTTGATCCCAGTAACTCGAACCCTGATCCAGGCCCTTCAGTGGTGGCAGGATCAGAGCAATCTGAGACAAGGGGTTCCTTTCATCCTCTATCTCACTCCTTGACCCTTACTACAGATCGTCCCTTTTGGGATGGGAGCTCACATGGGCGACCTCTCCACCCAGGGATTGTGGTCCCCTCAGGAATCTCTGCTCCACATCAATCTGTTGGAACTCAGAGCTGTTTTTCTAGCACTTCAGGTTTTTCTGCATCTGTTCAGAACAAAGTGGTACAGGTCAGAACAGACAACACCACTACAATGTGGTACATCAACAAACAAGGGGCACTCGGTCTTGCCTTGTGCACCGAGGCAATGAAGTTGTGGTCTCTGGCTTATTCCTGAACACCTCCCTCATAGCAGTTCACCTCCCAGGCAAGGACAATGTCCTGGCAGATGGTCTCAACAGGATTTCCCAGGGCCATCACGAATGGTCATTGGATCCGGAGTACTGGGGATAGTTTTTGCCAGGTGGGGCACCCTCAGATAGATCTTTTGCAGCCCCAGACAATCATCAACTTCCCTTTTTGTTGCAGGCCCCAGTGTTGGGCTCAGTCCCCTGGATGCCTTTCTCCTCGATTGGGAAGGGAAGTTTCTCTATGCCTTCCCCTTCCCTCTCCTGTTCAAGGTGCTAGTCAAAATCAGATCTCAGCCCTGCAAGATGATTCTGATTGCTCCAGATTGGCCAGACAGCCCTGGTACCCTCTCCTTCTGTTCTTAGCAGTCCATCTTCCTGTGTCTCCCCAGGAACCACAATTTGTTAACCTGTGCCCAGGGAGAGTTTGGTATCCAATCTCAAATCCCTCAACCTCAAGGCCTGGCTCTTGAGGAGTTAGAGTTTGCTGACCTACACCTTTCTCAAGGTGTTTCGAAATTTTGAAAGCTTCTAGGAAGCCTTCCACTAGGGCTACTTATAACTCTAAATGGAAAAGGTTTTCCATATGGTGCTCTGGAAGCATATTTCCCGGAATCTGCTGATTTGCCCACTGTTTTGGACTATATGGTCCATCTTAATTCTTTGGGACTGAGACCAGCTACCCTGAAAGTGCATTTGGCAGCTGTCTCTGCTTTTATTTCAGCAGGGAAGCCCTCTCTCTCTCTGCTCACCCTGTATTTTCCAAGTTTTTCAGGGATTGCTTCATGCCAATCCACCATTCAGGGACCCTGCCCTGCCTGGGATCTTAATGTTTGCATTGCTCAGCTGATGCAACCCCCTTTGAACCTCTGTCTCGGCAGAGCTAAAGTACTTGACTTGGAAAACTGTGTTTCTAGTAGCCATCACTTCTGCCAGGCGCATAAGTGAGTTGCAAGCTTTGTCAGTGGAGACTGACTTTGTTTCCTTCACAGGGATAAGGTAGTTCTCAGGACTAACAGGAAGTTTTGCCTAAGGTGGTTTCAGATTTCCACCTTAATCAATCTATTCTCTTCCAGTGTTCTTCACTGACCATTCCTCCTCTGGTGAGAGGAGGCTGCACAGCTTTCGATGTTAAGAGGGTCCTTAGTTACTACATAGAGTGTACCAAGGGTCACAGGTTTGACTCTCTCCAACTCTTTCTCACTTATGTGAGGTTGGGAAAGGAAACCTGCCACTAAAGATCCATTGCCAGGTGGATTGTCTCTTGTATCCAATTTTGCTATCAAAACTGGGTAAGGTTCCCCTTCAGGCCTGAGGGCTCACTCTACCAGAGGTACAGCTGCGTCCCTAGCTGCGGCCAGGGACATCCCTATCTTAGAGATATGTCAAGCAGCTACTTGGAAACAGTACATACTTTCACTAAGCATTACTCCTTGGACATTCAGGCCAGGAGGGATGCTCGATTTAGCACAGCTGTGCTTCAGAGCCTATTTCCTAAGTAGGTTCTGTCCCTCCTCCATGGAGGTACTGCTGTGTAGTCTGCAATTGTCATAATATAGCAAGACTTCATGTTGTTTGAAGAAAAATTACTCACCTTAGTAATGTTGTTTCTTCTAATGGAGTCTTGCTATATTATGACCTCCCCAACCTGCCCCTCTCAGAACTTCTACTTTAGGGATGGGGTGGGCAGTCCAGTGTTGGCACTTATTGATGCCCATCTTGTGTTTCCACCCTTGTTTTGGGGTGTTTGGGTGTTGTGTTTTATTTTATCTTATCTTATTTTCTGGTCCCTGACTTGAGTCTTAGTGTTGGGACCAGGAAAATGTGTTAATACTTAAGTAGCCAGTTGGCTAGTGTAGGTTACAGCTTCCACACAGAACCTTAGTGAGTTTTGCTCGTAAAGATCTGACAGTTTCAGTTTGAAATTATCCAGACAGAGCTTTTCTAACCGAATTCGCGCTCTAAGTTCCATGCATTGTGGAAGTTAACTCTTTCACCTCCGGAGCAGTTCTAAGGCTGGGACAAACTGCAATTGTCATAATATAGCAAGACTCCATTAGAAGAAACAACATTACTAAGGTGAGTAATTTTTCTTCTCCTCACCCCATGTCCCACAGCTTGCTCATTAACCTCCCGTGGGGCACCCAGTCGAAAACCTTGCTGAAGCCTAGGTACAGGACATCCCCAGCGTGGCCTTCATCAACCTCCCTAGTGACCTAGTCAAAGAAGTTGATCAGGTTAGTTTGGCACGATCTTCCCGAGACAAACCCATGCTGTCTCTCATCCTGTAGACCATTACTATCGAGAAAGGTTATCAACCTCTACTTTAGAATGGTCTCAATCAAGCCCGACCTGGTGGCACTGAGGTTGAGGTGCTGGGCGCCACACCTTGCTGCCAAGCTGGTGACCTGGGTTGGAGCGGACTTGGGTCACTCGGGGCTGGTGAGGGAGGCAAGGGTTGAACGTTACAGCTCTCCTTCCTCGGGGTGGGGGTCTGTGCTGTGAATGGCAAAGCTAGGGGCTCGCCCACACCCAGGGTGCTTAGTTGCCTCCGTGGAGGTGAAGACTGCTGCTGCATCCATTGCACGGTGCATGGGTGCAAAGGCGAAAGGAGAAAAATCCCCAGCAGGCGGATGGCGCCCCTACCCCACAGGCACCAGCTTCGGGCTGGTCATAAGGTAACCTCTAGCAATTCCGGGGATGGAGCTGGGGGCGGGCAGAAGGGGCTGTCGGGGCGAGAAACAGCAGCTGTGTTAAAAATAAAGAAATGGAATGGTCTCCATCAACTTCCCCACTGTGGAAGTCAAGCTTTACCGGGTCTGTAGTTGCCCGGTTGGTCCTTGGCTCCACTCTTGTGAAGGGGGCACCACATGAGCAATCCTCCATTCCCTGGTACCTTCCTGTCTCCAAGGAGGTGTTGAAGAGATCCATCAGAGGGCCTGCCAACACCTCCGCCAGTTCCTTCAGGACCCTTGGGTGTACACCAGCTGGTCCTGGTGCCTTGTCCACCTGCAAGGCTTTAAGGCCCTTCAGAACTCTATCCTCTTAGATGACCCCATCTGTTATCTCTGCTCCGCTTCACCCTTGCCCCCTGTCCCCTGCAGTATTGGGCTATCCCTTTCTTTGTGAACACCGAGCAGAAGTACTCATTGAATGCCTGTGCCTGTTCTTCCCTTGTTCCACCCATCCCTCTTGGTTCTAACAGTGTCATCTCTACAACTCCTCTTCTCCCTTATGTATTTAAAGAACACCTTTTCCCTGTCTCTGATCCCTGAGCCAACAACTTCAGCTCTTTGCTGCCTTGGCTGCCCTTCCTGACCTGGTCACCTCCTATATGCCTTTGTGAACATCTCTCTATGCTCCTCACGCCCCAATGTTTTGAACTTAATGAAGGCCAATCTTTTCCCTCACCTTCCACTCCACTTCTTTGCTGAGACAGTTTCCATTAGTTTCCCCACTATTAGGTCAGGATTACAGGCATGTAATTGCCTGCCTCTCTCTGTTTCCACTCTTGTGGAGGGACCACCTCTGCCCTCTTCCAGACTTCAGGTACCTTCCCTCTGTCTCGAGATGAGTTGAAAAGGTCAGTCAGTGGACCTGCCACTACGTCCCTGAGTTCCTTTAATACTCTGGGTGAATTTCATCTGGCCCCATTGCTTTGTCTGTTTTATTTTCCAAGTTCCTCTCGGACTGTTTCCACAGTGAATGGGCTGGTGTCATCCTCCCTCCTGACTATTCCTCCTAATGAGTTTGGTCTCTCACACCCCTTCCCTGGTGAACACTGAGCAAAAGTATTTGTTCAATATTTCAGCCTTTTCTAGGTCATCTTCCACCCACCCTCTTCCTTCCTTCCTTCCTTCCTTGTTCAACCTAACAATACCATTTCTGGTCTTTTCCTCTCGCTAATGTCTCTAAAGAAGGTCTTGTCTCCTTTCTTAATAGCCTGTGCTATTTCTTCCTCTGCCTGTGCCTTAGCCCTCCTGACTGCTTTCCCAGAGTCTTTCTGTTTCTCCAGATACTTCTCCTGTCCGCATCCTCTTGAGTCTCCTTGTATTTCCTAAATGCCTTTCTTTTTCCCTTACTTTCTCTGCCACTACCTTTGAGAACCATTGGCGTTTCTTTCTTTTACTCTTACTTATGCATTCTAACACACTGTCTTGTTACTTCTGTAATAACTCTCTTGAGTCTAGACCACTGTTCCTCCACATCTCTCCCTGTACCTTCTGCTGCTAGGGCACTTTTGAGCTGTCCCCATTTCCTTAAAGTTGGCCGCTAAAACCCAGAACCCCAATCCTTGTATGACTTTCCTCTACCACTGTGGTTACAGTAAACCATACTGTCCTATGGTCACTGGAACCAAGGGACTCCTCACACCTCAGCATCAGTGATCCTTTCCTGTTGGTCAGCACCAAGTTCAGTATAGCCCCTCTTAGGTGGATTCTACTACTAGCTGCCTTAAGTTTGCCCTTTCAGGGTGGTCACGAAGTCCCTGCTCCTTGCTGTACCTGCAGTCCGAATGCTCCAGTCTGCATCTGGCTGGCTGGTGTCTCCTATTAGCAGTAGTTCCCTTTGGTTACCATTTTGTGGATGGTCTCCACCAGATCTTCATCTGTTTCCTCCCTTGTGCAGGAGGCCTGTAAGCCACTCCAGTGTGAATGGGAGTCTTATTTCCCACCTATAGGGTGACCCACAGCACCTCCATTCCTTCCTGCAACTCCTGAGCTGCGTTGGTTTCATCCCTCCTTCACATACATAACCCCTCCTCCCCTCTTCCCTTCCCTATCCTTCCTAAAAGTGTGTATTCAAACAACATGAAGTCTTGCTATATTATGACATATGCAGTGAGTCCCAACCTTTGAACTGCTCCGGAGGTGAAAGAGTTAACTTTCCATGCCAGGCATGGAACGCTGAACTCGAGCTTGGTTGAAACTCTGTTGTTCTTCAAACTCAAACTGTCAGATTCTTTACTCCGCCTCACTGAACAGTCGCTCGGGATTTCTCCTTCTGCTCGGTTCATTTTGTCGGTTAAAGTATTATTTTCTCAGTTTTTGACGAATTTAAACCGCAACCGGTCGGTTCAACCTCTGTCTGTGGTATTTGTGAGTACTAGATAGGTTTACATTATTTCTATTCTGTGTGGAACTTGTAAACTGTTATCAGTTCGTTTTGAACCGATCAGGTTGTTTAAAATATTTTATTCTATCATTTAGAGTGTGGTTACGGTTCTTATTAGTTCAAAAAAACCGGAATTTCTTACGTTTTTCCATGACCCATGGGAGCGGTTGGGAACCGATAAGAGAGTCTTGCTTGGCGGATTGCCATAAGCGGGCAGGATTTGGTTGGACTGGCACTACGTCTGAGAAACCAAAGAAAAACTGGGCCACTGGGTTTAACACTGCAGTGTGTGGGAAGCCTTTGCTAAGGCTGACCCCACACCACCTGTGTTTATTGTCTGGGGTTTGACCCACCTCAATGCAGACTGCCAGATTTGTAAAAATTTTCCTGCAGCTACCCTGGAAAGAGAGTTGGTAGGCTCAGGAAAGGAGGCCAAGAAGTCCGCTGACCCGGATGGCCAGCCCGGTTTGGTTCCAACCGAACCAGAAGGAGTGCCCTCTGACCAGGGCGAGACTTCCTCGGCAAAAGGAGAGCCGACTCTGAGGGTCAGTTCCAGCAAAAGGACTAGAAAATCAGCTGATGTGGAGCCAAAACTTTCCTCTCCAACCGCTGAAGAGATAGCCAAGCGATTCAGATTGTCAGTCGCTTTCTCGGTTCCGACGGTTAGGGTGCCATCAGATAACACCGGTTCGCGGTTCCACGGTTCAGACTACGATTAGAGGAATATTATGAACCGGAGGAGGGGAAGAGGAGTATGAGGTGAGTTAATGTGGATTTGAAAGTCTGGATGTGCCCATCGACCGGACATCTCCCAAGACAGACCTTCAGGAGTGTCCCTCCTAGGCTTTCTGAGTCCCTTCTCATTTTATTTTCTATAAAAAGTTGCTGAAACCCTCCAGCTCCCTATGGAGGAAGCTGTGGATGATCAAGAGGAGCCTGACTATGTGGAAATGATGGATATCCCAGAGTCTAGGAGACTGTCTATTCCTTGCATAAATCTTTTGGGAAACAGACTTTAAAATTCTAAAACTCTTCACACTATACCTCCTGTGGATAAGAGAATGGACAAGAGGTACACATTGTCAGGCTCTGATACGGAGTTCCTTACACAACAATGCAGCCATGTTGGGGTAGTGCAGGCTGCTGCCTGTGACAAGAAGCAAATATCCCTTGGCCTCACACCCCGGACAAGGACTCCAGGAAGGTTGATGCCATGGCAAAGAAACAGTACATGGCAGCATCCTTGGGACTCAGACAGGCAAATTATATGGCTTATGTTGCTAGATACCAGAAATCCAGATGGGATACTGTTATGGCTCTTGCAAAACAGGTCCCTGGCCAGCTTGCCAAGGAGCTGGAGCAGGTGGCTGCTGATGGTTTGAGGCATCCAAGGTGCAATTCCATGCTGCAGTGGGCTCAAATGATGTGTCATCAAGAGTCATGGCTACATCTCTGGCTCTTCGCAGGATGGCTGGCTCAGATGTACTAGCCTGTCACAGGATACCAGACTAAGGCCATGGATTTTCCTGTTGTGGGTAATTCTCTGTTTGGGAGCAGACGAGAGAATTACATGAAGAAATGGATGAGTATAGGACCACCTATAGGAGTGCACAGGCCAAGGAAGGAGGCCACTCCTCAAAGGCAGCTTCCAGGGGCAGGGCAGGCCTTTTCATAGGCCTTTTACCAAGCCCAGGCCTCCTCTTCTGCTTTTGCTCCAGAGGGGTTCTTTGAGGGAGAGGCAGACTGGGTGCAAGCAGGCCTGCTTCCACCCCTCAGCCCAAAGCCCCTGCCAAGCAGGCACCCTGATCGGGTTGCCAAGACCGATTCTCAGCTACCTGTAGGGAGCAGGCTAGCTTACTTTGTCCAGGACTGGCAGTCTCTGACATCAGACAAGTGGGTCCTGGAAGTAGTAAGCCAGGAGCTGGTTCTCAGCTTCAAAGTTTCAAAGATGAGAACCAGGTCCTTTTCCACCTGCAAATCCACCAGAGCACTTGCCCAGAGGCAGAGGTCTCTTCCCTCCTGGCTCTCAGAGCTATGGAAAGGGTTCCACCCTACACCAGGGCAAAGGATTGTACTCCAGGTACTTCCTTACCCCAAAAGACAGGAGAATGGCGGCCCATCCTGGATCTCAGATACCTAAACAAGCACCTTTTAAAACCAAAATTCAAAATGGTGACTCTGGGAATTATTCTACCCTCTCTAAGGCCAGGGGACTGGCTAGCATCCCTGGACCTCAAGGATGCCTACTTCCATATTCTCATCAGAAGCTCCCATCGAAAGTACCTCAGGTTCGAGCTGCCCTCAGGCCATTACCAGTTCAGAGCAATGCCCTTTGGCCTCACCTCTGCTCCAAGGGTATTCACAAAATGCTGGCGGTAGCAGTTGCTTCCTTAAGAAGGCAAAAATTGCCATCTTCCCTTATCTGGACGATTGGCTCATAGTAGGCCAGTCCCCAGACCAGGTCAGGTTACACCTGCAGATAACTCAGCAACTGCTCACCTCTCTAGGTTTCCTTCTGAATCTGTCAAAGTCAGTTCTAGAGCCTGTACAGCTCCTCACCTTCATAGGTGCAGAGCTGAACACAGAGAAAGCCAGAGCCTTCCTTCCTTTGGACAGGGCAAGGACCCTGTCTCTCTGGTCTCCTCTTTCACCCTGCAGGTCTCTCGACCAGCAAGACATTTTCACAGCTCCTAGGGCACATGGCTGCCTCTACAGCAGTAGTGCAGGGAGCAAGATTTCAGATGAGGGACATCCAGTTCCATTTGAGAGCCTTTTGGTCTCAAAGGAAAGACCCTCTAACCAAACTGATCCCAGTTACTCGAACCCTGATCCAGGCCCTACAGTGGTGGCAGGATCAGAGCAACCTGAGACAAGGGGTCCCCTTTGTCACTCAGTCTCACTCCTTAATCCTTACTACAGATGCATCCCTCTTGGGGTGGGAGCCCACATGGCGACCTCACTACCCAGGGATTGTGGTCCCCTCAGGAATCTCTGCTCCACATCAATCTGTTGGAACTCAGAGCAGTTTTTCCTAGCACTTCAAGCTTTTTCCAAATCTGTTCAGAACAAAGTTGTACAGGTCCAGAACCAGACAACACCACCACAATGTGGTACATCAACAAGCAAGGGGCACTCGGTCACGGCCTTGTGCAATCAAGCAATGAAGTTGTGGTCTCTGGCTTACTCCTGAATACCTCTCCTACAGCAGTTCACCTCCCAGGCAAGGACAATGTCCTGGCAGATGCTCTCAGCAGGATTTCACAGGGCCATCACGAATGGTCACTGGACCCCCAGGTTCTGGAGGTGATCTTTGCCAGATGGGGCACCCAAGAATAGATCTTTTGCAGCCCCAGACAATCACCAACTTCTCTCTTTGCTGCAGGCCCCCAGTGTTGGGCTCAGTCCCTCTGGATGCCTTAGTCCTCAGTTGGGAAGGGAAGTTTCTATATGCTTTCCTCCCTTCCCTCTCCTGTTCAAAGTGCTAGTCAAAATCAGGTCTCAACCCTGCGAAGGTTATCCTGATTGCTCCAGATTGGGCCAGACAGCCCTGGTATCCACTCCTGCTGTCCTTAGCAGTCCATCTTCCCTGTGTCTTCCCAGGAAGCACAACCTGTTAACCTGTGCTCAGGGGAGGGTTTGGTACCGAACCTCAAATCTCTCAATCTCAAGGCCTGGCTCTTGAAGAGTTCGAGGTTGCTGATCTACACCTCTCCCAAGGTGTAATGGATATCCTGAAGGCTTCTAGGAAACCTTCCACCAGGGCTACTTATAATTCCAAATGGAAAAGGTTTTCCATATGTGTTCTGAAAAGCATATTTCCCAGAATCTGATGACTTACCCACAGTCCTGGATTATATGGTCCACTTAAATACCTTGGGGCTGAGACCAGCTACCCTGAAAGTGCATTTGGCAGCTGTGTCTGCTTTTATTTCAGCATGTAAGCCCTCTTCTCTTTCAGCTCACCCTGTATTCTCCAAGTTTTTTTAAGGGATTGCTTCATACCAACCCTCCATTCAGGGACCCTGCCCCTGCCTGGGATCTTAATGTTTGCATTGCTCAGCTTATGCAACCCCCCTTGAGCCTTTTGTCTTCAGCAGAACTTAAGTACTTGACTTGGAAGACTGTGGTTCTGGTAGCTATCACTTCTGCCAGACGTATAAGTGGAATTGCAAGCTTTGTCAGTGGAGCCTGATTTTATCTCTTTTCATAGAGATAAGGTGGTCTCAGGACTAATAGGAAGTTTTGCCTAAGGTGGTTTCAGATTTCCACCTTAATCAATCCATATCTCTTCCAGTGTACTTCACTGACCATTCCTCCTCTGGCGAGAGGAGGCTGCACAACTTAGATGTGAAGAGAGCCCTTAGTTACTATATAGGCGTACCAAGGGTCACAGGTTTGACTCCCTCCAACTGTTCCTCACTTATGGTGAGGTTGGTAAAGAAACCTGCCACTAAAAGATCCATTGCCAGGTGGATTGTCTCTTGTATCTAATTTTGTTATGAAAACTGGGTAAGGTTCCTCCCTCAGGCCTGAGGCTCACTCTACCAGAGGTAGAGTTGCTTCCCTAGCTGGTGCCAGGGACATCCCTATCCTAGAGATATGTCAAGCAGCTACCTGGAAAACAGTTCACACTTTTGCAAGCATTACTCCCTAGACATCCAGGCTAGGAGTGATGCTAGTTTTAACTTTAACTTTAATGCTTCAGAGCCTATTTCCTAAGTAAGGTTCTGTCCCTCCTCCATGGAGGTACTGCTGTGTAGTCTGCATATGTCATAATATAGCAAGACTTCATGTTGTTTGAAGAAAAATTACTCACCTTAGTAATGTTGTTCTTCTAATGGAGTCTTACTATATTATGACCTCCCAAGCCTGCCCCTCTCAGAACCTTTGTTTTGGGATGTGGGTGGGCAGTGCAGTGTTGGCACTTAGTAGATGCCCACCTTGTTGTTTCACCCTCCTTTTTGGGGTGACTTGGTGTTGTGTTTTTCATTTTTGGGTCTCCTGACTTGAGTCTTTGTTTTGGGACTAAAAATGTGTTCTTATGTTTAGTAGCCAGTTGGCTAGTGTAGTTTACAGCTTCCACACAGGACCTCAGTGAGTTTAGCTCATAAAGATCTGACGGTTTGAGTTTGAAGAACAACAGACAGAGTTTCACACCGAGCTCAAGCTCAGCTGCCATGCCTGGCATGGAAAGTTAACTCTTTCACCTCCGAGCAGTTCAAGGTTGGGACTCACTGCATATGTCATAATATAGCAAGACTCCATTAGAAGAAACAACATTACTAAGGTGAGTAATTTTTTCTTCTGGTATGGCTATGTCCCAGTTATGGTTCCCTGTGTACCATATTTCTGTAATAGCCACAATGTCCAGGTTTGTGTCTGCTGTCAGTGCCATTAGATCTTGGATTTTGTTCCCCAGACTGCCGGCATTTTGTACATAGAAACATAGACTTTGAAAGCAGATATGACCACTTGGCCCACCCAGTCTGCCCATTTCCTACCTACTGGATAAGCTGCAGATTCTAGTTAACCAACAGCCTATTTCCTGCAACCCCACTATAATTGCCTTATGTCTGTCCCATGCATGTTTGAATTCCTCCACTGTTTTAGACCCACAACCTCTCCAGGAAGGTGGTTCCATCGTCCACCACCTCTCTCCATGAAAATAATTTCCTCACATTACCCCTAGCCGCCCCCCTCTAACTTTAAATTGTGCCCTTGTTCTTACACATCTCTTTTCTGAAAGATGCTACCTCCTGGACTTTGTTGATTCCCTTGAGGTACTTAAAAGTTTCTATCATGTCTCCCCTGTCCTCCTTTCATCAAGGGTATACATATTAAGCTCTCTCAGTCTCTCTTCATATGGTTTCTGATGTAGACCCTGCATCATTTTAGTTGCCCTCCTCTGGACTGCTTCCATCCTGTTTATGTCCTTGCGTAGATGAGGTCTCCAAACTGCATGCAGTACTCCAGATGGGTCTCACCAACTGTCTGTATAGAGGGATAACCACTTCCTTTTTCTACTTGTACATTACACCTTCCATTATGTGCACCCACCACCACCACCCTCCTTTTCCCATTTTCCGATCTGTCTGTGCCTGTGACATGTTTCAGTTATATTTTCTGTTTTCCTTCCTATTATATGCAGTAGCTAGCCAGCATAAATGGTTACGTAATTAAGCCAAAGCGTAGATACACATATTTGGCAGATTAAGTCCTCCTTGTCTCTTGGAAGTTGAAGAATAGTATATCTCACTCTGGCAGGCTTTCCTGCCAAGCAAAGTGTGATATTAATTTATCCAAGCTTGAAAATATGCTTTACTTGGCATAATTGGGAGGGTTTGGAGGAAAAAGAATTTGTGGCAGTATATTCTGCAGGCATGGCTTCAACTCTGCTCAAGAGTCCCAACGCCTGTTGTGTCCATCGCAAGAGATCTTCTGTAATTTGCTGGGTAAGGACCTCGTAGTTTAACAATTCAAGGTATATCAAATGTTTGTTAGTTTTATGTCAAGATATTGCATCACAGTGCTGTGGAGTGGAGGCAGTATAGCGCAGTGGTTTAAGGCTCTGAGCTGCAAATCTGGAGACTTGGGTTGGAATCTCACAGCCCCCACTTGCATACTGTGTGACCCTAAGCAAGGCACTTAACATCCTTGTGCTCCCAGGTAGCACCTGTAAACAAGCTTTCAGCTCAGTGTGCCACTCCTGATTAAACAATTGAAAAAAAATTAAACAGAAATTTGTGTTTTAATATGGGAGGGGTAAAATTGTAGAAGAGGACCTCTGTTTTTAGTTCATTCAGTGTGTACCCTACTAGCATTCCAGAAAGTTTTGTTTGGTCTCAGACTGCTGGAATGGATTCCTCTGGTGGGTCAGTGTGAGCAATATATCGTCTGCAAAGGCGATATTTTGTATGATCGGTCTCCTATAGGAAGGCCTCGATATTAGGATGGCATCGAACAGAGGTAGCTAATGGCTCCAAATATAAGGCAAAAAGCAGAGGTGAATGGGGCAACCCTGCCGGGTACCTCTTGATAGTGGAAACAGGTTGGACAGGGATCCATCTAATTTCAAATAAGCTAGAGAGTGACAGATATTTTCAAACTGCAGGGTAAATTCTTCCGGAAAGCGAAGTGTCTAAGAATTGCCCAGAGAAAGGGCCAGAGCCACTCTATAGAAGGCTTTTCGATGTCTAGGCCGAGGAGGCCAAAGGGTATTTTTCGCTTACTGCATATTCTGTTAACAGTAAAGTACGGCGGACGGCGCTATTCACCTAATGGCACTTTAATGAACCGACTTGATCGAGTCATAAGCAGGGAGGAGCATGTCAATTCTGTGGACAAGGGCAGACATGAATAATTTATAGTCATAATTTAACATTGATATAGGGTACTATGATGTGGGATAGCGAATGTCTTTTGAGATTTTGGATTAGCTGCAATGGTCGCATACCTCCACGAGAGGGACCTCTCCCTCCTGGACAGCATGGAAGGCGGGATAAGAGCAGGGAGAAGCAATTCTAAAGTGTTTATAAAACTCAGCAGGGTAGCCATCTGGTCCTGGGGCTTTTAAAGTTTTCGCTTTTTAAGAACTGCATCAGTCTTTCCACTGGAGATTGAGCCAGCAGATTCTGGGCTTGGATTGTTAGTTTGGATAGAGGAGCCTGCTTAAGTATGTTTTCTATTTGTAAGGGTGAAGGGTGGGGATCTGTGGTGTAAAGTGACTGATAATCTTTAGCAGGAGTCTTCCGGATCTTTGTAGAGTGATGAAGTAGGCGACCAGTATCAGGTTCGAACATACTGGATACACAAGTTCGAGCTTTAGCTCTTTGAAGCTTAAGTATAGTAGCTGCTGCTCTATTTTTGGTCACTCAGCTTCTGAAGTCATTGTTGGGTTTTGACGGTTGTATTATCTTGGTGCAAAAGCTCTGCAGGGTTTGAAGTTGGCTCTGCAGCTCCTCAGCTTGGGATTCTCTTTCTCTTTCTTTTTTGATGAATATTTTATAAGTTTTATATTTTATAATTTCCTCGAAGGATGGTCTTAAGAGTGTCCTAAAATATAATTGATGGGGTGTCAGGGTGTTAATTTTCTGACAGGATTCTCGGGAAAGTATCTTCAGTCAGTTGCTGGAACTCTGCGGATCACGGAGCTGCATAAGGTTCATACCGCAATAGGATGATCTGTTGGGTTTTCCTAAAGAAAACGTTCCATGTACAGGAGAATGGTCTGAGAGATTGTGTCCAGGTGCTCAGCCATGGTGAAAATATAGTCCAGCCTGGAGAATCCCGCTGTCCTGCGGGTACAATACTGATGCTCTCGTGGTCGGAAAAAGTGTCTCCAGACATCTGTAAAACCTAAAGAGGGAAACGTGGTTCGTAGATATTTCTGAAGTGAGTTGGTCCTATGTAAAGAGGGTGTAGAGGCAACCAGGGTCGGTCAATTGTTATGTTTAGCCCCAACCCCCGGATCAATTATCTCTGCAAAGCCGTGAGGAGTTGATTGAAACATTTCTAGGCAACCCTTTAGATGAACCCGTGGAAAGTATACTGAGGTTAATGTCATCAGGGAAGCGTATAATTGTCCAGTCACCCTTCAGTATCAGCAAACTGGTTCTGAGGTGTAAAAGGACTCCCTAGGTATCAGAATGGCTGTCCCTGGTTTTCACCAGATTTATGTGACGAGGCTACCACAGTCTGATATCTGTAATCCCCCACAAATTTGGGGTTTACTGTAATGTCTTCCTGGGCCCCAAATGCACACCATCAGGCTGGTGTCCTGTCCCAGTGTGATTCTGCGTATTTGCGTGAGAGTGCCATGCTGAGCCTCTGTGCCTGTTCCTTTAAGAGACTAGCTAATCTGTGTTAAGTGAATGGTCTGTACTGGGTCCGAGCGATTTAGGGTTTGTGGCCAGCCAGACAGTGCATTGTTTACTCAATCTGCAGTCGCTACTTACGCAGAGGGAGTTATGTGGAACTGTGCTCATTTACTATTTATATGCTGTTATGTTACAGATAGAAGTTTGTCTAACCTGCTTTAATTGCAGCTCTTCATTTGGATGGGAGACACTTTGTTAGGTCTGGTACTTCAAGTAATTGGACCAATAGAACCTCTGGGGACCTAAAATGAATCCAACCCCAGGGTTCTGTGGAAAGGAATTCTGTAGTTTTTGTAGTTTTCAGTCGGCACTTAAATAAACCTGGAGGGAGCCCTTACTGTGACTGACAGCTCCTTCAGCCAACCGAACCTTTGAATTTACAAAGGAAATGCCCAGTGTGCCAAGAGACAGTGGATCAGTTAGAGTTGGAGGCTGAAGTGTGAACAGTTGAGCTTGAGCAGCTGCTTCCAGAACTAATTAGGGGAATCGGCAGGGAGAGGCCCCACTCTCCTGCTTGCCACATTCTCCTGCTTGAGACTGCCTATAGCAGAATTCAGACTTGTCCAATTCCAGCCTGGAACTGCAGCAGAAAAAGTTTGTTAGAGCCACTGCAATTTGGACCATAGTCTGCCTCCTGAAGTGATTAGCCCAGCTGTGTTGAGACCACTTGGATCGAAAGGTTTGCCCAGTAAAGCTGCTGAATTACAACTGGACTATATTCTGAGTTAGCTGTTGATTTAAATGTGCTGAATATGATACATGGGTCAAGACTGACTTACCCACAAACGAACCTGTTATGCCAGCTTGAGGCTTCACCAGTAGAAGATCACAAACTTTACCAGACTGCTCATCCTGCTTGGGCCCTGCCAATTTGGCCTAGGCTGCTACCCTGCACCAGAGACTGTTTTGGCGAGAGTGGCTCGGGATCCAGCCCCTGTGCAGCAACATCGTCGTGTTGGCCCTGCTTCCCATGCCCATCGGTCATCACCATGAGGTCTACATATCACCTGCCTTGCAGCAGATTCCTGGTAGCTTAGTACAATCAGGATAGCTCCCTGCAGCGAGTGTTTAAATCATCTGTGGTACCATCTAATTGTTTCACATTCTTGGGTTTCTGAAGGACTGAGTCAACAGGCTCAGATTACAAATATCTGGGTGTTTTGCATGTTGCTACCTTTCTTCCTATCAAGGGCCCCAACATCAGCTGCAATGCCGCCACCCCGGCAACATCTCTGGCTAGCCAGACTTACCATCCTGGGTATCCAGTATTGTGTGACTGTCAGCTCAGGACAAGGAGTGCACGCAGTCCCTGAACTAAATCAGATTACAAATTGTTTGCCTAGATTTACGCTCCTTCCTTGTTCACTGCCCCAAATAAACCTCATTGTCTTGTTTCACATTTAACCTGGCTAGTGTGCATATTATTAGTTGGGTTACAGTATTAAGAATGTGCTACTGTATTGCTAACCTTATTTTCCAGGAGGTCTCCAGGGAAGTTTCTTCAAGTCCAGTCCTGGTGGTAAGTGTGAAGGGTGTGAGCATATTATTACTGTTTGATAGTGACTGTGAATTTTCTGCTATGTCAGGTACTGGGCCACTAGGAGGGTTGGTGGGTGGTTATAGCTTCCCAGAGGGCTATACCAGAGCAGACAAGCAACCCCAATACCACTACTCTGGGTGGAGGCACCTTATTAGTGAACCGGCCCCTCAACCTGTGTATAGCCATACAGGCAGGGGTAGTAGCCCTTAGAATAGTACCGCCCTAAAGGGTTACATCTTGGAGGCACTGCTGAGATTAGTGCCCCTAGTGGCCAAATGTTAGCATTTCAGTCAATGTAAATTTGAGGGAATTTGAAATGAAAGCCCTTACTATGCCAAGTGGAAGAATTTCCCACCACAAGCTGGTTGTGCATTGCATGATGGGGTGGAGTGAGGCCCGAGGGGTGTTCCCCGCCATGCTTTATTACTACTAAATATTCCCATGGGACTGCTAATGACACTGTAGAGGAAACTGGGGAAAGTTAAGTGCCTGGGGAAAATTGAAGTGTGGGGCGGACTCAGATCTGTTTGCACAGACCCTGGTGGCCCTCATTTCATGTAGCCTCCCCATAGACCCTGAGACAGTACCCCTGTTATCATGCCGAGGGTCCCAGAAGTGGTGGAGGTCATCCACTTACACTGACCCATCTTCCCCTGGGAGGATCCCCAGTGATGGAAGAATTTAAATGTAACCCCTGCAAATGGGGTTCCCAAAGACTTCCAGGAGCTTGCTTGAATGCTCCAAGCCTGAATGGTGTTTGGCGTTTAAGCCATTTATCAGTGAGTGTTTTAGAACCTCTGGTACTGTCTCTTTAAGAGCTGTCTGCTTGCAGACATAATTAGTTTGTATGGGGGACTGTGTGTTTCTTTGATTGAGTACCACTCAAGCTGCTGCAATTCACCCCATTTTTGCAGTCACTAGGAGTGCAAAGGGAACCTGTCTGAAAGATGTAACTGATTGCCAGAAATCATTTACAGTAATAATAAAATTACAGTTTGTCTAACCTGCTTTCTTTGCAGTCAGAACTGTCTGCCTGGTTCCCATTCTGGTTTTGAACTGCTGAACTGGACCAGTCAGTGTGGGGTAGACTGGCTCTAGAATGATGCCTTGGACGAATCAGAACTTGGGACTCATGGTCTGAGCCAGCCACAAGAGGATTGTATGGGCAGTGACTCTGGGAGATGTAGTTTAGACTTGGTGCCTTTTGGACCAACAGCAGCAGTCTATTGTGAGTGACAGCCAATCCAGTCAAGAACTGGAGAACTCAAAGGAAGTGCCAGTTTTTGTCTGTTGGGAGTTTCAGTTTGAGATCTGAAAGTGAAGGGAAAGAAACCCTGTGCTCCTTCAGTGCACAGTTTCAGTCAAAAACGTGTGCAAGGCCCAGAGTTCCGGTCTACAACTTGTGTAACTGCTTGTTAGGACTGAATCATTCCTGTGAAAAGAATCAAAGGATCTCTGAAGAGTAGAAACCAGGCTCACCCTGTAGAAGACTGAAGAAATTGTTGAATTACACTCGGTCTGTCAGGAACTGAATCTGCTGTGTGTTCTCCTGGTTATTGTGCAGTAATTGCGATTGGGATACAGATGCAGCCTGCCTGGTATAGTGCTTTCTTTTTTACCATATAAATGTGTGAGGAGTCTCTTGGAGATCAAAAGTAGCCCTGCTGACATTGAAGGACCATATCTTCTTTGGAGGTCGTGAGTACTAATTCGGGTCGCTCCCTGTTGAATTGCCACATTAAATCCAAATGGAATTACTGTACTGCTGACTGTTTAATTTTCCTTTTCTCTGTGTGAAAGGGCCCCTACCAGCTGCCACGGTTTGGACTAGCCACTGGGGCCTGGGTACCCAGGGACAGTAACTGGTGAGGGATAGCCTAGTGCACAGAGCCATAAATGATAGTAAAGTGATAAGCTAATTAACCTGATTTCCCTGTCCTTGTTATATCCCCTAAATAAATCAGAGCTGTTTGTTTCAACAAAGTTATACTGCCTGAGTATTTGTCTATGTTAAGTACTGTACTATGAGATTGTTGCACTGTATCTTATTTTACAGAGGATGTCCGGTACCTGAACCAGCCTTGAGGTAAGTGTATACTGTGAAGGTAATTCTGCTATATTGTGTGGGCCACTAGTGGGAAGAAAGGGGGTTGCAGTGTCCCAGAGGGCTGTGACCAAGTAAGTTTAACTATTGCAAACCCTGACCTCTGGGTGGAGGCACCCGCCATTGATCCAGGCCCCTCAACCTGTTAGTGGCAAATCAGGCAGGGGTAGTAGCCCCTGGGATAGCGCCATCTAGGGGTTACATTTGGAGGCTCACCGCTGGGATTGTGTGTCCTCTAGTGGCCATATTTACAAACCACTGTTAAGGAAAATAAATAAATAAATAAATAAATGGGTACCCGACAGAAGTGGCTGTGCACCGGCTGGTGGATTGGTGTACTGGGAGAGATCGACCCCAAATGCATGCTATCCTGGACATCCCTGGGTATCAATACGGACACTGTGCAGGAGTACTTTCCAAGGTGGAAGGTTTACAAAATCCTGTGGTGGTGGGTCGGCACGCTAATCTGCTCACCCACACTTTCCTGGCCCTAGTAGAGTTTAAGGATCCCATAGATAGCTCCAAAGTACCACAGACCATTACCCCAGAGGGAGCCCTCACTGCTTGGAGAGTGATAACTAAGGACAGTAAAGACCGGGGGAATGAGCCCCCACCACTATCTGAAACTTTTGAGGAGAAATTTACTAATGGTTGCTGGAGAAGGAAAACTGTGGAGGACTTGAAGAAACTATTCTTGCCACCTGGGGTGTTCCTCCCCAACACCCTCTCCTGCTCAGTACCCGTAATGGTGGCTGAACCAATGCAGACTCCTATTTCTGCACCTGCCATTAGTCACGACTCTTACCGAGGTTGAGGATCTTCTCTGGCACCCTCCCACCCCCAAGGGAGGATGACTGGGAGACCTGGATAGACTATGTTGCCCCAAGTGCTAGAATGGCAATGCTCGGAAGCGAAAAGCGAAAGAGGGTTAGTGAGAGCCTCCGAGGTCCTGCCCTGGCTACCATCCCGTGGCTAAACGGGCCAGTAACCCTGAAGCGACTGCACAAGCCTATCTTGAGGCCTTGGAGAATGTGTGAGCCCAGATTCTGATGAGGACCTATGGTGGAGAGTAAGAAATGCACAACAGTACCAAGGGAGTTGTTGTCTGTGTATGTCTCGGCTGGAAAAATTGTTGCAAGAATGCCTCAGAAAGGGTAGTTTGCCAGCGATTGAACTGGACCGAACCAGACTGGACAGAATCCTTAAGTCTGCCCCTTCTCAGAACTGCTGTTGCTTCAGTTACGCCTGGCAAATCGACTGGAATCCCCACCCTCCTATGATGAGTTAATGAGAGAAATTGAGGAGTTGAGAAAAGGCGACCTCGGGAGGGACCTGCACCAATAGCTGTGGCTATGACCCGAGTGACTGAGGTGGCCCATCAAGTGAAGTTCAGGGGCAGAGGTTGGCAGTCAATGAGTGCTCTGATAAGGAAAAGATATGCCACAATGGGGTGAACTGTTGAGAGATCCGGGGAATTCAAAACAGTCCCTTTATGAAGGCCACGCCTGCAAATACGGGCCCGACCTATATCCGACTGCATCTGCTATGGGGTGGGGATACCCACCCATGTATCTCCTAGCTGATAACAGCTCCAGAACTCGATTCCTTGACCATGGAAGTGGAGAAACTGACGAGATGTCTCCAAATGCTTATCACCTGCAGACAGAGATGGCACCAAGGTTTCCAGTTAGTAATACCCCGCCCTGGCTCCCAGTGTGGCACCTCGGCCAGCTCAAACTCCAAAAAGTATGTTTTGTATAATTGTGGGAAGGATGGGCACATGAAAAGGGAATGCCTAATCCCCAAAAGACACTGACAAAGTTGCATATAGGCTACAAGGAGAGCTTCGAGAACAAATCAGTGGTTAAGAGGTGCACAAAATGATCCCAGTGAGGGCACCAAAATGCTAATTCACGTCCTTTTGTGGCAAGGTCAGTTGCCCAGGCCCCCACTACAGCCTCTCCAGACTGGTCCAGAATAGTGGGTCCCTCCATGGAGACCACTGTAAAGGTAAATGGAGTGTCTACAAGAGCTGTATAGACAGTGGCTCCCAAGTGACAATTATGTTTCAAGATTGGTATCAAAGCATTTGTCAGGCGTGCCACTTACAACCATTAGAAGGACTGCATGTATGGGGTTAAGTGAGAAAGGCCTACCCTATTCTGGGTATATCAATTTGTTGTCTTTCCCCACCTCCGTGGCTGGAGTGGCGAACAAGTAGAGACCCTAGCCTTAGTGTGCCCCCACTGGACTGTATGATGGTGTCCCTTTGTTGATTGGAACAAATGCTCATATGTTCAGAAGGCTGGCACATTTGTGTTATGAAAAACAGGGGTCAAAGACTAGTAGAGCTTTAAGAGTTCCGCTTTAATTAAGAAGGCCTATGAGGCACAGAGAGATGCTGAAAATATAGAACCAGAGGAACCGTCGGAATTGAAGTGGAAGAAGGATCCTGAGTCTCTGATCCCAACCAAATGCCCAGTGTACCTTACAGGAGAGGTCCGATCAGAAAGGATGTTAAGAATAAAATATTAATGTTGGATGCACCAGGCGATGGAAAATTGCCAGAGGGACTGCTGGTCAAGCCTAGTATTTTGCCCATCAGAGCCCATGCTTATGCCAGAAGGGTAATGGTCCAAGTTCATAATGTGTCTGAAAGAGACATTCGAGTAAATAGAGGTTGCATCCTGGCTAATGTGCATTGTGCAGACACTGCAGTGCTACCAGCACAAGAGTTCAGGAAGAATGACAGAGTAACGCCTGACTTGTTTGATTTGACAACTCCCGCTGCCAGCTGAATGGAAAGTGAGGATCAGTGAGAAGCTTGCCCAGAGAGACCAGGTGTTTTCTTTAAAGGAATGGGACGTGGGATGCGTGGAGGCTGAGCACAATATCCGTGCATGACGAAGACCATTTAGTGAGAGGTCTCGACGCCTGGCACCTGCTGATATAGATGATGTGAGGCGGCATCTGCAAGAGATGTTAGCGGTGGTAATACAAGAATCCAGAAGCCCTTATGCTTCCCCATTGTGGTAGTGAGGAAAAGAATGGGACAGTAAGGATGTGCGTGGATTATCGCACCTTAAACCGCGGACTATCCTGATCAGTACACAATGCCCCGCATTCAGGATGCTTGGACTGCCTAAACGGGAGCAAGTGGTTCTCTGTGCTGGATCTCCTCGCAGTGGGTACTACCAGATCCCGAAGCGGCCCCAGAGGACCGTGAGAAGACAGCCTTTATCTGTCCGCTTGGCTTCTATGAATTCATGAGGATGCCTCAAGGATTTCAGGTGCCCCAGCCACTTTTCAACGATTGATGGAGCGTGCAGTGGGGACATGAACTTACTAGAGTGCCTGGTATACCTAGATGATGTTATTGTGTTTGGCAGCTCACTGGAGGAACATGAGAGCAGATTATTTAAGGTATTGGATCGACTGGAGGACTTTGGCCTTAAACTGTCCATTGATAAGTGTCAATTCTTTCAAACATCAGTAAAGTATGTGGGACACATAGTATCCACCGAGGGAATAGAGACCGACCCAAGTAAAAGTTGAGGCCTTGACCACCTGGCCACAGCCCAAAATCTAAAAAACTGCAAAGATTCCTGGGATTCTGTGGTTATTATCGGCGTTCATCAAGGACTATTCAAGAGTGATCCGCCCTTTACTTAACCTTACTCAAGGGTATCCCCAACCCACAAAAATACCAAAGTCAGCGTCCTCAAGACTGAAGAGTGTATTTTCATCCAGGTGAAGTATTTGAGGCCGCTGGACTCCTGATTGTGAGACTGCTTTTCGAGATCATATATCAACTACCCATGCTCCAGTGCTGGCTATGCCGATCAAGAAAACCTCGTCCTGCACACTGATGCTAGCTTGCAAGGGTTGGGGGCTGTGTTGTACCAAGAGCACGAGAATGGCCTGAGACCAGTGGCCTTTGCATAGTAGAAGCCTGACCCCATCCGAAAAGAACTATCCTGTACATAAGTTAGAGTTCCTAGCTTTGAAGTGGGCTATTGTTGACCAATTCCATGAGTACTTGTATGGGGCTAAAATACTAGTAAAACTGACAATAATCCTTTGACCTATGTGCAGACCTCCAGCTAAGTTGGATGCCACTGGCCACAGGTGGCTTTCTGCATTATCTACATATGACTATGTCTCGAATACCGAGCAGGTCTGAACCACATAGATGTTGATGCTCTCTCCGGAGGCCTGTTCCCCAGAATGATTGGGTCCGATTGGCAGAACTCTGACATCTGCCGGGCACTCTGCCGAAGTTTGACAGGAGGAACAATGTCCACGGACGAGTGGACTGCATGGTGGGATTGCTTGGGACCCTCTGAGAATTGCATACCTGCTGCTTATTGCCACTTTTCTGCAATAGACATTGGTGCTCACCTCAGCTGGACAATGACAGTATTGCGGGCTCAATCGCGATCCTATGATCAAATCAGCTTTAGAAGCCCTCTATGCAGGAAAAGATGTGTCCAAGTACGCTCCACTGATTTGAGAACTGCACTGTTATACAAAGAAGGTCCTAAGTTGAAACTGATCAATAAACTGTTATATAGAAACAGTAGACAGAGGGGACAAGTAGACAAACAACAACTGGTGCTGCCCACTGCCTTGAGACTCAGTATTGAGGTCTTGCACAACCACATGAGGGCACCTTGGTATAGACAGAACACTTGACTTGGTGAGATCCAGATTCTATTGGCCTAAGATGGGGGCTGATGTGGAGCAACATACGAACTTGTAGTCGCTGCTTACAGAGGAAAGCTTTGCCCCAGAGGGGCTGCCCCTTGTTAACATAACCACCAGTGCACCCATGGAGTGGTCTGTATTGATTTTCTGAGTTTGAGTCAGATCAAAGAAATATCAGTAATGTGCTGGTGGTCACTGACCATTTCACGAGATATGCCCAAGCTTTCCCCACCAAAGACCAGAAAGCATCCACTGTAGCCAAAGTACTCAGTAGAAAACTTTTTGTTCACTATGGGGCTCCACAAAGAATCCATTCTGATCAAGGGAGAGACTTTGAGAGTCGTCTGATCAAAGAGATGCTTTCTCTGTGGGGAGTGAAAGTCCAGAACCACTCCTTACCACCCCAGGGGACCCACAGCCTGAACGTTTCAACCGCACTTTGCTAGATATGCTAGGCACCCTGCACCAAAGGACAAGCCTAGATGGAGCCAACAAATTAGCACCCTGGTACATGCTTATAACTGCACCAAAAGTGATGCCACTGGGTTCTCCCCTACCGCCTGATGTTTGGAAGAAGCTCGACTACCGGTAGATGTGTGTTTGGGGTCTCTCTGATGGGGTTCAAGCTGACAACTATTTACAGTATGTGCAAAGTTAAAGGCCCAGCTAACTCATGCGTACCAACTGGCTCAAACCATGGCTGCCAAAAGAAATCTGGCCAACAAAAGAAAGGTATGATAAAAGGTGAAAGCACAGGAACTCCAGGAGGGAGATCGGTATTGCTAAGAAATCTGGGACTGCATGGCAAACACAAGATTGCTGACAGATGGCACCATCTCCTCACATTGTAGTGGGCAAACTAGATGATCTGCCAGTGTACAAAGTAAGGCCTGAGAACAATTCAAAAGATGTAAAAACAATGCATAGAAATCATTTACTACCATTGGACAAATCCTGATTGAGTCTGAGCCCCAGAAGATGCCCCTCTGGACCAGTGACTAGAGCTGCTGCTAAGAAAAGATCAAGGAAGTCTGCACCTACAGAAGCAGAGTTAAAGTGTTCCCCTGCACAAGTCCCAGTTGAGCATGACTGTCAGTCCATATCAGAAGAAAGTGAGAGTGACTTTGAATACTATCCTTCTTACGAACTGAGTCAATTGTTTGGGGCAATCCCTAGTCAATACTGGAGACAAAGCTGGGCCTTCTGGACTGTCTATGCCCCAGCTTCATCCCTGGAGCCAATGCTCCCAGAAAGTGAAGTGCAAAGCATCAGATCAGATGAAATGGAATCATTGTGCATGGTTGAACTGTTTGAGCTTTCAGGGAGGAAAATGATAGATGGGGCAGACTGGTGATACACGAACAAGAAGAGTATTTTGAGTGCCCTGACAGTCCACTGCCAGTGTCTGAAAGCTCTCCATGCGAGCCAAATGTTGTGGACTCAGAAACTGTAACTCCTGGAGCTGAAAGTGCCCCAAGTTCTAGCCTCTCTCACCCCATGGAGACTCCCCGACAAAGTGAGAACAATGCTGAAAATGAGGCTCAGAGTGCAGAGACTGTAACAGCTCCCCCTAGAAAGACTGGTCGAGCTGTAAAGCCTGTGGTGCACCTCAGTTATGATTCCCTGAGGCCGTCAGTGGACCTGCCTCTCAATGTTGTCCATAAAGGGTGTATGTGTCCCGAGCTCATTGCCCAAACTGAGCGTTAGTGCTAACTCCAAGTTACTTGTGTTGCCCTCTAAGTATGGTGCCTTGCCCGTCCAGCCCCAAAGGTAACTGATAGGAAGGGTCCCTCTCTTCAGGTTTCATGTACAAGAGGTAATAACTTGAGTTATGGTACAATGTGTGTGTTATACTGTGTAAAGAGTGACGTACTGCAATGTTCAGAAATGGTTCTTGGTAAAATGATGTATTGACTGATGATTACATGTGTGAGCCTAATGCAAATGTATATGGTTGCAGTTGAAACTTATGGGTACTTGCTTGGCGGACGTCAAGCTTTTCCCAAACCAGGAAGGGTGTAACCCCCTGCAAATGGGGGTTCCCAAAAGACTTCAGGAGCTTGCTTGAATGCTCCAAGCCTGAATGGTGTTTGGGTTAAGCCATTTATCAGTGAGTGTTTTAGAACCTCTGGTACTGTCTCTTTAAGAGCTGTCTGCTTGCAGACATAATTAGTTTGTATGGGGGACTGTGTGTTTCTTTGATTGAGTACCACTCAAGCTGCTGCCAATTCACCCCATTTTTGCAGTCACTAGGAGTGCAAAGGAACCTGTCTGAAAGATGTAACTGATTGCCAGAAATCATTTACAGTAATAATAAAATTACAGTTTGTCTAACCTGCTTTCTTTGCAGTCAGAACTGTCTCCTGGTTCCCCATTCTGGTTTTGAACTGCTGAACTGGACCAGTCAGTGTGGGGTAGACTGGCTCTAGAATGATGCCTTGGACGAATCAGAACTTGGACTCATGGTCTGAGCCAGCCACAAGAGGATTGTATGGGCAGTGACTCTGGGAGATGTAGTTTAGACTTGGTGCCTTTTGGACCAACAGCAGCAGTCTATTGTGGTGACAGCCAATCCAGTCAAGAACTGGGAGGAACTCAAAGGAAGTGCCGGTTTTGTCTGTTGGGAGTTTCAGTTTGAGATCTGAAAGTGAAGGAAAGAAACCCTGTGCTCCTTCAGTGCAAGTTTCAGTCAAAAACGTGTGCAAGGGCCCAGAGTTCCGCTCACAACTTGTGTAACTGCTTGTTAGGACTGAATCCGTCCTGTGAAAAGAATCAAAGGATCTCTGAAGAGTAGAAACCAGGCTCACCCTGTAGAAGACTGAAGAAATTGTTGAATTACACTGGTCTGTCAGGAACTGAATCTGCTGTGTGTTCTCCTGGTTATTGTGCAGTAATTGCGATTGGGATACAGATGCAGCCTGCCTGGTATAGTGCTTTCTTTTTACCATATAAATGTGTGAGGAGTCTCTTGAGATCAAAAGTAGCCCTGCTTGACATTGAAGGACCATATCTTCTTTGGAGGTCGTGAGTACTAATTAGGTCGCTCCCTGTTGAATTGCCACATTAAATCCAAATGGAATTACTGTACTGCTGACTGTTTAATTTTCCTTTTCTCTGTGTGAAAGGGCCCTACCAGCTGCCACGGTTTGGACTAGCCACTAGGGCCTGGTACCCAGGGACAGTAACTGGTAGGATAGGCCTGTGCACAGAGCCATAGGTAGATAGTAAAGTGATAAGCTAATTAACCTGATTTCCCTGTCCTTGTTATATCCCCTAAATAAATCAGAGCTGTTTGTTTCAACAAAGTTATACTGCCTGGTATTTGTCTATGTTAAAGTACTGTACTGTAGTTGTTGCACTGTATCTTATTTTACAGGATGTCCCGTGCCTGAACCAGCCTTTGGGGTAAGTGTATACTGTGAAGGTAATTCTGCTATATTGTGTGGGCCACTAGTGGGAAGAAAGGGGGTTGCAGTGTCCCAGGGGCTGTGACCAAGTAAGTTTAACTATTGCAAACCCTGACCTCTGGGTGGAGGCACCCGCCATTGGATCCAGGCCCTCAACCTGTTAGTGGCAAATCAGGCAGGGTAGTAGCCCTGGGATAGCGCCATCTGGGGTTACATAAAGACAAATTATTGAGACTTCTAGCTGCTAAAGGACAGATAGTTTAGGATTTACTGAAGGCTTTGGAGGACTGGAGGAGGTTACCCCATTCACGCTCCTTTGACCGCCCCAGCTTCCTCTATGGCACCCACCACTGTAGCACCCACCATTATGATACCCTCTGTGCACCAGGACACATCGCAGGCTCAGGCTGTTTTCAGATGCTGTTCTTGTGCCTGTGGGGAAGATGATTTGGAAACCTGGATGGACTGTGCCATCCCCTGGTCCAAGAGTGGCAATGTTCTGAAGGGAGAAATGCAAGAGACTTATGGAAAGTCTGAGGGGCCCAGGCTGGAAGCCATCCAGTTTCTTTGGTCCACTAACCCAAAGGCCTCTGCAGCTGAGTACTTATCCACTTTAGAAGGGTATTTGTCAGTACTGAATCGGAGAAGATTTGATGTGGAAATGCAAGTCTGCTAAACAGAGGAAGAATGAGAAACTGTCTGCTTTGTGACCGGGTGGAATTGGCTTTCCAAATTGCACATTGTAAAGGGGTAGCCTCAGCTAGTGAACTGAATCGTGTCAGGCTGGAACATATCCTTAGTCTGTCTGTTATTCGAGGGTGCTCATGTTGAAGTAAAATTCCAAGACAGAAAAGCTAACCCTTCTGAATACTGTTGGTTAATAAAGGAAATTCAGTAGGCAGAAAATTATGAAGATGGTTGGGAACCATATGCGGGGTTGCAAGAACTGCCCTGACCCCCGACAGACCCATTGAGAAAGAGGACCACTCCGAGTCCCAACACGCCAGTGAACTACTAAAGAACTGAAAGAACTAAAGTCAGCCAGCAAGCTGCAGCTGAGCCTGTTACAAATCCTGGCCTTTGCCCCACTAAGACTGAGCCTAGTAGCAGACTCCTCCTGTGGGCATGGGGTTGCTGAACCTCGAGCTGAGCCCACCATGGTAGAAGAGATAGGGAATTGCGAACCATGGTGAGGATCTCATTTATGCCACCCGATCATCCATCTCTTGGAGGGCTACAGGGGAGCTGAGCTGGAACCTAAACCAAAAGAAGAGACTAGGCTCCACCTCCTGATCACTGCAAACCTCATGAAGACCCAGCCCGTCCTGCTGACCCAAAGGCAAGGTATTTTTACTGTTGTGGAGAAGATGGACACACCTGAGCAGTTTGCAGTGCTTCTGAGGCTCTCTGACAGGTCACTAACAAGCTACTCAACCTGGTCTGACAAAGCAATGTAAAGTCACAGCCAGGCTCACCCCAGAAATCCTTTTCCTCCAAAACCACTGTGGGCCAATCCACCAAACCAGCTCTCCAGAGGGTCCAAGATGGTGGGTCCCTCCATGGAAACAACAGCAACTATTAATGGCACCACAGCTCGAGCTGTGTTGGACAGTGGCTCACATGTCACTATTGTGTTCAAAGACTGGCCAGCACCTGTCTGATGTCCCTTCTACCCTTGAAGGACTTCATATGTGAGGATTGGTGACAAATCCCACCCTTACCAGGGTATATACGGCTGTGATTATCTTTCCCTACTGCTGTTGCTGGCATGGACAGACCAGTAGAAACCCTTGCCTCGATGTGCCCACCGACTGGGATGTATGATGGCATCCCATTGTTATTCGGCACTAATGCCCACATGTTCAGCTGGCTAGCCCAGCTTTGTCAAGAGAAACAAGCAAAACAGACTGGGTGAGCCTATACATCCCTGCCATGATGCGCAGGCGTATGAGTTACAGATGCAGAGCAAAGCGGTTGAGAAAGATGAACCAGTGGGAGTAGTGGAAGAAAGATCCAGAATCCTTTGTATTGCCACCCAGTGCTCAGTGTACCATCAGTGGCGCAGTACTAATTAAAAAGATGTTAAGAATAAGATGCTCATGCTGGATGCACCCCGAGGAGGAAATCCGCCCGAGGATCAAGCAAGCCCAGCATCCTGCCGCCCCGAGCTCATGCCTATGCTCGTGGGTAGTGGCATGTTCAAACAAAGTCTGACCAGAGTATCTGAGTAAATCGAGGTTGCACCCCTGGCTACTGTGTACTGTGCAGATACTGCTGTGTTGTTAGCAAGAAATGCACTGGAGAGGATGATGATGAGGTAACTCCTAATCTGTTTGACTTTGAGAATCCCTATCCCTGAAGAGTGGGCAAAGATGGTCAAAATTGGCCCAGCAAAGCAATGTATTTTCTCTGAAAAGAATGGGACATGGAATGCATCACTGGGGACAAACATTACACTAGACTTCATGATGAAAGGCCTGTCTGTGAGAGATCTCACTGCCTGGCACCAGCAGACATCGGCGATGCTTGATGCCACCTCCTGGAGATGCCAGTGGCTGGAATTATACAGGAGTATCACAGTCCATATGCCTCCCCATCATGGTAGTAAGGAAGAAAAACGGCTCTGTGAGAATGTACGTGGACTACGGACTCTGAATCGAAGAACTATACCTGACCAACACACTATCTCACGCATCCAGGATGCCCTTGACTGCCTAATGGGAGCCAGTGGTTCTCCGTGCTAGATCTCCAGAGTGGGTATTACCAGATCTCGATGGCCCCTGAACATAGAAAAAAACAGCATTCGTCTGTCCTTTGGGTTTTATAAATTTCTGCACATGCCTCGGGGCATTTCAGGAGCACGTGCCACCTTTCAGAGGTTGATGGAGCGAGCTGTGGGGACATGAATCTATTAGAATACCTTGTCTACCTGGATGATGTTATCATGTTTCACGGATCCTTGAGGAGCATGAGACCCATTTGTTTAAGATTCTAGAACGACTGAAAGATTTTGGCTTGAAACTATGTACTGACAAGTGTCAATTCTTCCAGCAATCTGTAAAATATGTAGGTCCCTTTGTCATCTGAAGGAATTCAAACAGATCCAAGCAAAGTAGGCGTCTTGACCACCTGGTCACAGCCTAACAATCTTAAAGAACTGCAAATATTCTTGGGGTCTGCAGCTACTACTGCCATTTCGTGAAAGATTATACTAAAGTCATCCACCCTTTGCTTAGTTTAACTCAAGGTTATCTGCAAACCAACCAAAAATGCAAGTGGAATGCTGTTAAAGAGGAAGAAGGTCTATTTTGAACCAATTAACTTTTGGGACAAAGGTGTACTCAAGCGTGTGAGGTGGCTTTTACGATGTCATTCACCAATTTACCCATGCCCTGTCCTTGCTTATGCAGATCCCACCAAGCCTTATGTTTTGCATACCAATGCTAGCTTAAAGGGACATGGCTGTCCTGTACCAGGAGTATGGGAAGGAATATGCCCAGTGGCGTTTGCTAGTAGGAGCCTGACACTGTCTGAAAAGAACTACCCTGTACACAAACTTAAGTTCCTTGCACTAAAATGGGCTATTGTAGATCAATTTAATGAGTATCTTTATGGTGAGAAAAATCTTGGTAAAACTGACAACAACCCCTTACCTGTGTTCACATCTCAGTGAAGTTGGATGCCACTGGGCGTGGTGGCTGTCAGCCCTCTCCACCTACAACTGTTCAGTAGAGTATTGACCAGGCCTGAATCACATTGATGCCGATGCCCTCTTAAGAAGACCTGACACCAACTCTGAATGGGTGAGAATGTCCGAACAATCTGTTAAAGCACTTTGTCAGAAGTTAGATAAAGATGAACACTCATCCTGTGAAACAGTTGATTGCCTGGTGGACTGTCTGGGCCCTCCTGGCACTTGTGTTCCTGTGGCCTACTGCCATCTTGCAGCTTTGGATCTCAGTACTCTGCCTTAACCTCCTGACACTATTCAGTGGGCCCAATCCCAAGATCCTATGATTAAGCCTGTGTTCGATGCCATTCAAGCTGGAAAAATGTGTCAAACTTCGTTCTCCAGATCCCAGAACTGCTGTGCTGTTCAGAGAAGAGCCCAGGTTAAAGTTGCACAACAAACTTCTTTACAGAGAGACTACCAACAGGCAAGGTCAAGTTGCCAAACAATGGTTGGTATTATCTACAGCTTTAAACGTGTGGTTTGTGTGCCCTCCATGGCCAGATGGGACATTTGGGCTGTGGTAGAACTGCTGATCTGGCCTGTGCTAGTTATTTTTTTTTACATTGATTTTATCCCGCCTTCCTACATCATCACTCCACTCAATTGGAACCCCTACAGACCATGCTACCCGCCTCGACCCAGGAGGTTGCCCCAAGAGTAGTCACCCCTCAGTAGCCCTGAATACCCCCGGATTACCCGGGTAGGGTGAGGAGAGGTCCCCTACCTTCCCAGATAATGGTGGAGTGGGTGATACAGTGGAGTCTGCTTCCGGTGTCGGCTGCCGGCGTGCTTGGTTTTAGGGGGTCGTCACCTAGGAGTGATGGGTTGTTTTCCTCTGTTCTTGTTCCCCACAGTCGTCAGCACTCTAGGAGAGCCAATTGGAGGTATGCGTAATGTAATTCCTACTAGAGCTCCCTGTTAATGCTGCCCCTTCCGTGCCCCAGCATGCACTGCAAAGCCAGGGTTCACCTGGGAAATGGCAGTAAAGCCGGGGACAGGTGTAGAGCCCTCCCAGAGAGGGAGAGCCACTATTGGGTGCTCAATCCATCTCTTCCCCTGCTGACCCTTGGTGGTCTGAGCTCATCACCGAACCCAGGTCACTGGCGTGGAGCGAGGTGTGGCGTCCAGCGCCTCAACCCTCAGCATCACTGGGATGGCTTGTGCTGTTTCTACTGGCCAAAAATGGGAGCTGACATTTTACATCAGAACTTGTACTGTAGCCATTGCCTGGAAGAAAGCTCAGCCCCAGAGGGCTGCACCCTTTATTAACATTTCCACCTGTGCACCCATGGAGCTTGTGCATTTGATTTTGTGTTTAGAACCAGATCAAAAGAATTTTGGTAATGTGCTGGTAGTGACTGATCATTTTACTCAATACTCCCAGACCTATCCAACCAAGGACCAAAAGGCATCCACTGTGGAAAACGTTCTAATAGAAAAGTTCTTTGTCCATTACGGTGCCTCCCCAGAGGATTCACTCTGATCAAGGGAGACTTTGAAAGCCACCTGATTAAAGAGATGCTCTTGCTCTTATGGGGTGAAAAAGTCTCAAACTACCCCTATTACTCTCAGGAAGATCCACAGCCTGAAGGATTCAATTGCATGTTACTAGACATGCTGGCACCCTTCATCCCAGAGATAAACCAAGATGGAGTCAGCAGATAAGCATGTTATTTCATGCCTATAAGTGCACCAGAAGTGATAAAACTGGGTTCTCACCCTATCACCTGATGTTTGGTCGAGAAGCGAGGTTGCTAGTAGACATCTGCTTTGGGTGTCCCTTGATGGAGAACATTAGAATGGTGTTGGCAGCTGGGTACCATTGATCCATCTAGTCTGCCCAAGTTGGCTACCCCTCCTCTTTAATTGTCAGAGCCAAGCTGTCACACTTTCTGTCCCATGCCAGCTTAAATTCTCTTACTGTTTTAGCTACACCACCTGTGCTAGCAGGCTGTTCCATGGCTCTATCACCCTCTCTGTGAAGAAGTACTTTATATAGTTGCTCCTGAACTTGCCTCCCACCAGACACAAGTTGTCCCCCTTGTCTGAGTTCCTTGTTGTCTTGAAAGAAAGAGGTTCTCCATCTGTTTTTTTCCCTTGGCCGTGATTTGAGCGATATCTATCATGTCACCTCTGTTTTCTCTGTTCTAGTGAGTACAATTTCAGTTCCTTGAGCCTAGTTTCATATGTCTCATGGTGCAGCCCTGCACCATTTTGTCAAAACAGAGAACTACCTTCAGTATGTCCAGAAACTGAAAGCTCACTTAAACCATGCCTACCAGCTAGCCCATACAATGGTGGCCAAAGAAACTTAGCAAACACAGAAGGCATGACAGACGTGTCAAGGCTGAAGAACTGCAACCTGGAGATTGAGTTTTACTAAGAAATTTAGGACTACATGGAAAACATAAGATAGCCGACAGGTGGCATCACACCCCATACATTGTTGTCAGCAAGCTGGAAGAGCTGCCAGTTTACAAGATGCGTCCAGAGAATGATCCACAAGCTGTGAAAACAATGCACAGAAATCACTTGCTACCAATTATGCAAATCATCATTGATTCTGCACCCCAAGACACTGCCCCTCCCAGTCCTGTAACCAGAGCTGCAGCTAAAAAGAAACAGTTAGCCTGTACTCTAGTTGTGAAAGATTTGAGGCCTTCCATCAGTCATGTTCTCAATTAAATCTACTGCCAGTCTGAATCTGATGACAGTGAGTGTGAAAGCCACTTATTATCCATCTTATGAACTGAGTTGGTGCGTGAGAAACCCCTTGTGTAATATGGAAAATGAAGCTGGATCCTCAGGACTGACTAACCTTCCAGCCTGCTACACTCCTGTGCGCCCTGAAAGTGAGGTGCAAAGTGTAACTTCTGGCATAGTCGACTCCTTGTGTCTTGTGGAACTAACCGAGCCTCAGAGGTAGATTCTGACCAAGAAAGTACAACAGGTGACATACCCGATAGTTCTGAACTAACTGCAACCACGTATCCTGATAGTATTCATGGACAATGATGCTAATGAAGATAATGATGTTGAAAATATCAGTGATGTGTTACGTGATTTAAATTCCATGGAATTTCCTCTTGATGATGAACCTGGAATTTCAGAGCAAATTAATGAAAGTAATTCTGCTGAACCAGAACCAACAGAGCCAGAAGCTGGAAGTGTTTCTATTTCAGAGCAAGACAGCCAGTGCAGTACCCTTTCTTCAGAAGCTGACTTATTGATAAGCAATGAGCTGGGACTGATCAACACAAGTGACAATGTTGAAAGGACTGAGCCTGTGTCTGCCCTCCAGAAAATCTGGAAGAGCCACAAAGCCTGAAACGTGCCTCAATTATGACTCCGTCCCCAGGAAGGCCTGTAGACCTCCCATTGAATGTAGTTCACAAAGGGTGTATATTTCTGAAACTCTCTTCAAGCCCCAGCCTACTGTGCCATATAAAAGCTAATAGTTAATCTAAAAATAAATAAATAACCCGGCCGGTGGCGCTAAGGATTGAGGCGCTGGGCACCACACACCGCACCACGCTGGTGACCGAGATTCGGGAACAAGCCCGGGCCATCGAGTCAGGAGGGAGAACTAGGATTGAGCATCCACCCACAGCTGTCCTAGTCCTGGGGAAGGGTGGGATCCACACCGCACTCTGGTGGTCTCTGGGGATTCCTGGAGGCACAGCAGATGTGTGGTGTCTATCAGAGGGAGGAGCATGGTGAATGTCTGCGTTGTACACGGATGTCGTGCGTCTGCACTCCCAGTGGGTGAAAAGGAAAAAGGACTGGGCGCGCCATGCAGCTTGATTGCGCACCCTGCCTCACTAGGAGGACTGTCGTGGAATCGCACTGGGGGTTCAGCACCCGGTTCGGCTGGCAGGACAGGGAGCCCTCCAGTGGGTCAGCCACAGCTGTGCGGACCCCTCATCATGCGAGTGAGCCTGCTGCTCTCCTCACGTCAGGGCCGCGGCTGGATACCCCACCACCAGCAGGTGCAAGAAATAAAGATATGATAAAATAAATAAACAAACAGCGAGAGAAAAGAGTAAGTATACAAAACAACAGTTAAGGGCCACAAATAAGACATGATGAGAGTGGTGCAGTGCAGTGGCTGTGGAGTAGCAGTCTTCTGGGAGACATTCTGGAGGATGCAGTGTTGTCTCATCTGCAGGCCTTTCTGGGCTGAGGAGGAGGTTCTTATCTCCAGGCTGTGTTGGCCAGGATTCTGGAGACTTCCTTTCCCACCCAGGGACCACCAGGGCCACCACCTGCCTCAGAGGTTGCCAAGAAAGAGGGCGTTGGACCACAGTGGGCTCAGGGAAGGTGGGGTGGTGGAACAGAGGCACATCCCTCCAGTTGTATCTCTCACAATTCATATGCTGTTCTGGCATAGTGTGGTTCCTCTATGGAGGCACCCACAGTAGAGACCAAGGAGGATGCTGGAATCTCCACAAGGAAACCCACAGGAGGGTGGCATGGGACCCCACAGGGAAGGAAACAACTCCTGGTGGGGACTCCATTATTAGGAGGGTAGAACTGGGGAGGGAGGAGAGAGGAAGGTAAGGTGCCTGCCTGGTGCCATGGCTTGGAGGGGCAGGGAGCGAATCCTCAGGATCGGGAGCAGCTGCACGGGAGAGAGCTGGATGTCATTGTCCACCTAGGGACAAATGACCTGGCTGAGAAAGGGATCAGAGCAGTGCAGGAGGAGTTTGTGGAGTTGGGGAGGGGCCTTAGACAATTAGCATGCATGGTAACCTTCTCAGAGGTGCTGCCTGTCTATGGTATGGGTGAGGCTAGGGTGCCTGCACCATGGGATTCAATCAGTGGTTGAAAACTGGTGCAGAGCCAGGTTTCGGCTCTTTGGGGACTGGGGTCAACCTGGAGGGATACAGGCCTATACTGGCTGATGGTCTCCATCTGTCCAGAAGGGGAACCAGGATCCTAGCTGATAGGTTTAAATGCTTCATTGGCAAGCATTTAAACTAGCCAAGGGAGGCACTGAAAGGAGAGGGAAGAACCAAGCCCGCCCAAAACAAATCAGGGTAGTTAGGACAAAGGCAGTAAGGACAGGGATGGGGCAAAAGGGTAAGGCCATCAAGAAATGGAGTGTAATGAGTACCAATGCCCGTAGTCTAGGTAACAAGCTCCCTGAACTGGTGGCCTTGATAGAGGAGGGATGCCTGGATATTGTGGCAGTCACAGAAACATTGGTACACAGAGAACCATGACTGGGATTTCAACATACCAGGGTACACAATCTACAGGAGGGACAGGAAGGGTAGAGGAGGAGGAGGAGGAGGAGGAGTAGATCTCTATGTGAGGGAAGGGATCAAAGCACCGGAACTAAAGGGTAAACAGGGATGAGAGGAGAGGAGGCACTGTGGGTCACCCTGGAGATTGGAAATGGCACCACGATCCACACAGGGGTTGATGTAAGGGAAGGGATCAAAGCACTGGAACTAAAGGGTAAACAGGGAGGAAGAGGATGCACAGTGGGTCACCCTGGAGACTGGAAATGGCACCACGATCCACACAGGGGTTGTTTACAGACCCCTGTCTCAGGGAGGAAATGGACAAGGAAATGTTAGAAGGCATCCTTAGGATGGCATAGAAAAGGGAGATATTGCTGATGGGGACCTCAATATGCCAGATGTTATCTGGAGCACCTCTGCTGCAGCCGCATCAAAGAGCAGGGCCACTCGATGCCCTCAGGGGCGTATGCCTCAGACAGCTATTGTTGGAACCCACTCAGGAGGAGCAGTCTTAGACCCGTACTCTCAAATGAGGACAGAGAGAGGATCTCAGATCTGGGAACAAGTGACCACCAAACTGTAGAGTCAAACCATACAAAAGTGAAGGTACTGGACTTCAGGAGGGCTGATTTTGTCAAAATGGGAGAGTGCCTCAGAAAGCACCAGCAAACAGACAAGAAGGAAGGGTGAAGCAACAATGGAAAACATCAAAACTGCCATCACAGAGGCAACAAGCCATTGTGTGAAGCAAATAAACAAATCAAAATGAAAGGAAAAAACACTATGGTTCTCAAAAGAGGTGGTGGGGAAGGTTAGGAGAAAAATATAGTATTTAAGAAGTGTAAAGAAACACAGAAGGAGCAGGACAGAGAACTCTACCAGTTAAAGCAGAAGGAAGCAGGGAAGGCAGTCAGAATAGCAAAGGCCCAAACTGAGGAAAAGATAGCCAACTTGGTTAAGAAGGGGATAAAACCTTTATAGGTACATTAGGGAGAAGAAAGATAAAGGGAGGGATACTGAGTCTGAGTAAGAGGAGGGTGGGTGGGCAGAGGGACAGTGAAAAAGTTAGGGATACTGAATGAATACTTCTGCTTAGTATTCACAAAGAAAGAGGAGGGGAGGTACCTAATCCAGTCAATAGATGCACTCTGGATAGTGGGGTCAATATCGTCCTTTTCACAGAAGAAAAGGGTTCTAGAAAACTCCTAAAACTGAAGATGGACAAAGCAATGGGCCTGATGGGATTCACCCCAGAGTTCTAAAAGAACTAAGGGAGAACTAGTAACACCACTGACTACCCTTTTAACAAATCACGGGAGGATGGTGTGGTACCTGAGGATTGGAGGAGGGTGGATGTGATTCCCTTCACAAAAGTGGGAGCAAGACAGAGGCAGGAAACTACAGACCTGTCAGTTTGACCTCAGTGGTAGGGAAAATGATGGAATCACTTCTAAAGGAAAGAACTGTTGAATACCTAGAGGCCAGTGGGGCACAGGACCCAAAGCAGCATGGATTCACAGCGGAAGGGTCATGGCAGACAAATCTTATCGATTTCTTTGACTGGGTGACCAAAGAAGTAATGTAGACCAGGGAGGGGCTGTAGACATGGCCTACCTAGACTTTTGCAAGGCATTTGACACAGTCCCACACAAAGATTAATAAACAAATTAGCCAGCCTGGGAGTGGGTCCCAGGGTAGGCCTTGGTAAACTTTGGCTGGACAGCAGGACACAGAGGGTAATAGTAAATGAGTCCACAGTGAAGAAAGGGGGTTACTAGTGAGGTACGGGGTTCAGTACTGGGACTGGTCCTTTTATTGTCTTTATAAGTGACATTGTAGAAGGACTGGAAGGAAAAGTATGTTTCTTTGCAGATGACACAAAATATCTGCAACAGGGTTGATGCACAAGGTGGAGTGGAAAGGATGAGAATGGACTTGGCAAGGTTGGAGGAATGGTCAAATGTATGGCAGCTAGATTCAATGCAAAGAAGTGCAAAGTATTGCACCTGAGAAACAAAAACCCAGGAGAAGAGTACACAATGGGGTGAGATACTGACAACAAAAAATGGAAAGGGACCTGGGGGGTAGTTATATCAGATGACCTAATGGTGGACAAGCAATGTGAGAAGGCAGTAAGGAGGGTTAGGGGATACTGGGATGCATAGGGAGAGGCATCACCAGTAGAAAACAGGAAGTTGTTATCCTTCTGTACAGACAGTTGGTGAGACCCTATCTGGAGTGCTGCGTGCAGTTCTGGAAACCCCATCTCTGCAAAGACATAGACAGGGTGGAGGCTGTCCAGAGGAGGGCAACCAAAATGGTGCAGGGTCTGCACCAGAAGACATACGATGAGAGACTAAAGAGGCTTAATGTGTATACCCTCAAGGAAAGGAGGGATAGGGGGACATGATAGAAACTTTCAAGTACCTCAAGGGAATTACAAAGTCCAACAGGGTAGCATCTTTCAGAAAAGAGATGCGAGAACAAGGGCAAAATTTGAAGATAGAGGGGACAGCTCAGAGGTAATGTGAGGAAGTATTTTTCACTTGAGAGGATTGTGGATGCATGAAACAGCCTTTCTGAGGAGGTCATGGAGTCAAATACAGTGGGGAATTCAAGAATGCATGGATAGACTTAAGGCAATTCTAGTGGGTGGTAGGAGGAAGTAGGCTGTTGGTTAACTAGGATCTGCAGCTTATCCATTAGGTAGGAAATGGGCAGACTAGGTGGGCCAAGCGGTCCTTATCTACCATCAAATTCTATGTTTCTGTGTTTCCAGTCAGTGTACTAATGCCCTTGCCCCACACAGCCTCAGTGTAGCTGATAGGATAGGCCCCATGCCATGTGAGTTAGAGTACAGGAGGTAGTACAAACAAGGGTTGTAAGAGTGATGTGTTTAACTACTTGAACATGTTAATCTGTTTATGAAAAAGTGTTTATGAAAATGTGTTCTTATGAAAACTTAATTGCCAAATGAAAAAAAGTATAGTAATACTGTTGTTATAACCAGCTTATTTTACCGATGTATCAGAATTTTTGTTTTGGATGATTTACCAATGAAACATGCATGTGTTTACGTATAATGTTTTCCATATAGAAATGATGTAGTAGTGTGTAGACTTGGACGGGCGTAAGTTTTTGCCAGGTAGGGAAGAGTGTAACTCCTTCAGATTTGAGGTTTACTGTGATGTCTTCCTGGGCCCCTAATGCCCACTGTCAGGCTGGAGTCCCATCCCAGTGTGATTCTGTGTGATTTGCGTGAGATTGCCATGCTGAGCCTCCGCCCCTGTCCCTTTTAAGAGACTAGCTAATCTTTGTAAATAAATGGTATGTGCTGGGTCCGAGCAATTTAGGGCTTGTGGCTGGCCAGACAGTGCATTGTTTTGCTCAATCTGCAGTCGCTACTTGCGCAGAGGAGCTTATGAAGGAATGTGCTTATTTACTATTTATATGCTGTTAATAGGAAGTTTGTCTAACCTGCTTTAATTTATTTATTCAGTTTGGTAACCACTGGATCCAACAGGTGGTCCCTTTTTCAGGGGTGACCAGAGTTAATTACATGTAGTACAAGAAAAGCATTGTAACAGAATAACAAGGTAGTACACAAAAGTCAATAACAAGGTACATTACAATCTTACATATAAAAACTCTTGACAATTGTTAGCACAATTAAAACCAATAAGTGGTTTTCGTGGTCCAGCAAATGAGACATTTTGTCGTTCTAGCAGTGAATGCGAATAAGTTTGGCTATGAGCAAACTCTTGAGAAATCAGCGATTACAGGTGCATTGATTCCGCTCCAGTAGATAGGCCTTAAGTCCCTTTGAACCCTCCTAGGGAGTTGCAATCCTGGAGGGAGTTAGGGAGAGGAATTCCAGAGTGGAAGAATGAAGGCAGAGAACGTTCGAGCCGCCAGCATGGATCTAATTTTAGGTACAGTTAGTAGCTGTCTGCTGGAGGATCTTAGTGACCTGCAATTCTGTTTAGTAGTTAACAATTCAGCAAGTCTTGGGGTGCGCTGCCCTGCCTGAGTTTGTATGCTAAGCAAAGGGCAGGGTATTGCAACCTTCATTCCAGTGTGGGCCAGAAGAGGCGTTTAGGGTCCTACAGTGATGTTCTTTGGAGGGTGCACCAGCTGCGAACCTGGAGATTCTGTGGTGAGGGGACTGGGCGTGTACATCTCACTATGCGTGAAGAGAACATCTTACAGGGCCCCATATAGGAGGGTTGGTAGAAGGGTACCCTCTTAATCTTGCATCAGGAGTCGAGTCAGATGGGGACTGAGGCAGTATAGAAGTCAGAGCTTCTGGTCTGGTGCCTTGGCAACTTGGTTTGTGTGAGACTTAAAGTTCCAGCCTTGGTCGATTGTGATTCCTAGGTACTTTTATGGATTCGACTACTTTGATTCCTACACCACCAGACAGAGATAGAGACAGCTTGTTAGCCCTTTCAGGATCCCAATGTCCTTGGACCGAATAGTACAGCCTTTGTTTTTACCATTTAGGACCAATTTGTTTCTGTCCAGCCATCTCTAGCAGGTGGAGGTCCTTTGATAGTAATTCATTTAGGGTCACAGTATTGCTATTGGACCTATATAATACTACATTGTCCACATACAGGGTGATCTTAGCCTCCCATGGTGTTTTGGCATATCATTGAGAATAATGAGAACAGCAGGGGCCCCAGGATAGCTCCTTGGGGACCCCATCCCTATGGACATTTATCAGAGACCGCCCCAGCCATTTGACCATTTGCAACCATCCCTCAAGGTAGTTGGCAACCAGCTTACCAATAGGCTATCAAGGCCAACTTCTTTTGTTTTGGCAAGGAGTAACTGATGGTCCACCAGGTCGAATGCTTTGGTGAGATCAGTGAAGACCGCACCTATGCACTGCCCCTTATCCAGAACAGCGAGTATGTCAGAGGTGAAATTAATGAGGGCGTATTAGTTCCATGATTCTTTCAGAAACCATGTTGTTGTTCAGTGAGGATGTTGTGGCTCTTGGCGTAGTCTACCACTTGTTTGTGTACCACCCTCTCCAGGACTTTGCTGAGGATGGAGAGTAGGGATATAGGCGGTAGTTTTCCACCTGTTCCCGAGACCCTCCTTTGTGGATTGGTGTTACCAGGGCCAGTTTCCAGAGGAGGGACTTTCCTTCGAGGAGGATCAGTTGAATAGCCAGGTGACAGGTCTGGCAATGCCTGGGGCACCAATTTGTAGTAGCCTTGGTTCAAGTTTATCATACCCAGCTGACCCTTGTGAGTTGATCCCTTTGAGTAATTTTAGGACTTCTTGCCTGGTTGTTAACTTGAAGTGAAACTCGGGGTGGTGCTGGGTTGTTTTTGGTATTGTTATGGGGGTGGAGGGTCCTATTGCTGTGGGCGGGTAGGGAGGGTCCCACATGGTGCGTCTTGTACTTTTCCCGATCTGTAAAGTACATATTTAATGCCTTTGAGGCGTCTACAGGGTTCTTGTAGAGTGTTCCATTGCAACTATGTCCCCTCCTTCCTGCTTATTATGGTCCTTTAGCAATGCATTAATTTGCGCCTCAGAATTTTGGGGATTGGAGAGATTTGTTTCTGAAGGCTTCTAGTGTGCCTTTGTTTGGTCTTCTTTACCCTGATTTTACATTTGTTTCTGAGTTCCTGTATTTCTGCCAATCTTGGGCTTTCCTCTTTTTTTAAATTACCCCATGCTCTGTCTCTTTCCCTTATGATTTTTCTTAGGTCCTGGGTGAACCACTTGGCTTCCTGCCCTTTGACCCTGATCTGTTTTAGGGGTGCATGCTTATTGGCAATAGACAGGAAATTATTGGTGAAGAATTCTAGGGCAGGTCTAGGTTTGGGGCCACTTTTACTTGCAGTCAGTCGACCTTGGCCAGGGATTGAGGAAGAGGCCATGGTTGATTTTGGTGAAGTCCTGGGCTCTTAACACTCTGGGTGAGGGTATTGAGAAGTCGTTTTTCCAAATGCCATACATGGGAAGTGATCACTCAGTGAGTCAGCAAAGGTGCCGCCAGTTTGAATCTTTCTGGTTTTGTGACTAGGATCCACTCTAGGTTAGTGTGGTTTCCTGTTTTCATATTTGATCTAGTGGACTCTTGAATAATTTGGGTCAGTCCTACCTCGGATAATGGGTGTTTTATGTCATCATTGGTGTCTGCGGGCCCCAGTGCACATTTAAGTCACCAGGATAACCTTCTCTCTCTGGGGAAGGAGAGTATTATATTTATGAGACCTCACAGACTCGGTAGCGTTTGGGGGTTATATACTGAGCCGATGAGCAATTGCTTGACCCCAACCATGGTTGGTGTCAGAAGACCGCCTCGCAGTCTGATCTGCTAAGATCGGGTAATGGGAGTAGTGTAGCTGTTAGGGCTGATTTTACACAGATCAGGACCCCACCCCCTTTTCTTCATTCTGTTCTGCCTGAATAAGTTATAGCCAGTTAGGTCAACCACGTGGTCTTGGATATGGGGTTTGAGCCAAGTTTCGCTGATGGCAATTCTGTTAGGTAAGTATAGGTTTGTCCAAGCCTCCAGCTTGGGCATTTAAGGCCTGAGGCTATTAATGTTTATATGTGCTATTTTTAGCCTCTTTAGGAACCCATCTGTACCTGTTGGAGGCACCTATCCTAATACTGCCAGATGGTGGGCCCGTTTTTTTTCCACATCTACCCTAAGCAGTAGCTTTATTCACCTTAGGAAATTAGCGAGAGTTCTGTGTACTGGTTGGGGGGTCCACCATCTATAGTCTGTGATATAGGCTGCTATCATGTACAGGTTCCCTTTTTGCTTAAGGCTGTATAAATATATTTTGGGACATTGTGTTGAGTAGACAAAAGGCTGCTCTGCTAGACCTTGGTGATTTTTGGTGCCAGGGCACTGGTCCGCACCGTGGGGCATTTGAAGCAGGACATAATCTGATCCATTACCATTAGGATGTACATGGCTACTAATATGATTCCACATTCCATGTCTAGGATGTTAGTGGATCAGAGAAAGAAAAAAGTTTGGAGACAGATGTGACGGAGAGTAAAATCAGGGCAGTTTCCTAATGATTTGAGGGCGATAGGGTGAGCCGTGTAGTCAGAATTCGGGCACAATATGACAAGTTCAGTTCAAGTTTATTGCAGGAAAGACTCCGTTGAGCAAGCTCATTCACAAGGAGGTCCTGAGGCACATACACATACAGTTCACAATTACATAGACTGGAGATATAAAATGTAGAATAACAAAGAAAAAATATAATACAAGAGATATACACAATAGAAGTCCTTATGCTATATATATGCAGTACATTCCAGCTTTAACCTTGCCCTAAATTATGCAACACATTTCAACTTACTAAGTAGAGGGTCAATTGGTACCTAGGAATTTGACTTGGCATTGGGGCCTAACAGCACCTACATATGTCTTTTAATTTAGAGATAGCTAGTGTTTTGTAGGAGTTAATTGATACGATGCTGGTTAGCTTCAGCATGGCTTGTAGTTGGTTCCAAATATTTGGGAGGGCATATGAGACTGCTCTTTGGCCAGCTGTAGTATGTGTCCTGGGAACATCTAGTAGGATAAGGTTGGATTTCCTTAGGGAGTAGTTGCTATCACGAGATGTGTTATGACAGACGTTAAATAGACAGGCAGTTTGTGGAGTAGTAATTTGAGGGTCCGAATGCCAGCATGCAGGAGGCATCTGGTGGCAAGAGAGGTCCACCCAACTGCTGCATAAAGATCAGAGTGGTGGGTCCTGTACACAGAGTTAGTAATGAAGTGAAGAGCACGGTGATAGAGTACATCCAGTTTAGATAGGCTCAAGGTTGGGGAGGAGCTAAAGATAATGTCTCCGTAGTCAAGCAAGGGAAGGAATGTTGCTTGACAAGTCTTTATGGGTTAGAGAAAAAAGAGGGTCCTGTTTCTAAAGAAGAAAACTCAAGTGTGCTTTAAGCTTCTTTGATAGATCCTCGAGTGGTCGTTGAAGGAAAGCTTGTTGTCTGTCCACATACCTAGATATTTAAATATAGGTACGACTTCCAAGGGTTCACCTAGGGAGGTAACTATGAAGTTTTTAGGTGGGGTAGGTAGGGCACCAGACAAGGCAAATCTCGAGAAAATCATTCTCTTGGTTTTCATCATTTAAGAGAAGTTTGGCATTGATAAGGTTGCTTTCTAACTGGATAAAGTCAGCTTGGAGTGCTTCCCTGACTTCAGTTAAGGACAAAGCCTGATGCGTACAAAAACCGTATCGTCATAAAGAAATGTATGCTAGAGTTCTTTATGTGGGAGTCAAAGTTGTTGATGTACAGGAAAAAGGATTGGTCCTAGGATGGAGCCTTGAGGGACTCCTCTGGTAATGGAAGGGGCAGATAGTAGGCCATCAGCTTTAATTTTTGTTTCCTTCACGTGAGATAACTGTTAAACCACGGTAAGAACAGTGGCTGTGGTAATAGAGAGGATGAAGATGTGAAGGATGGGGCTGTGAGGCGGGCATAGCCTAACCAAGAAAAATTATTCAAGGCCATCGTCCCCTGCACTTTTCTTGGTGTCAAGGCTAAGAATTATGTCTTCACTTTGCAGCTAAACAGGCACAACTGGAAGGGATGAGGTGGAGTAGCATGTGTAGAATCTGGGCTAAGTGTTGCTATTCACTGCTAACGTATGGGAAGGAGTCGAATGCCAACCAGACAGTGAGAGAAAAATAAAAATAAATATTACTGACAATGCCCATAGTGGTGGGAGAATATAGCTTAGAATGATGAAACAAACACTTAGTCATCTGACCTCTGCTAGGTATTTAAGTCAGTGTCCACCTTGGGCAGACAGGAGGGGCAGGGTGGGCAGCCAGCGCAATGTGCCAGCGAGATTGAGTGAGCAGAGTTGCAACCCTTGCTAAGCGTACCTTGGGAGCCTCTGAAATGGACCAACCAGGATGTGGAGGGTAGGTGGTCAGCTTTCCTGGCTTCGCTCTCAGTGAGCATTGGTTCCTTTAGAGTGGGGAGAGGCTCGAGATCCAGGCGGATGGCTCAGCGGATTGTGTGGAGACGTAGGCGGTCTGCCCAAGATTGGGTGAAGTAGCCTGGGGAGAGAGAAGGGTAGGGAGGTTAAGTAATGGTTGCAGCGGGAGGCTAGTGTTAACAAAAGGGGTCGGGAGGGCTTGTACAGGACAAAAACAGGGTGGGCTTGGCAAGGAGGGAGGGCGAGAGAGAGGGGGAGAGATTAGAAGCAGGAAATAGATTGAAGTTAATGAAACAGAGAGGGTCAAACACAAGGCTTTTGAGCCATGGAGAAAAACTAACTCTTAGAAATTAGCAAAATGAACTATCAAAATTAGTTGGAGGGAGTTGATAACTGTCATGCTCAGTACAGACTATTAGTAGCGGAGAGCGTATTTTAGACTGGCAATTGTTTTTGCTGCAACTGACTATCCTCAGTAAAATTAAAATTGCAGAACACAGTTAATTAATCTAGTACCAGGCAAGCTCTTTACCAACAATGGATTTTAACTATAGCTAGCACTTTGTATGGCAGTTGGAAGTACAGTGGCTCCTGGCAGCCCAGCGGTCCACAGCATGCAGTCCTTCTTAATAAGAACATTAATTTCAAACTTTAGTTGAATTTCAAACTTTAGTTGAATAAACAGATTACAGGTACTGCAGCGCAAAGTCAGAACATCAGAGGCTGAGATGAAAACCTCAGGCAGTGAATACGCTGTTCAAGAATGCCGCAGTTGATGGGCGGGTTCAGCAGGAAACCAGTCACAGCCAGTCGGTCGCCAGCAAAAAAGGCGAAGAAAATTTGAAATTCTCAGTCTGTTTGAGAGCGAACAAGTCACAACCCTTGCTAGCGTACCTTGGGAGTCTCTTAAAACGAACCAGCCAGGATGTGAAAGGTAGGCAGTCGTCTTTCCTGGTTTCGGAGGTGGGTGGTCGGCTTTCCCGCTCGCCCACGATGAGTGTTGGTTCCTTTAGTGTGGGTAGAGGCTTTGGGGATCTGGGCAGGTGGCCCAGGCAGACAGTGTGAGCCGCAGTAGTAGTTTGCCTGAGATTGGGCGAAGAAGCCTTGAGAGCCTCTGAAACGAACCAGCCAGGATGTGGAGGGAGGCAGTTGGCTTTCCTGGCTTCAGAGGGAGGGCAGTCAGCTTTCCTGGCTTCGCCTCATCGACAGCGTTGGTTCCATTAGTCCACGGGAGGGCGGGATCCTGAAAGGCAGCCCAGGCAGACGATGTGAGCTGCAGCAGCGGTCTGCCTGAGATCGGGCAAAGATGCCTTGGGAGCCTGTGGAAATGAACCAGCCAGGATGTGGAGGTTAGGCAGTCAACTTTCCTGGCTTTGGAGGTTGGGCAGTCAGCTTTCCTGGCTTCAGCGCCTTAGTGAGTGTTGGTTCCATTAGTATGCGGGAGAGGCTTCAGGGGTCTGGGCGGTGGCTCAGGCAGACGGTGTAAACTGCAGTAGCAGTCTGCCCGAGATCGGGCAAAGAAGCCACTCGCTCATTTGGATGGGAGCCACCATGTTATATACAGGACGTCCAGTAATTGATCAATAGAACCACTGGGGACCTGAAATGAATCTGAACCCCAGTGTTCTGTGAGAAGGAATTCTGTAGTTTTTAGTTGGTGCCTAAATGAACCTGGAGGAGGAGCCCTTACTGTGGCTGACAGCTGCTTCAGCCAGTCGAACCTTTGAATTTACAAGGAAATGCCCTGTGCCAAGAGACAGTGGATCAGTTAGAGTTGGAGGTTGAAGTGGAACAGCTCGAGCTTTCAAACAGCTCTCCCAGAAGAGGCGTAGGGAATCGGGGGGTGGAAGGCCCAACTTCAGCAATAAATAAATAAACTTGTCTCCTGCCATGTTCTCCTGCTTGAGACTGCCTATAGCAGAAGTCAGACTTGGCCGATTCCAGTCTGGAACTGCAGCAGAAGAAAAAAGTTTTTAGAGCTACTTGTAATTTGGACTGAAGACTGGCTCTGAAGTGATTGGCCCAGCTTGTGTGAGACCACTCCAGATCAAAGGTTTGCTCAGTAAAGCTGCTGAATTGCAACTGGATTGTATTCTGAGTAAGCTGTTGATTTAAATGTGCTGAATATGTTAGATGGGATGAGACCTGCTTATCCATGAATGAACCTGTTATGCCAGCTGGAGGCTTCACCAGCAGATGATCATGAACTTTGCCAGACTGCTCATCCTGCCAGTCGGCCTAGCAGCTACTCCTACACCAGAGACTGTTTCGGTGAGAGACCGGCTGGGAATCCAGCCACTGTGCAGCAACATCACACAGGTTGTTGCCACCTGGAGGAAATGCCATGAAGAGGAGGTGTGTTGTGTTGGCTCTGCTTCCCCATGCCCATCGGTCATCACCACGAGGTCTACATATCACCTGCCTTGCAGCAGATTCCTGTAGCTTGAGTACAATCAGGATAGCTCCTGCAGCGAGTGTTTAAATCATCTGTGGTACCATCTAATTGTTTCACATTCTTGGGTTTACGAAGGACTGAGCCAACTGGCTCGGATTATAAATGTCTGGGTGTTTTGCATGTTAACTACCTTTCTTTTCATCAAGGGCTCCAACGTCAGCTGCAGCGCTGGTCTCCCCGGACAATGCCTCTGGCTAGCCAGACTTACCATCCTGGGTGCCCAGTGTTGTGTGACTGTCGGCTCAGGACAAGGGTGCAAGCAGTCCCTGAACTAAGTCAGATTACAAATCGTTTGCCTAGATTCATGCCCCTTCCTTGTTCACTGCCCTAAATAAACCTCATTGTCTTGTTTCATGTTTAACCTGGCTAGTGTGCATATTATTAGTTGGGTTACAGTATTAAGATTGTGTTACTGTATTGCTAACCTTATTTTCAGGGGTCTCCAGGGAAGTTGCTGCAGGTCCAGCCCTGGTGGTAAGTGTGAAGGGTGTGAGCATGTTATTACTGTTTCATACTGACTGTGAATACTTTGTTGTCAGGTACTGGGCCACTAGGGAGGGTTGGTGGGTGGTTATAGTTTCCAGAGGGCTATACCAGAGCAAACAAGCAACTCCAATACCACTACTCTGGGTGGAGTCACCTAGTTAGTGAAATCGGCCCTCAACCTGTGTATAGTCATACAGGCAGGGGTAGTAGTCTAGAATATTGCTCTATGGGTTACATATCCAAAGGATGTAAATACAGCATGTTCCCCTGCAATAGATGTGTTCTTGTAAAAAATAAATAAATAAATGATGCCTGATTTTTCTTTCTCAAGAATTGTAATAACCTACATCACTTAATGGGACTGTGAATCCCATTAATGTTTAGGGACATTGCTAAGGATGTTCTTCTAGCCATAAGGGTAGAGAGCAACATAGGTCAGGTTGCAATGGCCTCTCTCTAGTGACGCTTTAGTGAAGAAGGAAAAAAATGAATACAAATCAAAAGAAAAGAAAATCTCATAGTAAAGGGGTGTCAGTAGAGGAAAATGGCAAAAAAAGCCAAGCTAGACCAGTATGAAGAAATCGGGTCAATAAGAACATAAGCAGAAGTAGCAACATGGTATAACCAGTTAAAATGCCATAACAGTTGACAAACATTATCAAACAAAGTGAACATTTCAATGTGCCAGCAGGGCCAAACACTGGTATTTCAACAAACTAGGAATGCTCCTAATAATATAAGAATAAGTGAAAAAGAGTGTCTAAACCCACCTAGTGGGAGACAATCCCAAAGACGACTTTCAAGGTGGGAGGAAACCATATCCCTTCTGTATGGGATTAGATATGCACTCCCTGTGGGGTTAAGTCACAGTATAACCATGGGGGTTGTCTCTGGGCCGACCCTGTGAACTCGCTACCACCTTCAGTCCAGGAGGCTCCCTCAGTTGAAGGCCCGCTTCTTTTTGTGCTGGATTTCACAGATTTCTAATTCCATCTTGTTCTGGTCCCTTATGTGACAGTCCAAAAGCCCTTTTATTATTTTAATTGCTGTATTTAGTATTTTAGAAACTGTCATTGTTATATTTATTCATATTTGTTTTTTCCTGTGCTCTTGTTATAATCCCTGTTAGGCACCCAGAGCCTCCAGGATTGCCACCCTAAAATAAAATTGCCTTACCTTACCAGCACTCCATTTATTGTGGTAGAGGAAGGCGCCAGCCAGGAGAATAAGTGCGATGGAGAGCAAAACCTCTAAAGGAGAAAGCCCCTCCATCTTAGTACTGGCTGTCTAAAAACGTCAGACCTAGGAGCACAGCAGTTGGTAAGAGGTATGAGAAAAGGCCGTGGATAGGCATCTCCCAATGGTGCCTCAAGCCCCTTAAGAGGAGTGTTGTATCTATGGAGAGAGACGGGCACCTGCAGGCCAGAGGGGGCATACAGGTCCCCAGGAGCTCACTCAACTCAGACAGGGCAAGAGGACCAGATCTCAGGGTTGAGTATCCTTTAAAGTGGGTGTTATTAGAACAAGTCACTGCAGTTCCATGCTCAGTGTCTCAAGTAATTACAGGAAGCATTGGGGGTCCTCTGTGTTTCCATCAGCCCTCCCTCAATGTCTCTCCGTAGGGCGATGCTTTTAAACAGGAGGGAGGGAAATGCAAGAGGCCTTTTGCTGACTTACAGAGGTCAAGAGGAAATTAATTTGAAAGTGTAAGGGATATATAGAAAGAATGAATGAATGGAGATTTGGACTACCTAACCTAAGAATGCAGCAAGAGGCAGATTAAGCAAGGTGCGCAGTAGAGCTTAGGTTTGGGTAGGTGTTCCTGGAAAAATGGGATCTGTTTTAAACTCGATATCCTTCACTTCAACGGTGATATACTGTATATGTATTAATATGATATTTTTTATTGAGCAGGCTGGCATTGATACTTTTACTTGCCTTGGCATTAGGCTGAGAAAAAGGTATTGGTAGCAGCCTGCCTCAACCAATCAGGAAACAGAAAATGTCCAACTTTTTTTTTTTTTTTTTTTTTACAAATACTTTAATGTTGCTATAATGGGATAGTGGTCAGGGTTTACAAGTTAATAACTGGACCAGGGTGAATAAACATCAGAACCATATGCCAAAAGTGTTTATTAACATCCGGTTCAGTTATTACCAAGTAAAATCCCACCCAGTACTGAGTATATATTTTTGTAACTATCTTTTGTTAGAAAGGAAAAAAATATTTTTGCACACAGTACATTCAATATTGTTTCATAGAGGACATCATGTAGCATACTATTACAGAACAGCAGGTATTAATACCACAGCCTCCCACTCCCACCTGGATCAGCGTTGGGGGATCAGTTATTCCTTCAATTTCTGTGTTTGCATTACATTTACTATGCTGGGGGCAGCAAGTTTAGGGGCAGCAAGTTTAGGGAAGAAGCAGCATATACTACTACTAAAAGTTATTCTCTGGGAGGACAGGTCTGGTCACCCTGGGTGGAGTCCCTCGTGTTCATTCCCAACAACATTCATGCTAGGGCACAAAACTGGGGCCCAGTCACATTATATACAGGAGCCAGGCATTCCATCTGAAGGTGTACAGATATGCTTTCTCTTTTAAGCTGAAGGGTTTTTTCTCCTATCCTGTACACAGTATTAAATATATCTCTCACATGTCCAGTGTGTTTTGATGAGGAGAAAGATACATCCTAGATACATTTCTTGGCTGCAAGCAAGATTGTGACAGGGTTGAATAAGGCTCTGCCCATTTATTATGCAGGGAGACTTAAATGCAAGGATCTGTACTGTGCTGTCTCTCTTCTGCCTCTCGTCTGTCTGATTGCGCAACCAAATTTTCTAATGAGACCTAGGAACTGATCACTCTTGACAGTCTCGCAATTCTCCGCTTCTAGCTATGTCTCTGCCTTCACTTGCTCTTTCTGTCTTTTCTTCCCCTTGCATATCTGCAGTTATAAAATATGTGAAACTGGGATCCCTTGGTTTGAAAATGTATGTAGTTATACTGTTGAAATGATTGCAAAAGCTATTTGAAATTAAGTAGGTTAACCTGAGATACGGTTTGAGCTCCTCTCAGGCTTGTTTGCAGACTCTTTTGCAGAGCTATCAGCAGGGGTATCGGCTTGGGACATTGTTCTGTTTGTTGCACCTACAAAGAAACTGACAAGAACATTTTGTGAGAAACATGATGTCTCTTAACGAGTTCCCACATAAAGGCTTATAAAAAGAGCAACAATACTTTTGGTGGAGAAAATAGAGACAGACTAACATCTGGAATTGAAAAGAAACCTTCAGATGAAGGACTTTGATCTTATCTGTGTCATTCTTCACCATTCATAACTGGTGGGTTCTGGCCAGAGGAGCAGGATCATGGAGCATTTTTTTTTTTGTAAAGGGCAGGAGTCATTGCCGTGGTGACACTGCCCTCGAGGCCGACTCACAGGCGTGCGCTCGCGGGTTGGCCAGTAACCAACACGACACCTCTTCCATCCCAGTTCTGCTTCTCCCACCGTCGAGTGAGCACGACATCGTGTGAAGAGCGTTTTGATACTGCGACATCGGGCCTAGTCCATTTGAACCATCTTTCAACCATCCTAGTTCTGCAATAGCTGTTGGGTTCTCTCTGCCTTTGACTCTGGTAAGATCTTTCCTTGTTTTCTTGAGTGCGAGACCTTTTGCCAATTTATTTTATTGTTTTTACCATCTGATCATGTCTCATCCAGGGGCAAGAAAAATAAATCTTGAAAGGTGGGCCAGCCTCTAATGTGGCAGTTTCCCTGTGGCCAGCTTTATTCCATCTCGGACCAGCATGTTCATTGCCTGACCTGCCTGGGCCCTAACCACATTGTGGACTGCTGCAACACCTGTTTTCCATGGACCACAGAGTACTGGAACACCACATGCTTAAAGTCAGCTGTATGCCTCCAACTTTTGGAGGACAGACACGTCTTAGGGATGCCAGACGTAGGTCCCTTGATCCTTCCCGGGTTCCCTCCCAGTTCTATATGGGCCAGGAAGGAGGGGCTTCGCACTTTCTACCCTCGCCATGGTGGAGGCCCTTCTCATGGTGCTGGAGGCCTGGTCCGATTCTCTGGGGGTCAAGTCGGAGGCACCATTTGGCATCACCTCCTTGGAGGTCAGAGGCTCCCCTGGCATCGCGGTCTGTGTCTGCCAGGCCTGGGCCAGTGGTTTCTCTGCAGCACCGCCTCCAATCCTGGTGTCGTATGTAATGCTGGTTATTGAGGCGGTGCCACTGGCATTGCTGGGCCGGCTTGCAGTGCCACTTGTGGTGCTGGGAGCAGGAGAGTTCGAGGTCCTCTGGATCTGTTACTCCTTGGGGACAACAGCATTTAGAGGTGAAGCCAGACTGGCTTCTGCATTCTTCAGAGTCCTCGGACTCCTCCCCATCCTGCACTTTGGCGTCTGTTTGGCTCTCTCCTTTGGAACTGGTGGTTTCGTTTGGCGTCAATGTCAGAACCGCTTGTGGCGCTGCGGATCTTCCGGTGCTGGGTGCAGCACCAGAGGGTCCACTGGAACCAGTGGGACCTCTGGACTTGGAGGAGGTGAACCTCCGTTTTAGATGTCCAGGCTTCGCCCACTTCTGGACCTGCTAGGATGTCTGGGACAGGGTGAAGTTTCCTTATCTGCTACCCCTCAGGGGTTGGCAGGTAAGGTTGAGCTTCCTTGGTTGGTTCTGAGGAAGGGTCCCTCTCTGAGTCTGAGGGATTGAGAGGACAGCATCAGGAGCAGCATCCTTCCTGGTAGCCCCTAAGGGCTCGGGTAGGAGCAGCAGTGCCGCCCCTGGTCTTCTTCCGTGAGGTCTCCGGGGGATTCTCATCTATTGAGGCAATGGGCCGCCCTTCTGGACTCATGTGGCTCTGGTTGCCTTTAAGAGGGAATCTCTTCGGGCTCAGGACTGACTATTTCAGAATGGTTGAACGCCAGTGACTGCCTTCAACTGACGGATCCTTCCAGGGTGTTGGTTCACCTGTTCGGTCCCTGAGCCTTGGCAGAGGCCATTCACTTCCTCAGAGGTGTTTGCCCTTTACATGTGCCTTCCCTCCTTCTCTCAGGTCACTCTGGTCCTATGGGGGCCTCTAACCTGGGAGCAGTTTAGAGCCATGGCTGCCCACTTCCCAGCCTACATTAGATCCATGGACGAGTAAGGGTTTTACCACTCACCCTGTGGCAGCTGGACTCTGACTTCTCAGACACGCTGGCTTCCTCGCTTTCCTAACATGAGGAAGAGGATCCTTCTGTCCCCTATTCTCGAATGCTGATCAGACCTCCTATCAGCGTTTCCTTTGGAGGTTGGTCAATGAGCTCCACATATTGAGATGGGCAAGACACAATCCTGAGCAGGCAATGTGCACTTTAAGCGAGTACAGTGCAGGAAACCTGGTGGTACCCCGGCCCTCCCTCTTTCAGGAGGCATCGTGCACTCACCTGGCAGCATCCATCAGTCCCTCCCCAGCCACGATGGACTGCCGGCACAGGTATTGTGCACCCAGGGATCTTCGGAGACCTACCTCACCCTTCTTCAGTTGTGACACTCCTGGACACTCCTCCGGCATAAAACCCAAGACGTGACTGGCGCCTGGATGCGGACTCTGTAGAGTTCAAATCCTGGGGAGGAGTTTTTATTCAGTGCGCTCTCTCTCTCTCTCCATTGCAGTGCATCAGGCCCATCATGCTGCCTACAACAGGCACTTATGGTTTTCCTAGGACAAATCTTAGCATCTATGCCTGATATGGAGGCAACCAGACAAGCCATTGCCCTCGCCCTACTGCACATGGCCTGGAGCTTGCGAGGCACCAAGCAAGGAGCATCGTATGACACCAGTGAGGTGGTGTCCAGGCTGTGGTACAGCAATCTGTGTCAGTCAGACAGCATGGCTTTGTCATTCCCGGTTATCAGCCGTGGCCCAGCAAAGGGTGATTGTCTCTCCTTCCAGGGAACCCACATTTTTTCCTGCAGTGTAAAGTGGGAACTTCAAAGGCAACTTCAGTCTCCCAGCCAGAGAGAGCCCTGCCTCACCCTGTCCAGTTCCAGACCTAACTAGGCCTGTAAGAGTTCCTCCCTTCTGGGTCTCCTCCACAGGAGGCTGAGGGACATTCTTCCCTCAGGGAGGTACTAGGTCCCCTTCATGGGGCTTGTAATCACCCATCAGTGATGAATGCTGAAGATTGAAGCAGATGACTTCCAGAGGAGCAGTGGCGGGCGTGGGCATGCGGGATCGGAGCTCCTCGCAGCATCGTTCTAAATTAATATCTCTCTTCCCATCTAACACACAAAACCTAACTAAAAAGAGTACTAAACATTGGACGACAAAGGAGAGACAGTAAAAGAAAAGAAAGTAGTCTCACATTAGTCAGTATGAAGTGTCAGGAGAAAAATGTTTTCAGCCTTTGCAAGTCTTACTGGAGACCGAGGATACTGGCCTGCTAGATGGCGATTCCTGCACATGCTAGCACCCAAACAGAAAGACCGGAGAGGAGAAGGGGACAAGGAGCGATAAACAAACACTGTCTATAATGAAACACTCACCCTCTGAAGCCATATTATCAGCGATAGCAGAATTCAGGTTGGAAATGAGAAACTCTCTGCGGAGATTGGTACAGACCTGGGGATCTGCAGTCAAGGGTAACTGACGAAGCACTAACATGAAAATACAGCCAAGATTGCAGTTTGGAACAGGCAGTACTTTCCATAGCCGAGGAGCAGTTATACTTATCTTTAAGGCAGGAGGATATGGAAAATAGGGAAGACGCAAAAACATAAGATTATATGGTCTACTGAGGGAGGAGGGCAAAGATCCTGCTGCTTTTGTGGACTATTTCCTCGCTTAACCCCTGGATCTCGCCCAGAATTCAAATAAAGTTGAGAGGGCCCATCGAGTGCTCGGTCCTCAACCAACTAAACCTGATGCTAGAATGAGATCTTTTGTGATTAGATTTGGCAGTTTTACAAAAGAACAGATCTTGACAAGTGTGGTGAAAACAAAAGGTTATGTTGAGCAATCACGCATTTTTGTTTGACAACATTATGCCCCAGCAACTCAGAGGCAGAGAAGGGAGTAAGGGAGTATTCCCCTGCTTCCCTTCTGAGAGAAGAAACTTAAAATTTCAGACTCGTATCCAACGGGCTAGCTGTTCTCTCCCTAATGGTCTCATGACATACAATTCGCTAAAGCGTAGTTAAAACAGACTTATGTCACAGGGACATAATATCAGATAAGGACTTTAAAATGGCATCCAAGGCCAACAACCACTATTGGATCATGACTTACAAGATTCGGACTGAGTGAATACGGGGACCAAAAGATCCGAAACTACTGGATAAATAAAATCACTCAGAAATCCAACTCTTCAACCGCATGAAGGCTAAGTATATTGAAAGGGTATATTACTAAAATGAGAGGGTGGGGGAGAGGTTTATCGATCTTGTCCAAATGCTTGAGAGTTGAGAGCAGCCATCGCTCTCTCTAAGGCACTAAAGGTGCAGTATCCTGAACAAACATTAAATAAAACCCACTATTTCTGCCCTATGGAGTGCTCGGCTTTCCTTTGAAAGCGAGAGGTGTTTGTCATTCTCCTTTCCTGCCCTCCTTGAATCTCACCCCTGAATGGTGATCCCCCTTGTTTCTTTCTCATGGATGCTTCCTATCCAGAGGATGGCTCTGTGGTCAGGCTTAAAAGGGCTGCAATTCAATAATTACTAAGCAGAGACTTTCTAAACCACAGTCCACTTCATTAAATAAAACATTTTAAACTATGACCAGGCATTGGGAGCCCTGCCCATTGATTACAGGGCATAGACACTTGACACAGTGAACTTGGGTAGAGCTGTACTATATGGGACTAAGAGAAGAAGTGAACAATTAAAACAATTTGGAGCCTCAATCACAATCATTGTCTGCTCTACTACTTTGCTTTTGCCCAATCATTATATTGAGAGACTTTCTATTGTGAAATATTTCTCCCAGTGTTAATTCCCACCGAGATGGACCTGGCAGAAACCTATTAAGGCATTTTTCAAGAACAAATTTAAACTTGCATTTTATTTGTTAACACTAGAGGGCACTGTTTAGATACCAGATGTACATCATTATCCTGAAGGGCATACAAAATTATAGGGGATACTTTGTGGGGTGGTAATCGACTGCGGGGTTAAAGACTCTTATGCTCTCTTCCCCTTCTGATCACACCACCACGATGAGCTTCCTAATTGGAAGTGAGTGCCCTCTAGTATATTTCCCTTTGTTAAGGCTTATTTACACAGCCTTGCTGTGGTCATCTATGATAGTGTTACCAGTCATGGGGAGCTTTGTGTTTCCTCTCTCCTGGTGACATCATGGATTGGAACTGAGATCTTGCTTTTGGGTATAGGGCAGGTTTGGGTTGCAATGCGAGGGCAGAGTAGACAATACTGGCAAGCCAGGTTAAGGATATGAAAGTCCTACTCTCCTCCCTCCTCTCATTTTTTTACTCCAAAGGAAAAAGGGATAAAAAGGGGGGTTCTCCTATTAATAACTGTTCTTTATATGAGACTAGACTTAACATTTTGATGCACGGGAGCTCTCCTCCCTTTCATTGGAGAGTTACCTAATGGTTTGGTACCACAAGAGTTCCTAGCTTCACCACTACAGGAATTGGTTCTGATCAGGAACTAGTTCCTCAAGAGGGTGCTCTCTCGAGTGGGTGTAGATCCACCTTCATGGATCATTCCCCACTTACCTAGAGGGAAGAGTATCTTTCTTCTGGGACTAGGGTTGAGATACTGGAATCTCCTCAATAGTGGAAGACCACTTGTACATAGTTCTTCCCATTGGAAGGTTTATAATTTCAAAGTTGTTGGTTTAGAGTTAATATGGATGCTGTTATTTACCATTATGTTTGTTATTAAAAGCATTAATGACATATTCCAAATCAAGGGCGAGTGCTCCCAATCCAGGCATTGGTGGTCCTCGGTTGGGAAACCGGAGACCGGAGTCATTGTACCTTCCAAGTATGCTGAAAATGGTCCTTTGGACCCCTGAAGGAATAAATACATATTTTAAGTGACCAGACTAGGGTGTTCCCTCATTACCTTAGACGACTGACCATATTAATGAAGGAGATGGTGTTTCCCAGATCATGGCTAATGTTCCAATTAAAATTTTTTCACAAAATGTAAATGGCCTACACTCCCCATTAAACAGTATAAAATCATGCAGCACTTAGTAAACAGAAAGCTGACTTGCATTTACTACAAAAACCCACCTATCCAAAGTGGAGCATTCCAAATTCCACTGGGAAGGCGATATCAAATACTGGCCTTCTGTCATTCGAGTGGACATAAAAGGGATCAGCAATTTTAATTCCACTTCAACACCATTAGAAATTCAGGATAGTTATACAGACCCTTAGGGCTGTTATGTAATCCTAACAGCTAAGTTATATTCACAGGCTGTTACCCTGGTAAATGTATACTTACCACTGCAGACTTCGCTCCCATAATTAAGACCTTTATACAAAAGGTGATGGAAAGGCTTCAGGGCATTCTGATAATGGGTTGTGATTTTAATAATTCTTTTCTTCCCCTCTAGACTCCTCAATCCTAAACCACAAAAGACTCTCAGGGCAGCTAAATATTTAAAGGAAATTTGTCCTTTTGGGAATAGAGGATGTCTGGAGGAGGCTTTTCCCTCAACTCTGGGCTAGACTTTCTTCTCGGAAAACACAATTCATACTCTTGCCTGGACTATTTTTTTTACTGTCGAGCACTTAACTTTAGTACAAGATGTATTAATAGAACCTAGAATTCTATCAGACCATAATTCCTTAATTCTTAAAATCAATCTAGGAAAACAAAAGAAACACAAACTTTGGAGATTTCGTACTTCTTTGTTAAAAGCTAAAACATTTTTAGATCATTTTAAGGAACGTATTCCACAGATAATTCTGGATAATTCTTCTTCCCAAGTCTCACAAGCAATTCAGGGGACACATTGAAGGCGGTGCTCCATGGAGAGATACTGTCTTATGCATCCTATAAACAAAAAATACAAAGAAGATTAAATTATTTAACAGATTTGTTATCCTCCTATCAAATGCTATACAGAGAGGGTGATAGGGCTCTACAGAATCGAATAAAAACTTAAAACAAGATCTCCAGAAAATAATTGATTATAAAACTCTACAAAATTTAAGCTATCTCCGCCAATACAACTATACAGGGAGGCGCCTGTAGCACAAGTGTTGGCTCGAAAGTTGAGGGCAAATAAAAGGGCTTCAACAATTTTAAAATAAGATTAACAGCATGAGTTCCCCTCTTATAAAGAAGAAAGCGATAATACAGGTGTTTCAAAAGTGTTTTGAATCCTTTATACTGCCCCCAGAATCAGGAAGAAGACATAGCTATCTCATTTACAAACCTTAATTTACCCACCCTCACGGAATCTCAAAAAGAAAGTCTAAATCAACCAATCACGTCAAGAGATTCTTTTCAAATTAAACAGCTAAAATCCTCAAAGTGCCCAGGACCAGATGGTTTTGGCTCAGAGTGGTACATGGTCTTTATCCCTCAGCTTCTTCCTGCGTGTAGGAGGTAGCGGAGGAAATCCCTCCCCACCTTCCTGGAATTATGTGGTCTTGTCACTGCTGCTTAAACCCGATAAGGACCCTCTTTACCATCATCATACCATCCCATTTCAATATTAAATATAGATTATAAAATATTTATGTCAATTTGGGCTAAGAGATTAGAACCCATCCATATGACTATAATTCACCATGATCGATTGGGTTTTATTAAACAAAGAAATACTTTTGATAGTCTTCGTCAGCTTAATGCTGTTACTTGAATATACACACTAGAAGGATTCCATCCATAGTTGTCAACCTAGATGCTGACAAAGCTTTCGATAAAGTTAATTGGAAATATTTGTGGGCTACCTTATCTAAATTTTTGTTTCAAATCCTTTATTACATGAATTAAAAATATTTATTCACAGCCACAGTCCTATATCCAAGTTAATGGTGCTCTGTCCCAACAATCCAAATTCAAAGAGGCACTAGACAGGGTTGTCCCTTATCCCTCTGTTATTTCGTTATATATTGAACCATTAGCTGGAATTATAGAGTAATATGAAAATAGAGGAGAATTCCAGTGGGCCAAAGGAATACAAGTTAGCATTATTTGCTGATGACATCTTGATAACTGCTCTTTCTCTCAAAACATCTCTTCCAGCCCTATGGCAAGCACTGGAAAATGTCAGGTTTTCAGTTAAACATAGCTAAAACAGATTTACTTCCTTATTTTTACTCCATCTCAAAATCTTGAATAAATATCCAATTAAATGGTATAAAACCAAACTCCGATATCTGGGAGTGATAATTCCCCAGAACTTCAAATTATTAGAATTACTAAACTATGAACCCTTATCAAATCAAATCGAATCGAAGAGATCTAACTATATGGTCTCGGATTACCATTATCATTGTTTCAAAGAATAGAGACTATCCGCATGATTGTCTTTCCAAAATTACTATATCTATTTCAAAATGTCCCACCTTCCCTCTAATTTTATTTTAAATCATAGGATAAGTTTATTTCTAACTTATATGGAAGGCTAGAAACCTAGAATCAGAATATCACTTCTTCAACTTCCTTTCTCGGAGGAGGGGCTAACTTACTGAATTTAAAGTTTTATTCAATGGCTTCTTTTGCAGAATATTGTCTCTGTGGCTTTTACCATCCTATCGTCTCCCTGGAATGATCTAGAATTTGATAAATTACCTTTATGATGTAATAAGGGTCACATTGGTCTTGGCGGGCAGATCACGTACTCTCTGATTTTACTCAATTCTGGCCCAAATATTAAAGTTGGTATACATTAAAACAACTAAAAGCTTTTAGAAAATGTTTTCTTTATTCTCTAATCTCGGAAGATGACCGCTTTATGCCAGCAAATCTGGACCATACCTTCTCAGATGGAGACATATGAGGTTACAATTTTCAAACAATTTCTTTCCCCTCCGAATTATTCCATTTGATTTACTGCAAACTAAATTTGATATCCAACAACGGCGTGTTTAGATACAACCAGGTGAGGAACTACCTACTACACAAAGACAATTAATATCCGATTCCGAAGCCATTACCACTGGCCTGGAATTTTTGGAGGATAACATTAAGGGAAGCTATGGCCACATCAGGTGGGTTACTTTTACAAAATTTTAAGGAGGGACTGGGTGATTCTTGATCTCTTATCATGGACAGCTGGAATAAAGACCTAGAATTGGAGATACAGGAATAGGATTGGCTTTACTCCTCTATGCATGCATATAAAATTACACACGCCACTAGATGGCGTGATTCTCTTGAAGTGTAGGAGCTGATTTTTCCATTCTCCTCACTATTAACTAAATATCTTCCAGTATCCATATGGGGCTTGCAGGAGGAAATGTTCTTGCAGATTCACAGATCTTGCTCACGTGTTTTGGTCCTGTCCTCTATTGATGCCATTTTGGTGTTCTAATTCAACAGAGATTTCAGGCTGTATGGGAGAATCATTTAATCTCACAGCTGAAACAGTAATACTCTCTATATCCCCGACAGAACCCATGGTGGCATCAGACTCTTCTACCTATATTTATATTAGCAGCCAAGAAGGCAATAACTCGACGCTGGCATTCTTCAATTGTTCCAGCTGTTCATGAATGGAGGGTCTAGTCGCTGACATTTATTATATGGAGTCACTAACAGCTGAAATCACAATAAACAAAAACAATTTGAACAGCATTGGAGACCGTGGATAATATATTATTCCAGATATGACCTAGATTTTGTCCCTTGACCATGTCTCTAGGTTGTGGGATGGATTTAGAGATGAAAGGTAGCAGATTTTACTTGATGTGGGAAGTGTGGGTCATACTTCTTAATATTGATCGTGGAAGGGTATAACATCAATTTCATGAGCGTGAGGAAGCACTAAATCCCTTTAACTTTGAAGCATGGATTTTAAGTTGAGATCTGTGTGATGTTAAAGAAATAATTATGTATTTTTTATTAGTTCTTTGTCCTGTACATGTAACATCATAAGCTGTTTTGATACTCTTAACTGTTGGTTTCATGCCTATTGTAACCAATTTTATCGTGTCACCTCATATTAATAAAAGGCAATTTAAAAAAAAAAAAAAGTTGAAGCAGATAATATATGAAAATTACATACCTACCGTAATTCTTGATCTTCAAACAACATGAAGTCTTGCTGTATTCTGACATATGCAGTTAGGTCCTGCCTTTCAACTGCCCGGAGAACAAGAGTTAAACTTTCCATGGCCAGCATGGAATGTTCTGCCAAACTCGGTTGAAGCCCCTGTCTGCTGTTGTTTAAACTGCAACCGTCAGATTCTTTACTCCACCTCACTGAGCAGTCGCTCTGGAGATTTCTCCTTTGCTCGGTTCAAAAAAGTCGGGTTGAAGTGTCATTTTTGGTTGGTTTCTACCGAATTGCTGTTAACCGATCAGTGGTTCAAGTCTCTGTCTGTGGGTACCATGAGTACTAGATAGGTTTTCTGTTTAGTTTCTGTGTGGAACTTGTAAATTGTGGATCGGTTCGGTGAACCGATCAGTTTGAGTGAAAAGTTTGTGCTTGGTTTAGAGTGTATTAACCGGTCCATTATCAGTTCTAAAAAAAAAAAGTTTCGATTCGTTTTCCCAAGACCCGTGACACGGTCAGGAACCGATAGGGAGTCTTGCCTGGTGGATTGCGAAAAAAGGGTAATTTTGGATAGGATTGGCCATGTCTGAAACCAAAAGCGGGCCCACTGGGTTTCAACACTGCAGTGTGTGTGTGGGGAAGTCTTTGCCAGGCTGATCCCCACCACCTCTGTTTTTGTCTGGGGTTTGACCACCTCGATTCAGATTGCCAAATTTGTAGAATTTCCCCCGTCTACCCTGGAAAGAGATTAGCTAGACTGAGGAAAGGGAGGCCGAGAGTCCATGACCCGGATGGCCAGCCTGGTTCGGTTCAAACCGAACCAGAAGAGGTGCACTCTGACCAGGGATACTTCTTCAGGCAAAGAGCCGATTCTGAGAGTCGGTTCGGTGAAAAGGAAGAAAAGATAAATTGTCGGTTCGGACCCAGATATTCATACTCCAACCGCGATGAGATAGCCAAGGCGATAAGGATAGATACAGTCACTATTTGGTTCCGACCGAACCCGGCACCATCTGGCAGGAGTTCGGTTCCAGTCGGTTCCCTGGTTCCGGTTACACTTTGGAAAATTTTATGAACCGGAGGAGGAGGAAGAGAGTATGAGGATGACTATGGTGATTATGAAAGTCTGGATGTGCCTGTTGACCGGACACCTCCCAGACAGACCTTCAGGTGTTTCTTCTCTAGGCTTTCTGGTCCCCTTCTCACTATATGTTTTACAAAAAAAGTGGCTGAGACCCTCCAGCTTCCTGTGGAGGAAGCAGTAGAGGATCAGGAGGGCCTGATTTGTTGAGGTGATGGACATCCCAAGCGCCAGGAGACTGTCTTTCCCTCCACAAATCCCTTGGGAAACAGACACATAAAATTCTTAAGTCTCCTAATTCTATACCTCCTGTGGACAGACAAATGGACAAAGGTACACTCTCTAAAAAGCTTAGACATGGGTTCCTTTCCAGCAATGCAGCCATGTTGGGGTAGTGCAGGCTGCTACCTGTGATAAGGCAAATATCCATGGCATCACACCCCCAGACAAGGACTCAGGAAGATTGATGCCATGGCAAAGAAACAATACATGGCAGCATCTTTGGGACTCAGGCAGGCTAACTATATGGCCTATACAGCTAGATACCAGAAGTCCAGGTGGGACACTGTGCTGGCTCTGGCTAAACAGACCCTGACCAGCTTGCCAAGGGCTGGAGCAGGTGGCTGCAGATGGGATGAGGCATTGAAAGTACAGTTTCATTCTGCTGTGGACTCCAATGATGTTTCATCAAGAGTCATGGCTACATCTGTGGCTCTTGGAGGATGGTTAGCTCAGATGTACTAGCCTCTCACAGGATACCCAGGCTAAGGCCATGGATTTTCCTGTAATTGGTAATTCTCTGTTTGAGAACACAGAGAACTACATGAAAAGATGGATGAGTACAGGATCACTTACAGGAGTGCTCAGGCCAAAGAAGGCAAGCAACTCCTCAAAGGCAGCAGTTCAGGGGCAGGGCAGGCCTTTCCAAAGGCCTTTTACCAAGTTCAGGCCTCCTCTTCTTTCTCTCAGAGGGGTTCTTTAGAGGGAGAGACAGGCGGCCGAATGAGCAGGCCGCATCCACCCCTCAGCCTAAAGCCCCTGCCAAGCAGACACCCTGATGGGTCTGCCGGGCCGATTCTCCCATACCAGTAGGGGCAGGCTGGCTTACTTTGTCCAGGACTGGAAGTCTCTAACATCAGACAAGTGGGTCCTGGAAGTAGTAAGCCCTGGGCTGTTCTCAGCTTCAAAATGTCCCAAGATGAGAACCTGATCCTTTCCACCTAAGAATCTCTCAGAGACCCTTGCCCTAGAGGCAGAGGTTTCTTCTCTCCTTGCTCAGAGCTATAGAGAGGGTTCCCACCCTACACAAGGCAAAGGATTGTACTCAGGTACTTCCTAATCCCCAAAAGACAGGAGAATGGCGGCCCATCCTGGACCTAAGACATCTGAACAAACACCTTTTGAAGCCAAAGTTCAAAATGGTGACTCTGAGAATTTTCCTTCCCTCTCTAAGGCCAGGGACTGGCTAGCCTCCTGGACCTCAAAGATGCCTACTTTCACATTCCCATCAGGTACTCCCACAGAAAGTACCTCAGGTTCGGGTGTCCTAAGGCCACTATCAATTCAAAGCAATGCCATTAGCTAACATCTGCCCCAAGGGTTTTCACAAAGTGCCTGGCAGTAGTGGTTGCTTTCCTAAGGAGAAAAAAGATCTCCATCTTCCCATACTTGGACGACTGGCTCATAGTAGGTCAGTCTTCAGACCAAGTCAAGTCACATTTGCAAGTGACCCAGCAAGTGCTCACTTCCTTAGGATTCCTTCTCAACCTTCCAAAGTCAGTTCTCGAACCAGTACAGCTCCTCACTTTCATAGGGGCACAGCTGGATACAGTAAAGGCAAGACCTTCCTTCCCTGGAAAAGAGCAGGGACCCTCATGGAACTGGCCTCTTCGTTCACCCTTCAGGTGTCTCGACCAGCAAGGCATTTCCTTCAGCTTCTGGGCCACATGGCAGCTTCCACAGCAGTGGTCCAAGGAGCATGATTCCAGATGAGGGACATTCAGTTCCACTTAAGAGCCTTCTGGTCCCAAAGAAAGGATTCCCTTACCAAACTAGTCCCAGTTACTCGAACCCTGATCCAGGCCTTGCAATGGTGGCAGGATCAGGACAATTTGAGACAAGGGGTTCCTTTTGTCACTCAGTCTCATTCAGTGATACTCACCACAGATGCTTCCCTGCTGGGCTGGGGAGTCCATTTGGGGATTTTACCACCAAGGACTATGGTCACCTCAGGAATCTCTGCTTCACATCATTCTCTTGGAACTCAGAGCAGTGTTTCTGGCACTGCAAGCTTTTTCCAAATCTGTACAGAACAAGATGGTCCAGGTCAGGACAGACACCACCACCTTGTGGTACATCAACAAGCAGGGAGGCACTCGGTCCTATGGCCTTGTGCACAGAAGCAATGAAGTTGTGTCTCTGGCCTATTCAGTGCAAACCTCTCTGATAGCAGTACACCTCCCAGGGAAGGACAATGTCCTAGCAGATGCTCTGAGCAAAATATCCAAGGGCCATCACGAATGGACCCTAGATCCTCTAGTTTTGAAAGTGATTTTCTCGAGATGGGGCACTCCAGAGATAGATCTTTTGCAGCCCCAGACAATCACCAACTTCCTCTCTTTTGTTGCAACCCCCAGGCTTGGGCTCAGTCCCCCTGGATGCTCTGATTCTGAACTGGGAAGGAAATTTCTGTATGCTTCTCCCCCTTCCTCTCCTGTTCAAAGTGTTAGTCAAGGTAAGGTCACAACCATGCAAAGTGATTCTGATTGCTCCAGACTGGGCCAGACAGCCCTGGTATCTCTGTTGCTGTCCCTAGCAGTCCACCTTCCCCTGTCTCTTCCCAGGAATTACAACCTGTTGACATCCTCTCAGGGAGGATTTGGTACCCAAATCTTCCGTCTCTCAATCTCAAGGCATGGCTCTTGAAGAGTTAGAGTTTGCAGATCTGCATCTTTCCCAAGGGGTTCTGGATATCCTTAAGGCTTCAAAGCCTTCCACTAGAAAGACTTACAACTCCAAATGGGAAAGATTCAGCATTTGGTGTTCTAAAAAATATTTCTCCAGACTCTGCTGAGTTGCCTACGGTTCTGGACTATATGGTCCATCTTAATGGCCTAGGCCTCAGACCAGCTACCCTTAATGTACACTTGGCAGCTGTTTCTGCTTTCTTGTCAGTAGGCAAGTCTTCCTCTCTATCATCCCATCCTGTGTTTTTGTAAGTTTTCAAGGGATTGCTTCACCAATCCCCCTTTATGGATCCTGCTCTTGCTTGGGACCTTCATGTTTGCATTGCTCAGCTTATGCAATCCCCTTTGAGCCTTTGTCCTCTGCAGAGCTTAAGTACTTGACTTGGAAAACTGTGTTTTGTAGCCATTACTTCTGCCAGGCATATCAGTGAATTACAAGCCCTGTCAGGGAATCTGACTTCATCTCTTTCCATAGAGATAAAGTGGTCCTAAGAACTAACAGAAAGTTTTACCTAAAGTGGTTTCAGATTTCCACCTCAACCAGTCTATATCTCTCCCTGTTTTCTTCACTGACCATTCCTCCTCTGGAGAGAAGGCTACACAACTGGATGTTAAAATAGCCCTTAGCTTCTTCATAGAGTGTTCTAAGGGTCACAGGTTTGAATCCCTCCAGTTGTTCCTTATATATGGAGAAGTTGGTAAGGGCAAACCTGCCACTAATAGATCTATTGCCAGGTGGATTGTTTCTTGTATACAATTCTGCTATGAAAAACTGGGTAGGACTCCACCCTCAGGCCTGAGGGCTCATTCCACTAGAGGTACAGCTGCTTCCCTGGCTGCTGCCAGGAGATATTCCTCTCTTAGAAATTTGTCATGCAGCCACCTGGAAAACAGTCCATACTTTCACCAAGCATTACTCTCTGGATATCGAGGCTAGGAGTGATGCTCGGTTTAGCACAGCAGTACTTCAGAGCTTGTTTCCAAAGTAGGTTCTGTTCCTCCTCCATGGAGGTACTGCTTGGTATTCTGCATATGTCAGAATACAGCAAGACTTCATGTTGTTTGAAGAAAAATGACTCACCTTAGTAATGTTGTTTCTTCTAATGGAGTCTTGCTGTATTCTGACTCCCCGCCTCCCTCTCAGAACCTAGATTTTGGAATGTGGGTGGGCAGGAGCAGTGTTGGCACCTTAGGGGTGTCCTTTTTTCACCCTCTTTTAGTTTGGGTGAGTGGTTGTGTGTTGGATGTGTTTTGTTTTAGGTTTTCCTGACTTGAGTCTTCCTTTTGAAACCAAAACCCTTTTATATAGATATAGTTGCCACTTGGTTAGTATGAGTTTTACAGTTTCCACACAGAACTTCTAGTAGTATTGTAGAATCTGGCCAGTTTGCAGTTTAAACTACAGCAGACAGGGGCTTCAACCGAGCTTGTGGTGAACATTCCATGCTGGTCATGGAAAGTTTAACTCTTTGTTCTCGGGGCAGTTGAAAGGCAGGACCTAACTGCATATGTCAGAATACAGAAAGACTCCATTAGAAGAAACAACATTATAAGGTGAGTAATTTTTCTTTCTGTGTATCTTCACCATTCATCACTGTTTCCCGCCCTCCTTTCCCTCTTGGGCCTCAGGCGCTGGGCAGTGTCTCCTTTCTGCTTGCTTTTCCCTATTTGGGGCCAGTTGTAGTCCTGCTAGTACCTCTGAGCTCTCTGCTCCTTCTGGTGAAAGCAACAGAAGTTCAGTGTTAGGTGAGGGCAAGCAGGTGTGCTTGTCCTTCATATGAGGGCTCACCTGGGCCCTTTCTTACATTCCTGATGAGGACCCCCTCCTCCGGCTTGATCTGGACCTCTCTGAGGGTTCGATTCCCCAGTTCTGATCTCTCAACCCTTGGGATCCTCCTCAGGACAGTAGCAATTGGGAGGGCCATGATGACGCCCTAGACCACATTCTTTCAAGAGCTGTGTCTCCTTTTCTCCCCTGCTGGTTCCAGCTGACTTTTACTGTGCAGGGTCCCCTCTGATTGTAAGATTATGCCTTAAGAGAGGTTCTCCTCCTGACATCCTTTTTCTCCTTCTTTTTCAGAGAGTGTGTCATCTCTAGACCCTCTGTGGGAGGAATCCTTCTACAGGGCAACCCTGCAGTGGCATGGGTCCTGTCCCCACTCCAGGATGTTTTAAAGACAGGAATGGGAGATACTTGCCCCCTTTCCACCTCCTTTGGGCTGGCGGAGAGGGCACCTTCAAGTCTGGTGCCCTGACTTGCTTCTGTCTTCTGGGCTCTTGCCCAGTCAACCCCTCTCCCCTAGTTTTCCTCAAACCTGGGAGTATTGTCTCCAGCTCCACTTTGGCAGAGATATGAAAAAGCTCAGCTGTGGCTTAAGACAGCAGTGCCCTTCTTTCCAGAGTCCCAGAGAGTCCTCTGGACCTTGGCAGTGGCCACAGTGTCTTATTTTCCTCTCTTCCTTGACTTCCTTCTTTCTTATCCTCTTACTCTCCCTTACTGTGTCCCTCCCTTGCCTGCTCAGAGGTTTGGGGCCCTATCCCAGACCCTAGGTTCACCCTTCTGTCCTCTTGGCGGCTTTGTCTCTTCTTCTGTTTATATCCTTTCCTTTTCCTATCTCTCAGACTCCCTCGCCCACCCCTCCTTCTTTCTTTTCCTAACTTCACTGTCGCGTGCAGAACTGGGATGAAGGATGAGTCGGCATCAGTTATTGACCAACCCACGAGTGCCACGCAGTCTGTCAGCCCCTCGGCGGCACTGCCACATGGCACCCGTTTCCTCCCTTTTACAAGAAAATAAAATAAATGCTCCCATGGGGTCCTGCTCCTCTGGCCAGAACCCACCAGTGATGAATGGTGAAGATACACAGAAAGATCAAAAATTGCGGTAGGCACGTAATTTTTATTTTTCTCTGTTTGTACTGCCTCTGTAAATAGTTCTTCTGGACAATTTTATTTTACTATTATTGATAATAATAAAACACTACTTGTGAATTTTATAACTACTTCTGGTCTTCCTATTCTTCCTGACCTGGCCTTGATGGCTAACATGATGCCCAGCAAGTATCTGATGTGCCTGTCCCTCAGTCCTAAAGGATACAGGTAAAATAAATAGAGCTGGGCTGTTATGGTGAGTGGTCTATGTAGAACCTTAGTTAGTGCTCTTTCTATCACCAGAAAGAAGGACTGCAGGACTGGGCATTCCACATGATATGTGTATGGGTTGTGTGACTGTTCCCACAATTTCTCCAGCATGCTACAGTGCCATACTTAAAAGTCACTGCAGGTGTTCTAAAATATTGAATGTGATTCTAATCCACTGTATTGTTATTACAGAAAAAAATTTAGTTGAGCTAAAATCTCCATCTAGAGGTTTTATTGCCATCACAGTACAGGCATTCCCCTTTAACCCAACTCACTGTGCCATAATTGCTTTTATACTGCAGAAAACACCATGGGAGAAAAACACATTGCCAAAGTATTCATTTCAATCAGAATTCTGGGATTAGCATTCAGTCCCATTTCTTAGTCTACTGTCCTGTTATGGCTGAATATTGGGACAGTAGCTGTGTACACTTATTGGCAACATGGTGTTTCTGCCATATACAGTGTAATAAGTTATAAAGATACTAAAACATGAATGATTTACAAATACAGAATTATAAAACAATGATGATCTTGGTAACAGCTGCAAAAATGTTATAAATGGGTGGTAATCACCAATACAAGGATTGCCATAGCATACACACAGAAACTACAGAAAATTGATGGGAGCACAGAGCACAGCAGGATATACTGCATAAGCAAATAATTATGTGGGCTAGATACTTGGGGACAGATTTTCAAAGAAATGAGAATCCACATGGGCAGTCAAAACCATGCACAAGGGGGTCTTCCTTTGCTCACCACTGGTTTTGCTGCATGCATGGTATTTTTGTATGCAGAGCTTGTTTGTGACCAGCTCTGTGATTTACAAATAACTTGCAGCTGTTTTCCATGCACAGCTGTGATGAAATGATGTGCCTAGTAGTACCAAGTGCAATCCTCTGTGGCTGTGCCTGCTGCCTGTGCACACCACGGGCTACAAATAGGTTTACCCACCAGTGCGGTGATTTATTTTCTCACCAACGAGTTGTGGCATGGAACTTATTCCCTGGGCTGTCTCTAGTCCTTTAAAAATCGGCCCTGATCTTTAAATAACAAAATAAATTTTACCTAAATTACCAGTACTCATGGATTATAGGAATGATCAGTTTGACAAAATGACACAGTTGAGTGGGTACAGTACAATAATGCAATCTGCAGTACAGTCCATCAACACTGTACATGGCAGATATATACAATATAGCAACTTCGTGCAAAGCAAGTACATGATACATAGTTTGCATGAAAAGCCCTATGAGGGCGATTGTGGGATCGAATTTGTACACCCTAGAAAAAGGGGTAATCGAGACCTACAGATACCTAAAAAGTGAACAGAGGGTATAGGTGGAGTGTCTCTTTCAAATGAGTGCAAGCACCGGGACCATAGGGAATGCAATAAAGCTTGAGGGATCAAATTCAAGAGTGAAGTAAGAAAATATTTCTTCATGGAAAGGGTAGTCAATACCTGCCATAGAGTGCGGTAGAAGTGGTGGAGGCCAAAACAGTGGGGCTTTGAGCATGCATGGGAAAGACATAGGGTATATTAGTTAAGATACAGGGATGGGGAGGGTCAACAAAGATCATACTGGGTCTGAGAAAACAGAATACGGTATGTAGGGAACATCTGGACAAACTAGGTGGACTAATCAGTCCATTTCTGCTGTCAAATTCCATGGATCTGTGTATTTATTCAAATCATGGAAAGTTGTATTTAATCATTTTGAACGTATTGGTATCAGTTAAAATAACATCTTGCCCCAAAGGGGCATCAGCAGAGCTCTGAGTGTTCATTCAATTATGTTTTGTAACGTGTGTCAGATAAACCAGGTTCCTACCTTATACAAGTCAGATACTCGGCATCTGTCCTTTCTGCCAGAAGCCACCGTAGCCCTGGTAGGATGTGCTTTGATCAAAGCCGGCAGTGTCCGCTTTGCTGCCGCTTAATCCTTTCTAACCCCTGTAATACATAGATAATCATAACTTTCTGCAGTAAGCCTTCTAGGTAGGACTGCCCAGAGAATAGAACACATGCAAATGTTGGAACTCTTTGCACATGACAACTTTTCAAATGCTGCCCCTATACTAACTGCCAATGTTCTAAAACTCCTCAGATTTCACTCTCCGCCTGAAAAGTCTGGCTGCTGAGAGTGTCGCTCTTCTACTCATTCCTGTAACGTGAAGAAACATATAAAATACATATTTAAGTATCTTTTATTCATTTGCTGCCTTATACTTATTGTTTTGTAGTTAAACTTAGTTTTTAGTGTTTATTTAGTTTTCATCATCATCATCATGTTTATTGTATGGCTGAAGAGCATTCTCAACATAGAAATACAATTTACAACTACAAATACACATACATCATAAATAACCCAGCTTTTACAGTTGGGAATAATCAATTCATGTAAATACAAATCTTAAAATCAATGCAACCTAATGAAAAATATATCAGTGCACTCAAACAGCATTTTTAAGGTCCACCTCTTATGCATCTGTAATATAAAATGATACAGTACTAGCCAGATTATTTAAACAATTCTTATTTTACTTTATATTCTTAATAGTTAAGAAATAATTTGACAATCTATTTATTGTCCGGGGTCTTCTGTATGCATCAGAATGCTAGTTAATTCTATTTTATTTATCAGATAGATATAATTTAAAAAAGGATGAGCCAATATGCCCGTTGCTTCTCATACCGTCTGCAATCCCACAAGGCATGGATCAGATTCTCTTTTCACCAGTCCCACAATCACATTCTTCAGATGTTATCCCCATTTTTAATATCTAAAGTCCAATACCTTACTGAGGAATTGTTCAAATTTGAATATTAGGAAATTAATCCTCAAGTTGGAGTTGCTTAAAATATCCAGATATTTCTTGTAACCATGGTTGAAATTGTTAGCAGCAAACCACTTTGAATAATGAGATCCACTTATCTCTTCCAAATCTATCTTGTTCAAAAATTCCTAATTTTTTAGTAACGTATTTTTATATTTTGCACTTATCATTATTCCTTTTTCCACTGCCCTTTTAAGTGTAACAGTTTATATTTTTTAAGTCCAGAAGAACTTAACTCAACCAGTACCCTGTATTATATCCAATGGATTGCCAATGTTCTTTTCTTTAAGACATCTCTTGGCCAGAGTGTCACCTCTTTGTCTGGTGCTCTTGATCAGAAGTTAATTCTCCTAGCTGCCATTTCAGCCTTAATGTTTGTTAGTCCCTTTCGGACCTAATATAGGTAGCAGGGCAAGAATGACCCAGTCTGGGTGTACTTCTTAAGAGTTTGTATAACGGACTCAACAATTTGTTTGTGTTTTCAAATTCCAAATTTCACACCCATACAGTACTTGGGTTTCAAATTTGGCTTGAATCATCTGGATCAGAGGTTTTATGGACATACCTCCATATTTACAGTTGAATCTGTATAGACCAGCTAGGGTTTTTTAACTTTTCCCAAGCATATCTACATGTCTATTCCAACGACAGTTTTGTTGCATGTTGATACCAAGATATACATAATTGGATACTACTTCTATTTTGTAATTTCAATATACCCAGTTCCCTACTCCTTTTACTCCCAAAACCATTATTTGTGTTTTACTCATATTAATTTTTAATTTGAGTACCCTTGACTCTTCTTCCAAATAATTCAGTTTTTTTGTAATCCTCCTTTTGTGAGAGACAAGAAGGCGATGTCATCGGCATATGCCAGAGAGGACAGTGAAATTTCTGTATTTTGGGGAGTCCTGATCAGTGACAGCGGTAGGGGTCCAGAAGCATGGGTCCAACTGGACCCGCCACTGTCAAAAATGTGGGTGCAAAATCAAATTTGTGGGTCCAAAATATGAAAACACTCAAAATAATGCCAATGTTAGCAAGCATTGCAATATCACCATGATTTGCCTGCTTCAAGCACTTTTATTTTAACAGTGTGTTTACCCAGGATAGCCCAGGCCAGCTCTGATGCAGCACCTCATTTACAGTGGGGTCTTGCTTCCACTCATTTCCACCGTGGGTGGACTAGGCAACTGAGAGGTTACATGACTTGCCCAAGATCACACAGTGAGTGATTATTTGCCTATAGTAGGGTTTAAACCTGTGACTTCTGGCTGTTTCCTAACTGGTGCTCTTTGAATCCCACAGCCACCTAGATGCATACTGTGTGATCCTGAGCAAGTCATTTAACTTCCTTGTGCTCCCAGGTCGCATCTGGAAACAAACTTCGGCTTAGTGTGCTACTCCTGGTTAAATAATGTTCCCTTCCCTTCTAGCCACCAAACTCTCTCTTTCAGTAAGTCTAAGACCCTGGCTGCTGGTTCTCACATTAATTCACTTATCAAGTGTTGCAGTTTCTGGCTCATTGATTTACCCAACTGCATTATGGCGGGTATAGCCAGGGATTACAGTTACGAGCTGTGAATGAGCTTGATACATCCAGCAGACCTGGGTTTGATTTACACAACCTCCACTTGCATACTGCACAACTCTGAGCAAGTCACTGACTTAACCTCCTGTCCCAGTGCTCCTGGGTCAGTCCTGAAAATAGGCACTTGTGCCTAGTGGGTCTTACCTGGTTACCAAGCCAGGTTGAATCCCATCATGTTACTTACTTTGTGGCCATGAAAACCTTCTTGGATGTAGCATTCTCTATCTCTGGTCTTTCCTAACCTTCTTTTGGGCAACCAATCCTCCATTGCAGACAAATTGCATAAAACTTGCATTTAAAATTTTTTCAAAACCAAGCTTGCATCATTTTGTTTGGCTGTAACCGTGTCAAAGCTCATGTTGGACTGCCATGACAAATCCACCTTTAAAATCCAGCACCGTATATCAATCTTAGCAGGCTATCATATGAACTACTACAGGCGGCAGTGGCTACAGCACACATGGTGGATTTATGTCCAAGTCCTATTTTCAAGGTGGTCTGGAGTGGAAGGGGACTGACTGGCAGTGTTAGAGATCTGACCATCACTATTACGGTATACTGTCTGCATCTGGCAATCACATGAGATTTGCCTCAGCAGCCAAACAAAATGCTTCAAACTTTGATTTTTTTTTTTATATTCAAGTTGTATTGCAGTTTGTCTGCAATAGCAATGAGCATCTGATATACATTGTATGGCTGGCCTGGCAGAGAGAACCCTTGGAAAGACAGAATAAATATAATTACTAGTCAAGAGTCATAACAGTATATAGCTTCACAATAGGTAGCGTAAATAGTTCTTAAAAGTCATTTAAAATGAACCCCTTAGAAAGGACAAACATTACTGTGATTGAACAGAAGAACAATAAACAATATACAAATACACTTGCTTCCTGTGTCATTTATGTTGTAAGATGCACTCATTGATGCATTCAAAGCATAGTATGACACTCTGGATGTTTTCTGAGATATCCTTATCCTTTCCTAATAGTTACAGAAGGGGGCTGGATGGAGAGTGCCGTGGTACCCAAGGTTGCTGAATGAATAAGTCCTCTAGCACTAATTATCAGTGTAACTATGTAGGTCGATATGGTCCCTCCGACTCCTAGGAATCATTAGATTTGTCCAAACCAGAGTACCACTGATTGTGTGCTGGCTAGAGTACACTGACTCTCTTTACAGAAGTCCATCATGTCCTAAGTAACTCCCAGACACACCAATACTCTCCTTATGTTGTGGGACCTTGACAAACACAATTTGTTATCAACACAGCTGCACCAACAAAACTTGCTTCCAGCATTTGGAACTGTGATCACCTTCAATAAAATGCTCCACATGAGAGGATGATGTGTGTCTGTCCAGGCTGGGTTTGATTGCAAACTTCACTGGGGCACTACTTTCGACAGGTCGTCCTGACCAGGCAATGACACAGTTTGAACTGACACCTCTTCTGCCCCGTTCTGACCACCACCAGTTCTACAGAGGAATGCATGCATCATCCTGCATGTACACACAAGGGAGCAGTCTCAGAGTCAGTGACCCATTTCTGCCAGCAGCCATGTTATGCTGAAAATCAGTTAGCAACCCCCACGACTGGTACTTCAAACCAAAAACAGAACTTCATGCAATACAAGTCCAATGGCAAAGTACGCCCCCCGTACTCAGCAAATAATCATCTCAGAGGCTTAGCCGTTAGAAACATAAATTTGACATTTCCCAGCATTAGCCCCCAACTAACATTCCCTCTGCTGGACAGGACGTGGAATAGGACTCTTTCAAACACGTGTTCTTTTGCCCATTTCTTGGAGACCCTTCCTTTGCTGTTTGTGTTTGGGGAGGCCAGGATTAAACTTGTCATACTGTACTGCCCTACTGACACTCTTACCTGGGTTCGTGAGCTCGATGATGCCCCCACTCCCGATTTTGGGTGACAGGTGGACAGTCCAGCAGACAACAACAGAATACGGAGAACACGCCCGGCGATGGTCTGACTGCAATCCGCGCACCACAGACACACAGCAGAAAATGCAACATAGCCACAGCAATGAAAGCGAGTCAGGCTAGCAAGGTGAATTGGGCTACCACGTGACCTGTTGCTTTATGCTCGCCTTGCTAGCCTGGCTGCTTGGATTTCACTGTCTTCTACAGCAGACGAAGCCAATGCTAGACACTTCAAACACTGAAAGCAGAGGGCATGAACAAGGCAGTTTGAAATCGATAGTATTGGGGTCTGTTTAAAACAGGGCGCAGACAGATTAACACTTCTGGAAACAGTTGTCTGCGGCCCAGCCTTAAGCAGCCCCCAACACTAACGATTCCTTATCTGCCTAGTTCCTTTCACACTTCTTTGGTTCTGTGGGGACTTTGAATTAGCCAACAGCTGCTCTTTTGGGTTGGGAATTTGAGGAACCGACACTAGGCTAAAGGCAGCAGTACAGCACCCAACAGTTCTGGCACCTGTGTTAGTTGGGGATGGGGACAAAATTAACAAACAGAAATAAAAACACTGCAAGGGAGTTCAAACAAGCACACAAACAGTAAAACTCCTCCCAACTGAAGCCTCTCCCTAGTGTCTGGTATGTTCAGCGATTCTCACTTAACACTGAACACAAAGCGTCGCATTTGGCGCTGACACATCGGGACCGTGCCTAAAATAAAACTTTGCGTCTTTTTTTCCTTCAGGCCTTGCGTTAAGCAGATCACTGGTCCTGATCTATAGTCACACTATTTTTCAACATCTTTTCCAGGTATAGGGTAAACAATAGAGGTGCCAACACGCACCCCTGCCTTACTCCTAGTTGCTTTTAAAAGTACTAGACAGATGGCCATCCAGTCCTACTCTTATATTAGCCCATGTATTTGAGTACAGGTGTGCAATTATTGCGACCAGATTTGACTCAATGCCTCTGTCTATAAGAATTTGCCAAAGTGTACTTCTTGAAACACTGTCAAAGGCCATACTATAGTCAATGAATGCAATGTAAACTTTCTGCCCCTGTAATTTAACATATTTTTCAACAAAATGAGATAACACAAAAATATTGTCAATGGTGGAAAAGTTCTGTCTAAAACCTGTTTGGTAGGAGATACCCCAGTTTTTTCAACTTCGACTTGGGCGTCCTAACAAAGTTTTAGAAAATATTTTAAGATTTATATCCAAAAGGCTAATTGGCCTATACATGGTAGGGTCATTTGTTGGACCCTTTTATGCAACGGGACAATATTTGCACCTTTCCATGTATCCAGAAAAATTTCTTGGAGATACATTTATTATAAGAGCTGTCAAAAACCTGCACCATAATGGGGATTCAGTGAGATGTACTTCAGCCAGGATCCCATCTGGACCAGCAGCTTTTTGTTTTAAGGAGTATAGAGCAAGATACATTTCATCCAGTGTAACAGAAGGAAAAGATAGTCTGTCACATCGGCCACTTTTTGTACCGTATTCTCAGAGGGGTCAAAATAAATCTCGGTAAAGTGTGATAACCAATTTTCCTCTGGTATATAGGTATCTATACTTCCTTTAAATGTATCTGTCCCCTTTGCTACAAGTGTCCAGAAAGACTACATCTTTATTCTGGATTGCTCTAAGCATTTTGCCATTTGGCTTCAAAGTAACATTTCTTCTTTCTTGCTAATAAATTCTTATATTTCCTTTTTCAGCATTTAACTGCAATAAAAGTTGCTTATTTTTACAATTCTTATACTCCTACAGATTTTCCTAAGCTCATCTTTAGCTTTTCTACAATCTGCATCAAACTAGGTTTCCTTATCTTGGCAAACTTTTCTATTGATGGGGTCTTCTAAACATTGTCTTATTTCCAAAACAGGTTATTAGTCTGTCTTAAAATAATGTCCAAATCCATAGAATTAATGACATCTACCATTAAAGCCACTATAGAGACATATATTATTGGTGTAATATTAAAGAGCTAGTGTACTGCTTGGGATTAATAGCAATTTTCAGATGTAGTCAGCTATTACTTATTATATCTCAAGTATTTTTTCTTTTCTGTTTTCTAATTAGAAGATTTTCCACCTGGCAGTACTGGGGTGATGTTTGGAGCAGCATTCTGTCTGGAAGAAAAAAAGTAAATTTTGTTCCTCCACTGCATTGTCAGAAATGAGACCAAACACCTTGAAGCACACAAATCCTTGCAGCCTGAACAGTGACTCTTTCACAAACTACCAATCAAAATGCAGGAAATTGTGACATCACTAGTAACCAGGAGAGCCAGTCCCTGCTTCATGTGAAAGTGAAACCTGGCAGTGAGAAATGGTTTTCATTGGTTACTAGTGATGTCAGTCAGTGTGGTCTCACTGTTGCTGTAGTGGGAGGAACAGAACTGACCTTTTTCGCCTCCAGAGTGCTGCTCCACACATCACCCCAGTACTGGCAGGTGAAAAATCTTCTAATTAGCAAACAGAAAAAGAAAAAATACTTGAGATATTAGAAGTGATAGCTGACTACATCTGAAAGTTATAATTAATTGCAGGCGCTTCCTGGCAGTACACTAGCTCTTTAATTTCAGAGTCATGTCTCCAGATAATTCTACGGCTGCTCTAGCTTTGAAAACCATAAGTTATCCGTCACCACCATTTCTTCATACCCTTCATTTGTTTCTAAGACTACAGGGTAGTGGTCACTTTCTGCTCTAATTTGTACATAACACTTTTTCCAAAATCCTAGTGGGCCTGACTAAAAGCCAGATCAACTATAGAGGCTCCCGTGTGGACACAAAGGTGAACTCCATCACTGTCCCTTCAAATCTCCCAATTAACGGAAATAAATTGTTTTCTTTTAATATTTCTATCACACCACTTTTGTTTATTATTTTGTCTTTTGATTGTCTATTCTTTAATTGTTCTGAAGGGAGTTATCGTATAAAAGACTGATCGAGAAGACCATCAGTGGTTCCTATTTACATTTAAGTCCCTAGTATCAGTAGTTCAGCTTTTAAAAAGTTTGTTGTACTTCTTTTACGATCTTTGGGAATCGCACCATATAATTTCAAGAAATAACAGGAATTATCTGGGAGAACATAACCGTTATAACTAATATTTCATATTTTTCTTTCCTGAGTAAAATAGCCAAGCAATTATTGAAAGATTTACACATCAAAGTTTTATAGCCAATTCCAATTTTAACCATTGTAATGATTCCCCAGAAAATCTACCTGATTCCTTGATTTTGATATCTGGGATCTGAAAACACTCATATCCATTGTTATTTAGTTATTTTATCAGTTCCTCCGGTTTGGTATAACCGGTGGGGACTAATTTAATTTACTTCATTTTGAGGTTTTCTGACTAAAAAACCTGTTAGTTTATTTAGATTTAGTTTAAATGCTTGTTTCGTAACCATTTTCTCGGTTACGAACTACTAATCCAGTTCATTTGTTTCCTCGGTTTTCGTTCTCATCAGTTCCTAATCGGTTCCAGAACTGACCGCAACCGCTAAACTTATTTCAAAATTTAAAATTACTTAGCGGTTTACTTTTTATTGGTTCCGATAAAAAATGTCAGAGAAACTGAAAAGAAAACCGGTGAACCTGGTTTTAAAATTGTTCCGATTGTGGGGAAGTGTTTGCTAAGACAGACAAACATAATTTGTGTGTGGCCTGCCTTGGCTATGAGCATCTCAAGGAAGACTGTGACATTTGTAAAACTTTTCCTGAGAAAACAGTGGAAAAATGCCTGGGACAGCTAAAGAAAAAACTTGCTCCACCAAGGGGTCCCTCTGGCTCTGACCAGCCGATACCCCCTTCTAATGTGGGTGAAACCACTTCAGTTGTTGCCTCAACCCCTGAGACGGTGACAAAGGCACCAAGAGGATTGTGGAAACTGGCTGACTCCCAGTTCCCTCAAAGAAAACTAAAAATTGAAGCACACAGAACCCTAATTACTAAAAAGGGACTATAGTGCCTGCTCTGACACTCATTCTCCCAAGAAATTGCTCAGACATTCAAGGTAATACAGGCTTTACAAGGCCTTGTGCCCACTGACCAGTAAGCCACCTGTCCTGGCTTCTGTGGGACAGACTGGCAGCACAGGGAGATCTTCCTTTATAGAGGAAGAGGTTTACAGTGATGTGAGGAGGAGGAAGGGAACCTATCAAACCTGAGGTAACCCCTGAGCAGGAGTTTGGCTCTCTTCCTAGATCCTCTGAAGATTATTCCTCACATTTTACCTTCGTGAGGAAGATGGTTGATGCCCTGGACATCACCACAAGGGAGGAGATAGAAGATGAAGAAGAGGTGAAATACCTTGAGATGATAGGGTTAACCCCACAAGAGCACTCCTCCTGCCTGTCAACAAATTCTTTAAAAAGATACTCTGAAAATCTTACTAACCCTAACTCTATCCTCCGTCTTGACAAGAGGCTGGATAAAAGTGTCAGATGGAAAGGTAAGGGGCAGAGTTCCTGTTTCCCCACCTTGATCATCAGGGGGTTGTACAGGCAGCTGCCTATGATAAGCCTAGAGGTCCCTCTGGCTTCACCCACCAGACAAGGACTCTAGAAAAATTGACAGCATGGCAAAGAAGGGCTATCTGTCAGCTCCTTTGGCCATCGACAGGCAAACTTCCAGGTCTATGCTGCCCAATATAAAAAATCCTTGTGGCAGTCAGTATTGGCCATGGCCCAGAAAGCCACCACACTTCTATCTGAAGACCTGGCAGAAACTGCCAGATTTGGTTTAGGAGGCAGCTAAATATCAGTTCCAGATACTGCTGACACAAATGACACTGCAGCCAGATGGATGGCGAACACTGTTGCCAGAGGAGATTTGCCTGGCTAAGAGCCACAAATCTAACTCAAGACACCCAGTCAAAGGCTCTTGATTTTCCTTTGGAGAAATTCACTCTTTGGGAAGTTAACAGTGGCTTATATGAAAAGGTGGATGAATATAAGGCCACATGCAGAAGCAACTCGGCTAAAGAAAACTTCACCATCCACCAAACCCTATGGAAGGGAGGTAGGGGCAGGTTCTTCCACAACAAGCCATTTTCCAACCAGTGGCTGCACCCCAGTACCAGCAGTACCCACAGTCAGGTACTTCAGGGTAGGGGTAGAAGGGTTCTAGGCAGGGGTCCTAAGCCCAGCCTCAGCCCCAGACAAAGCAAACACCCTGACATGTCTGCGCGAGGCTGCCTCCTCTCTACCTGTCTGAGACAGGCTGTCTCACTTCCTCCAAGCTTGGTTAAGCATTACCACAGACAAGTGGGTCCAGGGATAGTGAGTCAGGGCTGTCTCTGGACTTCAGATCCCTTCCTCTTCAAAAACAGGGTTTTCTGCCCACCCTTCCCATGAAAAGAAGCTGCTGGAGGCAGAGGTTCAAAACCTGCTGCTGCTAAGGGCAATGGATCCTGTCCCAGTTCAGCAGAGTGGAAGGGGTTTTACTCCAGGTATTTCCTCACCACAGAGAAAACCGAGGAGTGGCGGCCTATTTTGGACCTCAGGGCCCTGAACAAACATCTGAAAAAGCCAAAGTTCAAAATGATCACTCTGGCATTGATACTACCAACATTCCAGAAAGGAGACTGATTGGCATCACTGGACCTGAAAGATGCATATTTCCACATACTCATAAGGGAGCCCTACAAAAGTATTTCAGGTTCAGACTCCCATCAGGCCATTACCAGTTTTCAACACTACCCTTTGGCCTCACTTGACCCAAGGGTATTCACTAAGTGCCTGTCAGCAGTTGTGGCACACCTTCAAAAACAGGGTGTCTTACAGTATTCCCATATCTGGACAACAGGCTGGTGGTAGGAAAATAACCAGACCAGGTCAGGCAATGCCTGCAGACCACCCAAAGGCTCCTGGAGTCCCAGGGTTCCTAATAAACCACAAGAAATCAGTCCTTCTGCCAGTACAGATCCAGCAGTTCATAGGTGCAGAAATCAACACCCTGCAAGGCAGGGCCTACGTGCCTCTGGACTGGGTAAGAAGTCTACAGCTGATTGCAAACTCATTCAGCCTGCACAAGCACAAAACTTCAAAGCAGTTTCTACAGCTATTGGGCTATATGGCTGCAGCCACAGGCAGAGTCCTAGGATCCAGGTTCCAAATGAAGGACATCCAGTTCCACCTAAGAAGAGACCCTTTCTCAAAACCTATTACAGTAACAAAGATCTTGTTACAAGCACTTCAGTGGTGGAAAGAGAATTCAACCTAAGGGAAGGGTTCCTTTCCTGCGAGAGTCCCGTCAGCTGTTCTCACAACAAACACATCTCTCCTGGGGTGGGGCACCCATTTAGGGACCACACAACCCAGGGCACTAAGTCAAGTGCAGAGTCACTCCAGCACATAAACTTGTTGGAACTCAGAGCAGTGCTTCTGGCACTAAAAGCTTTCGCAGCATTGGTGCAGGAAAGGTGGTGCAAGTCAGAACAGACAATACCACCACAATGTACTACATAAACAAGCAGGGGGCACCAGGTCAGACCCTCTCTGCACAGAAGCCATGAAAATTTGGACCCTGGCCTACTCCTTGGGAGTTTCACTACAGGCAATCCATCTACCAGGAAAGGAAAATACCCTGGCAGATGCCTGAATCGAATCAGCCAGGCCGATCATGAATGGACTCTGAACAGACAAATGGTTCGAGTGATCTTCAGGAGGCGGGCACTCCATAAATAGACTTGTTTGCATCCTTCAGAACCACCACCACCACCTGCCTCAGTACTGTTGCAGGCCACCAGACAGGGATATACTCCACTAGGTGCCCTGTCTCTGGATTAGTATTGCTCAAGCTCAGGTCCCAGTCAGCATCACTAATCTTGACAGCTCTGGACTGACCCAGGCAGCCATGGTACTCTCTTCTGCTCTCCATGTCTGTATCCGAGCCAATGCATCTCTCTTGGAGGCACAACCTGTTAACCTCCAACCAGGGACCCTTCTGTACCTGAACCTCAGGTCTCTCTATCTCAAGGCTTGGCTCAAGACCTAGAATATGCAGGTTTACACCTCTCTGAAGCTGTTTTGGACATCCAGAGAGGATACAGGAAGCCTTCCACTAAGAAAACCTACGCCACAAAATGGATAAGGTTTCTATCTGGTGCTCAGCCAGGAGTTGTTGCCAGTACAGGCTGGGGTTCCAGCTGTTTTGATTACCTCTCTTACACATTCCCTGGGATTGCAGCCCAGCACCTTGAAGGTTCAACTGGCTGCAGTGTCTGCTTAATTTCTGCTGGGGGAAATGTGACAATGGCTTCAAAACCTATTTTTAGGCGGTTCTTCAAGGGTTTGGCCCATCTGCACCCCCGATAGGAACTGGTGCCAACATGGGACCTCAGTATGTGCATAGTTAAGCTCATGGGACCTCCTTTTGAGCCCATGTCCTCAGCTCATCTAAAATATATCACATGGAAAACAGTTTTCCTAGTGGCAATGACCTCTGCAAGAAGGATCAGTGAGCTTCAGGCTCTGTACATTGAACATGACTACATTTCCTTTCATAGGTATAAAGTAGTCCTGAGGACAAACAGAAATTTCTCCTAAAGTGGTTTCTGATTTCCACCTTAACCAATCCATTACCCTACCTGTCTTTTCACCAAGTATTCCACCTCTGGCAATAGAAGACTTCACAGTCTGAATGTCAAAAGAGCTCTTAGCTACTACATGACAGCTACTAAGGACCATAGGCAGGACAGGAAAGCTGTTCCTGACTTACGAGTATATGGGAAAGGGCCAGCATCGAAAAGGTCAGTTTCTCAGTGGATACTTCAGTGTATCAATTCTGTTACACTAAAGCTGGTAGGAGCCCCCAACTGGATTGAGGCCCACTCCACAGAGGGACAGCTGCCAGAGATGTTCCATTGGTTGGCGTCTGTAAAGCAGCTACCTGGAAAACAGTACACACCTTTATGAAGCACTACAACCTGGATATCCATTCCAGGGGTGATGGTAGGTTTGGCACAACAGTCTTGCAAAGTCTGTTTCCAAAATAGAGTTCTGTAACCACCTCCAAGTGTACCGATTTGTAGTCTGCAGAAAGTTATGAATATCTGAAGTATTACTGGGGTCAGAAGAAAAAATACTTACAATAGTAATCTTGTTTCTTCCCAGTGATACTCAGGTATTCATAACTTCCCACCTTGCCTCCTTCCAGAACTTTTATCCTCTGCAATCCTGCCTTCTGATTCTCAGAGGAATATATGCCACTGTGCTACAGCTCTGATAAACATGGTTCTTATTGTTTTTCCTCCTTTTTCAGTTGACTCTTGACACTTTTTGGGGGGTGTCTGTTGGCTGTTTCCCATCTAGTTGTTTTATTTCTTATTTATGGTATTATGGGTTTAATTCTTATTACTATCATTGATTATTACTAATCATTAATACTTTCAGTATTTACAGTTCCAGGGCTTGCCTTCCTAAGCATTTAGGAAATCTGAGGAGTTTTAAATCATTGGCAGTTGGTATAGGGCAACATTTGAAAACTTGTTGCGTGCAAAGAGTTCCATCATTTGCATATGTTTTATTCTCTCTGGGCAGTAACCTAGAAGGCTTATTGCAGAAAGTTATGAATACCTGAGTATCACTGGGAAGAAACAAGATTACTATGGTAAGTAATTTTTCTTGCTGCACATTTCTGTGTTATATAGCAAGGCTGACTTAGAAGCTTGTTGTCCCTTTTTGCTGCTCTAAACAGCATAGAAAGGCTATCAGAGTTCAGAAGAACAGTGTCCATAAAGGTAGGTCTTCACCAATCTGTGAACATAAAACTTTTGCAATCGCTTTTCCTTAGCACTCCCAGCTTTGAACAGAAGGATAAGGAAGCTTATTTCTTGGTTTGAAAGAAATGTAAAATTACGTGTATTCCTATAATGCAGAGCACCATGGAAGTATTTGTAAATTGCCATGAAAAGTCCAGTCTAGTTCTGCTCTAAGCAGTAATGTATGAGTGCCAGTTGGCCGCCCACACACTCTGCAAAGACAGAAAACAGAAGACATAGACAAGTGTCCCATCCACACAGGATTCATCAGTGTGCCCTGTCTGTAATAGCCCAGGAGAAGGACAAACCAGTCATAGTTTGATCTTACTGGTTTGGGTCATGGTAGTGCCCCAAATAGGAAGGTAATCTAAAAGTCAAGGAACATCAGCACAAAAGCACTGAGGCAAGGGTTACACAGAAGAGCACTGGCAATAAAGCCAGGTTCAAAGAAATGTAAAGTATACCTCGCCATAATGCAAAGACTTTCCCTTCTTACCTCGGAGTCCTTTAGCATCAGTAACTTTAACAGTTAGCTGGCTAGGTGCAACTGCCCTGAGTTGTGCCTTTAAGAGAAATTTAAATGAGTTTAGGCCATAGCCAGTCAGAAAACAGGAATGGTAGTGAGCTGAGTGAGAGCTGCTGAAGGCTTCAAATTTTTCTCTGCTGGACTGAGCAACATTGCCCCTGAGGTGTCTCTCAACATTCCTTGTTGACAGCCTCCTAGTGCTTATCTGGGTAAAGTTTTCCTCATATTTCTGTTTTAATAGTGTACTGAATGAAAGTATTACAAATTCGTCAGCGCCGCTAATTTTTTATTTTTAGTGTAATAGTGCTATTTTGACTTCATTTGTACTGCAACTGTGCATTTTAAATGTTAAGTCTATCATGGGTGCTTAATTTGATGGTTTCTATCGTTTCTAACCAAATTCTTGTGGGAACCGTCCGAACTGGGGACAGTTGCCTTGTTTTTACTTCAGACCTTGTGGGTTTTACTGTGAGGCACTCTATTGGAATTCAGATCCTAACAGTGCCTGGGGTCTTCTCAGGACTGTCATATTAAGAGATACCCTTCTATATATATATTTATACATAAAGGAACTGGACCTAGGTATCATCTATGCATGGACTGTCTGTAAGGGTCCAGCAGCCACCTGTGGCAGTTGACATGTATTGCTGGGTTTTCTATTCAGATTGGCACTGGTATAGATCCCAGTTCTACAACCATGAAAAAAAAAAGGCACTGGCAACAGACAGAGGTAATTAACTGGGGCAGGACTGGCGGTGGCATTTCACAGAAACCTGCACTCAGTTCGTAAGGTCCAGAACTGGTTTGCTTTGCTTAAATTGGGCAAATGTAGCAGACAAACCTTTGATTATTAGGGCTGAGGACATATCAAAGGCTTCCACCTAGGGGTCATTCAAAGTACTCAAATGTAAGGAGGTGCTGAGGAACCTCCAGATCCTAGCCAAAATTCAAGCTTCCAAATTCGAAGTTCCTCACAATTTAAAAATAATAAGAAGTGAAGGAAGAAGCTGATCAAGCCTCTTATGAAGTGGCTAAAAGAAACTGTCTAGACATAGATGCTCTCATTTCTTCTGGGAACCAATAGTGAGACAACAGGCAGATTAAAGCATATAAAACAAGCATTTGTCAATGCTGAATGTTTGCTTGCTGGCATTGGCAGTGGTAGTGTAGAAGTTACAGAGCTGCGTAATAGGAACGTCAGTGAAGTATTGAACTGAAGCCAACCCACCACCACCCTGCAGAGTGACAGGCATTGGGGTGCCTTTGGGTGCGTCAGGCATAACGGCCACGCCGTTTCACCACACCCACCCTGCAGACATGACAAGTGTCACGGTGTGCCTTGGGTCTTTGGCCCTTATGCACCCCATTCCATCAGGAAATACGGTGAGATGGGTGTGGTATAGAGAATGGGGTGAACTTTGGGCTGAAGAGTCCAAGGCATACCTCAGTGCCTCTCACTGGCTGCAGGGTGTGGAATGGTATGAGCATTACAGGCAAGAATCCCAAGTCACACCCCTGATGTCTGTCATTCTCTACAGGGTTGGGCGTTATGGTTGGAAACCCTAATACCTCAGGCATTCATTGGTATTTTCACTCCAGATTTTCAACATGTTTTTTGTGACCCCACCTCGTGAACAGTGGCAATATCAGTTTGTTAGCGAAGCTGCTTATGCAAAGCAACTGCATTTAGCACCACAGATGCAAAAACATTCCGAACAGGATGTAAAAATGACAGCTGTACTGTTCATGGGGAGGTGTAAAATGGCAATGTTGCAAATCTGCAGTAAAAATATTAAAAAACTGGTGAAGTCACAAGCATGCATAGAAACTGTGCAACGCACACCGTAATGTAATTAGTTTGGGGATTTTTACAGCAGATTGTCAACACAGGCATTTGGGACCTCCGATCATGAACAGTGTCACTGTGATTTTCTTTATCTGTCCTGAACAATGATTTCCCACTGCGACCACGCATCTCTCTCGCTGAAAGTGTGAACACATTTCGGCTATGTTGTGAAAAATGACAGCTGTACTGTTCATAAGGAAGTGTGCAAAATGGCACTGGTGAAAATCTGGACTGAAAATATTACAAAGTCATGAACTTACAGGTGCGTGGAAACTGCGCAATGCTCACTCGTAACACAGTCATTATGGACTTTTGTCACCAAATTTTCAACATAGCCATTTTAAGACCTCTGCTCATGAACAGTGTAACTATGATATTCTTAATCTGTCCCAAACATTGCTTTCACACCGACTGCACCATTATGCGCTACATGTGAAACACATTTTAGGCGACATGTGAAAATGGCAGCTGTACTGTTCATAAGGAAGTGTAATAAAATGGCAATGTTGAAACTCTGGAGTGAAAATATTGAAAATTCGCGAACTTAAGGCGTGCGTAGGAACTGCATAGCATAGCAAGTAAAACAGTCATTTTAGAATTTTCACCAAATTTTCAACATAGCCATTTTAAGACCTCTGCTCATGAACAGTGTACTGTGATTTTCTTAATTGTCCTGTACATTAATTTGCACCGACTGCGCCATTGTGCGCTACATGAGGCGGAAACACGTTTTGGGTGGATGTGAAAATGACAGCTGTACTACTCATAAGAAGGTATGGTAAAATTTCAATGTTGAAAATCTGGGTGAAAATATTGAAGATTCGCGAACTTCTGACGTGCGTAGGAACTGCATAGCATAGCCTAAATAAAACAGTCCATTTTAATTTTCCACCAAATTTTCAAAATAAACTGCTTGAGCCCACCTTATGAACACTGGCAGTGTCATTTGTTATCGGTCCCGAAGGTGATTTCACGCGGTGACTCGAAATCACCCTTCGGGCCTGAATAACGCCATGACAGTGACAGCATTCATGAAAGGGTCCCAAAACCCCATATTGAAAATTTGGTACAAATTCCAAATAATGCCTGAGATATGCAGCAAAGTTGAAAAACCCTATCTATCCCATTATACAGCTTACCGGCATCTCCTCGGTTCGCGGTCGGCTTTGAAGAGTGCAGACGTGTTCCCGTCCACGAAGATCATCAGCGCCGAGATCCTGAGGTAAGTATGGGGTGGGGTGTGTGGGGAGGCAGGGCCTGAGTCGGTGGGTGTGGGTTGTGGGAGGGGCAGGAGAAGCGCAGAGGGACAGTTTTTATTTGCAGGTTTGTTTGTTTTAAATGCAGCGCGGGACGTTTGCCACGCTGGGGTGGGCTCCCAGCGTGGCACAGGATAACTGGTTGGGGGCATGGAGCCGACAGGGATTGGGCACCCTGTCAGCCATAGCATCTGTTGCCACGCTGGGTGGGCTCCCAGCGTGGCACCCTCTCTCTCGGGGGGGACAGTGGAGCCGATGGGGATTGGGCACCCCGCCGGCTATCACGATGAGTTGCCACGCTGGGGTGGGCACCCAGCGTGGCATGTGAAACTTTGAGAGCACAGCGACGGGGGGATTGGGCACCCCGGCTATACAGTGTGTGTGTGTGGGGGGCAACGGTGCATGCGTGGTGTGTGTGGGTGGGGAGCGCGCGATGAGCAGGCGATATCTCATTGCTGCTCACTGAGCGTAGCTCCCCTTTCAACTGTACTCCACTGCATTTTGGAGCTGTCATAGAGAACTGCGGCCGCCTGCAAACACACTGCCTGAATTGGAAGAGGGCTGCCACACTTCCGAAAACTCGGATGATGGCACTATGTTTCTGCACATGCATGCAAGCAAACATAAAACTGTGCAGTACTCCATCTGTGCAAAATATGGAAAAAGCATGGCAACTGTTTCAGACCCTATAAAAAAATGGGTCCTTTCTTTACTGGTGTTGGCAAACACTCTTCCACAGTTCTCTTCCCCATAGACTGTGAGGGTGATTCAGTTGATGGTAAATCATTTATGATACCCCTGCCTACAGAGGCTACTAACACTCTTCCACAGTTCTCACCCCAGAGACTGTGAGGGTGATTCAGTGGATGGTAAATCATTTTATTCTGCCCCTGCATAAAGGGCTGCTATCAACTTCCACAGTTCTTGGTCAAGAGACTGTGAGGGTGATACAGATGATATGAAATTGTTATCAGGTGAAGGGTCTGCACACCCTATGTATCCAAGGGTTCTCTCTCTATGCCTTCATGTATTCAAATCATATTGGACACCCTGGACCTCCCTTCTCTAGAGTCCTTCCTAGGTGAGGATGAGGATAAGAAAACAAAAGATTATAGGGAGATGAAGGTCCACCTCCTAAAAGCCCTATCTGTACTGAAAATATAAATAACAATACCACAAAACTGCTTCAAACCCCCTTCTGTGGCAGAGGTTTACAAGTGGTGGGACGTGTGAATAAATAAATGCATTAATATATCAGTTGTTAACAATCCTGAGTGCCTGTCTGTACATCCCAACCATGTGAGTATAGTGCATCAGGCAGCTTGAGAAGCTGAGGTCTCCTTGTCCTCCTGCCCCACCCCCCGATAAGGACTCCAGAAAAGACATTTCTTAGTTACCTGCAGATGCTTGTCAAAATGTTTACCACTTGGCTTCGGCTACAATATCAAAAAAAAAAAAAAAGCACTGCAGAACTCTGTCTTGCTTTTCAGTGCAGGAGCTGTGGATATGGCTAACCTGCTCCAGAAGCTATGTAATACCATTTCCACAGATCGACAACAAGGATGCCGCCTCCAGAGTTGCAGTCTATGTCATCTCTCTGAGGCGCTTTGTCTGACCTAGAATTACTGATCTACCCTCAGACTCCCAGTTTAAAGCCATGGACTGTCCTGGTGATTGAAACATACTGTTTGACTCTAGAACATCTCAAGCAAGACCCCTGACCCACAGAACTTCCTCCCGAGGGCATTAGGGGCAGAGGTTTTTCCCAGCCTTTCTCAGTAGGGGATGTTTTTGCAGTCTAAAGCCTGATGCTAGTATGGTTAGACCTCTTGTGTATCCAGGTGTCTAGCCTCTATCCCCAACACAGACGTTTCTGTTGGAGTGGGAGGCAAAAAGAATTCCAACTTGCGAATGGTGGAAGCGGGTCCCTAGCCATGAAAAGAAGAAAGGGCCTCTACTTCATGTAATTCCTGCCATAAAAGACAACTGGGAGTGGTTTCCCATCTTGCTGTTAAAACCCCAATTCAAGATGGTCACTCTGTTACTGTTTATACAGCCCTTACAGTAGGGAGATGAGGCTAGCCTCCTGGCCAATAAGGGCCCTTTTTCCAAATAAGGGTGGGTTCACTGCAGCCCTTTGGCCTTCCTCAACCCCAAGAATCATACAAAGTGCTAGCAGCACGCCTCAGGAATCTGGGCATCTCTAGCTACACCCAAGTTGCCGATTAGCCTGCCTAAATCTCCTTGTAGGTCAAGGGTCCCTTTTTCCTCTTACTGGACTCTGTCTGTAGTCTCGGGGTTCCCAGGTAAATCTAAGCAAAGTCTCACCTGGAACCCTCCCAGCATCCAGGAAAGATATGCCGTCCTCATGCAGGCAAGAATTCAAGATGTCCCTCATTGGCAATTTTCTTCATTCAGGAACAGCAAGACCAGCCAGCAAGCGCTTGACTGGTTTGGATCTTTAACCCTCACTGGTTCAGTATGTGATGCGGTCCTGAGCAAATCACTTAATGACATTTAATCAGGCTATTGGGATGCATGGCTTCAGTGCCTGCAGTGGTCCCAAGGTTCAGATACAGGATGTGTCACCATAAGTCCCTTGTAACTTGTTGGTCTCAGAAAGCAACAGTTTTCAAAGTTGAAAACTCAGGCGAGCAGTTCCACAGATGCCTTCCGTAAGCGCATCTATACAGTGCCTCAGTAAGTGGCACTTAGACTCTCTAGAGTCACAGTTAATCTTATTTCTTTTGGAACTCATAGAAATCTTTCTAGCTCAAAGCATTTGCTCCTGTCATAAAGGACAGACTTACAGAATCGAACAGACACTACTGCAATGGCCAGATCAGAGTACTCTGTTACTGGGTGCTATAAAAATTGGTCTCTGCCTTCTACCTGGGAGTTTGCCTGGGAGGTGAATGGCTGAAAGGCTAACACAATACTCTGGCAGAGGCTGTAGTTACATCAGTCAGGGCCAGAGTTAATGGACTCTGAACAGTGGTATTCAGGCGGTTGGGCACCCAGAAGTGAATCTGTTTGCCTCTCCCTCAGCTTCCAGTTTCCTCATTTCTGTTGCAGGCTCCAGTCCTGGGATCACCTCCTCTGGATGCCTTGATCCTGGTCTGGTCAGGGAGGTTCTAATATGCATTCCGTCCTTTCCCTGATTTTCAGGGTATTTCTGAAAGTCTTACAACACCCTACATGTAGGATTCTGTTGGCTCCAGGTTGGCCCAAGCAAGCCTGGTACCCTCTTCTTCTCTGAATGCCCTGCAGCAGTCATTTCACCTGACTCCAACTCACTCCTTGTTCACCGTTCCTCAGACAGGAGTGCAGTATCAGGCATACCTCCTTCCACCTCAAAGCCTGGTTCTGGAACAGTTAGAGTCTGCATTCTCACAGTACTCTTAGCAGGTCCTTAGGCTACTGAGGGTGGTTAAAAAAGTCAAACACTAAGAAAACTTATGCAGCCAAATGTAAAGGTTTCCCTCTGGTGCAAGAGCAAAGGTCGACTCCCATTCAGTATCAGACCCTCAGCTGCTAGACTGCCTGGTACTCTTACAGGCTTCAAACCATATTCCCTCAAGGTAATCCTGGTGGCAATTTGGCCTACCTTTGGTGGGAAAGAAAAATCATTTTCCCCACATCATATTTCAACAGTTTTGAAAGGCTTCTTGCACCCCAGCCTCAATCTGGGAGCCTTTTCCTCCTCAGAGCCCTAACCTTTGCACAGACAGGCTCATGAAGCCACCCTTTGAGCTATGTCCATGGCCCACATCAAGTCTGTAACTTGGAAGACAGGCCTCTTAGTACCATTTCCTCTGCCAGGAGGTTTCAGAGTTACAGGCCCGGTGCACTGAGCCACTTTACATCTTCCCTCACCACGATAAAGTTGGGCTTAGGACAAATAGGATTTTGTGCAAGGTGGTTTCGGAGGTCCCTTGGACCAGTCCATTGCTCTGCCTGTCTTCTTTACTAGAAATCCACGGTCGTCTTTACTGAAATCCACTCCTGGTGAGCATAAGTGCCACAGCTTGGATGTCAAGAGCCATGTTCTACTACCTAGAGCATACTAGACAATCCAGAGGCTCTTCCTCCCAGTTGTTTCCCATCTCTGGCTATGTAAGCAGGGGAAGACCAGCTATCAAGAAAATTTTTCTTGTGGTAGGTCTCTCGTTTTAGTTTCTGCTATGAAAAAGCTGGTCACCAACCTTCAGTGGGGCTCAGGGCCTACTATACCAGGGCACAGCAGCCTTGCTTATAGCAGCAATGGACATTCCTCAACTGGAGGTCTGAAAAGCAGCTACCTGGAAATCTGTACACACCTTTGTGAATCACTACAGTTTGGATGTACAGACCAGATCTGATGCCAGATTTGGCAGGGTGGTTCTTCAGAGCCTCTTTCCTAGTATGTTCTCTGCCCACCTCCCACTTGGTACTGCTCAGTAGTCTGCTAAAGTTACTGATGCTAAAGGACTCCAAGGTAAGATGAAAAACTACTCACTGCAGTAATCTTCTTTCTTCCAAGGGGTCCTTTAGCATCAGTATATTCATCCTTCTTCCCAGTTCACCTGTCTGAGAAGAGCTCTTTATCACATCTCTTACCAAATTTGGGAGTTCTTATTGATGAATTTTGAGCTGATGTGGTTGTTGTTTCTGTTTCCACTTTTGTGGACATTTGCATGTTTTTTGTAATCCTGCTGATTCTTTTTGGGCATGTGCCCCAATTTTCCTTAGAAAAAATTCTGAAGCCCTTAGCAGCTCTCACTCAGCTCACTACCCTTCCTTTTTTCTAATTGGGTATGGCCTAAGCTCAATTAAATTTTCTTAAAGGCACACCTCCGGTGCAGTTGCACCTAGCCAACTAACTGCTAAAGTTATTGACGCTAAGGACCCCTTGGAAGAAAGAAGATTACTGCAGTGAGTAATTTTTCTTCCAGTTCTTCTGCAGTGTCACCTGTGAAGGGTATACTGTGATAACCATGTGGATGGAACAGCAAAAACAGCGTGGACACAATAGCAGCCACAACATGTCCCATAGCCCCTCCTGTAATATACTGTAATCACCTCTGGGGGGACACATGCAGGGAATGAGTGCAGTCGGGGTGGGCAGAGTCAGAGGAGGAACCCCATGGTGCACTCCACTTGGATGGGGGAGGAGGAGAAGAGGACAGGGGACAAGCTGGGGGTGGAACACCCAGGGAAGGGGAGGACATACTACGGCAGGTGCAGGAGGGAAGGCAAGGGGGTGACTGCATGACAATGAAGAAAAACAAAAACAAACAGAAGACAAGTGCAGTGAGGTGAGAACTGAACCCCGACGGCCATAGGCATCACCACCATCCACAGCCTGTTGCTGTAGGTGCAACACCACGTGGCAGCATGCTTCCAGGTAAGCATTTGGAAGGTGAAAACAGTCACAGTCGCTATTTTCACCGTGCGGTCTTGTACCCCATGGTAAAATCCATGCTTTCTTAACTGGATGAAGACATTGAAGAGGACGAGTCACAATAGTGAGTCCTGCTGCACTCACAACTGGGATCTGTCCATCACACCAGTAATCAAACTCGTAGTAATTAGAATAATACAAGTTTGATTACTGGCATGACGTTATCCCAGTTGCTCTGTAAGCTGCTGGGTACAGTTACCTCCTGCCCCCAGACTCACACGGCTCTCTCCAATGCATCTTGCATTGGTGCAGAGAGGGGCCATATAAACCCTACTGCACATCAGTTTAGAAGGTGGTGAGTGCATCAGAGAGGAGTTGTAGTAGAAGCTGTGCGACTGTATAGACATGGCTTTTTCTAGTATGTGTTGAGGGATACATCCAAGGTATTTGGTAGACATACTTAAATGCAGACCAACAAATCAACAAAGACATGAGCTGGCATGGCATAGAAACTTAGAGTTTGTTGGCAGAAAATGACTGCTTGGCTCACCCAATCTGCCCAGATGGTCCCTGTCTAGTCTGTCTCCACGAGACCCTAACTGGTCTCTGGTAACCCTCCCTCCTCTCTGCCTGTTTACTGATATTCTCCAATATGTACCCCACAGATACAAGACTACTGGTCATATACTTACATTGCTCAAAAACAATTAAAAGGCACAACAACTTAGAAAAATGTACAGTAATCTTTATGTGGCACAAATTGTAACAACTGAAAAGTGGAGCAGTAGGAACCCCAGAGTGACCTGACACAATTCACTATTACGTTAGTGCTTTCTAAATGGTGTGAAACTCCTTAGTCATTTCATTTTAAAGGTCCCATTTCAAGGGACAGCTACCAAATGGGGTCTAAAGTGACTCGAATCCAGCAGTGTTCTCTGCACTTTCACTGATGCCCTGGTTCACATTCTCTCAGTTGCTTGACCTTCTTAAGACCACTGTCTCATACCAGGCATGGTGCCATGATGATAAAGAGGAAAGGCTTGTGCTTAACAGACCCCTCCACCCCACCATGAGAACTGACCTTTTAACCGTTTGTGCTCTTGTACAGGTGCAGGCGATGATCCAGTACAGGAAGGAAGATGATTTCAGTAAAGGAGAGTAGAACACATGAGGCTGTGGGCATCCACCATCAGAGAAGCAATCAAGAGGAATCTCACCTCCACCTAACTCTAACCTGTGTGATGTTCCCAGCAAGCAAACTATAACTTCCTGCAAAAGAATCCTCTTCATCATCAGATTCCCCTTCCCGACAGGCTCTCCATGCTCCAGTTGCCTTTTCCAGATCCCCAGCTTCGTTGAAACCATGGACTTGTAAACTCTCAGAATTAGGACACCAGATGGTTGCTAATCTAATACATTGAACAGTACTGTTTCAGAACTGAAGAGAAATGTCTTGCTTTTGGTATTGATCTACTGCAATCATGTATCTTTCTTGCTTTGGTTCTTATGTGTGATTGATTTAGCCACTTGAATAAAGTTTTGCACTCCTTTCTTCTTCAAGAACGTGAGCTTTGTGTCAGAGACTGCTCTTTTCCTGTGCATACATGTCCTTCCATCTGCAGTATACTGTGACACTTGGGTTATGACTTCAGGCAATTAGAGATTGGAGGTAGAGTCTAAATTTGGTTGGCAAGTGGTCTCTCCTTGTGTGTCTTCTGCTTCCAAACGTGTTGTTTTTTGCCTCTTTGAAAACACCAGGCACCTCTGTAGTTCGAGGCAGCTGAGTGAGAGAGTATATACTTATATTCAATATGCAGCTTGCTAAATAATAGCGTTTCAAACCTCAGCAATCCCTCACATAAGTTTAACAAGTGCAGTCATTCCCCAGGAGCTTTTACTATTTTATGCAAATTATTGAATTTAGAGTGAAATTGAAACTCTGCTGTGTGTTTACTTTCACCCCAGCACCTTAAGTCATATTTACTTCTGTGCCTGAAGACAGCAGTCGCTCAAGTCTCATGTACACTTCTGTCCAGTTTGATTTATTGTTTTAATATTTTATAGTGTTTAAGTGTTTTAGTTTACTTCTTGGTACTCTGCATTAGTAGGGTGTTATTTGTATTTTATTGGGTAAATTTATTTTTATTTTTCAATTTCCAATTGATTCAAGAACTGGAAAAGGCAATTTTTAGTGCAGTTCCTGCTTTAAAGGAACCACTATTTATTCTTTAAAGTTAAATTAAAAATAACTTTTATTTAACCACTTTGTGGTTTACTCTAAACTATTCTTGGTTCCTCGTTTTGGGAACCGAGGATGGTCTTTCTATTTCTATTATAGAAAGCTCTTTCAAGGAAAAATGTAACTTGTGGTTTTCTTTTTGAGGAATAAAACTGCATTATTTACATTAAAGCCCTTTTAAAATTTCTTGGGCATGTTATACAGTATTTCAGTCATTTCTATTAGGAGCTGGAAACGTCTTCTCAGGGTCTTCAGTGTTTGACATGACTGACAGCCCCAAAAGAAGACTAGACCTACAGGCTTTAACAATTGTACAGTTTGTTATCAGCACCTGGCAAGATATAGACTGCCATGAGCTGTGCTTAAGGTGCCAAGGTTCAGACCACATTTTTCCAGCTGTGATCTCCTATGAGGTTTTGCTCTAAAATGCAAAGAAGGGCTAAAAAATTAGAAGATTTTATGGCCTCTCGGTCTGCCTCCACGTCACCAAAGGATCAGTGGAGGTTGCAGCCCCTCAGAGTAAGCAACAATTCCTGTCAAAGGGGACATAGAAGTATGGTAAAGCTGCTAAAGATAGTTCAGAACTCGCTGTGTCCGAAAGGGGCCCTGACTCCAGTAAAAATAAAAGAGCATTTAAGCAGATACTGGAACGGTGCCTGCCAAGAAAAAGAATATATATGTCACTCCCTCTTCCTGAAGATGGAAAGGAGCTACCAATGGATACAAATAAAATGCCCTTAATAGAGGACATGACAAAGGCATTCTAATTCCTCCAGGCATTCCAGGCTATGGAGAATTTCATAAATATGCCTGCCTCACCTCCTCAGGCCTTGGTTCCTGTGCTTGTGGAGGAGGAGGAGGAGGAGGAGAACCCATAGAACTGGATGGTTCTCCTGAGCAAGAATTTGGCTTTCCTCTTAGGCCACCAGAGGACTACACTTCCCACTATACCTTTGTGAAGCATATGGTAAATACTCTCAATATCTTCCACAAGACTGAGAAAGATGAAGATGAGATAGAATTCATGGATATGGTGAAGGAGGTTGATGCTGCGCATTCATAAATCCCTCAGGAAAGCCACATGCAAAATTATGTCAGCACCTACACAGCTGTTGTTATGGACAAGAAAATTCTGAAAAAATATCAGGTGGACAAACAGGGCACTGAGTACCTGTACTCACTCTAATCACGGGGAGTGGTCCAGACTGCCACCTGTGATAAGGCCAAGTGCCCCTTTCCTCCAAACCTCCTGAGAAAGATTCAAGGAAACTGGATAATATGGGCAACAAACTGTATATGTCAGCTTCCTGCTATTAAGGCAGGCAGCTTACTTGACTTACGCCCAGTATCAGAAAGCCTTATGGAATTCAATACTGGCACTTTGTGGAAAGGCTACTGGGGACTGGGCAAAGGATATGGCTGACACAGCAGGATCAGATGTCAGATGTGAGCAAATGCCACAAAATACTGGTTTCATATATATATATATATATATATATGTGTGTGTATATATATATATATGTGTGTGTGTATATATATATATATATATATATATATATTTATGGTAGCACGGTAGTACTACCATAATTAGGTTGAGCCATTTACATGTTAAACCCAAAATTTTGCACCTTAATAACTTTGCAACCGTTTGATGGATTTGCCTGAAATTTGGAATACATGATCAAGACCCATACGCCTTGGGATCTGCCAAGCTTTGTACTGGTCGGATACGGCTGCGAGTTATTAAGCATGAATCTGTCGCGTGTGTTTACGCTTTTCTGGAGTTCTACAGTCGCCTACAGGTGGCGCGGTTAAGCCGCGACCAGTTCAAATCTTCAAGGAATGTGTGGCGGGGTCCCGATGTGCCTTTGAAGATTTATGAAAAAATATTAAGCGGTTCAAAAGTTATTAAAAAACAATTTCCCATTATAAGTCAATGGGAAAAGTTAACAAAAAGTTCGACAGTGTTGCAAATGCACTTTTACTGTAGAAAATGGCCCTTTACTGTCACAAATCCACCATTTTGTTTTCAGTTAGTGATCAGAAAAAGGCATGGCATTTAAAATTGGGACCATCTAGCAACCTAATTCTTTTGTATTCACCTAGTCGGGCCATGAGGATGCTAGCCATGTCTTTATTTTGGGGTAAAACACCACAGAAATATGTTTTCAAATTTCTGGAAAAAGTGGTAATAAGCACTCACAGTGTCGCAAATTTGAAACCTTTGCAAGTGCGACAGTACTTTCTAGGCTATGGGAAAATGACAGCAATTCTTTGGCACCCTGCTGCAAAAGAATGGTTTGGTGCTTTGGCCTGAAATTTGGAGGAGCACGAGCTGACATCTCACAGATGTGGCTTTCAGTGTTGCATTGCAAAAATATTACATGGCGGCAAAGTTACGGCACTCAAAGTTGATGCTTTTCCCATAGGATAACATTACGGCATCCACGCATTGCTGCAATCCTTTGGCCTGCTGCAATATATCGGCTCAGTCTTTTGGACTGAAATTTGGAGGAAGACAGCCAACATCCCATAGATGTGCCTTTTAGTGGTTTATAGAAACATAGAAACATAGAATTTGACTGGCAGATAAGGACCGCTTGGCCCACCCAGTCTGCCCATTTCCTACCTACTGGATAAGCTGCAGATCCTAGTTAACCAGCAGCCTACTTCTTCCTACCCCACCCCCAGAATTGCCTTATGACTATCCATGCATGCTTGAATTCCACCACTGATTTTGACTCCACAACCTCCTCCGGAAGGCCATTCCATGCATCCACAACCCTCTCTGTGAAAAAATACTTCCTTAAATTACCTCTGAGCCGCCCCCCATCTTCAAATTGTGCCCTCTTGTTCTTGCACACCTCTTTTTGAAAGATGCAACTCTCTTGGACTTTGTTGATTCCTTGAGGTACTTGAAAGTTTCTATCATGTCCCCTCTCCCTCCTTTCCTCGAGGCTATACATATTAAGCTCCTTAAGTCTCTCTTCATATGTCCTCGTGCAGACCCTGCACCATTTTAGTGCCCTCCTCTGGACAGCTTCCATCCTGTCTATGTCTTTGCGGAGATTGGGTCTCAGAACTGCACACAGTACTCCAGATGGGGTCTCACCAGCTGTCTGTACAGAGGATAATAACTTCCTGTTTTCTACTGGTGATGCCTCTCCCTATGCATCCCAGTATCCCCCAACCCTCCTTGCTGCCTTCTACATTGCTTGCCCACCTTTAGGTCATCTGATATGACTACCCCAGGTCCCTTTCCATTTTGTTGTTGTTAGTATCTCACCCCCCATTGTGTACTCTTCCCTGGGTTTTGTTTCCCAGGTGCATTACCTTGCACTTCTTAGCATTGAATCTAAGCTGCCATACATTTGACCATTCCTCTAACCTTGCCAAGTCCCTTCTCATCCTTTCCACCCCACCTGTGCATCAACTCTGTTGCAGATCTTAGTGTCATCTGCAAAGAGACATACTTTTCCTTCAGTCCTTCTGCAATGTAAACATATAAAGACATTGAGAGGACTAGTCCTATCTTGAACCCTCGGTGCCCGCTAGTAACCCTCCTTTCTTCTGAGTGGACTCCATTTACTATTCTCTCTGTGTCCTATTCTTCTATTCTGGTGAAAAAATATTATAGGAGCCAAAGTTATGGCACTCGAACTTCTCTTTTTTCCATAGGATAACGATGCAATTGCTTGCAGCGCCTTTTCAAACCCATATCTAGGAAGCGGTGCAAGATACAGACTTTGTCAAAAATGCTTACCAGGAAAGTCATAAATCATATGACTTTTAAATTTTTCTACATCACACGGTTCCTGAGATATAAGCTATTTAGTATTCCAACTCCTTATTTTCTGCTCCGAGACCCATTATTATACATACATTCTTTGTACTCACTGTCTTTCTCTATGCAGCTTTTGGGAAAACCAGCCTGTCGCTTACATTACTGTTACCGTTGCCCTTTCCGCTTGTGGTTCACGTACCCGTTTCACTTACCGTTCACATCGCTACCACTATGCGTTATCCATTCGCGTTTTCATTTGCGCTTGTGTTTCTGTTATTTTGCCATTTGTGTCTACAGTACTGTTTCTGTTTCTGTTTCATTTGCGTCACCATGCCCATTGACATTTCCGTTTGTGGCACCATGTTACTATGTGACAAGACATCATGTGGCATACCGTTCCGTCATCCACCGTGTGCGTTACCTTTCTGTTCTCATTACATACTTACCATATGCGGCACTGATAGCGCTTCTGTTTGTATTGCTGTTCCTGTTACTATGTCTGCAAAACATCATGTGGCGGGGCAACACGATACCGGGCCCAGCCTCCGCTGCATCCCATTCACTATTTCTCGTTGTCATTCTCAAAAGAGGAAATTAGATGCAAAAAACTCAGTTTAATGTATCAGTTAGGGTTGTTCCACAGCGACAAAATGGGAAATTCGGTGTTAGGGTTGAAAACCCTTGGACCCCAGCCCACTCCTCCAACCGGCATTGGGTGCGCATTGGGTGTTCAGTCCTAACTCTCACACCGCTTCTCCTATACTTCTGCTGCTTTACACATGTGATGGAGTGAGAGTTAGGGCCGATAACCCCAATGCACACCCCATTGCCGGTTGGGAGGTGGGCTGGGGGTCCAGGGGTTTTCAACCTAACACAATTCCCCACTTTGTCGCTGTGGAACAACCCTAACTGATGCATTAGCGGAGTTTTTGCCTCTAATATATATATATATATATATTCCTTGTATTCCCATCCTCCCCTCATTGAGAATGCCTTTGTGCTGCTATCCACCTCCCCTATTTCTTAGAATCTTACGCTGCTCTCTATACCAGTAACTCCTTCAGTAACCTCCCTAGGCATACATTGTACAATGCCTGGTGTACTGTTCTATTACTTAAATTAGTTGCTTTACAAACTTGACAATGCCAGTGGCTGCTCTTGTATATCCACTGTATGTAATGTATTGCTGTTATGTTTTTACTTTTTTTCCCAAAACTTTGTTTATGCATCTACCACACTGGGAACTCTCCAGCAACCTCTGTCTCGATCTCTACCTCCCGCTTGGCACCTCCTCAACTCCGCACCTCAGCCCGGCACATCCCAGGTCTGATCCCTCTGGGGAAGGGGCCGCCCTATCCTCAGGGTGCTCTTTCTTATAGTATTGAGCTCTGGGTTGGGGGTCCTGGGTTGGAGAGAGAGTCGTCCAGCATTGGGAGTGTGGATCAGGAGGTGCTTTCGCCTATCCCCAGCGGGAGGATTTTTTGCTTCCCTTCCCTGTTGGCTCAGACATGCAATGCATCCAGCACAGGCATGCACGCCTGCGTACTGCATACAGGGTTGCTGCCACAGCCAATCCCTTATTGACACCCAGATCTCGGCCATCTGTGACCCTAGCCTCTGCTAGAGTCCCAGACCCGAGACCAATCCCTCCTCCCTCCTGGGGCAGGAGAGCCGTCCTCTGGATGCTCGATCCTGTCCCTCCTGCCAACCCCCAGCAGCCTGCGCTCACTCCTGAACCCGGTCGCCAGCATGGCATGAGTTGTGGCATCCAGCGCCTCAACCCTCAGCGCCACCGGGCTGGCCCTATGTTTTTTACTTGTTCTTGTTGCTCGATGTGGAACTCTTTAAAAGAGCCCCGGCTCAAAGGTGCATCTCTAAATTCTTAATAAATAAAATAAATAATATGGCAGTGGATACAAATGTCACTGCATCTAGGGTCATGGCCCATGCAGTGAAGGTCTGTCTGGCTTAGAACTACTAACCTATTCTAGGACACACAAACAAAAGCAATGGAGTTCCCTGTGAAGGGAATTCTGTGTAGTGACAAGACAGAGGCTTACATGAAAAGATGGATGAGTACTAAACTACCTACAAGAGCATTACTAAGAAAGAAAAGACCTCCATTCCTTCAGGCCTTATGGAAGGGAGTTAGGGGTAGGGGATACTATGCTTATGTTTCCTATGAGTACCCTCCACAAAGGGCTACCATATGGGCAGTGGTAGAAGAGGTACTAGTGTGCAGCTGCAACACCAGTCCCCAAATCGCAGACAAAGCAAACCCCTGATGGGACCTGGAAATAGTGAGTCAGGGTCTTTCCTGCAGTTCATAAAAATTCCCAAAACTACAGAAAACATAGATTTTCTCACCTCACTCCCAGGAGAAAAAAAATTGTGTTGGAGAGGGAGGGATGCAGTGGAAAAGTGCCTGCTCATAGCGGGGTAGAAATTTATTCCAAATAACTTCCTTCCCCACGAGAAAAATGGTGATGGTGACCCATTATAGACTGGAGATATCTGAACAAACATTTAAAGAAAGAAAAGTTAAAGATGGTAACACTGGGCTTAATGATTCCATCTCTGCAAATAGGAGAGTGGCTGGGATTACTGGACCGTAAAGACACATACTTGCCATCGTGCGCACAGCAGATACATTTACCACTGCGTGGCGGGTGACCAAAGTTCAGGAATGGACCCAGGATGCTCGAGGGCCTGGCGGGCTGGATTGAGTGGCCATGGCACTCTCTCAACCCCGAGGGTGGAAGGGGGTGAGAGTGACTCTGGACACATGTGGTACTGGGTGACCACGGGACTAACTGTCACCAGAGCACCAACCAGTGTTGCGTGGGAAAACATAGAAACCTAGAATCTGTCAGCAGATAAGGACCATACAGCCCATCTAATCTGCCCATTTCCTACTTGGTTTGGCAATTCCTATTCTTATCTGGACTGCTTCCAGATAAGGGGAGGAGTGTAAGATATTTGATGGAAGCATCGCGACGTCCATTGGACACGCCTCCATTAGATTGATTTGATTTGATAAAATTTATTTTTACACAGGAAAACATTTGTTGGGATGAAAGTCCCATTTACAACAAAGTCCTGTAATTGCATCATATAAAAACATACATTATAACATTACATGACATATTCAGAAAAAGAGACCTCTGGTGAAACCGAAGGAACCCTGTTCATGAAGCCTGGATCCTTGCTGCAACCATTATATGGCATCTCTGGGGTTGAGGTTGGGTGGTTCCAGAGGCTCTACCTTGGGGAGCAATCCAGGGGCACTGCAGTGGCGGATTCCAGGTGCTAGGACATGGTGGTGGATTGGGACAGGTGCTGGAAGCCAGATAAAACACAGTAAGTAAAAAAAAAAAAACACCTACTTTCATATACCAGTCAGGTCAAGTCACAGAATATACCACAGGTTCAAGTTGGGGAACTGTCAGGACCAGTTCACAGCTCTTCCCTTTCGTCCTACCTCAGCTGCAAGACTATTCGCAAAGTGCCCGGCTATGGTGCCAGTACATTTGTGAAGAAAGGTGTGGTTGTCTTTCCTTACATGGGCGACTAGCTGATCTCAGGAAGACAAAGCAAGAAGCAGGGTCCTCCGTATTGCTGACACAAGACAGAATGGATAACCTGGGCTTCCTCATAAACCTTCAGAAGTCAGAAACAGAACCAGTTCAGGTTCTGGGCTTTATCGATGCAGAGCTAGATACCCTGCAAGAGAAGACATTTCTTCCTCAAGCAAGGGTAGCACATCTGATTTCAACTGCAGAATCCTTCAAGGCAGACCAGTCAAGGCCTGCAAGGGACTTTCTACAGTTATTGGGTCACATGGTTTCAGCCACTGCAGTGGTGCCAGGTGCGAGGTTCCAAATGAGGAACATTCAGTTTCACCTAGGACATCATTGGTTACAGAGGTGGGATCCTTTGTCCAAGCGGTGCCTGTTACAAAATGTTGTTAATGGCACTAGAATGGTGGAAAAGGGAAAGACAGTCTCAGAGGGATCCTTTCACCAACCAGTCCCCCACAGTCGTACTCACAATGAACACCTCCTCCTAGGATGGGGTGCCCACCTAGAGGACCTTACTATGAGTGGAACCTAGAGCACAGGTGACTTTAGAGCACATAAATCCCCTGGAACTCGGGCAGTTTACCTGACAATGCAGGGTTCTCCATATTCAAGGTCAGTCTGTTCAAATCGGAACAGAAAACATCACAACAGTGGATTACATAAACATGCAGGAGACACAAGGCTTCAAAACTGTACACAGAAGCCATAAAGATATGGAACCTAGCCTGCTCCCTGGAAGTTCATTTATCCACAGTACAGCTACCAAGGAAAGACAAATATGCTGGCAGGTGCCTTGAGCAGGATCAGCCAGAGCAATCACAAATGGACCGTGTGAATTAGCAGGTGCTGGCATCAGTGTTCATATGGTAGGGTACACCAGAAATAGATGTTTGTTTCTTGGGAGAACAACTAGTTTCCACTCTTTGTTGCAGACCCTCGGCAGTGGGCTCAGTCCCAGAAGATGCTGTGGTCCTCAGCTGGTCAGGAAGTTTCTGTATGCCTTCCTTTCATTTGCAATTTTACTAAGCGTCTCTGATGAAACTGAGAACAGAGTCAGCAACAATGATCCTCATAGCTCCAGATTGGGCTAGAGCAGACTTGATATTCCATGCTCTTGTCCCTCTCCAACAGACTACCAGTCAACCTGCCTCTAAAATACAATCTGTTGACACTGTCCCAGGGCAGAAATACATTCCCAGATCTGAGAACTCTGTGTCTCGGAGCATGGTTCTTAAAAAGCTACAGATCTTCTTCATGGATATCGCCCCTATTAGTTAATACCTTTGCAACTCTAGACACCAGGCACTAGGACCACATGGATACTTTTACTAGCTGGGGACTCCCCATGATGAGGTCATGCTCCAGTGTCCATCTAAACATAGGCAGCCTCATCACTCCTCAGCTCTTTTCCACTGTTAATCATCCTCATTGGACCTGCTGAAGGAAACAACCCCATCACCCTCAGAGGCTTACCTTAAACTGGTGATTTCCCCATGGCAGGGTCAACAGTAGCCACACATACAGCTGACAAATGGATCGGAGTCGCGGTGGGCCACTGACTGCGGATGGAATGAATCCAGTGTCAGAAGAAGCCCTGCAGCGGTGCAGGGCTGTGAGATGACGCTGTCATCATGTTCTGCACTTGGCCATTTTCCATTTTCCTGGTCCCCTTGGAGGAACGGATGTGCAATACTGTCCACATGCACCCATGCACGTTACCTTGTGCAAGGCGTTGATGTCCACTGTCCCTCCATCCTAAAGTGATGTCCAACATAGCCTGCCCCCAAACCTCCATGAGAAGGCAGGCGTGCACCTAGAGCAGCAACACTTCCACCCCAGAGGAGGAGAGCATTCCTCAGGACATTCAATCCTCCTCTCCCTGCCAACCCCATGACCCAAGTCCATTCCCAAACCTGGGTTGCTCCGACAGTGCATCAGCCATTGTTTATTATTTTACTTTTATTAGTGTATTTTGTTCTCCTGCATGCTGCCAGACACTTGATTTTGGTACTGTAGGTGTGGAGAGAAAATTACAAAGAAGATGCAAATATGGTCTGTGTGTACTGCTTGGGACTTTGTCACAACATGAGGACTTATGAGATTTGCCAGAGCTTCAACCAGGTTACAAGGTGCCGCTGCAAGAAAGCTCTTGAAAGTCGCCATCTCCTTAAGACTTTTAACAGCCATAGAGAAGGAATTGGGTCCATAATCTGTGGCTGTCTCACGTCAGCCAAGAAACGGCCACCAAAGTTGAAGGATCAGAACATGGAATGGTTGACATCATGTCCCTCCTCATTATTGGGCCCAAGCACAAACATGGGGACAAAGAGATCAACCGCTGGCACAGTCCCAGTTGCCAGTGAAACATGGCAACTGTATTGTGTCATTGCCCACTCTGGTGGCACTGACGACAGCCCTCCGACCATCAATGAGACGCCAAGTTCGGGGCTTAATTCATGTGCTGCCTGTACCTACTATGGATGGAATGACACCACCGGCGTTGAGCCAAGGCCTATTGTGCAGTATTCTTGGCTCCTTTATAGGGAGCCATAGACTCTCAGGGTGTGCTGGCATCATTCTCAGAAATGATCAGATGCTTTCTACCTGGCCTACTATTACAAGCAGTTTTACTGTCAATGGGACCTCCTGCTATGCAGCCCTCCACAACAGCTTCTACAAGCACACTGCAGATTCCTGCTTCTCCACCACCCGGTTACTGGTCAATTCTAGGTGCCCATTATTGATACAGATGTTGACTGACCTCATGGTATTAGAGGAGGATATAGAGGAAGAATATGAGGAAAACAATATGTGGCACCACCTTTAGTTCTACCCTCTCATTCCGTGGTGAGGACTCTTTGTTTACACCTGTGGTCTCCTCCTGAGGGTCCTACTTTTCATAGAAACATAAAATGTATTTGTTTTGTTAACCAGGTCAGTGCACTAGGCAAAGACCTGCTTATTTTCAGCATGACCTGGGAGAATACAGATTACAAAAACCACAATAGAGCAATAGCAAGAAATAATATACAAGTATCCACATTAAATAAGCAACAGTTAGAGCACAGATTATAGTATCCATGCAGGGATATGCAATTGTACAAAGCAGAATTGTAGGATACTACCAAGGATACCATTATTACAAGAAGATTCAGGACAGAATTCTAAAACCACACTAGTTAAGGTATCCAGTGCAGTTGTAAGAGTCAAGTGTGTTGAGGTGAAACAGGGCATTCTTTTTTTTTTTTTAATTCAATGTACTTTATTGAGTCTGAATTTTAGCATTAAGGTTTACAAGACAATTAACAGAGCTTGTTGGTACGTGGATTATGAATTTGAGCCTTAAGGTTACATCGGCTCAACCGGGCTGATGGCTGAGGGTTGAGGCACTGGATGCCACACCTCGCGTCACGCTGGGACCTGGTTCCGGATCGGACTTGGGTTGATGGAGGGTTGGCAGGGAGGAGGGATGTGGCGTCTGAAGACAGCTCTCCTCTCACGGGGAGAGGCTGAGGGTTGTCGGGCATCTTGGCAGCCCCTGATGGTGATCAGGGACATTACAAGACAGCCAACTGAAGAGTGTGGGGTTAGTGCGGCTGACATCGGCAGGGTTGCAGTGCGCCATGCGTCATTGCATGTCTCACTAGAGGAGGGATAGTACTCTGCGGGACAAAGTGCAAAAACCCTATCGGCCTCATGGAGATGAAGGGCACCAGTGGCTAGGTCACATCCCAATGCCGCTCATTCGCACGGACTCTTCCTCAGGTGCCAACCCGATTCCAGGTAGGACTTTGAGTCTGTAAGGTTGTCATGGGTGGGCGAGCCTTCCCTCAGGGGTAGTTGGAGGCTGGGGACTGTCCTGCCTGGGTCGAGGTGGGGAGAGCACCAGTATGCGAGGAGTTCAGGCCGGAGTGAGGAGGCAGTCGCCAGTGTGCACCTGGAAGGATGCCCAGGTTCGTAGGGAGAGAAAAGACATGTTAAAAAAAAAAAATGAAAAAAGAGTTAAATCAGCTCACTTATTTTATCAAACTAATACTATCACAGTTCTAGGCCCATTCCTGACTACTAATACTAACCAATAAGGCCCCTCCACAATACCTTCCCTCCCCCATACATAGGATCTTCTAGTGATGTCATGATGTAGGCACCAGGTTGTATAAGAGAAACTGCACCTGTCTACTTACAGGTCCTCCAGTGGCTTGCGCCATGGTCTAACTGATGGAATTGCTGCTGTGCTCCATCTAGTGGCCAGTGTGGGTATTATCACATGATTCTGCTTACTAAGATTTGTAATTATTGTTTAGAAATGGAATATTGTGTATGCAATTTGCCCCATTTTTATCAAAGCTAGATGGAATACGCCTAAGGGACACTATCATCTTCTCTACCAGAGATTAAATAATAGTTCATTCAACCATTCAGAGTAAGAAATTATTGTGGAATCCTTCCACTGTTTTAATACCAGTTTTTTAACTGAGTGCAATTGAGGACATGCTGTACCTCCTTTCCCTGACTCACACTTGTGAATAGTCCCTATTATGCAAATCTCTGGTGTAAAGAGTGCTTGAGCCCCAGCAGGGGTCTACCTTGGCTTTTATCTCATTCCACAGTGGTTTAATTATGGGACAGTCCCAGAGAACAGGGAGCAAAGTGCCCTTACCTCTACCACACCTATTACATTTTGGATCTTGTAGTCTGACCATACTAACCAATTTGGATGGGGTACAATATATATCATTAGACATGTGGGAGTATACAGCTTGCCAAATGTTATCCCAGCAGAGCTCCCTGTTGAGGAATTGTTCTGCCCAGTATGTAGATCCTCCTTGTGTCTCTAAGTAAATAGCAGGGTACAGGGCTGATGCTATCTGGGACACTGCATGGGCTGCCAAACCAAATTGAGAAGTAAGACAATAAGATCAGACTGGTCAACATCCCAAGGTCCAGACCTAATTTAGTAATCAGTAGGTGTGTAATCTGGAACCCTCTGAATGCCTGCCTCACTGGAAGATTCAGGAAGGTAGGAGTTCTAAAGTAGGTTTAAGTTTTCCATTAACCAATAAATCAGAGATTTTAATCTCTGTGAGAGAACCCTTCCTTTGGTTTCAGGTACTGCCTTCTAATCTGAAGTTGGAATTTAGATACAAGGGTTGCGATATGTCTTTGCTGTTATCATATTTAAGTGCCCTGCAGAACTAGGCATCTACTTTAATAGACATTTGGATCAATTAGTTCTGAAGGTGGATAAGCAGGCTTTGGCAGTGGTATATATGGCTAAGAGGAGATACCACTCCTGATTAGTGGAGTGGCGCTCTATTTCCAACCATGCCGGGATAAAGGGGGTCATTTGTGGGGAAATGGAATTATCCAACACAGGTACTTGGCTATGTGACTTGCCAAATAGTAGTGAAAAACTGGGAAGCCTAAGTCTTCCTTGCGCTTAGTGCTCCTAGCTGGACATATGACCTTCTCGTGGTTTTCTTGTGCCAGAGAAATTGGGAATTATGATCTTACTGAGAGGGCTCTTGCAGTAGAAATTACATATAGGGCTGATGCTGGCAGGAGTCAGGACCCCACGGAAAATTTCTAGCTAGCAGTCTCTGGTGGGGACAGCCCCATGTCAGGTGACCTACATCCATGCGATGTCAGTATAAAGGGCGGTCCCCATGCCGCCTTCCAGTTCTTTCCGCCCGTTAGCTTGTGTTGGTGCCTCATGGTTAAGGTTCAACAGCTCGTCAGTCTGTCGACGGTAGTTCTACGTCATTTTTTCTTCGATTTACTCAAAATTTGTCAACTTTTCAGTGGTGTATGTCATCCCCTACACCCTCTGAGCACAAGAATAAGTGCGACTCGTGCGCGCCCAACTTCTGCACAAGGATGGTCACTCCCAGTGCCTCTTCTGTCTGGGCCTGGATCACCCATTGGAAGTGCCAGCATTGCCTGAAATTCAATGCCGCCACCCGCAGATGGAGGCAGCAGTCCCTGAAGACCCACATCCTTAAAAGAAAAAAGACCTCCATGGAGAAGGAGCTGAAGAAGCTTAGTCAGGCCTCAACTTCCCTGAGGGTCACCGCCAAAGGAAAGACAATGGAGAGCACCGGGACAGGGACTCCTCTTCCTCGACCACCGTGACTTGACCTGGTCACCGTGCCAAATACGCTCGCGTCGGCCATCTTGGAGGCTCGGCATCGGCCCACCTGTCTGGCTCTTTGGGGCTCTTTGTGTGCCTCCAGGCTAAAGGAGGCTTCCACTACCAGCAAGACCGTCGCCCGCGAGGCCTACTGGTGTGAGTGGCTCCGCAAGTCAGACGCCAGCTTCCTGACGCCCGCCCGGAGAAGGCCGCTAAGTTGCTCTGACCCTTCGCGCGCACGGACCCTAAGCCGCCCGATCAGACTGAACCCCCATCGCGGCCTGCCTCGGCGATGGTTCCGCTAAGTTGGACAATGGCTCCTCTGATGTCCACTCGGACTCCACCGGTAAGTCGAGCGTCAGCCTCTCCAACAGTCGCCGCGGCGTCTGAGCCCGGCGGCGGACCTAATATTCTTTCCGCTGCCCTGGCTCCTGTAGCATTAGCTGCCCTCTGAGACCCCAGCATCTCCTTAGCTTGACCCAGGGATTTTCCCCTCCTTCTCCGGGCGATGCAGGGACATAGGTATGCTCCCATCAGGTCTCCCTCCTGCCAGGCTGACGACCTGGCGTCGGTCCCTTGGACGCTGGTACCGACGCTGGTCCTGCCATCGCTGGGCGACATCCCTCTTCGGATGCCACCCCTATGCCAGGCCTGCCTTCTGCCGGGCCTCCTGTTCCAGGCCTGCCTGCTGGGCATTCTCCCAGGCCATCTGCCCCTGCAGACCCCCAGTCCCTGGGTATCTGACCCTGTCTATCCGACACCGTCATACCTGGGGCACAGTAACTGGCTTGGTGGCGGTCCGACCTATCCAATGCTGCAGTACATGGTGCCTCATTACCCGATGCCGGTTTCCGCCATCGGTATGGATAGCGCAATGTGGATATCCTCAATATCCATATCCCTCATCCTCCTCCTCCTCCTCCACCACCCCCTCAGCTGCGGTGGATTTGAAGGAGACTCTAGCCTCCTGGTGGGCTGAGGCCAAGGCAGCTCACCAGGGGTGGAGAGCAGCTTCGGCGCCAGTCCGTTCCGGACCCCCTACTTGAGCGAGGACTCCTTCCCCACATCCGGATACCAAGGCGAGCCATCTGGTTCCAGGGTGGGGCAGATACTCTTCTCTGGGGGCTCCCCAATGGGTCCGTTCCTCCCTGCCTTGGGAGGAGGAGTCTTCTTCCTCCTCGGAGACCTCAGGCGACTCCGATGGTCGTTCCGACCTGGACAATGAGCCCGCTCTTCGGATAAGCCCAGGCTGAGGACCCTCTGAAGTCACCTCTGAGGATCCTTCTTTTATGGAGTTGCTCGTAAAATCCAGTAGGTTAATCAGTGGCATTCCTTGGAGCTGGATCCACAGTGTAAGAAGCTCGCTGCTCACCTGGATCTGCCAAGACTGCTCCGACTCTGGTGCCCCTGGATTGAGCCTCATGCCAACTTAGTTTCTACTATTTGGAAGCAACCATCAGCCCTAGTCCCTCATCCTAGGAAGTCAGATAGGCTTTATCAGGCTCCTGAGGGGTTGACTCCTAAATTCTCACCCTCGAGCTGATTCAGTCATGATTAGTGCCGCTCCACGGCTGGACGGCTAATCCAGAGCACTTAAGCTCGTCACCACCTGACAAGGAATCTGTCTTCTGGACCAGTATGGAAAGAAGTCTCGCTTCTTCCACTCTGGGTATAAGGGCCTGAATTATTTTGGTCACATGGGGGATTTCCAGAAGGCGATCCTTAGTGAGTGGAATCTAAGATTGGACTCCCTTCCTGGGTCTCAGACAAAACAGGAAGTGGCTGATCTAGTCAGTCTGCACTCGGCCAGCCGGCACGTGCTCATGCCACGTACAATGCAGTGGGACCCCGCCGTAGGAGCCAGCTTTCGCCATGGGTTTGTGACATCATGCCTGGCTCTGTGTGTCAGGATTGGTCCGGAGGTGCAGTCTGCTATCCAGGATGCACCCTTCAGGGATCGGTGCTGTTCGGTGGCGATATCAAGGACATCATCACCGATTTGCAGGAGAAGGGTATTGCACTGAAGTCCGTCAACTCCATGTACAAACCCCATCAGGCTCAGCATCATCTCTTTCGCAGATGTAATCGGCAAAAGTGAAACCTCAGGAAAGCAGGCCAATAAACTTTGGGCCCTCTGGCTGCAAGCCCCCGCCCAAAAAAGTAGTGGGGGCTTCAACAGTGCGCTGCCTCACACCACCTGACTCCTTTTCTCTCCCACAGCCTCTGGGATTTCTGGAGGAACCAGTAGGAGGAGGAGATTCTCCCTCCACCTACCAGGTTGGGAGAGGATCACTTCAGATACTTGGGTGCTCCAGCTGATTGCAGAAAGACACTCAGTAGAGTTTCTTCAGAAACCTCCTAGAAACCTCCCCAGGTCATCTTACTCCCAGAACATCTTCTTTTGGTTCAGGAAGAAATATCCGCTCTTCTCTTAAAGGAGGCAATAGAGCCCATTCCTCCCCACCTTCAGGGGACGGGTACTATTCCCATTTCTTCCTGGTCCCAAAGAAGTCAGGAGATGTGAGGCCGATTCGTGACCTCAGCTCCCTGAACTTGTTAAATCAGGTACAAAAGGTTCAGAATGCTCTCTCTGCAGGGCCTTCTACCCCTTCTTCGGCTGGGACAGTGGCTGTGCACTCTGGATATGTAGGATGCTTACCTGCCTATCCACATTCGCCCTTCCACCACAAATACCTACGTTTTGCATTCCAGGGGACCACTACCAGTTCAAGGCCCTCCCATTTGGTCTCTCCTCGGCACCCAGTGTTCACCAAATATCTTTTGGTAGTGGCGGCCTACCTGCTACCAGAGGTGCAGGTTTTCCGATACCTGGACGATTGGCTCCTGGCGGCCTTGTCAGGGAGGAACTCTCGCTTCCTTTCTCTTACCCTGCAGGTTTTGCCTGCCTGGGTATTACCGTCAACCAGACCAAGTCCCACTTGATCCCGTCCCAGAGGCTGCAGTTTATCGGGTGATCCTGGACATGACCTCCGGCATGGCATTCCTGCCACTGGACAGGCGGCCTCACTCCAGGCTCAGGTCATCCTGTTGTCCAGCCGCAGGTGGGTCAGTGCAAGGTCGGTCCTTCGCCTCCTCGAGTTCACGGCAGCTGCGATTCCGACAGTCCTCGCGCTCGGCTCCATGTGAGAATTTCTCAGTGGATGCTTCGGTCTCAATGGGATCAGCTGGTGGATGACCTAGATTAACTCATTCTGGTCTCCCTCCTATGGCTCGGGACTTGCAATGGTGGATGGTTCGGGAGAACCTGTGCCAGGGAGTTCCTTCTGTCTTTCTCCCCCTCTAAGAGCTGACCATGGATGCCTCGGGCAAGGGTTGGGGCCCATCTCAGGCCTCACAGGACCCAGGGCTCCTTGTCCAAACTCAGGAAATCTCTCCACATCAATGTACTGAGCTTTGGGCTGTGCTGTACACACTTCAGGCTCTGCATCTGCTTCTGCTTCATGGGCACTTGGCTGTCCAGACGGATGACGTGTGTGGTCTGGTACATCAACAAACAGGGAGGAACTCATTCTTACCCTCTTTGCAGGGAGGCAATGCGAGTTTGGGATTGGGCGCGAGCACAACCTTCACCTCACAGCAATTCACATCCTGGGGTCGAGAACACATTGGCAGACTGACTCAGTGGTCGTCTGCTCATGCTCATGAGTGGGGAACTGGATCGGGGTAGCAGACGACATCCTCCTATGTTGGGGAACACCACAGGTAGACCTGTTTGCATCCCCTCACAATGCAAAACTTCCGACTTATGCTCTCGCTCCAGGGCACGGCATTTTTTGAGAGATGCTCTGTCTCTAAACTGGAAGGCAGATTCGTCTATGCTTTCCTCCGATCCCTCGATTCTAAGGGTCTTATAGAAACTCATCTCAGAAGGAGCTTGAATGATTCTGATCACTCCTTTCTGGCCCAGGCAAATTTGGTTCTCTCTTCTGCAACAGTATTCAGAGGAACCTCCTCTTCCTCTTCCTCTTCCTCTTCCTCTGTCGCAACTTTGCTGACCCAGGATCAGGGACCGGGTCCATCCAGGCCTCAAGTCCCTTCAGTTGCCGTGTGGCTCCTGCAGACATAGCTCAAGCCTGATGCGGGGTTTTCCAGTGGCTGAGATTCTGGTGGAGGCCAGAAACCCTCCACTAGATCTACCTATGTCATGAAATAGAAGCAGTTCACTATATGGGCGCTTCCAAGATTTTGAGCCTCTCTCATGCTCTGTTGGGTGGCTTCTGGATTACTTGCGACACTTCTTTGAGCTGGGTCTCAGTCATTCATCTTTGAAGGTTCACATGGTGACCATCTCGGCCTACTATGCCCTTCTGTGTACAGGACATTTGCTCAGCTGGAGGTCTCTAAGACTTTCCTTAGAGGGGTCCTTCATTTGAGACTCCCTATCCGGGTCCCTGCCCCTCCTTGGGATCTGAATTTTATCCTTGAGAAGCTTACTCTGCCTCCTTTCGAGCTGGCAGCCTCAGCAGACCTGAAGTTCCTCTTGTGGAAGACTCTCTTCCTCGTGGCCTATTACTTCTGCTCGAAGGGTTTCCGAGCTCCAGGCCCTCATGTAAAATCCGTGTTTGATTTTCACAAAGGAACATGTGGCTCTGTGTACCAACCCTAAGTTTCTCCCCAAGATGGTAGCGAATCTACGCTGAATCAATCCATATTACCTGCTTTCTTTATGCAGCACTCCAATCATGGAGAGTACTTCCTGCATACTCTGGATGTTCACACGATTCTGAGATACTACACCACCAGGACGAAGGATCTCAGAAAGACTGATCAACTGTTTGTCTCTTTTGCTCATAAAGAGAAGGCAGTGCTGTTTCCAACAATGCCTGTCTAAATGGTTGGCTCATTGTATCACTTTCTATTATGACCAAGTACAACAAGACCCTGCGGGTCAAGTCAGAGACCACTCCACCAGAGGGTTGCTGCCTCTACAGCTTGTTTAAAGAATGTGTCAGCGGCCGACATTTTGCAGCCGCTACTTGGACTTCTGTCCATACCTTTATAAAGCATTACAGTTTGGACATTGCCTCTAGCTGTAGAAGCGGGCTTCAGGTTGGCTGTTCTGCAAGGTCTCCTTTCCTAAGACCTTCACAGCCAGAGGGTCTACTCCTGAGTAGTTTCCTCCTCCCGTTTGCTTTGTCTTATTCTAGACTGCTTGGGACTCAGTCCTATATGTGATACCTACAGCAAGAGCCCTCTAAAGTAAGATAGTACAGTTACATAAGAACTTACCGTAACAGTAGATCTTGAGAAGGCTCTTGCAGAAGAGTATACCTTCCATCCCTCCATCCCCTAAGCTTTTCAGCTCCTTTTCAGGATGGGAAATATCTGCTGCTTTCTCATCGCCTTTTGGCCTTGACGGGAAAAGAACTGGAAGGCGGGCGTGGGGGCCGCACTTATACTGATCGTGCATGATGTCGGTCACCTGACGTGAAGGTCCTCGCCAGAGACAGCTAGCTAGAAATTTTCCATGGGGTCCTGACGCCTGCCGGCATCAGTCCTATATGTAATTACCTACTGCAAGAGCCTCTCGAAGATCTACTGTTATGGTAAGTTCTTACGTAACTGTACTTTGTAGAGTCTTTGGAACCAGGATTGGGAAGAGGACCGGTCATTCTTGAACATGGGGTGTGATTTGGCACTCCAGTTTCATAAGGTAGGGAATACCATAATTTAGGGGCAAAGTGAGAGAAAGTTTGTTAGCCCATCTTAGTAGAGCAATGCAGGACAGAGAGCAGGGCTGAAGTAGCTGACCTCAAATGTCAAGAGTTTACCACGAGGTGAGCACTGATGCTAAGTGGCAGGTCAGGAGTAATGAAAGATGGAGTCTATGAAGCACCCAAGGGTATGAGATCATATGGAGGAGGATAGCCATTGCAGGGTGGAATGAAGCTTACAGTGATGGGTGAGGCAAAGGAACAGACAAAGCAAACCTACATATATTATTATAGGCAGTGTCCCTCTTCTGAAGTACACCTGCATTTGCCTGGGAGAAGACTGAAAGAGACAGGTAGCTTAGTCCTGGGGTAAAACACCTCAGGCAACGGAGATCCTGGCAGTGGGGGTAAGGGAATGGCGAGCGTGGTAGGCCACCCCAATCTTGGACTTAACAGACTTACAGATATCACTTATGTGGACAGAGAGTCCAGAGCAGGGTCAACTGTGACTCAAGGTATTTAAAGAGTTAGTAACTGACAGCAGAACCATCAAAGCATAGGACCTGTGTAGCTTTGGGGACTTGGTGCAGGATTTTCTATGGGATCAAAGAGCATTGCCTGGATTTTGGAGCGTTAAGGACTAGGTGATTTGAGGTGAGCCAGGATTGGATTTGTTGAAAAGTGAGTGAGAAGTGGTTGCTAATGATGTCAGTGGACCTAGAAGCAGCATAGAGCACCAGATCATCAGCATACAGTAAGGTGCAGCAGTGTGAAGGATGGGCAGGAAGGGCATTTATAAATAGAGATAAGAGTAGAGGACTGAGTATGGAGCCTTGGGGAACACCACGGGTAATAGAGGCAGGAGTGAAGAGGACCTTACAGAAAGAGATGGACTGAGACCAGCTGTGAAGATAGCTGGTGAATTAGGATAAGGTAGCCCAGGAGGCACCTAGTGCTTTAAACTTATGTAGAAGCAGCGGGTGATTTACCAAGTCAACTGCCTTGGTAAGGTCGATAAAAACAGCACCAGTGGGCCATTGTCCATATTTGATTTAATCTCACTGGAGAACTGAGTGAGGGGTAGTGGTGCTGTGACTGACCCTGAAACCATGCTGGACAGGAGAGTGAAGATTAAATTTGAGTAGAGGTTGGACACCTGACGATGGATAATTCTTTCAAGTAGCTTGTTGAGGTGAGTAGTAATGTAATACGCAGTAATTGAATAAGATCTTTGAGTCACCTTTTTGAATCTGAGGGATAGTCCTGGTGGTTTCCAAGCAGATGGCACAGTGAAGGAACTAATAGGTTGGAAAGCCTAATAGCAGATAAGGACAACATCAGCCTACAGTCTGCCCATTTTCCTACCTATAGTATCTAATCATGATGCAGCAACTGCAAACTGCCATAGGCTTTGCTGTGAAGAGGAAGAGTCCACAAAAAGAAATCAGGGAATTTTGGATGTTCCTTGCACACCCTTCACAATAAGTCCACCTGTATACCTTGCATTAGAGGATGCTACCTTTCTGCATGGTACAGACCAAACTCACTGTCTGCAGTTCCCAGAAAGGCTGATAAGCAGTATCCTGCTCTATCTTCTAAGCCGTATTATGACAATCAGTCAGAAATTGACAGTGTAGTCATCATGGCTGCTCATGATAGGTCCACTCAAGGGTGATTGTCGTTAGGAATGTACATCACCGAAAATAAAAGGGCAATGTACATTTGCAGTGAGAAATTACAGTATACTGTTTACATGGGAGGCCTAGCCCCTGCACCCCCTCACTTTAAATAACAGACTCGGGGGTGCATGTCGGTGAAGAGAGAACCGGGAAAAAAAAAAAAACAAACACCACCACAGCAAAAGCACAAAATATTGTGCTCCTCCCCAACACTAAATCCTGCACCCTCCCCACCACAACCAGCCACCCTAACCACTGTGCCCATACAGCCAGCTCAGTGGCTTCCTACTTCGCCACCCCTCACGTACCTTCTGGATATCTTCCAGTGTCCTTTCACTCTTCCTTCACCCTGCACTTCTCAGTCGCCACCCTTTCAGGGTTACTGACTACAGGCACTGAGACTGAGTCGCCCAACTCTGAGTCATTTAATCTCACTTGCCCTATTACTCGTATACCGTCCAGAGCACCTAAACGTATGACTACTGTACTCCTCCTGATAAAGAATCTAGGAGGGTGGATGTGATGGACAGGTGTATGTATACCTCTGCCTCACTGGGCCTTAGGATTGCAAACTATCAAGCCCATAGCTCCATATCTGCAGCACAGGCTTTGCTGAATGGTTCTTCCAAGAATGAGTTACTTAAAACCTTAACCTCTGGGGCTGAGATTGGCAAGCATTTGCTATGCTCAGCATATAATGTCTTTGATGCTTTTGCCAGGGCTGTACCTTCTGGCATTTGTATGAGAAGATATTCTTGGCTCAGAGGTGCTGGATTTGCCAGTGATGTGCAACAGGCTGTTTTGAGTGCCCTTTTAAATGCCCTTTAGGAGGATCAAAACTGTTTGGCTATGGTGTTGAAGAAGCCTTAAGAGATCTTCAGAACTCTGTCAAACCCTGTATCTCACTCCTGCCGGGGCATGGAGGGGATCCTTCTGTCAGCCAGCTGGTAGAGGAGGTGGCCCCTTGCCCAGGACCCTCCCCCAGGTGCACATAGCACCCAAAGCAGTTGGTACTGGTGGTACTGCCACCACCGACGCTGCATGATTTTCTTCTGAGATACCCTCTGCTGTTATCTCCAGGGGTAGTTATGGGGACAGACTCTTTTTGCATCTCAAACAATGGAGGGAGATCACAACAGATGAATGGGTACTGGAAATAATTGCAAGGGGCATGCTGTGGAGCTGCTAGGAACCCATCCAGATCATCCTCCTCCTTTCAGTTATCCTCCAGGCCATTTGTCCCTTCTGAAGGAAGAAGTTCAGTTATTAGTCAAAAACATGCTATAGAACTGGTTCCTTCTTGACAGAGAAACAAAGAATTCTATTCCAGATACTTTCTGGTCCCAAAATGGACAGGGGATCTGTGTCCTGTGCTGGATCTCCAGGAACCCAACTTCTGGATTGAATACAAGAAGTTTGAGTAGTATCCTGTAGCTACATTTCCCCTTATGCAAACAAGGGACTGGATTTGTTCTCGGGACATGAAGGATGCATACCTTCACTTCAAGAGCAAAAATCACACTGGCAGTAGTGGCTCCTGCAACTATTGATTACCAGACACAGTTGGGGCACAACAGCTGGCAGCCAGGGTATTGACTTATTGTTGCTGTGAAGAAAGCACTGAACCATATGTGGCACAACTGGGGCACAACATTTGTTCACCAGAGCACATGCCATGGTGTAGAGCCGTCACTGCACACAGGTAATACTGTACCTGCCCTTTGTGCTGGAGGGAACATTACCAGTTCAGAGTATTGCCCTTTGGATTGTCTTCTGTGCCACGGTCTTTACAAATGCTTGGCAGTAAGTGGCAGCAACCCTTCACAAAGAAGACCTGCATGTATTTCCTGTTTGGATAACTAGCTCATGAAGGCCAGCTTCTGGGAAGCTCTTCAACATACCTTGTCTTGGACAAGGCAGTTATTCGAGGAGTTAGGGGGTCACAGTAAATGTGCCAAAATCTGTGCTGATTCCTGCCAAAGACTGCAGTACATAGATGCAGCCTTGGCACAGAGGAGGTTGTGCTTCCTGCCATGGGACACGGCAGAAAACCTGTTTGCCCAAGCTCAGTTGCTATACAGGAGTCACTATGTCTCTGTGAGAACAGTATTCTGTTTCCTGGATCTCATGGCAGTGGCCATTGTGATGATGTCACTGGCCCGCCTACATATTTATTTATTTAGATTTTGTTGACCAGGTAAGCCCTCTGAGACCAGAGATCCCTTTTTCAGGGGCGACCCGGGTTGAATACACCAACCACTTTACATTAGGTGAGGATACAGTAACACAGTTTCAGAGTACATTCACAGTCAGTAGGGTACATTTAGACAGAGTTGGTAAGTACAGTTTCATTGCAACAGGTCTACAGTAACATTGGTGTTTGCTTATAGGCAGTCCAAGGAGAGAGATATTAGTCAGTGTAATTGAGAGGGGTTAGGTTGAGGACATGATCTAGCTGGTTACAGCCGTGAGGCTCAGCTCAATAAGGTGCAGCTTTAAGGCCTGCTTTGAATGAGGAGAGGGAGGGCTTGTCTAGTAAGCTTGCAGGGGCCGAGTTCCAGAAGTGAGGGGCCATGAACTGAAAGGGCGCTTTCCTTAGTTGGTCGAATCCGAGGGATGTTCAGGAGTTGACTTGAAGTAGACCGGAGGTTTTGGATGGAGCGTTGGGGGTGAGCAGGCCACTCAGGTGAGGCGGGTGGCCAAGGGAGGTGAATTTATAGGTAAGGCAGGTGGCAGCATAGGATAATTTATGCCTTAGGGTCGGCCAGTGTAGGTTGTTAAGAGCCTCACAGTGATGTCTCCTTGGGGAGGAGTTGGTTCCAAAGCAGGCAATGCGGTGGTAGAGGGTGGTGAGCTTGATTAGCTTTGACTCCCTGAGGGACTGGAGTAGGGGAGCCATATAGCAATGAGGAAGGAGGTTGCAGTTTGCTATGACTCATGCTTCTCAGAAAGGAAGTTTCCCAAGCGGTATAAGAGATCAAGCCTCTGATGTATGGATCTGGTTAAGGCATCTATATGAAGTTTGTAGGTTAGCTCCTGGTCAAGAGAACCCCAAGAGTACCTGAACTGGTCAAAGACTTCTACTGGCCTTCCTTGGGCTGTGAGAGTTGAGTAGCCCAATACAGTCATGCCCAGCTGTTGGGTCCCAAAGAGGACTGCTTTTTTTCTTCGTTTAGTTTTAGGAGGTTTGCAGTGAACCACACTTGACGTTGTGAGGCTGGCCTGGAGTTTGGAGGAGATAACAGAGGTTGGGGATCACTGAAGTAGTTTACAGTGTCATCCGCATACAGGATAAGGTTGCAAGGTGCACAATCCTCTTCAAGGTCATTTAGGAATAGTGAGAATAGTAGTGGTCCCAGGATGGAGCCCTGGGGTACCCCAGAGGTTACAGGCCTAGGGTTGGATTGGGCTCCCGCCAGTGGACTTTTGGGATCTGTTTGTCAGGTAGCTCATGGTCCAGGAAAGTGAGAGCTGGTCCAGGCCAAGACAATGAAGTTTGGCAAGGAGAAGCTCATGGTTGACCAAGTCAAAGGCCTTGGATAGGTCAATGAATAGGGCGCCGCTGGGTGCCTTGGTCCATGGTATTTAGTATGTCCGATGTTACCGGATGAGGACGGTGTTGGTGCGCGGCTCCTTCTGAAGGCCGTGCTGTACTTTGGAGAGGAGTAAGAATCCTTAGTGGACACTAAGGAAGCAATAGGATCGTCTGATGGATGAGCTGGACCAAATGTTTCTCATCACATCCCTGCTTTGCAGAGCATTGCTATAGTGTATGGATAGTGAAAACCCTATTAAAGGCATTCCATTCCTTGTTCCAGCTCCTTTAGGTTCATAAGTGTGGGTTTTAGGCCCATTAGCTACAAGAGTCATATGTGGGCCTGCTGCGTATCAGTGGACATAATCCCATTTTCTGTTTCCCATATAATGGTCAAGTCAACACTGAAAGATTGCCAAACTGTCGGCACTCACCACTTCTGTGGGAAGTGTATTCCATACATTCACCACCCGTTGGTTGAGCGATCTTCCCCTTTTAGTAGTATTATACCTTTTCCCTCATAGCTGTAATGGATTGGCCCTTGTTTCTATCCCTGACGATACCATCCTACACAATCCTGTGGATTCCTCAGAGGATACCGTTGTTAGTGCATTATATACATAGCAAAGGTCACTTCCTGTTTTATGATGGGTCATGGAATACATCCCCAGTGACTGCAACCTATCATAATATTCTTGGCCCTTTACTATACGAACCTTTTTGTGAACCTTCTCTTAACTGCTTATTTTACTACTGCTCCCTATAGTTTGAGGAGCACTAAATGGGGCACCATACTCAAGAACCAGTCTAACCAGGGACCTATACAATGGTACCAAGACCTCCTTGCTTCTGCTTCTCAAAATGTTACCTATGATCTTATTAGCTCTTTTGCAGCCTCTGTATCATGTATGTCAAAACTCAAGGGGTTTGCTGTTACTACCCCAGATCTCTTTCATTATCTGTCACACTAAGGTGTATTATTTATAGTATATTGTGCCAGAGTATTGTTTTGTCAAAATGCATTATTTTGTATTTGCTTACATTAAACTGTAATTTTGTGTTCTGCTGCCCATTTTTCCAAATTATTCAGCTGCATGTGAACTTCTCTATTGATGTTTTGTCATTTACAATAGCCCTATTTTACTATCATCTGCATATTTGCAGATCCATGCCCTTTCCGACACTTGCTTGAGGAGACAATGATGTTGAACAGTTGAGGACCCAGAATCGATCCCTGGGCATCCCTCTTATAACTTTTTCCATGTCTGATAAATAACCTGTTATTTGAACCCTTTGAATTCTGTCCTTAAGCCATGAAGCAATCCAATTTACAAGGCATAAGCTAATATCTAGTTTCCTGTAAGGTTTTAACAGTATCATATGACACACTGAATCAAATGCCTTTTTGTAGTCAAGAAACACAACAGATCCAATGCCTGACTCACCAAAGTCACTAAAGTCAGTTTGCTGTGTGAGACTCTGCTCTCGCATGTTATAGCACCCACTGATATAGCAAGTGTGCTTGTGCAAATTTTAGTTCTGTTAATTTGATGTAACTAACTGAGCCTGCTGTAATCCTTACACAAGAAGAAGGACTTGTGGTCCAAATTCATTTTTATGTTGCTTGCGCATGTGCAAGAAACATAGTGCCATCATCCGAGTTTTCAGAGGTGTGTCAGCCCGTCTTCCAATGCAGTCAGTGTGTTTGCAGGTGCAGCTCCAGTTCCCCAATCACTGCTGCAGCTGTCTATGACAAGCTGAAAATGCAGTGGCATACAGTTCAAAGAGAGCTCCTTCAGTGAGCAGAGCTCCCCCACCACACCACGCGCGCAAGCACGCATATTGCGCGGCTGATGCGCCTCCCTCCCCACGCACACACTGTATGGCCGATGGGGTGCTCAATCCCGTCGGCTCCACGCCCCCAACAGCTGTCCAGGTACCATGCTGGGAGCCCACCCCAGAGTGGCAAAACTGTTATAGCCGGCGAGGGTGCTCCATCCCCTGTTGGCTCCAAGGCTGCAAACCCCTAAAGTTTTTTTCCGGTGCCATACTGGGAGCCCACCCCAGTGTGGCAAATCTCTGTTTTGGCCGACGGGGTGCCCAATCCCCATCGGCTCCATGTCCCTGAACAGCTTTTCCTGCTGCCATGCTGGAGCCCACCCCAGCATGGCAAACATCCGTGTCGTCTTCGTAAAAAAGTGTAGATAAAAAAATGGTCCCTCGTAGTCTCCCTGCCCCCTCCCACAACCCGCACCCACCACTGCGCACCCTGCCTCCCCACCCCCTCACCCCATACTTACCTCCGAGCTCGCACGATGATCATCGGTGGACAGGAACACGCCTGCACTCTTCAAAGCCGATCTGAACTGAGGAAATGCCGTAAGCTGTATAATGGGATAGATAGGGTTTTTCAACTTTATTGCATATCTCAGGAATTTTTGGAATTTTGCACCAAATTTTCAACATGGGGTTTTGGGACCCTTCTCATGAATGCTGTCACTGTCGTGGTGTTATTGGGCGAAGGGTGATTTCACTGTCACTGCGTGAAATCACCTTTCGAATGATTAATGAAATGACACTGCCAGTGTTCATAAGGTGAGCTCTCAAAAAGCCTATTTTAAATTTGGTGAAGAATTCTAAAAAATGACTGTTTTACTAGCGCAGGCGCAGTTCTTACGACGCGCAAGTTCGCGAATTTTAATATTTTCTACTCCAGATTTTCAACATCACCATTTTACCACACCTCCTTATGAGCAGTACAGCTGTCATTTTTCACATCTTGCCCAAAGCGTGTTTCCCGCCCATGCAGCGACAATGGCACAGCAGTGTGCGAGAACTCAATGTATGGGACACATTAAGAAAATCACAGTGACACTGTTCATGAGCAGAGGTCTTAAAATGGCTGTGTTGAAAATTTGGTGAAAAATTCTAAAAATGACTGTTTTACAAGTATGCGTTGCGCGGTTCTCATGCGCAGCTCGTAAGTTTACAAATTTTCAATATTTTCCTCCAGATTTTCAACATTGCCATTTTACCACCTCCTTGTGAGCAGTGCAGCTGTCATTTTTCACATCTTGCCCAAAACATGTTTCCCCCATGTAGCGCACAATGGCACAGTCGTTGTGCGAACTCAATGTATGGGGCACATTAAGAAAATTACAGTGACACTGTTCATGAGCAGAGATCTTAAAATGGCTATGTTGAAATTTGATTAAAATTCCTAAAATAAGGCTGTTTTACGGCGTGCTTTGCGCAGTTCAACGCATGCTCGTAAGTTTCGCAATTTTCAATATTTGCACTCCAAAGACTTCCAAATACCTAAACAGCACATAGAAGCAAGCAACATTCAGCATTGACAAATGCTTGTTAAATATTCAGTGACACTTAAGTGCTTTGATTCTGTGTTTCAAGTTGGTGCTTCTTTTAACAGCACTACGGTATCTGCAGCAACTTACAGAGCTTCAGCTCTGTCATTAACTATTTAAATTTCAGGGTGGGGATACTATATAATTGAAGCCTCCAGTGAGCTGGACATTTTTTAAAGTCAGTTTACTGTGTGAGACTGTTCTGCACAGTTGTAGCTCCCACTGATATACCAAAGTGTTTGTGCAAAGTTTATTTCTGTTAATTTGTTGTAACTAACTGAGCCCTGCTGCTAATCCTTCTACAGGAAGAGGGACTTGTGGTCCAAATTCATTCTTAAACATTACAGTGACACTTAAGTACTTTTATTCTGTGTTTCAAGTTGGTGCTTCTTTTAACAACACTATGATATCTGCAGCAGCTTACAGAGCTTCAGCTGTGTCATTAACTGCTTAAATTTCAGGGTGGGGATACTATATAATTGAAGCCTACAGCAAGTAGGGCAAGCTTGGGCAGGTAGCTCACCGCACACAAAGACACGTGTGTTTCTGCGTGTGTTTGCATGTTTAGCGTTAAGTATAAAAGGGGTCTCTAGCAAAGCAGTCATAAACACAAATCCTCTGCAGTCAACATACATGTGATACTGAAAATCTGGGTGGAGGAGGTTTGGCCAAGTTAGGAGGGAGATTTGACTTTTAGGAGGAGATAGCATAGCGCACCTGTTTTCCAGTGTAATAAATTCAAAAACAAGAACATTTTCAATTTTTATGCATTTAATACTTAATATACTCCAGAATAATTCATACAAAATTCAGATATAGAAAATTCAAAGTTAAAAAAATCAATAAATATTGTTTACTTTCTTGAGGTGGTACTGTCACTATGTGCATAAGTGCTGTATGCTGATTTAGCTGCCTTAAGTATCTTGTTATCTGGTGTGTAGTTGTAACAGTCAGTGTCAATGTTCATTTTGCACACATTATTGATGAGATGGTGTTGTTTGATAATCTCCCCTGTTGTCATATTGGATTTTTCTGAGCATACTGAAAGATCTTTCAGCTGCAGCATTACTGTGTGGTAGACTCAAGCGCTGTCAAAGCCAGTGAAGAAAGATTTTAAATCTTCTGGTGTTTGTTCCTGGTGCTGTTAACTGTTCCATGGAAAGCCAGTAGGCATCAAGAGGCATATTGAGATCTGTTAACAATACTGCAGCTTCACGCTGGGACTTTACTGATTATCTTTTAATTAAACAGTTGGCGATTAGCTTTGCTGATAAAGCTAAGAGAAGCTTTCAAGGAAGATTGATTTTATGACTGTTAGCAAGTCGGAGAATGTGATTCCCGTGCGGGGGCAGGAGAACAGTAAAAAAGGGACTCTCCGGCCAAAGCAGGAGATATCACATGTATGAGTCAAGGGCGGTTCTATGATTACTCAGCTTGTAGGTAATATCAGTTGCTACTAGACATTCAGTTCATATTGTTTGCTGTATTTCTTAAAGTACTCGGCCAATAGAGATCCTGCCCTGCACTTTTGAGTATCATTATAAAGCACTAAAATTAAATATTTGTTCTAGGAAGAAGACTATAGAATAAATAGTTAACATCTATACGCTTTTATCTGATTTCAGCCTGTGTTTTCTTTGTTTGTGATACCATTTCTAGTAGCTCAGAGTTGCTGAAAGCTCAGTCAGAAAACAACAAAAACTAACAACGTCTGTCTTTAAAATCTATAATGTTGCCTACTGTGGTGAAAGTAATTTGAAAAATTATCACATTTTGGGTTAAAATTAAAATATTAAATTATTATTTCTGGTAAACAGTACATAATACTATCAACAGACTTCTTCTTTGGAATTTGGAACTTTGTTTTCAAAACTTAATCAGGAAGTTGAGTCTTCTCTGGGTATCTTAAGAACTATAATTACCAAATCTGGTATTATTTTTTACACCTCTTTTCTTGTTTCCTTGTTTGTGACTTTAATAATAATAATAATGATGATAAAATTTATTTAGTTGAGCGCCTTTCAAAGTCTCAAGGCGCTGCACAGCAAGAACAGACATAAAAGCATATTCAGATAAATTCAGTATAGAATCAGATACAAACATATATTCAGATACAACAATATAAAATCAGAACAAAGTAGGAAACGCCTTTTCCATAAGACTGTAGGATATATACTATGGAAGCATTCAGACAAACCAAAAATGATGAAAAGCTATGCTATATAAAACATGCAACATGTATATGATAGTACCTGATTATCCATTAGACAACTTATTTACATGTACTAAATGTCTTGATAATCATGAACTGTCAGTCCTTTTGAAACAGTTTAATAAAAGGATAAGTGAAACTGAGACAGGTCAGAAGGATATGGCATCTACGCTTTCAAGTACGACTTCAAACTGACATATACCAATCTAACTCTATTACTACACCTGTACTAAAAATAAAACCTGCACTGATGTTCTTGCACCTATAAATAATACCCTCCAACTAAAAAGGGAAGGGAAGAAGAAGAAAGTATTGATCCTGAGGATGCTTGGTATCAAGTCCAACACTTGAAACATCATTCACAATGTTTCCCATAACATTTTGATCAAACAACTTCATAATATAAATTTGGACATGTACTTAATTAGGTGGATACCAGCATGGTTATACAACAGACATCAAGAGTGGTTGTATGAGGGCATAAATCCAACTGGAGCCCTGTCACCAGTGGAGTACATGAGGATCTGTTCTTGGCCTTTATTTTTAATATATTGATAGCAAGTATGCAAACAACAAAAGAAGTTTGGATAAATAAATATGCAGATGATTGCAAATTGGGCTGTATTATGAACACTACTGCATCTGCAAACACTCTCCAAGATAATTTAAATAAATTAACATCATGAGCAGTAAACAATAAAATGAAATTTAACCCAGCAAAGTGTAAGGTAATGCATATAGGGAACAATAATAAGAGACACCCATATTTTATTCAAAATGTGAAATTAACAATCACAACAGAGGAAATAGATTTAGGTATAACTGTAACTGATAACTTAAAATTTAACACCCATACCAATAAAACTGTTAAAAATGTCACAAGATTATAGGTTATATATGAGACATATCAAAAGTAGGGAATCATCTGTCATCTTGCCCTATACACAAGCCTGCTTTGTCCACATTTGGACTATTGTGTTTCATTTTGTGCTCCAACTTCCATTGGCTATTTAAACATGACAGAAAGAGTTCAACGAAGAATAACTAAAAGGATTGTTAATATGTCCAAACTTGATTATGGTTCTAGATTAAAATCTTTAGAGCTTTACTCTTTGAAGTACAGAATACTAAGAGACTTAATCTATACTTATAATAACGATTACTTGTTAAACACAATAGGATTGGAAAAGTTTTCAATAAGTAATCCCACTAGATCCCACAGATCAAAACTAAATCATCCTTATGTAAAACCAGTAAACAATCTAGATTTTTACACAGAGAATTCCTCAATCTGGAATACATTGTCTAGTAATATTATAAACAGCAAAAACATAGAACAATTTAAGAGAAACCTTGATAAATATATGGGTGACACAATTTTCCTTCCACTGCTAATTTAGCTGGTGGCGAGTTCATAAATGGGCATGTGCCTTCTGAACTTGTATCAATCTATGACACTATGAACCAGCTCGAAGAAATGCATTAGGTTGCTAGCACACGATCTGCCTGGTGCAAACCCATGCGGTGAAACATCAACTGACTGTATTTGTTTTAGGTTTTCTTCAAGAAGTCTTTAATAAAACTTTCCATAAGTTTATCAATTACTGATGCAATACTGATTGGGCAGTAATTCTCCACCTTTGCCTTATCACCAGATTTATATATGGGTGTAATATTTGCTATCCACCATTCATTTATCCCTTGCCTTCCTTTAGGGATTTATTAAAAAGAATTGCCAGTGGTTTTGCTATGTCCTCAACCAGATTGCAAAGAAACATCCTGTATAGATTCTCAACATGGATACTTCAGGCTCCGGCTGGGGTACTGATCTTGACCCTCATCAGGCGCAGGGGTCATGGACCAGGGTGGGGGCCAGGTTACACATAAATGTGCTGGAGATGACAGCTGTTCTGCACAGCCTCCAGACATTTCAGTAGCATCTGTGCCCCAATCCACTATTAATACATACAGACAATGCCAGTGTGATGCATTATGTCAACAAACAAGGTGGCATGTATTCCTGTCCCCTATTTAGGGATGCAGTGAGAGTATGGTACTGGGCTCTATCCACAGCCTACAACTGTCAGCTGTGCCTCTTCCAGGTCTCCAGAATGTCTCAGCAGATGGGCAAAGCAGGTCACAGTCCAAGATTCACAAATGGGAACTACTGACCTCTGTGGTAGATGATGTCTTCACAAGATGGAGTCATCCAGAACTGGACATTTTGTGTCCCCACACAATGCAAAACTGTGATGTTTCTGCTCTCTTGCTGCAGGGCCTGGAGTTTTCTGGCAAGATGCATTGTCCCTTTCTTGTAAAAGGAAATTCCTGTATGCATTCTCCTATACCATTAATACAGATGTTATTGCTCAAACTACAGATGGAGGGTTCCACTCTGATCCTCATTGCTCACCAGATATGGTTTCCACTTCTGCAACAGATGACAGTGGAGCCTCCTGTCCCTCTACCTCTGTGTCCGGGCCTGTTGTCACAGGATAAGGGATTCCTGGTCCATCCAGACCTGAAGTCACTATACCTGCACATGACTTCTAAGACATAGCCATTGGACATTTTGGGGTATCCCTGAGGGTTGCTTAGTATCTTGGTACAATGAAACAAAAGAAGGCTGAGGCCCATCAAGATTATCTCTCACCATTAGGTGGGTTATTGTCTAGATCTAGAACAGATGATACATTTATCTAGTTCCTGCTTAAAGCTATCCATCAACTCTGATGCATTGACTGTGGCTAGAAGGCTTTCTACCAGATGTACTTATCCTTGAAATAGAAGTGGTTCACTTTGTGGGCTGCTTCAGAAATCTGGACCCATTCACATGTCCTGTAAATATTGTGTTGGAATATTTGCTGCCCTATCCGACTCTGGTCTACAGCATTCCTCATTTAAGGTGCAATTGGCCACCATATCAGCTTCCCATGCCCCTGTTGAGGATCATACAGTTAGAGGTCTCCAGTTCTTTTCTGAGAGGTATTCTGCATATGAAACCTCCTATCTGCAATCCAGTTCCACATTGGGACTTGAATTTTGTGCTTGAGATGCTGATGTTGACTCCTTTGTAGTTGGCCGTGAGTTGTGGCTTACATTTCCTATCATGGGAGATGTTATTTTTAGTTGCAGTCACTTCTGCTCAAAAGATTTCAGAGCTTCAGGCTCTAATATGTGAGCCTCCTTACTTGATTTTCTACAGTTTCTTTATGTTGCAAATGCTAAGTTTCTACAAAGGTGGTATCTGAATTTACACTGAATCAAATGATGCATCTTCCTTTTACTACCCTGAGCATCCCAATCAAGGTGAGATACTGCTCCATTACTTTAGATGTACATAGAATAATCAGATACTTTGTGGATCACACCAAGGATTGCAGGAAGTCTTCTCAGCTTTGTGTTTCATTCTCCTGTGGGAAAGAAAGCACTCCTGTGTCTAAACAGTTGCTGTCAAATGGGTGATTGTATCATGTTCTGTTATAGGTAGTATGGTAAGGAACTTCCTGGTGCAGTTCATGGTTATGCCACCAGGGAAAGTACAGATATGTAAGAACTTACCATAGCAGTAGATCTTCGGAGAGACTCTTGCAGTAGGTACTAACCATTAGGACTAGAGCTGTCAGGCACTAGGACCGCATGGACAACTTTAGCAGTGTCTGTCGGGGACTGCCCACACAGCATCACATGATGGATGTCAGCGTGGCGCTATATAGTGGGTGATCCCCACCCTACCCTCCAGTTCTCCACCAGAGACCTAAGAAGGTGCGACAGGAGAAAGGAGTGGGCTCCTGGTGCCAAAAGAAAAGCTAGTAGCTGCAGAAGCAGGGAAGGTGGGAGGAAAAGGTACCTGTTGCAAGATCCTCTCTGAAGATCTACTGTTATGGTAAGTTCTTAAGTAACTGTATTATCTTACTTCAAGAGGGCTCTTGCAGTAGGTACTAACCATTAGGACTGAGTCCCAAGCAATGAAATTCAGACAAAGGCCGAAGCTTGGGAGGCAGGAAAGGTCTGCAGTAGGTACCAGGTTAGGCCAGAAGGCCCTGAAGGATGGCTAATCCAAAGCCTGCCCTGAGCCTAGAGGCAATGTCTAGACTATAGTGTTTGGTAAAGGTGTGGACAGAGCTCAAGTGGCTGCCTCACAAGTGGACATGGCAGAAACAGTCCTGAAACAAGCAGTAGATACAGCCATGCTTCTGGTTGCATGCCCTAGACTTCCCCAGAAGGGATTGTTATGCTTCTGATAACAAAACAAGATGCATTTGCTAACCATTTGGATAAACATTGTTTGGAAACTGCTGTCCTCTCTCCTGGACACAAAAGAAATGAAAAGCTGATCCATTTGATGGACTGACTTTGTTCGGTTTATATAATAATGCAAGGTTTTGTGCCCATCGAGTGTGTCCAAAATGGCCTCCACTTGATTAGGATGCTCAGTGTAATACAATGTCAAGTGTATGGTCTGATTCAGAGTAAATTCAGACTCCACCTTAGGTGAAAACTTAGGATTAATGCATGAGCCACCTGGTCTCTGTGGAAAATCAAATAAGGCTCCTTACAAATCAGGGCATGAAGCTTGGAAATCCTTTGAGCTTAAGTAATGGCAACTAAAAGCGCTTTCAGGAAAGGAAGTGCAGGTTGCAACTCATGGCTGGTTCAAGGGAGGCAAAAGTGAGTTTCTCAAGGATGAAGTTCAAATCCCATGGAGGAACAGGGTTCCTGACTGGGGGTTTCAGATGGAGAATTCCTTTCAGAAAGGTTTTGAAACCTCCAACTGCACCAAAGTTTTGCCATCCACTGGTGTGTGCGGTAGGCAGAAATGGCAGGCAGTGGATCTTCAGCGAAGAATAGCTAAGGCCAAGGTCAGAAAGATGCAGCAGGTAACCCATGACCTGTGGGACAGGGCAAGAAAGGGTCCCATCCCTTGTTTGTTGCCCAAATGGAAAACCTCTTCCATTTTAGCATATGTGGATCTTGTGGATGGCTTACAGGCCTCCACAAGGACTTGAACCACTCTGGAAGAGACCCAAAGCATGCAACAGCTACATCAACAGGTGCCATGCATGAAGATGAAGGGATCTGAGGCCCAGATGGGTCAGCAGATTCTGGCAGAGGGTAGGGAACAGGAGGTTCCACTTTCAACTGCTGAAGCAGAGAAACCACACTTGGTGAGGCCAATAAGAGCTACGAGAATCATGTGAGCCCCTTCTTGCTGTAGTTTCAGAAACACCCTCTGCAATAGTGGAAAGAGAGGAAGGCGTTCAAGAACCTCCCTGTCCAGCAGAGACAGCACGTCTTGCCAGAAACACCACGCCTGGGATGGGGAGGCAAACAGATCGAGATCTGGGTGACTCCATCGATCGAAGGTCTTCGACTACTGACTGCCTCAGTTCTCACTCATGTGCCCTTGTCTGAGTGTGGCTGAGGGTGTCTGCCAGGACATTTTGAATGCCTGGAACATGCACTGCCGTGAGTTGCAGGCTGTGCTGTATCACCCAGTGCTACATGCACATCGCTTCACACACACTGGATGCGACTGCGTGCCTCCCTATCTGTTTAGGCACCAGACCACACACATGTTGTCCGTCTATACCGGTAGAGGCCCAGGAGTAGTAGGTACTGAAAAGCCTGAAGAGCATATAGTACAGCTCTCAGCTATTGCATATTGATGTGCAGAGATGCTCCTGCTGAGACCAGGATCCTGTGTGTTGTGGTTGCCCAGATGGGTGCTCCAGCCCTTACTGGAAGCATCCATTGTCAGGGTTTGAGCCAGAGGAGTGCCTGAAAAGGAACCTCTCTGATGAGATCGGACAGATCCTGCCACCACAGGAGGTCCCGATGCATGGGGTTGGACACCAGAATCCTGTGACCCAGGTAACCTGATTTCTGGTCCCACGGACCTGAAGGGTCTACTGTATAATCTGCATGGAGCCTGGCTAGGGGACAGTGGGAATAACCACTGCCATCAGGCCCAGAAGTTGTAAGACTGAATGGGCCATGGTCCATTTAGTGGTTACCACTTGAGTAGCCTGCTGGACGCAAGGTTTCTGCCTGAAACAAAGGGAGGAATGCTTGGCCCTGGGCAGTATCCAGCACTGCCACAATAAATTGGAGGCATTGTGAAGGAACAAGGTGGTATTTGGGGTAATTCACTGTGATCCCCACTTGCCAGAATAGATTCAGGGTAGTAGTCAGGAGGCCATCAGGCTGTCCCTCGGCAGGAGCTGCCAGGAGCCAGTCCTCAAGGTATGGGAACACATATATTCCTGGCAGTGTAAAGCCACCGCCACCACTGCTAGGCACTTGGCAAACAATCTGGGTGCTGAGAAGAGGCCAAAGGGAAGCATTTTGAACTGGAAGTGTTCTCCCTGGAAGGTAAAGCATAGGAAGTGGCTGTGGGAGGGAAAATTGGGATATGCAGGTATGCATCCTGCATATCCAGACACAAAGCCAATGACCTTGGTGCAGAAGAGGCAGCAGTCCCGGTAGGGTCAGCATATGAAATCTCTTGTACTCTACATACAGATGTAGTGTGCTGAGGTCCAGGATCGGATGGAGGTCCCTGTCTTTTTGGGAACCAGGAAGAAGTGGGAGTAATATCCTTTTCCTTTCTGGATCCAAGGAATGGCTCTACAGCTGATTTTGTTGGAAGAGCCTGATCTCTTCCCTTATGAGAGGAATGTGTGCCTGTTGAGTAGTGAGAGACCTGGAGGATTTCTTGGAGGTCTCTCTGTGAATTTGATGGTGTATCCTGAGCGATGTGCTGAAGGACCCACGTGTCTGAAGTGATTGCCTCCCACCCAGCCAGATGATTGGCAAATTGCCCCTACTGGTTCTTCCAGAGCTGGTGGTGGAGGCTGAGGTCCTGACACAAGTCAGGAGGCAGAGGGGTGTGGGGAGTGCCGCTCCGCAGCCCTTTGGGACTTGGCTGGAGGGTGGCTCCCACCAACCGGCCAGATGTATGTTCTGATGGCAGGCTGGCTGTTGTCTTTTTGATGCCATTGCTGGTGACAAAATGGCAGTTTTGGCTTAGTGTTAAGAGCGATACATAGACTGCACAGAGTGCAATGCCTTGCCACTGTCTGGGAGCTCAGTGATTATGTCCTTGAGCTTGCCTCTGAAAAGAACTGGTCTTCTGAAAGGGCATCCTGGATGGTCAACTGAACGGCTTGGGCCAATCCAGATGCCCACAGCCAGGAGTACCGGCTCATGTTGATAGCTGTGGTGGTACTCCGAGTAGAGGCATCTGTCCCATCATATATCACTCTGAGGGAATGGTGGCAGGAGATTTCCGCTGTCCTGACAGTCTGGGAAGTCTGGTTTTAGCCTTGGAATCGGGCAAAGTCTTGAATTCCGACTTCAACTGCCCCAGGATAGACTTCTGGTATACAATCATGTGTGCCAAGTAGTTCAAAGCTCTGAAGGCCAGAGTGAAGGAAGAGTAAATCTTGCATCCAAACTGGTCTATTTTACGTGACTCCTTATCTGGAGGAGAGGTGCTCATGTGTTTAGGTTTAGCCATATGGTCATGGGCTGCATTAATGACCACTGAGTTCACTTTAGGGTGAGAACTAAGGTGGTCTTTACCCTCAAAGCTCAATACAGTCTATCAGCCTTCTTGGCGACTGTGGCCACTAACGAAAGGTTATGTATGAACATCAGAATTTGCCAGCAGATAGAGGCCTTATGGCCTATAGAGTCTGCTTGAGTGTGCAGCTAGCAACCCTTGTACTGCAGTTGCCCCTCCTTTCCCTCCCTGACTCTGTCTCTCTTACCCTATCCCATCCCCTTTTGAAGAAGTCCACTGTTCTACAGGATACCACTTCATGAGCAATGCTTTCCACCCAGACACCATTCTCTCTGTAAAAGTGTCTTCTCATTTCCCTCCTGAACCTTCCCCTCCAATCTGAGATTGTGACCTCAGTGTCCCTACCCGACCTTTAACTTTAATAGTCCCTCCATGCCTGTTGTTGCCAGACCTTGGAGGCCAGGTCCTCATGTGGTCCAATCCATGGAAGAATGAGCAGAGGACAGTTCTGGCATATCCAGGTGTTTCGCCAACCTCTTGTGTTGCGGATCCTGATTTTCCACCCATTTGCCTCCTGCATCTTCTGGAGGATATCTGTAAAGGAGGGGTCCTCTGGAGGGATTTGGGAGAGTCTTTGGGTTTTGGATCCTCTGGAGAGGGTCTGAAAACCGAGGCTGAGAGTCGGTAGTCTGAGTCTGATGATGGGCTTCTGTCTGGAGACAAAGCTCGTGGAAGCAAGCTCTTGTGGAGAGATCGCAAGGCCTTTGCCTATACTGGCTACAGCGGTGGGGCCCGAGGTCCGTCCAGGTAGAGGACTAGACTCCACTAAGGAACAGGATCTTGCAGTAGGGTCCAAGCAGACTGGCATGGAAGCCATGGTCAGTTGCCACGGTCCAGTTCCAAGACCAACTGTGTCTTGGTTACTGACCACCAAGACTGCAATGTCTCCTAAAATCCACCTGAGGTTGAGGTGGTGGAGTAGGTGGAGGAGGAGGGCTGATAGACAGGCGAGTAGCCTTGGAAGATGAACCCAGGTGTCATATAGGCCAGGCGTCGGGTAATGATAGCTCGGCGTCCCATAGGGCAAATAGCCCGATGTCAGATACCCAGCATGGGGTACCTAGGTGTGATACCCTTGCAGCAGATACTCTGGCAAAGGGTAGTGAGACACAGGAAAGCCTGGTGTCCAAGGCCCAGTGAAGGGCCTAATGGTGGAGCCGAGGGACCTGGCCGGAGGCCCTGATGGTGTGTAACCTGGCGTTGGACCCAGTAGAGGATCCAGAGATCCTATCGGGGTCCTGATGGCAGAGAGCCAGGCATATGCCCTGAAGGGCGTTAGAAGGGCCTGGGAATGTCAGGTCTGATACTGGAATGTCAGGGAAGGTTCCAGCATTGGCCCCAGGTGGACGACGGTCCCTCCGAGTCTGGGGTGGTGGAGCAGGCCCAGACGAGGGAGCTTGTGGTGAGGAGACATGGGCTCCAAAGGGAGGTCCAGCATTAGATGTTTCTGGCTCCAGCACTAAGGTTGTGTCAAGCAAATGCCCTCCAACTCTGGCTCAGGTGTGCAGCAGAGAAAGGAGTAACCACCAGGGAGGTGGTGAAGAAGGATCCTGAGAGGGAGAACCCTCTGGGGAGTGCTGCAGCTGGAGGCAGCATGCACTGATCAGGGATCGGTGTTGGGCCTGTTATCGGGGCTTGATGAAAGCGCAGTGGCTGGGCAGATGCCAGAGGAGCTGGCATGTGATTTATCAGTTGAGGGCCAGGTATTCATCAGAAGGGCTAATGACCAACTTGTCGGCCGTGCCACCGCAGACTTAGGCCCCAGTGTTTTGAGGGGCCTAAGGGTGATGGAGCTCTCCAATGGATTGGAGGCACCCACCTGAACTGTGGCCAGCCCAGGCGGGGGACCAAGGGCTGCTCCCCACAAGGAGTGGCAGGCTTGGTCCGAGGAGCAGCACTCAGTGCCAGCGGGAGGTCAGCTCATCACCTGCGGCCCCTAAAGGAAGCCACGGGCAGGAAGGAGACTGATTATGGTCCTGGTGCTTCTCCTTGTCCTTCTTGTGTGAGTCCGAAGAATCCCTCAGGAGGAGGATGATCCCACAACTTCTGCAGCTCCGTCTTCATGGAAGCCATCCTGAGTTTGGGAGCGTGGGCTTCCAGGGCCTGTTGGTGGCATTTCTGTGTGGCCTGGTTGAAACTCTGGCAGGCCTCGCAGTCCTCAGTCTTGTGCCCTGGTCCCAGGCAGAAGAGGCAGAGGAATGGCCATCCTTGTGAAGGAGCTGGATGCTGCAGGAATTGCACTTGTTCTTATGCGACTCAGAAGGCATCGAAGACATGCACAAAAAGGTAATACTTTTCAAAGATTTACTAGAAAGAAAAACACAGTGATGAAATACTCATCTGAAAATGGTGGTGGACTAAAGCAGTGCTCTCCGCGAGTCTGGCGTGCTCAGGTTGACAGCGGGAAAGAACTGGAGGCGGGCATGGGGACCGCTCACTAAACAGAGTCACGCTGATGTCCGTCACATGACGCCAAGTGGGCAGTCTCCGCCAGACACTGCTAGCTAACGCTTGTGTGGTCCTAGTGCCTGATGACTCTAGTCCTAATGGTTAGTACCTACTGTAAGAGCCCTCTCAAAGTAAGATTTACCACTTCTGCTGCATGTTTCAGAAATGTTTCTGCTGCTGACATTGGTACTGCACCTTCACTAAACATTACAGTATGGGAATAGCCTCTCAGAGATTCTCTGGTTTTGGACTTGCTGTACTGCAAGACCTGCTATCCTGACTATATATAAGACTGTAACTGCCGCCCAGTTAGCATTTGGAACTGTTTGGGGATAGTTCCAAGGTGTGAGCTAATGGATTAGATATCCTCAAAAAGAGAACAGTTACGTACTACCATAACACTAGATCTTCAAGAGAATCTTCTCCATTAGTCCATGCCGTCCCTTCATCTGTCTCCCTTCTGTGTCAGTGAGCGTTGCATCAGATATTATACCTGAACCTAAATATGCATCATATATCCAGCTCCATGCCTCTTCGTGTATGCCTGGTGCTGATGTTATTTCCTGGTTCCCCTTGGTTGGAGGTCCTACAAGTCTAATCTGAAGTAGGATTTGAGGAGTGGTGGGGCTGCCACGTTCATATAGATGCTGATGCATGACATTGTCATGAGTGGCCCCTGGCTAACAAAAGTTTCCATGTAGTTCTAGTGCTTGGTGGCTGTAGTTCCAAAGGTGTGGACTAATGGAGGAGATTCTCTCAAAGCTCTGCTGTTATGGTAAGTCCATAACTGTTCTTTCTCTAGGCTAAATCTTTCTGAAAAGTGATGAAATGCTGAAGGTTTCTAGGAAACCAGCAACAAAGAGAACTTATGCTTCAGAATAGAAAGGTTTCTCCTTCTGGTGTTCTCCTGGACTCTGGCAGGCCTGTCTACACTCGTGGACTACCTAGTCCATCTACAGTCTTTGGGCCTGAGGCCCTCAACCCTGAAGATTTATTTGGCAGAAGTGTCAGCTTACACATCGGCTGGCAAAGACAGGCCAGTGGCCTCTCAACCCATTTTCAAGATGTTTTCAAAGCCCTTAATCACCTGTACTCTCCAGTGAGAGATCCTTTCCTACCTTGGGATTTGAATGTGTGCATTGCCCAGCTGATGGAGGCCACTTTCAAGCCCATGGTCACTGCTGCACTGAAGTACATCATCTGGAAAACAGTTTCCTAGTGGCAATGACATCTGCTAGGATAAGTGAGTTACAAGCTCTCTGCAAAGATCCTAACTACTTAATCTTTCATAATGACAAAGTAGTCCTAAGAGCAAGCGGAAATTCCTTCCAAAAGCGGTGTCGTAGAATCATTGAACTGGAGTCAAGTTAGATGGTGTGAGCCTTTAAATAACTCACCACATATCAGTGGAAATATTCAAATCTAGCATCTCCTATGTGTTTGTCTACGGACCTTATAAATGTGTCCACATCATTGTTATGGACAATAGCTTCTGGTAGTGAATTCCAGGGTGTCACCACTCTCTGAGTAAACCAGCTACGTCTTTTTGTTGTTTTATAATTTTGCCCTCAAGTTGTAGCTCATGAGATCTACTGTAGTTTGTTTTTAGCAAAGTTTTTGCACAGTCTTGTTGTTTCCCATAATGCTTCATTTTGAAATGCCTTGTATACATAGCACAGGCCCCTCTCTATCCTCAATATTGTAATGAGTATAGGTTCAGTTTTGTAATCTGTCATCATATGGCATATCTTTTTATTATTAATCTTTTTAGTCATTGTCCTTTGCACCCTTTCTATCCGTTTAATACCACTGATATTCTGGGGTGAACATATTGGGGCACAGAATTCTAGATCTTGACCTTACCAGGGAAGTAAATAATGGGACTATCACTTCTGCATCTCTACTTCTGATGTGTTTTAAGTATACATCCAAGCAGTCTGTTACTTTTCTAACCATTTCCTTTGAGTGTATATCAAAGGTCAGGTGTCAGACACATATACTCCCAGGTCTTTTCATTTCCCGTTATTGCTAGTGTCATGTTGTTTAATGCATAACTAGCTCTACTGTTATGGATGCCTAAGTGCATCACCTTACACTTGTCAACACTGAAATCTAGATTGTGGATCTTGGCCCAGTTTTTAGTTTCCTAAAGTGATCCTGAAGGTGTTCAGCATCTTCTCTGTTACTAACAACTGCTCCTAATTTTGTAGCATTGGCATATATACATGCCCATGACCTTGTTGATGTTTCTCATGCCTCTAACAAAGACATTGAACTGGGTCGGTCCCAGAACAGACCCTGTGGGACTCCACTAGTCACTACACCTCTATCAGAGTAATAACCTCTAACACAAACCCACTGGTATCTATTGGCCAGCCAAGAACTCACCCACTGTATGATTTTAGGATGTATTTTAGATCTATCATAGAAACATAGAATTTGTGACAGATAAGGACCGCTTGGCCACCAGTCTGCCCATTCCCTACCTGATGGATGAGCTGCAGATTCTAGTTAATCAACAGCCTACTTTCTCCTACCCCAACTAGAATTGCCCTATGCTTGTCCTATGCATTCTTGAATTCTCCACTGTTCCTGACTCCACAACCTCCTCAGGAAGGCTGTTCCATGCATCCACAACTCTCTATGTGAAAAATACTTTCCAACATTACCTCTGAGCCGTCCCCCTCTATCTTCAAATTGTGCCCCTTGTTCTTGCACATCTTTTCTTCTGAAAGATACTACCCTTTTGTACCTTGTTAATTCCCTTGAGATACTTGAAAGTTTCTATCATGTCCCCTTCTCCCTCCTTTCCTCAAGGGTATACATATTAAGCTGCTTTAGTCTCTCCTCGTTTGTCTTCTGGTGCAGACCTTGCACCATTTTGGTTGCCTCCTCTGAACAGCCTCCACTCTGTCTATGTCTTTATGGAGATGGGGTCTCCAGAATTGCACGCAGTACTCCAGATGGGGTCTCACTAACTGTCTGTAGAGAGTTATAACAACTTCTGTTTTCTACTGTTGATGCCTCTCCTATGCATCCCAGTATCCCCAGCACTCCTTACTGCCTTCTCACATTGCTTGTCCACCTTTAGGTCATCTGATATAATTACTCCTAGGTCTCTTTCGATTTTTGTTGTTGTTATTAACTCATCCACCATTGTGTGCTCTTCCCCTGGGTTTTGTTTCCCAGATGCATTACCTTGCACTTCTTTGCATTGAATCTGAGCTGCCACGTATTTCTACCATTCCTCCAACCTTGCCAAGTCACTTTTCATTCTTTCCACCCCACCTTGTGTATCAACCCTGTTGCAGATCTTTGTGTCATCTGCAAAGAGGCATACCTTTCCTTCCAGGTGCTCTCCAATGTCACTTATAAAGATATTAAAGAGGACCAGTCCAGTACCGAACCCTGCAGTACCCCGCTAGTTACCCTCCTTTCTTCACTGTGGACTCCGTTTACTATCTTTTTGTGTCCTGTTGTCCAGCCAGTTTTTATCCAGGCTACCACCTTGGGACCCACTCCAAGGCTGGCTAACTTGTATATTAATCTTTTGTGTGAGACTGTGTCGAATGCCTTGCTAAAATCAAGGTAGGCCATATCCACAGCCCCTCCCTGGTCTACTACTTTGGTCACCCAGTCAAAGAAATCTATTAGGTTCATCTGACATGACCTTCCTGCTGTGAAACCATGCTGCCTTGGGTCCTGCACCCCACTGGCCTCTAGGTACTCAACAATTCTTTCCTTCAGAAGTGATTCCATCATTTTCCTACCACTGAAGTCAAACCAACTAGTCTGTAGTTTCCTGCTCTGCCCTGCTCCCACTTTTGTGAAGTGGAATCACATTTGCCCTCCTCCAGTCCTCAGGTACCACTCCATACTCCAATGATTTGTTAAAGAGAGTAGTCAGTGGTGTTACTAGTTCTACCCTTAGTTCTTTTAGTATTCTTGGGTGAATCACATCAGGCCTCATTGCTTTGTCCACCCTCTGTTTCAAGAGTTCTTTCAAAACCCTTTCTTCTGTGAATGGACTGGTATCGACCCCCTTTTCAGAGTTTCTCCTTGTTTGGTTTAGGCACCTCCCCTCCTCATCTGTTGTGAATACTGAGCAGAAATATTCATTCAGTATCCCTGCTTTCCACTGTCACCCTCTGCCACGTTCTCTCCCTTTATTAAGTCTCTGTATCCCTCCCTTGGTCTTTCTTCACTCCCTAATGTACCTATAAAGGTTTTATCCCCTTCTTAACAGAGCTGGCTATCTTTTCTTCAGTTTGTGCCTTTGCTGTTCTGACTGCCTTCCCTGCCTCTTTCTGCTTTAACTGATAAAGTTCTCTGTCCTGCTCCTTCTGTGTTTCCTTATATTTCCTGAATGCTATATTTTTCTCCTTAACCGTCCCTGCCACCTCTTTTGAGAACCATAGTGGTTTTTCCTTCATTTTGTTTTATTGATTTGATTCACACAAAAGCTTGTTGCCTCTGCAATGGCTGTTTTGATTATTCCCCATTGTTCCTCCACCCACCTTCTTTCCCATTTGCTAGTGCTTTTCTAAGGCATGCTCTCATTTTCCCAAAGTAAGCCTTCCTTAAGTCCAATACTCTTGTTTTGTATGGCTTGACTCTATGGCTGTGTTTATTGTGAACCACACTGGTGGTCACTTGTTCCCAGATGGCTACCCACTTCTAAATCTGAGATCCTTTCTCCTTCCCCATTTGAGAGTACCAGGTCTAAGATTGCTCCCTCCCAGTGGGTTTCAACACTAGCTATCTGAGGCATGCCCCTGTGGGCATCAATAATGACCCTGCTCTTGGGCGTGCCTGCAGCTAAGGTACTCCAGTTAACATCTGGCATATTCAGGTCCCCATCAACAATATCTCCCCTTTTCTGCCATTTTAAGGATGCCTTCTATTATTTCCTTGTCCATTTCCTCCCCCTGAGATGGTGGTCTGTACACAACCGCATGTGGATTGTGGTGCCATTTCCTGTCTCCAGGGTGACCCATAGTGACTCATCAACTTCCTGTTTACTCTTTAGTTCTGTTGCTTTAATCCCTTCCCTTATATGAGAGTTACTCCTCCTCCTCTTTTACCCACCCTGTTCCTCCTATAGACTGTGTATCCTGGTATGTTGACTTCCCACTCATGGTTCTCTGTGTACCATGTTTCAGTGACTGCCACAATATCCAGGCATCCCTCTTCCATTAAGGCCACTAGTTCAAGGAGCTTGTTGCACAGACTACGGGCATTGGTGCTCATCACCTTCCATTTATTTTTATGGCCTTACCTTTTAGCCCCATCCCTGTCCTTAACACCTTTTTCTGCATTTATCCCTGTCCTGCTCCTCACTGACTTCTCTGCCTTGGTGTTTACCTCTCTAACTACTGCGCTTTGTGGGGAGGCTGGAATTTCCTGCTCCTTTTCAGTGCCTTCCTCCTTGGCTAGTTTAAATGCTTACCAATGAGCATTTAAACCTGTCACCTAAGATCCTGGATCCTCCCCATGGCAGATGCAGACCATCACACCAGTATAAGCCTGCATCCCTCCAGGTGGCTCCCAGTCCCCAATGAAGCCAAAACCCTGAGTTCCACACCAGTTTTTCAACCATTCATTGAATCCCATGGTGTGGAATACTCTAGCATCACCCTTGCCATAGACAGGCAGCACCTCCGAGAAGGTTACCATACATGCTACTTGTCTAAGGCCCCTCCCCAACTCAAAACTCTTCTTGCACTGCTCTGATCCTGTTACAGCCAGGTCATTTGTCCCTAGGTGGACAGTGACATCCAGCTTCCTCCTCCCCTAATCCAGCTACTCCTGCGATCCTGAGGATTAGCTCCTGTCCCTCCAAGCCGTGGCGCCAGGCAGGCACCTTACCTCCCTATCCCTTCCTCCCCCATGTCTACCCCCTAATGATTGAGTCCCCACCAGGAGTTGTTTCTTTCCCTGTGGGGTCTCGTGCCAGCCTCCTGTGGGTCTCCTTTGTGGAGGTTCCCAGCATCCTCCTTGGTCTCCACTGAAGGTGCCTCCATAGAGAACCACTCTTTGCCAGAACAGCATATGAATTGTGGAGAGCTACAACTGGAGGGATGCAGCTCTGTTCCACATCCTCTCCTCCCTGAGCCCACCTTGGTCCAACCACTCCTCTTTCTTGGCAACCTCTGAGGTAACAGTGGTGGCCCTGGTAGTCCCTGGGTGGGAGAAGGGTTTCACGAATCCTAGCCAGGTCAGCCTGGAGGACGGGCACCTCCTCCTCAGACCAGAGAGGTGCCTGCAAACAGGGCAGCATCGCAGCCTCCAGAATGTCTCCTGGAACACTGCTGCTCCACAGCCATTGCACTGCACCACTCCATTGTATGACTTCTCATAGGGGTACTGAATCAAATGCTTTAGAGTAATCTAAATAAATTATGTCAAATGGGAGACCACTGCCCAGGGCAGAGCTGACTGGCTCTAGGAATTGTGTTAAATTTGTAAGGCAGACCTGCCAGGAAGAAATCCATGTTGGGATATATCACTAGCCCTTGAGTTCTTGTGTGTGTTTCTGTAATGTCTCTTACAAAGCCTTCCATTAGTTTTCCTATTACAGATTTAGGCTTATTGGTCTGTAGTTCTTGACATCATGTTTGTCACCTTTTTGAAGATTGGCATTACACTCGCCTCATGCCATTCAGGAATTGTCATCCCATCACACAGAGATGTGTTAAATAGCATGGCGAGGGCCTGCCACTCATTCATCAGAGTTCTCTGAGAAACCTGGGATTCACTGCCTGGACCCACTGATTTATTAACCTTTAATTGTTTTAATTTGTCTTTCACAGCCTGTACTGTTAAAGTCTTGATTTTATTCTCTAGATGCATGCTACTATCACATGATGAGATACAGTTCTTTTTGGTTTAAAGACACTTAGGAAATATTCATTACATTTGTTAGCAATATGTAGTTCGTCCCCTATGAGTTGACCATCAGTGTTTATCTCACCTATAGTTCTTTGTCCTCCTTTTAGGCTAACAATATACTGTAACTAAATTGGTCCGGTTTTCAAAGGTTTGGGTTTTCTTATATTTTTATATAGTTTCTTTTTTGTTTATACTTTTACTTATCTTTTGGAGAACCATTTGGGGATCCTGGCAGTGTTGGATTATTTCTTGATTACAGGGACGTATGAATCTAGACAAAATTGTATTTTGTTTTTTATTTGTTCCCACGTGGAGGATAAAGTTTCTCCAGTCAGATTCTTCTTCTTCCAATCCCAATTTTGAAAGTACTTCCTCATTTCATCATATTTGGCCTCATTATAACATTTAATGAAGGTAGCACCTGCATATGTTGTGTCATCCCAGTGAATTGTTGCTTTTACCATGTTGTGGTCACTGTCCCTAGAGGTTCAATTACCACAATTTCAGCCAAGTCATCATCTTTTTTTCTTTTTATCAATAATATTTTTACTAGTACACAGGATTACATCTTAACAGTATCACATTCAGAATACAATTATTAAAAAAGCTAAAAACTTTCTTTTAAAACAGTAAGATTAACACAATCAAATTATTTTTACATATTAGATTTTCTAATATAGTCTCCCTACATCTGTTTATCTTATTACACTGTCAAGCTGATCTTAATAATATATATCTAAGAGAGAGATAGAGAGAGACAGAGGAAAACAAATGAAAGGTTAAAGCAGAAGAAAAGAAAAGAATGTCCAGTAAAATCTGTACACCAACCTAACCCACTAACCTGTTCTAATCTACCAAAATTATCTAATGCTTACCTACCCTCCTCAGTCTGTCTATTATAATGACTTTAAACTAGTACTTTATTTCTTTATATATTGTTCAACCAATCCATATCTACCTAAGAACTTATGTGAGAGGCCGCTCAAGGCGGCTAATTTCTGTTTTAAGGTTTTCAATGAGCTAAGCTTATACATTCTAAAGGATGGAATGGTCTCCTCTATCCAATGTTTTAATATGGTATTCCTGATTGTACCTCCGATTAACATAATGGAATATTTTCGTTCCTGTGTCCATATTTTGTTTACAATAAAGTGTCCTAAAATACATGTTTCTAATGTCATTTTGTTTTTTTTTTATATGGAAAGCTTGTTAAAATACTCTATTATTTCCTTCAAACCTTTTGCACTTCAGGACAAATCCAGAACATATGAATGAGACATTCCCTACCCTCTTTACTTTCATGACAGATAGTCATTTATGACAGACAGCCTTTTCCTAGACCCATTTTGTACATGTGAACTGGTATGAAATATAGATTATGCAGCGCTTAAAATGCATCAGTCTGAGGCTAGACGTTTTGAATGCCTTACCTGCAAAATTCCAAATCTTGGACCAATCCCATTCTTCCCCATTAATCTCCAGTTCTTGTGACCACCACCTGATGGAATCTGTTAGTGGACTTCTAGCTACATCTAGAAGAGAATTATAGATCAATGAGATGGATGGAGAGAGGTGCATGGAGGCATTAAACAATTTGATCTCCTGAACTTGCATCAAATTTGGAGCCAATATTGGAATTACTTTTGGCTTTAGTTTTCATAAAATTCCCTTCCTATTTCCATCAACTTATATTTCCTGCCAAGTGCTTCATATGTGTAAAGAGAGTCTCCACAGACAACATCCTGGATTTTTTTTCCTACTCCATTCTTGTCTAACTAGAGGTGGGGCTGAGATTGATGTTAGTGCTATCCCAAATATGCTGTAATTTTGAAAGTGGTAAGTCATATTAAAAGGCGTGAGATACATATCTTATTAGTCTGAGAGAATCTGCCATAACTTTATTTTGAGGAAATGAGAATTTCCATGCAAAGAAAACTGAGTATAAACTAACATCTAGCCCTATACAAATGTTTTTTTTTGTATTTGAATCCATTCAGGAATATACCAGTCTGTATCTGAAATGAATAACCATGTAGATAGTTGAGCTCATCTAGCTGCTAAGTAATAGAGGAATATATCTGGTATCTTTAATCCACCTCTATTTTTGGATCTGGTTAATTTGATGTAGGCCATTCTTATCTTTTGTAGCCCCACATAAATCTTGAAAACTCAGAGTTAATGTTTTCCATCCATTTTTGTTAATCGCACACGGAAGCATAATGAAATATACAAAACTTTTGGTCAAAACATCATTTTAGTTGTTTCAGTTCTAGCCCAGGAGCACTACATTTGATTGATTCTAATAACACTGACATCCATTTGACTCTGAAATCCCGGGCGCATTCAAATGTACATTTAAAAACACTGAATATGAAAAGACCGACAAGCCAATCTGTGCAAAACACATCAGTCCTGACTCTCCTGGTTTGCGATTGTAATGGTGCACATCATCTTAGTGAATCACTCTTGTTTTACTCACTCTTGTTGAAGGAAAAAAAACACCAGCATGGTCAGTCTGACTCTTCTGGTTTCCCCAAACTTTGTGATTGTAATTGCGATTGTAATGCATGCAGATCAGTGGCTCAGTGAGCAAGTGATTCAAAAATTTCAAAATAAAAGTTGCAGACTCAATGGCCCTACCATTAGTTGCACTCACTCTCCTTGCTTGGATGCATTGCTATGCAAGTGCTGCTGCAAGCTCTCACTGTAGCCTCCCAGACACACATTCAGAGCACATTTGCTAGCAGCAAGCCTCTTGTGGGCTCTCGTTTATGCTGAGGCAGTGAGAGTGAGGAGGAGAATAACTGGAGCCAAGATGAGCTCACCTACGGCTCTTCAGCTCACCACACCTCCAGTTGGCTCCTCCTGGACTTGTTGCTCACTGCAGGTGGCCAGGAGTACTGGAGAGACATCACCCTCTCAAGTCAGTGCTGTAGTGACACATGGTGTGCTGCTGCTGGTGCTTTTCCACTAGGTGAGGATCACTATCACATGATGCCCTACTATCTGGACTGCATTGAGAAGCTTGACTACCACCATAGAGAGGATCTCATTGCCATCTGGTAAGGAGAAAGGAATGGGCTTCATATGGGTGAAATGCTGCAGGGTTAGGGGGCTGTGGAAGGGAGCTGAGAGGCTGTCAGGAATGGGAGAGGTGTAACTGTGGGGTTAGATGTGGGACTATGGCAGGGGTGACACATTTACAAGATGTGCAAAAAATCTCTGTACAACTGTGCAAAATTCGAACACATGCCTAGTAAGGCAGTATGTCATACACTAGGGTAAGTCATGATTTTCAGCCTTGGTAAGCCATGTGTCGGTATTTAGATTGAGTCAGGAACCTCGGAGACAGGATATTTAGCATCGATAACTTGATGTCGATCAATCGAACCAGACCCCTAGCCCAGGTACTCAAAGGTAACTTGTTCCACCTTGATAGAGATGTTACAGTGTTATTCTTTGCAATACTTAAATTTTTGACCATAGTTTGGAACATAGTTCTATATGACCTTATTCCCAAGTAATCAGTATAAACTGAAGCCCATGACAATCCCAGTTTAACCACTGTATCTTTCGGCATTTATTATTAAGGGTCAGGAAGTTGGTTTTAATCAGGTTTAGTTTATAACCAGATGTTTCTCCAAATCCTTTATCACACTTAAGACTGTTGGAATGGAATTTTCTATATCAGTCAGTGAAATTAAAGAGCGTCAGCATAAAAAGAAGTACGTATTTCTATCCTAGCCACACTAACACCAGTAATTGCTTCATCTGCATTCATTTTCCTTATTAATGGGTCTATTGTCAGGTTAAATAACAAAGGGATAATGGACAACCTTGCCTGGTACCTTCAGAACTGCAAAATATGGTGACAATATACCATTAGTAATCACCGCTGATGTCGGATTGTTATATAATATTTTAACAAACTTTATAAACTTCTCTGGGAAACCATATCTATATAGTACATTAAAAATATGAGGCTACAGAATTCTGTCAAAGGCCTTCTGCATCTAGAGAGAGGAGTCCTCATGAATTGGCAAGCTTGTTAGCATTCACTAGTATATGAAAGATCTTTCTCAAGTTATCAGATGAAATTCTTCCTTCATAAACCCAGTTTGTTGTGGAGAAATTAGGAAGGGACTAACCAATTCTAGCCAACAAGCAAGAATTGTTACCAAGATCTTCATATCTGTATTTATCAAAGAAATAGGTCTGTAATTGTTACAGCTGATTGGGTCCTTTCCTTGCTTTAGTATCAAGGTAATTAGCACCTGGTTTGATCATTCGACAATGTGCGTATTCCAAAGTCTCAAAAATACTTTACTTTTTGAGAATGGGAACTAATTATTTTACAAAAGTATAATAAAAATTAGCCAAAAACCATCCGCCTAGGAATTGTATTCTTTTGAGGATTTAATAGCATTTAGTATTTCATTAATGGATAAATCTGCCTCTAGTTCCACTGCCTGGCTTTTGAAATCTCAATAACTGGCATGTCTTGAAAAAAGTAGAGCTATCTGTATTTTTATCTTGGTCTTCTGATTTATATATCTCTTCATAGAATACATAAAATTCTGTGTTAATCTTTTAAAATCTGTATGAATTTCTCTGTTATCTTTCCAAGATCTTACTGCCATGATGGTTGTGTGGCTGGTGTTTTGTTTTAATCTTATAGCTAGCAGCTTGAATGCCTGAGACCCTGTGTCTAGATATGTTAATTTAACTTTTCTAACTGCAAACTCTGCCTCTAAACCGATTAGGTCATTATATTCTGTCTTAAGCTTTGTCCACTCTTCCCAAAGATCCTTTGTATCTAAGCCTTCTAATTTGCATTCTATTTCTTTTACTTTTAAGCGTTTCATTCTGCACTTTGTTTCTTTGCTTCTTCTGGTGACGAGCACATGCTTATCAAAGCACCCTGAGATAACATTTAAGAGCATCCCAAACTGTCCCCTTCCTGGTTTCATCTAGTTCATTTAACATCAGAAAGTCTGATATTTTATGTTTAATATCTGTAACCATTTCTGGATTATTAAGTATTCCATTATTAATTCTCCATCTTTTAGATCTGCATGAATTTTGTAGTACAGAAATATTTAAAAGCACTGGGTGTGATCAGAGATGAGCAGAGGCTTAATTACTGCATAACCCTTTCTACTAGCAGTTTATCTAGTAACAAATAATCTATTCTTAAGCCTGACCCATGACAGGGAGATCAGAAGGTAAATTCTTTAACATTTGGGTGCAAGACTCTCAGATATCTACCATATCATGGGTTGAAATTAGGTCGTTTAAGTCACAATCTGCCTTGGACCTACCTGGTCTAAAGTTAGATCTGTCTAGGTTAGGGTCCAGAGTAACATTCACGCCCCAGCCATTATTATATTTATGAATATAATGCTTGTTAACTTAGCTTGAATAGTGTTAGTAGGGCCATAAATATTAATCAAAGTAAACAACTCCCCATTAATTTGCCCCTAATGATCAGAAAATGCTCATTATTGTCAGCTATTTGCAGTGATATTTTATAGTCAATGCTCCCATTAATTAGAATCAAAACCCCTGCTTTTTGTGCTATTTTCTGCCCCAAAGACTTGACCTGCCCACTCTCTTCTCATGAGATTGCAATGTTCTATCTTTAAATGAGTTTCTTGTAAAAATCAAAAGAAACATTCAGTTTCTTGAGATGTCAGATAACTGAATATCATTTTAACTTATGGTTCAAACCTATCACATTCCATGAAGACGTAACACATGTATTGGGTATTGCCATCATAAATAAAAAAAGTCTATGACAGTTTCCTCTTGTGCTAAACTGAGAGGCATAAAACCAAAGTCCCAGCCTGGTAGCATGTTTTTCTATAACTAGCAGGCTCATGTCAGTGCACAGATCAGTAGATATTAAGTGAAAGAAAAGATGACAGTAAGAAAAGAGAATAAATAAATACTCATATCAAAAAGTCAATTTTTGTTAATATATTTGTTCTCCTGTAATTTATCATTTAAAGTAATTGATGAGAAGCTGTTCTTCTTGTACAATCTATGATGTTCATCACCTATTCCATCCCCTGCCCAGAACATTCTTGAATGCTGTGAAATAAGTTTCACCCTGAGCTCAATACCTCCCTTATCCAGAGCATATTTTTTTTTTTTTATTCCAGCCTCCTTTATTAAGGAAAAAGAGTATCTTACATCAGTTATCTAAACTAGATTCTGGTGTGTTTTTTGTTTTTGTTTTCCTTCTTACAAGAAAGCTTTTGTCTTTATAGCCCATCCCTTGTCGTCCGTCAGATTATCTTTATGAAAAAAGTAAAAGAGAGTTCTAGTAATACTACAAATTGTTGATAACTTATCGATTAAATGCAGTCTACCAACCAACTATTAATAACAATGTCTAAACTTAGCAAGGAACCATATATATATATATATATATATATATATATATGTAAAATAACATCATACCTTGTGTAGGCAAACTAGCTTCTAAAAGTCTTAAACTAGCTACTTCATAAATTGTATTTAGAGTAAAGTCTAAATCCCACCATACTAGATTAACTAAACATGAATGAATTACGTAGAATACTGTAAGAGGCCTTATGAGCCCCTATCTATATTCAAAACAACATCAACCTTAATTTTGACAGTTCTCTAATAATCAATTCATCAACAAATATTTCAGAAAATTTGTTGGTCCACTTTAGCAGTAAAGTCTGCCGGTGCGGTGGAGAATCACCTTCAAGGCGCGTTGCTGACCTATAAGATCCTACATGGTCAGGGACCGGCTACTTGGAAGATCTCCTTTGACCCTACCGCCCTCTCCGCCCACTCCACTCCACTGAAGAGAGATTGCTAGAGATTCCCAGGGTTCGTCTTCAGTCATCTGGGGCCAGAGTTTTTCTTTATGGCCCCAACCCTGTGGAATTCTCTACCTCATCAGATTAGAGAGTGCCTGTCCATGGAATCATTTAGCTGTCCCTGAAGAGTTATCTATTTGAATTAGCATTTGATAGGTTTATTGCTGCTTTTATTGTTTTTATGTTATTATTTATTATGTAAGATGCTGTTTTGTACTTGTGCTTTGATATGTTGAAAAGCGCACTATAAATAAAATTTGATTGATTGATTGATAAATTATTTCCATGTTTGGGAAAAGCATCCCTAAAAATCTTTGTAGATATAGCAAATAATAATGCTTATGTTCCCTGAGTTGCTTAGCACACCCATGTGAAACCCAAATTTCAATATTACCCCTGAAAAAATACACAAAACCTATAATTGGGACGAACCCAACAATTTGATCTGTCAGTCGATCTTTCAATTTCAGTGTTAGCACAAATAAATAAACAGTATCGTATTTTAAATCAATCCAATGTGTAAGAATACTCTGATCAAGCTGCATACCTACCACCATTTTGTCCATAAAAGTCCCATAGTTCCAGCTGCTCATATGTGCGTGATGACGAATTGCATGTAGGACAGACTGATCTTTGTTCGCCTGTCTTCTAGACTACTAATTTGAGCCTCAGCATCTGAAATCCTTGTTTTCTGTATTGCCAAATCATTTTTCAGTACTTTGATGTCATCTGCCATAGTATTGAGAGTTAACTTAATATTACTCATTTCTTGCATCATTAAGTCAAAATGCAAGACTGTCAAGGGCTGGTCAGTGTTTTTTTTTTTGCCTCCAGGGCTTGAGAGCCACCCAGTAAACAGTTTACCTTTTCTAGCGGTCTTTTTATTTGTATATTCTGCATCTGATTCTGCCTCGAACATCATAACTAAGCTCTCCTCCATAATTTGTATATGTGCTTTATCGGGAAGAGAGCCCTGTTGGTGTAAGTGTAGGTTTCAACTGTTAGGAGGCAGGAGATAGAGAAAGGACAGTTGAACTGTAGTAGATTGGCTGTAAAACCAAAAGATTTTTTAAAATAAAGGAATAATTATTCAGTATGCTCTGTTCAAGTAAAGTTGATTGCAGCGGGGACTTTAAGACCAGACGTCAATATATCAAACCTGACGAAAGTCGCAAGGTACCAGATTTAGCCTGTAGATGATGTGAAGGGATTAAAGTCACTGGATTTTTCCCTTTCTTCCGTTGAATGATCTGACGTCAGCAACATAACGTAACAATATTGGAAATAAAACTAGTTGAAATAGATATTTTCTATTTTATTTTGTCATGTTAAAACAGAAGATTTCAAGCGGATAATTTCATTTTGGCCCTCAGGAGGTAGGCCTTATCGAGCTCAAGGACACACGTCCGCTCTGCACTGCAACATTCGATCGAATCTCCCAAAATCATCATCTTGCTTGGATAATATCAGATTGAGTACCAGTACCTGTTCAAGATTCTTTTCAGCGAGGATGCAAATAAATCTATTTTCTAGCTGAGTGGTCCCCATTTTAGTATCCCAATTTATTTTTGGGAAGTTAAAGTCTCCCAGAAGTATGTAATCACCTCGATGTTGACAGAGTTTATTTTGTCTAAGAATGTCATACTGTCCTCTGTATTTAAGATAGGAGGTCTGTAGCATAAGCCAGTAGTTATTTTGCTATTTATGTTCAGTTGTACCCACATACTCTCCCATAGTTGTTGCTGAGGGCTACCATGAGTTCATCTGTTTTTATGTGATTTTTAATATATAATGCTTTACACCCACCCTGTTTACCACACTGGTCCTTATGGAATAACTGATATCCTGCTGTTTTTCCCCAGTCTTTCAGTAAACCATGTTTCTGTCACTGCACATATGTTAATATGACTCTCATGCAAGGTATGTTTTAACTCATTAAGTTTATTGCTTAAGCTTCTTGCACTTACTAGTAACAGCTGTATATTGGATGGACTATCACATACGAGCATACGAATTTGCCAGCAGATAAAGGCCTTATGGTCTATCGAGTCTGCTCGAGTTTGCAGCTAGCAACCCTTATACTGCAGCTGCCCCTCCTCCCTTCCCTGCCCCTCCTCTTACCCTAGCCCATCCCCTTGAAGCAGTCCACTGTTCCACAGGATACCACTTCCACAAACAATGTGTTCCACCCAGACACCACTCTCTCCGTAAAAGGTGTCTTCTCATTTCCTCCTAAACCTCCCCAATCTGAGATCGTGATCTTGAGTGTCCCTACCCCTTAACTTGAATAGTCCTCTGTGCCTGTCTTGTTTATTCCCTTCATGTATCTCAAGGTTTCAATCATATCCCCCATCTCTCTTCCATGTTCAACTCCTCAGTCTGCTCACGTAAGCTATGTTCCCAAATTCCTGGATCATCTTTGTTGCCCTGCGCCACCCTCCAGTAACTTAATATCCCTCTTTAGATATAGGTGTCAGTATTGCACGGTACTCCAGGTGTGGCCTAACTAGTGACCTACACAATGGCAGGATCACCTCTCCTCCTTGAAGATATACCCCTGGCAATACAACCCAGCATTTTGTTGGCCTTTGCAGCTGCCTTCCTACATTGTGCTGAGTTGTTCATTGATCCCATTATATCACCCCTGATCCTTCTCCTCCTCACTCATAGCTAGTTGACCCCTCCCCCAGCTGACAGCTCCTTCTTGTTTTTTGCCCTGCAATTTAGCACCTTGCACTTTGGCATTGAACCCAAACTGCCAAGTGTCCAACCAGGTCTCCAGTTTTGACAGATCATCCTGCAACCCATGCTACCCTCCTAGGTCATCCACTACTGCTCCCATCTTGGTTTCATCTGCAAACAAACTGATCTTGCTCTTGATGCCCATTGAGATGTCTGACATGAACAACCCAAACAACACCAGTCCCGCACTGAGCCCTGCGGTATTCCTCTTGTCACTGCCCTTGAAGATGAAAGCTCCTCTCCCACCACCACCTCTGCTGCCCCTTGTAACCAGTTTACTACTCATCCCACCATTTTCACCCCTGCACCTGCCAGCTTACTATCCAGACCCCCATGTGGCACTGGAGTCGAATGCCTTACTGAAGTCCAGAAACAGGACATCCACTGCATAGCCCTTGTCCAACTGTCTAGTTACCCAGTCATAATAATCCACCAGGTTGGCCTGACAGGATCTGCCCATGACAAACCCATGCTGCCTAATGTCCTGCAGCCCATTGGTCTCAGAAGGGACACCAGCCTCTCCTTCAGGATTGTCTCCATCAGTTTTCCCACAATGGATGTCAGTCTTACTGGCCTGTAGTTTTCTGGTTCATCTTTGGGACCACTCTTATGGAAGGGTACCATGTAAGCCATCCTTCAGTCCTGAGGTACACTTCCTAAGACCAGGAGGCATTGAACAGGTCTGCCAAGGGGCCTGCCAGGATTTCTGCCAGCTCTCTCAGTACCTGGGGTGAATGCCATCTGGCCCTGGCACCTTGTTCACCCTCAGTGCTCTCAGGCCCTCCAGTACCCTGCCCTCTGTGATCCCTCATCTGTCACCTCCTGACCTGACCTCCCCCATAGCGCCCTCCTTTCTCCTTAGTAAACACTGAGCAAAAGTATTCATTAAGTGCTTCTGCCTGATCTGCCCCTGTTTCCACCCCATCCCTCTTAATCCTTACTATTTTGTCCCTACAACACCTTTTCTCCCTGATGTACATGAAGAATTCTCTCCCTTCTTGATGCCTTATGCCAGCCTGAGCTCCCAGATGCCTTGGCTGCCCTTACTACCTTCATCACTTCCTTTGATTCCTTCAGGTAATCCTTCTGTCCTCCCCTCTCCTGTTTTTTTGAACCTCCTAAAGGCTGCTCTTTTATTTTATTACATGGACCTGTATTATTATTTAATGTAGTTTCATTTGTTGTGCTAGAGCAGAGACGATCCCTGCCCCTGCCTATTCAGTTTAAACATATATTTATCTGTGTGTCAAACAAATTCCCCAGTAACTGACTACCCTTTCTGTTAAGATGCAATCCATCTAGACTAAAGAGGTCTCTGCTACCATTAAAGAGTTCAAGGTTTTAACGATCTTAAAGTTATTTTCAAACACCATTGTCTGATCCAGTTGTTTATTTTGATAATTTTCCTATTTAATCTTGTTTTTGCTCTTGGTACTGGGAGGATTTCGATAGAATTGCATCGCACCTTGTCCATTTAAATATTGTGCATCATACCATGTGGTATTTCATCCTCTGTAAGTTTTTTAAGGTAATTTGCCCTCACGTGAAGCAGTACTAGTGGTTTATCCTGTTTTCATTGTTCATTACTATCTTAGGCAGTAGAGAGTAAATGTCTTCAATTCCTGCCCTCGCAAAGACATGCTTGTGACTTGTTCTTTTTATTTGCTGTTGTAAAGGAGTTAATGTGTTTTACCATGGAGTCCCCATAATATATACTGAACACTCATGTTTGTTTTGTGTATCCCATTTGTTGTATATGTGGGATATCATTTGTTGAACCGGTATTTTGTTCCTGTTGGGTTTCATTCTCGGTTTATACCTGTTCATTTACATCTATTTCTGTTGCCATGTCCATGATTTCCTGGGTCTGATTATCTATATTTTCCATAATATTTATAAGAGGGGCAAACTGGCTTTCTACAGGACTGAAAACTCCATCACACATCTCCTCTTGTCTAGGGTTTACTTTACTGCAGCTGGTATCTCCCCATCATGTTCCTTACTCTTTTGTTTGTTGCATCAGGGCAGTTTTCTGAAGTTCTTCCATTTTTCAGTAGAGTTTGTAATAGACCTATAAATCATTTCAGTTGTAACTCTAGTTCTATTAGTTTAATTCTGTGTTCTTTTATTTCTACACATTGCTCACAGGTATACTGAGGGGTTTCTCTGGGCTCCTGTATGGCACATTTGCTGCAGATGTTGTACATAATTCCTATTTCCCACTCGTTTAGGCTCACTTGTGTATCTTTTATTTTTAATTTTTTAATTTAATGAAATGTTTCACCAGGAAGGCACACTGAGCAACAGGTTGCTCATCTCCGTGCGTGCCTGGGGAAGGGGACAATAGGGATGAGTTATTTTACATTCAAGTTACAAAGATCAACACAGCATACAATTAATTAAGGCAGTTGTTACAAATAGTGTTGCATACATATGTAATTTTTGAGAACAATTAATAAGTGCAATATTAATAAATGAACAAGTGCCATCGTAAAATAATGGGTGAAGGAGAGAGAGGGCGAGATGACAGATAGTGCAGAATCATGTCCCAGAAAGACCCCTTCAGGATGCAGGGAACCCTGCAAGGGACAGGGGACTGGAGTAGGGATTAGAGAGGAGATAGAGAGAAGTAAGTGTGATTAACACGTAGGAGGGCAAAAAAGCATGACCCAAAAAGAGAACCCTTCAGGATGTGATGAACCCTGCAAGGGGTAGGGAAGTTCAGGCGATTCTAAACTCTCCTGTGGTTAGGCATTCTAATTATAGAGGGTTAGTGAGAGGGAGGGAATGAGAAATAACACCTGGAAGGGATGATACCTGATCCAAGGAACCCTCCAGGATGCTGGGGACCCTGCAAGGGACGTGGAAGGCCAAGGATAGGTAGATGGGGTAAGAAAGGTGGCATGCCTAGGCACTATAGGACCCCTTCGGGATGCTGAGAATCCTGCAAGGAGAGAGTGTGAAGACTAGAGAAAAGAGGAGCAGTAGGGAAGTGAAAAGGTATGAGAACTAGCACCTAGGAGGGCTTGGGTCAGTAAGTCGATGGTGGCATTAGGTAAATTCTGAGCGGGACGAATTATAAGGAACAAGATGAAGGAATTAAGGTGGGTCATGACAGGAACAGTTAGGTGCAAGATAGTTGGAGAGAGTAGTGTAGATGGAATAGAGGGAAGGAATGTCAGATTTGGGGAGGTAGAGAGTTCCATATTTTAGGAAATGGTGAGAGTACCCAGACTTGCTGGAGAGGTGGTAGCAGGGACAGTTAGCATGAAGTGTTGGTAGATCTGAGGGAGGGAAGGAGAAGGAGGTGTTATAATGAGGGGAGAGGTAGAAGGGAGTTCACCCAGCCAGTGTTTAGCGGTGAATTTAGCACAGTGTGAGAGGCATCTATTTGTAAGGGAAGGAAGGAAAGGGCTCGATAGAGTTAACAGTGGTGGGTGCGAGAAGGAGCATTAAGAGCAAAGCAGCAGAAGGAGTTGAAGAGAGGTCCAATCTGGTCAGGAGGACTTAGGAGCAACACCAAGACTACATCGAGAATTCAGAAATGGGGAACATCTTCTGGACAAGCTCATGCCTAGCTGCAGGAGGGATGCAACTGCTGTTCCTGAACAAGGCATCAAGCTTGGGGCAGAATTTTTTCTGTATGGCGCAGTGTGTCCAGAGAGGTTGAGGTGTTGGTCTAATCAAACCCAAAGTATCTGAAGGATGAGGTGCCCTTAAGTAAAGTCCTGTCAAGAGTGTGGAAAGTGGGCAGGAGGGAAGCCTAGAGAGTCTCTGCCTTGTGCCAGAGTTCATGGAGACTGTCTTCTTGGTGTTGAGGAATAATTGATGGTTTGCAAACCAGAGTTGGACCTTGCTGAAGTCATGCTGAAAGCTGGATGTAACCTCAGCTGGGCATGAGCCAGATGCATACAGGACAGTATGATCAGCGTACATATGTATGGTGGAGGAGGGGACTAGACAGATGGTAGGTCATTAAGGAAGATGGAGATAGAAGGGATTAAGCACGGAGCCCTGAGGAATGCCAATGCAGATTGGGAGGGTAGAGATGGCATCTGCAATCTTAACTAACTGGGTTCTACCAGCAAGGTAGGCTTAAACCAGTTTAGTGACAGAAGGGGTTAGACCAGCAGATGAGAGGAACCAAGGAGAAGGAGTGGGAAACAGTGTCAAAAGCATTGGCAAGGTTGACAAATATGGCTGAGGTGATTTGGCCATTGTCCATCCAGGAGAGGATGGAGTCAGTGAGCTGAAGTAGGGAGGTGGTGGAAGAGTGTTTTTCCTGAAACCAGATTGGAATAGGGTGAAGGAGATATCAGATAGAAAGGAGGTGAGCTGAGAGGACTAGAAATTCTTCCATGTACCTTCCATGGTTACTTCCTAGTGCTCTTTAAACCCAACAACACAGATGTCCCTAATATATAGTCAGATATTACTCACTTGACGTATCCTTATTTAATATGTATACCTGTGCTTCTTAGTGAATGGGCCCTTTTCCCCATTTTCCTGGCTGATGCTGGCCCCGCGCCGCCTCTGCTCACTGACAGTAGTGGTTTTATCTTGTGCAGGGTGGAAGTGTTCAAACCCTGCTTCCTGTTGGCTGTCAAGCAACCCCAAACAGTGGATTTAGAATGGAGCCCCAGCCATACCCTACCTTTAAAAATGCAAACTAGCAAACTGGATGAGAGGCACAAAAGGGCTTCCCAAACTGCCCAATACAAGAGCAGTAGCTCAGAAAACCTCTGCCTCTCATATATCGGGAGGCAGCAGAAACGTGACCAGTCAGAAACACTCAGTATGCACAAAATGGGAGATGTTCCCACAGTTAAAATTGCATCAACTAAAATATAGCTTGCACCCTCATAGTGCAAACCCTCCACAGATCTCCCAGTAAATGCCTCCGCCACTGCATCTAGTGGTTTTATCTTGTGCAGGGTGGAAGCTGCTCAAACCCTGCTTCCTGTCAGCTGCCTAGCAACCCCAAACAGTGGATTTAGAATGGCACCAGTCATACTCTGCCTTTAAAAGGCAAACTAGCAAACTGGTTGAGAGGCAGAAAAGGCTCCCCAAACTGCCCAATACAAAAGCAGCAGTTCAATAAAACCTCTGCCTCTCATATATCGGAGGCAGACTCATCTGACCCAGTCAGAAACACTCAGTGCACACAAAATGGGAGATATTCCCACAGTTAAAATTGCATCAACTAAATATAGCTTGCACCCTCGTAGTGCAAACCTCCACAGATCTCCCAGTAAATGCCTCCGCCACTGCATCTAGTGGTTTTATTCTGCAGGGCGGAAGCGCTCAAACCCTGCTTCCTGTCAGCTGCCTAGCAACCCCAAACAGTGGATTTAGAATGGCACCCCAGTCATACTCTGCCTTTAAAAAGGCAAACTAGCAAACTGGTTGAGAGGCAGAAAAGAGCTCCCAAACTGCCCAATACAAAAGCAGCAGTTCAATAAAACCTCTGCCTCTCATATATCGAGGCAGACGTCATCTGACCCAGTCAGAAACACTCAGTGCACACAAAAATGGGAGATATTCCCACAGTTAAATTGCATCAACTAAAATACAGCTTGCACCTCATAGTGTAAACCTTCCCAAGACTCAGAGTTAAAAAAATCTCTGAAAAAATATGTCTGAATCAGTCAGTTGCCCTTCAAGTTTTCTTCATGGCAAAATCCAGCTCAGGTGATCAAAAGCTCCACAGTCTGGATGTGAAAAGAGTCCTGAGTTACTACTTGAACCACACAAAGGATGTGAGGTCCACTAACACTCAGTTGTTTGTTACCTATGGTGAAGTGAGGAAAGGCAAAGCAGCATCCAAGAGAACAGTTTCTCACTGGATAGTCTCCTATGTACAATTCTGTTATGACAAAGCTGTTAAACTGCACCAGAGGACTCTGGGCACACTCTATAAGAGGCACCTCTGCCTCTGTGACAGCATCAAAGGGTATCTCCCCGCAAGAAATGTGTAAAGTAGCTACCTGGAAAACAGTACACTTTCACAAAGCACTACTGCCCGGACATACAGTCCAGAAGGGATGCAAGATTTGGCACTGCTGTCCTGCAGAACCCTTTCCCTAAATAGGTTCTGTACCTAGCCTCTCAAGGTACTGCTATGGAGTCTGCACTTGTTAAACTTAAGTGAGGGATTCCTGTGGTTTGAAGAAAAAGGTACAGCCCTTGCTAAAGTTACATCTGATACAGGTGTAACCCCTTTAAATGGGGGTTGCCAAAAGTCTTCTTTGAGCTTGCCTAAATGCTCACTGACAGGCTGGTGTCCTGCTTTAGCAGTTTAAATGTGATTACCAGAGCCTGTATAGCCTCTGTGTACTGTCTCTTTAAGAGCTGCCTGATTGCAGCCTAAGTAATCTGAGAGGGAGCTCTGTTGAAAGATGTAACTATTTGCTGAAAATCATTTAGAGTGATAATGATAATGTAGTTTGTCTAACCTGCTTTCTTTGTAGCAAGGACTGTTTTGTTTTGTCTCCACTATCTTGGTCCTGAACTGCAAATTGGACCAATCAGTTCTGGTGGGACCTAAAATGTAGCTGGACTACAGGAGCTGTCTGAAGTCAAAATCTGTAGGAATTGTAGTTTTGAACTTTTGCCTTTTTGCAACTGAAGGGGAGCTCTTTGCTTTGACTGACAGCCAAATCAGCCAACCAAACCTTTTGGATGTTGGGAAGTCCCGGCAACTTGCAATTTTCAGTTAGTTCTGAGCTGGGAAATGAAATGAGAAGAGCTCAAGTGTATTTTGGCAGCAATCCTGAGTGGATTCAGCATGGGAAAACTGAAAGGGCTGAGTTTTTGCTTGCATATCTGCTGCTGCTCCTGAGAGGGAGAGAAGAGAATTATTTTGGACTAAATCCAAGTTTGTGTGACTAAAGTAAACTACGAAGTGGGCCAGGCTCAACCTGAAGACTAAAGATTTTGCTGAATGTGATCAGCCTGTCAGGAGTTCCAGCTACTGCTAAGCTCCCGTGTGAGAGATTTTGTGATTGTGACCGGGAGCGCTTTGCCTGGTACAGTAGAATTCGTGCAGGTAAATATGTTATGAGCTGCTAGTGGGTTGTGATAAGTTCCCCACTGTGTGAACTGTGTTCTGCTTGCTGGAAGCTGTATCCAGCCTAAAATGAACTGCATCTAAATTTGTCTCCATACGGTCTGGGCCTTGCCAGACTGGCCCAGCCAGGCTACCCACTGCACAGAGAAGCTATTGACGAGAGACCTGCCTGGGATCAGCCCCTGCTCCACGCTGGAACAGGAATGACACCTCTGCAACTCGTGTGGGCCCTGCTTCTCCTGGCATTCCAGATCAACCACCTGCAGTCTCGATTTTCATTCAGCCTGTGTCCAGTCTTGGGTATCGTGAGTAAATACTAGGTAGCTCCCTGCAACAACAGCAGCTTAATCTGAGTGTGTCATCTGATTGTCTTGTTGTTTCATTCCTTTATGAACTGAGCCCTCTGGCTCCGGATTACAAATATTGTGTACTATGCATGTTGTGTTTTCCATCACAGTGCCCCAACCAGCTGCAACCCCGGGAACAGTCCTGGCTAGCCCATCTCTTCTCCACCTGGGTACAGAGAGGTATGACTGTGTGGAGGACTCAAAGTGCATGCATAACTGCTTGATTGATATAAACTTTAAGCCAATTAGCCTGGTTTTGCCCTGTCCTTGTTCAAGTCCCTGAATAAATCAGATCTAACTTTTTCTGCATGTAATCTGACTGTGGTTCCAGTTTGTGCTCAAAGTACTGTACTGTTGCTATTTGCTGTGCATAACCTTGTTTTACAGGGGTCCCCAGGGTCGAGCCAGAGGAACTAGCCCTGGTGGTAAGTGCAAACAGTGTGGGTACTTGTGTGGTGTACCAGGGTATTGTGAAGTGATTATTGTACAGTGTTCAGGCCACTAAAGGGGAAGAGAGGGTTACAGTGTCCTGGAGGGCTGTGCCTAGGTTAGCTTGACCACTATCAACCCTGGCTTCCAGATGGAGCACCCGTTTCAGAACTCAGGCCCCTTAACCTGCTACTAGCCAAGCAGGCAGGAAGTAGCCTTGGGACAGCGCCACCTAGGGTTACATCTTGGAGGCTCACTGTCGGGATTAGTGTCCCTGGTGGACACATTTGTGTAATTGTTGTTCAAAATAAATGGCTACCCCAACAGAAGTGGCTGTACACCAGTTGGTGGGGTGGTGTATTGGCAGGAGATTGACCCCAAAATGCTATACTTATCCTGGATATTCCCTGGATACCAATAAGGACACTGTAGAGGAAGTACTTTCCAAGGTTGAATGTTTACAAAACCCTGTGGTGGTGGGTCGACAGGCTAATCTGCTCACCCAAAGTTTCATGGACGTTAGTAGAGTGTAAGGATCCAGTAGACAGTTCCAAAGTGCCATGGACTAGCACTCGGAAGAGCCCTCACTGCCTGGAAAGTGATAACTAAAGACAGTAAAGACTCCGGGAGAATGAGGCCCCCCACTATCTGAGATTTGAGGAGAAATTTGCTAAGTTGTTGCTGGAGGAAGGGAAACCGTGGAGGACTTAAAGAAACTATTTCTGCCACTTGGGGTGTTCCTCCTCCAACACCCCTCCAGCTCCAGCGCCCATTATTGCCCCTCCTTCTGTGCCCATGCCAATGCTGGCTCTTATGTCTGTACCTGCCATTAGTCACGACTTTTACCGAGGGTTGAGAATCTTCTCCGCACCTCCCACCCCCAAAGGGAGGATGATTGGGAGACCTGGATATATTGTGTTGCCCTTTGGTACCTGAATGGCAGTGTGCGGAGGCTGAGAAACAGAAAAGGATCATAGAAAGTTTGAGGGGTCCCGCCCTAGAGGCCATTAAATTTCTGAGATCCACAAACTCTGATGCATCTGCCCAGAAGTACCTATCTGCACTCAAGACAATTTTGGGAGCACTGAGTCAGAGGAGAACTTGAGGTGGAAATTTCAAGGTAGCAAACAATGGCCAGGGAGAGTTTGTCTGCATATGTTACTCATCTGGAAAGAGTGCTAAAAGGCTTACTGAAAAGGTGGGGTAGCCGGCAATGACTTAAACCATGTGAGGTTGGGGCACATACTGCAACATGCAAAGCATTCTAATTGCAGCTCCTTCAATTAAGGCTCCCAGATAGAAGGGTAACCCACCGGACTATTGTGACTTGATAAAGAACTCCGGGAGGTTGAAGATGAAGAGGGATTGTAATTCTAGGGTGAGAGCAGCCCAAGTGATCACAGCATCGGAAGGCCCTTCAGTGGGGACCAATGAGGGTGTGCCGCCACGGGATGAACTGCTGAGGAGTTCAGGAAACAAACAACAGTCTCTTTATGAAGGGTGCTCCTGCAAGTACAGGCACCGACCCTTATCCAACTGCATCTGCTATGGGGGTGGGGTGTCCACCCAGGTATCTCCTTCTGACAGCAGCTCGAAACTTGATGCCTTGACTATGGTAGTAAGAGAATTGATGAGATGTCACCAAATGTTCACCATACAGCAGACAGAGATGGCACCAGGTTTTCAGTTGGTAGTACCACTGCCCCAGCTCCCAGTGTGATGCCTTGGCCACCCCAAATCCCAGAAAACATATTTTGCCATAACTGTGGGAAGGATGGGCACATGAAGAGAGAATGCCGTCCACAAAAGACCTAGATAAAGTTGTATACAGGCTTCAAGAAGAGCTTCGGAGAATGAATCGGTGGTCAAGGAGTGCCCAAATGACCGCAGTGAGGGTTCAAGAAGTAGTAACTCAAATCCTATGTGGCTAAATCATCTGTCCAGGTCCCTGCTGCTGTCCCTCCAGACTGGTCCAAATAGTGGGCCCTTCAATGGAGACTACCGTGGCTGTGAATGGTATTCTACTGGGCTGTGCTGGACAGTGGGTCACAAGTGACCATTGTATTTAAGGACTGGTATGACAAACACTTATCTGCTGTGCCCTTACAATCCCTGGAAGGCCTACATGTGTGGGGGCTGAGCGACAAGTCTTATCACTACCTAGGATGTGTCCACCTCTGGTTGTCATTTCCTGCAGCTGTAACTGGTGTAGAGGAGCAAGTCGAGACACTGGCCTTAATGTGTCCCCTACTGGACTGTATGATGGGGTTCCCTGTTAATTGGGACCAACGCCCATATGTTTGGGAGACTGGCACAACTCTGTCATGAGAAACAAGGGCGACGAACTGAGGGCCCTAAGACTTCCGCTCTGATCAAGAGGGCCTATGATTTTCAACAGAACCTCAAGGAGTGGACCAGGATGAACCAGTAGGGGTCGTGTGGAAGAAGGATCCTGATTCAATAGTACTGGCCCCTAACGCCCAGTGTACTGTTCAAGGAGGTCCACCTACAAAGAAGTCAAGAACAAAATACTGATGTTGGATGCACCAAGGGATGGAAAATTGCCAGAAAGATTATTGGTTAAGCCCAGCATCTTGCCAGCTCTTGCTCATGCCTATGCATGACGAGTGAAGGTCCAGATTCATAATGTGTCAGATCAGGAGATCCGGGTGAACAGAGGATGCACCCTAGCTACAGTACACTGCGTGACACTGCAGTGTTGCCCAGCAACAAGCACCCTGGCAAGACAGATAGAGTGACTCACGACTTGTTTGATTTTGGTGACTCCCCTTGCCAGCTGAATGGAAGACTAGAATTAGCCAGAAACTTGCCCAGAGAGATCAAGTGTTTTCATTGAAGAAATGGGACGGGATGTGTCCAGGGTGTGGAGCATCTCATACGCCTGCACGATGAACGACCATTTCGAGAGAGGTCTCAAGGCCCAGCCCTGCAGAGAATAGATGATGTGAGAAGACACTTGCAGGAAATGCTCGTGTTGGTGTAATACAAGAATCCAGGAGCCCATATGCTTCCTATTCTGGTTGTGCATAAGAAGAATGGATCTGTGAGAATGTGTGTTAATTATCGAACTCTGAATCGGTGGACCATACCCGATCAATACACCATGCCTCATATACAAGATGCTCTGGATTGTTTGAATGGGAGCAAATGGTTCTTGGTGTGATCTTGAGTGGATATTACCAGATTCTGATTGCTCGGAGGACCATGAGAAGACTGCCTTCATCTGTCCTTTGGGGTTCTATAAATTTCTGAGAATGCCACAGGAATATCGTGCACACCAGCCACCTTCCAGCAACTGATGGAACAAGCAGTGGGAGACATGAATTTGCTAGAATGCCTGGTGTACTTGGACGATGTCATTGTGTTTGGCAGCTCCCTAGAGGAACATGAGGTCAATTGTTCAAAGTACTAGACCGACTGGAAGATTTTGGCCTCAAGCTATCCATCAACAAGTGCCAGTTTTCCAAACCTCTGTGAAGTATGTGGGGCACATAGTGTCTACAGAGGGCTAGAGACTGATCCTAGTAAAGTTGAAGCCTTGACTACTTGGCCCCAGCCCCACAGTTTGAAAGAACTACAACATTTCCTGGGATTCTGTGGCTACTACCGCGTTCATAAAGGACTATTCCAAAGTGATTCAGCCACTCTTGAATCTTACCCAGGGTTACCCTCCTACCAATCGGAAATGCAAAAAGGGTCAGTCAAAGAACCAGACAAAGCATATTTCTGCCCAGGTGAACTTTTCAGGTAATGTTGGACACCTGACTGTGAAGCAGCTTCACAAAGTCATATACCAGCTCACCCATGCCCACATCCTCGCTTATGCTGATCCCACTAAACCCTATGTGCTGCATACTGATGCTAGTCTGCAGGGTCTAGGAGCTGTACTGTATCAAGACCTTGAGGATGGTTTGAGACCAGTAGCATTCGCCAGTAGGAGCTTGACCCCATGAGAGCAAAACTACCCTGTGCACAAGTTGGAGTTCCTTGCGTTAAAATGGGCCATTGTCGATCAATTTCATGATTACCTCTATGGGGCAAAAATATTGATGAGGACTGACAATAACCCATTGACCTATGTACAGACTTCAGCTAAGTTAGATGCCATAGGACACGGTAGCTTTCTGCATTATAAACATATGATTATGCTGTCGAATACAGACCGGGCCTGAATCATATTGATGCTGACGCCCTACCTCAGAGGCCCATTTCCAAGAACGACTGGGTCAGGCTGTCTGAACCTGACATCTGAGCATTGTGCCAAACGTTTGATAGAAGTGAACAGATGTCTCACGGACACAGTGGACTGCTTAGTAGATTGCTTGGCCCTCTGACACCTGCATACTGGCTGAGTATTGCCACTTCTCTGCTCTAGATATTAGTGCACAACCTCAGTTTGACAATGACTGCGTTCAGTGGGCTCAATGAGTCTATGATTCAGCCAGCACTTGACGCCCTTTGTGCAGGAAAAGATGTGTCCAAGTTATGTTCCTCTGATCTGCGATCCACTTTATTGTTTAAAGAAGGCCCCAGGTTGAAGCTGCCTAATCAGTTGTTGTATAGAGAGACTGTAGATCGGGTGGCCAAATAGACAAGCAACAAGTGGTCCTACGCACATCCTTCAAAAATTTGGTACTGAGGTCCCTCCACAATCATATGGGCCACCTCGGTATGGACTGGACCTTGACCTAGTACGATCTTGATTCTACTGGCCCAAGATGGGGGCCAATGTTGAACACCATGAAGGATTCTATAGTCACTGCCTGCAGAGAAAGCCCTGCCTCAGAGGGCTTCCCTCGTCAACATTACTACAAGCACCCCAATGGAACTAGTCTGCATAGACTTCTTGGCCCGGATATTCAAACTGTGCCACAAGTAGTGCAATAGCAGGAGCAGGCGCAAGTGCAGTGCGCCCATGCACAACACGCGCAATATTCAAACACAGCGTGAGGCTAAGGTGCGCTTGCACAACACAACTGGAATATTGCACCAACTGTGCCATGGCACAACCAGGGATGCACAATGGTGCAGGGTTGATGCGCAGTAGCACAACCAGGGAAGTGCAGTGGAGCAGGGTAGATGGAGTAGCACAACCAGGGATGCACAGGGACAGGGACAGGATGAAGGGTGCACCACCCATGGAAGCCATGGGCAGAGGAGCATGCAGCAGACCAGACAGCACCCCACACCCATGAACTGCACAACCTGTTGTGAGCTGGATGAGCCACCAGCCCATGAACACCAGCACTGAATCCACAGCTGGGGCACGGTGCCCCAGCACACCACCTGGAAAGCAGTGACCGCAACTCAAGGAGGGACAGCCACCCAGTGCCACCCCATCCGACCAATGCAGAGCACACCCTGCACAGCAATTCCTAGACACCCTGCCCAAGAGCAGTACCCAACAGTGCATGGCACGAATTCATGCCACCACCCCCACTGTGACAGTGCAACCCTGTGCACCATGGAGCCATGCATGGCAGCCCCACTGTGAGCACTCCTGCAGCGGGCGCACCAGCCACCAACGCAACAACTGCAGACACAGTGTCATCCTGCATGGCCCCTGTGGCACAGCAGAGAGGTCAACCGCGCTGGTACCCGAGGGACTACGCATGTGACAAGGCCTGCTCTGGACCCCACCACCAGGACAGCACCCCACACCCACCCAAGCACACACCCTGTCCCAACACTGGCCCCAACAGCCAGCACAGATGCCCACAGTGGTTCATGAAGGCATGTGCCACAAGGATGCAACACAGGGCACAGACAAACACACACCCAGACCCAAGGGCACCACAACACAGGGACACAATAGTGGGGCAACAAATTCCACTGGTGTGCGATCACTGATGCTGTTTACCTACGGCCTGCACCCCACCATGGCACAGGTGTACCAGCCATCCTGTGCATGCACCATGAAGCTGTCTGCCACCAGCTTGCAGCGGAGCACAAGTGACAGACATCAGAGCACAGACCCTGCAACAGACACCAGCGACAGCATGGGGGGACAACAACAGCATAGGCCACAGTGCCACCCGAGGCAGATGTGCACCATACCGGTGACAGGAGGCAAGCCGCTGTTGCGCTGGGGCCAGAAGGTGGCCAGCATGGACAGCCACCACTGACATGCCAGCAGACCGTGCATACCACAGACATGCAGGGTGTCAGCTGCACGGGCCATGGACATACTGACAGGGCACCAGGGACACAGTGCATGGACCAGGGACCACTGCACACAGGCATCCAGTGCACAGGGAACAACACATACCACAGACAGGGACCGAGTCCCCACCCACACCATAGCGGGTCCCTGCCGGATACACACACCAGGCCTGCACCACCCCAACGCCATGCACGCCACTGCAGCCAAACACCAAAAGCCCAATGCAAATCAGAGACCACCACAGTTGTCATAACAAAACGTATGTAATTAAGATGTGAGAAATACAAAACATATATACAACTATTTACAATGGAGGGAGGGCCACAAACTAGGTGGGGTGGGCATGGGCAAGGGTGAACATCTGGGAGTGGGATTAAGGGGTGTGAGGTTAGTCAGGGGATACAAAACAGGGGAATAGTGGGCCTAGCGCCGACCCTCTCCCCACTTCTGTCCCTGTGCCTTCTCCTGTGCCGCCGCCCTCTGCCCTGATCCAGTCTCTGTAGGAGCTCGAGGGTGGCCCTTGTGAGCTGCAGCAGCTCCTGCACTCCTCTTGAGCATGGTCCAGCATTGTCCACCTATGATAAGGGCAGAGTCATTACGCATGACTGGCCAGACCCTGCAGCCCACCCATTGTGCACGGCATACAGCCATGGGCCATGCCCCTGTGATGGCATCGACCACCCACAGTGACCGCGCCCATGTGACCCACCTACCCAGGCATCCACAACCATGCAGAACACTGCACACACCACTGCCCATGTCCCACAGCACCACCCGTGGCCATACAGTGACATGGCTATGTGGTGCAAAGGCAGTGGCACAGCCATGTACTCAGTGCACGCATGGACCACCTCGATGGCCACCCACATGCAGTGCCACAGGACAGTGCTGAGTGCACCGTGTGGCGTGCAGAGCAGTGGGTCCAAGTGCTGGTGGCCACGCCTGTCACCACCCCTGCAACCCAGCATGCATAGTTGCAAGGGAAAAGGAACTCACTTGCATCCAGGCCAGCTGGGCACTACTGGCCCATGGCCCCTCCACCTCGTCCCTGCTGCATCTGTGGTGCACCACTCCACCCTGCTCCTGCTGGAAATGGGCCTGCCTCACCCTACAGTGCTCCTCAGGCCTAGGGTGCAAACATGGAGAGGGAAACATCAGTACAAACAGTAGCAAAGCCTCCCGGTGTGTGTGCCTGCACAGCCCAGCCATGACACACCCCACCCCCACCCCACTAGGCGGCCATCCCCCTGCGGGTGGACACATGCACACTGTGATACCCGGACGGACACTACCAGTGTGTGGATGGAGCACCTACCTGGCCATGGCATGGCACCTCACTGGGCGCGTGCCTGCAGATGCCCTAGTCTATCAGGGTCCCTCCGCCTTAGGTCACCATACCTATGGCGACACTGCTCAACAGACCTGGTGATCCCGGTTGCCTCCTCCAGGCTGTCAGCCACTTCCTCCCACACAGCACTGTGTGGCCTGTCCAGGGATCCTGGCCAAACAGTGCCCCAGCATGAGGCTCAACAATGGCCACCAAGTTGGCCAGCTCTATAGCGCCCACTGCTGTGCCTCCCTTCATACCATCCTGCAGTGTGTATCGCTATCAAAATGCACTCTGTAGTGCATGTGCCCCACGTCTGGGAGGCAGTGAGGTACTGTGCTGCCAGTCCCCATTGCGCTGTCACCGAACTGCGTGATGGGGTGCACCCATGTGGACGCATGGTGCCTAGGGGCAAGGTGGAACTGATGTGTCAAGGGTCTGTCGCGCAGCGCCACAGTGCTATTGGGACACCCTGCATATAGTGCGGTAGGGTGCTTGTCTGTGATGCCCTACAGTGGCCTACCATACTGGCTCCATGGCACCACGGTGCACCAGGGCATGAGTGCCACATGGGCAAACAGTGCACTAGCACCACAGGCAAAGTGGTGGCCGTGCCTGCACGCCTCCTGCACACAGCACGTCAGCAGCACCGCACATTGTTGGGGTCAACACCAGGGCATGCGCCTGCAGTGCCGATTGTGAATATCACAGAGCTGCGCCAATAGCCTGAGCACGCTCAACAACATTGCGCAAGGCACAACAACGTGATATTCAGCCAGCATATGCAAATCAGCTCATCATCCATTCCACGGCACAACCACTGCATTAGCATCCACTTGCAGTTGTGCCTCACCTCATTACATGCGTTGTGCTGTATAACGCGACATGGGGCTGCAGAGGACATAGTTTGGTATTGCATTCTATTGTGGTGGGTTGCATGCTATTGGGATGTGGGGACTGTGGTTTTGAGGGCTGAATGGGACTGCACAGTCAAGGTAACACCTGTCATTCCCACAGGCTCGATCATGACCGAATGTGAAGAGGGAGAAACAGGCAGGGGAAGGAGGGCCCAACTTCACCGGGCTGAATCAGATGCCCTGTTTAGGCGATCTTGACGGGAACCGCTGCTCAGCGGACAGCGGGAACACCACAGGCCCGTGCTGCAGCGTGGGGTGAGGTGGTGCATGCCGTGAACCAGCATGGCAGCCAGCGAGTCCATGCAGGAGTGTAAGAAGAAGGTCGGCACGAACAGGAGGAGGAGGATCAAAGATAAGGTGGCTGCCTCAGGTCTGCATGTGCTGCTACTGGTAGGGGCCAGCCGGATGTGCCACACCTGACACCACAGGAGGAGTGGGTGGCTGGCAGCATGTGGCGTTGTGCCATCGAGGAGTGGTGGCTTTCAGGAGGTTGGCAGCCCATCACTGCATGGTAGGTCCTGTGCTGTCACTGTGTGGGTGATGGAGGAATGCCACAGGGCAGGGCGGCGCCACTAACGCTAATGTGTTCCTTACAGATCCTGAGCATCTACATGGGTTAGCGGTGGTGGGTGTGTCCACTGAGGTGATGCCTGGACACAGAAGATCACCCATCCACCTCCACAGGAGTTCGAGGACTGGACCAGTGCATACCTGCATGTCTGTCCAGACTGATGAGGGTGGTGCGGGTGCGGACGAGGCCCTGCCTGTGTCCCAGCATGACAGTGCCCACGGTCTCCAGCATGCTGGGACACGGATTGGTGCTAAATTCAGGACTGATGATGATGGACCACACGTCCCGGACAGTGATATGTGTGGGACGGATGGTCCCACAGCAGGCAACGGCACGGCGCTGCCGTGGTGGTGCTGCCATGGAGGCTAGCGTGCAACAGTCCTAGCTCTGTGCCTGTATGCTCACAGTGGGCAGCACTGGTGTGCGCCCAGGTGGTGGGGCTGTTGCGGCCACTGCGGTGGTGCCGGTGAGCCCTGGTGATCGGCAGCCGGGGCAGTGCCAGCAGTCAGCCAATGGCGATGGGGGGACAGTGTCGGGGCAGTGGCAGTGCACCACATGTGGACGTGCCCGGCATGGCTCTGGTGCAGCGCCCATCATCAAGGGGTGCTGGCCAGCAGGACCAGGAACACCATGAGGGACAGCATGCTGGACCGTGGATGACCTCTTTGACAAGCACAGCCATCTACTCCAGGCTTCAGTAGATCAGCAGATGCAGTTTGTGACGGTGGTGGATGCACTCAGTGCGGTTCGCGCCAAGCAGAGGAGCCGCACAGCAGAGACCACGGTCTGCTCCTGGCAGAGATGGCCCAGCAGCGAGTAGATGTGACCGCTGCCATTGACAGGCAGACCAATGCATTGACAGCTGTCATGGCCACATTGGGCACCCAGTTTGGTGCCCATCCACCGCAGACACTGCATAGTGTTATGTCCACTCCTATTCCTGGCACCGTGCGACACCTGCTATATGGCGCACCAGGTTTAGCTGTGGGCATACTGAGCACGCCTGGCGTGGGCATGTTCAGTGGGCTGCAGAGCCCTGTGCGAACATGGTCGCATTCATGCAGCATCACCCGGGGACCGCGGTGCCACCCAGAGGCCAGTGGTCGGCCTGGTATGGCTGACAGGTCTCGGTGGGGCCACTGCGCATCGTGGTGGCCATGGCACTGTGCCATGTGACTGACCTGTCTCCCACCATGGCTACTGTCTGCCGCTGCCCTATGTGCAGTGTGGTGTGCATCATGCAATGCACGGTGGGGTATCCGGTCCTGCACATACATGGTCCCTGTGTACACCCTCCCTGCTGCTGGCCAATGTGGCGTGTGCATGATTATGCCTGCATTGCGCTGTCCGCATTATGCAGTGGTGCCCAGCATCTGAGGCACGCACAGTGGCAGCCACTGGGCGTGGTGTGTGTGGACCTGTGTGGGGGGTAGGGGTGGCAATTGGAGTTAGTGCCGTCTACCCCTTTGCATGTCTTGTGGTGTGTGTGTGTGTGTGTGTGTGTGTGTGTGTGTGTGTGCACGTGTTGTGTTGGCCCTGCCCATCCCTGGCGTGTGCGGTGCCACACTCAGACCCATTCCCTTACCACCGTCCACTCCTGCTGTTCTGCCCTGCCTGTCTGTGGGTTGTGCCCTTGCCATTGGTGGTTGTGCATGGCCCGTGACCTACCTGTGTTGACCAAAGTGCTCTTCTGTAATGGTGTCCCGGTGCAGCTGAGACATCCGGATCAGGCAGGGTCTCTTAAGCCCAGGGGTGGCTGCCCATCACCGGCTGGACCAGCATCCTCATTGTCCCCACCGCTGTCCCTCTCTTTGACCTCTAGGGCTATCCCACAGTCGGTGGCCATGTTGTGCAGGATACAGCAGACCAGGAATAGCTCGTAGGGGCCTCAAGGGGCTATATTGTAGGCACCGCCAGATGTGTCCAGGCACCAGAACTGTGCCTTCAGCATCCTGAACACCCACTCGATGAAATTCCATGTTGTGGCGTGTGCCTTATTGTACCATAGCTGTGAGGGTCATGGGTCGCTGGTATGGTTTGAGCAGCCAGGGACGTAGTGGGTAGCCACTGTCACCTGTGTGTAGAGGGTGGACATTAGTATGGTGGTCTGCATCGCTTTGCCATGGGCCAACAAGGCTGGTACCCATGGCACCTCTGAATATGCACCCCCACGTCTGCTCATGTTGTCCTTTGTGATATGCATACTCACTCACTAGATGGCCAGTGGGGATGTCCCCACTCTCAAACCTGTGGCACAGTGTGGACTGGTGCCAGATGAAGGCATCGTGTGTTCCCCAGGGTGCATGGCACAGACATTGCAATAAGCCCTCTGGCATCGCACACCACCTGGCAGTCGATGCTTGCATACCCTTCCAATTGATGTATGACACTCTGTCCAGCCAAGTGGCATGCGGGTGGCCACATGGTCAGTCAATGGCCCTGAGCATGCCAGGCAACCAAGCAGCACTGTGGAACTGTTGTATGTGTGCTGTGTGCCCGCATGTGTGCTGGGAAATGGATGTACTCCGCAGCATGTGGCAGCAGTGCGCTGAGGAACTGTGTGAGTAGGCGTGGCGTGGCTGACTGGGTTATGCCTGTCGTGTCCCCTGTTGGTCTCTGGAAAGTGCCTGTGGTGAACAGGCACATGGCGGCTGTCACCTTCATCTCCACTAACACAGCATGGCTCCGTCATGTGGGTGCCTGCATCTCATCACTGCACAGCTCACAGAGCTGCCTCCAGGATCGCCCAGTTCAGGCAGTACTGGCCCACAATCTCTGTGCCAGAGTAGTGTTCAAAGCTGGTTCAGGCTCAGTACTGCCTGTTCTGGGCATGCGCCGACGGGCCCTTCCATGGCCACGCCCCTGCTGCCTGCCTTCTCACACCCCTCATTACCGCCTCCATCTGGAAGGTGGCGCTGGCTATGTCCCTGGCTGGTATTCCCCTGGCAGCTGTTATCCTGCTCCCCGCTGTCCTTTTCTGATGCTTTCCCTGCACCGGTACACCTCCAGCCTCTGGCTGTGGCTGTCCTGCCTCCTGCCACTGCCCTCAGTCCAAAGTTGCACTCCACTGACTTTCCTGCACAGTGGCACAGGCACCCCACTCCTACCCTGTTTCTGGCTCAGTTCTAGTGGGTTCTGTCCTGCTCCTGCCCAGTCCTACTCACTGCTGCCCTCTGTACTGCCCTTGTGTCTGTCACCACGCCCCACCTGTGGCTTCCCTTTTGCGTTCTTGTGCCCTCTCTTGCTCCCTTTTATTTTGATGATTTCTGCTGTCGCACAACTTCCGCTAGCTCCCTATTGCGCACGGTGCATGCTGTTGAATATCGCACTGTGCATGTTATTCATGGTTCGCCCCTATGGCTGGCGCATGCATTCATTACTATTAGCCTGGCGCATTGCTTATTGCACTGTGCAGCTGCCTCCGCTGAATATAGCACAATGGCGCATTTCCATACTTAGCTGGTGCATCTCTGTTGCGATAGCGCAACCCTTTGAATATCCGGCCCTTGAGTTTAGAGCCTGATAAAAACATTGGCAATGTGTTAGTGGTTACGGACCATTTCACACAGTATGCACAAGCTATTCCACCAAAGATCAAAAGCATCTACTATGGCCAAGGTGCTAGTGGAAAATGTCTTGTCCACTATGGTGCCCCAGCTTAATTCACTCTGATCAGGGCGGGACTTTGAGAGTCAGCTAATCAAAGAAATGCTCTCTCTATGGGGGTGCGAAGTCAGACCACCTCTTATCACCCATGAGGATCCTCAACCAGAATGCTTTAACCGCACCCTACTAGACATGCTAGGCACTCTCCACCCAAAATAAGCATAAATGGAGCCAGCAGATTAGCATCTTGGTATCGCATACAATTGCACAAAGAATGATGCTACGGGTTCTCTCCTACCACCTCATGTTAGGAGAGGCCCAGTTGCCTGTTGATGTCTGTTTGGGGTTTCTCCGATGGGGTCTAAGCTGAAGATTACCTGCAATATGTACAAAACTGAAAGCTCAATTGAACAATGCCTATCAACTGGCCCAGAAATTGCCGCAAAGAAATCTAGCCAACAAAGAGAGACATGATAGAAAATAACGGCTCAAGAGCTTAGGCCTGAGACTGTGTGTTGTTCGAAATTTAGGATTGCATGGTAAACACAAAATTGTTGATTGATAGCACCATCTTCTCCATGTCATACAGGGTTTTATAAAAGTTCTAAAACATTACGAAAATGCATAGCACTTGCCTCACTGTGTTTAACAAACATAACACTTCTAGAAAACCTTTATAAATGCTTTCTGTACAGTTAGCATTGTCCCAAGAAAAAACTGCTAATCAATTATTTAAAACCCTGTCATAGTTGGAAAGTTGGATGATTTGCCAGTGTACAAAGTGTGCCCAGAGAATAACTCCAAAGCTATCAAGACCATGCACCATAACCGCCTGCTACCTATTGATCAAGTTATAATTGAAGCTGAACTCACGAGACTGATTCCCTGACCAGTGACTTGTGCTGCTGCAAGAAAGAAACAGAGTCAGCCTGCTCCTGTGGTTGCCGATTAAGACTTCCCCGCAGCAGGCCCAGAATGATAGTGACTGCTAGTCTAACTCAGATGACAGTGAGTGTGATAATGCCTATTACCCTCATATGAACTGAGTCAGCTGTTTCGTGGAAATCCTATGTTGAATTATGGGGATGAAGCTGGGCCTTCTGGACTGTCTAACGCCCGGCATCATCCTTGGAGTCAATGCTCCCTGAAGGTGAAGTGCAAAGTATCACGTCTGAGGATGCTGCGTCTTTGTGTTGTGGAACTGTATGATTTGCCTGAAGGAGAGACTGATAGTATGAGTCTTTCTGGTGACATGCCAGAACTTGAGGAACACTATGAGAGTGCTGACAACCCCTTCAGTGCCAGAGTGTCTTTGAAATTAGCCAAGTGTTGTGAGACAGAGACTACAGAGCAAGGGGCTGACAGTGCTCCCAGCACAGACATTCCCCTTCATGCAGAGGCACCCCTCACAAGTGATGAAAGCTCTAAGACCATTGCTGGAAGTACAGAGACTGTGGTTGTTCACCCCAGAAAGACTGGCCGAGCTGTCAAGCCAGTGGTGCACTTCAGTTACAATTCCCAGGAGGCCAATGGATTTACCTCTCAATGTAGTCCACAAAGGTGTTTATGTCTCTAGAGATCACTGCCCAAATTGAGCTTGACGGCCCATTCCAGGACACTTGTTTTGCCCTCTCACCATGGTGCCTGCCCCATCCAGACCCAAGTTAACTGATAGGAAGGGCCCTCTTGTATTGTTTAGAGTACAAGAAGTTATTATATGACTCTATATAGTAATGTTCAATTTACCTGTGTGAAGTATGCATAATGTATTGTCAGAATGTAAATCATATAGTGAAGTACATTGAAATGTATAGTAAAATGACAAGTTATGCCAATTGATGAATCAGATCGTACTTATATAGCATGCTAATGGTATACATGTCTTGTATATGTTGCATTTTTAATGTTATGATGGTACAGACTTGAAGCAGACTGCAAGTTTTTCCCAGGCAGGAAAGGTGTAACCCCTACAAATGGGGGTTCCCAAAAGTCTTCCTTGAGCTTGCCTAAATGCTCACTGCCAGGCTGGTGTCCCGCGTTTTAGCAGTTTAAATGTGATTACCAGAGCCTGTATAGCCTCTGTATACTGTCTCTTTAAGAGCTGCCTGGTTGCAGCCTAAGTAATCTGAGAGGGAGTTCTGTTGAAAGATGTAACTATTTGCAGAAAATCATTTAGAGTGATAATGATAATGTACTTTGTCTAACCTGCTTTCTTTGTAGCAAGGACTGTTTTGTTTTGTCTCCACTATCTTGGTCCTGGGTGCAAATTGGACCAATCAGTTCTGGTGGTACCTAAAATGTAGCTGGACTACAGGAGCTGTCTGAAGTCAAAATCTGTAGGAATTGTAGTTTTGAACTTTTCGCTTTTTGCAACTGAAGGGGAGCTCTTGCTTCGACTGACAGCCAAATCAGCCAACCAAACCTTCTGGATCTTGGGTAACTCCTGGGCTGCTTGCAATTATTTATTTATTTATTTATTAATTACATTTTGGTGACAGGGTAGGACCAATGAGTCCTGAAGATCCTTTTTCAGGGGCACCTGGGATAACAATACATTTATAATACAGTGGTTAATCATTTGGTTACAGGATTATACAGACTTACTTTTGCTGTTGCATACATGGTTATCATCATGACACAGTCTTAACTAGAATGCTGCTTGGCCTAGTATTAGGCATGGCGAATTGATGTGAAGTTTTTGGAAGGAGAGCAACCTCCCATGCAAGAGATAGTATATATAGTTTGGGAACCAGGGTCCCTGGATATTGGGAGAGGTTCCACGGTTGGCTCTCTTTTGAGAGGGTTGGTGTGGGAGAGGGAGGAAAGCTATGAACAGTGGCAGAGGCATGTGCTTATGGCAATCATATGAGCTTTAAGTCTGGTGTGGAAGTTCATAAGTGAGGAGGCCTTCTGCACCAGAGGAGGAAGTTGTTCCACAGGTTGGGGGCTAGGAAGAGAAAGAACTGCCACCTGCATTTTTCTTATTCTGGGGACTTTCAGTAGCATTCGTTCTGATGTCCGTGAGACTCCTAGGGTTTTGTTTTATTGCTATAGTTCCTACTATGCTGGAGGGGCAGGCAGTTTTAGTAGCTTGTAGGCCTGGACGAGCAGGGGATATTGCAGGGAGCGGTCAAGGAGGGCCAATGTAGCTGGGCCATTGTATCACAGTGGTGGCATCGCGGATGGTCCTGGGTAGCGAACCGAGCCACCTTGTTGTACAGGATTTGCATCCTGAGACCTCTTGTTTAGCCATGCCCTGTAGGATAGGTGCGGCATAGGTCCAGGTAGGGAGCAGGACACTTGTGGCAATAGATAGCCTAGCCTCAGGGATAAGCTGGTCCTTGAGTCGGTACATGGCTCTAAGTTTACGTGTAAGGTCTTGGTGATCTGGTCCACATAGTCCTTGAATGTGATAGTTTGGTCAAGAGTCAGGCCTAAGTATTTAAGGGACGGCACTACATTGATGCTTTTCTAGTGAGCATGGTAAGATGCAAGGATGCAGTCCTGTCATGACCCAGTGATCTGGGCCCAAATAGCATTGCCTTGGTTTTGTCTCGTTTAGCACCATTCTGTTCTCTCTCAGCAATGCCTCAATGGATGAGAGGTCCTTTTGGAGGAGAGGACCCAGAACAGCTACGTCCCCAAGGGATCAGTAGATGACTGTGTCATCAGCGTATTGGATGACTGAGCTTTCCCCACAGTAGGTGCTCAGGTAGTTGGTGAATAAGGAGAATAGGAGGGGCCAAGGATTGAACCCTGCGTGTACAACCCTGTTTTAGGGGTAGTGGTCTCGACATAGCTCCTTTCCAGGACACTCTTTGTGTCCGGCCTGTTAAGTAGCTCTCAAACCACTTGAGAGTGGGGGTCTAGGCCCACGTTGTTCAGTTTCTGAAGCAGGAGCTTGTGGTTGACAAGGTCAAATGCCTTGGACAGGTCTATGAAGACTGCACCTATAGGTATCCCTTTGTCCATTGCTCTGAGTACTTCATCCGAGAAGTTAATGAGGGCAGTATTAGTCCCATGGTTGGCTCTGAAACAGTGCTGAGAAGGAGCTAGAAGCTGAGCCTCCAGGTAATCACGGACTGGTTGTAGACAAGCCTTTCTTGTAAGCCCGAAGTCTGCAGAGTAGGGAGATAGAGGCGGTAATTAGTTAGGTTTCCCTGGGGCCAGCTTTGTGGACTGGGACCACATTGGCCTATTTCCACTGGTTAGGAATGATTCCTTCCCTTAGTGATCTATTTAAGAGCCAAGTCAAGGGCCTGGATAGGAGGCGGCCCCTGCCTTGCGTAGCCAAGGTGTTTTATCCCATCGGGTCCCCTGAGCCTTTGACTTTTAGCATCTTTAGGAGGGCTAGGACCTCTTTTGCTTTACTAGTCTCAGGTGGAAGGAGGGTCATTCGTAGTGGGTTGGTTCACCTCGTTGGTGCAGAAGTCTGGGAGGTCTGCCCAGCCTTGTAGGCCTTGAGGTCTGTGAAGTGGTTGTTAAGGGCAGCTGCTATTTGTGAGGGGTCACTTAGAGCTGAACGTTGACCACAATGGACAAGGTTCAGTCTTTTGTTGCCCCTGATTGGTCATTGACATGATTCCAGAATTGCTTAGGTTACCTAAGTTGGTTTTCTGAAGGTTTGTGAGATAATCCTTTTAGCAGGTTTAATGGCACTCTTGACTTTGTTTCTTAGTGCTTTGTATGCCACAAGGTCTCCCGGAAGGAAGAAAGCTTGTACTTCTTCCAGGCCTTGTCCCAGCTAATCATGAGGGATTTAAGGGATGGGGTTATCAATTTGTAGCAGCTGCCCTTTGCTCTTAGTCTTTTAGAGGAGCAAAGAGGTTGGCAGCTGTACATAGTAAGTCCTGGAAGTATTCAAGGGCCTCGGTCAGAATCGGGAGGAGTGTTATTGGGTTCCAGTCCCCACTGCTTAGGTAATCATTGAATTGCCCTCCGAGAAGTTGGTGTTGTCCTAGGCGGTGAGGATTCTGGCGGGATCCTAGGTGCCCTGTTCTTCCAGATACAGAAGATCGGGGAATGGTCACTCAAGGAGTCTGCCATGGTACCAGCAAACAGGGTGTTGGCAGGTTGGACACCAGAGCCCAGTCGAGGGTGGTGTGATTCCAGTTTTGTAGTTCAGTTTGGTCGGTTCAGAGATGACCTGCATCAGACCCGCCTCTTGGGTCAGTGACATCAGGGCATGGACAGGGTCCTGGGCCCAGTTGAGGTTGAAGTCTCCTAAAATGAGAAGCTCAGTTGAGACTTCTGAGGCCAAGAGCATTTGTGATGGCCTCGAGGGATTGGAGGCCATCTTTGGAGGATTGTAGACACACCCAATAGTAATTTGCTTGGTACGTCCAAGGGTAATGCGGATGAATATAGATTCTCCATCGGAGAGGGACTTTTCTGCAGGCTTAGAGGTGATACAGTAAGGTCTTGTTTGGTATAGATTAGTATGCCTCCCCTTTCTGGACTCCTGTCCATTCAGTAGGAACTATAGCCCAGTGCCTGAATCTCATGGTCATGGATGTGGGCTTTTAGCCAGGTTTCTGAGATTGCTAGGACATTGGGCTTGTATATAGGTCAAGCCAGGCTTGGACTTCATATATTTTGGGTCTGATGCTACATACATTCATATGTGCTATCTTAAGACCCTTTGCAGACACCAGTGAGGGTTCTGAGGGATGACACTGACATATTGGTGGTGCTAAGGCCAGGGTTGGGTTGAATAACTCCTGCCAGGAGAAGCAGCACAGCTATCAGGCAGAGAAGCTTAGGGCTAGGTAAGGTGAGTGGGTTTCATCAACTCATCCTGCCCGCAAAGTAGAACAGGTCATAACATATGTCCTTTCTTACCATCTCGTGAGCTGACGATAGAGCAAGCCAGCTTGAACTGAGCATTATGGAAATAAGGAGAGTCATTATGCAGATGATCCCATGCTTCAGGATGACCTGGGTCGAAGATCCTGTTCACCCAAAGTAGAGATAGTGAGTAGATTAATGCAAGAAGTACCCCTTAGTGGGAGGGTGCTTAGGTCTCATACACCTTGGTGGTGCTGGGGCTGGGGCAGGTGTTTGGTGAGCGCCATTGTGTAGTCACGATCGGGCAGCAGTAGAAGGGTACCACTGGTCAAGTTGGTGTTAGGTTTAGCTAGGGTCAGCTCCCTCCTTTTGGTCTAGCTTTGGCGGAGTGCCCCCTAGCTCAAGTTGAGCTTTTAGAAGCAATTATTGATTAGTGTTCTTGGGTAATGAGCCACCGACCGCCTGTTATAGGATTTAAGCTTTTGGCTATACTGTGGGCAAGGCTGTCTGGGGAAAAAGAAGAATCTCTACCTTGCCATGGGCTAGTTATGTTTGGCAGAAAAACTGTTTCAGCTCCTAACCCTTGATTTAGTAGTTTTGTCTTATGTCAAACAGGTTTGCCCTGTCTAGTATACAGTTTTTTGAGAAGCAGCTAGCTAATCCTTTGCTTTGGCAGTATAAACACACTTTCAAGAGAGGCACAGCTTAGCAACAGATTATTAGGTCTGTTTCGAGGTAGTTACTAGGTTTTGCTTGTGTGCATTAACAGTAAGAGATTATATAAAATTACATAGCTGGAGGCATTTAAAAGAAATTAAATAACATTACATGTTTGTAGTTGCGTTAGCATAGAGTATTAGTATTAGGTGTTTAAAGAAGTTGAATAACATTACATAGCTTGTAGTTTTGTTAGCATAGAGTATTAGTGCAGACCTTATTCAGGAGGGGCACAAGTGAAGTTACAGTGCTGAGGGCCAGGGCTGTTGGTCTGCATACAAGTCCGATGCAGTGGTTGGGTCCAGAGCGTAGGTGGGGCGGGTTTGTGTGCCAACAGTTCTGCCTTGCCCATGGATGGGTGGTTCAGCAGATCAAGTGGGCGTGGCAAACGTGCATTTAATGGGAGAAGGAAAGGGGCGGGTTGGCGGGAGAAAACAGAAGTCCACAGTGTCAGTCGTCTGCCTGCTCCGGTGCAGGAGGTGGGGATCTTGTGCGAGCATGGGAGGTCCGCCTGGCCCGACTATTCACAGAATCGGGGCCTCCTGCCCACACGCCACAAGTGTTCGGTTGGGGGTCCCTCTTCCAGCAGTCTCCGCCGCCACCCAGCAAGGTTTGGCAGCAGTCTGTTCTGGCTTCAGCGAGGCTTCGCTCAGGCTTTTAGGATGGCCTGAGTCATGCCAGCTACTACAGGCGGAGGTCCAATCGGGCGCTATTTCTTGATTCAAATTTGGTGCCCAATTCGTGTGCCTTCTTTGTCTCTATGCTGCTGGAGCAGTAGCAACCTGGGAGCTCATCCGACTCTTTACCCCTGCTTACAGTCCCCAGTTGGTGTTGGCTCCAGTGTGAGGAAGATCCGTCGTGAGGAAAGAGCCCAGTAAGTAGACAAAGGTTGCAAATAAAGAAAACAGAAGTTCACAGTATCGGTCATCCGCCTGCTCTGGTGCAGGGAGGTGGGGTCTTGTGTGAGCGTGGGAGGTCCGCCTGGCCTGACTATTCAGAACCGGGGCCTCTACTCCACGACACAAGTGTTCCAGTTGGGGTGTCCCTCTTGCAGCGAGGTCTCCTCGCACCCCAGCAAGGTTTGGCAGCAGTCTGTTCTGGTTTCAGCGAGGCTCCGCTCAGGCTTTTAGGGATTGCCTGAGTCGGTGCATCACTACAGGCGGAGGTCCAATCGGGCGCTGTTGCTGGATTCAAATTTGGTGCCCAATTCATGTGTCTTCCTTGTCTGTATGCTACTGGCATAGTACCAACCGGGGCTCAGCCGACTCTTTACCCCTGCTTACAGTCCCCAGGTGGTGTTGGCTCCAATGTGAAGAAGATCTGTCGTAAGTGAGGAAAAGAGCCCAGTAAGTAGACAAAGGTTGCAAATAAAGAAAAACAGAAGTCCACAGTGTCAGCCGTCCGCCTGCTCCAGTGCAGGGAGGTGGGGGGTCTTGTGTGAGCGTGGAGGTCCGCCTGGCCCGACTATTCAGAGTCGGGCCTCTGCCCACACGCCGCAAGTGTTCCAGTTGGGGGTCCCTCTTGCAGCGAGGTCTCCCTCGCCACCCCAGCAAGGTTTGGCAGCAGTCTGTTCTGGCTTCAGGCGAGGCTCCGCTCAGGTTTTAGTGATGGCCTGAGTCGGTGTGTCACTACAGGCAGACGTCCAATCGGGAGCTGTTGCTAGATTCAAATTTGGCGTCAATTTGTGTGTCTCCTTTGTCTCTATGCTACTGGCGAGTAGCAACCGGGGGCTCAGCCGACTTTTTATCCCCTGCTTACAGTCTCCAGGTGGTGTCGGTTCCAGTGTGAGGAAGATCCTTCGTAAGCAAGGAAAGAGCCCAGTAAGTAGACAAAGGTTGCAAATACAGAAAATAGAAGTCCACAGTGTCAGTCGTCCGCCTGCTCCAGTGCAGGGAGGTGGGGGTCTTGTGTGCGTGGGCGGTCTGCCTGGCCCGACAATTCAGAGTCAGGCCTCTGCTCCATATGCCGCAGTGTTCTGGCTGGGGGGTCCTTCTTGCAGTGATGTCTCCCTCGCCACCCCAGCAAGGTTTGGCAGCAGTCTGTTCTGGCTTCAGCGAGACTCCGCTCAGGCTTTTAGGGATGGCTTGAGTCAGTGCGTCACTACAGGTGGAGGTCAAATCGGCGCTGTTGCTGGATTCAAATTTGGCGCCCAATTCATGTGTCTTCTTTGTCTCTATGCTACTGGTGCAGTAGCAACCGGTGAAACTCAGCTGACTCTTTGCCCCCTGCTTACAGTCCCCAGGTGGTGTCTGGCTCCAGTGTGAGGAAGATCCATTGTGTTGGAAAAGAGCCCTGTAAGTAGACAAAGGTTGCAAATAAAGAAAACAGAAGTCCACAGTGTCAGTCGTCCACCTGCTCCAGTGCAGGGAGGTGGGGAGTCTTGTCACGGCGTGGGAGGTCCACCTGGCCCAAATATTCAGAGTCAGGCCTCTGCTCCACACGCTGCAAGTGTTCTGGTTGGGGGGCCTCTTGCATCGAGGTCTCCCTCGCCACCCCAGCAAGGTTTGGCAGCAGTCTGTTCCATTAGTTCTGAGCTGGGAAGTGAAATGAGAAGAACTCAAGTGTATTTTGGGCAGCAATCCTGCGTGCATTCGCATGGGAAAACTGTGAAAGGGCTGAGTTTTTGGCTTGCATGTCTGCTGCTGCTCCTGAGAGGAGAGAAGAGAATTGTTTTGGACTAAATCCAAGTTTGTGTGACTAAAGTAAGTTACTTGAAGTGGGCCAGGCTCAACCTGAAGAAGACCAAGATTTTGCTGAATGCGATCTGCCTGTCAGGAGTTCCACCTACCCCTAAGCTCCTGGTGTGCAGAGACTTTGCGATTGTGACCAGGGAGCACTTTGCCTGGTACAGTAGAATTCCTGCACATGTAAATGTGCTATGAGCTGCTAGTGGGTTGTGAGTTAGTTCCCCACTGTGTGAACTGTGTTATGCTTGCTGGAAGCTGTATCCAGCCCAAAATGAACTGCTTCTGAATTTGTCTCCAAGTAATCTGGGCCTTGCCAGACTGGCTCAGCCAGACTACCCATTGCACAGAGAAGCCATTGACAAGAGACCTGCTTGGGGATCAGCCCCAACTCCACGCTTGAACAGGAACGACGCCTCTGTGACTCGTGTGGGCCCTGCTTCTCCTGACATTCCAGATCAACCACCTGCAGTCTCAATTTTCATCCAGCCTGTGTCCAGTCTTGGGTATCGTGAGTAAATACCAGGGTAGCTCCTGCAACAACAGCTTAATCTGAGTGTGTCATCTGATTGTCTTGTTTCGTTTCCTTTAGAACTGAGCCCTCTGGCTCTGGATTACAAATATTGTGTACTATGCAGTTGTGTTTTCCATCACAGTGCCCCAACCAGCTGCAACCCTGGGCAACAGTCCTGGCTAGCCCATCTCTTCTCCACCTGGGTAACCAGAGGTGTGACTGTGTGGGGACTCAAGCGATGCATAACTGCTTGATTGATATAACCTTTAAGGTAATTAACCTGATTTTGTCCCTTCCTTGTTCAAGTCCCTGAATAAATCAGATCTAACTTTTCTGCATGTTATCTGGCTGTGGTTCCAGTTTGGAAGGGAAGGGAAGGGGAAGGGAAATTGTTTAGCTAGGAAAGGCACACTAAGCCAGAGCTTGTTTCCAGGTGCGACCTGGGAGCACAAGGAAGTTAAGTGACTTGCTCAGGGTCACACAGTATGCAAGTGGAAGCTGTGGGATTCAAACCCAGGTCTGGTCTGCTGGATGTCACCAGATTTGCCGCTCAGAGCCTTAGACCACTGCATTATACTGTGCTCAAGTACTGTACTGCTGCTATTTGCTGTGCATAACCTTGTTTTACAGGGGTCCCAGGGTCGAGCCAGAGGAACCAGCCCTGGTGGTAAGTGCAAACAGTGTGGGTACTTGTGTGGTATACCAGGGTATTGTGAAAGTGATTATTGTACAGTGTTCAGACCACTAGAGGGAAAGAAGGGTTACAGTGTCCCTGAGGGCTGTATCCAGGTTAGCTGGACCACTACCAACCCTGACCTCCGGGTGGAGCACCTGTTTCAGAACTCAGGCCCCTTAACCTGCTACTAGCCAAGCAGGCAGGGGTAGTAGCCCTTGGATAGCGCCACCTAGGGTTACACAAGGATTGCTATGGACTAGAGTATGCTGACTGGGACTGTCTTCATGGACCTCTCAAAGGCTTCGGTCTAGTGAATCACTACCTACTCTGTACCAAGGTTCACTCCCTTGGTGTTGCTGGTCCAGCCCTAAACTGGTTTTCCAACTATCTCACTGGCAGACTACAGCTTGTTAAGTACAATAGAGCTCTCTCGGAACCTGTTTCTATCACTATCGTGTCCCACAGGGATCTATTCTGGGTCCTAACCTATTTTCTCTTTTATCAATGACTTCCCAACAGTCCCTACCCATATCAACATAACCCTATAGGCGATGACCTAGTCCTCCTAGCTAGCTCAGGTGATGCCCGTGCCATAAATCAAAACCTACAAGCTGACTTCAGTAAACTGCAACATTGGCTCCTGACAAATAAGCTTGTGCTGAACTTAAAGAAAACTCTACTCATGCTCTTTGGCTCCTCTGCCAGACTCAAACAGCGTCCTGTCCACTCAATGTCTTAAGCCTTGATGGTTTCCCAGTTAGCACTACATGCTCCTTTAGATACCTGGGATTTACTCTTGACCCCAGTTCGACCTGTCTCTACACATTCAAAATGTCTGCAGGGCAACAAATATCAAGCTTTGACTTGCATACCGGGCCCGTGGGTCCCTTACTGCTGCTGCGGCTGCTGCCCTTGCTAAAGGTTTATTCCTTCCCTCTCTAACTATGGACTGACAGTCCGTACCCTTGCCACAAAACTAGCCTTGCTAAATGGGGCGTGGCCTATAATAATATTTGACACTTTGACCTTGCCGTCCCTCAACTTACCCATCACTGTGCTTTATACAATGAACTACACTTGTTGTCCCCAGATAATTATCGCTCATTTGTCTTGGGCTGCTTCACAGCAAAATTGTCCAATGCCACCCCACTCACCTATCAAACTCCTTCAGCCAGCTCTACCATCATACCGGCTAAGGTCAGCTGACTTGCAACCTCCTTGTCCCAAAACTCATACACTGTCAAGTGATCATGCCTTTGCTGTTTGTGCCCCTAGATTCTGGAATACCCTATCTGCAACCATCAGATGTATTCCCCTCATCCCATCTTTAAGAGCTCCCTCTGGTTGCACCTGAAGTCTGCCTCAGCCTGTAACTGTTCCTAGGCTGCTTAACATCCCTACTCCTCGTGGACCCTGGTGTGCACCCTCCACTCCCTGGTCCCTTACCCCTCTGAGCTCTAATAATGTGAATTATCTACACTGCATGCCCTTCACCTCAACATTTACCATCCTAAAATGGGACAAATCGCACTTGTATTATTTCCACAAAATGTAACTATTGTTTGCTTGTTCTACATTTGATGTATATGCTTATCTGTCCATCCTGTACCTGATTATTTCTATCACCCTGCTCATTGCTTATATTTCACATTGTTGTAATTCCCTTGCACTGTTCTGTAAATCATGTTCTTGTAGTCTGGGTCGTACCTGAAAATAGGCATTCCTTCTCTAGTGTGCTTACCCAGTAAACAAAGTTAATAAACAAATAAAGTAATGGTGTTTTTCCAAATGGATCTCTCACTAATTGTTTAACAATCCCTAATCTTGCCTTCTCTTTCAGAACCTGGAAAAAGGCTCAGATAAGAATAAGTTTTTTCTACTTGTTGAGAATTATTTGGTACAGTACTGTTACAGTTGCTGCAAAGTGGAGTGAGCGGCTTTATTTTTTCATAACAAATTAATTTGTTCTGCCTTAATTAAACCAATTTTACAAATAAAAAAAACTAGAATTTTTGGTAGCCATTTAGCTACAGTAGTTATTGTGGTTATAGCGAACCCTAGCTTTAGTAATAAATCTGACATTAGAGTGCAGGGATGAGCTTGCCACATAGCAGAGGTTTAACTTCATTCTAAATTTGATAATTTGCATGAAATTCTAAAAGCTACGGGGTTGCTCATTACAGAGAATGATTGCACATGTTAAAACATGGTAAGGGTCTCTTTGGAAGAAACAACATTACTATAAGTGAATAATTGTTTTTATGTTGGTGCGCTTGCGCAGCCAGCATCTTAAGGACAATTCAGCTTTGAAGGCGTGTTCCCTGTTGGGCAATCTGAGCACGCACAAATCCGTCCCTCATTCCCCAATCAGCCTGCATGCCGGCGCCACACCTTGCATACATCATATGGCGAGAGCACATTTAAGAAAAGGGCTGCTGCAATCTGAACAAAGCTCGTCAGATGCAGCGGACCCCTACGTGCTCACCGACATTATCAGCATGGTAGGTGGGCGGCGTAACTGCCAACCGGGGGTGCCAATCCCTGTCAGTTTACCCGGCTTTCTTTGTGTGTTGACGGGGCCACTCCCCGTCGGCATAACCCCCATTGTTTAAATGTCAAGGGTGCCCAATCCCCTCGGCGCCCCTCCACTTTCATTGTGTGCTGATGGAGTGCCCAGTCCTGTCGGCATAACTTCCTCCACCCCTGTGTTGTGTGGCTCACGAGGGTGCCCAATCCTCGCTACAGACACCCCCATTTAGGTGGCATGCTGGGAGCCCACCCCCAGCATGCCAAATTCTGAAATACAAAAACTGTCCCACAATGTGTTTTTTCCCACCTGTAAACGAAATGGTCCTCGTGAGTCTCCTGGCCCCCACCCGCACTCATTTCTCCCCACACTCCAGCCACCCCATACTTACCCCCGGAGACTGGAGCGACGATCATCGTGGACTGGGAACACGCTACACTCTTCAAAGCCAACCGCGAACTGAGGAAATGCCAGTAAGCTGTATTATGGAATAAATAGGGTTGTTTTCTACTTTGCAGCATATCTCAGGCATTTTGGATTTATGGCCCCAAATTTTCAACATGGGGTTTTGGGACCCCTCCTCATGAATTCTTGCACTGTCATGGCGTTATTCGGTCCCAAAGGTGATTTCACAGTCACTCGCGCAGAATCACCTTTCGGGCCGAAAGTGACAGTGCCACTGTTCATGAGGGGGCTCTCAAAAAGCCTATATTGAAAATTTGGTGGGAAAATCCAAAATCCATTCTTGAACTGTTCAGCTGTCATTTTCACATCCTGGTCGTAATGTTTTCGCACTTACGGCGCAGAATAGCGCTAGTCGCTTATGCGAAATCACTGCTCGGGACACATGAGAAATGATAGTGACACTGTTCATGAGAAGAAGTCCTAAAATGCCTGTGTTGAAAATTTGGTGACAATACTCCATAAAATAGATATTACTGAAAAGTGCTATGCAGTTTGCATGCATGCTTGTAAGTTCACAACCTGTAATATTTTCATCTAGATTTTCAACAGTGCTATTGTTCTATACCTCCTAATGAACAGTACCGCTGTCATTTTTCACATTCTGACCAAAATCTGTTTTCACAGTTCCTGGGCACAATAGCGTGGTCGCATGGAAAGCCCATGTTCGAGACACATTATGAAATGGCAGTGACACTGTTCATTAGAGATATTCTAAAATGCCTATGTTGAAAATTTGGGACGAAAGTCAATGAAATGAGTGTTCTGGCGCACATTGCGCGCGGTTGCATACTGCTTCGTGACTTTGTGAATTTGTAATACTTTCACTCCAGCTGTTCATCATTGCCATTTTCCATACCTCCTTATGAACAGTACAGCTGGCTGAAATTTGTTTTCGCACGTCCGGTGCAGAATTCACGTCACCATGAAATCACTTTTCGGACAGTTTGAGGAAATGACGGTGACTCTATTCATCAGCAGAGGTCCTAAAATGCCTATGTTGAAAATTTGGTGCTGAAAGTCCACACAATGACTGTGTTGCAAGCGTGCATTGCACAGTTTCCACGCCCTTTGTAACTTTGTCAATCTGCAATATTTTCATGCCACATTTTCACCACTGGCATTTGTGCACATCTCATTATCAACAGTCCACTGCCATTTTCCACAGCCAGCCCAAAACGTGTTTCCTCAGCTCTGCTGCACAATGGTGTACTCACTGTGCAAAATCACCTTTGGGACACATTAACAAAATCACAGCGCTATGCATCTCCACCTCCACCACTGCCAATGCCAGTGCGACAACATTCGGCATTGACAAATGCTTGTCTTATGTGACATACTTTTGTCCTTCCTCTCTGTAAGTATTTCCACCCTTGATATAGGTACCAAGAAAAGGAATCTCAAGACTAAAGGAAGTAGAAATGAAGGTTGATGGCAGCAAAGACTGCTGAAGGAAGAAAAGGGGAGGATGGAGGGCAAAGTATGCTAAGTCAGGAGGTCTGGGCTTGTCTGTCTTATGTAGTGCTCTGGGCAGAGTTAGTGCTTATGTGAATGTACCTTTGCACTTGGTCTTTGTAGGTATTGCACCCTTGGTAGATCTCTGCCAAGGGAAGGCACCACAAGGCTAAAGAAAAACCTGGGTATGAATGAAGGTTAAAAGATCTGGTTGTTGAAACAGACATGCACTACCTCTAACAACTCGTGGGTGAGAACCTATGGCATGCAGGAGGAAAAAACCCTGTAGAGGAACCTCTAGGGAGGTCTAGTCTACCCTTCCTGTTGGCTTACAAAGAGGAGATGAGCCTATATATTTGATAAATGCTGTAACTGGGTCACTGATGTATGCCTAGTAGCAGGAGGAACTCAGTTGTCTAGGGAATGATGATATGGTTAGCAAATTTCTTCATTGTTACTGTGGTAAGCTTCTCCAATGTGAATGTAGGGCAGAAGTGTCTTTGATTGAGAGTATGAACTTGGTTGTTATCTTGCTGGACATCTTTTCTGTCATAAGAGGAGGAACAGGTGTAGTTGAAAGGACTTAAATGACTACCAGTTGATTGAACTCTGGTTAAGCAGGATAATACGTAATATAATATAATGGACAGCAATATCCCACCTGAATCAGTTACTGCACAAAACCACAGAAGCTTGGTCACCACCCAGCACCTCCATCACCAGGATGCTGTCCCTCTACCACAGAGGACAGCTCATCCGAGGAGGGGTGGAAGTAGTGCAAAAGGGCAAAACTCACCACAAAAAGGCTGAACATGAGGACAGTAGTCATAAGACAGAGATTCAGCTGCAAAACAGGTTTGCCCAGCTGGCAAGCACATACAAGGAACCAACCTGCTGCTCAAGCCAAGGGTCTAAGATGCAACAACACAAACCAGGCATCAGCCCAAACCTGAGCGGAATGTAGTAGTAGGAGCTCAAGGGTCTGAGTCGCACTTACATAAGGACATTGACTCGGCTCCAAGGAAGGAGGAGTTGTTGCACCACCCACATTGACGGGACAAACCCACAATGGCAAACACTTCCATAAGAGGAAAAAAGAAACTGCTTATTCTGGGGACTGCATGATTCAAGGGTCAAATCACACCTAAATGGAACCAATCAATTGGAGATCATAATCAGATTTCTCCTTGGTGCCACAGTAAAAGGGTTGCAGGCCAACTTGAAAAGACATCTGTAAGGAGGAAGATATCAGGGCCATCATCGTTCACCTAGGCATGAATGATATTGCCAGCCAGTCCATTGAACAGGTCAAGAGCACATCTCATAACTGAGTAATAGACTGTCCTCTTTTCATCCACCCTGGCCTTCTCCAAGGTACTCCCAGTATGGGAGAAAGGAGGAGGGCAGGGACAAGTTAGAGTCGCTGAAATCAAATAACTAAATGCGCTGCTCCACACATGGTGAACAGAAAAAGGACACTCCTCCATCAGTGACTGGAAGGAATTCTGGGAAAGGGCATACTTTAAATTTGATGGCCTTCACCTTACCAAGGAGGGTGTAAGGGCACTCAATGTATTCGCCAGTAGTTTAAACTAGAAAATGGGGATGTGGTTGTCAGATGGGAGCAAGAAAGCAGACCTCTGATACCACCCCTAGAGACAGGCAAGGACACCTCCACAAAGGTAAAAGCAAAAAGAACACGTAAGCGTCACTCATGGAAACAGAAACTCATGGGAGCAAGGAAGAAGGATACCAGTGTATGGAAGACAATGGTAACAAGTGCCAGGGGTCTAGCTCACAAAGTCCCAGAAGTCTCCGCCACAATGGCAGAAGCAGGACTGGATTGGGTTGCAGTAACTGAGACATGGCTAAATGAGAGCCATGAGTGGGATGTTGCTATCCTGGGTTACGGGTTATTCAGAAAGGACAGAGAGGACGATGCAGGAGGGGTGGCATTGCACAAAAGGAAGATATAAGGCCATGAAGTCCAAAGAACTCAAGGAGAACTTGAGGTTCTGTGGATCACCTCAAACCTGGCACAAACTCGACCCTCAGACTGGGAGTGATTTATAGGCCCCCAACAAGGGCAGAGGCAGACAAACTTTGCTAGAAAGCATAGTAAAATGGCAGAAAAGAAGAAGTCATACTGACGGGACTTCAACCTCCCAAACGAGACTGGTCCACCTGCATCAATCTAAATCTTTATTTCACCAGGCTAACACTGTTGAGCAGTGTTCATTTTCAAGATGGACCTGGATAGTACACATAGTCATAGTTTAACACAATGTTTACAATAGTAAGAAAATAAGTTTAGAACCATAACAGTTACAATGAGAAAATAATAACAATAGCGAGGCCTAAACAAAAATGTCTACAGAAAATGTAAAAGTTTCATTGATTGATGTATAAAAGTATAACCCAACACAATTGCCTGAAGAGTACCAGAGAAGGAAGAGATAGAGGTCTAGAGAGGGTAAATGGATTAAAAATGGGGGTGGGGGTCAGATAGTGAATGAAGTAAGAGGATGACGGGAGGGAAGGAAAGAAGGAAGGAAGGAAAGACCAGGGAACAGCCGGAACTGTAGGCTGGCTAAACCAAGATAACAGAATACAGGAGCCAGAATGAGAGCATGAGGGGTCTGTATCCACCACTGCAAACCGTGGATGCGGTTACAATACCCTGTAACAGGACAGAAATGTGGTGGGAGTAGGGGAAGTAACAGGATAAGGTTGGAGGAAGTATAAGCTGTTGGTCAAGGTTGCAAACACAATCACAGGAAGAACCAAGATATTTGAAATAAAGGCACAAGGGAACAGTGAATGGGGTTGGGGAGCATGAGGAGAGAGGGGCAGGGAACAGCCTGGACAAGCATGAGTCCTTGTTAAAAGATAAGCCAGGATTAAGGGAAGCAATTGCAACGTTCTATAAAGGAACAGGCATACAATGATTTGAAAACTGCCAGCGTAATAGGGAGGACCACTTTCAATGTTTTTGCAGCTTATTCCACAATAGAGGTAGCTTATAACTTATTGAGGCCCTACCAAACGTGATTTGACCTTGGGTACAGACAATGTAATATAGGAAGCACTTTCAATACATACTTTCTGATCATGCATAGTGGCATGCAATCAGAAATATATTGAGCAGCTTCTTAGTGATAGCTCTAACTGTCCAAAATGCCGCATTTCTCTGACACCTATACATAAGTGTGATCATCCCACTGCTCAGTATAGGGAGCAGTGATGCATCCAGTAGGGAAGTCATGTAATAAACTTTAGGGCTCTAGGTTACAGCATGTCCAGCTTCGAAAGTGCAATGGCTGGACACTAACTGTAGAGAAAGTCTTCATAGTATAGTACGGACAGGAAGGTGGTTTGGACCAGCCTCATCTTGGCCTCCCTTGAGAGGAAGTGGTTGATTCTATAGAAGAGACCAAGTCTCTGCCTAAGCCTTTTATCAGCTCGTCTATGTGGTCTATAAAGTCTATGGTGGATCCAGACCCCAGATATTTGAACTTTACTTCAAATTCCAAGGGTTCCCAGAGTGTAACAATCGGAGATGCCGTTATGGGATGCACCACATGAACAATAAGAGAAACTATCATTGCCTTAGTTTTTGGCATTTGGAAGTAGTTTCTGGTTTAGGAGCTGATGCTGGAGCTGTTTGAAGTCATGTTGAAGGTCACTACATGCAGATTCAAGGGATGGTCTGCAGACATAGAGACACTCGTTGTCAGCGAAAAGATGAATGCTAGCACTTTGATATTGACATTGATACTATTAATGTAGATCACGAAGAGTAATAGTCCTAAATAGAGCCCTGTGGTACACCTCTCACTAAGGGTTTTAATGGTGAATATTCCCATTTTGCCTTAACCTATTGGAGCTGACCCACAAGATAATGAGAACCATCTCAAAGATGATGAGTTTAGACCAATGTTCCAGAGGGATGTAAGAAGCAGGTCATGGTCAACAGTATCAAAACCTTACTCAGGTCTAAAAATACTCTTGACAAAATTCTTATCATCCAATTCACATTGCCAGTCATTAGTCACTTTAGCGAGAGCTGAGATGGTACTATGTTGAGATCTAAAGCCTGACTGTAGGGGATTAAGCAGGTTCTGAGTTGATTGCTTACAACTTTTTCCAACAGTTTGGATAGAATGGGTAGTAGCGAGAGTTTGGCTTATAGTTATTCATGTCAGTAGGGTCTCCAGATTTGAACAGGGGAATTACATTGGCGGTTTTCCATAAAGGAGGAGGACACCCTGAGTCAGAGATAAGTTAAAATGTGTGTAAGTGGCACAGCCAAGACCTGATAACCAATTTTTAGGTAGAGAGGTTCAAAAAGTCTGCTCTGCACTCTTCTTTGTGTCAAGCTGTAAAAGAGGTCTTCAACCTCCTTCAGGGATACAGGCTGCAGGGAACATAGAGTCAGGAACAGGTACTCCTTGATCAAGGATGCCAAGTTGAAGTGGAGATTACTGGCTGGCGAGGGCATCGAAAGCTAGACCAGCAGTGGCAAAGTGGTTGTTGACATGCTCAAGGATGGTAGACCTGTCTACGACCGAGGTGTATAACTATAATTTTGCTGGTAAGGAATTACCAGGGAATGGTCGTCTATGTCTTTTATGGTTTCCAAAATTTGGAGGAAACTGAGGATGATTCCAGCTCCATGGGGTAAAAATTAGCCTTTGCCTCTCTGACCAACTTGGTGCAAAGGCTTCTAGCCCTCCTAAACATAATGTAAGCAGGCAGCTTAGATCTCCAGGCAGCTTTCCATAACATGTCCCTATTTTGAAGTGCAGACTTTAACTCCGCTGTAAACCATCGGCAGATTTAATCCTGGTATGGACTTTGACCAATGGAGTGTGCTTATCCAGGGCCCTAGTACAATTTCATGGAAGATGTCATATGCCATATTTACTGATTTTGATAGGTAGAAGTCCTGCCAGCATAAGGAGTTTTTATCTCTGCGACAAACTCACAGGGATCAAAGTTGTGTCTGCATCTCTTGTGGTGAATTTGGAAGTGGATGTCGATTTAGGGTTAGCTCTTACACATGCAATAAAACATGATCACTAATATACAAGAAGAATACGCCAACATGGGAGTATAGGTAAGGGTTACTTACAACAATAAGATCTAGTAGAGAACTATTGGTTGGGTTCATTTATTAGGCGAGTAGCTTCATTAATTAGTTGAGTCAGCCCAAGGGTGTCACAGGTGTCTTTAAGGGGTGTGGAGGCACTGGAGGACCAATCTAAATTGAAGTCTCCTAAAATTATGACCTCAGATGACACAGCTCCCAGTGTACTTTCCAGATGTTTCAAAAGTTGTAAACCAGTTGGGAGTCTGTAACATCCAACTTCGTGAAGCGAGGCTGTAGGAAATCTAGACTTTAACAGATAGGCTTTCAAATTCATTTTGAACAGAGGTTGAGTCAGTAACAGAAACAGGGTATTTATCTTTAACACATATGGATACTCCACCACCTCTGGACTGTCTGTCCATCCTAAACAATAAGTATGAGGGATGTTCACTTCACGGTCTCCAAAACCAGGTCTAAGCCAGGACTCGGCAACACCAGTGTATCAGTTGTGGTATGACAGACCCATGCCTGGATGGAGGTGATTTTCTTTAATAGACTACATGCATTGATATGCATAAACCTCAAACCTTTGAGATTAGGCATATAAACTTGAGAAGAAATAGTTGCTGGCAGACCAGGGTTTAGTTCAATATTACCAGAGCACAATAGTAAAAGGAGCAGTAATTTTCTGATAGTCTATAGGAGGATTCTTATGTGCTGAAGACCGCTTTCTGTTTTTGGTGATAGCTAGCAGTCGCTGGAGGGATCCTGAGATTATTGCCATAGTGGCCAAAATGCCACATAGATTAAAACCCTAACTATGAAGTGCATGGGAGACAGTGGGCATATGTAGAAGGTGCTACACCCTCACTACCTAGCACTCCATGGTACCATCCCACCACAGTAGGTGTATAGCCAGATCAGGTTTGTGGAACAAGCAGGCACATATATACTGATCTGTGGAATGTGACATACTTGACAATTTTCCTTGTTACTGTTTGTGAAGGTACCAAATAATGGATGTTGAGATAACCCAAACAGGTGAACAAGGCATAAGAAGAAGGGGCATGGAGGACGAGCGAGTTACCTGCATAGTTCTGATTGTTGGCAAGAACCTTGAGGTTTTAGCTAGCCTGCTTCTGAGACAGAAAGAGCAACAACAATAGTAACAATATAATTAAGGGTAGAGTGGTAGTGGTTATACAAGGTTGTCAGGTTTATACCACTCAAGTCCCTACTAATAAAACTGTTGGCCACCCACAGAACCAACACGGAATAAATGGGATTCAATGTTAGATGAGTGTCCACAAGTCATGTAAACCAACAATCCTAGCAATTATAGTGTTGCCCTTTAAGAAAGGAAAAATATATATATACAGATATATATATGTATATCAGAGCACAAGCAAGACTGCTAGCTAATGAGAGATGAGAAGAGAGAAGTAGGCGTGGTTAACGTGTATTTATTTATTTATTTGCTTTTGTTAACTTGGGTGAGTACATAGGCATAGGAATGCCTATTTTCAGGTACGACTCGGGAGGATACAAGTCAGATACAAAACAACCAACATCAATGTGATGCAGCACATATAAGCCATACAATGCAGAGTTAGTCAGGAGAAAAAACATCACAAACACTTGTAAGACTATAAAATAGATGGTCAGGCAAACTAGGTAATAAAACAAGGATACCAAGATTGTTCAGAAGAATGAGATAAGTGCAACACAGGTTCAGAGATTTGTTTAAGGTGGCTTAAGGAGGGAGAGGGGGTGGGAAAAATTACAGTGGCAGGGATGGATTTAGAGCAGAGTCCTAGATGGGGAAGTTCACTGAGCCAGGCTCTGGGTGCAGACCAATCGGAAGGCTGCAAGTTGGCAATCGGCCAGTCAGGGCTAAACCTTGTGAGGGTGCTGGAATTCAATTGTAGCGAGGCACTCACAGCTTGCAAATTTCTGTATAGTCATAGCCAGAAAAAGTCGTACCTGCTGCTGCTGTTCACGGGACTGGTTGCTGCAGGTTCCTCATGCCTTAGGGGTGCTGGAGGTCCGGGTCCACCCACAGACAAATGCAGTAGCCCAGAGAGGCTAGGGGATGCCTGAGAAGAAGGGAAGACAGAGAGATATATTCAGCAGCAGTGGGCGGTTCAACCAAAGGCACAAACGGGCTGTAAATTGCTGTGTATTGTGCTGCAATGATAGAGCAGGCTGCCGACAGCAGGGAAGGTGCCAGCTCTGTCTGCAAACACAAAGACGGGGTTGGGGGCATGGCATTCACAACCAAAAGCGTAAGATTTCTGGACACCTGCAAGGTGCCGGACTCAATCAACTGGTCACAGCCCCACTAGGAAAGATGCAGTCCTAGACCTGGTGCTCACAAACAGTAGCAAGGTCAAGGAGGTGGAGGTGGGGTGCCACCTGGGGACAGGTGACCACAAATTGGTCTGGTTCAAGGTCAATACTAAGGAGGAAATGAATCTCTCTAAGACATGGGTCCTGAACTTCAGAAGGACGGATTTTGATCAGATGAGAATATGATTTAGAGATATCCTCAAGAGTAAACCAAAGGGGAGAAGTATGCTGGACTAACATAAGAGAGGCAATAGCAGAGGTCACTGACAAATTTTCCAGACTGGTCAGTAAGACAAGGAAAAGAAATATCCTCTTTGGTTCACAAAGTGGCAGCTGCAGTAAAAGCAAAGAAGCTAGCATTCAAAAATACAAGGGCACAAATAGCAACAAGGATAGGTACGCTTGCAAAAGCAGTTGGAAGGAGCTTCTAGGGTGATTAGAGCAGCAAAGGCACAAACTGAGGTGGAAATTGCACAGGGGATAAAAGGAGGTAAAAATGTCGATTAGGTACATAAGTGACAAAAGGAAAACGGGGGGTATTGTTAGGCAAATATGCAGCGATGGAAAGAAAATAGGAGACAGAGAGAGAAGGCAGAGGTCTTTAAATGAGTACTTTTGTCTGCCTCCTTTACAAAGCAGGAGTCTCGAAATGGGCACACCACCAAAGGAGTTAATAATTGCACAATGGGGTAGACACAAGACCTTTCACAGAGAGAGGTAAGGACTGAACTCAATAAACTAAAGATAGATAAAGCCATGAGACGGACGACATCCACCCATGCATACTGAAAGAACTTAGGGATGAATTGGCAGCACTTCTAGCAGATCTCTGAGAGAGGGAATTGTTCCACAAGAAGGAAAAGGGCAAAAGTGGTTCCCATACATAAAGGAGGGAGCAGGGAGGTGGCGGTAACTACCACCCTGTCAGTCTCACTCGGTGGTAGGCAAGATGATAGAAACCCTGCTAAAGGAAAGAATTTTAACTTTTCTGTAAGAGACTGGACAGCTGGACAGCAGGCAACATGGCGGGAAGGTCCTGCCAGACTAATTTGATCAAGTTTTCAACTTGGTTACTAAGATAGTGGACCAGTGGGAGCTGTGGATGTTATCTTCCTTGCCTTTAGCAAAGCATTAGACTGAGTCCCACACAGAAGGCTACCAAATAAGCTTGAGCATACAGAAGTGGATAGGAAGTAGTATCATGGGTTAGGAGCTGGCTTAGTCAGAGGAACCAGTCGGTGATAGTCAACGGGCAGCATCAGGGAATAGGAAGGTGACCTGCAGCGTGCCACAGGGTCTGTCCTGGGTAATTTACTCTTCAATATTTTCATAAGTGACATCACTGAGGGCTGAGTGGGAATGTGAGTCTGTTTGCAGATAACACAAAGATCTGCAACAGAGTGGACATTGCTCAAGGAGTGGAACAGCGAAAAGTGACCTGCTCAACCTAGAAAAATGGTGTAGCAGTTAAAATGTAATGCAAAAATGCAAAGATGCATCTGGGCAGGAGCAACATAGGAATGGTCTACTATCTGGGAGGAGCAGATAACAGCCACCAAGCAGGAACGAGATCTTGGGTATCATCTCTGATGACTTAAAAGTGGGCAGACAATGTGAAAAAGTGGCAAAAAGGCAGCAAATGGTGAGATTGCATAGGAAGGGGCATCACAGGTAGAAAGAGGACGTGATCATGCCACTATACAGTCCCTGGTAAGGCCCCACCTTGAGTACCGTATACAGTTCTGGAGGCCTTATCTCAGAAAGGACGGGATAGACTAGAGATGGTACCGAGGAGGGCAAGAAAATGGCACATGGGCTCCATGAATTGCCATAGGAAAGCAGATTATGGCAACTCAACATGTACTGACTAGAGCAGCGAGACAGGGTGACATGATAGAGACATTCAAGTTCCTGAGGGGTATAAACAGAGTCCTTACCCAGGAACTCTTTCTGATCAATAGCTCCACAAGGACAAGGGTCATGAAATGAAATTAAGGAGGGAGGTTCTGGGATAACATGCATAAGAAAAATTACTCACTGTAGTAACGTTGTTTCTTCTAAAGGAGTCTTGCTGTAGTCTGACAAAATGCAGTTAGCCACAGAACTTGAAGTGCCTCGGAGAGTAAAGGTCAAACTCATGCAGAGCATAGAGCATTGAGCTCGAGCTCGGTTTTCAAAACTCTGTCCCTGGTACATTCTAATGTAACCGTCAGATTCTACGAAGCACCAGTGCTAACTAACCTAGCTCTAATTTTTTTTTTGAAAATTAAGCCACAGGCCAACAAGTACTTGGGTCAAAAAGACTCAAATCGAGAACCCAAGAACAAGACATTGATGCAGATAGTGGCAATAACTATAAGAATAGTAATCAGTTTTAAAATATTAATTACACTTATCCTGGCTAGAATGAGATCAAAAGGATACACCTCTGGGTGTAACACTGCACCTGCCAAATCCCACATCCCAAAAGAAGGTTCTGAGAGGGGAGGCAGGAGGGGTCAGAATAGAGCTAGACTCCATTAGAAGAAACAACATTACTATAGTGAGTAATTTTTTTCAACACATCAAGTCTTGGTGTATTCTGACAAAATGCACACTACCAAGCAGTATCCTCTGGAGAAGGGCTCTACAGAACCTACTTTGGAAAAGGCTCTGCAGTACTGCTGTGCAAACCTAGCATCACTACTGGCTTGAGTATCCAGACAGTAATGCTTGGTAAATGTATGAACAGTTTTCCAGGTGGCTGCTTTACAGATTTCCAAGCGGGCAATATCCATACTGCTGCCACAGAGGCAGCTGTACCCTGATCAAGTGAGCCTCTGCCCGAGAGAGACTCCTTGCCCAATTTTGTGTAACAGAACTGAATGCAAGAGACAATCCACCTGGCTATTGTTCTCTTGGTGGCAGATTTACCTTTCCCACTTCTCCATAAGTGAGAAACAACTGAGAGCAGCCATTGCTATGGGCCTTAGTATGGTCCACACAATAGCGTAATGCCTTTTACATCCAGACTGTGCAGTCTTCTCTCACCTGAAGAAGAATGATCAGTGAAACACACTGGCAGGAACATAGACTGGTTAAGATGAAAATCTGAAACCACTTTGGGGAGAAATTTTCTATTTGTCCTGAGCACCACCTTATCCTTGAGAAAGGCGATAAAGTCAGGTTCTACAGACAGGGCCTGTAACTCACTGATCCTCCTGGCAGAGGTAATGGCCACCAGGAAGACAGTCTTACAAGTCAAGTACTTTTAGCTCAGCTGAAGACAAAGGTTCAAAGGGAGGCTGCATGAGCTGTGCAATACAGATATTCAGGTCCCAAGCTGGAGCTGGTTCCCTAAAGGTAGGTTAAGATGTACAAAACCTTTGAAGACTTAACTAAACACAGGATGAGATGCAAGGAAGATCTCTATCAGTTAAAGCAGAAAGAGGCTGGGAAGGCAGTCAGAATAGCAAAGGCCCAAACAGGAAAGGATAGCCAACTCTTTTAAGAAAGGATAAGACCTTTTATAGGTACATTAGAGGGGCGAAGAAGACCAAAGGAGGGATACTGAGGCTTAATAAGGGGACGGAATGTGGGTAGAGGGTGACAATGAAAAGCAGGATACTGAACGAATATTTCTGCTCAGTATTCACAAAGGAAGAGGAGGGAGAGGTACCTAAACTAAACAAGAGAAACACTCTGAAGACGAGGGTCGATACCAGTCCATTTACAGAAGAAAGAGTTCTGAAAGAACTAATAAAATTGAAGGTGACAAAGCAATGGGGCCTGATGGATTCACCCAAGAATTTCTAAAAGAACTAAGGGTAGAACTAATGACACCGCTGACTACTCTCTTTAACAAATCTTGGGAGGATGGGGTGGTACCTGAGGACTGGAGGAGGTGGATGTGATTCCTCATCACAAAAGTGGGAGCAGGACAGAGGCAGAAACTACAGACCAGTTAGTTTGACCTCAGTGGTAGGTAAAATGATGGAATCACTTCTGAAGGAAAGAATTGTTGAGTACCTAGAGGCCAGTGGGCACAGGACCCAAGGCAGCATGGATTCATGATGGGAAGAACGAACAGAAGAATCTAATAGATTTCTTTGACTGGGTGACCAAAGTAGTAGATCAGGGAGGGCTGTGGACATGGTCTACCTAGATTTTAGCAAGGCATTTGATACAGTCCCACCCAAAGATTAATACACAAGTTAGCCAGCCTTGGAGTGGGTCTCAAGGTGGTAGCCTGGATGAAAAATTGTCTAGACAACAGGACGCAAAGATAGTAGTAAATGGAGTCCACAGTGAAGAAAGGAGGGTTACTAGCGGGGTGCAGGGTTCAGTACTGGGACAGGTCCTTTTAATGTCTTTATAAGTGACATTGCAGAGGAACTGGAAGGAAAAGTATGTCCTTTGCAGATGACACAAAGATCTGCAACAGGGTTGATACACCAGATGGAGTGGAAAGGATGAGAGAGACTTGCAAGGTTGAGGAATGGTCAAATGTATGGCAGCTCAGATTCAAGGCAAAGAAGTAAGGTAATGCACCTGGGAAACAAAACCCAGGGCAAGAGTACACAATGGGGGTGAGATACTGACAACAGTAAAATGGAAAGGGACCTGGGGGTAATTATATCAGATGACCTAAAGGTGGGCAAGCAATGTGAGAAGGCAGAAGGAAGGCTGGGGGATATTGGGATGCATAGGGAGGGCATCAATAGTAGAAAACAGGAAGTTGTTATCCCTCTGTACAGACAATTGGTGAGACCCCATCTGAGTACTGTGTCAGTTCTGGAGACCCATCTCTGCAAAGACATAGACAGAGTGGAGGCTGTCAGAGGAGAGCAACCAAAATGGTGCAGGGTCTGCACCAGAAGACACTGAAGAAAGACTAAAGGAGCTTAATATGTATACCCTAAGGAAAGGAGGGAGAGGGGACATGATAAAACTTTCAAGTACCTCAAGGAATCAACAAAGTCCAACAGGTGGCATCTTTCGGAAAAGAGATGTACAGAACAAGGGAGGCACAATTTGAAGATAGAGAGACTGACTCCAGAGGTAATGTGAGTATTTTTTCACAGAGAGTGTTGTGGATGCATGGAACAGCCTCCTGAGGAGGTCATGGAGTCAAGAACAGTGGGGAAATTCAAGAATGCATGGGACAGACATAAGGCAGTCCTAGTGGGGGTAGAAAGAAGTAAGCTGTTGGTTAATTAGGATCTGCAGCTTATCTGTTAGGGTAGGAAAATGGGCAGACTAGGTGGGCCAAGCGGTCCTTATCTGCTGTCAAATTCTATGTTTCTATGCAAAAAAAGCAGACACAGCTGCTAAATGAACCTTAAGAGTGGCAGGCCTGAGGTCTAAGTCATTTAAATGGACTAAATAGTCCAGAGTTGTGGATAGGCCAGCCAAATCTGGCTGTACATTCCTCTGAGAGCACAGAAATGCTGAATCTCTTCCACTAAGAATTATACGTTTTTCTGGTGGAAGGCTTCCTGAGACCTTCAGAATATCCAGAACCCCTTGTGAGAGATGCAGTCCTGCATACTCTAACTCTTCAGCAGCCAGGCCTTGGCCTGAGAGAATTGAGATTGGGGATACATCCTTCCATGAGAGGAGGTCAGAAAGTTGTGCCTCCTGGTAAGCACAGAGGAGAATTGTGACTGCCAAGGACAGTTACAGAGGGTACCAAGGTTGCCTGGCCCAATCGGTGCCACCAATACCTCTGTACAGGGCTGAGACCTGATTTTATCAGTACTCTGAATATTAGAGGAAGGGGAGGAAGGCATACATAAACCTGTTTGTCCAATCCAACAGTAGAGCATCCTGAGGCACAGATCCCAGGGTGGAGGTCTGCAGCAGAACAATGGAACTTGATTGTCTGGGGCTGCAAAGAGATCTCTCTCTCTGGAGTGCCCACCTCCTGAAAATGATGTGGAGAACTTGGTGATTTAGGGACCACTGTGGTGACCCTGAAATCCTGCTGAAAGCATCTGCCAGCACATTGTCCTTTCCCAGAAGATGCACTGCTATCAGGAGGGTCTGGAGAGGTAAGCCATAGACCACACCTTCATGGCTTCTGTGCACAAGGCTGTGGACCAAGTGCCCCGGCTTGTTTATGTACAGTAGTACATAGTAGTGGTGTTGTCTGTCCTGACTTGCACTACCTTCCCTGTACTGATTCTGAGAATGCCTGAAGGCTAGAAGCACAGCCCTGAGTTCCAGTAGGTTGATGTGAAGGAGAAACCTCTGCTGTGACCATGTGTCTTGAGCAGTGATGCTCCTAAGGGAGCTCCCTAACCCAGAAGGGATGCATATATAGTGAGAATCACTGAGGGGCCTGGTGAAGGAAGGGACTCCTTGCCTGAGATTGTCCTCCTCCATGCATCATTGGAGAGCCTGGACAAGAGTCTGAGTTACTGGAATTAACTTGATAAGAGAGTCCTTTCTTTGAGACTAGAATGACCTGAGGTGAAACTGAATGTCCCTCATTTGGAACCTGGCCCCTGGACTACTGCAGTGGAAGCTGCCATGTGCCTAGAAGCTGGAGAAAGTGCTTGGCCAGATGAAACACTTGAGGTCTGAAGGAGGCTGCCAGATCTGTAAGGGTCCTTACCCTTAGAAGGGAAGAAAGGCCTTTGCCTGAATAGTATCCAGCTCTGCCCCTATGAAGGTGAGAAGCTGGACTGGCTCCAGCACTGACTTGGAGAGATTGAGAAGGAATCTAGGGAACCAAGAAGCCTCTGGGTAATGGCCAGAGCTGACCTTACTTGATCTGGAGACTGGCCTACAATGAGCCAGTCATCTAGATAGGGGAACATAGAGATGTCCTTCCTTCTGAGAAAGGCTACAACCATTGCCAGACATTTTGTAAAAACTCTGGGGCAGATGTGAGGCCAAAGGGCATTGCTCTGAACTGATAATGACCTGAGGGCAACTGGAACCTGAGGTACTTTCTGTAGGAGCATCTGATTGGAATGTGAAAATAGGCATCCTTGAGATCCAGAGAGCTAGCCAGTCTCCTGGCCTCAGAGAGGGAAGAATGATTCACAGAGTCACCATTTTAGATATCTTAAGTCTAGGATGGGTCCCTTCTCCTGTCTTTCTCAGGGTAAGAAAGTACCTGAGTACTACCCTTTTCCTTGTGCAGTAGAGAACTTGCTCCACAGCTTTTGAAGCAATAAAGAAGAAACATCTGCCTCTAAGGCAGCTGTTCCCAGAGGTGTGGCAGGCTTGAAAGACCTTGCTCTGATTTTGGGACATTTCTTGAAACTGAGAGCAACTCCTGGCTCACCACTTCCAGGCTGGTGTTCTGTGTTTTAGCAGTTTAAATGTATTGCCAGAGAGTGCCTGTATAGCATCTATGTACTGTCTCTTAAGAGCTGCCTGGATTGCAGTTATAATTAATCTGGGAGGGGCTGAGTGTTTCTATGCTCGAGCCCCACCTGGGCTCCAGATAATTGCTCCATTCTGCCATCGCTATTTGCAGAGAAGGAGCTCTGTTATAGATATGCTTATTTGCTGAATATCTATTAGAGTGATAATAATATTGCAGTTTGTTCTAACCTGTTTTCTTTGCAGCAGGACTGTTCTGTTTATCTCCACCAACCGGCGGGACTGTCAGAATGGTGAAATCAGTACTATTGGGACTCTAAATGGAATTACCTACAGGGGCTTGGTGGGGTCAAAACTTAGGAATTGTACTTTTGCATTTTGGCACCTAAATGAACCTGAGGGGAGCCCTTGTTGTGACTGACAGACAGATCAGCCAACCGAACCTTTGGATCTTGGTGAAATTCCCAGACTGCCTGCAGTTTTCAGTTAGTTCTGAGTTGGGAAGTGAAGTGAGTAACAGCTCAAGTGATTTGAGCAGCAATTCTGTGTAGTTTTGCATGGAGAACTGTGAAAGGTCTGAGTTTTGGCCTGCCTGTCTGCCTGCTGTTCCTGAGAGGGAAAATAGAGTTTATTCAGACTAAATCCGAGTTGAGAGGACTATTTAAGCCACTGGACTGTGACCAGGCTTTAACCTGAAGAAGACCGAAGATTTGCTGAATCGGCGGCCTGTCAGGATTTCTAGCCACCTCTGAACTCCCGGTTTGTGCAGAGACTCTGTAATTGCAACTGGATAGCAATCTGCCTGGTATAGTGGAATTTCTTACATGTAAATGTATGGTGCGCTGTTAGTGGTTCCTCACTGTGAGATGAACTATGTTCTGCTCGCTGGAGGCTGCATCCAGCTCCAACGGACTGAATCAATTAACTGCCATTTCACCTGGGCTTTGCCACACTGGCCCAGCCAGACTACCCATTGCACTAAGAAAGCCATCAACAAGAGACCTGCCTGGGAATCAGTCCCCTGCTCAATGCTTGAACAGGAATGGCCTTGTAGTAATTGCCTTGGTAATTCGTGTGGGCCCTGCTTCTCCTGGCACTCCAGCTCAACAACCTGCAGTCTCAATTTTGTCCTGCCTGCGTCCTGTATTGGGTTTCATGAGTAAACATCAGGGTAGCTCCTGCAACAACAACTAAATCTAAAGTGTCGTCATCTAATTGTCTGGTTGCTTTTTCTTTCACAAACTAGAGTCCTCTGGCTCTGGATTACAAATAGTGTGTGTTGTGCATGTTGCTTTCTTCCATCACAGGGCCCCAACCAGCTGCAACGTTCCTGGCTAGCCCATTGTCTTCCTACCTGGGTACCCAGAGGTGTGACTGTGTGGGGACTTAAAGCACATGCATAACTATTTGATATAGCCTTTAAGCCACTTAACCTGATTATGCCCTTCCTTGTTCAAGTCCCATGAATAACCAAATCTGACTTTTCTGCATTTAACCTGACTGTGGTTCCAGTTTGTGCAAAAGTACTGTATTGTTGCTATTTGCTGTGCATAACCTTGTTTTACAGGGGTCCCCAGGGTCAGGCCAGAGGACCAGCCCTGGTGGTAAGTGCAAACAGTGTGGATACTTGTATGGTGTACTAGGGGTACTGTGAATATGATTATAGTTTACTGCTCAGGCCACTAGAGAGGAAAGAGGGGGGCTACAGTGTCCTGGAGGCTGTGCCCAGGTTAAGCTTAACCACTAACAACCCCTGGCCTCAGTGGAGGCACCCGTTCTATACCCAGGCCCCTAACCTGCTACTGGCCAAGCAGGTGGGGTAGTGGCCTTGGGATAGCTCCACCTAGGGGTTACACTGGGAAGTGGTGCAGCCTGCTTATCCCCTTCTGCCTCTCCCTCTGAAAAAAACCTCTGCTGGAAGGTAGGGAGGCCTGTGCTTGGTAAAGGCCTCTGAAAATACCTACCCCTGCCAGCCCTAGACTGCTGCTTCTGAGGGTAGCCTGCATTTCCATGGCCACTGCACTCCTAGGTGGTCCTATATTCATCCATTTCTTCATATACATCTCTGTCTGTCCCCAAACAGAGAGTTCTGTACCACAGGAAAATCCATGGCCTTAGCCTGGGTATCCTGAGAAAGGCTAGTACATCTGAGGCCAAACAAATCTCCTTAAGGAGATAGATGTAGTCAGGACTCTTGATGAAACATCATTTGAGTCCACTGCAGCATAATACCGAACCTTGGATGCCTCAATCCCATCTGCAGTCACCTGTTCCAGCTCCTTGGCCAGCTGGGAGGGTGCCAAGTACTACTTTTGGCCATAGCATCCAGCTTCCTGGAATCCTTATCTGGGGGGTGAAGCCAAGGGATATTAGCCTTGTCACAGGCTGCAGCCTGCACCCCCAACATGACTGAAATGGTTATAAAGGAATTCTGTCCCAGAACCTGACAACATATACCTCAGTCTACCTTTCTATCCACAGGAGGTATAGATGTGGGTACTTGAAGGATTTTGTGTCTGTTTCCCAAAGATTTGTGCAAGGGAATAGACAGTCTTTTGACTCTGGGACATCCATCATTTCCACAAAGCCAGGTCTGTCTTCCTCCTCAGAGGCTACCACAGTGGGAAGCTGAAAGTTTCTGCCACCTTTCTATAGAACAAAAAGTGGAGAGGACTCAGAAAGTCTGGAGGAGAAAACTGAATTAGGCCTGTCTGGGGAGATGTCAGGCTCCACCTGGCTCATCTAGGCCTCCAAAATCGTTGTCTTCTTCTTCTCCCTCTCCCTCTCCCTCTCCCTCTCCCTCTCCTTCTCCTTCTCCTCCTTCTCCCTCTCCTTCTCCCTCTCCTCCTTCTCCCTCTCCTTCTCCTCTCCTCTCCCTCCTTCTCCTTCTCCTTCTCCTTCTCCTTCTCCTCTCCCTCTCCCTCTCCTTCTCCTTCTCCTTCTCCTCTCCCTCTCCCTCTCCTTCTCCTTCTCCTTCTCCTCTCCTCTCCTTCTCCTCCCTTCTCCTTCTCCCTCTCCCTCTCCTTCTCCTCTCCCTCTCCCTCCTCCTCTCCTCTCTCTCTCTCTCCCTCTCCTTCTCCTTCTCCTTCTCCTTCTCCCTCTCCTTCTCCTTCTCCCTCTCCTCTCCTCTCTTCTCCTTCTCTCTCCCTCTCCTTCTCCTTCTCCTTCTTCTCCTCTCCTCTCCCTCTCCTTCTCCTCTCCTCTCCCTCTCCTTCTCCTTCTCCCTCTCCTTCTCCTTCTCCCTCCTCTCCTTCTCCTTCTCCTTCTCCCTCTCCTTCTCCCTCTCCTTCTCCTTCTCCCTCTCCTTCTCCCTCTCCTTCTCCTTCTCCCTCTCCTTCTCCCTCTCCTCTCCTCTCCTTCTCCTCTCTCTCTCCCTCTCCTCTCCTTCTCCTTCTCCTTCTCCTTCTCCTTCTCCCTCTCCCTCTCCTTCTCCCTCTCCTTCTCCTTCTCCTCTCCCTCTCCTTCTCCCTCTCCCTCCTCTCCTTCTCCTTCTCCTCTCCTCTCCTCTCTCTCTCCCTCTCCCTCTCCTTCTCCTTCTCCTTCTCCTCTCCCTCTCCTCTCCTTCTCTTCTCCTTCTCCCTCTCCTTCTCCCTCTCCCTCTCCTTCTCCTTCTCCTTCTCCTCTCCTTCTCCTTCTCCTTCTCCTTCTCCTCTCCTTCTCCTCTCCTCTCCTCTCCTTCTCCTTCTCTCTCTCCCTCTCCTTCTCCTCCTCCTTCTTCTCCTTCTCCTTCTCCTTCTCCCTCTCCCTCTCCTCTCCCTTCCTCCCTCTCCTCTCCTTCTCCCTCTCCCTCTCCTTCTCCTTCTCCTTCTCCTCTCCTTCTCCCTCTCCCTCTCCCTCTCCTTCTCCTTCTCCTTCTCCTCTCCTTCTCCCTCTCCCTCTCCTTCTCCTTCTCCTTCTCCCTCTCCTTCTCCCTCCCTCTCCTTCTCCTTCTCCTTCTCCCTCTCCTTCTCCTTCTCCTTCTCCTCTCCCTCTCCTTCTCCCTCTCCTTCTCCTTCTCCCTCTCCTCTCCCTCTCCTCTCCTTCTCCCTCTCCTTCTTCTCCTTCTCCTTCTCTCTCCCTCTCCTCTCCTTCTCCTCTCCTTCTCCTTCTCCTCTCCCTCTCCTTCTCCTCTCCCTCTCCTCTCCCTCTCCTTCTCCTCTCCTTCTCCTTCTCCTTCTCCTTCTCCTTCTCCTTCTCCTCTCCCCTCTCCTTCTCCTTCTCCTTCTCCCTCTCCTTCTCCTTCTCCCTCCTTCTCCTTCTCCTTCTCCTTCTCCTTCCCCTCTCCTTCTCCTTCTCCTTCTCCCTCTCCTTCTCCTTCCTCTCCCTCTCCTTCTCCTTCTCCTTCTCCTCTCCTTCTCCTTCTCCTTCTCCCGCTCCTCCCTCTCCTTCTCCTTCTCCTTCTCCTTCTCCCTCCCTCTAGTTCATAAAGGCATCTGGATCATAACTGAGTGAATCTGAACGACTCAACTGACTGCTTGTAAAAGTCATCGGTTCGGTTGGAATAGATTGAAGTGATTGAACTATACTAATCGTTTTTGCAATCTCCTCGGCGTTGAGATCTGCGGATTCAGATCCGAACCAGATGACTTTTTTTCCTTTTGTCAGAACCGATCCCTCAATTGGCTTTCCATTTGCCTGAGGAGGTATCGCCTGGGTCAGGAGGCACCTCCTCAGGTTCAATCGGGACCGAACCGGCTGATCATCCAGATCAGCAGGTTTTGATCGCTTTTCCTTCAGCTGGTTCAAACGCTTATCCAACGTGGATTTAGGAAAATTTAGCAAATTTGGCAGTCTGTTTTCAGGTGGTCAAACCCCAGACAATAAACACAGATGAGGTGAGGATCAGCTTTAGCAAAAGCCTCCCACACTCGTGCAGTGCTGAAACCCAGTGGGACTGGTTTCTTCTTGGTTTCTCAGACATTGTGCTATTTTTACCAAGTTACCCTATCAAGGTGTTCAAGCCAGGTAACACTAAAACTTTTGGTCACCAACCGGATCAAGGATTGTGGAAAAATGAAAAAAAACTTGTTTTTGAGACCGACAGATACCGGAACCCACTATCAGAAAAAACTTTGCAGTTTAGAGAAAAACATTCAGTTCTACTCGGACCAACCGATGAAGAACAAAGAAACAAATTCTTACCACTGTCTACTAACTACACTACCTGTTCCGTGGACAGAGATTTGATGACTGAAAAATGATAACGGTTATACAACCGAACCGGAAGAAGCGAGGAGAGATCTCTGGAGCGTCTTCACGGTTAGGCGGAGTAAAGAATCTGACAGTTACATTAGAATGTACCAGGGACAGAGGTTTGAAAACTGAGCTCGAGCTCAATGTTCTATGTTCTGCATAGAGTTTAACCTTTACTCTCAGGAGTAGTTCAAGTGCTGGGGGCTAACTGCATTTGTCAGAATACAGCAAGACTTCATGTTGTTTGAAGTTCTTCTTTATGGAACAGGTGGTGGCTCCATGGAAAAGCCTACCTGCAGAGTCATTGACTCCAAAACAGTAGGGCTATTCAAATCTGTTTGAGCTAGGCATGAGAGGATTGCCTCTCAGAAATTCTAAGGGGGTGGGTAGCACTCAGGGCAGTCTAGATGGATCTGTGATCCCCAGTTACCATCACTCTCTATATTTCTGTATTTCTGTATATACTTTATGACTGCTGATTCAGTATATCTTGAAGTTTGGCACATTCTAAAATCTCTCTTGTATGATGTACTGAAACTGGCTGCGGATAATTGAATATCGCTGCAGGAAATTCCTTCAGGTCTTAAGAAACCATAGTAGATTTGTGCACAGCTGCCTGAAGCATCAAATCAACTTGCAGACTGATGATCTTGGATCCAAACGTAGTGATGAGATTTTAGAATGTCAAATGAATAGATTGCCCATTGGTGGATACCTTGATGCAAATGTCTGGTGACCGGATAAAACCGGAACCAAAAAAAGCTGGCACCAGCGTACAGGTATCAACACCAACTTCACTGTGATAGTGCTGAAGTACAAAAGTGACAATGCCCATAAAGTGCAAAGTGCTAGCAACAGTCACATTCATTTGGCAATCCGAGAAGCTTTAGCAAAACCGTTAGACTATCAGTTTGTTGTTTAGTGCCCTGCCTGAATCAGTAAGTGCAATTAGTTTTTTTTTTTGCACTTTATGAGCATTGTCACTTTTGCATTTCTGGATGTGACACCTTCACAGTGGTGCAGATACTGGTATGCTGGTGCGGCTTTTGTTTGGTTCTGGTGTGGTTGCAGCTGGGGCTCAGCTACTTGTAGAGCAGTGGATTGCATGTGATAGAGTGGTTAAATAATTCAGTTAGAGGATTCCTGAGAATCATGGACATTCAAACTTTGATAGAAGAAATAGACAAAGTTACGTATGGGAGCTGAAGGTAGCAGATGTTAGACTTTAATGAACATGTGTAAAGGGTTCAGGTTTGTATAACTCTGAGGTTTCTAGTATTTTGGTCCAATCTGTTTGGTACTTTGATCTGGGAGCTGGGGCCAGAATCAAAAGGACTGGAATCCAGAATGGAAGAGGATCAGCTGTATGTGGCATTGCCAGGGATGTAATTACAGTGAGACACTGTGATAAAAGGACACTCAGTTTAAACTCTACAGAAAGTATATCATTATAGGAAAGCAATGCTGTCTGGTTCAGGCTAATTACAGTAGACTGGTTGTTAGAGTACACAGTAATGGTGGGAATAGTTCAGATGATGATCCAGTCTGACGACCACTGTTCAGTAGGATACAGTTTGAATAGAGATGGTGTAGTACTGAATTGGGGATGCCATAAATGGCTGTAGGCAGCAAACTAGGTGTAGGTAACATATAGAACTGCTGCCCTGGTCCGACAGGAAAGGAGACACTGCTGCTGGAGATGTGCTGAACTATAGTAGCAGTTCCTGTTTTCAGTGGTAGCAAAAAGTTTCTATTAACAGACATGCTGTCGTATCTGCAAGACACTGATGAACTACTAGGATGAGTACTGACTTCCTGCCTCTTCAGATTCCACCCTGGTGTAGGGTGCTGCATGGCATGGCCCTTCTACTGAATGAGCTGTGCCATCATAATGCCATAATAATGAAGGAACATTAAAGCTTATAAATCTTTTATGGGCCCAGCGCTAAGGTATGTTCCTGAAGCATTGAATATAGCAGGTTAGCATTTGGGCATTTACAGACAGAATGACAATGATCTTGATCATGATGAAGTGATGGAGGCCTCTACTTCCTGAATATGTTAGAATGTGTAAGTAGCAAAGTAGAAAAGAGTCATAGTTGAGCTGGATATTACACACTGAGGCAGGTCTAACTAGGGGAGAGTGAGGTCCTGGAGCTGTACTCAGTGCAGGAGTAGGAATGGCATGAACAGTGGAACTTACTGAGGTGCAGGAGATCCAGGGTCAATGCAGGATATGGGCGCCACCATAGCTATGTGCCCAAGGAGGAGTTATGGGCCATAGGTTCCAGCAATGAAGGATCCAAAGGTAGGAAGGATTCCAATTTATAGCAACTGTCTTGGATTCTACAAGAGCAACTGATGAAGTGCTCCTGAATTTGGAAGCTGAAGAAGTAGGACCATTAAAGTCTTTGTCAGAAGTTAGATGTGGCCTTTTGTGGTCAGGTGGGAGGCTTCTGAGTAGACAGATAGATAAATGCATACTTAGGGTGTGGTGTATAATGAGGATTTTACACACCTGAGGTGTTGGATGTTACATAAACCGAGAGAGAAGCTTGAGGGTTTATAGAACATCCAACACTGAGGGTGTATGTAAAATTTGAGTTTTACACAGCACCCCATGTACTGTTTTATATAATTGCTGGGGTTGTGTTTTTTCACCTTAGCAAATATGTAAATGGCAGCCTGTTGATACGCTCCATGTAAGAGACACAATGAAGGAATGCGGATGCTTCTGATTATTTATTACAATCTTCATTAACTCAAAATTGTGGATAAATTAGGAAAACTCACAGTGTAACACTGCAAAACATTTTCACTCATGTAGCAGATCTCACAGAACATGTCAGGAAAGAGAAGGCAGAGCTATAAATTTGCTAATTTGTACTAACATGCACTAACATTCTATAGGAAAGCCAAACCTTTTAAAATATTAACTGCTTTTTAAGAGAGTTAACCAAGGTCGGGTTGAAAAAATTACTGTAGTCACAGCAACCAGTTGTTTCCAATGTGAAGTCTGTGACCGTAGAGGGAGGGGTGAAGAGACAGAAGGAGAAAGCAGTCCCCGAACACAGAAGTGTCTCCACAGAGGAACCAAGGAACGGATGGGTGTTTAACAGCAGTGTAGCGTAAGCCACAGTCTGACTCATGGCGATGTTCACCATTATAACCAGCTGGTTATAAGGACGATTATACCGTGTTTTTCTATGGGGAAAAACCCAACCCAGTTATGATAGATAGATAGATAGATAGATAGATAGATAGATAGATAGATAGATAGATAGATAGACAGATAGATAGATAGAGCCATTTCATTTCATTTTCATTTAAACTAGTGGTGGATTAGCAAAATGCCATTTGTCACAGTGACCAGTACATAAATACATGAAATACATAGAATACATAGAGCATTGGGTAAAACAGGTACAATTGGAATCCAACATCAAAAATTAAACAAATGGGATTTAAATAAAGACAAAATGTATAGGTTTGTTGCTTGATAAGTCATCAGAAGGTCAAAATGGGGAAGCCGGCAGGAGGAGCAGTGCAGAACATAGGATCTGGAGGAGTTGCTAAAGACTACAAGTGAAACAGGACCTAGAGTTATAGTGGTGCATTAAGCAGTAAAAGATGCGTCCTGAGGTTTCTGCTACTGGCAGAAGACCTTTGGCATCCTGACCGAGGCTGTGGGAAGGCAGCCAGTTCCTGGAGCAAGCCCTTCATAGTGGTGGGGGGCAGAACACCAGGAGCACCAGGAACTAAGTGAGAAGACAGACACGAGGCACTATAGCGCAGTGGTCTAAGGCTCTCAGCTGCAAATCTGGTGACATCCAGCAGACCAGATCTGGGTTTGAATCCCACAGCTTCCACTTGCATACTGTGTGACCCTGAGCAAGTCACTTAACTTCCTTGTGCACCCAGGTCGCACCTGGAAACAAGCTCCAGCTTAGTGTGCCTTTCTTGGTTAAACAATGCCCCCCCATGTACAGAGGCAAGAGTCCTAAATGAACTTGCAGCTGTGAAAGTGGACAAGGTTTTCGGACCAGATGGGATACATCCAAGTGTTCTAAAGGAATTCAGGAGTCAGGGCGGTGCGAGCTGCCCCACTGACGGCCTTATTCAACAGCTTTCTAGACACTGATGTGGTTTCAGAAGGCTAAAGGAGAGCAGATGTGGACCCTTCCATAAGAGCAGCAGCACTAAGGAGGCTAGCAACTATAGGCCGTCAGTCTCACATTAGTATTTGAGAAATTAACGGAAACCCTGTTAAAGGAAAGGTTGGTACAGGGCTGGTGTCAGGAGGGGTGCAAGGGATGCCACTGCACCAAGACCCAGACTGCCCAGGGGGCCTTTGACCCCAAAGTCAAAATTTGCATTTTTTTAATTTAATGGTGCGGTGCCCCCTGAGTCAGTAAAACGCTACCACCGCCTGCCCGCCCCGGCTCTGTGGCACCTGTCTGCCATCTGCCCATGTCTGTGCATTCATCAGCCATTTAAATCCCCTGTGATCCCAGCCATTTAAGCAAACAACAAGGAAGAAGAAGAGCTGCTGAGTCTGCACCTGTGCGCTCAAGTCTGGCTCCACACCACTCCGCCCCCGGCCTATTGCAGCTGCTTGCTGCTAGCCTGCTCTTCCTACCTCAGCTCAATTCCTCCTCGATTCCTCCTCCTATCTCCGCTCCTGGGCTGGTACAGGCTGCTGTTGTGCTTGCTCCACCTGGCCTCGGCAATGGGCAGCTCCCTCCTCCCTCCATGCTGGCTGGCTGGGACTTTGCTGGCACAATGCTCCACAGCTCCATTCCCGCTCCCCAGGCCCTCCTCTTCCTCTGCACACATGCAGTGCTCACTGCTCCTCCTCCTTCTTCCCTGGCTGATACAGTGGGTGGTGGCTTCTCGCTGCTGCCACAATCAATCACCACACCGTCACCATATATCGCTCTCCCGACTGCAGCCTAGGGCTTTGGGGGGCTTATGATCCACAGCCAGGCTCGGCTCATCAGATAGGCTGCTGATGAGCAAGCAGGAGGAGCCAAACTATGCTTGCCCAACCAGTTACCCCTCCATTGCACAATTTCATGAGAGTCATGTGCAGATTGAGTGAGTGGAGGTAGCAGTTGGACACAGTGGCGGTTTCTCTGTCTCTTCAGCTCAGAGCAAGGCCTTAAACAGCACCAGCAGTACTACTATTCTGTGCTCGCTGTAAGTTTTTGATTTTACAAACGAACTAAATGAAATAAAAAAACACACACATACACCCCTCACTTGTAGACTGTACAGTGTATGAAGTGCTGAGCTGAGTCCTGACTGCTGAGTGCCTGAGTTAGTTTAGGTGGGCTGGCGGGCGGGACTGGCTGCTGATTCGGCAGTTTCAGCAGCTCAGCAGCTGCTGGCAAAGTGGCAAACTTGGGGTGGGTGCCAGGAGGAATTGAGAAGGAGGTAGGAGGAGAGCAGGAGCTGGGGGAATTAGAAAAGAGACTGGATATTGCCGGATCGGTGCTGAGCCTGGTGCGGCAACCTCTCTGCTAGCCTAGTTTTATAATAGTGTCCTGAATAGGCTGGGCAGGCACAGTCGAAAGTGGGCAGGCAACAGGGGAAGTAATTAGTAACTTTACAGAGTGCTTAGCTGCAGCTCAACTCATGAAAGATTTAATAAGTTGAGTCTCCATGGAAAATGCTCAATGCTGAGTATATTAATATAATGCAACAGTAGGCAGTTTTTATTTTTGGGGATCAAGAACAAAAACAAAACTTGTGATAGTAGGTGATTAATATTATTAGTGAACTGTGAAGCAACTACTGTAAGTGAAACTGTCCGCAAAACCAGACTAGAGAGAATGACTAAGATGAGTCTGAGTGAGACAAAAAACTGTAGTTAATAGCAACAGAAAGAAGAATTCAAACTAATAAGAACTAACATCTACCCAAGACAGGTAGTCTTAGTTAGTTTGACTGACTAGTTTCCTGAGCGAGAAGAGTAAACATAAAAATCCAGAATCCTTGTGTTAATTCAATTCATTGTGCGAGACCTCTCTCTCTCCACTCCTGCTTCTTTGCAATTGCTCTCCTGTCCTGAGGCTGTATAGAAGAAGAAATTAGAAAAAACACATTATTCTGTCAAATCTCTGACATCAGGCTCCGCTACGACTGCTTCAGAAGTGGAAGTAAGCAGCCCAAGCCCACAGCACCTGGCCAGCAAGAACAGCCTGCTGCGGACTGCCCTGCTTAGTGTCTTCTCAGTAAGAACCAGGCAGCATAGTAGCCTAGTACTGTAGGAATCACTGTTTGGCATTAAAATAAGATATTCTCTGACTCTGCTGCTGCAGCCTGCCTAGTCTTCTCTTCACAGTAAGCCAGCAGCAAGCACTGTAGCCAGTCTAGTACTGTAAGAGTCACTATTTGGCATTAAAATAACAAGATATTCTCTGGCTCTGCTGATGTGGCCTGCCTAGTGTTCTCTTCACAGTAAGCCAGCAGCTGCCAAGCATTGTAGCCAGCCCAGCCTAGTACTGTAGGAGTCACTGTTTGGCATTGAAATAACAAGATATTCTCTGGCTCTGTTGCTGCAGCCTGCCTAGTCTTATCTTCACAGTATCTTAAGCTGCCAGCAAAGCATTGTAGCCCAGCCAGCCTAGTACTGTTGGAGTCACTGTTTGACATTGAAATAACAAGATATTTCTGGTTTTTGCTGTTGCGGCCTGCCCAGTCTTCTTCACAGTAAGCCAGCAGCAAGCACTGTAGCCAGTCTAGTACCGTAGGAGTCACTGTCTGGCATTGAAATAACAAGATATTCTCTGGCTCTGCTGCTGTAGCCTGCCTAGTCTTCTTCACAGTAAGCCAGCAGCAAGCATTATAGCCAGCCCAGTACTGTAGGAGTCACTGTTTGGCACGGAAGTAAGTTTACTCACCTGGTAAAGGTGATTATCTACTCGCACCTTCTTACAGCACTCCGAGTCTCAACACATGGGTAGTTAGCACTCTTCTCATAGGCTGATGCACAAAGAATCCCAAAATTTTGAAATCCGATCCCTCTCCTATCTTTGTTGTTCCCAGAATCCTCAGTTTTTCTTTGTGCATCTTCCCAGGCTGGTCACGTTTTCATCTGGCTCTGTGCCAACCCCTAAGGTAAGCTTAATATTTCTCAGTTTTTTACAGTTGTATTGAAATCCCAGAGTGCCTGTTAAGGCATGCAGTTATCCTTACAGGTCCCTTTTAGTAAAAGGACCACTAAACCAGTTGAATTTACAAAACTAGTCTCTGTTAGACACAGCAGTCTCCGAGGCGAGGGCCTAGAAATAGCCAAAGTTTTACTGTTGTTGCTTGCTCTTATGTGTGTTTAAACTAGTCCCAAAGAAGCTACTTATTTTAAACAGAAAAAGAATCAGAAATCATGGCTTACAGTTAATCCCTCCCCTCAGTTCAACTTGTTCAAATGAGGGGCAGGAGGTAGTGCACTTGTCCACAAAGCCCGGAAGCCCCCCCTCCCTTGTCAGCTTATCTCATTCAGCCACAGGACTGAGGCTGCCTGCATTGCTGCAGTGCGCCAATTGCCCGAGGGTCACGGTTTACCTTGTTCAACTGCGACTGCTCCAGGGCTTTCTTGAACGCTGCAAAGGTGCTTTTATGCCCGGGGTCGCGGTTCACCTTGTTCAACCGTGACCACCTCTCAGCCTTCCCAGCTGTGTAAAAAGCGTTTTAGTGCCCTTGAGTAACAGAATTACAGCTGTTTTCGCAAAAACGCAAGGAAAGCTCACACCTGAGGTTCAGAGGAGCCCTCTGGATCTCCTCATGCTCCGACTCGCGGGGTCTGCATTCCCAAAGCCCCTGGTAATGCCTTAGAAGCTCCCGATGCATCTCCCAAGTTGCCCTGCCTTCCCCATCGCCATCTTGCCAGGAAACATCGTGAAGATTTCTTCTGAATCTCGCGACTTCCGAGGGAGCTCTAGGAAGGAAGACCTTCTCAAAATGGCGCCTCCTTCCCATTTCAAAATGGCGCCCACAATGTGGCCACTATCCTCTTAAAGGCACAGTGACACCTACTATTGACTGCACAGTGCAAAGCCAATTTTAAAGGCAAACGACCCACAGGTTAACTAGTGGACAATATTAAAAGGCCAGATATCCGCATTTTATGAGAGTTTTGCCTGTCTTTTGCTTCTTACTCCATAAATTAATAATGGGCTGGTATTTAAAGAAGTAAGTGGATTTTACCCCAGTGTTCTTAAAGGCCCTCAAGGGAACGAAGTCAGACTTTTAGCCACACATCCCTGAACAAGTCCAATAACATTATGTCTTTCAGAACCATGTCCACTGTGAAGCGATTGTGCAGAAAGTGCCCCAACATCTTACTCACCTCGGACCAGGAGAACTATGCTGTCTATGCATGGTGGACTCTGAGCCTAGGGAGTTCACCCACAACTCGGCCTCCACAGACGAAGATCCCTAAGCGATAGCGTATCCACCACTTCCCAAGGCGTTGTGCTGCAATTATTCCAAAACTCCTGGATAGAATCGACTCCTGGGAACAAACAAAGACCCAGGTCACCCAGCAACACCCTCCATCCTAAGCGCCCAGGGTGAACCTACCTCACATGACTTGCCAGAGGTGTCAGAAGATGAGCACTCTGATGAAGAGGAGGAGGAACAAGAGGAGGATATGGCCGCATGTCTCGCCCTTTGAAGCCATTCCCAAACTCATTAGAGTACGTATGTCAAACGCTCAGAATGGATGAGCTGGTGGAACAGCCGGACAACAGATTGGATCCCTGGTTAGGGAGAGGAAGCAATCCTCCACTTTCTTCCCAGTATGCCAAGCATTAGAGAGCAAACTAGCCAAGGAATGGGATGCACCAGATCCCATTAAGACTAGGGAGAAGGGACCTTGAGAGGCGGTACCACTTCCAGCGACAGAGAGAAACTCTGGGCAACTGCTCCTGAGTGGATGCAGAGGTCGATCCTTAGCAACAAGACTGTTTTGCCCCTTGGAATCAGCCTCAGCCCTGAAAGACCCCATGGACAGAAAGGTCAAGGAATTAGAGAAAGGTCATGATATGATGATCATGAACATGAGAGCATCCATGGCCGCCACTTATTCAGCAAGGGCTGTACTCAGATGGCTAGAGGCAGTCCAACTTGACGTCCCGAAACCAGTGCCCATGGAGCCACCATGGACTATGCCATCCAAGCAATGAAATCACGTGAGTCGATGCCACGATCGACAGTTTTAAGATGGCATCTAGGTCAGCGGCTTCCATCAATACAGCCAGGAGACAGGTATGGCTGAAGCTGTGAAATGCAGATCAAGAGTCCAAGTCTATGGTCATGAGACTGCAATTCTCTGGAGACAAAGTGTTGGACCCGAATAGAGAGTTCACAGTAAAGAAAGGTGATGACAGGGATCAAGAAGGGCAAGCCACTTTGCCGTCTTTTCAAAACAATAAATTCCGACATTTCTCAGGTAGAGCCAAAAGGGGGCAAGGCCACCAGGACAGATAGACGTTCTTTGGATTCAAACCAAATTTTTTCAGCAACAGACAGAACTTTCAAGGCAACAGGGCAGAGGCTCCCACCACAATGGCAAGCAAGGGTTCAGGACAGCCAAATCGAACAGAGGATTCCGCAATGAGAATCCACTGGTCCAGGACAAAACGGATGTAGTGGGAGGAAGACTACAGCAGTTCGCAACAACCTGGACCAAATCAATCACCGGCGAATGGGTCAGGAGATCATCTCACAGGGCTATGCCATAGAATTCAACTCAGTCCCAAGAAGGACATATATATAGAATCTCATGCTTCAGGGACAAAGCGACCTCACAGCAAGTGCGGACCATCCTTCCAACTGCTACACAGCAGAGCCATAAAGTCTGTCCCAATTCAAGAGAGATTCTCAGGCATCTACTCCGTACTCTTTCTAGTCCCAAAGAAGGCCGAGACCTCAGACCCATCCTGGACCTAAAATTTGTGAACAACTTTGTCCGGTACCAGAGGTTCAAGATGAAACCCCAAGATCCACCATCACAGCGATACGCAAGGGAGAAGCTCTAACCTCAATAGACCTGAAGGATGCCTATCTACATACCTATCAGACCTTCCCACCAAAGGTTCCTCCGATTCAGCATTCTGGGATACCACTTCCAATACCAATGCCTGCCATTCGGATTGGCGTCAGCCCGCGACTGTTCACTAAGGTGATGGCACCTCTAGCAAAATTATGTACGGAAGGCATTCATGTGATCCCATACCTGGACGACTGGTTGATACAGGTGAAACAGTGCAACAGTCAAGGAAAGCAACACGCAGAACTCAACAGTTACTGATCGACATGGGTGGCTCATTAACAAAGCAAAGAGCCACCTGACTTCGACTGCACAGTGTTAGACCACTTGGGGCAACGCTCAACACAGTGACTGGCACAGTAAGACCATCTCAGACACGCATCCGCATGTTAACAGTGCACTGCCAGACAGTTATGCAGAAGAAGTCAACAACCATTTGGCATCTCATGCAGCTACTGGGTCATGCGGCATGCATAGACCTACACCGACTGGGCCAGATTACACATGAGACATTTACAATGCCTACTTCCTAGACAACTGTAATTACAGTCAACAGAATACAGTCAGAAAGCAATACCCACCTGCAGCGCAGAAATCTCTCACGCTAGGCAGACCCACACACCTTCTCACAAGGCACAATTGAGAGAGATACAACAAGAACCTCGAAACAGACGCAAGCCTGCTAGGCTGGGGTGCTGTTCTGGACAGACAGTCCATCCAAGGGAATGTCAAACAGGGAGGCAAAACTCCCAATCAACATACTAGAGACAAGAGCCATCCGTCTGGCCCTCATATACATTTTCAAGGTCAAATCCAAAGACACCAATGTAAAAGGCGACCGACAGCTGAGTAGCAATGGCATACATCAACAAACAGGAGGAACAAGCCGGCCCATTGCTCGAGAGGCAGAAATACTACTCATGATGGGCAGAAAAGAACCTACTCAGTCTCACAGCAGTCCACCTAGCAGGCAACCTAAACACAAGGTCAGATTGGTTGAGCAGGCAACGCTATAAACAGGGGAATGGCAACTTCATCCAGAAATTTTCCACTGAACTCAGAAAAATGGGGCCCTTTCGACATCGACCTCATGGCCTCAGCAACCAACACCCAACTCCGAACTATATGTCCAGATTCAAAGACAAGAGAGCAATAGGGTGGATGCCATATCGACCCTACTGGACATTCAGAAAGGCGATGTATTTCCAATAGCTCATGCTACCCACAGTGCTACAGAAGATCCAAAGCACGGCAGCAATGTAGTCCTTGTAGCCCCAGACTGGGCGAGGAGAACCTGGTACACCCTAATCAGGAAAATGCTAATGGAGAATCCCAATGAGGTTACCTCTCGCCAACACAGTTTACTCAGGCAAGGGCCCGATCTGGCACAAAAACCTCTACCTCTGAAACTGACGGCTTAGCCACCAAAGGGCTAGACTGTTACGACTAGGGGTATCAGGTACGGTGGTAGACACCTTGGTACAAGCAAGAAGGGATTCCACCAACAGGACCTATAACAAGCATTGCATGCTTGCTTCATGGTGCAAGAGCCAGGACTTGAAGGCTTGAATGTAGTATTATGAATGTGTTAGAGTTTCTGCAAAAGGGTGTGAAAAGGGGTTATCAGCTGCATCTCTGCTGGTACAGACGGCCGCATAGGGACCATAAGGGGAGAAACCGATGGACATTTGCCTGAGCCCACCCTTGGTTCAAGCTTTCCTAAAAGCTGCAACTCTTATCAACCACACCCCAAGACCCCTAACAGCTCCATGGCACCTCAATTTGGTACTTGACGCTCCTCACCATCCCACCTTTTGAGCCCATTGAATCCATCCCCTTATCCGTATTTACGATGAAGACCGTATTCCTAGTAGCTATCTCATCTGCCAAGAGAACTAGCTAATTACAGGCTTTATCTTTGTAGAGAGCCCTTTTATCTGTTTTTTCCTGACAGGGTGTGCATCTCGACCCATCCTGGCCCTTTATCCCAAAGGTGGCCAATGCCTACCACACATCCCAAGAGATCTCAGTCCCTACCTTCAACCACCAGTTAGGGGACCCTCACAGGAAATCCTACTCAGCTTAGACTCAGCCCGAGCAATTCAGACCTACCTGACCAGGACGGAGAATCTCTGTCTGACAGACAGGTTGTTTGTTCTACTCAAGGCAATAAACAAGGTTTGGCAGCTTCCAGATCCACTATTGCTAGATGGCTATGGGAAGCCATAGCGAGGGCCTACAGGAGTGGAGGTAACACCCTCCAGCTAACATCAGAGCCCACTCCACTCGAGCAGTAGCCACATCTTGGGTGGAACGCAACTCCGTGATCGGGTCAGAGAGATTTGCCAGGCAGCAACCTGGGAGTCCCTCACACCTTTCTCGGTACTACTGGTTGGACACAGGAATAATGGGTAACTCAGAGTTTGGTCACAGAGTGCTTCAGACATCATTGATCCCAGTTCCTCCTCCCACCCAGGACAAAGTCTAATACTGCTGTACACCCTCCCAGGTGTTGAGACGCTGGAGTGCTGTAAGAAGGTGCTTATAGATACTGGGTTTACTCACCTGGTAAAGGTGGGATTATAGGAGCACCTTCTTACAGCACTGTGATCCTACCCATTATGGAGGAACATGGGTATATATATATATATATATATATATATATATATATATATATATATATATATACAGTGATAGTTAAGGTAAACATATACAGTGAGACATCTAAGAATGTATCTGAAACTTTAGCTTTCTAAATGTATACAGTTATAGCACATACATCCCACACAGTCAGTAGCTGTGTAACAAGGTGTCAAATGTTTATAACAACAGTAATGTAAACATTTGCTCACATAACATCACGTGTTGGGTATTATTCCACCCGAAAGCAGGGTGTCCTCTGTTTTTCTTGGTTGCCTAACAGTTTACTTTCAGGAGAGCGAACTTTGGAAGATATCATACTGAGGATTCTGGGAACAGCAAGGATAGGAGAGGATTGGATTTTGAAATTGGGATTCCTTTATGCATCAGCCTATGAGAAGAGTGCTAACTACCCATGTGTTGAGACTCGAGTGCTGTAAGAAGTGTTCTATAATCACCTTTACCAGGTGAGTAAACTACCATTATCTGAGTACCCTTTATAGTACTCTGCAGTCAACACCAGTGGTATTCCTTGTCCATCCTATAGGTTAATGCACGATCCAATCAAATCAAAGGTGGTGAGGACATCACTCTACCCTCATCAGAATATCTCCAGTGTGAGTCTTCCATGGCTATATAGTGAGAGAGAAAAAGAGAAAATACAAACCAGAAATATACCGGCCCAAGGTAGGCCAAATGGGAAGATGAGCTCTCCTAGAGGCTGGGCCCTGAGATTATTGCCTGTGAGCCATTGTTTATAGTATATTAAGTTATGGTGACGCTTTAGTCAGGAGTTGCTGTTTCATCCATCCCCTTTATTGCAATAAAATCCTGTACAGAATTATATATACAGTTTGATATATATGTTACATTGTCATCGTATCTTGCATAAAGGTGTTAGTGACTCTGACCTTAGTTTCACCTTTCCCTTATGGAGTTAGCTCTGTCTACTGACCCAGCCCGAGGGTAATCTGCCGTCGGGTGGGCCTGCGGAGTACTATAAGGGTACTCAGACAATCACCTTTCCGGTGAGTAAATCCCATTATATTTCATACCTTTATAGTACTCCGCAGTCAACACCAGTGGGACCTTAGTAGCAGTGTACTATTGGAGTGAGTACTCGGGTGGGCAAGGAGAAGGCAGATTAGTTCCGGTCTAATCCTGTATGGCCCTGCCTCCAGAACTGACTTGACAATGGTAGTCCTTTCTGTAGATGCTATGTCTAACCTGTAATGTTTAGTGAAGGTATGTATGGATGACCAGGTAGCTGCTGAACAAATGTCTTGAGTAGACACGCCTCCTTTCTGCCCAGGATGTTGCTATTGCCCTGGTAGAGTGTGCTTTGAGGCTTTCTGGTGGCATCTGCCCCACTGCCTTATAGGCCTCATTAATAGTCTGCTTGATCCATCTGGCTATGGTGTCTTTGGAGACTGCCTGCCCTACTCTCTGCCCTTTGGTTAGGATGAATAACCTGTCTGACTTCGAATTTCCCTAGTGACACTGAGGTACTTTTCCAACTGGCGGTCCACATCTATGGGGTGGTGGGTCGATGTGTCTTGGGGTTACTTAGAGATAGGTAGGGCAAAGGACGCCCTGGTCCTTGTGGTACTGTGAAGCCACCTTGGGCAGGAAGGGTGGTACTGTTCTCAGTATGACCCTATCACTATGAAATGTGATAAAGGTTTTCTGCATGAGAGGGCCTGAAGCTTTCCTATTCTCCTGGCAGAACAAATTGCCACAAGGAAGGCTGTCTTAATAGTGTACCAGTGAAGAGAGTCTTGCTGGAGGCAGGGTAACTGTAGTGCATCTAGCACTGTGTTAGTTGCCATGGTGGGCATCTCTTCCTCACCCCTGGTGCTGTTAATGTGACTGCCTTAAGTAGTCGGATGGTGTCGGGGTGAGAACCAATGTGACCTATCCCCTGTAGTGGGCCCCTAATGGAGGAAATAGCTGATGCCTGCACTTTGAGTGGCTGGACATAGGCCCTTGTTCGCCCTTCGTTGAGGAAGTCTACAATTTGCAGTAACCTGCCACTGAAGGTGAGGTACCCATTTCTCTGCACCATTTGTGGAAGATTTGCCATTATCTGAGGTAAGTCTTATTTGTGGATTGTCTCCTGGATTGTAGCAGATGATTTACGACCCTGGTATGGTAGCCTTGGTTTAACAGTCTTTCCTTTCAATAGCCAAGCCGCCAGATTCAGGCTGGCTGGATTTGGATGGAGAATTGGTCCCTGCGATAGAAGGTTGTGGCCAAGGTGGTAGGGTCATCAGAGAGATCACTGACAAGTCTTGGATGAGTGAGTACCACAGCCGCCTCGGCCAATTGGGGCCACCAGGACCACTGACATTCCTGTGTGCCGAGTCTTGTGGAGTACTTTGGGTATCATTGGCAGTGGTGAGAATATGTAGGCCCATGAGAAGTCCCAAGGGGCTGACAGCATATTGATCTCCTGAGCTTGGGGGTCTGAGAATCTGGAGTGGTAGTTGGGTAGTTGAGTGTTTGTCCATGATGCCATTAGGTCGACTTGCAGGGGTCCCCGTCTGGACAGTAGTCTCTGAAAGATGGACTTGTGAAGTTCCATTCTGACTGGCTGACTGTGACCCTGCTTAGCCAGTGCGCCTGTGTTGGCCCTCCTGCTAGGTATATTAGCGTTAGTGACAGTAAGTTCTGTTCTGCCCAGCGAATAGCTTCAATGACTCTTTATCATTGCTTTGTCTGTCACTCCTTGTTTGTTTATGTTTGCTACTGTCACTTGATTGTTGCAGTGGACTAGGACCGCCTGCTGGTGAGTAGGGTGCAAAGAAGAGTAGGGCTGGGTGAACGCTCTCATTTCTAATATATTGATGGGTGAGAGGACTCCTGCTGAGTCCACAGTCCTGGTTACATGATAGTTGTATGTTGCCTCAACCCGACAGACTGCCGCCTGTGGAGATCACCTCTGGTGCTACTTGTGTCAGTGTTGTGCCCCGCAATAAGTGTGGTTTTACAGTCCATCAACGTAGTCTGGCTAACAGTAGAGGAGGGGTGTGACTCTGAATTTGAAATATTGGGTTGTCTGGTCCCATGAGTCTATTAGAAACCTCTGAAGTGTTCGTGAATGTGTACCCTAGACCATGGAACCATGTCGCTTAGTGCTGCCATGACTCTCAGTACTTGTAGGTAATCCCAACAGCCCTGTTTGGCTCTGTTGATTAGGCCCGACACCAGAGTTTGATGTTCTGAACTTTCTCAGGTGTAGGGTGACCTTGTTGCTCTTTGTATGTATTACTGCGCTCAAATGAGTAATGGACTGGGCAGGAATCAGTTGGCTTTTGTCCCTGTTTATTATCCATCCATGTTGTTGTAGGCAGCTGATCGCTAGTTGTGTGCTTCGAGGGCCTGCTCCCCTGTTCTTGCCCTTATCAGCCAGTCGTCTAGGTATGGTATTACGTGGACCCCTTGTTTTCTGGAGATGTGCTACAGGACTACCAGTGTCTTGGTGAAGACCTGGGGTGCTGATGCTAGCCGTACAGGCATGTGTATTGGAAATGTTGCCCTTGGAAGTTGAATCGAGGTAACAGTGGTGTGAGGGTTGGATGGGAATGTGGAGATAGACATCCTTGAGATCTACTGAGGTCAGGTAATCCCCGGTTGAATGGATGCCAGAGTGGAGCGAAGGGTCTTCATTTGAATTTCTTGTAAGTGACATTCTGTTTGAGATACTTGAGGTCTAGTACGGGTCGCATCCCGCCCGCCTGCTTTGGGATGATAAAAACAAGGAGTAGACCCTGTGTCGTTTCTCTGTGGGACTTTCGTGATAGCCCGTCCACTGAGTAAGTCCTGTATTGCATTGCGTAACGCTTGCACCTTGATCGGGTCCCTTGGTGTCGGTGATAGATATGGTTCTGTGTCTTATGGGCTTGCTGTTTAACACGATCGCGATAGCTCTTGGTAACCAGTTCCAGCACCCATTTATCGGATGTTGTGTGGGCCCATTGTTGTGCAAACCACCTCAGCCTCCCTGCCAGAGGTAATTTTGCGTGGGCCTGCTTGCCTTCCTTTTGTTACCCTGTAACTTGAAATTGGGTTTCCCTCTATTGAGTATCACCCTCTGTATTGCCTCTTTGTCTGTTGTTGTATGCCTTGTGTTGGAAGCGTGGTCTTTGGGGCCACTGCTTTGTGGTCTGGGAATGGTATGTCTATGGTTTGTGTTTGAAAACTTGCTTTTGGGATGAAAAATTTGTCCGTGGGGAGATAGACATCCTTGTCTCCTGTGTCTGTGTTCCCCTTTGTTTGAGGTATGGGGTTAGGCCTTCTCCAAAAGGATACCCTCTTTGAAGGTAATTTAAGAAGGGTGGTTTTGGATTCATTGTCCACCTGCCATAGTTTTAGCCACAGGGCTCTTCTGGCTCTATTGGCCAGCACAGTGGTATGAGTGCCAAACCTGAAGATGTCAGAAGATGCGTCCATGATGTATTTCACAGCTTGAGTGGCACACTCCATTGCATCCGCTTTGGGGAATCCTCGGGATATTCTCAGTGAGAATGTCTAGCCATCTATGGAAGGCCCTGCAGGTGAACCACACAGCGGTGTCTGCCGAGTGCACCATGCCAGCTGCTTCGTGAATTTTCAGAGTGTTCCTCTACCTTTTATCCATCGGGTCTTTGAGCGCTGCTGTACTTTCAATTGGGATGGTAGTGCATTTGGATAGCTGTGAGACTGGATGGTCCACCTTAGGAGGTTTACTCCAGTGGTCGCTTTTTCTCAACTAATGGGGTACCACCAACTATTATTTTAGGAGTCCTCAGCTTGACTGGCTCTCTAACACAGCTGCCCCTTGCATGCTTCTGTGATGAACATGGGCTGACGCAACTTATTACTGAACCAACATGCCCAAACGTGAAGAACCCCAGTAAAAGTACACAGTTGGATGTACTAATGGTGAGCAAACCTCATCTCTTCTCTCCACGCTTGATGTCTTCTTCTCAGACACCAGCGACCATTGTTTTATTGCAGGAGTAAGATCCACCAACAACCCAGCACCCATCAGCAAGTTCTCTATGAAGAGATCCAGGCACAACTTCAATGAACATGCCCACCTAAACAAGCTTAAGTACTCCCCTCAGTGGCAAGATTTCTACCTGGCCAAAATGATTACGCCAGCTATAATATCTTCCACGACATTCTATCAAGGGCCCTTAATAAGTATGCCCCTGATTAAAGTTCGAACTAGGACCAAAACCTGTAAATGGTTCACCCTCAGATCAAGTCCTTACTTCTAGAAAGAGATAAGCTCTGGAAAAAGCACGCAGACTGAACACTGCAGAGGATTAGAACCAGTTCAGGATACTACGAAATTTATGTACCAAAACAATCAGAGAATCAAGGCCACCTTCTTCAAATCCTAACTCAACTCTGCCACAAAGAGCCCAATCAAGCTCTGGAACACAATCAATGATCTGCTAGGCCACTCCCCAGGAAATTCACTCCCGATCAAGATTACCTCTGGCAACTCGACTATATCCGAAAAGATGGATATACTTGACGATTTAGTTACCACTTTGCTACTGCAGGCATGCCATTTGATAACTCCCTGCAAATATACTTTGCTCCCAGACTGCCAGCCAACTGTCTGAAACTCCAATAGCTTTGCTGCCTTTCTGCCTAACCTGCCTCACTGAAAGAGGTAGAGGACCTCTTGCTTTGGTTGGATACTAGAAAGTGCAGGCCAACACCCTTGACCCTTACTTCCTAAAAGTTGCCTACCACATACTAGCAATACCCGTCACCTACCTTTTAACTTATCCCTGTCTCAGGGCACCTTACCACCTATATGGAAGACAGCACATGTCATACCACTGTTCAAATCAGGTGACCCTGGCGATCTCAATAACTACAGGCCAATTTCTCCTTCCGGTCCTGTCCAAGCTCCTAGAGAAAATTGTAAATGCACAGCTGCGGACTCACCTTGAGTCTAGGGAACTGCTAAACCCTATGCAGTCCGGATTCAGAGCTAAACATAGCACTATCTCAGCCCTCGCTAAAGTTACTAACGACTGGCAGCATAAGCTTGAGAGCAAAACTTTATTTGTGCTGTTTTCCTTGATCTAAGCAAGGCTTTTGACACCCGTCGACCATAGTCTGTGCCTCTCCTCCCTTCAAACCATAGGTGTGGACCCCTCCTCTGCGTTGGTTTACTGACTATCTTACATGGCGCCTTCAACAAGTTAAAGCCAAAGGAGGCCTGTCCCCCTTAAAACTCTGCAAGAGGGGTACCTCAAGGTTCTATATTAGGGCCCTTACTTTTGCAATCTACATTAATAACATCGACTACTGTATAAAAGAAGCCAACATCCAACTGTTTGCAGATGATACAGTTCTCGATGAGTCACCCAACACCAGAAGCTGCGGCAATGACCTACAGTAAGAATTCAACCTTTTGCAAAGCCAACTCCTCCAAAAAAGCTACTCCTTAATGCCAAAAACTAAAGTGATATTCCTCTCCCTTTCATCTGTACAACTAACCCTGTGTCCAGTGGGACAGTTCCCAAATTACCACAGTTCTAGGTGAAAGCTAGAATTTGTTACAAAATTCAAATATCTGGGAGTTTGGATAGACCAAAGACTCTATTTCATTGAACATATCGAGGACTTGCTGAAACGACTTCAGCAAAGGCTTGGCCTGTTTTTAGAATCAACCAATTTCTCACCAGAGATGCCAAGAAACAACTGGTCCAATCCATTTTACTATGATTGGTTGATTACACTGATTTCCTCTACAGCCAATGCCCAAACTCTTACATGGCTAAACTGGATACACTCTAGCATCAAGCACTGAAGTTTATCACGGACTTCCTTCGACATGCATCACTGCACCCTATATGCAGCAGTGGGTGGACATCACTAAAGTTCAGGCACCACAGAAACGCCCGCTCTGGACCTATAGAGCCATCTCTAATAAGCTGCCTTACTATATCTCCTGCTGTCTTCCCCTGAGTATAATTGGGAAATAGCGTTAAGAAGTTACTCGCTATTACACTTAAAGTACCCAAAGCAAAATCCCACTTTGGCAGGGCAGCCATAAGCTCGTGCTACCTACCTTATGGGAGCGATCTACTAAAAACCTCAAATTAAGCACTCTAATGGGTATAAATGCCTTCAAGATGCTTTATTTCCATACAATCAGAGAAGTATGTAACTGCTTCACCCACTCAGACCCAGTACTGGTGTCTGCACTGGTATATTGCCATGCCTAGACCTAATTTTAAGTACTGACCCCCCAGCTTGCTCCTCACAAGCCTAATTGTTCTTTCTCTTATCCCCTGTCTTATCAACATTAGGCCCATCCATCCCCTTATCCTTCCTTTCCCAACCTCGGATAGAGGCTCACACCCCTGGGTTGTGACATCCTACCATGCCCGTACTTACAGCATTCAATCCCGGGCTCACATACTCCTTTTCTATCCGCCTTCTCTACATCCCATTTTACCAACTCCTCTCTGTGCACCGTGACCTCCTAGCCTTTCTCCCTCTACCTCCTCCCTTACCCCTACATTCGCCTCTACCTGGTGTATATTTTATTTTTCTTCCGTTACTTCCTCCTGCAACCTTAGATAACCTGCTTTATCTTCCTATAGACACTTCTATGTATGTAAATACCCTGTAATCTGTACAATATCTGTATAATTCTATGTACATATGAACTTTTTTCTTCCTCTCTGTAAACAGTATTATCTGTATTGCTTTGTAAATACCTGTGTTGACCTGTATATACAATTGTTCATGCTCCACCCAGGTCCATCTTGCAAATGAGCTTCTGCTCAGTGATGAACACCTAGTTAAAGACTTGATTTATTGATTGTTTATCATGCTCTTTCAGACATTCTGGTCAGATCAGGTGCCTTATATTCCTTTGCAAGAAGAGTGTTGAGAGCCTGACAGGAGGAGAAGTGTATTTTCTCGTCTGGCGCCATAGAGAGTAGGGGGTTCTCAGACGTGGAGGGTTGTGTGGGCTGCTGTGATATCTTGAGTGCCACCCATACCATTGTGATTAGTTTTCAATGTTCTCCCATGGCACATTCAGGTTGACTTGTCCGGGCGCCTCGGCGGTTCGGCCAAGTTGTTGGACGGACGCTGTCTGTATCCAGTCTGGGGCATTTGTTTGGGGGTCCTTGCCGGTGGCTTTCTGTGGTGCTGTGGTAATGGGGTCACCGGCTTTCATATGTTCCAGCAGCTGGAATAGTAACTGAACCTGGTTGGCGCCCAAAGCAATAGGGGCGGGTGGGGTGGGATTCCATGATGGAGTCCTCATCTTCCATCTGTGCTGCATCCCTATGCACACTAAGGATACACACCGCACATGTTTGGTCATCTTCCTCTATGGGTGTGAATGACATTCTGCACTCCCTGCATTTTTCTCATGATGTGGTGATATCTGGAGAATCAAGAAAAATTTGCATTAGGAAGGGACCTCCCAATGCAGCAGGCCACATAATTAAATTACAGCTTCCTGTGACTTTGTTTGATGTTTTCGCCTGGGGACAAAAGGACAGTTCTATCAGGCATGTAGTGGGTATAATACCCAGGCAAGATGGCGGCTGTGAGATCTAGCGATAACTCCCGTAGTTTGGGAGAGCTGGATGTAAGAAAATGGCTGGCGACTCCTGCGAGATTTGCAGTGAGATCGCGGGCTGGGAAGGGTCACAAAGCATCATGGGGCTTGTCTTGCCCAAGTAGCAGAGTGAGGGACGCCACTGATTGCTGTCTCGGGGAGATAATTGTTTTATGGCCCCCGAGAACAAAGGATTTGCACGGCTGAAGAGAAATGGTGGAGTAGTGGACAACACCCAAAGAACAGGTGGGAAAGCTGACTGCTAGGGCAATGGAGGGCCTGTGAGGAATGCCCAGGAGAGAGAGTGAGAGGAAGGTCCTGCACCTCCTCAGGTACATGAACAAGTGTTGTAGTGAGGAATTGTTGCCGCTGCTTGATCGGAGCTCAGCGATCTCGCTGCACAGAGGGTGGAGCGAGATGCGAGCCTTCTGTGGAGCCTGTTGGGAGAAAGGGCTAGCGCTTTGGGAGGCTGCTCCTGGAGGTGCCTCGAGAGCTGTGTTCTACTACCTGGGCAGAAATCGCTACTGGAGGGGATTCCTGCCCAGAGACATGCTATTGTTGTGCAGCAGGCTGTACACTGAGATTCTTGTCCAGAGAGACTGCTGCTGATAAGTGGAAGTTGCTGGGGGGTTAGCAGTCACACAGGAATAATTTAGCTGCTGATGGGATGTAGGCTGGGGTCGCTACAGGTGGGACCCTAGCCATGATTGCTGTGAGTCGTCGAGTGATCTGGACCCGCTACAGGAGAGGTCCTGATCTCCTGAGAATTTTAGTAAAATTGTTTTCTGCCTCACTGTGCTTTAAGGAAATGCCCGATGAAAGAAATAGATGTTGAGATAAAGGCTGTGTGCTGTTAGTAGCTGATCTTGCAATTTTTCAGGCTGCTTGTTAGAGCTATTGCAATTAAAATGAAAGTAATTTTTACAGTACCTGTACAGTTGTTGTTGGGAACAGTGAGGACGTGACCAACCTTTCTTGATGCACGAATTGAACTAGGAGATATTCTGATGAGGGTAGAGGGATGTCCTCGCCCAGCTTTGATTTGATTGGATCATGCGTCAACCTATAGGATGGACAAAGAATACCCACTGGTGTTGACTGCAGAGTACTATAAAGGGGACAAAATATAATAACAAGATATTCTCTGGCTCTGCTGGTGCAGCCTGCTTAGTCTTCTTTGCGGTAAGCCAGCAGCAAGCACTGTAGCCAGCCTGGTACTGTAGGAGTCACTGTTTGCGTTGAAATAACAAGATATTCTCTGGCTCTGCTGCTGTGCCTGCCTAGTCTTCTCTTCACAGTAAGCCAGCAGCTGCCAGCAAACATTGTAGCTGTAGCCCAGCCTAGTACTGTAGGAGTCACTGTTTGGCTTTGAAATTACAAGACATTCTCTGGCTCTGCTGCTGCAGCCTGCCTAGTCTTCTCTTCACAGTAAGCCAGCAGCAAGCACTGTAGCCAGCCCAGTACTGTAGGAGTCCATTAATTTGGCATTATTATTTATAGGTCTCAGATTCATTCAACAAAACTCTTCTTTCTGTGACTGTCTCTGCACTGTCTGTGAACTTGACTTGTACTGAAATTATGTTTTTTTTGTCAGGAGAGTAATAGTCTACTTTAAACTTTAATTTCTGACGAAAAGAAAGACAACGATCCGGATAATTATTGCTAAAAATATTTTATTTTACTGAAATTAGTAAAGAACAGCTATACATTCTTGACTGGCTCTGTTTCTTGTTCACTGCTTCAAAGTCAGGCAGCAACTGCAAGCATTGGACTCAGTGGCAGCGCATCAGTGTCAGTCGCTCAGTAGGTAGGACACTCACCTCTGAGGCCGGGGATCAGAGGGCTGTGGGTTCAGTTCCCACATCTGGCACTTGGGTTAATATCCCAGTACTGACACTGTAGTGCAGCATGAGAGGGTGCTGTACTTGAGGTGCCGCTCGGATGAGATGTTAAACCGAGGTCCCATCTGCCTGGATTGGTGGTAGTTCAGGTGGATGTTAAAGATTCCATGGCACTTATCGAAGAGTAGGGAATTTCCCCAGTGTCCTGGCCAAATTTCCCTCATTCACTAAAAATACCACCAACAGCTTAATCTGGTTCAAAGTCAGTTGGCATTCATATGTATCCCTCCCCGGTCGTGCCTGAAAATAGGCAGGATTTGTCTAGTGCACTTACCCAGTCAACAAAACTAAATAAATAAAATAAATAAATCTGTACATTTTCTACACAAATGAGCCTGCCCTGTGCCTGTCTGCTGGTGCTAAGTGGAGCCACCTGCAGCTCATAGGTATCATTGAACTTTAACTAAAAGTAGTATAGTCAAAAGTACATTTTGTATTCACAAAAAAAAAACATGGCTTATCTAGAAAGGCAAACCATACATAACAGAAACAAAAGGAAAGAAAAAAATTGACAAGATGTCGAATCGTAGCACTATCAAAGCACAAGTCTGGTTCTGCAAAACATAAAAGAATAAAAACACAGCTAGAGTTAACTCAGAAAGAAGCAGAAAATTCTAACAAAAATATTTTGTAATGGTGAAGTTGTCCACCAGCAACTGCAACAGTAGTGTCCAGATCTGGTGAAAGCACAACAAGTGAGCAAGAACCATCAACCTCATCACATGAAAGCGGCTGTAGAGGCAATAGTAGAGGGGAGATGACTGGGGAGTTGGGAATCATGAATCGGACTCGAATCAGAAAGAAATGTACAGCTAGAAGAAATACATGAAATAAATGTAGAGCTAGAAGAAGAAATACATGAAAGAAATGTACAGCTAGGCCTAGAAGAAATATGTGATGAAAGAAATGTACAGCAAGAAGAAATACTACAATTTATTGAACTGGAACCAGGTTGTGACATAAACCCTGAACCCAGTCAACCATCTTTCGTATATAATTTTTACGACCCAGCTACCTGGCCTGAAAGTTTTACTACAGAGTCAGAGTGCCTCAGGGCTGAAATTGTGCAGCATAAACCCCTGCAGCAGAAGGAAACTGACATTGAGTTCCCTAAAACAGCTGGTCGCCTGTTTACTTTAGCAAACTATGAGCGTGAAGTGGGATCCTCAAAGATTCACAGTCCTTGGTTAGTTTACTCCAAGTCTACTGATGCTGTATTTTGTTTCTGCTGTAAGCTTTTTGGTGAGGATAGAGGCGTGTTTATACAAGGTTTCTCCAATGGCAAAAGTTATCACAAAGACTGACTCAGCATGAAGCATACCCATCACACATGGAGAATTTCTACAAATGAAAACATTTAGAATTAGGGTTACAGAAATGGGCTACAGTAGACAAGTTTGCAAGAAAAGCTGGATAAGGAAAAGGAAAAATGGCATGCTGTGCTTTGTAGAGTTTTGGACTGTGTTTATATTTAACAAGCCAAAACCTAGCCATTAGGGTTCAGTAGATCGTCTGTATGTGGACAACAATGGTAATTTTTTGAAATTGTTAGAACTGTTGTCCAGGTATGACCCTATTATGGCTGATCACTTGCAACGTGTTCGGGAACAAATGTTCATTATTTAAGCAAAGATAGCCAGAACAATTTATGCAGATGTTAGCTAAGGCTATGACTGTTAAGATTAAGGACAAGATACACAATGCTCGCTACTATAGTGTGCTGATGGATTGCACTCCAGATAATTCTCACAAGGAGCAGTTATCACTAATGATTCATTATGTTGAAATCAGTGGTAATCAAGTTGAAATATGGGGAGCTTCCTGGAGTTTCTCCATGTTGAAAATACAACAGGAGAGCTTTGGCTGAATTATCGCCAATCGACTTACTGAACATGGCATTAAAATTGAAGACTGCAGGGGCCAGTGTTAGAAACATAGAAGTTGACGGCAGATAAGGACGTAAGGCCCATCCAGTCTGCCCATTTTTTCTACCTTATAAATGTGCCATCGGCCTTTTGCTCTATCAGTGGCCTATCTATTCATAGTCATTTGTATTGCTCCATATGCCTATCCCATGCCTGTTTGAAGCCCTGCACTGTATTCATAGCCACCACTTCTTGTGGTAAGCCATTCCGCCATCCACCACCCTTTCTGTGAAAAAAATTTCCTCACATTCCCCCTTAATCGGCCCCCTCTAATCTCATGCTGTGTCCTCTTGTCTTGCTATTTTCTTATATTTAAACATGTGAGACTCTTTCACCTTGTTAATGCCCTTAAGGTGTTTGAATGCCTCGATCATATCACCTCTCTCCTCCTTTGCCCAAGGGTATACATATTGAGCTCTGTTAATCTGTCTTCATATGTCTTCTGATGCAGTCCTGCACCATTTTGGTTGCCCTTCTCTGGACTGCCTCAATTTGGTTAATGTCCTTGTGAAGGTGTGGCCCCAATACTGCATGCAGTACTCCAGATGGGAGCCTAACCAGTGTCTTGTAAAGAGGGATTATTACCTCCCTCTTACGACTTGTGATACCCCTACTAATACACCCTAACACCCCCTAGCCTTACCTACTGCTTTAGAGGTCTCGTGGATGATTTCAGGTCATCAGTGATGATGATGCCCAAGTCTCTTTCTTCCTTTGTGACTGCTAGCAACTTCCCTCCCAGCCTATAGGTGGCTTCAGGGTTCTCTTCCCTATGTGCATGATTTTGCACTTTTGCATTAAATCCCAGTTGGCACTCTTCTGGCCATTTTGCTAGTTTATCCAGATCTTTTCTCATTCTGCCCACCCTATCTGGATCATCTACTCTGTTGCAGATCTTGGAGTCATCTGCAAACAGACAAGCCTTACCCTCTAGTCCATCTGCAAGGTCACTAATGAAGATGTTGAAGAGGACTGGCCCCAGAACTGATCCCTGAGGTACCCACATGTGACATGCATCTCTTCTGACTGTATACCATTTACCACCACTCTTTTTCTGCCCGTCAACCAGCTTGCCACCCAGTTGACCAACTTCTGACCCACCCGAGCCTACCCAGCTTATTTATCAATCTTCTATGTGGAACAGTGTCAAAAGCTTTGCTGAAGTCAAGGTAGGCGACATCAACTGCTCCCCTGGTCCACCACTCTGGTTACTCAGTCAAAGAAATCTATGAGATTAGTTTGACAGGACCTTCCTTTGTAAACCCATGCTGTCTTCGATCCTGTGCCCTATGGATTCCAGGTGTTGCACTATCCTTTCCTTAAGGAATGTCTCCATAATCTTGCCCACTACTGAGGTAAGACTGACTGGTCTGTAGTTCCCGCCTCCTCCTGCTACCACTCTTGTGGAGCGGGATCACATGAGCCCTTCTCCAGTCTTCTGGGACCTCTCCTGTGCTCAGAGACTCACTAAACAGTTCTGCTAATGGCTCTGCTAGTTCCACCTTTAGCTCCTTAGTACCCTGGGATGTATGCCATCAGGTCCCATTGCCTTATCCACCCTGAGCTTAGCAAGCTCTTGTAGGACCCTTTCTTTTGTGAAGGGAGTAGTGCTCACCTCCTCCCCTGTGTCCATGATGCTAAGCTGTGGGCCCTGCCCTACCTTCTCTTCAGTAAATACTGAGCAAAAGTATCTATTTAGGATAGATGCCTTTACAGGGTCCTCCTCCTCACATGCTCCTTTTCTCCATTAAGCTTAGTAATACCCCTCTGGACTTTCTCATTTCACTAATGTATCTATAGAAAGTCTTGTCACCTTCTTTACTGTTCTTGCTAGTGTTTCCTCAGTTTGGGACTTTGCCTGCCTTACTGCCTTCCCTGCTTCCCTTAGGGCAGTTTGGTATGCCTCCTTTCTTCATCCGCTGTGTTCCTTATATTTCCTGAAGGCCAGCCTTTGGCTCTGACCTTTTCTGCTACTGTATTTGAGAACCAAAGTGGTTTCCTTCTTCTTTGCACTTCCTTTCTCTCTAACACAATGGGATGTTACTTCAAGTATTGCATCCTTAATGCTTACCCACTTTGCCTGTACCCCTCACCTGTGTTTCTTTTGCCAGGGCAAACTTAACTCTGTTGGCCATCTTATCAAAGTCAGCTCCTCTGAAGTCCCATATTTTTGCCTTGGAATGGGATGATTTAGATGTAGTAGCCAAATTGAACCATACCATGTGATGGTCACTGGCCCCAGGTGACCTTCTACCTGGAGATCTGTGATCCCTTTCTTGTTAGTCAGTACTAGATCTAGGATAGCCCTGTCTCTTGTGGGTTGCTGTACCAGTTGTTTGAGGCCCTCCTGCAGGGAATCCACTATGTGTCTTGTTCTGGCAGATGTTCCTGCTGGTATTGACCAATCTGAATCCGGCATGTTGAAGTCTCCATTATCAGAACCTCCCTTTAGCTGTCATGTTTTGTATATCTTCTAACAGTAATGTGTCTATGTCCTCCCTGGTCTGGGGGCCTGTAGACAACCCCAGTTCTTATGGTTGTCCCATTTCCTGTTTCCAGGGTGACCCACAGTTCTTCTGGCTCCTTATGTGTATTCTGAATTTCTGTAGCTTTGATATTTTCATTGACATACAGGGCCTCCTCCCCCTTTTTGCACTCGGTCTCTTCTGAACAATACATAGCCAGGTACTGAAGTCTCCCAAGTGTGGTTACTGGTAAACCACATCTCACTAATTGCTACTATGTCCAGTTTAGCCTCTGACATTATTGCCTGCAGGTCTGGGATCTTATTTCCCAGGCTGTGAGCATTGTGTACATGATTTTCCATTGGCCAGATTTTGGTGTGTTAGTTGTTGGGTGAGGTTTGGCATTACCCTGTGCGTCGTGTGGGAGACAAACCTTTTTCTTACCTCATGATGCAAATGAACTGCAAATATGCTGAATCCCTGTTTGACCACTAGCTGAGGGGAGGGGTGTTCTTCCCATTCAACGTTGGGGTGCTGCACCCTTCTCCCCATTTGCTAGTTTAAATATTCTGAAAAGACGTCAAACTTCTGCCCCAATGCACTGACTCCCTCCTTAGTCAGATGCAGTCCATCAAATTTAAAGAACTTTCGCTCCCAGAACTGTTGCCAGTTCCCTACAAATCTGTGTCCTTTTTCCTGGCACCAGCCCTTGAGCCATGTGTTTAGCTCCCTATCTCCCTTCTCTGACCTTCCGTCCATCTGCTCCCTCTCCCAGACTGGCAGGATCTCAGAGAAGGAGATGCTGGACAAAATAGATGATAGTTTGTCACCCAGCCTGGTCAGGTGTTCCTTGGTCTCCACAACTGACTGGCTGGTGAGATCGTAGTCCCTATGTGTACTAGGACATCAATGTTTTCTCCTGCTTTGTGAACAATTTTAGCAATGCGGTCAGTGTCTCTCCATGCTGATGTACCTGGGAGACATCTGACCATTACCCTGGCTGGAGATGGGTATCAACTCCCGAATCATGGAGTCTCCTATGATCAGAAGTTTTTGGATTTCCTTTTTGCTTTTTTGTTTTGGTTCCTGATTTGGGTGAGTTTAGTTGTGCTAGCTCCTGTGCTGCAGTGTCCTGCTCTGCAGTGTCTTCTGCCTCTTTGTTTGATTTCAGAGATAGAGGCAGATACCTGTTTGTAGTGTTTATATGGTTTTGGAGTAATATGTTGGAGGCAGAGAGTGATGGGGCACCAATTTGCCCCTCCTAACCACCTGCCAACCTCCTGGACCAACTAGACCAATAATGGGGCTAACATGAGCGGTATCCATTGAGGAGTTCAAGCGAGAATATGACAGGTGAATGAACGTGCACTGTATGTTCCTTGCTGTCCTCATAATTGGAACCTCATATAAGAACTTGTAGCTGAATCATCCTTGGAAGCAAAGAATTTCTTTGGAGTTCTACAGTGGGTTTACAGAATCTTCTCTGGGTCCACCAAATGTTGGGACACCCTCATCAAGCCCATGAAATAATATATCCTCAAGCCACTTTCAGAGACCCGTGGAGTGCCCCTGCTGATGCTGCAAAACAGTCTGTGAACAACTGCCTGAATTGTTGGATTCATTGCTGGAAGTATCAGAAACTGGAAACTGTGGCAACAAAACACTGCCTGACATCACAAGCCTTGTGAAAACATTGAAATCATTTCCATTTATTGTATGTTTACCTATGTGGAATGAAGTGCTTAGTGCCATCAATCGGGTAACAGTGATTTTACAGTCACCTGCTTTAAATTGTTCAAATGCCATAGATGTGGTTTCATCCATCAAGGAACAACTGTCTGATAATCAAAGACAAGGATTCAGCAGAGTGTTAGAGGAAGCAAAGCTGCTAGCCCAAACCATGGACATCGAACTGACTTTTCCAGAAAAATGCACCAGACAGCTAAACGCATGCCAGGAGAACTTACCGCAGATGAACCTTTAACTGGCCAAGAAAGCTTTGAAGTCAATTTTTCAATTGTCTATTGATAATGTGCTGATGGAAATTGATGACCGATTCCATTTCTCCATGACTTTCAGTCAGTTTTTGGTTTCTGTTCAACATAAAAACATCTGGACGTGACGAAAGCCTATAAGTAGCATGCAGAGAGTTGGCCCGATTCTTGGGGACATAGATGGTTCGAACATGTCCAGAGAAATTACCTTGCTAGCTCATCTGTTACCTAATGATGTGAAATATCCATTTGAACTGTTACAGTATTTGGTACAGAAAGACCTAAGCAGAGGATTTCAAACACCCAAATTGGACTGCAAGTACTGCTTACAGTTCCATTTGCAGTTGCCAGTGCTGAGCATTCTTTCAGTAAACTGTCCTTGATAAAGAATTATCTGTGCTCCACAGTGTTACAGGAGAGATTGTCTGCATTGGTGTACTTTGATTGAAAATAGACTTGCAAGACAAGTAAACTTTTCTGATGTGATTGAAACATTTGCTGCAGCAAAAGCCGCCGTGCACACCTTTAAGTTCACAAAATGGAATAACAGCAGCAATGTTCTTTTGGTGGTGGTGGTGTGGGAGACTGGGGCAGGAGGAAGCCCTTGGGGAGGGGCCATGGATGGGGACCCACCACAGAAGTCTCGCACCAGGGCCCAGCATTTCCTGGAACCAGCCCTGTGTTGGTAGAGTGTCTTTAATCCATTGGGTAGAAGATCGAAGGGCATGTCACGAGGGAGAGGAGGTCATATCAGAACAATGGATGTGACATAGAAACATAGAAGATAAAATCTGTCAACAGATAAGAATCATACAGCCCACCTAGTCTGCCCATTTCCTACTTAGTTTGGCAATCCCTGCTCTTATCTGGACTTCCTTTTCCCACTCTGCTGTACTGCAGGGTGCCTTTATACTTATCCCATGCACTTATGAATCCCTGTACAGTTTTTGCTTCCACCACCTCTGCTGGTAAGCTATTCCATGGATCCAACACCCTCTCTGTGAAAAATACTTCCTAGCATTCCCCTAAGCCTTCCTCCCTCCAGCCTCATGTTATGTCCCCTTGTCCTTGTGCACTTTTGTCTCTGAAATATGCTCCCTCCTGCATCCTGTTTATTCCTCTAAGGTATTTGATTTGAAAGTCTCTATCATATCCCTCTCTTCCTTCTCTCTTCCAGTGAATAGCTATTTAGTTCCTTGAGTCTTTTCTCATAAAGTTTGCAGTGCATTCCATGTATCATTTTGTTGCTCTTCTCTGGACTGCTTCCATTCTGTCCACGTCCTTCCTGAGATGCTGTCTCCAGAATTGGACACAGTATTCCAGATGAGGCCTCACCAGTGATGTACACAGTGGCATCACCATTTCACTCCTCCTACTGGTTATGCCCTTTCCTATGCACCCCAGCATTCTGTTTGCTTTCCCAACTGCTTTTTCCCATTGTTTGGCTGACTTCAGGTCATCGGATATGATAATCCCCAGGTCTCTCTCTGGCTTGTGGTGGCTAGAACCTGCCCCCATCCTGTATTCCTTTCTCGGGTTTCTGTGTCCCAGGTGCATTATCTTGCACTTCTTAGCATTGAAACCCAACTGCCAAACCTTTGACCATTCCTCAAGCAGTCTTAGGTCATTTCTCATTTTATCTAGCCCCTCCTGTGTGTCGACTCTGTTACAGATCTTGGTGTCATCTGCGAACAAGCATATTTTCTCCTCCAGTCCCTCTGTAATGTCACTTATGAAGACATTGAATAGAATTGGACCCAGCACTGATCCCTGTGGAACTCTGCTGTTCACCTGCCACTCTTCTGATTTTATGCCATTTACTACCACCCTCTGAGTCCTGCCTGTTAGCCAGTCACCAACCCATTTTACCACCTTAGAGCCCACACCCAGATTCCTCAATTTGTTAAGCAACCTTCTATGAGGAATGGTGTCAAACACCTACTGAAATCCAGGTAGACCACATCCACCGCCCTCCCTGATACACCACCTTGGTCACCTAGTCAAAGAAATCGATAAGATTAGTCTGACAGGACCACCTCAGTGAATCCATGCTGCCTTGGGTCTTTTACACCGCTTGACTCCAGGAAATTCACTACCTCTCCTTAAGCAGGGACTCCATCAGCTTCCCACCACTGAGGTCAGACTTACAGGTCTGTAATTGCCTGCCTCCTCCCTACTTCCAGTCTTGTGCAGGGGACCACCTCTGCCTCCTTCAGCCCCAGGTACCTCCCCATCTCTAGTGATTGGTTGAATAGGGTTGTCAGCGGACTTGCTAGGACTTCCCTGAGTTCCTTCAACACTCTAGGTGAATCCCGTCTGGACCCATTGCCTTGTGGACTCTATCCACCATAAATGGGCTGGCATCCACCTCTCCCTCTGTACATCTTTCCTCATGAGTCTTGGCCCTCCCTGCCTCTTCCTTGGTAAATACTGAACAAATATATTTGTTCAGTACCTCAGATTTTCAAGGTCGTCCTCCACCCACCCACACTCTCCTTCTTTAGCCTAACAATACCATTTCTGGTCTTCACCCTCTCACTAATATAACAGAAAAGGTCTTGACCCCTTCTTAATAGCCTGTGCTATTCCTTCCTCTGTTCTTGCCATAGCCCTTTGACCTATATGGACTTAAGCAATGCCTTTAACACTGTGCCACACAGGAAACTGATTAAGAAATTAAGCAGCCTAGTGGTGGGATCCAAAGTGTGAGTTGGGTAAGGAGCTAGTTAATGAATAGGTAAAGAGGATGGTGGTCAATGACACTCTCTCTAATGAGGAGACAGTGACCAGTGGGGTGCCACAGGGCTCAGTACTTGAACTGATCCTCTTCAGTATATTCATAAGTGACAATAGAGGATAACTGGAAGGGAAGGAGTGACTTTTCCAGATTACACCAAAATCTGTAACAGGGTGGACCCTCAGGAGGTGGTGGAGAGAATGGTAGGGACCCTGGGAAACTTGAGGAGTGGTCAAGAGCATGGCAGTTGGGGTTCAATGACAAAAAGTACATAATTGTGCAACTGGGGCATAGAATCCCAAGAGCTGAGTATATATGATGGGGAGGTACTGACAGTCACTAAGTAGCAAAGGGATCTTAGGGTTATCATATCTGATTACCTTAAAGTGTCAGAGCAGTATGACCAAAAGCGATGGATGGGACCAGTGGCATGCTTGGGTTCATAGGGAGGTATCTCCAGCAGAAGGAGATAGGTGGTGTTGACACTGTATTGCTCGCTGGTGATACCCAACTTGGAGTATTGTGTCTAGTTGTGGAAGTGACACACCAGGAAGGAGGTTTCTTATTCTTCCTGAATGCCACCCTTTTGTTCTTCACCACCTTGGCCACTTCCCTAGAGAATCACAATGCTCTCTTTGGCCTTCTGCTTTTACTCCCTTCATGCAGGGGCCAGTTGCCCTAATTATACCCTCCTTTATTTTCCCCACTATACCTCTACCCTCCTTGGCAATGCCCCCTATGAGGCACTTTCTGAGGTAGTCTCCATTTCATTAAAATCTGCCCTCCTAAATGGGTTGCCACTCCCCATTTTCTTGTGAGTCAGGAAGTATCTGGAGAAAAGGCCCTTGCCTCATTGAGTGACAGGTACTTTTTCCACTACATTCACTTGCAGTAATTTCTCTACTTCCAGCTCCAAGAGGAGTTTTGCTGTTGGGGTGTCAGGCTGAAAACCTTTGGGTTCTGCAGTTTTGGAGATTTTCTGAACTGCAGGAACAGTCCTTGGCCCACCAATTCCAGGACTCACTTGTCTGTGGTGATTTTTGACCACTTCGAAATAGTGGGCCAGACTTCCCCACTGTCAATGGATGGGTGACCTGGGCAGAGCTGTCAGGGTTTTGTTTCTGCTGGGGTTTAGGGATGGAGTTGCAGCTGCATGCCTAGTGCCCCTGCCCCTAAAGTAACCTTTCTGTGAGGGTACTGTGTGGTAGGTACTTTTCCACTGCATTTGCTTACAGCAGTTTCTTTGCTGGGGTGTGAGCAGAGATTCAGTCAACTCTATTCTGAAGTATTGGATTTCCAAAATAAGGTAAAAGCGTCCAAAATGCAAGAGGGAAGTCATTTGACTGCCTAATGTAAAACCGAAATTAGATGGCTTCCAAAATTGCAGGCATGGACGTCAGAAATGATAGAATTTTCTAAAAGAAATTGTATTTTACCACTAATAAGTATATTAACATCCACAAACTGGTCCTCCCTGGAATATTGGCCTACAAAAGTGGAATGGGAAGCATTTTGACTTCAAAAATTTGAATGACTTCAGATTTTGACTGGTGGAAGTTTTAGACTTCCACCAAAATAAATTAACTGACTCCCAGGGTGTGGGCTGAAAAACCTTTTGGTTCTGCACTTTTGGACTTTTTCTTTAACTTTGTCTTTATTGTTTTTAAGTAAAACTTTCAAACTTTCTCTTATACAGGGCGATAAATTCAGCAACAATAGCTTCATAAAGTTGACATTCAGTATATACAGTATACCCCTGTATTCTGTTACAATAGGAGTGGGGGTTCCCAAAGTGAAAGCTGACAATTGTCCATGAATGCTAGCCATCTCAGCAGCTTTGGAATGTCCAGAGAAAACTAGAATTCACAGCGGAAGATCAAAAGAATCACGCTGGATTGCTATTTATCCATTTCTTCAAATATAATAGAAAATAACATTAAGAATAGTGCATATCTTCCTGCACAGAACAATATTTCAAAAATCTCAGCTCTTTAAAGCTAACTTTTTCAACTTAGAGCTAAAGATTAACATTTTAACTTGCTTAGTAGACCAGACATATTTTCAGCCTGTTAGACATCAGCATGAAATATCTTGCATCAGCCCAGGGCCGGTTCCAGGATGTACTAGGCCCTGGTGCGATACTTGTAGTCTCTATTGCCCCTGAAGTGCCCCCAACTCCAGTCTCTCACACCACCACCACCAAAAGAATATTGCTGCTGTTATTCCGTTTGTGAACTTAAAGGTGTACACGGTGGGCTTTTTCTGCAGCAAATGTTTCAATCACAAAGTGAATCTCAAATCAAAATCAGAAAAGTTTTTGTCTTGCAAGTCTATTTTCATTCGAAAGTACAACCAATGCAGACAATCTCTCCTGTGACATTGTGGAGTCACGGGTAATTCCTTATAAAGGACAGTTTACTGAAAGGACACTCAGGACTGGCAACTGTAAGAATTATAAGCAGTACTTGCAGTCCAGTTTGGGTGTTGGGAAATCCTCTGCTTAGGTCTTTCTGTACCAGGTACTGTAACACTTTAAACTGAGATTTCACATCATCAGGTAACAGACAAGCCAGCAAGGTAATTTCTCTGGACATGTCCGAACCATCTATGTCCCCAAGAAATTGGGCCAAATCTCTTCATGCTACTTGCAGGTTTTCACACGACAGGTGTTTTTTATTTTGAACAGGAAACCAAAACTGACTGAAAGTCATGGAGAAATTGGAATTGCTCATTAATTTCCATTAGCACTTTATCCAATAGACAATTGAAAATTGACTTCAAAGCTTTATTGGCCAGTTGAGGGTTCATCTGCAGTAAGCTCTCCTGGCATGCTGCTGTCTGGTGCATTTTTCTGGAAAAGTCAGTTCGATGTCCATGGTTTGGGCTAGCAGCTTTGCTTCCTCTAACACTCTGCTGAATCCTTGTCTTCGATAATCAGACAGTTGTTCCTCGATGGATGAAACCATATCTATGGCATTTGAAAGATTTAAAGTAGGTGACTGTAAAATCACTGTGATCCGATTGATGGTACTAAGCACTTCAATCCACACAAGTAAACATACAGTTAATGGAAATGATTCCAGTGTTTTCACAAGGCTTGTGATGTCAGATTGTCACAGTTTCCAGTTTCTGATACTTCCAGCAATGAATCCAACAATTCAGGCAATTATTCACAGACTGCCTTTGCAGCATCAGCATGGGCAACTCCATCGGTTTCTGAAAATGGCTTGAGGATATATCATTTCATGTGTTTGACGAGGATGTCCCAACATTTGGGTGGACCCATAGAAGGTTCTGTAAACCTACTGTAGTACTCCAAAGAAATTTTTGCTTCAAGGATGCTTCAGCTGCATGTTCTAATACAAGGTTCCAATTATGAGGACAGCAAGGAACATATACTGCACGCTCATTCACCTGTCATAGTCTCGCTTGAACTCCCGATGGATACTCTCATGTTAGCCCCATTATCGTCAACATTGGCCCTGCAGTCTTCAATTTTAATGCCATGTTCATTAAGTCAATTTAGCAATAATTCAGCCAAACCCTCTCCTGTTGTATTTCAACATGGAGAAACTCAGGAAGCTCTCCCATATTTCAACTTGACTACCATTGATTTCAGCACAACGAATCATTAGTGATAACTGCTCCTTGTGGGAAATAGCTGGAGTGCAAGTATTAAGTAAGCATCAGGGCTGGCCTTAGTTAGGTGCAAACTGTGCCCCTGCACCTTGGGGGCCCATACTTTATGCCTACATTTTGTTAGAGATTAAATTGTGTACCAGCAAATGAAAGTGGAAGACAACTGGCTCTGTTACTGTTACAAAGTTGGGCAGCTTTGCTGCAGTGGAAAAGATTAGATTAAGTAAGTGTTAATGGTATTAATGGCCATACTTTACACCTCCCAGGCTGACTGCTTTCACAAACAAAGGGCTATATTGACAAGCAAACTTGTTTGAAACCTGGACATGTAGCTGAAACAATGAATGATATGACAACATTTGTTTCAAAGTATGTGAGCACTCAAAATGGCTCAGAAACCTGATCAACACAGAGCAAAACTGGATTTCCTGATAGGGACTCTGAAAACCTGATCAGCAGGTAAAAAACAAAGAAAAATAAACTGGCAGGTGGAACCTTACTGGTGTCCCATGATGATTCTCTCTATTCTCTCTCTCTCACCACAGCTCCAGAAAAGTTGTTTAACTTGTTTGCAAATCGGAGTATCAGAAGTATGTGTCCAGTGATGATGTCCCTGCCTTACGAAATGAATACAGTAGTAGTACTGTACTTACTTAAGTTCTTCCTCCAGGCTCAGTCAGATTCATTTTCAATGGTGAAGAAAAAATAAATGCAGTCAATGTCACTAATTAAAAGATGCTGGTTAAACTAGCAGACTTGGTACTGCTTTATTAATACAGGACAGGAGGGTTAGTTAGTTGTAAATGTTGGATGGGGGCAGGGAATGGAGTGGTTGGCCCAGCAGGAGCTGCACAGGAGCTCAGAATGGTTAAGGCCTGCCCTGGCAAGCATTGTGTATCTTGTCCTTAATCTTACCAGTCACAGCCTTAGCTAACATCTCCATAAATTTGTTCTGGCTATCTTTGCTTAAATAATGAACATTTGTTCCTCGCTGAACACGTTGCAAGTGATCAGCCATAATAGGGTCATACCTGGACAACAGTTCTAACAATTTCAAACAATTATCATTGTTGTCCACATACAGACGGTCTACCGAACCCCTAAAGGCTAGGTTTTGGCTTGTTAAATATAAAACACAGTCCAAAATTCTACAAAGCACAGTATGCCATTTTTCCTTTTCCTTATCCAGCTTTTCTTGCAAACTTCTGTCTACTGTAGCCTGTTTCTGTAACCCTAATTCTAAATGTTTCCATTTGTAGAAATTCTCCATGTGTGATGGGTATGCTTCATGCTGAGTCAGCCTTTGTGAAAACTTTTGCCATTTGGAGAAACCTGTGTAAACACGCCCCTATCCTCACCAAAAGCTTGCAGCAGAAACAAAATACAGCATCAGCAGACTTGGAGTAAACTAACCAAGGCCTGTGAATCTTTGAGGATCCCACTTTACACTCAGGCCCAGATATTCAAAAGAATTGAGCCGTGCGCAATAGGGTTGCACCCTGCAAGTCCAAAATTGCGCCATTCTGCGATATTCAGCAGGAGGCAGTTGTGCTCCCTAAATCACGCTGAGCAACAGCGCAATGATAATGAAGGCATGTGCAACTGAAGGAGGAGGAACCATGCATAAATGAGCGAGTAAGATATTCAACAAATTGCGCCATGAGCAATGGTAGCAATCGGAAGTTACGCCATAGCGAAAATGAGCCAAAATAAAAAGGAGCAAGGAAAGGCGCAAGAACGCTACAGGGAAGGCACATGAGGCTGAACTCTAGCCACACAGACAGGGCAGGAGGGACACATAGGGTAGGCCAGGAAAGGGCACCTGAACACAGAGGCACAGGGAAGGCATGGGAGCCACAGCCAGTGCAGAAGGGGAAGTGCCACACAGCACAGAGGCCACCACAGGCAGGTGTTCCGTGCAGGGAAGTAGCAGTGAGGACAGCGGGGAATACAGTAACAGCTGCTGGGGGTGAGCACAAGCCAGGGACATGGCCAGTGCCACCTTCCAGATGAAGGCCGTTATGAGGGGGATGAGAAGGTGGCAGCAGGGGCGGCTGGAAGGTCCATCGGTGGTATGCCCCCAACAGGCAGTACTGAGTTTCGCACCAGCTTTGAGCTGTACAGTGATACTGAGATTGTGGGCTGGTACCGCCTGAATAGGGCAATACTGAGGTAGCTCTGTGAGCTGTGCAGTGATGTGATGCAGGCACCCACACGACGGAGCCATGCCCGTCAGTGGAGACTAAAGTGACAGCTTGCATGTGCTTGTTCACCACGTGTACCTTCCAGAGACCAACTGGGGACACCACAGGCATAACCCAGTCGGCCACGTCACGCCACCTCACCCAATTCCTCAGCGCACTGCTGCCACATGCTGCGGAGTACATCCATTTCCCAGCACACCGCGGGCGCACAGCAAACATACAGGAGTTCCACAAGGTGACATGTATGCCTGGCGTGCTAGGGGCAATAGACTGCACCCATGTGGCCATCGCACACCACCTGGCCCTGAGGGGCCACATACATAAATCGCAAGGGCTATGCCAGCATCAACTGCCAGGTGGTGTGCGATGCCAGGGCGATAATCAATGTCTGTGCCATGCACCCTGGGGAGCACACGATGCCTTCATCTGGCACCAGTCGGCACTGTGCCACAGATCTGAGAGTGGGAGATCCCCACTGGCCACCTAGTGGGTGAGTATGCAAACCACATGGACAATCATAGGGCCTGGAGGGCATGGCCAGAGGTGACATGGGTAGTGGCCTACATGACCCGGGCAGGGCAATGCTGATCACCAAATTAACCTCCACCCTCTACACACAGGTGACAGTGGATACCCACTCCGTCCCTGGCTGCTTACACTACCCGGTGGCCCGCGACCTTCATCGCAGCAACACTACAGTGAGGCACATGCCATGACATGTAGTGTCATCGAGTGGGTGTTCGGGATGCTGAGGCATGCTTCCGTTGCCTGGACACCTCCAGCGGTGCCCTACAGTACAGCCCCTCAAAGGCCTGAGGGCTATTCCTGGCCTGTTGCATCCTGCACAACATGGCCAACGAATGTGGGATAGCTGTACAGGTTGAAGAGGGGGACAGCGATGGGGGCGATGAGGGCGCCGGTGATGATGGTGATGGGCAGCCCCCTCGGCGCTGCCGGACCCCGACTGCTCCGGCTGGCACAGCTGCACCGGGACACCATCACAGAGGAGCACTTCAGCCAACCCAGGTAGTCATGGGGCCATGTGCAGCCAACAGTGGCTAAGGCACAACCCACAAACATGCATGAACACACACCAGGGGTGCATGCCGTCAAGGGAAGTGGCAGGGCATGGAACCACACACAACCAGGGATGTGTGAGGACTAACATGCCACGTGGACAGACACACACACACACACACACACACACGCACCAAACTTGCACAAGGGCAGGAGGCACACCGACCCAGAATGCCACCCCTAGCCACACACATGTCCACAGACCACCACGCCCACTGCCTGTCCATGTGCATGTGTCAGATGCTGAGCACCATTGCACATTGGTGCACAGCAATGCAGGCATCATCACACACACGCAACTGTGGACAGCAGCCGGGAGGGGGGTGAAGATGGACTGTGTGTCCGCGTGACAGGGCCAGGTACCCACCTGTGCACTGCCCACTGAAAGACACAATGCACACAGGGCAGCACCAGACAGTAGCCACGTTGGAAGACAGGTCAGTCACGTGACACAGTGCCCTGGCCGCCATGGATGCGTGGGTAGCCCCGCCGAGACCTGCCAGCACTGACAGGCTGACCACTGGCCTCATGGGGTGGCACCAATGGTCCCCAGGGTTCCACTGCGTGAACGCGACCATGCTCACGCAGGGGTCTGCAGCACACCGAACATGCCTGCGCCAGGCATGCTTGGGATGCCCACAGCTGAACCCGTGTCGACAGGAGGGTGCCGCATGACGCCGGGAATGGGGGTGGACAGTGCACCGCGGTGTCCGCAATGGCTAAGCACATGACTGTGTGCTCATTGTGGCCATGACAGCAGTGAATGCCTGTGCATGCCTGTCAATGGCAGCGGTCACATCCTTCTGCAACTGGTCCATCCCTGCCAGGATCAGAGCGTGTCCCTGCTGTGATGCTCCTCTGCCCACTCCAGAGCTGCACGCAGTGCATCCACCGACGTTGCAAGCTGCATCTGCTGCTGGACTGATGCTTGCAGTAGGTGGTGTGCTCATCCAAGAGGTCATCTGCCCCCTCGGCATCCTGTCCCTCAGGGTGTGCGCAGCCCTGATGCTCAGCACCCTTGAGGGTGGGCGCTGCACACCAGGACCAGGTCTGGGCATGTCCACAGGCAGTGCACAGACGCCTACGCTGAACCCTGTACCCCAAGCCCATTGGCCGACTGCTGATGCTGCCTCCGGCTGCCACTCCCCAGGGCTCAGTGGTGCTGCTGCAGTGGCAACAATCACACTGTCCTGAACAAACACCAGTGCTGCCCACTGGTGCTGACAGGCACAGGCTGGGACTGTGCTGACACACAGGCCTCCATGGCAGCACCATCCACAGCCATGGCCTCGATGTGTCCTGCTGTGTGGCCATCCTGTGGCATCACGTGTCACTGCCCATGACGTTAGCGACATCATCATCGATGACGGACTGCACCGGCCCCAGGCACAGCATGCTGGCATCTGTGGACGCCAGCACGCTGGGACACAGGCAGGGCTTCCTCCGCACTTGTTACAACAACATCAGTGTGGACAGCCAGGCGGCCCCACTGTCGCACTGAGCCACGTGATACCTGTGGAGGTGGATGGGCCTCCTCCATCTCCAGCTGACTGTCCTCAGTGGACAGGCCCACCACCACTGACCCATGCAGATGCTCAGGATCTGTAAGGAAAGCAAAATCAGCGTTACTGCATGTGACCTACCCTGCCCCCACCCCCCATAGACAGACCATGACTTACCATGCAGTGATGGGCCACCACCCATCTGGAAGCCACCACCGGAACACCTCAATGGCACTACGCTGCATGCTTCCAGCAATCCTCTCCTCCTGTGGGGTCAGGTGTACCACCTCAGCTGTCCCCACCTGTTGCAGCTCATGCTGCCCTGATGGCAGCCACCTCCTCCTTTATCATCCTCCTGTCCATGCCCATCTTTTCTTGCACTCCTGCACTGGAGCTGGTGGCTGCCATGCAGGTTCACAGCATCTACCACCTCTCCCGCAGCAGCAGCATGGGCTTGAGGTGTTCCTGCCGTCCGCTGAGAAGCAGCTCCTGATCCAGGTAGGTGTCAAACAGGGCTTCGGTCTCGGCCTTGTAAAATTAGGCTCCTCACCCTCCCACCACTGTGTTCCTCCTCTCCACAGCTTGCTCGGTCATTATTTAGCCTGTAAGAATGGCTGTTGTTACCTGTGACTGTGCAGTCCCATGCATGTCCCTAAATCCACAGTCCACACTCCCAAACAGCATGCAACTCACCAATAGACTGCAGTAACCGACTATGGCCAGTGCAGCCCAATGTTGCACTTTTATAGCGCAACCCATACAAATGAGGCGGTACAGCTCTAAGTGGATGCAAATTGCAGTGCTGTGCCATTGAATGGCTGATTAGATGATTTGCATATGATGGCTGAATATTGCACTTTTGGCGCTTTGCGAATTGTGTTGAACGTGCTGAGCCAATGGCGCAGTTCTGTGACATCGTGTAGTACACACCTCACTGCGCATGCCCGGTTGCTGACGCAGGTGTTCCATGCTGCTGACGTGCTGTGCACGGCCACCATTGTGCCAGTGACGCCATGGCGATGGTCACCTACATGGCGCTGTGGCACTGGGCCACCAGGCAGCACTGGGGCAACTGCACGGTAGGCCGCTACTGGTGGTAGCACACAGGCAGCCAATCACGCCACACGCATTGGGTTCCAATGGCGCTCAGCGTGTCCGCGCCCAGAGACCCTGACCCTGTGCCCGACCTTTGCCTCCTAGGTGCCATGCATAAGGCATGGGTGCACCTCTATCATGCTGTTTGGTGACAGCGTCTATAGGGAATGGCAGCGCTGTACCACGCAGGATCTGCACGTGGGAGCGCTGCTGAGCTCCATATTGCAGATTGAGCGAGAGCATGGCGCGCAGGAGGCTGCTCAGTGGTCACAAATAGAGCTGGCCAACCTAGTGGCCATTGTGGAGCCACACCATGGGTCACTGTTCGGGAGGCACCCTGGACAGGTCCGTAGCCAGATGTGGAGGAGGTGGCCACTGCTCGAGGAGGCCACTGGATGGAGGAGAAGCACAGAGCAGTGCCGCAACAGGTATGGGGACCTGCAGCTGAGGGAGCCGGAGCTGCTAGCCTGCCTGCAGGCATGTGCCAGGAGGGCATGGTGCCACGGCCAGGTAGGTGTGACATCAACACACTTTTATCTTCCATATGGGTATCACAGTTGTATGTGTCCAGCACATGGGAAGGACCATCCGGGTTGGCTGTGGTGGTGTTATCAGGGGTGGGGTGGGTGAGTCTGGCTGGGTGGAGGGGCACACACCTGGGGGGCAGGGGCTTTGCTACGGGATTGTACTGATGCTCTTCTCTCCATGTTTGCATCTGAGCCCAGAGGAGCAGTGCCTTGCCCATGATATGTGGCAGCAGGAGAACAGAGGGAAGCCAGGTGGGGTGAGGGCCCACACCGCCCAATGGACCAGCCCAATGATGGTGAGTGCCATAACTCCATGATTACTATTGCATGCTGTGTAACAGGGTGGGCAGCAGGGCATAGCACATCCATCAACACCACTGCCATGCACGAACTTATTACAGTCAACACTATCCAGTGGCAGTGCATGTCTGGGAGTGCATCAATGGTGGTCCATGCGTGCACGGGTACACGGCGCTGTGCCACTGCTGCACATAGGCCATGTCACTAAACAGCCATGGTGGTGCTGTGCGTGACTTGGCCGGTGGGTGTGCAGCTTTCATGGCTGTATGCGCCTGGGTGGGCAGGTCATGTGGACATGACTACTGTGGGTGGTCACCTCCATCACAGAGGTATGTCCCACGGCCGCATGCCATGCACAGTGGGTGGCTGTATGGGACTGTGCATTCACACCTATTGACTGTGCCCTTGTCCCAGGTACACGCCATCTCCGAGAGATCAGGAAGCACCGGGAGATCCTGCAGGTGGCAAGGGCATCACTGGACATCCTCCGCAGGATCGATGACCTGGAGTCCTCGCGGAGACAATGACAGAGATGGAGCCAGAGTGAAGCCAGGGCTCCTGCTAGAGTCCCTCTGCCCCTGAAATCCCTACCCCCTGGACCCACCCTCACACCCCTCCTTTCCTGTCCCATTTGTCCACCCTCTGCCTTACCCACCCCACCTTGTTTGTGGCCTCACCCCACCTTGTATATATTTTGTAAATAGTTTTGTAAATAGTTAACTTGTATATGTTTTTCAATACAGTTATTTTGATATGAATACTGTGGTGGTCTCTGATTTGCAGCGGGCTATAGGTGCTCAGCTGCAGTGGTGTACATGGCATCAGGGGTGAGTGCGGTCATGGGATGTGTGTGTCCGTGTGGAGGTGACTATGGTGTGGGGTAGCTATCAGTCAGTGTCTGTGGTGTGTGTGTTGTTCCTGTGCACTGGATGACTGTGTGCAGTGGTTCATGGTGCATGCTCTGTGTCCATGGCACCCTATCAGCCCATCCATGGCCTGTGCAGCTGACACATATGCATGTCTGTGACCTGCACGGTCCGCTGGCATGTCAGTGGTGGCAGTCCCTGCAGGGCAGCCATTGTACCGTCACACTGCTGGGTTGCCTCCTGTCACTGGTGTGGTGCATGTCTGCCTTGGGTGACACTGTGGCCTCCACAGTTGTTGTCCCACCTCCATGCTGTGCCTTGTGTGTGTTGCAGGGATGTGCACCACTGTCTGTGACTTGTGCTCCGGGAAATGCTGGTGGCGTACAGGTCCACAGTGCCTGCAAGAGGGTGGCTGGCACTCCAGTGCCATGGAGGACTGTGGGTTGTGTGTACACAGTTTACATGGGCCCACTGGGGCTTGGTTGCCCGGCCACTGTGTCCCTGTGTTGTTGTACCCTTGGGTATGGGTGGGTGTCTGTCCATGCACTGTGTGGCATTTATTTATTAAAATGTTTCACCAGGAAAGGCACACTGAGCAAAAGATGCTCGTCTCACGGTGCGACCTGGGGGGCGGTTTACAGAGGAGGCAGGTATACATACAATAGTTGAACTTACAGTAGCATAATATGGAAAATGTACATAGTTGGGAGGATTACATTTGAACTTATTACATAGGCAGTGCAGTTCAGCACAGCGCAGACACAGCAAGTACAGGTTATACAAATCGTGGTTACACAACGGTAGAAACAGTACAGAACATGATTGTAGGCAAGGTATACAATACAAGGGTATACATTGAGGCAAAACATGAAATACATAAGTGCCAGTTACAGAACAGAGGTAGTAATAGCAGAATTTGAATGTCAGTAGCGGAGGTTGAGCTTCAGGAGATGCATCAAATAGAAAGGAAGGATTTGGAGAGCAAGATGGGGGAGAGATGGAGGTGTAGAATGTAGGTGTATAGGGAGAGGTCAAGGTGAGGAGGAGGGAGTGGGGATGGGGAGCTTAGGTTGATTAGGAAGGGGAAGGAGAAAATTGAAGTGCAGGGTAGGTAATAGAGTGGGTATAAGTGCACAGGGTAGCATATAAGCCAGACAGCTGGCTGGCCAGACCGCTGGTCAGGCACAGGGGAGCGGGGAGGCGCCAATGGGACGGTGGTCAGGGCAGCAGCAGTTAGGTGCAAGGAAGTTAGAGGGCATCGGAAAGGGAGATCTTGGATGAAGAATGTCGGACCTGGGTGGGCAGGCTATTCCAGAGTTTAGGGAAGAGATAAGAGAATGCAGATTGGCCGTGGTGGTCCTACACGAGGGATGAATAGTAGTCTAGGGTCAGTGGATCTGAGGGCGTGTGGAGGGGTGGGTGGGGAGGTTAGGGGCGGAGGAGATAGCCGGCCAGAAGTTAGAAGTGAATTTAGCGCAATGAATTAGGCGCCGTTACTCAGAGAAGGTAGGGACAGGGAACGATAAAGCATGCAGTGATGTGATCGGGGGCATCGAGGCAAAGCGGCAAAAAGCATTGAAGTGGGGTCTAATCTGGCTAGGTGGTCTGTGCAGCGGAACTGTAAACTACATCACAGTAGTCAAAGGAGGGTAGAATCCTTTCTGAACAATTTCGGCCTGACAGGAAGAAGGAGACTAGTGCGGTTTCTATAGAGGCACCAAGTTTTGGGCGAGTTTGGAAATGATGGCATCGACATGAGTGGAAAAGGAGAGGTGGTGGTCAGCCAAACCCCAAGATACCTGAAGGAGGGTACTTCGGAGGATGGTGTTATTTAGGGTGGAATCTCAGAGGGAGGTGAGTTTGGAAAGGTGCTGTCTGGTGCCGAAGTCATAGAGTTGGTTTTCTTAGTGTTTAGGAGAGTTGGTTGCTATTGAACCAGAGTTGGATTTGTTGAAGTCAGTTTGAAGTTTGGAGCGACTTCTTCATGGGTCCGACCAGAGGTGAAGAGGACTGTGTCGTCTGCATACATGTGTATGGCGGAAGAGGAGCAGGAGTTTGGCAGGTCGTTTGGAGGATGGAGAAGAGAATGGGCCGAGAACTGAGCCTTGCGGAACGCGGAGGTGATGGGGAGATGCGTCAGCTATTTTAGTGGATTTGGTTCTAGTTAGAAGGTAGGCACTGAACCAGTTAATGGCGGATTCAGCTAAACCAGCCTGGAAAGGCAGGATAGTAGGAGAAATGGGAAACGTGTCAAGGCTTTTGCTAGGTCGATGAAAATAGCAGCAGTGATTAGCCTTTGTCCATCCCAGTGAGGATGTAGTCTGTGAGTCTGAGCAGGGAGGAGGTAGTGGAGTGGTGTTTTCTGAACCCGGACTGGAAAGGGGTGAAGAAGTTAGTTCGACAAGGAAGTGGGAGAGTTGGGATAGCACAAGGTGTTCCTGGAGTTTTTGCGAGGGTGGGAAGGAGGAAGATGGGCGGTAGTTGGATGCAGAGGTAGAGTCACCGCCTTTGGGGAGGGTAGAACAGTGGCATGCTTCCACACGGAGGGAGTGACTTGGTACTGAAGGATAGATTTAGTAGGGCTGCGAGGGGTAGCGATGGCGGAGCAGATTAGAAGAGGAGTTTGTTGTCAAGACCATCAGGATTTGGCCTTTGAGGGTTTAGGGTGCAAGGGCATCTAAGGTTTCAGAGGGGAAATGTGTCTAAAGGAGAAGGGTTCATGCCGGATAGATGGGGATAGGAGACCGAGGAGATGGAGTGTTTGCAGGCGGAAGAGCTTCAAGGAGGGCCTGGGCACTGGTAGTGAAATATGAATTAAACTCGTGGCGACTTCAGGGATCAGAAAGGAGAGTACCTTGGGCAAGGAGAAGAGGTGGAGGGTTAACTGTTTGGGGAAAAGGGAGCTAATGACTTTCCAGAATTTTGAAGGTCTTCCAAGGTTTGCATTAAGTGTTATTAAAATATTCAGACTTAGCTAGGCGGGTGGCCTTAGTGCACCTGTTGCGGAGCATGCGATAGGAGGTATAGTCGCCGGGAGGAGTGAGGATTTGTAGATTCAGCCAGGCCTTATCATGGACTTGTTGGCAAGCAATCAGCTTGGGAGTGATCCAGGGTAGGTGGGAACCACGGACTCTAGCCCGCGAGGGGGCGTGTTTGTCCCAGGCGGAAAGGAAGGTATTCTGAAAGTGCATAAGGGCTGAGTCCATATTAGAGCAGTTAGTGCTTGGGACCCAATTAGAGTGGTGAAGATCATCCAAAAGGGGAGAGGTTGAGGGATTTGTAAGAACGCTGGAATATAAATTTGGGAGGATTTAACTCTGTGGATTTTATGGACTAAGTAGATTAGGTGGTGGTCGCTAATGGAATCGGGAGAAGACCAGAGCTGATGATGCGGTGTGGGTGGGAAGTAAGTGCCCAGTCAAGGGTGAGTGATTACCGGACTTAGGTTAGAGCAGTGGGTTCAGTAATGGTTTGACAGAGGTTAAGAGCAGTTAACTCGGTTTGGGTTTTGTTAAAAGTGGGTGCTAGCCAATTGTGGTTAAAATCATCCATAGCATACAGTTCACCCAATTGGGCAAGGGAAGACAGCTGGCCCAGAAGGTCGGTGACTATTGTGGTTGGCATGCCTGGGCAGCAGTAAATGCCAGCCACAAAAATAGGTAGTGAGGAGGGGGACAGTTTTACCATCAGGAACTCATAAGCTTTGGGTACAGTTTTGTAATGGAGACAGTGAAGTGGAGGGCTGAACTGATGTAGATAGCCACCCACCGCCTCTGGAGTACGGTCTTGCCATATGATATTGAACCCTGGAATAGCAAAATTATCGGTAGGCTAGGTTTTAGCCAGGTCTCAGAAAGGATGATTATATCAGGGAGTGGTGCTGCTAGGACCTGGAGCTGATCGGAGCTTAGGGGCTAGGCTACGAATATTTAGGTGGAAGACACAGGCCCTGGGGAGGAAGCTAGGATAGGAGAAGGAGCTTGCTCTGACTGGGGGTTTGATATGGGGTGGGCAGGGCCTGGGGGTAGGGTTGGGCTGGGGTTGGGGTGTATCTGTCCAGCTTCCAGGAGGAGAGTGCAATGGTAAGGTGGCGCGTAGCACGTGGAGGGGCCGGATTTAGCCTTTCAGTGGGTGGGGCAGTAGTAGGGGCTGGATGGAGGAGTAGCTGCAGGAGTGGGAGAGAGGCAAGGAGGCAACCAAAGGAATAGGCCGGGAGGAAGGGGAGGGGTAATGGGACCAGGAGATAGCAGGGAGGAAGCAGTGGACTTATAGGAGCACAAGAAAGGAGTGGCAGAAATGACGGTGGGGGTGGTGTAGGGTAGGGACATAGAAGGGGAGTAGGTGTCGGGAGGGATAGTATAATGGAGGAGAACAGTAGTACCAGGGTCATAGAAGGTGTCATTATGCCAGATTTGAGGAGGAGGTGACCAATCAAAATACCCTGTAAAGCCGGGTTGGGAGTTACAAGTGTCTGAATTGCCCTTCAGATAGCGTAGATACCACTTTGGAGTAGTGGTACTGTCACGGCCTCTGGTGGACAGGGTGCAGGGTTCAAGACCCTGGTAGGGCAGTAGGGCTTAGACCTAGCTGAGGCAGGAACCTGGTACTAGGTGGTTTGCCATGGGCTATGATTGGGCCAGAAAATGGGGTTGAAATAGCGACTCTAGTGGTCACTGGGGTAAGTAGCAGGCTGGGTGAGAGGCAGGCAATAGGGCAAGGGTGGTGCATAGGGTTAGCCAGATGGCTGGGCAAAGGGGGTGTGGGCGGAGGCAGGGGTTTGGGGAGGGAGAGAAGTGGCCTGAGCTGGTAGAGAGATATTCAAGTGAGAGGTTAATACAGGTAGAGGGGTAGAGGAGGGAAGGACAGAGGGTCCCTCTAGTGGCTAGCAGGTATAACCTGCAAATGGAGAAATGGGGACTTAGTTAACTGAGTGACAGGATGTGATGTCACTAGGAGGAGCCTATAAGGAAATGCCGAGCCAGGGTGGGTGGGGCAGTCAATGCAGCGTAGCGTCGACGGACTATCACCCTTCACAAGGAGTGCTACAATTTGGAGGTAGTTTATTACCTCTAGCACCAGCTGAATCTGTGCTCTGGGAGGGAGCTCTTGAGGGAGTCCTGTTGCTGGAGGTCTGGGGATCCTGTGTGGTGCATGCTTCCACACACCACTGTGGGTGTCTGTGCTGGCTGTTGTGGTCAGTGCTGGGTCTGGGTGTGTCATTGGGATACTGTGCAGGTTGCTGTACCACTGGTGGTGGTGTGGGGCAAACCCTGTCCGTGTGGGGTACCCTCATGTGCCGATGCATGGTTGGTCTCTCAGTAGTACCTCAGGGGACTGTGCATGGTTGCACTGTGTATGCTGTTGTTGCATCGCTGGTGCTGCCACCCACTGATGGGTGCTCGTGGTGGGGCTGCCTTGCATGGTTCTGTGGTGCACAGGGTTGCAGTGTCACAGTGGGGTGGTGGCATGCATGGGGTTTCCTGCAGTGGTGGTCGCTGCTCCTGGGCAGGGTGTCTAGGGGTCATGGTGCAGGGTGTGCTCTGCATTTGGGGGATGGTGGCAGGTGGTCAGCCCTCCTGTGTGCCAGTCACAGCTTGCCGGGGATGTGATGGGGCACCATGGCCTGGCTGTGGGTTGGTTGCTTGTCTCCATGGGCCAGTGGTTATTCCAGCCCTCCCCAGTTGTGCAGTGCATGGGATGTGGGGGACAATGTGTGTTCTGCTGTGTGTTCCTGTGCCCATCTGTGGCATGGGTGGTGGGCCCCTACCTCAAGGGTTCTGCAGTTGCATTGCTCTGCTGCTGGGGGCATCCTGGTTGCGCTATGGAGCATCAGATCTGCTCAGCTTCCTCTCCCTAGTTGTGCTATGGTGCAGGTGGTGCGATATTCAGTTGTTGGCTGTAGGTGCAGTTTGGCGGATCACTTTTTGAATATCGCACCTCTTGCACATGGGCGCAATGGACTTGCACTTGCTCCTGCTATTGTGCACTTTTTGGGTGCAGTTTGAATATATGGGCCTCATAGTTTGCTGAAGTAACTGCTGACCAGTTGTTTTAAGGAACTCAATGTCAGTTCCTTCAGCTGCAGGGTTTATGCTTCACAATTTCAGCCCTGAGGCACTCTGAGTCTGTATTAAAACTTTCAGGCCAGGTAGCTGGGTCATAAAAATTATATGCGAAAGGTGGTTGACTGTGTTCAGGGTTTATGTCACAACCTGATTCCAGTTTAATACATTGTTGTATTTCTTCTTGCTGTAAATTTCTTTCATCACATATTTCTTCTAGGCCTAGCTGTATATTTCTTTCATGTATTTCTTCTAGCCCTACATTTCTTTCATATATTTCTTCTAGCTGTACATTTCATTCTGATTCATAGTCCAATTCATGGTTTCCAACTCCCAGTCATGTCTCCCTCTACTACTGCCTCTACAGTCATTTCATGTGATGAGGTTAATGGTTCTTGCTCACTTGTTGTGCTTTCACCAGATGTGGATAGGGGTGTCCTGCAGTTGGCCCTGGGTTACACGGCTGCTGTTAATTTGTTTTTCCCTCCATTGGCTCAGCATAGTGCAACATTCATTCTAGCTGCCTTGCTGGCTGCTGCCCTGTCCCCGCCTGCCCCTTCTACCTCAGCTTGTAGTTAGCTGCCACTGGCGGCATGCCTCCCACCTCCGCCTCCCAGCCCCCACCTTCCAGCCATGACTCACCTTACAAAATATCTCGCTCCAACGCTCTAGGCTCTGTCTGACTGGCAGCTCCTCCTCTCACTTCTGACCTGCCAGTCTACTACTCCACGACTCCATACTGGCACCAGTAATTATGTCCTGAACTGAACTCCTGTCCCGATGACCCAATCCCATTAGTCTTCCCATCTTGCTTGCTCCCACCCCTGCTCCAGCCTCCAAGTCCCTCCCATGCCAATGGGCTGGCAGCAGTCAGCTCAGTAGTGCCGAAACTTGAGCCCACCCAGGGCGCCAGGCCTATACATCTTTTTTTTTTTTCTTAAAACAAAAAAACTGGCGACTGACTCTCACTCCTACTCTGCTTTTACCTCACAGCCAGTCTCATTGCCAGGGCTGGGGTGTTGCTGGTTTGTTCATGGCTCATGGGCCTACCACTGATGAGGTCTGGCTCTGGATTGAGAGAGACTCATCTGATGCACGCTCTTCTCGGCGACTCAGACTCCCGGCGGCCCTGCCTCTCTCTCCAGTCAGGTCGGGTGGTTCAGTGAGGGCAGGCATCAGGACAGGCTGAGTGACTAATGCTGCCAGCCCTCAAAGTACACCTCCCATAAGCCAAAGCAGCTAAACCACCATGTGAGTGCCGCCTGCCTCGTCATGTGACTGCATGACTGACTGGAACGTGCTCATACAATCAGTCATCAGTCCCATAGAGACAGCAGGAGAGACATTATTGTTGTGAGACGATGGTGATCAGACTGAATCTGAAAACAAATAAAAATCCTTTTTGCTGAGGAGATTCAATAAATTGTTGTTAAAAAGCCATTTAAGGGCTAGTAGTTGAGTTGTGTGTGGGCTGTGGCGCTTTAGTGAGCGGGCAATCTTGACACAAACAAATCCAAATATAGAGACACAAGCTAGCAGCAGGTAGCCAGGCCACTGCAGATTCATTCATACATATTCTCCCACATTTTTGTTTGAGTAACACTCCAGATCAACAGACACAAATACGTAATTGCTGTTCACTACAAAAATTCCTTTTAAGTTTTAAGGGCTAGTGTGTGTGTGCAGTGTGTAGTGTGCTGCTGGCCTCCCAGGGCATTTCTGGACTAGATACTGGTAGTGTGGTTTCAGGTTTCGTTTGTTTGCCTGCTCGCTGCCTGATATATTGGGCTTGGGCTAGGCAGCAATTATTTGACTAAAGATTAACAGAAGCTGAAATATATAAGTCAAATATGTGGCTAACAGGCTGCAGGCAGAGGCTCCAGGCAACACACAGTCCAGAGAGTCCCACATGACAAGTGCTTGATCGCAATCATTTTGGCAAGAAAATAAAAATATATAGTTTGTTAGCAGGCAGCCAGGCTCCAAGCCACACAGTCCAGAGTCCCAGATCGACATACTTTACTAGAAAAGTCCTTTTAAGGCCTTCTGGGGTACTATGGTGGGCATCTCACAACCAGTTGTTTCATAGCAGCATTTTGGCAAGAAAATAAAAATATATAGTTTGTTAGAAGGCAGCCAGGCTCCAGGTCATACAGTCCGCAGTCCCAGATTGACATACTTTGCTAGAAAAGTCCATTTTAACGCATTCTGGGATACTATGGTCAGGATCTATCTATCTCACGAACAGTTGTTACAAGCATTTCATAGTGAGCTTTTGTTTGGCAAAAATGAAAAATACTTCAGGTGGGAAGACAGTTCTTTGGTAGTGGTGCTCAGGGTGTGGTCAATGACTATTCATCTTCATCAGCTAGACAGTCTCTGACAGCAAGTGTGTTTTAAAAGCACACTGTCTTGCCTTTGTTGCGTGGCCAAATCAACAAAATCAATCAACTGCTGAGCTGACATCTTTATTCATTACGTGACTCAGCATATTTTATGTTTTCTGGCTTGTGTATAGGCTGTAATAGGGTGTGGATAGCGACAACACCAGAGTCGAAATGTTCAATTTTGTTCACACTAACTTCATGTGGCCCATTTATTTAAAAAAACACAATTATTCAAATTCTTCTTGAGAATTAACTTTAAGAACATAAAATGAGAAACTTCTTTCAAAAAAAATGACAAAGTAAATAAATCAGTATAATAACTGAGCTTCAGTATCCCAACATGGAATACTGCCACAGAGTGGTACCTGCAAACAGATAGAACGACTATCATCTGTGCAATCCGCCTATCTGTTTGGTTCTCTGTCTTTTCTCTTTTATAATGCTAAGAGGATGACATTATCAGTCACATGATCCGCCCCAACACTAATACATGAAATAAACCTATTATAATACAAACAATATGAGGCGTTACACAGACATACACTTTTATTCTTACTATATTAATTTAGAACATAAAATATCATACTTGAGAAACTAATGGCAAAATAGTGTTTGGCAGTGAATATGAAAGGGCTAATTAAGACATATGTTCTCTCCTACTTTCTGTGACCTCATATGCTGTTGGGATTATAAACCTAGCCCACTAGAGGGCCGCCTGCCTTTAAGAAACAGTCAAGCACCCAGCAAGGAGAGGAGCCAGTCCTCGGTATGTTCAGGCTTATAAACTTTATTTATTTATTTAGCTTTGTTAACCGGTAAGTGCTCTAGCCAACAGGTGACTATTTTCAGGCACGATCCGGGAGGCACAGTAACAATACAGAGTACAGTTTAAATACAAAGAGGCAAAGCAACAATATAAAAGTACAGTTTCAAAGACAATGAGGCAGGGTTACAGGTCAAAGTGTGACAACTGATTTACAGTTTACAGGCAGCATGAGAGAATGGGTACTGTATCAGGACAGACCTAATGTACAGGCAGGTAAGGTGAGGGGAGAAAAGCGGGGGACATGGTGAAGGAGGGGTTAGGGATCCATGAGAGCTAGTAGGGACAGCTCTCTGGCGGCATTAGCGGTAAGAGGCAGGGACTAGGAACCCGGACTATGGGTCTGCCAACCAGTGAGAGGTATATAGGCGGGGTGTGGGTGGGATGAAGAAGGCAACCCTGCAGCATCGGGTGGCCGAAAGTAAGAAAGTGTCCAGGCCACTGGTACTGTTACCGGGTATGGGAGCCGCGATTCAGTTGGGGGTGCAAAGGGAGTTTAACATTTTTTGCAGCAGAAGCTGTTGTAGGGGACTGGGCTCATGGAACTGCTGACCGGTATGCAGTGGCCGAGAAGTGGGGTCGGGGTGAGATGCGCAGTAAGAGCGGTCGAGAGGCAGGAAGTGCCCGGACTAGCGGTTCTGTATCCGGCATGGGAACGGTGCACAGTCGGGGTAAGGGGATTACACGGTCAAGTAGTAATGGAAGCTGGACGAGGCCCCCGTAGGGTCTATAGAGGGGCATGGTAGCGGCGTGAGACGGTTGTAGGGGAAGAAAGAGGGGGACAAGAGGGAAGCAGAGCTGGCTGAGCTGCAGGACAAACCTTGGGAGGACAGTAGCAAAGGTAGGGAGGAGGGAGGCTGAAGGTAGGGACTTGTAACTGACTCATGGGTCCGCAGACCATGGGGAAGGAAATAGGCAACCTTATGCAACGGTGGCCAGGGAGAAAAAAGGTCACAGGTTCAGTTACAGGGCAGGGAGTTGAGGTATCAGTCAGGGTGAGAAGGGACTTTGCGGCTTTAAGCGGCAGAAGGCTGCGAGAGGAGACTGGGTTCATGGAACCCTTTGCCGGCTGGAGAGAGATCCAGAGGGCGGGTGGGTGAAATATCGGTAGGTGGGTGGCTTCAGCAGCCGAAGTGCGGCAAGTGCCTGGGATCATGGTTCTGTTCCGGGTGAGGATCGGTGCTCAGTCGGGATAAGGGGGTTACAGTGGTCCACCGCAATGGAAGCTGATTGAAACATCCTGGTGACGGGTCCATAGGGGCGTCGCGACCGGCACAATGGCAGGTTTTAGGAGGAAAAATGTAGGAAGGAGGGGAGAAAAGGGAGTGGAGCTGGGCTGGCTGGGCGGAAAACCAGGAGGAAAATAAAGGGGATAGGGAGGGTAGAGGCTGAGTCCTTAGCTATGCCAGTACCTAGTACACAGAAATTGTCAGCTAAATATTTAAGTAACAGTTTGAACAGCATTTACAGGCAAAACAGTGTGAAGGGCAAAGGCAAGGTGCAGACATTATAACTGTAAGGTCTAATTACATATAACACATACATTGAATAGTGCAATAGGCTTCATAACCAAGAAGTTATTATCATTAAGAGTGCATATTTATTTAGCTTTTGTTTACGGGTAGGTACACTAGACAAGTAATATGCCTATTTTCAGGACGACCGGAGAGCACAAACATGCAGAATACATACAAGGCAACTTGGGAGGAACAGCATATTACAGAATAATAACAAGTGTAGAAAAGCAGATGCACAATCAACAATTACACAACGTATTAAGAGTACATAGATTGACATTAGTGACAGCAGAATTCAACTAGATTCATTTCACTAAGGGGCTTGAACAGTCACACACTGTTGATTGTTTTAAATGAGACCACATGGAGGTGCGAAGATCCCATGGGAGGGGGCCATGCGGACATGATCAGGGAGAGAGTTCCAGAGTCTGGGCGCATATGCAGCAAAGTCACGGTCCCCATAAGAGTCCGGGTGGGGGGACTTTGAGCAACCCAGCAGTCTGGGACCTAAGTTGGTAGCGTGGGTCCATTTTAGGGAGGAGTTGTGCCAGTTCCAGCGGAGTGCCAGTAGTGAGCACTTTCTTGGAGAAACTTCCAACACCGAAATCCAAGTATTCAGCTGGGGAGCAGCAGAGTTTGTCATAGAGCTCACAGTGATGGGTGAGTTTGGAGGCAGCTAGTGCAAACTGACAGATATTATTATAGCCGTGTTCCACCTGGCAAGATGAGTTTGGGGATCGGGAAAATAAGTGAAATCCATAGCTGAGGGAGGGAAGAAGCACTCCTCTCGCAAAGTGCAAGATCTGGCCCCAGGGTTGGGTTGTATTTGGCCCTGTAGGCCAAGCTAAGCTTACAATTTGTAGTTCTACAGATGTTGAGGATATGACTCCCATGTCAAGTTGGGGGTGAAGAGTAACCCCAAGATATTTGATTGTGTTCACTGTTGGCAGCGAGGCAACCCTCACTAGTTATGTTGAGCAAAGCTGATGAGGCTTTGATCTTGGCTGTGGAACCAAAGAGCATGGCCTGTGTTTTATTTAGGTTCAACACCAGTTTGTGGTTAGTAACCCAGGCCAAGACTCTGCTGAAGTCTTAGGACAGGCTTTGGTTTAGGAGCTCGGCATTTTGAGAATGGGCCACTAACACCAGGTCATCTGCATATAGGATGACTTGGCAATGAGAGATCGCCAATGGCAGTTGATTAATGAAGAGTGAGAATAGGAGAGGCCTAGCACCGATCTCTGGGGTCTCCATAGTCACTGCCCTAGCTCCGAGAGGGCCTTGTTAAGCAGTGCGCTGCTTTCTGCCCTTCAGGTAGCCCATCAACCAGTTCATGGCATGGGAGAGAGTCCAAGTGACCATAGCTGCTCCCAAGTAGGTCATGATTGACAAGGTCAAAAGCTTTTGACAAGTCTATAAATATAGCACCCGACAGTTTGCCCTGGTCCATGGCAGATCTTATGCTTGAAGTTGGATAGCAGTTCGTGGGTATGTAAATACTCTGAGAGTTGCTCGCCACCACCTTTTCTAGAAGTTTGCCAAGGGATGGGAGAATAGCAATTGGGCGATAGTTGTCAGGAAGTTTGGGATTGCCCTGCTTCAGAACAGGGACTATCCTTGCCTCCTTCCAGATACCAGGGATTATCCCGAGCTGAGGGATAGATTAAAGATGTGGGCAACCGGGAGGCAATGTAAACAACTCCTAGCTTAAGAAGCCTAGGTTCCAGATTGTCAAGACCTGGACTGGAGTGCTGGGGAGGGCAGCAAGATGTTTCTGAACATCCAGAACATCCAGAACTGATACCGCCCTGAGATTAAACTCTCTCCGAGGAGGTTGATCAACCTGACTCGGGAGGAAGGGATGATGAGCGCTCCCCCATCAGTCGTGAAAAGAGAGGTGAGGGCCGAGAGGTCTAAGAGTGAAGGTTAAGAGAGTTGGCTATAGTATGAGGATTATTACATGAAACTCCATCTATAACCATATCCGTGACACCCGAGGGAGGACCCACTGACGAGGATTTGATATTCCTCCAAAACCTCCTAGGGTCTCTGGCAGAGCTAAGTAGCACAGACTTACAGAAGTCGCTCTTAGCTACCCTAATAGCCTTCTTACACTGGTTCCTGAGGTGCTGTATCTCTGGAAATTAGAAGGATCACTGGATCCCTAGTACGGGCCCAGCATTTGTCTCTCTCGCATCTGGGCTAGAAGATTACCATTCAGCCAGAGTGTAGCAGTTCCCCTCACCCTCCAAGTGACCTTAGGGGCATGTCTGTCCTGGAGATCCCCAAGGTATCAATGAAGCAGGAGGTTGCCACTGAGGGGTCAGAGGCTTCAAGCACCCTGGACCAGTCAGTACATCTTAAGTCATCCAGGAACCCCTCTGAGTCAAACCTGGAGTAGTTTCTGACTTGTATAATTTTGTGTGGGATTTTAGGGAGGGATTTTCCAGACACAGTACACCGGGGAGTGGTCTGAGATGGAGTTGGATAGCGTGCCTGATGATGCTATCCTCTCCGGACGATTAGACAAGATCCCATCCAGCAGGGTACTCGAGAACCATTAGCAGTCTGTCTGGTCGGGTCATGAATTAGTTGGAGTTAGGTTAGGCTGGCAAGTTGAGGTTCAAATTTCTTAATATTGCCACTCTCCCAGTTTAGGTTGATATCACCCACGAGAATAAGTTTATTGTCACCTATACTGGGCCTGACAGCATCCAGAAGATAAGTGAGCCCAGTTAGACCTCCCCTAGGAGGGTTATAGGCACACACCAGATGCAGCTTCTTTGTATCCCCTAACAGCAGAAGCACATGAAGTAGCTCACAAGGGGGTGTTCAGGTTGCCAATAAGTTACCAGGAGATTTTTAGGTGGATTCTGTGGTAGATAAGGATGCCACCCCCCCCTGGTCCTGTCAAGGTGGATGAACTCATATCCTTTTAGGGAGCAGGCAGGGTCAGGAATGGAGGGTTTGAGCCAAGTCTCAGTTACCCCTAGGATGTCTGGTTTATATAGCTCAACCCACACTAAGAGCTCGTCAAGATTAGGTAGCAAGCTCCTGATATTTAGATGAGCTATTTTTAGCCCTACTCATACTCCAAGCAGCAGGGATATTAGTGGACAGATTAGGGGGTCAGGGTTGAGCTCTATATCCCCAGCCATAAGTAATGCAAGGAGGAGGAGCCAGGAAGGTACCGCCTAAAGAGCGGGTGACCACCAGGACGATTAATGGTTCGGTTTTCTTGACCCTTTTGTGTACATAAGGCACCTAATGTCTAGGCTGAAGATAGTACAGTGGTGCATCCGTTAGTTGCCAGCAAGTTGGAAAAGGAGAAGTCAGTGTCATCATGGGAGGAGGGCCACTTCCAAGAAACTCCCAGGGATATTAGGGAGAGGTAGCACATTGAAGGAGGACCAGCCCTAGGGCCAGCACTATGAGCAGAAAGGCCATAAAGGTTTCGGACGCCTACCCTGGTCACTGCATTGGAAGCTTCCCTACCTTCCATAGGAAAGGACAGGGAACTGCACCCTTATCATGGTTGGAGGCACAATGAGACCAGCATGGGGAGCATGTCCAGTCACCCTGCCAGGGATGGCCTGAAAGGAAGGAGGTTCTCTCACCCTGTGATTTCACCACGCAGCAAGACTGCCAGCAGACAGAGGCCTGAGTGCATTCGGTTAGCCAGGACTGTGCCCACTAGGTTAAAGAAGGTGAGTCCGGCACTGCAACCAAAGTAGCCTAGGGCAACCGGAGGTACAGGGAATGAAATAACCCTGAGCCCTAGAAGACAAGTCCAGGCATAGCAAACAAAGCAGTCAGGACAACCAGAGGTGCTAATATAACCCTATGCCGACCCCCAACTCCAGGAGCTGTAGAGGATAGACATCAAGAGACATAAACTACAGCATTGAACAGCTCAAATGAGGTAGGGCAACTCTTAGACAGAACTATGCAACAGAAACTAAAAGTATTGGTGGCAACAGAAAAATATTCTTGTAGTAGTCCCTGACTCAGGTTAAACAATAGTGTTGTCCAGCAGAAAATAGTCTTATAATAGTCCATGAATCAGGTTAAACAACAGAAAATAGTCTAATAATAGTCCATGAATCAGGTTAAACAACGGTACTGTCCAGCAGGATTAGTATACCCTAGGTTCACATAACATGTCCAATCCAGTAAACAGGGAGGAGTATACCCAAGGTTCACATAACATGCCCAATCCAGTACACAGGGAGGAGATTTGTGCAGGAGAACCCCCTCGTTAGACAGGGAAAGAATCTCCTCTTGACTGATAGGGTAATGTGTCAAGAGGCGAGGCCAACACGCATATAAACTCACCCACAAAACAGGGACGGTGGGTGGGCCACAAAAATAGTTTTTCTGTAAATTCTCTCCTGCACCTGGGCAGGGGCCACGAGCTTAGGAGTGCCACTGTTTTAAGCTGAGGAGGCCGCTGGAGCCTCTAATAGCCTACGGCACCTCCATCGCGCAATACAGATAAGTTCTTGGCAGCTTGGGACCTCGAGTAGGTCAGCCTCACCTCCCTCCTCACGGTGTCTGATTCATAGGGCAACATATATCAAGACGTTAGTGTAGTCAACCAATAGCTAGATAGGGTAAGTCAGAGATAGGAGGGAGAGTGGGGGCTAGCATGGGGCAGGAGCAAGGGGTGGTAGGACAGGCTCAGGTGGGGTCATAGCAGGCACATTGGTCTGTTGAAACAAAGGTGGTCATGTAGCCTAAGCAAGAGGTTGTGTGACGATGTTTGTCTAAGATCGAGCGGCAGCAGGTTCCACATTTGTGGGGCAGTGTACCAACGCACCAGACCCTTTTGAGGCACGGCAGTAGGGTACTTTCAGGAAGGATTTATCTGATGATCTCAGCTCACACGAGAGAAGGCGGGCTGAAGCAGTTCAGTTAGAGATGCCGGTCTGTCAAGTCTAAGGATGGAGTCTAGAGGCAGCCCAGATAGTAAAGTCTGGTGGTGGAGGGAGAGCCAGCCAAGGTCTCTATACAATTGGCAGTGATGCTTGAGCCGAGGGGCCTTTGAAGCATAACGGCATACATTGTTGAAGGTGACATCCCATTTTGTAAGGTAGATTTATGCGCCATGGTAAGGATGGGAGCGCAGTAGGTAACAGCGGGCAGGAGGAGCCCCTGGCAATGGCCAGCTTGGCAGCAGGTGTAAGCATACAGCTGGTTCTGTAGGCAGCCCCAGTTTGCAGTTCATAGATCTACAGGTTTCTTGAATGTGCAGGTTTAGGTCCAGGGATTGATCTAGTAGGATGCCAAGATAGCGGAAAGTGCTGACTTCCTCGAGGGGGCCCATCTAGGTCCAGGATTTTTAAAGGAGAGGAGCAGGACCTTATCTTGTGGGCAGTGCCCAGCAGCATTGCTTTGGTTTTGCAGCAGTTCAGGATGAGGGGATGGGAGTTTAGCCAGTGTTGAGCAGTGTGGAAAGCAGAGGTCAATGTGCGTTAGGTTGGTCAACATTATCAGAGCTAGCGTGAGATAACCAGGTCATCTGTGTAGAGAAGAGAGGCACAGGACACAATGCAGCTTGGCAGGTTGTTAATACATAATGAGAATAGAGAGGGCCCAGTATTGAGCCTTGTGGCACTCCAGTGTTGATAGTGGTACAGTCAGAGATTACGGGTTAAGTTTGACAGCTTGGGTCCTCTTTGTTAAGTAGCTTCTGAACCAGCTTGTGACGGGAGGTGAGAAGCCAAATTTCTGGAGGTGGACAGGAGTAAGGGTGATCCACGAGGTCGAAAGCCTTGGTGAGGTCGATGAAGATAGCACCAGTAAGCTGACTTTTGTCCATGTTTGTGAGAGTGTCTGAGGTGAATTTAGCTAAGCGCAGTTGTGGTGCTGTGGTTTTCCTGAAACCATGTTGTGCAGCACATAACAAGTTTGAGGTTTCAAGGAACTCAATGGTCTGAGTGGCTACAATTTTTCCTAGGATTTTGCTGAGGACCGAGAGAATCGCTATTGGTCTATAATTTGAGATATCGCTTTTGTTTCTCTTTTTGAAGATAGGGTAATTCTTGTGATTTCAGATGTCAGGAAAGGTACCATTGAGAGGGATAGTGGAACACCTTGGCTAGTGGATAGGAGATGAGATGAGCAGCTGCCTTTAGAAGGTGTGGTTCCAGTAAGTCGGATCCCGGGCTGGTGATGTCAGATATGGTGTTTAGTAGATTAAAGACTTGCGATTCGGACACAGCTTTGAAGTAGAAGGGCTTGGTTGTTTCAGGCACAGGATTATTGATTGGTGGGTCAGCTAGTGCACCAGTTGCAGAGGGCTGAGATGCCACAGATGCAGGTGGAAGTGTAGATGTGTAATGGAACAGGTCAGAGAACATCTTATTGAAAGCACTTGCAATGGTAAGGAGTCATTACAGTGGATACCATCTAGAATCATTTCTGAAGGGTTACGGATTGCGGTGTACCCAGGAAGGTTTTGATGTGACCCCAGAATTTGTGGGGATCATGGGCTGAGCTGGCTAGTAGGTTCTGGCAGTATTTGCTTTTTGCTAGCCTTATTTGCTTTTACAGGAGTTTCTATGTTGCTTGTAGATAGCATGGTCCCTGAGCAGACCGGTGCTTTTGAAGAGTTTCCACAGTTTATCCCTGGTTCTGAGTTGTCAGAGAAGGTCTTTGTGGAGCCATCTCGATTGATGACCCTTGACCCTTCTCTGCACTTTCGTGCAAGCTTATTCTGTACATCGCTGAACCTGGTTAGGAACACGCTTCAGGCCTTCCACTTTTGTTGCATGGTAGATTTCGGACCAGTCAATGCAGGATACGTCTAGGAGAAAGGCATTTAGATCCAGGTGAGCAAAGTTGGTAAATGTGACCAGGCGGGACTGAGGAGTGAGTGTTGGACTGTGACGCCAGTGGCAGATAGTGGGCGAGTGGTCGGTTATAGCATCAGTCAGGATACCTGCCTTTGTCATACGGTCAGGTCTGTTTGTGAGAATCCAGTCTATCAGCCTACCTGATTGGGAGTTTATCATCCTGGTGTTCTCAGTGATGAGCTAATGGAAGTTGAGACCTTGGACTAGGGATGCAAAGGAGCTATGGAGGGCCCATCAGTTTAGGTTTACATCCCCAAGTATGATGGTTTCGCTCATATTTATAGTTTGTGAAGTTTGCTGGAGCAGTTCATGGAAACTCCACCTCCAGTGGGCGAATTGTAGAGACAGATTATGTGCAGATATTTAGCACCTAGGGACAGGATAGCGTGTAGACTCACAGATCCGTTGAGGTTGTGGATGGAACCGGCTTGATGGTGAGGTGGTTTTATGGTAAATGGCAACACCCCACCCGCTTTGACCCAGGCCTGTCCTGTCGGATGATAGTGTATCCAGGTAAATGACACTGGGCATCCTTGATGCGAGGTTTAAGCCATGTTTCCATGAGGCAGAGAATGTCCGTCCAACTACTTTGATCCAAGCCTCAAGTTCGGCCATATGTCCCAGAAGACTTCTAATATTCATATGTGCAATAACTAGACCTTTTTAGATTTGCCAGAAGAGTTGATCTGGGTGCTGTTGTGGGGGGCAGGATTAGGTTCCACGTCACCTGCTAGTAGTAGCAGAAGAGAGGCTAGTAATTTAAGCTGAAGTCTGTATAGGGTATTGGTAGATAACAGTTTCTTCCTATTCTGATGGGACATCACATGATAATGTAATTTGGACACACTTCTACAACCAACAAGATGCAGCCTCTTCAGTATGATATCCACCTCTGGCACTGAAGGCTGATGCTGTCACGTTATTGGAAGGCAGAGTTCAGTCTGACGTCTTCTTCATCGGCTAGTCCCAGAGGATATGCAGTAACATTGTGCTTTTCCTCAAACATCTCGGTGCTCTGCATTCCAACACTTGAGCAGTATCCAGCACGCACACAGCAGTGGAAGTTTCACTGTGAGATTCGCCAGCGAATGCTAATCACTGTATGATGTTTTCCCTAGAACTTGTACCATCATTTAGGACAATTTTAAATAAAAGATTCCTATAACATCATTTTGAAAAGTATCCATTCCTTTACCCTGCCCATGAATTATCCCACTAAGCTTTTAAAACTGAAGTCAAACATAACAAAATGAGGCTCGGTTCACACGGACTTCATCCGGGCGTCTTTCATTATTATGGGCTAGGAAAATATTATTATGAGCTGTACAAAAGATACAGGTAAAACAACAGGCAGAAAAGGTATTACAATCCTTTTAAAACTAGCCCTCTGCCTTTTGTACAGGAGAGGAGCAATGCTGGATGTAGTTTTCCTCTTTTAAACCCCAAACCCATCTGATTAAAAAGAAAGAAAAACATTTACACAGTCTATTAAGGCAAACACGGGTGATTTCCACCAGCAGACATGGTGGTGTTTGAGTAGAACCAGAGCTTCTTGTTCTTAAAAAAATAAGAAAATCGCTCGGTTCTCTTACTGTTGCCCACTGTCTTAAAGAGTAACAGAATGCCTGCATGTAACAGGAACGCACAAAGCGTGGTAGTGTTACATTTTGGTTTTAAACAAAACCGCAAACCGGGAAATCTTTCTTCACTGGCTGCCACTGAGTATAGGAGTCCACAGTTTTCCACACTATCCTGAGTTCTCAGAGGAACTACAATTTAAACACAGATATCTCATACGAACATACGAAATTTGCCAGCAGATAAAGGCCTAGAGGTCTCATCAAGTTCTGCTCGAATGTGCAGCTAGCACACCTTATTCTGCAGCTGCCCTTCCTTCCACCCTTCCCTTCATTAACCCTCCTCTTGTCCTGTCCCATCCTCGTTTGAAGCAGTCCACTGTTCTACTGCATACCACTTCAGCAGGTAATGCATTCCACCCAGCCACCACCTCTCTGTAAAAAGTGTCTCTCATCTCCTCCTGAACCTTCCTCGCCCCACCTCATATCATGGCCCCTGGTGGCCCTCCTCCCTTACTTTGAACAGCCCTCTTTACCCATCTTGTTTATTCCTTTCATGTATTTAAAGGTTTCAATCATGTCACCCCTGTCTCCTCTCCTCCAGTGAGTACATGTTCAACTCCTTCAACCTCCTCTCGTATGATAAGTCCCCAGCCCTTGATCATCTTTGTTGCTCTGCGCTGCACCCCTCCAGTAACTTAATGTCCCTCTTCAGATCACGTATGCCAGTACTGCATGCAGTACTCCAGGTGTGGTCTAACTAATGACCTATACAGTGGCAGAATCACCTCCTCCTCCTCGAGGATATACCCCTTGCAATACAAGCCAGCATCTTGTTGGCCTTGCAGCTGCCTTCCTACATTGTGCCGAGTTGTTCATTGACCCTATAATGAGCACACCCAGATCCTCCTCTGTCTGGGCTAGCTGCACTCCCCTAGCTGGTAACTCCTCCTTGGGTTCTTCATCCCAAAATGCAGCACCTTGCACTTTTGGCATTAAAGCCCAGTTGCCAGGTGTCTGACCAGGTCCACCACCGCGCCTACCTTGGTATCATCAGCAAACAGACTGATCTTGCTCTTGATGTCCCATGATATGTCTGCAATGAATATCCCAAACAACACTGGTCCCAACACCGAGCCCTGTGGAACACCGCTTGTCACTGCCCTTGGGTGTGAGGCTCCCACCACCACCACCCTCTGTTGCCTTCCCTGCAGCCAGTTTCCTACCCATCTCACCAGCTTTGCACCCGCCCCTGTGCCTACTAACTTCCTTCCCAGCCTTCCATGTGGCACTGAATCTCAATTATTTATGTAGTGGGGAAAGGTGAAATCTTGAAATGTGCACAATCCTAATACTGGAGAAAAGGTGAGATGGACTGCTGTCATGGACTACACTTATAATTTAGTTTTAACAAGGGCTAGCCTACATTAAAGAAACTGTGTTTTCAAGTGAACACTTAATGGATTTACCTACATGTAGTTAGTATACTCTGCCTACATTAATTTTCCAAAGAGGAATTTGTTCACCATAAATGTAACGTTTTGAATCCAAGACCCTTCCTACTATATGGACATTGAAGGCATTAGAGAAAAGAATATCATGATGGGAGGCCACCCCAGCATGATGTAAAAGAATAAAGGGATAGTCAAGAAACAGAAATTACTACTGCAGTAGATTTTTATAACTAGAAGGAAGAAAGAAGCAGAAAATGTCCATATAAAGGGTGGGTTGCTTATCCTAGCACAATGCAGTTTAATCAGATTATAGTACTGTAGCGTGGTGTAAAGTTAGCATACACTGTCCTGTTCAACTGCGCTGTGCTCCTGTGCAGTGTTGTGTGGTTGGAATATCAGTAGCTTTATTATGGATATAAGAAACTATTTCAGAAAGACTAATGACCCACAGCCAGTATCTCAATCTGAATCTCAAGGAGGAGAAGTAGTTATGGTAGCAGATGTAGCAGTACAGCAGTCAATGCATTCCACTGTGGCATCCTTTCATGATTTAGGAAGCAGTCATAGCCAAGGCTATAACCAGCATCATACAGAAGGGGTACAGGTGGGGCAAATAGTAGAATATATTGCTCTCTTACTAATGGCAGAATCACCTGTTGCAAAAATAGCAAATCACCAAATGACCTTGGCAATAGTGTTTCTGGACCTGTACAGTCACAGAATAACAACTTCCCATGAACTTGTTTCGGTAAAAACATAAATGCACGTAAACGGTCATTTCAAGCTGATTGGTTTAAAACATTTTGTTGGTTGCAACACTCAGTTCAAGCCAATGCAGCGTGTAGTTTCCTTGTAGGATGCCACAGTGGAATGCATTGACTGCTGTACTGCTACATAGTAAGGATTAGGAAGGAGGGGTTGGGTGGAAGCAGGTGCGATAAGGCGGAAGCACTAAATGAGTACTTCTGCTCAGTATTTACTAAAGAGAAGAGGGGTGACACCCAAGTGGGAGAAATGGCAGAAGCAGGGGGGTGGTGACAGATGGGAAATCATGGAGGCAGAGTTCGAGAGAGTTTGAAGGCACTGAGGGTGGACAAGGCGCCAGGCCCAGATGGCATCCACCCCAGGGTAATGAAGGAGCTGGCAGAGATCCTTGCAGGACCTTTGGCAGACCTATTTAATGCCTCACTACATTCTGGGGTAGGTACCTCAGGACTGGAGGATGGCTCATGTGGTGCCACTCCACAAGAGTGGCCCCAAGGATGAACCGGGAAACTACAGACCAGTGTGCCTCACATCCATCGTGGGTAAGCTAATGGAGACTATCCTGAAGGAGGCTGGTGGCCCTCCTAGAGGCAAAGGACTACAGGACAGCAGACAGCATGGCTTCATGCATGGCAGATCCTGCCAAACCAACCTGGTCGAGTTCTATGACTGGGTAACTAGGCAACTGGACAGGGGCCATGCAGTGGATGTCCTGTATCTGACTTCAGTAAGGCATTCGACTGTGCCAAATGGAAGGCTGGGAAGGAAGTTAGTAGGCAGGGTGGGTGCAAAGCTGGTGAGATGGGTAGGAAACTGGCTACAGGAAGGCAACAGAGGGTGGTGGTGGGTGGGGAGCCTCACACCCAAGGGCAGTGACTGCGGTGTTCCACAGGGCTCGGTGTTGGGACCAATGTTGTTTGGGATATTCATTGCAGACATATCATGGGACATCAAGAGCAAGATCAGTCTGTTTGCTGATGATACCAAGGTAGACGCGGTGGTGGATGACCTAGGGGATGGCATGGGTTGCAGAATGATCTGGCAAAGCTTGAAACCTGGTCAGACACCTGACAACTGGGCTTTAATGCCAAAAAGTGCAAGGTGCTGCATTTTGGGATGAAGAACCCAAGGAGGAGTTACCAGCTAGGGGGAGTGCAGCTAGCCCAGACAGAGGAGGAGAAGGGTCTGGGAGTGCTCATTACAGGGTCAATGAACAACTCGGCACAATGTAGGAAGGCAGCTGCAAAGGCCAACAAAATGCTGGGTTGTATGCAAGGGTATATCCTCGAGGAGGGAGGAGGTGATTCTGCCACTGTATAGGTCATTAGTTAGACCACACCTGAGTACTGCATGCAGTACTGGTGTCCGTGATCTCGAAGAGGGACATTGTTGCTGGAGGGGTGCAGCGAGGGCAACAAAGATGATCAAGGGACTGGGGACTTATCATACCAGAGGAGGTTGAAGGAGTTGAACATGTACTCACTGGAGGAGAGGACAGACAGGGTGATATGATTGAAACCTTTAAATACATGAAAGGAGTAAACAAGACGGGTACAGAGGGCTGTCCAAAGTAAGGCAGGAGGGACACAGGGCCATGATATGAGAGTGGGCGAGGAAGGTTCAGGAGGGAGATGAAGAGACATTTTTACAGAGAGGTGGTGGCTGAGTGGAATTCATTACCTGCAGAAGTGGTATGCAGTAGAACAGTGGACTGCTTCAAACGAGGATGGGACAGGACAAGGGGAGGGTTAATGAAGAGGAAGGGTGGAAGGGAGGGCAGTGAGGGTGCTAGCTGCATAGTCGAGCAGACTTGATAGACCTCTAGGCCTTTATCTGCTGGCAAATTTCGTATGTTCATATGTTCAGAGAGCATTTAGCACTAGAAATGCTAGGTCATTTGGAGATGCTTTACTTGACAAATGATTCATAAATTGGAATCATTTAGGAATATGACTCTTGAGCTGTTCATTTGAGCAGCATGACCAGCAGGGCAGAATTTGAATGTGTAAAGAAAACTGGCACTACAGAGCAAGTCATTAACAGGGCAAGTGACAAAGGCATCCATGATCGGAGAGAGTACATGAAGCTACTAGAGGAAAAAACTAGATACTTGGGTAAACAGGGACTGGAATTTCGGGGACATGATGAGAGCCCAGACAGCATGAACAAGGGAAATTTTCTTGAACTCCTAGATCTCATAAAAAAATTTGACCCCTTTCTTGAAAAATACAGACCACTAGATAATACAAGTTATACTTCACCAGATTCACTGAACGAACTAACTAGCAGTTGTTCTAAAGAAACACTTGCATGCATTATTCAGGAGATATTTCAGCAGAAACGTTTTCAATCTTGGCTGATGAAGCCAGAGATAGTAAAATGTGAACAGCTAGCAGACTGTGTGCACTATGTAAACAGTGGGGGCACATAATGGAAAGATTTCTTGGGTTTACTAAAATGGAGACGTTTGATGCTGCCAATATCACTGCTGCTTTACAAGACTGTTTGAAAAACATGCAATTGACAAGCTGTTGTGTGTTGCTCAGGCTTCGATGGGGCTTCTGTGATGAGCGGTCATATAAGTGGAGTTCAAGAAGATTTTGAATGTTTCATGACAAGACAATTTCTGTACATTTATTTACTTAGCTTTTGTTTACCGGTAAGTACACTAGACAAGTATTATGCCTATTTTCAGGAATGACCCAGGAGAATACAACATGAGGAACAACAGTCAAGGAGACATGGCAAGAGAGTACAGTTTTTGTCACTGTAAACAAACATGTGGAAATACATCATTTGACACTGGGGAAACATATAGTAGTAAGCACATTGTTATGCCCATGAACTAAATCTCACGCTTTGTAATACATGTAAAGAATTGCCAGAGGCATGTGACTTCTTCCAGACTCTTGAGTCTCTGTATGCTTTTTAGTGCTTCAGTGAAACAACACCAGCAGTTTATGAATGCAAGGGGGACCTTGGCTTAACACAATCTGAACTTGTGCAGCTCTCGGATACTAGATGGTCTTGTAGACTGCAGTCAGTCAGTGCTGTGCGAAATATCTGATGCACTTTTAAACTGATTTTCTATGGGGTCTGATGCAACTGCTCATGGATTATGGAAGAAGCTTACAAGCTGGGCAACAGTTTCCTAGTCTCTTTGTGTTTCAGACACTACTGAGCACAACCAATGGGTTGTTTAATCTCCTGCAGAAAGAATCCCTTGATTTGACAACTTCTGTAACAGCTGTTGAGGCTGTCACCACAGCTCTGTCAGACATGTGAAATGAGGCATCAGCCATGGATGTATAAAGGCCATCAGTTTTGTGAGAGACATGATATACCGATTTTGCAGGTTTCAGAAAATTGCAACGCAAAACAAATCCCAGGTTTGATAATTTCTTTATTGAAACAGCCTCTGGATCATGTGAAGTGACCCATAATGAAGAAAGTTTCAGATCCAAACTCTGGTATCCTTGCTTGGACAGAATGACTGCAGAGCTTGATAGAAGATTTTCTACTGTAAACAAAGAAATATTAACTGGCATTCAAGCTTGCTCACCTTCATCATCAAATGTTCTAAACTTTTGTCTCTGAAACGTAGCTGGTCATTATGGAAATGACATTTCACATGAAGAAGTTGTTGCTAAGAACTTTGTGAAGCACTTTCAAGATGCGGTGAAAGATATGACAATGTTTTATAACAAACTAGATATTTTAATGTTTCTTCCCTGAATAAATTAGTTGAAGTTGCAATGACTATCCCTGTCACAAGTTGTTCATGTGAACATGGATTTAGTGTTCTGAGCGCCTGCACACTTGGCTTGCTCAAGATTGAACCAGGAGAGGCTTGATGCTTTAGCAATTATGACACTTGAGCAAGAGACATTAATGTCAATCTCTGCTGATGCCATTACAGACAGTTTTGTGACAATATCAAAGAGATGACGCCTAACTGACCCATTAACAGTACTGCCATCCAATAATCCACTACTGAACAAAATTAATACTATCTCTCTCCATCATGTCAATGCATATCTGTACCAGTTATAAACACTTCAGGATAATATGTACCAATAACAAGAAGATGCATTTATCACGGTTTCATTTAAGATGAAACCCTGACCTGACCTGTTTGTTCTGTTTCTCCTCCTGGTCTGTAAACTTATTCCAGACCAGTCAAGTCCCTTGAAAATTAGCCACAAGTTTGATTCTGAAAGACAGGATCAATCAGATTTACCTCTTACCTTTATATTTCAGTAATGCCATTACCTATTTCACATAGCATTTGGGAGTTACATCCTCAACCAGTCATAAAACAAAGCAGGACTAACCTCTGTTGTCTCCCCTTAGTCCTATGCAGTGTTATGTGCATAATAATATTACACAACATATAAGCACAATCTCATTCACACAGTATATCTTGGTGCATGCCATGTGTTACTTCTGCCTGCAATCTCACTCCATGCCAGTGGCCCTCCAAATCTTTCTTCTATGAAACCTGTGTGACAACTTTAGATTTTGTTTCACCAATACACTAAACACAAGCATATAGAGACTTGGAAGATTAATTCATAAGTTTTTATTTCATTGTTAACCTGACCGTCTGTACAAGGCATTTCATCAAAGGTGCATGCCCCACCAGTCATAAGGAATGCATGAGCAACCTGTATTGTCACGTCCCTAGTCCTATGCAGTGATATGTGCATATAAAGTCACAAAGAATCGCAGTCTCATTCATTATGAATCCATGGGTCTTGACCTGTGCACAGCCCATAATAATCATACTACACTACTATTATAAATTCTGGATCGCTATCGTGTGTACATATATCTAGTTCCAAACACAGGAGGAGCAAGTAAATGTTGACATATGCAGCTCAGCCCAATAACCCTTATATGAGGTGTTTCAAACTTTTCACTTGCATAAAAGAAGTACACTAACCATTGTTCAAACTCTATTTGTAATGCTTGAGGGCTCAGGAGAGCCCAGATTTTCACCTTCACAGTAAGCAAAACCTCAATGGCTTCAGGGGCATTGCCTCCCGACCACCCCACCAAGGGTTTCATCCCTGGACTCTGATTGAGGCCAATCGCTCCCAAACCCCCGCACAGTACTGTACATCTCAGGCCAGTGCCCCTGGTGTTGCAAGACTCTACAGATGCCTCATGACTCAGTTGTCACAGTTGTTGGGGACAACTTAACCATTTACAGAATATTTTGTTAGAATTTTGTGCTTCTTTTCTGAGTTAACTCTAGCTGTGTTTTTTGTTCTTTATGTTTGCAGAACCAGACTTGTGCTTTGGTAGTGCTACACGATTCGACATCTTGTCAGTTTTTTTCTTTCCTTTTGTTTATGTTATGTATGGTTTGCCTTTCTAGCTAAGCTATGTTTTTTTTTGTGAATACAAATGTACTTTTACTATACTACTTTAGTTAAAGTTCATTATACAATGGCAAGAAAAATCCTGGTCTCTGATTGGTCAGTCTTGACTGGACCTGTGATGTAAACCAGCACAACATCGGGTCTAGTCTCAGCCTCACTTGAACCTGCAGATGAGCTTATGGATATGGATTTTGCTCCTTTTTCATCTCCTCTTAAGAAACAAAAATATTTTTCCACACTAATAAAAACATTCTTTAAAATTATTTTTTATTTTATACATAACAATGAGCCATTGTACAATAGCAATAATGCCCTCCAGGGTGTGTCGTTTGGGATAACATCACGCCTCAGTTGTTGGATGCACTCGGCCTGCAGCCTCATGCCCAACCACCGGGGCGTGATGTTATCCCAGCACCACACACACCCTGTCAGGCTTTATTGCTTAAATGATATCTATGAGCTGCAGGTGGCTCACTTAGCACTAGCAGACAGGTGCAAGGGCATGCTCATTTGAGCACAAAATGTACAGATGTGCTGCTTTGAATCCGATGCTTGCAGTTGCTGCCTGACTTTGAAGCAGCGAGCAAGAAAACAGAGCCAGTCGAGAATGTATTGCTGTTCTTTACTAATTCCGCAAAATAAAGTATTTTTAGCAATAATTATCCAGATGTGTTGTCTTTCTTTCTCATCAGAAATTAAAGGTTAAAGCAGACTATTAGTCTCCTGACAAAACAAACGTAATTTCCAGTACAAGTCAAGTTCACAGACAGCACAGAGACAGTCACAGAAAGAGGAATTTTGTTGAATGAATATGAGCTCTATAAATAATAATGCCAAAATTAATGGGCTCTCAGTTCTCGCTGGCCACAGTGCTTGCTGCTGGCTTACTCTGAAGAGAAGACTAGGCAGACCGCAGCAGCAGAGCCAGAGAATATCTTGTTATTTCAATGCCAAACAGTGACTCCTACAGTACTGGGCTGGCTACAATGCTTGCTGCTGGCTTACTGCATAAGAGAAGACTAGACAGGCCGCAACAGCAGAGACAGAGAATATCTTGTGATTTCAATGCCAAACAGTGACTCTACAGTACTAGGCTCGTTGGCTACAATGCTTGCTGGCAGCTGCTGGCTTTCTGTGAAGAGAAGACTAGGCAGGCTGCAGCAACAGAGCCAGAGAACATCTTGTTATTTCAATGCCAAACAGTGACCCCACAGTACTGGGCTGGCTACAGTGCTTGCTGCTGGCTTACTGTGAAGAGAAGACTAGGAAGGCTGCAGCAGCAGAGCCAGAGAATATCTTGTTATTTCAATGCCAAACAGTTACTCCTACAGTACTGAGCTGGCTACAGTGCTTGCTGCTGGCTTACTGTGAAGAAGACTAAGCACGCCGCAGCAGCAGAGCCAGAGAATATCTTGTTATTTCAATGCCAAACAGTGACTTCTACAGTACTAGGCTGGGCTGGCTACAATGCTTGCTGGCAGCTGCTGGCTTTCTGTGAAGAGAAGACTAGGCAGGCGCGGCAGCAGAGAAAGAGTATATCTTGTTATTTTAATGCCAAACAGTGACTCCTACAGTACTAGGCTGGCTACAGTGCTTGCTGCTGGCTGCCTGGCTTACTGTGAAGAGAAGACTAGGCAGGCCACAGCAGCAGAGAAAGAGTATATCTTGTTATTTTAATGCCAAACAGTGACTCCTACAGTACTAGGCTGGCTACAGTGCTTGCTGCTTGCTGCCTGGCTTACTGTGAACAGAAGACTAGGCAGGCCGCAGCAGCAGAGCCAGAAAATATCTTGTTATTTTAATGCCAAACAGTTACTCCTACAGTACTGAGCTGGCTACAGTGCTTGCTGCTGGCTTACTGTGAAGAAGACTAACACGCCAGCAGCAGAGCCAGAGAATATCTTGTTATTTCAATGCCAAACAGTGACTTCTACAGTACTAGGCTGGCTGGCTACAATGCTTGCTGGCAGCTGCTGGCTTACTGTGAAGAGAAGAGTAGGCAGGCCACAGCAGAAGAGCCAGAGAATATCTTGTTATTTTAATGCCAAAACAGTTATTCCTACAGTACTAGGCTGGCTACAGTGCTTGCTGCTGGCTGCCTGGCTTACTGTGAAGAGAAGACTAGGCAGGCGCAGCAGAGAAAGAGTATATCTTGTTATTTTAATGCCAAACAGTGACTCCTACAGTACTAGGCTGGCTACAGTGCTTGCTGCTGGCTGCCTGGCTTACTGTGAAGAGAAGACTAGGCAGGCCACAGCAGCAGAGAAAGAGTATATCTTGTTATTTTAATGCCAAACAGTGACTCCTACAGTACTAGGCTGGCTACAGTGCTTGCTGCTTGCTGCCTGGCTTACTGTGAACAGAAGACCAGGCAGGCGCAGCAGCAGAGCCAGAAAATATCTTGTTATTTTAATGCCAAACAGTTACTCCTACAGTACTAGGCTGGGCTGGCTACAATGCTTGCTGGCAGCTGCTGGCTTACTATGAAGAGAAAATCAGGCAGGCCACAGCTAGAGCCAGAGACTATCTTTGTTATTTTAATGCCAAACAGTGACTCCTACAGTACTAGACTGGCTACAGTGCTTGCTGCTGGCTTACTGTGAAGAGAAGACTAGGCAGACCGCAACAGCAGAGCCAGAGGATATCTTATTTTAATGCCAAACAGTGATTCCTACAGTACTAGGCTACTATGCTGCCTGCTTCTTACTAGGAAGACACTAAGCAGGGCAATCTGCAGCAGGCTGTTCTTGCTGGCCAGGTGCTGTGGGCTTGGGCTGCTTACTTCCACTTCTGAAGCAGTCATAGCGAGCCTGACATCAGAGATTTGAGAGAATCATGTGTTTTTTTCTAATTTCTTCTTCTATACAGCCTCAGGATAGGAGGGAGCAATTGCAAAGCAGCAGGAGTGGAGAGAGAGAGGTCTCGCACAAATGAATTGAATTAACACAAGGATTTTGGATTTTTTGTTTACTCTTCTCGCTCAGGAAATTAGTCAGTCAAACTAAATAAGACTACCTGTCTTGGGTAGTTGTTAGTCCTTATTAGTTTGAATTCTTCTTTCTGTTGCTACTAACTTTAGTTTTATTTGTCTCACTCAGTCAGACTCATCTCAGTCTGTCTCTCTAGCCTGGTTTGTGGACAGTTTCACTTAGTTGCTTCACATTTCACTGATAGTGTTAATAATCTACTATCACAAGCTTTTGTTTTGTTCCTGATCCCCCAAAATTAAAAACAGCCTACTGTTGCATTTTATTAATATACTCAACACTGAGCATTTTCCATGGAGACTCAACTTATTAAATCATCATGAGTTGAGCTGTAGCTACTAAGCACTCTGTAAAGTTACTAATTACTTCCCCTGCTGCCTGCCCACTTGCCTATGCCTGCCCAGCCTATTCAGGACACTGTTGTAAAACTAGGCTAGCAGGGAGGTCGCCGCCGCCAGGCCCAACACCGACCCGTGGTATCTGATCTCTATTCTAATCCCCTCAAGCTCTGCTCTCCTTCTACCTCCTTCTCAATTCCTCCCAGCACCCCATCCCAAGTTGCCACTTTGCCAGCAGCTGCTGGGCTAAGAAACTGCCAAACCCATGACGGCTCAACATACCCGATTATGAAAATCAAAAAGTTACAGTGAGCACAGCACAGTAATGCTGCTGGCACTGTTTAGGCCTGCTCGAGCTGAAGAGACAGAGAAACTGCCACTGTGTCCGACCCTACCTCCACTCACTCAATCTGCACATGACTCGTGAGATTGTGCAAGGGAGAGTACTGGGTCGGCAAGCATGGTTTGGCTCCTCCTGCTGCTCACTGGGCAGCCTATCTGACTGAGCTGAGCCTGGCTGTGGATCATAAGCCCCCTCCCCAGGCAGCAATTGGGAGAGCGATATGTGGTGATTGGTTGTTGCAGCAGTGAGCAGCCACCGCCCACTGTATCAGCCAGGGAAGAGGGAGGAAGGAGCACTGGAGAAGGGAAGGGAGCAGCGAGAGCTGCGTGCATTTGGAGGAGGAGAAGGAGGGCCTGAGGGCGGGAGTGGAGCTGTGGGGCATCATGCCAGCAGAGAGCCTGCCAGCCAGCATGGAGAAGGAGGAGGAGTTCCCTGTTACCGAGGACAGGTGGAGCAAGCACAACAGCAGCCTGTGCCAGCCTAGAAGTGGAGGTAGGAGGAGCCGAGGAGGAGCTGAGCTGAGGTAGGAGGAGCAGGCTAGCAGCAAGCAGCTGTGACAGGCATGGGGAGTGGTGTGGAGCCATACTCGAGTGCATGGGTGCAGGCTCAGCAGCTCTTCTTCTTCCTTGTTGTTTGTTTAAATGGCTGGGGCCCAGGGAGTTTAAATGACTGATGATGGCACAGACACGGGCAGATGGCAGATGGGTGCCGTGGAGCCTGGGGCTGGGCGGTGGTAGCATTTTACCGACCAGGGCAAGATGCCATTAAATAAAAAAATGCAGATTTTGACTTTGGGGACCAAGGGCCCCTGGCGGTCTGGGCCCTGGTGTAGTGGCATCCCTTGCACCCCTCTGATGCTGGCCCTGCATCAGCCCCACAGCAGAAGTTGGCAGAGAGTGAAAAAGTGACTGAGCAAAGCAGCCCTTCTTAAATCTGGGCAACCAGCAGACAGATTTATTCCCCAACTGCGAGGACAGATGATTTAATGGGGACACATTATACCTAAAAACATTAAACTATCTCCCCTTACACACATAAGGAGGATCAATGTCCCAAGTCATTCCAATTGATGGCCTCAGTCTTTAGAGGAACAAAAAACAAATTGAAATCAATCAGCCACCTGTTCTTCCTCTACAGTTTCTTCCTCCACAGAAACACTGTCTTTAGTGGCAAATTCTTTTGGTTTTCTCCAACCACTGCCTGGCATCTAATCTTTAGGGTCCATGAACTGCTACGATTTGCTGCCATATGTGATCTGGAGTCGAGCTGGCAGTAAAAAGAATGCACTACCCCCAATTCCTGCAACCTCTATCCCACTCTATCAAATCTCTTATGATGAGAGCGGTATGGAAGAAGAGAGATCTGGGAAGAAGTTTACCTCAAAATCATTTATAGCGATCGGTAGGTCGCCCACACCGCAGATATTAATGTGTCCCGAACTTCCACTCCTGAAGTCTGCAGTAGGACAGTGCAGGATAGGTTGGTGTTGATGGGTTGCACTGTTGGGTTTACTGGATAAGCTCTGTGAAGCGATCCCCAATCAAAGTCCTCAGGCACAGAACTCAAGACTTGCATCCATTCCTTTAAGAAGGTCAGTAAATGTAAACCCTCTGCGCCTTCTGGTTCTCTGACCAGTCTGATATTCCTGCCCAGACCTCATTCTCTAAGGCCTCAAGCCTGCCTCTGAGCTGTACGTTCTACTGGGTAAGGGTAGTGACTGCCACCTGTGTGGTGATTGAGCGCTTATCGCCTCGGCAACAGTATTGATAGTTCAGTGAGTGCTGCGCCATGTTTCTCCAACCTGGCTAGAGTTTTTCCATTTTGGCATCCATCAGTTTCATTGTGGCTAACATCTGATGCTGGGGGTTGTTGTTTGCTGAATTTTCTGCTGTGTTCTCCCTTCAGAACTCATGGTCTCTGTGGCATTTACCATTTTGGCTGTTACAGGTTTGACACTGCTGGTGCCAAATTTTTCTGTTTTCTCATTTCAAATTTTAGTTTGGCTGGTAGCTAATCAGTTCAGAAAGATAGTTCTTCCAAACGCTTTTAGCGTAAATCAATTTAGCTCGCAAAAATTAACGATTTAGCAGCACTGAAGTGCAGGTCTGTTAAGTAAAGTGTCATGTCTGGCCTCTAGCGCCCCAGTTTTGGAATTTTTGTTTACTGCAGAGACAAACCTTGACTCACTAATTCCAGAACTTACTTGTCTATTGCGATCTTTGACCATTCCTGAAGTAGTGGGCCAGTCTTCCCTCCTCACCCCCGGCAATGGATGGGTCACCTGGGCAGAGTTGTCATGGGTTTTGTTTTGCTTTGGATTGGGGGCTGGAGTTGCATCTGCACGCCTAGTGCCCCTTCTGCCCTTGTCCCTAAAGTAACCTCTTTGCAGAGGGTACTGATAGGACACAGAAGCTCTCCCCTTCATAAGGCCTGTAGTGGAGGCCTTTTCTTTTCATTATTGCTTTTGCATGTCGCTCTGTACTCATCCACCTTTTTCCATGTAAGCTTTCTATCTTGTTACCAAATAGGAAATTACCTTCAAAAGGAAAATCCATAGCTTTTGTCTGAGTGTCCTGGGATAGACTGGTAGTTCTAAGCCAAGTAAACCTTCTTTAGTACACTGCATGGGCTTCTCACTGTTTCCTCAGCTGACCTTGTTTGTATCATAGAGACCTGGTTGGGTGATGACTCTGGACCTGTCTGGGAGACATGTGTTCCGTATAGTTTTCCATAGTGCATTGCCTGAGGAGGGACTGCAGAGAGGGCAGGTGGCCATTTGCTTTAAATCCACTCTGGGGCTCACTGCACTCCCCATGGGAACTTTCAGGTCCTTTGAATGTGTGGTGGTTGGATGTGGTCCAGGTGTCAGTGGCAGGATCTTTCTCATACACTGACCTCCAGGCAATGGGAGTGATTTTCTGCAGGAGTTTGCAGATTTCATGGCGGACATATGTTGAACGCCCCCCAGACTGTTGTTGCTGGGGATTTCAGTGTCTGGGTTGATGATGAATCCATGCATTTTGGACAGAAACCCTCCAGTTAATGTTATCACTGGGACTAACACAGGCTGTTGCCTCTGGATCTCATCAGCATTGCCACATTTTAACCTGATCTCATTGGGACTTGTCATTAGTGCGGTCAATATTGATCCAGTCCTTTGCTCAGATCATCATGCAGTGTTTTTCCATTGTGGGGTTTCCTGTCTGGTTATTCCTCTGTGGAGACCATCCAATTGTGCCCAAAACATAATTTGAGCCTCGCAAGCTCGGGAGGTACTGAATGTCTCGGTGTGTTGCTTCCTTATGCACAGGGTTCTGAGAAGGCCATGAAGCACTATAATACAGTCTTTGCAGCTGCCTTAGACTCATTACACCCTACCACATTCATTCATTGATGTTCCCTCACAGCTTACTGTGGTATTGTGATGAGCTGCGTCAGTTGAAGACTAATGGATGGACACTGGAGCATTCTTGAGAAGTTCCTGGTCTGTGGAGGACAGGCTGGCTCTGAGGGCTCATTATGCTGAGTATCATTGCAGTCTACTTGAAAAGACTGAGTTCCTGTCAGGGTCAGTTGCTGCAGTGAAGAACTGTCAGTTCAGCTCATTCATACTGTTCACAGGCTGCTAAATCCTTCCTGTATTTGGTCAGTCAGAGCCTTTTCTGAAGAAAAGTGCAAGGAGTTTGATGTTTTTTTCTCTGACAAAGTATTAGCTATTAGATTGGATATTTCTTTGAGTGGCCTGTCCTGGGCTGGTAGTGGTTGCTTCTTCGGGATGTAGATCTGCCTGTCTGGGATGAGTTTTGGCCTGTTTCTGAGGTTGAGGTGCCCTGGATAGTCTCTAGTTGGCACCCAGCAGCTGTATGCTGCATCTGGGACCAACATGGCTGAGTCTTGGCTGGTGAGTTCCCGGACCAGTGTTCACTGAGATCGTCATTGGCTTCTTGACAGAGGGCATCGTTCCATCTGCCTTGAAAAAGGCCAGGTAAGACCACTCCTAAAGGCCTTCCTTGGACATTGACATTCTGGTGGGTTACAGACTTGTCTTTAATCTTCCTTTTTAGGTAAGGTTATGAAGAAGGTGGTGATAGAGCAACTTGGGACCGCCTGGAGACTGTTTTATCTATGAACCTCCAGTCAGGCTTTTGGCCCTGTCACAGCACTGGGACTGTTCTTGTCAGGGTGACTTCTCCTAGCTGAGGACTGAGGACTTTGTTCTGTCTTGGTCCTCTTGAATCTCTCCTCAGCATTTGATACAGTTGACCGTGGTGCTTTTGGATTCTCTGAGGAACTATCTGGGTCTCACTAGCATAGTTATTCACTGGTGTGAGTCTACATAGATTTATAGAGTTGTGACGAAAAGGACTGCCTGGCCCATCCAGTCTGCTCATTTTTTCCTGTCTAATTTAAAACTGCAGACCTGGATAGTCTCTAGTTTGCACCCAGCAGCTGTACGTTAGTAAGTACAACCTACTGTAGGTTGCCCTAGGTAATTTTACCTCTGAGGTATGCACTATCCTATGGAGTCCTGAAGGCTTGATTCTTGCTCTTGTTATTTTCTGTGTACATGCTGCCTTTGGGAGAGATCATTAGAAGATACAGTGTTAGCTTTCACTGCTATGCGGATGATACTCAGCTATACTCATTCTCCTGGCACAGACCATGCGGCTTCAATATTGGGACAATGTCTTGCTGAAATAAATGACTGGATGGTCTCAAACTGGTTATATCTCAACCCAGGAAACATAGATGTCATGGTATTCGTGCAGGGATGTGGGGGTCAGCTACTGTGGGAGTTGTGACTCTTCCTTCAGTGGACAGTCAATCTCTCATAACTGTTGATGTGGTTAAGGATCTTGGGGTCATTTTGGACTGCAGATTGACACTAAAACAACAGGTGTCAGCTGTGGTCTAATATGCTTCTACCATCTCTGAAACATTGCCAGGATTAAACTACATTTAGTCCGCATGGACCTGCTGGTGACTTGCCATGCTTTCGTCACCTCTAGGTGGGACTATTGCAATACTCTTTATGTAGGGTTTTCTGGTGGTTTAATGCGGCGCCTGCAGCTGGTCCAGAATGCTGCAGCCTGGCTGATAATGGCTCCTCTCGGAGTGACCACATCATATCGGTCTTGCGGACGCTGCCTGGCTGCTTTGCAGTGGCACATCACCTTCAAGATATGCTTGTTAACGACAAGGCCCTATGCGGTTTGGGACCGACTACTTGAAAGATCTTGTTCCTTACCACCCAGTTCACTACCTGCATGCCACCAATCCTGGCCTGCTTGCTGTCCCCTTTCCTGGCTGAGACTCTCAGGGTCAGAGCTTTTGAGTGGCAGCTCAATACTTGGGAATTCACTGCCTGGGTCTATTCACATGACTGGCATGGTGGAGGCCTTTAATGCATCTCTTAAGAACTTTTTGTTTGAATAAGCTTTCCTTAATTTTAAGATCTGCTTGATATTTGTTTATCTGATCATACTTTTAAATTTAACTCCTGAAAATTTGATAACAAGAGTAACAAAGGTGAACATAATAACCAACAATAGTGTCACTACAATATATATGTATGGTCACGCTGAATACATCAGGGTTACCTTATGTACCTCCTCCATGTTGACAGTGACAGTCGAACTCTTTGCCTCCTTAATTGTATCAGTAAAGCCAAAGTTGAACAGCTAGCATCAGACAATAGTTTATGGAATAAAATCAGATTTTTAGTCATAATATATACCACTCATCTGCGCCAGCTGATATCAAATGCTGGATATGAGTTATTGAGATTAGCAATAAGTTTTTCCATCAGGTAAATGTTGCACATTAGGTTATGCTAGGTTTCCATAGAAGGATTTGCAGTGTCAGCCAAAGTTTGGTAATTATTTTCTGGCTACAGCAATCGCTATGCTCACACAATTTTCTCCAGCCGTACCACCTCTGTGGGAAAGTATTTAGCCTGTTGGGCAGGAGTGATAAACTCCAGATATGTGAGGAAGTTACTTCATAGATGGCTTAAAGACCAGATTGCCACTGTTGCCCGTAAGAGTAATGTTAAGGTCCGTTTCCCAGAAAAGTTTGATATAGTCAGATGAATGGTGCTGAAGGGACTGCAGACCTTGGTATAGCTGAGATATTAGATATTTAGTATGGACTTCTCCATCAAAGTATGTTCTGTCAGGGACACAAGCATGGGAACCTCCCCTTTTTCTTATAGAGATTTTTTATGGTATTTTTCGTAGGTTTTTCTCCGCTTTTCCCACCCGAGGCTCCGCACACAGTTGTACATGTATGGAGGCATGCACTCACACTGGAAGCTAGCTCAGCCCGTCCGCTCATCCTACTGCTGCCTCCTCCCCACCTATGCTACCCCACGACCTCCACCCGTGGGATGGAACTACAAGGGGTGACAACCCACTCCCAGGAGAGGAGAGCAGTTTCCTGGCTTGCCAATTCCACTCTCCCTCCACTGTACAGCACCCTGATGACCCAAAGTTGTTCCCAAACCCGGGTCACCGTGCAGTGTGAGGTAAGGCATCTGGCGCCCAGCCTCAGCATCACCGGCTGGCTGTGGATCCCCTTTGAGGTGTTTCCAACTGTATGTGGAATTCAGATAATCCCGGCATGTAAACAGTGGAAAAGTGTGATTTTGGTAAATGATAGGCAGTTACTAAGTCTGCAAAAGTTCAAATTGTAGTACCCTGTAAGAGTTGAAACCAGTACACCAGGCACAGCTGTACCCAATGCTGAAAGCTAGAATCTAGGCAGGAAGGCAAAAGTCTGTAGTGCCTAAGAGTGAGAGAAGACAGTGTTTGAAAGTGGGCAACTCTTTCTCATGTAACATCCAGAACTAGGTGTGGAGAGCATTGGTCGTGTAATGGCTATCTGCCTGAGGTGGGTTAGATGGTGGCACTGATATCATTAGAGACTTTTCAGGGTCAGTAAGGTCCTCTCTAACAATATAAAGGTTTTCCAGTGTGCTTTGCATTTATCAGTTAGCCAGTAGAATGCAGTACAGAGCTGTGCTGCTTCATGTTAAAATGAGAAGTCAGGGAGGCAAAACTGCCTCTTCTTTTAGGTAGTTTTAGGACAAGAGTAGCAAATTTGAGGTTTCTTACCTTGCCATATATACTGTATGATTAGTTTATTCCATGTTTGAAAATATATAGAGAAAGGAGTGACAAGGAGATTTTGTGTAAGCACTCTTGGCAAGATGGTCATGCGAATGCTATTTATCCGTTGGATCAGGGAAGAGGAGGTGAATCAGGCTCCAAGGTTCCTGTTCAATGCCTGTGTGAATAAGTCATAGCTGAGAGTGCTGACTCTATACGCCACCGCAAGAAGGAAGACTTCTAAATATTTGAGATAGAGGAGAGTCCATTTGAACTGAAATTGTTGCTGTATGCCTCTGGAAGGGGTATAGTGAAAAGGAAGACTTCAGTTTTGACTTATTGAGATTATAACCAGCAAGTTGTTCAAGCTGTCTGATCATATTTTGAAATGCTGAGCTTTGACATAGTCCAGTTTGTAATTTTCAGACTTGTTTTATGTACGGCACCAGAGTCTTTGGGATTGGGTGCTTTGTAAATAAAAAGATTGCTTTATTGGTACATAGGTTCATAGATGTATACAAGTTCAATTGGCCAGGACCTATTTATGAACTCGCCACCTTTAAACCCTAAAGGTGGAAACCTGTTTTTTTATCTCCCATATGTTCATTTAATCTGTTTTAAATATGTTCTTGTTATCACTTTCTACTATACACTGAGGCAATGTATTTCAAGTTGTAATTACTCTTTGGATATACCATTTGTTGCGTTTACGGGCACTGTTTTTCCCTTTCAGTTTACATTGATGAGATTGTGTATTCTTATTAGAATTATGACTAAATCGTCTTATTGTTTCCTTGACACTTGCCTTAGAGGCAGTGTAATTTGTGTCCTCAGCCAAGTGAAGCTGATTTTTGTAGCAACTATGCTGATCTTGCTATGTCAGTCATGTCCTGTGCTAAGTTACCAGTAGCTTTTCCTCAATGTCAGTATACAGAGTTCCATAGTGCTTTCTGGTACTGAGCTGTATAAGTAAGTAAGCTGCCTCCCTGAGGAGCAGGGATGCTGACTTGTATGCTTTTTGGCCATACTATCCAACTTTCTGGAATCTTTCTCTAGGAGGCTGGAGGAGAGAGTCACTTTGGCCTTATCACAGATGGCAGTCTGGACTACTCCCTCATGATCTGGGTGAGACTAGATCTGTTTTCCTGAGATTAGTCAGTCGCCCAGGTAGGGAAAACTATCATACTTGTCTTCTCAGGTGTGATGTCACCACTGCCAAGCACTTGGTGAATACATTTGGTGCTGAGGTGAGGCCAAAGGAAGGACTGTGACCTGGTGCTGGCAGATCTTCTTCTTGAGAATATCTCTTTCATCATGCCACACCTATGGAACTATTAGCCACCAGGCACTAGGATCACATGGAAACTTTGCAGACAGTTAGCCTGGGGCTACCCATGATGATGTCAAATGTCAGCTGATACATAATTGTGGGCGGCCTCCTCTCATCAGTTCTTTTCCCACTGTCAATTATACTGTCAGACCACTGAAGGCAATGCTGCAGTAGTCACCATTTTATTTCTTTTATTGGAAAAGTAATCATTTTATAGTGATTTTGATGACCTTATGTCATTGAAGGAACCGTCAAAACTGTTCTGGTATTGCGCCTGTAGTGAGAAGATCTACACTGGTGACTCCTACGATGTCTGTGTCTGCTGCCTAGGCCCAGACCACAACATGAAAGCCTGAGGAATTTGCTGGGCTTTTCATTTCGTGACCAGGCAATGCCATAAATTAACTTTATTTATTTTTATTTAGTGTGCTTTATAATCTCCTATCCAGCCAGCCCTTACCAGTCCTTACTTGCAGTGCTCAGCCATGTCATCCACCCTGGGACCTACCTCAACTCCCGAGCACCCTGGCTTACCCTCTGGGTGGGGCCAGGAGGAGGCCTTCCCCAGTGGAGACTGAACAGCAGCAGGAGCGAGAGCCTGGTCGGTGGTGGGGTCTGCTACAGAGGGCAGACATCATCGTACGGCAGTTGGATCACCATTTTCCTGTTTTCTCCTGGGAGATGTGGAGTGCAATGACATTGGTGGCACACATGCTGAAAGTCTGACATGCCTCCCAAGCTGTATCCAGCCCTTGCTGTCAGTCCCCTGGGTTCCACAAGGGGTCAGCTGATTGCTGTTGGCTTCCCCACCTCCCGACCTGAAGGAGAGTATTCCATGGGACGCTAATCCTTTTCCCCTCCATCGGCGCCAACTCTCTGGGTTCACTTCTAACCTGGGACATTGGCATCGCAGAAGAGGTAGCGCTACGCTGCACTGGCAGTCCAGCTGTAAATGGATTTAGAAAAACACACAGAAAGTGACTAGCATGGAGAAGGAGCTCAGCAGAAGAGCACCACCATATCACCGCCCAGTCTACCAAGTCCAGGTCCTCTAAATCCCCGGACAAGGCATCAGTGAGTCATAAGCACTGGGATAAGGATAAGGAGAGAGCCTCCCCAATGTGTTCTAGGTTGCCCCTCCACACAGCAGGTGTGCCTCCTCAGAGCTGTCATCTGCTCTAGTGGTGATGCAGCTCACCCCCTCGTCCATCGACTTGACACCAAGATCGGGGCTAGGCGCGGGCACTGCCAAGCCTAGTATGTCTGGTACATCACCGTCAATGTCGGGACTCTGCCTCCCTTTGACTCCACCAGTCGCACCCATCAACCATATGGTCACCAATGCTGAGGTGATCTATCCTCCTTTTCAGATATGATTCGACACCTGCAACCTAACCTCCCAGTTCGGGGGGTCTGTCGACAGGGCCCACTACTAATTCCCCCTCGACGCTGCAAGGTGCACCTTGTCACAGCTGCCTCATAGAGCAGTGTTGACATCACTGACCTACTTCCTTTTCCCCTCGACCCTCTCAATGATGAGTAAAATATAGTCCTGACTTAATAATGCAGGATGAGGAGGAGGCTGAGGACTATGCTGAAAGTCTATGACAGGCCACCAGCTCCATGGTGTCCACTTCCCCTTTGTAGTGAATACTCAGTGATCAACGCACCAAGGTCTCCTTCAGAGGATCCCACTTTCCTCACTATGATGCAGCAGTTACAAGCTGTTGTGGGCTTTGAACTGGAAGAACAGGACACCATCTAGAAAAACCTCATAGAGTTCCTGGAATTGCCAGAATCTCTTGCCATTGTAGTGCCACCTCTGCTCCCTGCTTTAGGGAATTCCACCTTTGCTGCCTGGTACAGACCGAACAATATTCCAGGTGTACCCAGGAAGCAGATAAAATGTACATGGCCCTGTGGAAGCCATTTTTGCCACCCAGGCAGAGGCAGATTCTAGTAGTCATTATGCTACCCATGACAGGTTTAGGGCACCTAAGCACCTGAGTTCCCTACCTCCTGATAAAAAGTCCAGGAGGGTGGATGTTTTGCAAAGGACCTTTGCCTTAGCATCATTGGGCCCTCACACTACTAACTATCAGGCCCACATGGTGAAGTACCTTAACACCCTCTGGAGGAAGGTCAAGGCAGCTGCAGAACCTTGCCAGGGGACACCTCAGAACAAGAGCATTTCAAAGCCCTTACTGCTGGGGCTGATGTGGGCAAGCTTCTGCTCCCACACAGCCTATGATGTCTCAGATGCTTCTGCCAGGGCTGTGGCCTCTGACATCTGTCTCAGAAAATATTCTTGGCATAGGGTGACAGGCTTTGTGGATGACATGCAACAGTCCATTCTCAATGCCCTTTGAGGACATAAATTGTTTGGTGCTGAGGTCCAAAATATCTTTTCCACTCTTCAGGCCTCAGGCAGAACCTTGAAGTCTGTGCATTCCCTCTACCATACCGAGCCCAGGGGTTGAAGTAGAGGTCTTTTTCATCCAGCTGGTGCCAGACAGCACCCAGTAGCCAGACAGCAGGGCAGAGGCAAGGGAGCATGAGCCTTACCCGCCCCAGTACCACCCCAGGTGCCCACTCAAAGCCCTGGAAGTGGTGGTGGTGCAGGGAGCTGCCCCACCTGGCTCTGCCTGACCCTTGTACACTCCTGACACCTTTACCTCCAGGGTGGTTGTAGGTAGTCACTGCTCTTCCATTTAAACCAGTGGAAAGAGGTGATAACAGATGCATGGGTTCTGGAAAACAGAATAGGGCCATGCTCCGAACTTCTAGAATACCTCCACGTCATCCCTCACTAGTAACCCATTATCCTCCAGAGCACCTACCCCTGCTTCTGGAGGAAGTACAGACTTTACTACAAAGAGGCTATAAAAACCTGTGCCCCTAGAACAAAGCACACAGGATTTTACTCTCAGTACTTCCTGGCCCCAAAGTGGACAGGAGACTTCTGACCTATCTTGGATCTCATGGAACTGAACCTCTTCACAGAGTACAAGAAGTTCATAATGGTCACCATGCAAGGCCTGCTCCTACTGCTGGAAGCAGGACTGAATCTGTTCTCTTGATATGAAGGATGCTTACCTCCATATCAAAATCTGGAAGCCTCATAAATACTGTATCTAAGGTTCCTGTTTCAAGGGAAGCATTACCAATTCAGAGTGTTGCCCTTTGCCCTGTCTTCTGCACTGTGGGTCTTTACCTAATGCTTGGAGAATGATATCTAAAAGTGTATTACTTACGACTCTGTATTATAACTCTTTCCTGTTTGCTAAATTAGCTATGAAGGACTTGGAATTGGTAAATAAATCCTTTAATTCCATTTGTAGATTTGTTTTGGCTAAACCTTATAACACCATCATTGCAATTTATATAATGAACTTGGCTACCTCCTAAATTGACTTATTCTTATAAATTAGGATGTTTGACTAATAGTATTTTTGTGCAGGGCATTACATCACCTCTTCATAGTTTGATTAATGTAAAGGAAGATATTAGGTCTTTACAGTCCACTAATGTTCAACGTTTATTAATTCCTAGAATTTATACCTGCATGGGTGAGAGAGTCTTCTCATTTCAATGTCCAACTTTATGGAATGCATTGCCTGTTAACTGTGTTATTGCTTCTAAGCAAGAAAGTTTAAAACAAGTTTTGTACTGTTACTTGCAATCACTTGCTGTATGTAACTGTTCTTAGGAACTTGAAATGTATTTTCTGTTCATTACTTAAGTATTTATTGTATTGCATATATGTTTGTATTATTTGTATTTAACTTGCTTCTTTATATTGAAGCACCAGGTCGATACTGAAAAGAGCCTTGGCCCAGTATCTTATCTGGTAAATAAAGTGAATTGAATTGAATTGGCACGTGGAGCAGCAGCCCTTCTCACAGAATGCCTTATGTATTCCTTACCTGGATGACTGGCCATTGAAAGTCCACTCCAGGGATCAGATCATGTGGAATTTAGCTCAAACCAGACAACCGTTTGATGCTCTGGGGTGACTGTCAACATACAAAAATCACTGTTGACCCCTTGCCAATGACTGCAGTATATAGAAGCAGTATTGGACATGGCCCAGTGCTTAGCCTTCCTGCCCCTGGACAGGACCCACAGCCTAGTTGCCCAAGCACAGTTAGTGCACGACAGCAGGTATGTCTCAGCCAGGATGTTCTTACGCCTGCTGGATTTCGTGGCACCAGCCATAGTATCAGTACCCTTGGCCAAGCTGCACATACACATTCCCAGTGGACCCTGAGAGTCACTGATGACCTAGGACAAGCAGTTTCAGTCACATCCCTGTGTGCAGTGTTCAAGTGGTGGATGGAACCCAGCAACATATTAAAGGGAGGTCACTTCCTGATCCCTTCCCTTTCCAGATTCTCGCAACAGATGCCTCAGGGATGGGTTGGGGTGCCCACTTGGACTCCCATCAGACAAAGGATACACGGTCCCATAGCGAGCACCTTGCATATAAGTGTTCTAGAAATGTGAGCGGTTCTGTATTGGCTCCAGGCCTTCCAGAACCATCTATCCCAGCCCCCCTGCTGGTCCAGACAGATATTGTCAGTGTGATGCATTACAGCAACAACAAGGAGAGACTCATTCCTATCCGTATGCAGGAAGCAATGAAGGTTTAGTATTGGGTTCTGGAACACAGTCTAGAACCGTCAGTAGTACATGTTCCAGGCATCCAAAACGTCTTGGTGGGCAGGCTAAGCAGGTCCCAGTCCAGGATGTATGAGTGGGAACTGCTGACTTCAGTCAAAGGCCTGTTCAATAGATGAGGTCATCCAGAGCTGGACCATTTGCATCCCCACACAATGCAAAACTGCCACTTTTCTGCTCGCTTGGTCCAGGGCCTGGAATATTCTGGTAAGCGCATCCCTCGCTTAGAAAGGGAGGTTCTGTATGCCTTCCTACCTTTCCTCTAATTCAGAGTGCTACTCAAGCTACTAATGGAGGGGCAACTCTGATACTCATTGCTCCCCTATGGCCTTGACAGATCTCATTCTCCTTACTGCAGCAGCAAGCAGTGGAACCCCAGTGCCACTGCCCCTGTGCGAGGTCTGTTGTCACAGGAACAGGGAACCCCGTCTATCTGGACCTCAAATCCTTCCATCTGCATGCCTGATTCCGAAGACATAGCCGTTGGTTTCCCAGAAAGTGGTTGCTTTTCTAGTGGCTGCTGGAAAGCCTTTCACTAGGTCCACTTACTCTAGAAGTGGAAGTGGTTTGCTTTATGGGCCACTTCCACCACCTGGATCCGTTTACCTGTTCATTCAGTCAGGTTTTAGGTATCTGTTGTCCTAATCAGATTCAGGCCTGCAGTGTTCCTCTATCAATGTGCCCCTGGCTGCCATATGGCTCTTTTTAACCAGCCTCGACTTGTGACTTATGGTTTCTTTCTTGGAAAGCATTGTTTTAGTTGCAATCACTTTTACATAAAGGATTTTGGAGCTGTAGGCTCTAATGTGTGAACCTCCTTATTTGATTTTCCACAAAGACAGGGTGTCTTTGTGTACCAGTCCTAAGTTTCTACCAAAGGTGGTGTCTGAGTTCACTTTAAATCAAACCATCCACTTGTCATTTTATTATCCTGAGCATGCCAATCCAGAGGAGCGTTCCTCCATACTCTAGATGTACATAGAATACTCTGGTACTATAGACACCACACGAAGGACTGCATAAAAAGTACTTGTAGCTTTTATTTTGTTCACTCTTGGAAGAGGTGCCCCAGTTTCCAAACAGTGCTTGTCCAAGTAGCTAGCTAGCTGTATTACTTTTTGTTACAGGAAAGTACGGTAAGGAACTGCAGGGGTTGTTCATGGTCATTCCACGAGGCATGGCCACCTCTGTTGCTTGTTTTAAAATGTGTCTGATAAAGATATCTGTGCAGCTGCCACCTGGAGTACTGTTCACACCTTCACTGAACACTGTAGTTTGGATATTGTCTCTCTTGAAGGGCTGGTTTTGTCCTAGCTGTGCTATGAGACCTACTTTCTTAAGCCAATGGGTTCCAGCCACCCAGACTGTTCACTGTCAGTACTGCTTGGTACTTGTTCCATAGGTGTGGCCTGATGAAAAGGTATCCTTGAGGAAGAGTTACATATTTACCATAACAGTAGCTCTTTGAAAGAATCTCTTTCATCAAGTCATGCCGTCTCAACCCTCCTTTCCCTTTTGGGCCTAAAAACTAGTCTGGGTTGCTGCTATCTCCATTCTAGTCCACCTTTAGCCCTCTGCCTTGCCTGGATTCTGAGTACTGGGTTCTCTCCTGCTTCACTACAGAAGGTCCTCTGAACATGATCTCCTGTGGGAACTGAGGAGAGGAGGGCCGCCATGTTTATGTATGAGTCAACATCTGACATCGTCATGGGCAGCCCCTAGCTGACTATTTGCAAATTTTCCATGTGGTCCTAGTGCCTGGACGCTTATAGTTCCATAGCTTTGGCCTGATGAAAGAGATTCTCTGGAGCATCTACTGTAATGGTAAGTATGTAACTGTTCTTTCCTAGCTTGAACCTGAGATATTTTCTGTTTAGATACCGAGATCTAAAATAGATCATCACTCCCCATTTTTCTTGTGAATAGGTCACTGCCTTACTGAGAGACAGGAACTTTTTCTACAGCTTCTGCTGTTAGTAATTCATTTTATTTTATCTCCAACAAAATTCTTTTTGTGAAGGAGTCTACTGGAAAATATTTGTGTTTCTATGGTCTTGGGAATGTTTTGAACTGCAGAGACAATCTGGCTCATTGCCTCTAGATCTCATTTGTACGAGGTACTGTAATTTTATCCTTCCCTGAAGGTAATGCACCAACACCCCCCACAAACACACACACACTGGCAATGAATGGGTGAACAGACCAAAATTAGCAGGGGTTTTGCTTTGCATGGGGCTTAGGTGCTGCTGGTGCAGTGGCAGTGGTACACTTGGTGCTCTTCTTCCCTGCCCCTGTAGTATCCTCTTATAAGAGGCATATGGAATCTAAACTCTCAAGAAGTAACCACTGCCTCTGTCTCCCCTCCATAGGGCCTATAGAAGGTAGAAGGCTTTTCATTCTCAATTGTGAAGTTAGCTGTGCACATAGTGCAGTAAACTTCTTGCTGTAAGAGTGGCTTTTGAAGGGTGTGACACTGTCTGTCCAATGCAGAGTGATTTGCAAAGGCGAAACAGCATCAGACAGGCTGATTGTGATGCTATTTTTGTTTGATGGGCAGAAACTTTGTCTACTTCTAAAGAAAAAGCCAAACCAATCATATGGCGGCTTTTTCCTTTGATGTGTGAGACACTGCCCAGCAAACACCTGATCAATGTCTTGATCAGCCTGCCTGACGTTACCCACTTTCTGTTTTGCACTGCAGATCACTTGCTGCCACCCCAATGATGAAAATTGTAAGAGACACAGACATTAGAAGGTTTTAATCTGAAGAGTGAGTGGTTTTCCATGTTCTGGTTTCAGTCGAATGAAGACAAAAGTGAACCTAGTCAATGTTTCATGCAACTCATTAGCCTGCAGCTCAACTTTCTAGCTTTTATTTAGCTTAGTATGTCTTTTCTGAATAAACTTTTAAAATAAATAAATAAATAAATACCCCACCTGCTCACCACTCCCTGGACGGCCCGTCCTGTAGGCCAACATGAACTAGCTGCCATGACAATAGTGTTGGTGGCTGTTAGTCAAGAGGCTTCTAACCATGCTCATCATAGCTGTCTTGACTTTTTTGATCATGATCCTAGCCACACTCCAAATGGCTCATCTTTCTCAGTTGCCAGACTGAGTGCAGTGATGTAGGAAGCCCTGCAAGTGTGACCTCCCATGACATTCACTTTTGTTCTCTCTCTCAGAAGCATGGGACACTGGGAGCCCACTCCCAGTGTCCTGGGTCATATATCCCTCCCCCAGCAGTGTGGGACACTGGGGAGCTCTCCCCAGTGTCCCCAGTATATCCCCCTCCCTTTGCAGTGAGGGACACTGGAGAGTCCACTCCCAGTTTCCATAGATTTGTATCCCCCAGTAGTCTGGGACACTGGGAGCCCACTCCAGTGTCCCCGAAATGTGTATTGTAAAACCTGTAAAAAAAAAACAGTCTGCCGACATCTTTTTTTGCCCTGAAAAAGAAAATGGTCCCTTGTCATCCTGGCCATACCCTCCCCCATCCCAACCCTCCCACTGAGCACCCCCACCCCTCTTGCCCTATATTTACCCTGGAGGTCATCTGCTGTCATCTTCTGTGAACTGAGACACGCCTGCACTTTTCAAAGTTGAACTGCAAACTGAGGAATCAAGGTAAGTGCTGCATATTGTTATTTCAATCGTGTTTTTAACTTATGTTAAGCTCTTAGCCATTTTTGGTATTTTTACACCAAATTTTCAACATGGGCTTTTGGTACCCAACCTCATGAACACTGCCACTGTCGTTTCATTAGTGGGCCTGGAAGGTGATTTTTTTTTCCCGCCCGATCCCCACAGGGCCTCAGCTCCCACCACCTTCCCATGCCCAGGCTTACCCCCCAGGAGGGCCACTGGGCAGGTGCCCCTCCCCAAGGTCAATGGTATCTTGCCTGACTTACCCCCAAGGGTGGGGCCACGGCGGGGCCCCACCGTGGACATGATAGGCAGTGGAGACGGCAGAGCAGAGCTTCAAACTTCAGGCCAGCATTTTCGTATGCTGTATCGGGGTGGGGACATGCAATGATGGCCAGCGCCTGCTCTGCCCTCGCTGGTATGGCACCAGAACTGTGGTTCTCCTGGCATCCACTAGGGGTCCGTGAGTGTGCTAGACACACCCCCTCAGAGAAGGAAAACAGTCCCTGGGACACTCAGTCCTTCGCCACCGGCTGGCCCTCCAATGTCCTGAGTCCAATCCTGAACCTGGATTCATCAGCATTGCAGACGGACACCCTGCCTCTGCACCGATGGGCTGGTTCCAGAAGGTGATTTGCAGTTGCTGCCCAAATCCCTTTCAGGACTGACTAACGAAATGATGGTGCCAGTGTTCATAAGGTGGGGTCCCAAAAGCACATGTCAAAAATCTGGTGAAAAATTGCTAAAAATGGCCGGAGTTCATTGAAATTTTTCTATGCACATGCATAACTTTTGTAATTTCCATATTTTCCTCCCCAATTTTTAACATAGCCATTGTTTCACACCACCTCATGAACAGTACAGCTGTCATTTTCACATCCTGCCCGAAACATGTATTCGACGTGGTGCAGAATGGCATTTTGCCATGGAATTGAACATTTTCACCACGGGTTCATTAGGTAGGGGTGATAAGAAGACTATGTTCAAAATTTGGGATCAAAATATGAAAAAGTCAAATTTATGACCATTTGTTGCAATTTTGGTATGCCCGCTGGTAACTGTGGAAATTTTAAGTATTTTTGACCCTATATTTCTAATATAGCCTTCTTATTACCCCACCTCACTTATGTCATCAGCTGTCATTTTTCAAATCCTTCTAAAATGTGTGTTTGCACCTGTGTCAAATATATGGCAGCTTAGATTCAAGCAAAGAAGTGCAAAGTAATGCAGCTGGGAAACAAAACCCAGGGCAAGAGTACACAATGGGGGTGAGATACTGACAACAACAAAATGGAAGGGGACCTGTGGGTAGTCATATCAGATGACCTAAAGGTGGGCCAGCAATGTGAGAAGGCAGTAAGGAGGGCTGGGGAGATACTGGGATGCATGGGAGAAGCATTACCAGTAGAAAACAAAAGTCATTGGCCCTCTGTACAGACAGTTGGTAAGACCACATCTGGAGTACTGTGTACAGTTCTGGAGACCCCATCTCTGCAAAGACATAGACAGGGTGGAGGCTGTCCAGAGGAGGGCAACCAAATGGTGCAGGGTCTGTACCAGAAGACATATGAAGAAAGACTAAAAGAGCTTAAGATGTATAGCTTTGAGGAAAGGAGGGAGAGGGGGGACATGATAGGCACTTTCAAATACCTCAAGGGAATCAACAAAGTCCAAGAGGGTAGCATCTTTCAGAGAAAGAGATGTGCAAGAACAAGGGGCACAATTTGAAGATAATGGGGGATAGCTCAGAGGTAATGTGAGGAAGTATTTCTTCACAGAGAGGGTTGTAGATGCATGGAACAGCCTTCCTGAGGAGGTCGTAGAGTCAAAAACAGTTGGGGGATTCAAGAATGCATGGGACAGGCATAAGGTAATTCTAGTGGGGGTAGGAGGAAGTAGGCTGTTGGTTAACTAGGATCTGCAGCTTATCTGTTAGGTAGGGAAATGGGCAGACTAGGTGGGCCAAGCGGTCCTTATCTGCCATCAAATTCTATGTTTCTATGTTTCTGTGGCATGGAATGGCACTGTATTGTTACACAATTATGTTTTGGCAGGGATTTCAACATTTTCTGTACCTTTGATCTGCAGGACCCCACACAGCAAACAGCTGTTTGGTATCCTGATCAGCTTGGCTGATGTCACCCACTTTTGGTATGCTTGTGCTCTCCTCCTTCACCCCACCGGTTCCTTCCCTCATTCTCTCCACTCCAGAATGGGACAATCTTACAATTGTCCCCCAAGTGTGGGACTTACCTCCAGCCCCCAAACCTCCTGCTGCTCACTGCCATCAGCCTGGGTCCAGTGCTACCTTCTGAAATGTCCTGCCAGCCCCGCATTTTTTCCTGAAAGTGAAAGGCCAGAGGAGCACAGACACGATGCACAACCACTGTGCAGCCGCACTCTGAAAGAGTGAGATCGTGGGTCATACATGTCTGTTTTAAAGCCACTCCTGCGGCAAACTGGAGATTCTCCCATGCTCCTGGACCCCGTATTGCCTAGTTTGGGTCCAGAGACACGAGGAGGGACCTGAGGTTCTGCAAAATTTTTAACAGCGCTAAAAGCTCATGTAAATAACCCAGCAGCCGAGGCTGCTGGCAACTGTAATCCTGCCCCACCTGTTACAATAGCAATACAAAGGCCAACTTTTGACATTGACAAATGCTTGTTACTCTTGTGATATTGCTTTCATCCACTTTTTCTTATATGCCTGTGTTTTATCACCAAAAAGTGAATTTCCTTCAAAGGGAAATCTATGGCTTTGGTTTGTATATCCTGGGAAAGGATGATGGTCCTTAACCAGGAGAATTTCCTAAGGACACTGCCTATAGCTGCCTTGTCATTAGTGTCCACAGCAGTGTGGAAGTGGTATTTAGTGGCATCCAGGGCTGATCTTGCAGTGGCAGCCAAGTACTGTGAACTGGTATTGATGATTCCCTAGGCGCGAACCTGAGTTACCGTATTTTCGTGACTCGCCTATACTGTTCTATGAAAGCAGACGTCTTTCAGGTCATAGAGACAAAGACTTTGATGTCAAATAAGGACCGCTTGGCCCATCTAGTCTGTCTGCCCATTCCTCTCACTACACTATTACTACAGTCTGTGCCTGATCTACAGCCCCCTTCCTTTACATTATGGTTCCCTTGTGCTTATCCCATGCATTCTTGAACCCTACCACTGTTTTTGCCTCAGCACCTCTGCTGGAAGGCTGTGCCAGGAATCCACCACTCTTTCTGTGAACAAATACTTCCTCATATCTCTCCTGAAATTATACCTCCAGCTTTGGACCATTTCCCTTGTTCTTGGGCACCTTTGTCTGAAAATACTTCCCTCCTGTACCTTACCCCTGTGAGGTATTTAAAGGAATCTATCATATCCCTCTCCCTCCTCTGTTCCAGAGTGTACATAGTGAGGTCCTTTAGTCTCTCTTTGTAGGGCTTTTGATGCAGACCCTGCACCATTTTAGTTGCCCTCCATTGGACCGTCTCCACTCTTTGTCCTTCAAAGGGTGTGGTCGCCAGAACTGGACACAGTACTCTAGGTGGGATCTCACCAGTGATCCAAATAGGGCAGCACCATCTCCTTTTTCTTCTGGTGATACCCTCCCTATGCACCCCAGTATCCTACTATCCCACCCTACTGCCTTGTTGCACTACCTGGCCACCTTTAGATCATCTGATGTGATTACCTCTAGGTCTCTTTCCTGCTTGGTGGCCGTTAATGCCACACCACCTATTTTGTACTCCATCTCGGTTTCTGTGCCCTAAGTGCACTATTCGCACTTCTTCACATTGAAGCCCAGCCACCATACCCTTGACCACTCTTCTAGTTTTCTCAGGTCTCTGCTCATCCTTTCCACACACACCCACCCCAGAGTGTACACATTATTGCAGATTTTGGTGCCATCTGCAAAGAGGCAGACCTTCCCTCCAGTGACCCCAGCCAGTCTCCCATTTGCAGGAATGGTATCAATGAGCCTAGTGTTACCATTTTGAAATTTTCTTTAAGTGCTTGTTCAGATATCTCCAGACAAAATGAGTCATCGCTCTCCATTTTCTTATGGGTCAGGAAGTATCTGGAGAAAAGACCTTGCCTAATTGGTGACAGGTAAAGTTTTCCACTGCATTTGCTTGCAGTAATTTCTTTACTTCCAGCTACAACAGCATTTTTCTGCTGAGGTGCGAGGCTGAAAACATTTGGATTTTATGGTTTTGGGACTTTTCTGAACCACAGGTACAATCATTGGTCCACTAATTCCAGGACCCACTTGTCTGTGGTGACTTTTGACCACTACTGAAATAGTCGCCAGCCTTCCCCACTTGCAATGAATGGGAGACTTTGGCAGAGTTGTCAGGGGTTTTGTTTCTGCTGTGGCTTAGGGCTGGAGTTACATCTGCATTGAGCGCACCTTTGCCCCTGCCTCTATAGTAGTCTCTCTGTGGAGGGCACCTGTAGGAAACATAAGCATGAAGGAAATACCCCTACCCTACCTCTACCACACCTTCCATAGGCCCAAAGGAAGTGAAGGTCTTTCTTTTTCAGCACTGCTCTTGTATTCATCCACCTTTTTCATGTAAGCATCTGTCTTGTCACCAAAAGGGTTTTCCTTCACACTGCATGAAACACAGAAACATAGAAACATAGAAACATAGAAGTTGATGGCCGATAAGGACCGCAAAGGCCCATTCAGTCTGCTCATTTCTTTTCTACCTTATGAATGTGCCATCGGCCTTTGCTCATTCAATGGCCTATCTATTCATACTTACCTGTATTGCTCCCTTATGCCTGTCCCATGCCTGTTGAAGCCCTGCATATTCATATCCACCACTTCCTCAGGTAGGCCATTCCATGCATCCACCCTTTCTGTGAAAAAGAATGTCCCCACATTACCCTTAATCGGCCTCCCTCTAATCTCATGCTGTGTCCTCTTGTCCTGCTGTTTTTCTTATATTGAAACATGTTAGACTCCTTCACCTTGTTAATGCCCTTAAGGTGTTTGAATGTTTCAATCATATCACCTCTCTCCTCCTTTGTTTTAGGGTATACATATTGAGTTCCGTTAATCTGTCCTCATATGTTTTCTGATCAGTTCCTGCACCATTTTGTTGCCCTTCTCTGGACTGCCTCAATTTGGTTAATGTCCTTGTGAAGGTGTGGCCTCCAGTACTGCATGCAGTACTCCAGATGGGGCCTAACCTGTGCCTTTGCAAAGAGGGATTATTACCTCCTCTACGACTTGTGCTACCCCTACTAATACTCCCCAACATTTCCCTAGCCTTATTACTTACTTTAATGGTCTGCTTGATGATTTCAGGTCATCTGTGATGATGATGCCCAAGTCTCTTTCTTCCCTTGTGACTGCCAGCAACTCCTCCCAACCTATAGGTGGCTTCAGGGTTTCTCTTCCCTGTGTGCATGATCTTGCACTTCTTTGCATTAAACCCCAGTTGCCACACTTCCGACCATTTTGCCAGTTTATCCAGATCTCTTCTCATTCTGCCCACACAATCTGGATCATCTTCTTTATTTATTTATTTATTTGTACATCAGTTTACAACCTTTGAGCCAGAGGCTCATTTCAAAAGTACCTCATCACATTAAGGACAAATACATTACATTACAGGCTCACTGTTACATCACACAGTTTCAAGTTGCAGTAAAGACAACCACATATATTTACAAACATTTGTAGAGTGGGAATGTCCTAGTGAAGGTGTGGCCTCCAGTACTACATGCAGTACTCCAGATGGGGCCTCTGTTGCAGATCTTGGTGTCATCTGCAAACAGACAAACCTTACCCTCAGTCCATCTGCAATGTCACTGATGAAGATATTGAAGGACTGGCCCCAGGACTGATCCCTGAGGTACCCCACTTGTGACTTGCATCTCTTTTGACTGTATACCGCTTACCACCACTCTCTGTTTTCTGCCTGTCAACCAGTTTGCCACCCAGTTGACCAACTTCTGACCCACCCTGAACCTACCCAGCTTATTAATTAATCTTCTATGTGGAACAGTATCGAAAGCTTTGCTGAAGTCAAGGTAGGTGGCGTCAACTGCTCCCCTTGGTCTGCCACTCTGGTCACCCAGTCAAAGAAATCTATGAGATTAGTTTGACAGGACCTTCCTGTTGTAAACCCATGCTGTCTTGGATCCTGTGCTCCTATGGTTCCAGGTGTTGCACTATCCTTTCCTTAAGGAGGGCCTCCATAATCTTGCCCACTACTGAGGTAAGACTGACTGGTCTGTAGTTCCCTGCCTCTTCCCTGTATCCATTCTTGTGGGCGGGATCACATGAGCCCTTCTCAGTCTTCTGGGACCTCTCCTCCTCTCCTGTGCTCAGAGACTCACTAAGCAGTTCTGATAATGGCTCTGCTAGTTCCACCCTTAGCTCCTTTAGTACCCTGGGATGTATGCCATCAGGTCCCATTGCCTTGCCAGCCAGAGCTTATCAGAGCTCTTGTAGGACCCTTGCTTTGTGAAGAGACTAGTGCACACCTCACTCCCTCCTGTGTCCATGGTGCTGAGCTGTGGGTCCTGCCTAACTTCTCCTCAGTAAATACTGAGCAGAAGTATCTATTTAGGATAGATGCTTTTACATGGTCCTCCTCCTTGTATTGGCCAAAACCCATAATCCTAGAGGAAATGTTATTTGTGTCCGATGATATATATATAAGTGTTATTTTGTAGCATCCAAGGCTGATTTTGCTGTGTCAGTACATCCTGTGCTAAATTGCCAGTAGCTTTTCACTCAGTGTCAGTATGGAGTTCCATAGTGCTTTCTGGTACTGAGCTGAGTAAGCCAAGTAAGCTGCCTCCCTGAAGAGTAGGAAGTGGACATGTAAGCTTTTAGTCACTATCCAGTGTCCTGGAATCTTTCTCCAGAGGCTGGGGAGAGAGGCACTTTGGCCCTATTACAGCTGTCAGTCTGTATCACTCCCTCGTGATAAGCATGGAAGTACAGGTACTCACCACCATGTTTATCCTCCTGATACTTATTTTCGATTTTCTTGTCAATGCCAGCAACCAGAGTTGGTGCTGACATATATTCTTTACTCCTGTTTGGCAATCTCCTCCAAGGCAGTTTCTGTGGCAGTCTCCCATTTCTTTACTTCTGCCCCTAATGTTCAGGACTCTCATCCTTGTGTGATTTGCAGCCACTGTCTTAATGTTAAACCACACTGTACGGTGATCACTGTTGCAGTATGTGAGGACAGCCACTATGACACCTGCAATGTTGTCCCTGTTTGTCAGCACCATTTGTAGCACTATCTCATCATTAAAGGCTCATTCACTTGCTGCCTGAGAAAAGCCCCTTGTAGGAGTCAAGGATGGCCTTGGTCCGCTAAAGCTGCAGTTGAAGGGCTTCAATCCACATCTGGCAGATTGAAGTCACCAACTAAGCAGCATTTTGCCTATCCACCATCCTGATGATGGCTTCCTTAAGTGTCTTATCCAACTCTTGTCCCTGCGCTGGAGATCTGTATGCCATCTCTGTACTGATGGTGGTCCCAGCACCTGTCTCCAGGAAGACCCACAGCACCTTCAGCCTTTCTTTTCCTCTGGGTGCCCTGCATTTCCAAGGCCTTGATTCCTTCCCTTATATACAGTAGTACAACCCCCACCCGTCTCTTCTGAACAGAGTAGCCGATATGGCCATGTTACAGTCTTAGCTGTCAGTGCACCATAACTCCATTATGATGACTAAATTCAGGCCAGCCTCCGCCATGATGACCTCCAAATCTGGGTTTTCAGATTCTTTCAATTGCTACATGGCTTGCCATACCTTACTCCCTCTCTTCCTGCTTCCCCCATCTGTCTGTACTGTTCCCTGATGCTCCCACTGACCCACCTCTTTCTTTGTTGCCTTTTCTGTTACCCTTCTCCTTTACTCCTTCTTCTTGATTCCCTGATTTGTAGCCCCTCTGTCCTCTGCCTTGTCCCAACCCTGTCTTCATGCATCCCTGCCCTAGGAGTTTACTCCCTCAGGCTCTCCTACCTGCTGCTTCATTATCCATGGTGGTAGCAGTTGTTGCATCCCTTAGTTCTACAGCCTCCCCTGGCTAATTTAAATGCTCATCCAAGTAGCATTTAAACCTCCCATAAGGCCATATCTTCCCAGGTTGTCCCCAGTACCCAGTGTAGTCAAAGCCTTCTTCTATGCACCATGACTTCAACCAATTGTTAAAACCCTGGTGTGGAGTGTCCTTTCCTCTCCCCACCCATATACAGACAACACCTCAGCAAAAGCCACCGTGCATATGCCACCTGCTTTAGGCCCCTCCCAGCTCCCACAGCTTTCCCTGCAATACCCCTACCCTGTCCCTTGCTGGGTCATTTGGCCTCAGGTGAACAGGAACATCTAGCTTCCTCCCATCTCTTGCTGCCCTAGTGATCCTCTGGGATCTGCTCTCCATCCTTCAAGCTGGAGCACCTCTGAGGCACTTCACCTCCCTCTTCTTTCCTTCCCTGCTTCCAAGTCTATCTCCCTAATAATAGAGTCCCCACCAGCAGCCAGCTACTTCCTTCTCAGCTAGGGGCTCTTCCACCTCCTTGGGGCCTCCACTTCTGAAGACCTCCACATCCTCCTTCCCACTGCTTCATGTGTCTCCTCCTGGTTGCACAATCCCTCCAGTATGGGAAGGAATTCTGTAGGTAAAGGCTGAGTAGTGTGTACCCTTCCTACCACACCTACTGTCCCAGAGCCCACCAAGGTCCAACCACTCTGCCTCTGCCTAGACATCCATCAGGGACTAGCTGCAGACTTAGTGGCTGCTAGGTGGGGCAGAAGGTTCTCTGAACCCTGCCAATTTTTCCTGGAGTCCAGCAACCTCTGCTCTCAGCCCAGAGAGGTGAGTACACGTGGGGCAGCACCTCAGTCTCCAGAAAGTGTCTTGAAGGCTGCAGCTCCACACCCATTGCAGTGCACCACCCAGTGCTCCTTCCTTCTTTTACCTTAGTGCCAGTTGAGACTTCCTGTGCCCTACTGCTTCCTTTCCATTCCCATTGAATTCCTACTTCTCCCTTTGCTTGTTTGAAATTTATTTGATACCCTACCTAGGTAGGGTGTCTACTGTTCCCTTTTACCCACCCCAGCGTGCCTAACATGCTCTAGATGTCTACTACTTCTTACCTCCTTGCCTGAACCTTATTTGTTACCCTACCTAGATAGGGTGTCTCTTAATTCCTTTCTCAACCCTCCTATCCATACCTGCCTTATCCTTGTGCTTACTACTCCTTACCCATGTTAACACACCACATAGAAACAAAGAATTTGAGGGAAGATAAGGACCGACAGGCCCATCTAGTCTGCCATTTATCATTACAAAGCAAGAATGACAGATCCTACTTAAAGAGCTACTGATGCCTCAAAAAGCTTTAAAAAACAATATAATTAGGTACAATTCTGCTTGTATTATATTTATATGTAACCCTTAGACCTCTACTCCTGCTCTGGTATGCATGTAAGGACTATCGCAGGCTCTATAGTTCGTGAAGTCCTGCCTGCACATTGGATTTTGTTAGGTAAAATAAATTATTCACAAGCATTCGACCTACAAGTTGGCACTGGGCTGACCCCACCCCTCATGTCTAGGGTTTTAGTGGAATAATGTCTCAGAGAAGGAGGGAGGATCCGACCCGCTGGTCAAACTGCTTCAAGCTGATAACAGTCAAGATGGTTACTAACCTTTAGCAAATGGGGTTCGATTTCTAGGCGGCTGGAGACCACCAGCATGGTCTAAGCATCCTTCCAAGCCCTCAGTTAGTTCAGGTCCATTGGATGATTTAATGTCCTGGAAAACATTGTGTTAGGGACACCACAATGCATGCAATACATTTTAGAACATCCGAGATCCACACAACTTTTTGATGCAACAAGCAATCATTTTATTTTGAAAGGCTCAAGCATATTTTCCTCAAGGTAACATATTTACAGTTTAGTGCACTTTATTGACTTTTCCCTCCATTTCTATGGCTCTCAGCCGTGGCACACTTCAGGAGACTGAGGGATTTGAACCTCCAGCCAACCAATCACTTCCTAGCCAGGGGCTCTGCTCTGACAGTATACTTGATCCAGTTGGGGTCCTGGCTTGTTTTCCTTTCCAACTGTCCCAAATAAACATGCTGACATTTTTAAACACTGTTTCCTTTGCTAGGTAGAGCTTGAGGAAAATTACCTCACACTTTACTTTCCTGAGAAACTTTGTTGCTTTCCCGCCAATGGGGGCGGGTTACATTTTCTTTACTGTCCCAGTGGCTCATTTGTTAAATGGGGAAAGGATGGACACAGTTTGTAATTTAACCCCAAGCATGTCCTTACTATGGCATCCCTGAACCCGGACCAAGAAAGCAGGACTCTGGGAGGGCCTATCTTCAAAGATACTGCACATAGCAGGAAATACCAACGATTAAAGCAGCCTTTACCTGGTGTACACAGGAAACACAAAGGATAGGAACTGCCACTTCATACCCTCCAGTCGATCCAGCTGCCACTTGAATGTCTGGGCGTTATGGCAACCACCATCATCTCCGGACTGTCTGGGGAGATGCCTGTCTCCTCCAAACTTCTTTAGCTGTTGCTTCCCCTTCATTCCCGCCCCACCGGTGGTGGATGATGCTCCTACTGCCTTACTTTTGAGCAGAGGGGCTGACAGCCCCTCTACCACAGTCCTCCGAAGCCTTCACATGTTAGGCCACCTGCCACTACAAAACCGCCTGTACAGCTTCTTCCTTTCCTCTCTCTCATAACTGACAATGCCCCTCGTGCCTGATAGGCACAAAAAAATAATTTGTGCACGTGCACCCCTGTGTGTGTGTGTGTGTGTGTTTTTGTGTGTCTGTGTGTGCATGCTCTTGGCCTTTAAAGGGCATCTCTAGTAAGCTCCTGCAATGGCAGGGGGTTACATATATTTTATATATTTCTCCTCCCATAATTTATTACTAAAGAAATGTGTATGAATATGATTCTAACCCAGGAATGACTCATTTTGATTAAACTGATGCAGTCAGCCTCCTGTGTTGAACTGCCTGGAGTGATGGAATGCTATGCAAATGATAGAACTCTCATTGTCTCATGCCAATTTCAAACTGCTGCACTCTGAGTGCTTCAGATTCTTTACTCCACCTGCCAGTGAAGCGTCTTGGAAGCTCTCCTTCAGCTTACTCCCAATCCTTTAATTTGGTCGATAAGCATCGTTTTAAGTTATTCATTTTAGATTGCTGCCCTTCTAAGTTAATTTGGTACAGTTTATTAGTGGTTTATTGCTCTTTAGCGGTTTCCAAAGCGGTTCCATGGAACCAAGGATTTCGTGGTTCTCTGTGAGGTTTTACCTCAAATTAAGCTTTAACTCTCACTTCGATGGTTCCCTTAGGATCCATCAACTGTTTGTATTTTTATTTAAATTTAGTTTATTTTCAGTTCTCTTCCAGTCAGGAAACTAATAGCCGTTCCAGGAACCGATAGCGATTGTTTAAATTTGTTTCGATTCCAGGGAACCGATTATTTTTCACTAACACATAAATTCCTGTACTTTGCTCAATGTCAGAGGTCCCTAGTGTTAAACCTAAAAATGCACAGGACCCACTGGGTTTAAATATTGTGAGTCTAGTGGTCAGGTTATAGCAAAGGTAGACAAGCATTCCTCTGTGTGTTTTGTTTGAAACTAGTCTTATCTTTTCAAATTGTGAAATGTGTACAATGTTCTGTCCCAAGACTTTGAAAAGAGATCTAAAAATTAGAGGAAATGGCTCTACCTCTGCTAGTGCTGCAGAAGAAAACCCTCTGCCTCTGTCCCTAAAAAGGACAAGAATAAGCCCAAGGATGCTGACAAGGGGTCAGATAAGACCGAGCAAAGGTAAATCAAAAGGGTTGTTGAGACAATAGCTGAAGCTGTCCACTTAAGAAAAATACAAAGAAAAACATGTGACTGCACCTCCGGCCGAGAAGGCTAAGGAGCTTCCAGCAGGCAAGCAAAATATGCCCTCAGCTGAAGACATCTCAAAGGCATTACAGATTTTGCAAGCCTTACAGTCTGTGGTCCCGGTTCCCACACTGGCTACATTGGTTCCTGAGCAAGCTCCAGCAGCTCAGGAATCCCAACTCGACGATAATCCTGAGGAGGATGAAGGGAACCTACAGAACCAGAGGTCTCCCCAGAGCAGGATTTGGCTCCTCCCAGGGATCAGAGGACTACACCTCTCACTATGCCTTTGTAAAGAACATGGTGGATACCCTCAATCTCCCCTCCAGGAAATGGAGGAGGATGTGGAGGAAGCAGATTTCCTTGATATGATGGGGTTAGCCCCAATAAATGCCTTCTGTTGCCTATGCACAAATCTTTAAAAAGGCTGTGCTGCAAATATTAAAGACTCCAACTTCAATACCTGGAGTGGACAGGAACATAGATAAGAAATATCAGCTGGACAGAACCACTGCTGATTTTTGTTCCGTCACCATGATCCTGAAGGGGTGGTCCAGGCGGCTGCCTGTGATAAGGCCAGGATCCCTTAGCAACCCACCCCTGACAAGGACTCAAGAAAGATGGATGCCATGGGTAAGAAGGGTTACATGGCTGCCTCACTCATTGTCAGGTAGGCAATTATATGGCCTATGCTGTCCAATATCAGAAGGCACTATGGAATTCTGTCCTTGCTCTGTCTGATAAAGTTAAGGTGAAGTGGCAATCGACTTGCAAGAAACTGCAAGTGCTGCCCTTGATGCCACTGTAACCCCTCTACAAATGGGGGTTCCTGAAAAGTCTTCCTTGAGCTTGCCTAAATGCTCACTGCCATGCTGGTGTCCTGCATTTTAGCAGTTTAAATGTGATTGCCAGAGAGTGCCTGTGTAGCCTCTGTGTACTGTCTCTTTAAGAGCTGCCTAGATTGCAGTCATAAGTAATCTGAGAGGGAGCGCTGTTGAAAGATGCAACTATTTGCTGAAACTCATTTAGAGTGATAATGGTAATGTAGTTTGTCTAACCTGCCTTCTTGCAGCAAGGGCTGTCTTGTTTATCCCCACTATTGCAAATTGGACCAATCAGTACTGGTGGGACCTAAATGGAGCCAGACTACAGGAGCTGTCTGGAGTCAAAATCTGTAGGAATCGTGAGTTTTTGCTTTTGGTACCTTTTTGCACCTGAAGGGAGCCTTCGTTGTGACTGACAGATTAGGCTATCGAACCTTTTGGATTCTGGGAAAAGTCCCAGGCTTGCTGGCATTTGAGTCAGATCTTAGCTGGGAGCTGAAGAAGCAACATGCTTGAGACAGTCAAGCAGCCATCTAAGTAGTTTCGTGTGAGAACTGTGGAAAGGCCTGAGTTGTGGCCTGCATATCTGCCTGCTGCCCCTGAGAGGGAGAGAAGAGAATTATTTCGGACTAAATCCAAGTTTGTGAGAATGAAATCGCCACTGATTTTCACTAGGCTCATACCTGAAGAAGACCAAGATTTTGCTGAATGCGATCGGCCTGTCAGGATTTACAGCTGCTTTTGAATCCCGGTTTGTGCAGAGACTTTGTGATTGTGACCAGAAGCGGTTTGCCTGGTACAGTAGAATTTCCTTACATGTAAATGTGCAGTGTATTGAAAGTGGGTTGTGATTTGGTTCCCCACTGTGTGAACTGTGTTCTGCTTGCTGGTACTGTAGAATCCTTTACATGTAAATGTGCTGCGTATTGAAAGTGGGTGGTGATTTGGTCCCCACTGTGTGAACTGTGTTCTGCTTGCTGGAAGCGTTATTCAGCTTAATCAGACTGAATCGCGTTCATCTCCATTCAGCCTGGGCCATACCACGCCTGACTCTGCCAGACTACCCCACTGCACAGAGAAAGCCACCGATGAGAGACCTGCCTGGGGATCATCCCCTGCTCCACGCTTGAACAGGAATGACACCATGGCTATTTGTGTGGGCCCTGCTTCTCGTGGCACTCCAGATTAACCACCTGCTGTCTCAGTTTTCAGTCCAGCCTGTGTCCAGTCTTTGGTATCGTGAGTAATAATCAGGGTAGCTCCCTGCAACAACAGCCTAATCTAAAAGTGTGTCATCTGATTGTCTTCTTGTTTTCTTTTCACAAACTGATCCCTCTGGCTCCAGATTACAAATAGTGTGTGTTGTGCATGTTGTTTTTCTTCCATCACAGGGCCCCAGCCAGCTGCAACGCTCCTGTCTAGCCCACTGTTCTCCATCTGGGTACCCAGGGTGTGTGACTGTTTATGGACCCTGAAGTGCATGCATAACTGTTTGATTGATACAGCCTTTAAGCAAATTAACCTGATTACGCCCTCCTTGTTCAAGTCCTTAAATAAATCAGATCTAACTCTATTTTGCATTTACCCTAACTGTGGTTCCAGTTTGTGCAAAAGTACTGTACTGCTGTTATTTGCTGTGTATAACCTTGTTTTACAGGGGTCTCAGGGCGAGCCAGAGAAAGCCCTGGTGGTAAGAGTAAACAGTGTGGGTATTGTGTGGTGCATCAGGGTATTGTGAAAGTGATTATTGTGTATTGTTCCGGCCACTGTAAGGTGCCCAGGTTAGCTTGACCACTACCAACCCTGACCTCTGGGTGGAGGCACCTGTTTCAGAACTCAGGCCCCTTAACCTGCTACTAGCCAAGCTGGCAGGGGTAGTAGCCCTTGGATAGCGCCACCTAGGGGTTACACCACCAAATATCAGTTTTTCATGGCTGTGGATGCTAATGACACTGCAGCCAGACTGATGGCTTTATCTATCTCCCTCAGGAGATTTGCTTGGCAAGAGCTACCAACCTAAGCTTGGGCACTCAAACTAAGGCTATGAACTTTCCTGTGAGAAAATTCCTTGTTTGGTGACAAAACAGAGACCTACAGTATATCAAAAGGTGGAGAAATACAAGGCCACCTGTAGAAGTAATTCTAAAGAAAAGCCTTCCACCTCTTATAGGGCCCAATATAGGGGGGGTTGGGATCCTTTTTCCAAGCACAGGCTTTGAAGGTCTACCAGCAGCCAAGAGGTTATTTCAGAGGCAGAGGTAGAAGGGCTATGAGATGGTCTTCTCCCTCACCACAAACCCAGGCTCAACCCACAATGAATCCCTGATGGACTGGTACAGGTCACCCCCCACCACCACCACCATCACCACCAATGGTGGGTGGCAGATGCTTACTACCTCCAAGTTTGGCATGCCATCACCACAGACAAGTGGGTCCTGGAAGTAGTGAGCCAGGGACTGTCACTCAGCTTCAAATCACTTCCCAAGCTGAGAGCAAGAACCTTTGCCCCAGTCACCTCTGCAGACAGAATCTTCCTGGAGGCAGAGGTAAAACTCTCCTATCAATCAAAGCAGTGGAAGCAGTGCCCCTAAACCAAAGGGCAAAGGCTTCTATTCTAGATATTTCCTTACCAAAAGAAAAATGGGACTGGCGACCTATCCTGGATCTAAGGCTTCTAAACAAGCACATTCTGAAGCCAAAGTTCAAAATGGTGACTCTCTCAATAATCATCCCACACTGCAAATAGAGATTGGTTAGCATCCCTGGATTTAAGGGATGCCTGTTTTCACATGTCTGTCAGATCAACTCACAGGAAGTACCTGAGGTTCAGACTAGCCTCAGGTCACTACCAGTTCACAGCATTCCCATTCGGTTCTGACTTCTGCACCAAGTTAATTCACAAAATGCCCAGCAGTGGTAGTCAATACCTGAGAAGACAAGATGTGATGGTGTTTCCCTACCTGGTCAACTGGGTAGTTGTAGGCCAATCCCTGCAACATGCAAGGCAGTCACTGGCACTCACAAAATCTACACTGGAATCCCTAGGTTTCCTCATAAATGAGCAGAAATCACAGCAAGAACCAATACAAGTGCTGGACTTCATTGGAGCAGAGCTGGACACCAACCTGGGCAGAGCTTTCCTACCACAGGACAGGGTTGACAGCATCCTACAGGTTGCAAATTCCTTCATGCTGGGCAAGCCCAAACCAGCCAGGGAATTCCTCAGACTACTTGGACACATGGCAGCTGCCACCGTGGTGGTGCCAGATTCCAGATTTCAGATAAGAGACATCCAGTTTCACTTAAGACAGTACTGGTCACAAAGGACATATCCACTGTCCATACTGGTTCCAGTCACCCACAGCCTACTGCAGGCACTTCAATGGTGACTGGACAAACACAACCTCAGGGTAGGCATGTCCTTTCTAAGGAGCAGTCCTCCTAATTCCCACAACAGATGCTTCCCTTCTGGGTTGGGGGCACACATGCTAGATCACACAGCAAGTGGCACATGGTCTCCTCAAGAGTCCCTGATGCACATAAATCTGCTGGAGCTCAGGGCAGTGTACCTGGCTCTATTGGCTTTGCTCCCATCTGCAAAACAAGGTGGTGCAAGTCTGGACAGACAACACCACAACCATGTACTACATCAACAAACAAGGAGGAACCAGTCCACCCCACTTTGCACAGAGGCAATGAAACTGTGGTCCCTGGCATACTCCATGCAGGTATCTCTATCAGCCGTACACCTTCCAGGGAAGGACAATGTACTGGCAGATTCTCTCAACAGGATCAGTCAGGACCACCACAAGTGGTCACTGAACCCTCAGATCCTCAATGCAGTTTTCAGAAGATGGGGCACTCCACAGGTGGACCTTTTCGCCTCTGCAGAAAATCACCAATTGCCCTGTACTGCTGCAGGCCCCTCACAGAGGTACAATTCCCTGGATGCAATATCCTTGGACTGGTCAAGGAAGTTTGTGTATGCCTTCTCTCTCTTCCCAGTGATACTCAGGACCCTAGTAAAATTAAGGTCCCAACCAGCAACAATGATACTGGTGGCACCAGACTAGGCTAGGCAGCACTGGTACTGCTCCTGCTGACCCTGTCAGTGGCCTCTCAATTCCCTTGCCCAAGAGGCACAACCTGCTGACCACCTCCCAAGGCAGGATCCTGTATCTCAACTTCAAGACACTGAGGCTCAAGGCCTGGTTCTGGGGGCTTAGAGTTTGCTAACCTCAAGCTGTCAGAGGAAATCCTGACAGTGCTTAGGGGCTCCAGAAAGCCTTTCACTAGGAAAACATATTCTCTAAGTGGAAGAGGTTCTCCATTTGGTGCTCAGGTAAAGGTACTGACCCCTCCAGGGCTGACCTTGGTGTTCTACTGGATTACCTGACACACCTGCACACATTAGACTGAGGCCCTCGACCCTGAAGGTCCACCTTGCTTCAGTCTTGACTACCTGTCAGACGATAAAGAGAGGTCCATGGCCTTTCATCCAGTTTTCAGGAAATATTTAAATGGGCTCAGCTTCCTTCACCCCTCCTCTGAGGGAACCCGTCCCTGCCTGGAATCTAAACATCTGCATTGCAAGCTGATGGAGCCCCCATTCAACCTATGTCAACTGCAGACTTGAAGTATGTCACATGGAAAACTGTGTTCCTAGTGGTTATCACCTCTGCCAGGAGGATCAGTGAGTTGCAAGCCCTGTGTACAGATGTGGACTACAGTTCATTCCACAGGATAAGGTGGTCCTCAGAACCAATAGGAAATTTCTTCTCAAAGTGGTATCTGAATTTTACCTGAATCAGTCTATGACTCTACCTGTTTTCTTTACAGAGACTCCAGTTCTCCTGAAAGGAAACTTCACTGCTAGATGTCAAGAGGGCACTTAGCCATTACATTGACAGAACCAAGGCGTACAGATCAGGACAGACACAGCTCTTCCTCACCTATGGCGAAATGGGTAAGAGTAGAGCTGCCACAAAATGTACAGTTGTTCACTGGATATTGGCATTTATACAATTTTGTTACAGTAAAGTGGGTAAACAGGTACCCCTGGGCCTGAGGGCACATTCCAGGGGTGCAGCCACGCTAGTGGCAGCTTCAAGGGATATCCCACTACTGTAAATCTGCAAAGCAGCTGCATGGAAAACAAAATCACATGCCCCCACAATGCAAAGCATCATGGGCTACATATGCAAATCACCACAGAATATTATGCTGGTTCAACTTTAAGCAGAAATGCGTGGTGCCAAAGACCTCTCACACAGTTTGCAGGGGTGCCAACAGAAGACATGAACACGTGTTTAGTCCTACCAGGACTCATCAGTATGCCTCGTCTGTTTGACACCCCAGTGGAATGAACCAGCTACCCTAAGATGGTCTATCTGGGTTATGTTGTGGTGAACCCAATTAAAACAAAAACAATGTAAAGACAAAGAACCTCTGTGCAAAGCACTGAGGCAATGGTTGCCCAAAGGGCATGGAAAACAGTGCACACTTTCACAAAGCACTACAGCCTGGATCTACAATCCAGAAGTGATGCTAGGTTTGGCACAGCAGTTCTGAGAACCTGTTCCCAAATAGGTTCTCTGCACAACCTCAAAAGGTACTGCTTGGTAGTCTGCATCAGTTTAATCATGAGTGATTTCTGGGTTTAGAAGAAAAATTACTCACCATAGTAATCTTGTTTCTTCAATGGCGGTCATGAGGGCTGAATTTCAGTAGTCCTCCTCCCCCTCCGTTGCAAGCACCGGGAAAAACGGATTCCTAAAGCTGAACTCATGAAGGTCGTGAGGGCTGAATTTCAGTAGTCCTCCCCCTCCCTCCCTTTGTTGCAAGCACTGGGAAAAAGCAGTTCCTAAAAGCTGAACTCCCAGGCGGTCGTGAGGGCTGAATTTGGTAGTCCTCCCCTCCCTCCCTCTCGTGCAAGCACCGGGAAAAAGCAGTTCCTAAAGCTGAACTTGCAGGTACATACCAGGACAAGCTTGCAGCCGCAGTCTCAACTCCAGTGGCTTCTTTGTCTCGCTGACTGGTCTTGGCGCCTTCTTTTAAAAGAGGGCTAATTTTACTCGGCCCAACAATGCAGATAGTTTATTTTTTGTAGTTTGTATTACCTGCACCTCTGCCTTTTGACTGTTTTTCTGTGCATAGCCTCCCTTTAAAACGTTTATTTTACTTTTCTGTCTCTCTCTTGTACTGCTTTGGACTAAACTGCTGCTTAAATTCTAAATACCTATACTGTGTGTTTTCCCTAACAGTAACAGTACTTGTTATAAACTGCATAGCCTTTGAAAACCTCCCCGCCCCCCATGATAGTCGTTAGTCCGAACCCTATTTAAACTGCCTGTCTTGTCCTCTCTCCTCCAGGCGTCGTGAGGCTGAATTTCAGTAGTCCTCCCCTCCTTGGTTGCAAGCACCAGGGAAAAAGCGGATTCCTAAAAGCTGAACTCGCAGGTACATACCAGGACAAGCTTTCGGCAGCCACAGTTTCAACTCCAGTGGCTCCTTTGTCTCGCTGGTCTGCCCACCAACGCTGGCATCCTAATTTATAGGCTGAATTGTGATCACATGATCAGCAAAAACCTATCAGGCCACTTTCCCATCTGCAGCTTATCGTGCTCCACCACTAGAGGTCCTATTCACCTGCTGTATATACCACCTTTTTACTCTTTCTCCTTTTCCTCCTCCCTGTTGTTTCTTTTATTTCCTCACCAAACCAGTCACTCATTTTACTCCGCTTCTACTCTGCCATGCTCCCACTTACCCTCATTGCTATTCCTGCAATCTACCCAGCCATCCCACCCCCACTCATAGCCTAAAATGGGGCAAAATGTTGAAACGCTCTGTCCACTTTATGGCTGGCACCCCCAACTGTGCCCCCCACCAGTGCACCTCATTACCAGCCCTTTGTCATCTCCCTCAGCAAGTTACACACAGAAGCCCCCTTTCTCCTGCCAACCTCCCTCCACAACCGCAACAACGCAAACCCCTCCCCTGTTTTCTCCTCCTATCTGCCCCCTTATACTGAAACTACCAATACCCACCATCAGCTGCACACCGCGCTAAATGCCTAGATCTACCACTCGAATAAACCGATACCCACTCAGGTCACTCATTCTTTTCTCCTGCTAACAGGTAATGTCCACCCAAACCCTGGCCCCCAGCTTGCCTCAACATCCCACCGATCTCCTGGTAATGGCCTGTGCATTGCCACACTAAACATCTGCAACCTGCAAAAAATGGGATTCCTTTCAGGGCTGGGTACTCCCAGAACAACCCAGATATCACTGCCCTGACTGGAAACCTGGCTCTCCCTTCTGCCCTGACTCAGCAATTAAACTGTCGGTTACTGCCTCCATCGCTCTGACCATATGGGAAGGCGAGAAGGGTGGCTGTGCTACCTACCTCAAGGACTACCTCACGGGCCACCCTCTCCGTGCCCATACTAACATCCAGGGCTCAGGCTCTCACCTTAAAAATTACCCTAGGTAGGTCTACATCCCTCGCCTCCTCACCATGGCCTATGTCCCTCCCAGTGACCAGAAGCAAGCCTTCCAAGCCATCATGTCCCATCATCGCACCCTACCCCCGAAACAAGAAAAAATACTAGTGGGGATTTCAACATAAACTGGCTGGCCAAAACAGCTGCGCCTTACATCAATGAGGCTGCTGCCCTCGACCTCATCCAGTCACAAACACCCACCCGGCTTCATGCCAGCACAGGACATCAACCCTACTAGATCTAGTTTTCACAAACCGCCCCACAAAATAACCTGCACCCAAGTCCTTCCCGACACCCTTAGTGACCACTCACCAGTACTCTGCAACTGGTCTGGTACCCACCCCAAACCGTGCCTAAAATTACTACACAACGAAAACTAGGGACCTGGCAACCTACCCTCTCAAGGCCCAGCTCAGACAGTGGACTGGACACCCTTACTAATACACTTGACCCTGACCACGCCCTTGAACTGTTTGTCAACATCTTTAACGAGCCTGTGACAAGTTCACCCCTTTGCCAAAACTATGACCAAGTGAACCATGCCCCATGGTTCTCGGACCACCTCAAGGCCTACTGCGCCAGTGTGATGCTCTATGGCACCTGGCTACTGAGACCCAACGGCCTCAGGATAGGCAGCGCTATCGGGAGGCCTTAAACAAATGCACATGGGCCATACGCACGGCAAAGGCAAACCATTACAAAGCCACCTTAACCTCCGCTAGAAATGGGCGCAAGTTCTGGGAGAGTATAAAGAACTCTGTGGCAAGGCCCAAATCTACCACCTGATCAAATACTCATTGATGGTAGCCTATCCACGACCCTGCCAGCACAGCCATGGCCCTAAATACTGCTTTCTCTGCTCTCTCCCATGTACTGCCCTCTAATTTCTTGACTTCCTGGGACTGTATCATCCCCACCCCCCACCTGCGGCACCATTCTACCTCTGAGTCCTTACCCGGAGATGGCGAAACCCTACCTTACTAAAGCTTTAAATAAAACCCACTACAGTCACGACTCCCTAGACCATAGACTTCTCCGCCTCACCCTCCATGAAGTCCTGGCCCTCTCACCCACATACTAAATAGCTCCCTCTGCCAAGGGAAATTCCCACCCACTGGAAGTCGGCCTATATCACACCTATCCATAAAGGTGGTGACCGAACATCCACAAATAACTACCGCCCATCTCAATCCTACCCTCACTGTCAAAAGCACTAGAACGATAGTTGCCGACCAACTCACTGAACACCTGAATAAATATAACCTCCTCACCAGACAGCAACATGGCTTTCGAAAGGGCCACAGCACCACTACCGCCCTCCTTGAATTTGCCTCCCATGTCCACTCTGCCCTGGACCATGGCCACCTTATGGGTGCCATCTTCATGGACCTATCTAAAGCTTTTGACACAGTCAACCATGCCCTCTTACTAAATACCCTGGCCTACACAGGTCTCTCCGATGACACCATAAAATGGTTCTCCAGTTATCTCTCTGATAGAACCCAGAGAGTCAAGGTAGCCCTGTCCTATCACCCTGCCTCCCAATCCGATCCAGTGTCCCACAGGGCTCCATACTTGGCCCCTACTTTTCAGCCTATACCTCAACACCCTCCCATCCTCTTGCTCCGGAAATCTACTTCTTTATGCAGATGATGTGGTCTTGTTCGCCTCCGACCGGCTCCCTCAAACTCCACCAAACCCTCCAGCTTTCCTTCTGTGAAATTGAAGATTGGCTCACCTCCCACCATCTTATTATCAACTATAATAAGACTAAAGTCATGATATTCACCCATCCTCAAAACCCACACAAATCCCTGTGTCCAATGTTCCTCACTGCAAATCAGACCCCCTAGAACAAGTATACAACTTTAAATACTTAGGGATCACTCTAGACCCTGTCCTCAACTTTAATCAACATATCCTGCACCTAACAGCGCTCTTAGCTCCAGGCTAGGCGTACTCTACTGATACAAGCACTGCCTCACCCTGAGAATCTACAACTTACTGTAAACTCCTCCATCCTCTCCCTGTTAAACTACGGCATCCTAATTTACAGTGCTCGCCCTCCACAGCCCTGAGCAGACTCCGGCTAGTGCTCAACAGAGCTTGCCGCCTAGTCCTAGGATGGATCGTCTCACAACTCCTGCTACCTATATAGCAGCACAAATTGGCTAAACCTGGAAAACAGAATTAGGTACCACACCTGCCTTATGACAAAAAGATACTACTAGGCCTCACCCCACCCTCCCTACTCCAAATTATACTCCCTGCACCACTAACTTGAAACTACCCAAAGCTCAAGCAAGCAGCTACTATGGGTACCCCATGGCCGGACCTCCCAATACCAACGCATCTTTCAACTTCAGGACCCCTTCCTGGACAAACTCCCTCCCAATCCATATTACTGAGGAAAGAAGGCTGGGCCTTTTTAAATCAATGCTAAGGAACACCTGCAGGTTTCAAACAGATGTGACTGTCCTTGACACCGGATCTGCCTGCGCCTCCTTACAATCAAGCTATTAGCAGCAAATGTACCTCAAATACATTTTTTATGAGCAAGACAATCAGCCTTTGTCTCAGATCTCTCTGACACCTGTTCTCACTCCTGGCTGTGCTAAATTACCTAAATCTTTCTGTTAGCCTACTAAGAAACAACTTTGGAACCTGTTTATTTTATTATTCATGATTACTATGTAATGTGCTGTTTTCTTTCTGTGTACTAATGTCCTGTCCCTGTGAAATTTTTATGTATGTGTGGAACCTTTGTAAATGAGTCTCTGATTCAAAGGTCTTTCTGATTATCAAATAAATAATAAAAAAAAAAAGCACCCACCCTGCCTCCCCTACTAGAAACCTAAAAAAGAAAAAAAAGTAGAGAAATTTTGTTCTGCATCTCTGCTTTAGTGTTATATATAGGCCAGGTTAATGACTCACCCTAAACCAGTTGGTTTCCTCGTGGTCTTGTTTTAGGCCTGTCTCTTGGGGATTTCTGTTCTTAGGCGGTGTTTTTCTTTATGATGTAAAGATTAGCTAGGGGTCTTATACTTAGTTAGGCTCCGTAAGAATCTGAAGCACTCAGAATGCAGCAGTTGCTAGGGCAGCAGTTTGAAATTGGCATGAGCCAATGAGAGTGCTATCATTTGTATAGCATTCCATCTCTCCGGGCAATTCAACACAGGAGGCTGGCTGCATCATTTTAATTGTAATGAGTGATCCCTTTGAAGAAACAAGATTACTAAGGTGAGTAATTTTTCTTGTTGTCCCTTATAGGTCATTTTGAGTTCATCTGCCTGTATAGCTTATTACTCCCTACTTCAAGTCATAATCCTCTTTGTGACATCACAATTTGCTGTCATGGGAGTAACTGTAAGGTCACAAGCAGTGCTCTGTGGCTTCAGGTAGGGAGAAAGCAGCAGAATAGACAAACTCTTAATACAAGATGGACAGTGCCTAAATATAGAATCACACATGCCCCCACAATGCAAAGCATCATGGGCTGCATATGCAAATCACCACAGAATGTTATGCTGGTCCAACTTTAAGCAGAATTGCATGGTGCGAAGACCCTCTCACACAGTTTGAAAAGGGTGCTAACAGAAGACATAGACACGTGTAGTGCCTAAATATTATGCTTTGTTAAAGTTCTCCTGAACGTGTCACCAGCTCTTTAATCTCCGGCTTCATTTTCTTATCTGAACTGCTATGGCACCCTTATGTCTATCTAATGCAGTTTTCAATTTCCCAACCGTCTTTGCCCCCACCACCTCCTCTAAGAGGCTATTCCATGCCTTCACCACCCTTTCCATGAAGTACTTTCTCATGTTGCCCCTTAGTCTACCCTTTCCAGCCTCATGACATGCCCTCTTGTTGTACTAGAGCATTTTCTGTTTTGGAAGATGCTGCCCTCCTGTACCTTATTCATTTCCTTGAAATATTTGAAGGTCTCTATCATGTCTCCCTCTCCCTCCTTTCCTCCAGTGTATACATATTGAGTTCCTCCAATCTCTCCTCATATGACCTTTGGTGCAGGCCTGATACCATTTTGTTGCCCTTCTTTGAACTGCCTCCACCCTGTCTCGTCCTTTTAGAGAGATGTGACCTCCAGAACTGGACACAGTACTCCAAGTGAAGTTTCACCAATGTCCTGTACAGTGGCATTATGACTTCTTTTCTTCTGCTGGTGATACCTCTCCTATCACCCCAGAACTCCGCTAAGCTTGCCCACCATCTTGGCACATTGTTTGGCCACCTTTAGGTCATCAGATATGATTTCCACAGATCTCATTCCTGTTTTGTGGCCGCTAATATCACCCTGCCCATCATGTGCTCCTCCCTAGGTTCCTGTGCCCCAAGTGCATGATTTTGCACTTTTGCATTCAATTCTAGCTGCCACACTCTGGACCATTCCTCCAGCTTAGCTAGGTCTCTTCTCATTTTTTCCACCCTCCTGGACTGTCTACCCTACTGCAGAGCTTGGTGTCGTCTGCAAAGAAGCATTCTTTTCCCTTCAGCCCCTCCGCAATGTCGCTGATGAAGATATTAAACAGCACTGGCCCAAGATCTGATCCCTGTGGTACCCTGCTGGTCACCCTCCTACTTTGGATTTAGCCCCATTTACCACCACCCTCTGCGTTCTATTCCTTAGTCAATTTCTAACCCAGTTTACCACCTTGTGTTCCAGTCCCAGGCTGCCCAGCATGTTGACAAGTCTTCTCTGTGGAATGATGTTGAACGCCTTGCTGAAGTCAAGGTAGGCCACATCCACCACTCCTCACTGATCCATCTCCCTAGTGACCTGGTCAAAAATCTATCAGATTAGTGTGACATGACTTTCCTGATGTGAATCGTGTTGCCCGGATCTTGGCGCCACTTGATTCGGGCGCTTCACTATCCCTTTCCTTTAGCAGAGATTCCATAATTTTACCCTCTACTGATGTCAGGCTGACAGATCTATAGTTTTCAGCCTCCTCCATGCTCCCACTTTTGTGGAGAGGGACTACATCAGCCCTTCTCCAGTCCTCTGGAACCACTCCCATTTCCAGTGACTCATTGAACAGGGCAGCCAGTGGTGCTGCCAGTACCTCCCCAACTCATTTAATATTCTAGAGTGTATCCCATCTGGTCCCATTGCCTTATCTACCTTCAGTTTTGTAAGTCCTTTTATGACTCCCTCCTCTTTGAATGGCCTGTTATTCATCTCCTTCCCATCCTGATTCTTAGCTGATGTCCCTCCCCTACCCCTTCCTCCGTGAAAGCTAAACAGAAATATTTATTCAGGACCGATGTTTTATCGCCCTTCCACTCCCACCCCCCAGCCTTACAACCCCATCCCCGGTCTTTTCCTTTCGCTAATGTATCTATAGAAAATCGTGTCCCTTTTTTAACTCCTTTTGCTATATTCTCCTCTGTCTTTGCCTTAGAGCCCCCAACTGCCCTCCCTGCCTCCCTCTGTTTTTCTAGATACTCTGCCCTGATATCCTCCTCCTTTGTGTGTCCTTATATTTCCTGAAGGCCAACTTTTTGCCCTTACCTTCCCAGCCACTTCCTGCATGAACCATAGTGGTTTTCTTTTCCTCTTGCCCTTGTCTATCTGCCGAACACAAAGTTTTGTTGCCTCACTATGGCTCCTTTTGGATGGGTACATTGTACCTCGACCCCCTTTTTCACCCCTGCTAGGGCCTCCTGAGACACTGCCAGTATGTACCTACACCTGAAAACTGACTGTTTCAGTATATCGACATTGTAGTGTGCGAACTCCTACCTTGCCCTGGTGTTTCTCCTGTAAAGTGTACTGCAGACCGTGGAGTATCTGTGGATGCCTGCAGAGCCTAAACTAGAAGCCCCACTTTTGCACTGTTTCACTCATGCACTGGAACATGAGTGTGGTTCAGATCTATCGAACCATCCCAAGGGCAGATGTTTGAGCTGGTATTCTGCAGCTGTGTGTCTGTGGTTGAATACCACATAGAAAATACAGCTACGCTTAGCAACCTTTATAATTTGCTCTGGATGGCCCAAATGGTGGCAACATCTCATTTCAGGGGGTCCCTGCTTCTAAGTAATTGTAGAGCTAGGTGACTGGGACAGAAGGACAGGGAGGTTGAATAAAAATCTGAGCTGGTGGCTGTGCTGGGATTCACACCTGGATCTCATGCTTTCATTCTGTGCTCAGATCACTGGACTGGAGTGCTTTGAGCATTACTTCCTGGGAGGGCAGAAGTCTGCAGTATCATAAAAGCACTTACTGTAGAAACCATGGGTGTGCCACTGCTGAAATGTTGCTTTGTTTCTTGCTACAGTATCTTGACAGAAATGCTCTTTCTGTCTGTTTGAGCTGGCACCAGTATCAGTTCAAAATGCTCGTCATGTACCCACACCCATGCTGCATGGATGGGTGCAACAGAGTCATGATGTCATCAACTGGCACTTAAACCTATCTTTCCTGTTGTGTTTTATAAATGTACCAATGCAGTACAAGCATTGTTGTTTAGTTACTGTTTTTCTCCCATTGCTCTGGTCTCAACCCCACCCTCACCACCAGCTGCAGGGCAACCTTTCAGCCCCATTGCGGGTCTGAACCACAGGGGTTTCCTTGCCTGCCCCATGACTTACCCCCATGGCTGGGTATCTTTCCTTTCCTTTCCTCCAAGCCTGAATTCAGGGGCAGGGACCCATCCTACTGGGAGGAGAGCCAGTATGGGGCTCAAATGTAGAGCAATTTCCTGCTGCCAGGCCAAGGGTGTTTTGCACCTGGATTTTATCCACCCACTGAGACACTGGCTCAACATACTGGGACAAACACGCAACAGGTGTGCGCCATAGCTTGGCCAAGTGTCTCTCCCACTGTTGTCCCACATTGCCTGCACTATCTGTGGGCATCCAGATGATGCTGGTGCAGTAGGAAATAGACGTCCCACCCACCCACAGTAGGTGAGCATCCTTTGGGATGCTCAGTTCTCCTCCTTCACTAGACACTCAGTGTCCCGGGGCATATTCCTGAGTCTGCATTGCCAGAATCATGAACAGCAGTGCTGCTGCTCAGCAGATGGGCTGCCCAGTACAAAATGGTATTTACAGTACTAGGTATTTATTTATGAATTTATCAATTCATTATTTCTTTCTAATGTCTGCACTAGAATGGCCTCACTAGCCTTCCCTCTGGTGCAGTAGTAGTACTACCTCTTGCGGCGCCAGCGACCAGAGTTCGAAGTGAACTTAAGAGTATCAAAGGGTCGGCCAGGCACAGGAGGATTGAACATCCAAGGGACTCCTCTCCAACTCTGGGGTGGAGACGCTGTGACACTCAGCATATGCCTGGCCCTAGTGGTGGCAGGGGGCTGGACATGGGAGTTGCAATGTGGGATGGAGGAGTAGTAGCTTTGGGTGCGTGCCATGCAGAGGCGCATGTGCGTGACCTTGAAGTCATTGCATGACACTCTTTGAGGCAGGAAGGAACAGTGGAAAGCATCCTGGCTGGCTGGTTGACCACCAATCTCTTGCAGGCCCTGCGCTGGTGACTTAGGCACTACCCAAACTGGAGTTGTGTCCAAAAGGTTAATGAGGACTCCCTGTCACCCCACCACAGAGAGTAGGCTGTAGGATAGCAGGCAAGTAAGTCGGTGAGAAGCCAGATGATGTTGCTGAAGGAGGTCGGTGAGAAGGAGAGCCAACCAGAATGGGGAGAATAAACTGAATGGGGAAAAAAAGAAAAACAAGAATGGCCTCACTTAGAGAAAACATAAGGGGCATGGATAGTAGCAGGGTGCAGCTGCTAGCAGATCCAGATATGTGCGAACTAGTATTTGCACTACCTGAGCCCATTCGAGAGGGCAAACTGAAAATAAACGTTGCCTTGCCTTTGCCTTATCCATTACAAGCAGACAGTAGTTATGTATAGGGATGTAAGTTTGTCATGGATGAAGTTTTAATGACTCATTGTTTGTTCATGAAATCATTGGTAAACAGTAGTAAATGTTGTGGCACTGTCATCATTGCTACATTCTGATGACACTAGTGAAAGTCATGGAAGTCCTGAATAAAGATCAAACGTCATGGAATCAATGACGTGTATGACTGCCATGACAAACTTACATCCCTAGTTATGTATGCCTAATTTGAGAACGGCATGATGAGCTGTGTTTGCCTCAGGTACTTGGGAGAAGGTTACGATAGCCGCCATCTGCCAGCTCCCCTTTTCTCTGTTGACCTGCCAGTATTACAGAAGGAATTTGCATGATGCACACTCATCAAGATCACCTTCCTCCTCCTGAGGGCATGTTCCATGTCAGGGCTGTTTACAGTCCTCCTCTTAGACAACTCCTTCATAATCTAGGCTACTCTGCTGTTTCTTGATTTTTTCTCCTCATTTTCTGTTGAGCATCAGCAATCTTTCCATTCAGAGAACCAAACAAATTGTCTTGCATTAATTGGGGCATCCTTAAGTCATCCCAACAGCGCAGCAGCAGTGGGGCTGGGGATTGAGGTGCCTTTGTGATGCTGGTGAGCTTGATTTGGGGCAAGGCTGAGATGTCACGGTCAGCTGGGAAGGTGGATAGTGTCCCAGAGGATGCTCTGCTTCTTTGGGGAGGGTGATGCAGATGCTTTCTTCCATTGGGGAGGTGGTAAGGATGCTCTCCTCTTCATGGAGGGTGGTGAGGATCGTCTGTTCTGTTGGGGAGGGTAGTGAGGATACTCTTCCAGGAAAGGTGGTGAGGATGGTGTGCTCCTTGGGGTGGGTAGTGAGATGCTCTCTCCTTCAGGGAGTGTATTGAGGATATGCTCCTCCTTCAGGGAGGGTGTTGAGGATGTTCTCCTCCTTCAGGGAGGGTATTGAGGATGCTCTCCTCCTTCAGGGAGGGTATTGAGGATGCCTCCTCCTTCAGGGAGTGTATTGAGGATATGCTCCTTCAGGGAGGGTGTTGAGGATGTCTCCTCCTTCAGGGAGGGTGTTGAGGATGTTTCCTCCTTCAGGGAGGATAGTGAAGATGCTCTTCTCCTTCAAGGAGGGCAGTGAGGACGTTTTCTTCCTTTGGGGTAGTGAGGATACTCTCCTCCTTCATGGAAGATGGCAAGGATGCTCTTCTGCTTCAGGAGAGTGTTGAGGATGCCTCTCCTTCAGGGATGGTGGTGGGCACTGTCCTTCTGGGAGGATGGTGAGGATGCTCTCCTCCTTTGGGGAGGGTAGTGACAACACCTCCTCCAATCGGGAGTGTGGATGCTTTTCTCCTATGGAGAGGGTAGTGAGATGCTCTTCTCCTACCGGGAGGATAGTGAGGATGCTCTTCCTATCGGGAGGGTAGTGAGGATGCCTCTCCTCACCGGGAGGATAGTGAGGATGCTTTCTCCCATCGGGAGGGTAGTGAGGATGCTCTTCTCCATCGGGAGGGTAGTGAGGATGCCTTCTCCTACCGGGAGGATAGTGAGGATGCTCTTCTCCTACCGGAGGGTAGTGAGGATGCTTTTCTCCATCGGGAGGGTAGTGGGGATGCTTTTCTCCATGGAGAGGTAGTGAGGATGCTCTTCTCCTACCGGGAGGTAGTGAGGATGCTCTTCTCCTACCGGGAGGTAGTGAGGATGCTCTTCTCCTACCAGGAGGGCAGTGAGGATGCTCTTCTCCTACGGGAGGGCAGTGAGGATGCTCTTCTCCTACCGGGAGGTAGTGAGGATGTCTTCTCCCTACCAGGAGGGCAGTGAGGATGCTCTCTCCCCGGGAATGCAGTGAGGATGCTCTTCTCCACCAGGAGGGCAGTGAGGATGCTCTTTCCTACCGGGAGCACAGTGAGGATGGAGAGCAGTGAGAATGCTCTTCTTCTACCGGGGCGTAGTGAGGATGCTCTTCTCCTATAGGGAGGGTAGTGAGGATGCTTTCTCCCATCGCGAGGGTAGTGAGGATGCTTTTCTTCTATCAGGAGGGCAGTGAGGATGCTTTTCTCCCATCGGGAGGGTAGGAGGATGCTTTTCTCCTATCGGGAGGGTAGGGAGGGTGCTCTCTCTTTGGGTATGGTGGTGAAGATGCACTCTTCTTCATGAGGGAGGCTGGTGAGGACACTCCCATAAACAAAATAGACTCTGTACTCTGCTTACTAAAGTAAGAACAGCACTCACAATTCATACTCGAGTGCACATTTTTATTTAAAGTGCTAAATAGCTTTGGTCCATTCTTAATTTAGACTGTCACTGAATTAGAACATATAGGAATTCTGGACAGATATATCAGTCTGTGGCATAGCAAGGGTTGATACAACGTACCTCCATGCCATTCTGCCTCAGTGCTTCGCTTGCAGGAGCTTCCTCAGCAGGTGTGGTGGGTGGATGGTATCTTCAGTTAAATACTTATTTCCACCAGTAGTGTGCCATTATTCTTTCATGAAAACATTTAAAGTGACGGTACTCAATTCCCATTTGATATTAGCTTTCACTCTGCTTGGAGTAGTCTCTGATTTTAAATACCAATTATTTTTATTTACGTCACAGCTCTTGTTTTACACAAATTACAATAAATGTTCATATTCATAGAGTTGTGAAACAGTTGGACTTAAACCTTGGCCCTCCACCTAAGCACCAACTATAACTTTGAAGTCTATCTTACACACCACTTTATCAATTCATTTGAAAAGCAAATGCAAAAAAAAAAAAATGCTATAAACATTTTCTCTTGCATATTGCCACATCTTCAATCTAAAAGAATGTATTTTGCTATTACGTCCAGGGATTAGTGAATTTGAGGCTGTCCTCCTGTTTGCAGCAAGGTCCAAGTCCCATTTACCCCTTACTCTCTAAACAGTAAGTACCTAATACCACCAGAAAACATTACTGAAAACGTGCGTTGTGAACAGCACTTCAGTGTTAAGGATCAGTCACCTTTTGATGTCATAATTTTAAACTGAGGCCTTTAACACTAACAGTACTATTTTTAATTAAAATTTCTAGGTATCTTTTCTCAGATCGCCAGACATCTGTCACACATCTGAGGTTACCTTCAAACTAATTTGTTTTACTTAAAGACCTCCTAGTTCCCTACCACCAAACTTGCTCAGTCCGCTTCTTCCGATGCTGGCTTGCTTTCTGTTCCTGCTTCCAAATTTTGACAATCTGGAGACAAAGCATTCTGTGTAGTGGCACCCATCTTGAGCAATGCTTTGCCAGAAATGTATTCGATCTGCCCGCATGGTAGAGGCCTTCAAGTCATATTTAAAACCTTTCTATTTGCTGAGGCTTTCCCAGAATTTTATTTATTGCTATTGTGATTTATATGCTGCCTGTCAGATTGTTGTACTTGGAGCTGTTTTATTGTAAAGTGCTCTGAGCCTACGAGAAAGGGCGCTATGGAAATTAAAGTTGCCAGCTGGGGAAGAGGGACAGAGTGTCCCAGAGGACAGTCTCCTCCTTTGGGAAGAGTAGTGATGATGCTGTCCTCCATCTGGGAGGTATTGAGTACCATCTCTCTCTCATGGATGGTAGTGAGTATGCTCTCATTCAGAGACAGTGGTGAGGACACTCTCCTCCTTTGGGAAGGGTAGTTAGGACCAGAGTAAGGTGATCGGGGCCATAGACTCAAATAAAATCTGGGGCTTCTCCACACACTGGGCCTTGCCACTTATGGCCCAATCTACTAAAGGCTTCTGACTCTCACATATGCATAGATCCAGGAAAATCCATAGCATGTCCCTTGCACATGATGGCCACCAGTAAGACACTCTATGGCTTCCAAATAACTGTATCCATTACCCTGACCACCAGCCTGATAGTCTCCATAATGGTCTGGCGGCTGCACAGCACCATCTGGTACCAAAAGTAAATGCCTTTGTAAATGTTGTACAGTTCTGGCAGGAATATGATAGTCCTTGGAGGAATGTCATATCCTGTCATCCCTTCTTCATGTAGAGTCAGGTATCCACTGGTGAGCTGGCCGGACTGACCGTGCAGCACTGGGAATTTAATGCACAGTCTTGTGACATCTCTCGCCAGTAAAGTTTGTAGATTTTTTTTGCCACTTTGTAAACATAAAATACAACAGTATGCAATTTTGTAAAACATGAGCAGCAAGCACTAGCTTAGTCAGCAGATCTTGTCACTCTTTTAAATTCGTGATTTGATCCATATCAGTCATATAAAACTATTTTCCCTCATAGGTAAGCATGAGCCATGTATATTCCACATAAACCTAAAATGTTAATAAAATGGCCTGCAAATTACTAAAGGTAAAAATTTAGGTATGGTAAAGTTCACATTCAAGTGGATTGGTACAAAGATGGCCTTATGTTTTCAATGGCCCCGGCAAGGTTAGTCATAGATGCCCTACCCAGCTACCATGGCAGGCATGTTGGGAGCTTGGTTTGGCAAAGACTGGGAAGTCAGGTGCCAGATGGGAGAAGGGGAATAGAGTGTCCCAGAGGATGGTCTCCTCCTTTGGGGAGGGAGGTGAGAACACTCTCCTCCTTCAGGGAGGAAGTGAGGATTCTCTTCTCTTTCTGGGAGGGTGGTGAGGATGCTCTTCTCTCAAGAAGGGTGGTCAGCTCTTTTCCTTTGAGGAGGGTAGTGAGGATGCTTTTATGCTTCAGGAAGGAAGTGAGGACAATGTCATCCTTTGGGAGGATAGTAAGATGCTCCCTCTTCAAGGAGGGGTTTCGAGGATGTTCTCCTTCAGGGGTGTAGTGGGATGCTCTCCACCTTTGGGAAGGTAGTGCGGATGTTCTTCTCCTTTGGGATGGTGGTGAGGACACTTTCTCCTTTGTGGAGAGTGGTGAAGATGCGCCTCCTTCAGGGAGGGTAGTGAGGATGCACTCCTCCTTTCCAGAGGGTGGTGAGGATGCCCTTCTCCTTAAGGGAGGTTAGTGAGAATGTTTTCTTTCAGAGAGGGTGGGAGGATGCTCTCCTTTAGGGAAGGTAGTGAGGATGTTCTTCTCATTCTGGGAGGGTACTGAGGATGTTCCTCCTTTAGGGACAGCGATGAGTATGTTCTTTCTCCTTCAGGGAGGCTATTGAGGATGCTCTCTTCCTTCAGTGAGGGTACTGAACATGCCTCCTCCTTCAGGGAAGGTACTGAGGATGCTCTCTTCCTTCAGGGACGGTACTGACAATACCCTCCTCCTTCAGGAGGGTACTGACAATACTCTTCTCCTTCAGGAGAGGTACTGACAATACTCTCCTCCTTCAGGGAGGGTGGTGAGCATGCTCTCCTTCTTCAGGAGGGTAGTGAGGATGCTCTCCTCCTTCAGGGAGGTACTGAGGATGCTGTCTTCCTTCAGGGAGGGTATTGAGGATGCTCTTCTCCTTCAGGGAGGGTAATGAGGGTGCTCTCCTCCTTCAGGGAGGGTATTATGGATGCTCTTCTCCTTCAGGAAGGATATTGAAGATGCTCTTCCCTTCTTTGAGGGTATTGAGCGCTCTCTTCCTTCAGGGAGGGTATTGAGGATGCTCTCCTCCTTCAGGGAGGGTATTGAGGATGCTCTTCCCCTTCAGAGAGGGTATTGAGGATGCTCTCCCCTTCTTTGAGGTATTGAGGTGCTCTCCTCCTTCAGGAGGGTATTGAGGATCCTCCCCTTCAGGGAGGGTATTGATGATGCTTTCTCCTTCAGAGATGGTACTGGAGGATGCTCTCCTTTGCCTTAGAAACCTTACACCATGATGGCATTGACCTTATGGGGGTCAGCTCCTCCTGCCTTCTCCTACTCTGGGCTCCCAGTGGCTTCACTCCCCACCTTCATCTCGATCTCAGGTGGTGACTCTGCGGGGCAGAGGACTTTGTCCTCCCAGCCCCTGATTTTCAGGCCCATATCCTCCAGGGGTTTCCAGCCAGGTGGCTTGGCTGGTTCTGTTCTGGGCTCTCAGGCAGCAGTTCGGCACCCATCGCCACCACGGCCACAGGTCTGCCTTTGCAGGCTCTCATCTCTGGGATTGACAACTGCTCTGACAGGCAATGCCCTATAGCAGGCTACCGTCTTCTCTTTTCCGGCTTCACCTCTGCCCTTGCCCAGGGATCTCTTTCCCTCAGGTGATGGCTTCCCTGTTAGTCCGGCATCAGTGATCCTTCGCCCGGTGCTCTAGACCATTGTCTGCTGGGCCGCTGCCAGTGCTGCCTCATCCCCAGCCATTGGGCCAGGTGCTGTCGTCGCTCCTGCCACATTCCTCGTTGGCAGATGCCCACTGGCTCATCACTGGGTTGCTTTTTCCGGCGCTGGCCGGACCTCACTGAGTTACTCATCGCCCGCTCCTCAGCTGGCATACCCAACCCGATGCCTTCCTTGTCTTTTCTGCCTGTGTAATATTGCTCCACAGGTAGATTACAACTCCTTTATTCAGTGTGGTGGTTGTTTATGCAGAAGCAGACCCTGCTCTCAGGGCCCACCTCCAGCTTCTCCTCTTCATCCTCCCTGGGGATCCCCAGGCCTGGGATATGGGTAAGGATGTGGCCTTCTGATCGCATCACGTCAGGGTCTTCTGGGGCCCCACCTGAAGCAGCACAGAGCTCCAGGCAGGGACGATCGCGGTCCCTGATGCCGCCTCTGGATACTGAGTCTTCTGAGGATGACTCTGATTCCTCAGGGTCTTCCTCTTCCCCAGGGAGTCTTCTGGTGAGGAGGTCTGGGCTAAGAAGTGCCCAAGTCCCCACCGATGATCTTTCCTTTATGGATGTTATGTGCCACATCTGATCCATCATGAGATGGGAGATCGAGGAGCAGTACCCAGAGAGGTGCCGCCAGCCATTTTCCTCCAGCAGAAGGATGTCCCATCGGTGGTGGTGCCACCCTTGATAGCTTCTTATGAGGACATCACCAGGGCAGCCTGGGCTCACCCCTCCACTACTCCTCCAGTCCCTAAGAAGGTGGATCGCCTTTATCATGCCCCAGCTGGCAAGCCATTTCTTGGCAAACACCCCAACATAGAAACATAGAAGTTGACGGCAGATAAGACCGCAGGGCCCATCCAGTCTGCCCATTTTTTTCTAAGTTATGAATGTGCCATCGGTCTTTTCTCTGTCAATGGCCTCTCTATTCATACTCATCTGTATTGCTCCCTTATGCCTATCCCTGCCTGTTTAAAGCCCTGCACTGTATTCATATCCATCACTTCCTGGGGTAGGCCGTCTCTGCATCCAGCACCCTTTCTGTGAAAAGAACTTCCTCACATTACCCCTTAATCGGCCTCCCTCTCATCCCATTCTGTGTCCTCTTGTCCTGCTATTTTTCTTATATTGAAACATGTTAGACTCTTTCCCCTTGTTAACGCCTTTAAGGTGTTTGAATGTTTCAATCATATCACCCTCTCCCTCCTTTGATCTAGGGTATATTGAGCTCAGTTAATCTGTCCTCATATGTTTTCTGATGCAGTCCCTGCACCATTTTGGTTGCCCTTCTCTGGACTGCCTCAATTTGGTTAATGTTCTTATGAAGGTGTGGCCTCCAGTACTGCACGCAGTACTCCAGATGGGGCCTAACCAGTGTCTTGTAAAGAGGGATTATTACCTCCTCTTCTGACTTGTGATACCCCTACTAATACACCCCAACATCCCTCTAGCCTTACCTACTGCTTTAGTGGTCTGCTTGGATGATTTCAGGTCATCGGTGATGATGATGCCCAAGTCTCTTTCTTCCCTTGTGACTGCCAGCAACTCCTCCCAGCCTATAGGTGGCTTCAGGTTCCTCGTCCCTATGTGCATGATCTTGCACTCCTTTGCATTAAACCCCAGTTGCCACTCTTCCGACCATTTTGCTAGTTTATCCAGATCTCTTCTCATTCTGCCCACCCCATCTGGATCATCTACTCTGTTGCAGATCTTGGTGTCATCTGCAAACAGACAAACTTACCCTTCAGGCCATCTGTAATGTCACTGATGAAGATATTGAAGAGGACTGGCCCCAGGACTGATCCCTGAGGTACCGCACTTGTGACTTGCATCTCTTCTGACTGTATGCCATTTACCACCACTCTCTGTTTTCTGCCCACCAACCAGTTTGCTGCCCAGTTGACCAACGTCTGACCCACCCCAAGCCTACCCAGCTTATTAATCAATCTTCTATGTGGAACAGTATTGAAAGTTTAGCTGAAGTCAGTTAGGCGACATCAACTGCTCCCCTTGGTCCACCACTCTGGTACCCAGTCAAAGAAATCTATGATTAGTTTGACAGGACCTTCCTTTGTAAACCTATGCTGTCTTGGATCCTGTGCTCCTATGGATTCCAGGTGTTGCACTATCCTTTCCTTAAGGAGTGCCTCCATAATCTTGCCCACTACTGAGGTAAGACTGACTGGTCTGTAGTTCCCTGCCTCCTCCCTGCTACCACACTTGTGAGTGGGATCACTTGAGCCTTCTCCAGTCTTCTGGGACCTCTCCTGTGCTCAGAGACTCACTAAACAGTTCTGATAATGGCTCTGCTAGTTCCACCCCTATCTCCTTTAGCACCCTGGGATGTATGCCATCAGGTCCCATTGCATTGTCCACCCTGAGCTTATCGAGCTCTTGTAGGACCCTTTCTTTTGTGAAGAGACTAGTGCACACCTCCCCACCCCATGTTTCCATGGTGCTGAGCTGTGGGCCCTGCCCTACCTTCTCTTCAGTAAATACTGAGCAGAAGTATCTATTTAGGACAGATGCTTTTTGTGGTCCTCCTCCTCACATAGAAACATAGAATTTGATGGCAGATAAAGACTGCTTGGCCCACCTAGTCTGCCCATTTTCCTACCCTAACAGATAAGCTGCAGATCTTAGTTAACCAACAGCTTACTTCTCCGACCCCCACTAGGACTGCCTTATGTCTGTCCCATGCATTCTTGAATTCCCCACTGTTCTTAACTCCATGACCTCCACAGGAGGCTGTTCCATGCATCCACAACCCTCTCTGTGAAAAATACTTCCTCACATTACCTCTGAGCCGTCCCCCTCTATCTTCAATTGTGCCCCTTGTTCTTGCATATCTCTTTTCTGAAAGATGCTACCCTCTTGGACTTTGTTGATTCCCTGAGGTACTTGAAAGTTTCTATCATGTCCCTCTCTCTCCTTCTTTCCTCAAGGGTATACATATTAAGCACCTTTAGTCTTTCTTACAGTATGTCTTCTGGTGCAGACCCTGCACCATTTTGGTTGCCCTCCTGGACAGCCTCCACTCTGTCTATGTCTTTATGGAGATGGGGTCTCCAGAACTGCGCATGTATCTCAGATGGGGTCTCACCAACTGTCTGTACAGAGGGATAACAACTTCCTGTTTTCTACTATTGATGCCTCTCCTATGCATCCCAGTATCCCCCAGCCTTCCTTACTGCCTTCTCACATTGCTTGCCCACCTTTTAGCCATCTGATATAATTACTCCTCGGTCCCTTTCCATTTTACTGTTGTCAGTATCTCACTCCCCATTGTGTACTCTTCCCTGGATTTTGCTTCCCAGGTGCATTACCTTACACTTCTTTGCATTGAATCTGAGCTGCCATACATTTGACCATTCCTCCAACCTTGCCAAGTCCCTTTTCATCCTTTCCACTCCATCTTGTGTGTCAACCCTGTTGCAGATCTTTGTGTCGTCCTGCAAAGAGACATACTTTTCCTTCCAGTTCCTCTGCAATGTCACTTATAAAGACATTAAGGGACCGTCCCAGTACCGAACCCTGCAGTATCCCGCTAGTAACCTCCTTTCTTCACTGTGGACTCCATTTACCACTACCCTTTCGTCCTGTTGTCTCAGCCAATTTTTATCCAGGCTAACACCTTGGGACCCACTCCAAGGCTGGCTAACTTGTGTATTAATCTTTGTGTGGACTGTATCAAATGCCTTGTTAAAATCTAGATCCAGAAACAAATGATTTGATACCTTTTATTGGATCAACATGGATGTTACAGAAAAGAACAAAGTGCTCTAGCTTTCCGAACCAACCAGGTCCTCTTCAGAAGCTTTGAAGAAGGACCCGCTGGTCTGAAGCTAGAGCACTTTGTTCTTTCTGTAACATCCATGTTGGTCCAATAAAAGGTATCAAATCATTTGTTTCTGGATCTGTTCTAAAAGGACCAATACGGCACCTACAACATTTTTTGCTAAAATCTAGGTAGGCCATGTCCACAGCCCTCCCTGGTCTACTACTTTGGTCACCCAGTCAAAGAAATCTATTAGATTCATCTGACACGACCTTCCCATCGTGAATCCATGCTGCCTGAGTCCTGTGCCCCACTGGCCCTAGGTACTCAACAGTTCTTTCCTTCAGAAGTGATTCCATCAATTTCCTACCACTGAGGTCAAACTAACTGGTCTGTAGTTTCCTGCCTCTGTCCTGCTCCCACTTTTGTGAAGAGGAATCACATCCGCCTCCTCCAGTCCTCAGGTACCACCCTATCCTCCCATGATTTGTTAAAGAGAGTAGTCAGCAGTGTCACTAGTGCTACCCTTAGTTCTTTTTAGAATTCTTGGGTGAATCCCATCAGGCCCCATTGCTTTGTCCACCTTCAATTTTATTAGTTCTTTCAGAACCTTTTTTCTGTAAATGGACTGGTATCGACCCCCGTCTTAAGAGTGTTTCTCTTGTTTGGTTTAGGAATCTCCCTCCTCTTCCTTTGTGAATACTGAGCAGAAATATTTGTTCAGTATCCATGCTTTTCACTGTCACCCTCTACCCACATTCCCTCCCTTATTAAGCCTCAGTATCCCTCCTTTGGTCTTTCTTCGCTCCTAATGTACCTATAAAAGGCCTTATCCCCTTCTTAACAGAGTTGTCTATCCTTTCCTCAGTTTGGGCCTTTGCTATTCTGACTGCCTTCCCAGCCTGTTTCTGCTTTAACTGATAAAGTTTCGTCCTGCTCCTTCTCACCGTCCCCTTATCCCATTTGATCTTAGCAATACCCCTCTGGACTTTCTCATTTCACTAATGTATCTATAGAAAGTCTTGTCACCTTCTTTACTGTTGGTGCTAGTGTTTCTCAGTTTGGGCCTTTGCCTGCCTTACTGCCTTCATAGAAGCATAGAAACATAGAATTTGACAGCAGATAAGGACCGCTTGGCCCACCTTAGTCTGCCCATTTTCCTACCTAACAGATTAGCTGCAGATCCTAGTTAACCAACAGCTTACTTTCTCCCACCCCACTAGGACTGCCTTATGCCTGTCCCATGCATTCTTGAATTCCCCACTGTTCTTGACTCCACGACTTCTCAGGGAGGCTGTTCCATGCATCCACTCACCCTCTCTGTGAAAAATACTTCCTCACATTACCTCTGGAGCCGTCCTCTATCTTCAAATTGTGCCCCTTGTTCTTGCACATCTCTTTTTCTGAAAATGCTACCCTCTTGGACTTTGTTGATTCCTTTGAGGTACTTGAAAGTTTCTATCATGTCCCTCTCTCCTTCTTTCCTCAAGGGTATACATATTAAGCTCCTTTAGTCTTTCTTTAGATGTCTTCTGGTGCAGACCCTGCACCATTTTGGAAGCTCTCCTCTGACAGCCTCCACTCTGTCTATGTCTTTATGGAGATGGGGTCTCCAGAACTCACACAGTACTCGATGGGTCTCACCAACTGTCTGTACAAAGGATAACAACTTCTGTTTTCTACTATTGATGCCTCTTCCTATGCATCCCAGTATCCCTCCAGCCTTCCTTACTGCCTTCTCACATTGCTTGCCCACCTTTAGGTCATCTAATATAATTACCCCCAGGTCCTTTCTATTTTTTACTGTTGTCAGTATCTCACCCCCATTGTGTACGCTTCCCTGGTTTTTGTTTCCCATGTGCATTACCTTGCACTTCTTTGCATTGAATCTGAGCTGCTATACATTTGACCATTCCTCCAACCTTGCCAAGTCCCTTCTCATCCTTTCCACTCCATCCCTTAGGAAAGTTTGGTATGCCTCCCTATCTTCATCCCGCTATGTTCCTTATATTTCCTGAAGGCCAGCCTTTTGGCTCTGACCTTTTCTGCTACTGTTTTTGTGAACCAAAGTGGTTTCTTCTTCTTTAACTTCCTTTCTCTCTAACACAATGGGATGTTGCTCAAGTGTCGTGATCCTTACGTTGCCCACTTTGCCTGAACCCCTCACCTGTATTTCTTATTGCCAGGGCTAGCTTAACTCTGTTGGCCACCTTATCAAAGTCAGCTCCTCTGAAGTCCCATATTTTTGCCTTGGAATGGGATGACTAAGTTCTAGTGGCCAAATTGAACCATACCATGTGATGGTCACTGGCCCCCAGGTGACCTTCTACCTGGAGATCTGTGGATCCTTTCCCTGTTAGTCAGTACTAGATCTAGGATAGCCCTGTCTCTTGTGGGTTGTTGTACCAGTTGTTTGAGGCCTCCCCCGCCGGGAATCCACCATGTGTCTAGTTCTGGCAGATGTTCCTGCTGGTATTGACCAATCTGTATCTGGCATGTTGAAGTCTCCCATTATCAGAACCTCCCTTTAGCTGTCATGTTTTGTATATCTTCTAACAGTAATGTGTCTATGTCTTCCCCTGGTCTGGAAGTGTGTAGACAACCCCAGTAAGATGGATTCTGTGGTTATTAACACGCCCATGGCCAGACCAAGAAACCTAAGCACCTTAATGCCCTCCCACCTGACTGTGAATCCCAGCAGCTGGACCTTTGCCTGTTCTACCTTGACTATAAGAGCCATAAATTATCTGACCATATGGTGCAGTACCAGAATACTCTCTGGGACCAGCCAGGGACCTGGTCCAGACTCTACCTGAGGACCCCACAATTACACAGCATGCCCAGCTTTTGAAGTCTGGCTGGATGCAGATAACCATAGTGCTCCAAGTGTCTTACGACACTGTCAATGCCTCCAGGCATTGGGCTGCTGTGGATATCTGTCTTCGCCACAATTCTTGGCTCCAGGTCTCCAGTTTGCCCTTATGTGCAGGCCAATATTTGGGATGCTCCTTCCAGGGCTCAGACCTTTTGGGAGTGATGGCCAAGACCGCATTTTCAATCTCAGGAGTTGGAGAGGGCCCTTAAGTCTGTCCATTTGCTGTACCACACCCAGCCCAGAGCGAACCAATGTCAACTCTTTCATCAGTCCTCCTCAAGCAAGCATGAGGCCAGCCTGCCAAGGGCCAGCGCAAGCACAAGGCTGCTGACACTCCCGTTTTGCCCCCAGAGGCCCCGCAGCCCCTGCCTGCCCGCCCCTACCTCCTGACTCCTTACCCGACCTCCCGCCTCTGACTGAGGGGTTCAAGGGAGGTGGTTGGGAGGCTCTCTCTACCTGTCTGGATGGCAAGAAATGACCAGACAATTGGGTGCTCCAGCTCATAGCTCAGGGTCACACTCTGGAGCTCTTAGAATGGCCACCTGAAAACCCTCCTGTCCACTCTACTTACTCTCCCGCACACCTGCCCCTGCTCAAGTGGTTAATAGCATGCCATGGAATGGCAAGGTCCCTGGTTTGAATCCTGGTTCGAGTCACACTTTTCCTTTCATTTCTACAACTGGATTTTCAAATTGCCTCGCAATGGCTTATTAACTGCACAGAGAGAAAAATAGGAAGTAATTTGAGTCTTGAGAGACTGGCTAGTTGCTGTTTCGCAGCACAATAAAAGGAGTGTGTGTTTCAAAGGAAAACTCTGGAAGCTTAATGACTTGGGGCTCTATGGTTCAAGTGGTTAAGAGCATGCCATGGAATGGCAAGGACCCTGGGTTCGAATCCCGGTAGGAGTCACACTTTTCTTTCATTTCTACAACCTGATTTGGGAGGAAATTCAAGCTCTTCTTCAAAAGATCCATAGAGCCCATCCCTCAGGCTCAGTGCAGAAGAGGATTTTGCTCCCACTTCTTTCTCATCCCCAAGAAGACTGGGGATTTGGCCCATCCTGGACTTGAGCAGTCTGAATCTGTACATCGAGTTCAAGTACTTCAGGATGGTGACCTCAGTGGTTACTGCCCCTGCTGCACCAGTGGGATTGACTCTGCTCACTGAGCATGCAGGATCTCTGCCTGCACACACAAGTCTTTCCTGCTCATCGTCCTTCACTTCCATTTCCAGAGTGCCAATTTCCAAATCTGGGCCTTCCCATTTATACCTTCCTCGCCCTCCAGGTATTTAGCAAATGTCGGACTGTGGTGGTGGCATTAAGGAGGCAGGGCCTCTATGTGTTTCCCTACCTGAAAGACCGGCTTTTAGCCCCCTCCAGGAGCGCTTGGTTCAGACACGTGGAGTGCAGTCTGCACCTTTTCTAGGACCTGGGATCACTGTAAATCTGTTAAAGTCCTGCCTCTCCCCTTCCAATGCCTTCAGTACAGAGGGGCGATTCTGAACACCAGCCAGGGCAAGGCATTTTGCCTGAGGACAGAGCGGAGGCGACTGATAGAAACAGGCCCATTGGGTTTCCTTCCAACCAGGGCAGGTCCCCACCAGAGTTTTCCTGCACTCTCTGGGCCACATGGCAGTGGCTTTTGCAATAGTTCCCCTGACCCATCTGCATATGCAGCTTCCTCAGTGGACCTTGAGGGTCCAGTGGGACCAGTGCACAAGACAATCTGGTCCACAGGGTTCTGTCATGGTGGCTTGATTTGGCCAAATTCCTTCGGTGGATCTCTTTTCAGTGTGCACCCCCAAAAAATTCTCATGATAGATGCATCCGGCCTGGGGTGGGGTGCTCATCTGGCTGATCATCAGACCCAGGGTACCTGGACGGAAGTAGAGCAAGGTCTCCATATCAACATCCTGGAGTTGTGGTGGTTCTTTATGCCCTGCAGGCCTTTTAGAATCATCTCCTCCTGGGTCTGCTGTTGGTGCAGGTGGACAAAATATGTGGTGTATTACATCAACAAACAGGGAACCCATTCTTACCCCCTGTGTTGGGAGGCAGGACAGTCTGTTATTGGACCATCAAGCATGGTCTGGAGCTCGCCATTCATGGTAATAATAATAATAATAATAAACTTTATTTCTAAAGCGCAATTCCAAAACTAAAGTGCTATGCAGGATAAAAACATGCTAAAACAGATAAGATAATAAAATAATCCAAGTTCAAATTACATCAGAAGTATAAAACAGAATTATTATGTAAAGTCCCATAGGCCAGATAGAATAAATGGGTCTTTAAGGCCGTCTTAAACTCTCCACGGTCTGGTACTCTCAAATCTGACGAGGTGGAGAATTCCACAGGGTAGTGGCTGTATACATAAAACACAGGACCCAGAAGTTTTCAGTCATACCCTGGGAATCTCTAACAACCCTTCATCAGCTGAGTGGAGTGGTCGGCTGGGACAGTAAGGATTCAGGAGCTCTTGCAGGTAGCTCAGACCCTGTCCATGCAGGCCCTTATAGGTCAGAAGATCGACCTTGAAGGTGTTCCACCACTGTACAGGCATCCAGTGCAGTTCCAGGCATCCAAAACATCTTGGCCTATAGTCTCAGTCACTCCAGGTCAGCGGGGTCACATGTGGGTGATTCTAACCTCAGTGGTCAAAGATCTCTACGATAGGTGGGTCCGTCCTGAGTAGGACCTCTTTGCATCCCCACTCAGCATAAAATTACCACTTTTTGCTTGTTTAATCCCAGGCCTGGAGTTTTCTGGCAAGACACATTGTCCCTCTCTTGGAAGGGAGGTTTATGTACACCTTTCTTCCTTTCCGCTCCTGCAGAGGGTCCTGCTCAAGTTCCAGGTGGAAGGAGCAGAGATGATTCTCACAGCTCCCTTCTGGTCATGCCAGATTTGGATCCCCCTGCTACAACAGCTAGCAGTGGAATCTCTGGTGTCCTTGCCCCCATGCACTGGCTTGTTCTCCCAGGACCAGGGCACCCTGGTCCACCTGGGCCTTAAGTCCCTGCATCTCCATGCATGGCTCCTGTGAACATAGCTATTGCCTGCTTTGGGGTATCCTCTAGGGTTGCTGACATCCTGGTGGCAGCCAGGAAACCCTCCACTGGGACCACTTATGCTACAAAATGGAAGTGCTTCCATTTGGGCGCTGCTTGCCATCTGGATCCTTTCACCTGCCCCGTGAATCAGGTGTTGGAGTACCTTCTCTCCTTTTCAGATTCAGGTCTGGGGTACCTCCCTTAAGGTGCACCTTTCTGCCATCTCTGTGTACCATGCACTTATTGAAGGCAAAGTTGCTGCCTAAGCCTGAGGTGTCCCGCAAGACATTTCTGTGGTGCATTTTGCATCTGAAACCTCTCATTCGGTACCCGGTCCCTCCATGGGACCTCAATTTTATGAAGAAGAAACTCACTCTACCTCCCTTTGAACTGGCTGCAAGTTGTGAGCTGTGCTTTCTGTTATGGAAAGTGCCTTTTTAGATGCTGTTACTTCTGCTTGAAGGTTTTACAGCTCCAGGCTCTGATGTGTAAAGAGCCTTATTTGTTTTCACAAAGACAGGGTGTCTTTGCATACTAATCCTAAGTTTTTACCTAAGCTGGTGTCTGAGTTTACTTTAAATCAATTCATCCTCCTTCTAATTTAATTTCCTGAGTATTCCAATCAGGGTGTACACAGAACGCTGCAGTATTATAAGAACCAAACCAAATCTTGAGGAAAACTGACCAGTTGATCACTTTGTTCACCCCAAAGAGAGGGAGCCCTGTTTCCAAACAGTGTTTGTCTAAGTGGTTAGCTAAATGCATTGTTTATTGCTACTGCATTACAACAAACCCTTCCAGGAATGGTCAAGGGCCATTCCACCAGAGAGTATGGCTGCTTCCTGCAGCTTGCTTGAAAAATGTGTCTGCGGCCAACATCTGCAGCTGCCACCTGGAGTTCTGTCCACACTTTCACCAAACATTACAGTCTGGACATTGCCTCTAGGAGTAGAGGCAACTCTGGCCTGGCAGTTCTTCAAGGCCTTCTGTCATGAGCTCTTGTCTGCTGATTTTTCCTACTCCTGGTGATGTTATCCTAGTGGTTACTGGTACTGCTTGGGACTCAGTCCTATCGGTGTGGTCTGCTGCAAGTGCCTTCTCAAAGTAAGATAGTACAGTTACATAAGAACTTACCATAACAGTGGATCTTCAAGAGAAGCTCTTGCAGCAGGCTCTGCTTTCTCCCTCCTTCCCCTGCTTCTCTTTTTCTATAACTTCAAGCTTTGGCCTTTTCTCTGGCTCTGGTGATAACCTCCTAGGTTCTTCTTCAGCTGGCCATGCTGTGTCTCCGGCAGGAGAACTGAGGTGGTGCGGGGACTGCCCTCCTACATGGTCTGTGCTGACATCAGATGACTGACATCGATGGGGGTGGTCCCCTGCTAGACTGCTAGCTAGAAGTTTTCCGTGTGGTCCTAGTGCCTGGCATCATAGTCCTATCAGTGTGGCCTGCTGCAAGAGCTTCTCTTGCCCTTTAAATCTGGAGCCTTTAAATTTGTCTTAAAACTTATTTATTTGAACTGGCATTTTAAGACATTTAATCCAGTTGTTTATATATGTTTTTAAATATTTTATGCTGTGAAATGGATGTTTCATGATTTTATGATTTTCTTTGTAAAACGCTATGATCCTGTGGGAATAGTGTTCTATAAATAAATATATAAATAAATGTTGCTTGCTTTCTCAAAGATCTACTGTTACGTAAGTTCTTACGTAACTGTACTATCCATTTCCTGTTTATGGTTGATAATGCCTTCCCCAACTGATACATTGCCCTTGGGTTTTGTGTCCCACGTGCATAATTTTGCACTTTTTGGCATTAAAGCACAGTTGCCAAACCCTTGACCAGTCTTCTAGCTTTCTTGGATCTTTCTTCATTTTTCCACCCCTGTGTCCACTATTTGCCAAGATTTGTGTCATCTGCAGACAGGCATACCTTTCCTTCCAGCCCTTCTGTGATATCACGCTATTAAAGATATTGAAGAGGGCTGATCCCAGTACTGAGCCCTGTGGCACCCCAATGGTTACCATACCTTTTTCTGACTGAGCTCCATTTACCACCACCCTCTGAGTTCTATTACTTAGTTGTTTTGTACCAATTTTATTATCTTAGTTTGGTCCCGCTCCCAGGCTGCATAGTTTGTTTACTAGTCTTCTGTGTGGAACGTGTTAAAGGCCTTACTGAATCCAAGTAGGCCAAATCCACCACCCTCTGATCCACCTTCCTGGTGACCCAGTCAAAGAACTCTGTCAGGTTCCTTTGCAAGATTTCCCACTGTGAACCCATGCTGCCTTATATCCTGCAGTCCACTGTTTTTAGGTATTCCAATCCTTTCTTTTAGTAGTGCTCCATGAACTTGCCCACTACTGAAGTTAGGCTTACAGGTCTGTAGTTTCCTGTCTCCTCCCTCTTCCCACTTTTAAGTAGTGGATCCATCCTCCTCCAGTCCCCTGGAATTTCCACCGCATCCAGTGATAGACTGAACAGGGCCGTAGAGGTGCAGTCGTTCCTCCTTTAGATCCTTATATTCTGGGTGAGTCCCATCTCACCACATTGCCTTTTCTACTCTTAGCTTTGCTAGTTGCCTGCCGACCTCTCCTCCGGTAAAAGGCTAGAGTCCACCTCCCTTCCCTAATACCATTTTCCCTATCTGTGGCCCATCACCTACCCCTTCCTTTGTGAATACTGAACAAAACTACTGTTTCAATATGTCTGCTTTCTTCTTGTCCTCTTCCACACACCCCCTTCCCCAGTTGGTCTTACTACCCCTGCCTTGCTTTTCTTCCTTTAGCTTATGTACCTGAAGAATGTTTTGTCACCTTTCTTGCTGACTTGGCAGTGTTTTCTTCCATGTGTGCTCTTGCTCTCCTAACTGCCTTACCTGCATCTCTTTGTTTTTCCCAATAACTCTCCCTATTTTCTTCCATCTGTGTCGACCTGTACCTTTTACAGAGAGGATATCCCACATCTGCCCCCAAAGAGAGATCGTATTTTCTGAAGGGCAGTCAGAGGGACTGCTGGGCATCACTAGCAAATCTGGACACCAATAATGCCTTATCACTCAGGGCTGAAGCATCCAAAATCATGTAGGTAGACCTCAAGAAGAGCTGACCTATGTTAGCCCCAGCTTGAGGGCCGTGAGCATCTCCCGCTGCTGGGGACCCTCTGGCGGTCTAGGCAGCTGTTGTAGCTTTTTCCAGAGGGTAATCTGATGTTTGACCATATGGGCCTGATAATCTGCTAGGCTGAGGCCCAGTGTGGCAGAATCAAGAATTCCTTGTCTCCTGAGGACCAAACTCGAATTTGAGGGGAGGGAACAGAGACTTTAGGCACCTTAGGCCTGTCATGGGCTGCTGTATCACAAGAGAAGCAACTGCAGGTTGTCCCACAAAAATGGCTTTCCTGAAGGAAACTGGTACAGTTTGTCTGCCTTGTGGGCATTGCTAGGAAAAAGCTTGGGCAGTGTCCAGCAGCCAGGGTAGTGACCTCTAGAGCCAAAGGGAGAAATGCCCAGAGGTGGAGAAATCTGGTAGCCTCAAACTGTACCAAGAGTCTCCTGGTGATGTACTGTTACCATCAACCCCATCATAGTGTGCCACTGCTTCACTAGAGATGAAAGAGGGGCTGTCACGAGGGACCTCAGAGTATGCAATGTGGAGTCCTTGGTCCAGATGGAAATGGGCAACCAAACAAATCATATCTTCCTCCTCCCTCTTCTTCTTATGTGAAAAGGTCAGGTAAATGCCTGAGCTCATCGACAGGCTCTGAAAGCCTCAAGGAAGGAATCGAGGATGTCGATGCCCTGGAGTGTATAGGGCACAGTGGCAGGGAAGGCATTGACACAGAGGGGCCAGCTGAGAGGTGCCTGATTTGGCATGTCAGCGATGGCCTGCACCACAGGAGTGCATAGCAACATCAACAGGGAGACTGGAGCCCTGGCTTTGATTAACCAGTGCCCATCAGAGAGCAGATTTCCTTCCAGCAGATCATCATCGAGTCTGGAGGTCTGAGCCGAGGACTTGCAGCATTGACTGAGGTGGCAGCAGCCTCAACATTGACAGGACCCTCCAGTTATGCTACCGGAGCCCACTTTGTGGAGAGTAAAGGTGTGGCGATGACAGCCTGTGAAGCAGGGCACCTGGCATCATCAACTGGGAGTTGGAACCCCGCATTGACAGGCTGACACCGACCATAGAAAGTCTAGTGAAAGTCACTGCAGAGATGGACCTGTGATACATGAGGTCTGAGCTACAGGGCTAACAATGTTAGTTTATAGCTCCGACATCGACGGCCAATGCCGGCTTAAAAGGTTCAGCAGGAGACTATATTGGGCCAGACAATGGCTATTTAGTCGATGGGCCATCGCTGGCTGTAGGAAGGCTGGTGGAGAACTCACAGAGCCTTAAATTGTGGGAAAGAAAGTGTTGGATGGTAGAAGACATCCCCCAAAGTGGAGAATGACACAGCCGTGGTCAGCACCGAGAGGAGCGGTGACCAGCAGAGAGTACTGGCAGGAGTATCCTCACCTGGGAAGATAGAGGCCTGCAGTTGTCTGGTGGGCTCTGGAGGTCCTGGGGAACCCGCAGAAAAAACAGTGACATGGTGGGGCTCTTCCATTGAAGCCTGCCTCTGCCAAGAGGCGACCTGCACTGCAACATTTTCTGGGCTGGTCACTGAAGTCACTAGGGAGCTTGACTGAAGATCAGGTTGAAATGGTGGGCCTAACAGTCATAGGCCCTGGGGAAATTGAGGAAAGGGATGAGTCAACAGCCAAAGACAACAGTGAAGGATACAAGAAAATGAAATGCACGCTTAAAAATATAAACTGATTTAGAAAAGGAAATCAAGATTTGGCAGTGACTGAAGCAATGATTTCTATGGAGTCATGTATGATGGTCAATGGCAGGAAAAGAACTGAGGGGCCACCCACATAAACGTAGGGAGGTGACATTGTTCTATTGTGGGCTGCCCTTGTAGATTGATAGCTAGAAAAGTTTGCATGTGGTCCTAGCACCTGACGGCTATAGTTTTAAAGGCATGGCTTACTACAAGAGATATCCTCAAAGAAGATGTGCTTCTCCTTCAGGGAGGGTGGTGAGGATGCTCCACTACCAAAGGATGGTGCCGAACCTGGGTGTAGAGTAGATGCAGTCAATAGTGGCGGCCAGCCCCTAACTCCAACACAGCTGTATCAAAAGTTGTTTGCACTCAAAGGCTTGAAGCAGACAGAAAATTGAGATAGGCTGAATATGCTATTTTATTTTCAAAGCAGCTAACTGCCTCGTGATCAGGTAGAAGATATTACAGTTGCCAGCCAATATAAATGCAAAGAGATGATAACCATGCACAAAATAACAGCCCTTCTATCTAGAGTCTCCTGTTCCAGTACAAGCCCTGGCCCCAGCGCTTTGACTTCTGCTACAGTCTTCATCAGGGATGTGGCTAAGGAGAGGTGTCACAGCTGTTAAATACTCAAGATCCAGTGACATCAAACACTGTTGTCATGGCAGTAACATAAAGTGCCCACTACTAATCAATACATTTCAGGTTTACAAACAATATAAAAGTGATGCAATAATTGCATACAAAATATTTACCAAAAGCACTCATAATAGTTTCTAGTCCTGCAGTGTTGTAAATTAGAACTACTAGTTAGCTTAATTCAATGGAAGTTAGATAGATTGATCAGTCAAAGCAACTGCTTTGTATAGTGAGAAATATCCCGCCGCAGAGCATGCGAGCACGCCACAGTATCTTGTATCAATGGCAAGTGGCAGTCCTCAGATTCCAGATGAGTGGATCTGTATGATCCAGGAAACCAGGATCCAAATTATGTAGAATAGACAATGTCTGGAAAAATATACAAAGAAAAGACAGCACATTAGCATTTTGGCATGCAAGATCATTTCTCAAAATTAAAAAAAAATAGCAAAATAGCATCCAATCATGAATAGACACCTAATGTAAATCAAACTGTATCACACATATAAGGATTTTTATGTTACATACAGTATTAGTTATAAAATGGTTTAAAGTCCCATTGGTCCTTCAGACCCTTGAGTCTGACACAGTCTAACTTATATATCGAGGCACTTTCTGTTTTTTTCAAAGGCTATGTCTGCAATTCAGTGGGTGGGAGCAACCAGCCACGCCCCCTACCTAAGCTATTTAAGTCGACTCTTTCAGCCTCACTCAGAAGTACTGTTTCTTTGCTGCAGCCAGAGGCTCTGTCCCCCAGTGTTTGTCTCCCACTTTCCTTGTGATTTTGGACTTTCTGCTTGGTTTGTGCCACTCCAACTTTGTACAGTAGTATTTTGCTTTCTTACCTTCTTGGCTCAGTTTGTGCTTTCTCAGTCACCTATTCCTCACTGCACCCTGTCCACATGTACCTTGTGTTTCTTTCAGTTTTGGTTCTTTTTGGCCTCCTAGTTTTCCCAGCATCCTGCCTTCATCATTTGCTTTTGACTTGTGCTATTCAGGCTCCCATTTTGCAGTTTTTTCCATACTTTAGCAATCCCTCAGTTCAAATACAATCGTTACATTGCTTACACTTGGCTGCTAGTTAGGCAGCCACCTTCAGAGTTCTGTTGTTCACTTCAGCAGCAACTACTTCCTAGTTTTCAGTTCCCATATGCTCTTGCTTTCCCTTGCAGTTTCATTTGTTGTTTCTGCTGCCTCAGCCTACCTGACTTGCACTGCGCCAGCAACCAACATTAACCTTCCTTATGGAACTGGTTGGCATGCAATCATCATTCAGTCCAAGCTCATATCATTCGGTCTCATTAAAGTCCTAGTTGTCATTCGATGCCTCAATCAGCCATTCAGCCTCTCTATGTTTTGTTTTCTCCATGTGCTCATGGCTGTCAGACTTCGCTATGAGCCGCCCACTACTCCTGCATTCAGATGCATGCCAGCCACAACCATAGCATGGCTTCCAGGGCTTCTGCCCTTTAAGCTGATGGTCTCATTCTGCCCCTTGAAGTCCACATCTTGAGGTCGGATCCCTTGACTCAGGCAGGGTCCTTCTCTTCTGCCCTTTGGGTGAGAATGTCCTGCACTCTGAGGAAGCTTTAGCTGTGCAGATTGACTCAGCAGCACCTTTTGATGTATTCCCTATACAGCCACCTAAGGTTTACTTGGTCTCCACCTCCTTCCTTCCTGTACTCAAGGGTGAAGATCATACAACTCAAGTCCTGACCCTCCAGGATCCAACTCCTATGCCTTATCCCTCAAGGGTTCAGCTTCTCTCTAGGTTCCCCTCCTGTGGAGGCTATTGCCTCCTCCTCCTCCTGCCTGGGGCCCCTTCATGGGAACCTCCTTTGACTTGCAGAAATTGACTCACTTTAGCTGCAGAAACTGACTCACTGTCCCATTAAAGGGATAGAATGAGAGACTTTCCTCTAAAAATCTTTCCCTGAATTGGGTCTCTGAAATGCAGTAGCTGAGCCATCACTAATTTATCCCAAGCTGGAGGGAAGGTGACCAAGGCCTTGGATCCCTAGAGGTTTGCCCCTCATAGAGGGTTTCCTCTCTTCTGCGAAGGTAATAAAAGGTTGGTAGTCTCTGCAACAGGTGGTCCATAATGTAGCACATTTATATTAGTATAACATTTACCTATTTAGGTTTATACTGTGAGTTGGGATGGATGGTGGCCTTCTTCCATTGTCATACTTTCCTTCATGGAAGTCATGTCTCTATGGTCAGTTCTGTTATCTGTCAGGTCATTGCTCAGTTGAGTCTCTGCCTGTTTCCAATCATCACTAGTTGCCATCAGTCTGTCATCACTCAGGCTCTGTGGTCACTACTTGCTCAGTACTTTTGTGGCTCCTTCCTAAGGTACCTTTAACCTAAATGAATTATGTTCCCATGGCACCTCTAGGTGTGGAACCCTCCTTAAGAGGGTTCCTTGCCTTCATGGTACCCTGACAGGGTGTTAGTTTCCTGTGGAACAGAGAGTGCAAATTGCCAAAGTAGTCACCTATGACAATCAACAACACATTCATTTCAATACCTTCAGACTATCAACAAAGTTGCACAAGCATAACTCCTCACTAAGTTGTGTAAGCCCATTGAATTCAAAGGCTATGCATGCAGTTCAATGGGTGGGAGCAACCAGCCATGCCCCCTGCCTAAGCTTTTAAGTCAGCTTCTTCCAGCCTCATTCAGAAATACTGTTTCTTTGCTCCACCATCCTTCCCTCCTCTCTAGCAGTGTGCCTCTCTGCTCAGGACTCCTTCCTCAGCTACCTTTAGCCTGAACGAATTATGTTTCTGTGGCACCTCTAGGGGTGGAATTTTCCTCAAGAGGATTCTTTTACCTTCACAATATCCTGACAAGGTGGTATTTTCCGTGGAACAGAGTGTGAATGGCCAAAGTATTCACCTATGACAATCAACAACACATTTATTCAAATACCTTCAGACTATCAACAAAGTTGCACAAGCATAACTCCTCCTAAGTTGTGTAAGCCCATTGAATAATAACATAATAAGTCTGTCAGCCTCAAAAGGGATCGGTACTCTTAAATTTGAGTTGCATGGATTTGACCCATGTTTCTCCACCAAGTGGCAGCACAGGGTGTCAAGCATTTTGTTTATAATAGAGTGAATATGTTCTTGGATATGGGCTGTTAAGTTTCTGAAAGTACTATCTACATAAACAAGATTGCAAGAGCACCAGAACACATAAACCACAAAACATATATTACATTTAATACATTTTTAGTATTCACAATCACAACCTTATTATCAGGCTAGCCAAAAGCTGCTATTGTAAAGGACTCCTATTGGATGCATCTGGAGACTCTAGAAAGTTCTGGGCTCACATCAAAGCATTTCTGGACTCTAAACAACATCACTCGGATAACAACATGGTCCTGAACGGTGCCCACTGTAACAACCCATCTACTATTGATAATGCTTTTAATTTCATTTCTCCAACCTCTCCAAATACACAGCAGTTTTCCGGCATCACCACCCATAAACAGCCATGAAACTGAGAACCACTCGCCCAAACATCCCCTTTCCACTTTAAAGCCATCTCCAGACTTGACATCATCAAGCATTTAGGCACCATCTCAGACTACACAGGAGTCAGGTCTGATGGCCTCGAGCCCAAACTGCTCAAACTGGCAGCCCTCTTCATTTAGGGCACCACTAGCCAGAATTTTCACCATATCTCTTTGCCAAGGACATCCTCAAGCATCTGAAAATCACCAGAGCCACCCTAATTTACAAGAAAGGGGTAAAAGGACATCTCCAACTACTGTCCCATTGCCATTCTATCAGTACTGAGCAATCAAATCAAATCAAATCAGACTTTATTTTATACGCCTTTTCAAAACCAAGGTGCTGCATAAAATCAGATACAACAAATATAAATATGAATTAAAACAAGAACAATAAATAACAAATTAACCATAATTAGGGAAGGATAATTACAAGCCTTAATACCCCTAAATATCTGCAGCCTCCTTCCTAAACTGGCATCTCTTCAAACTCTCGCTGGGCAAAATAATCCTGATATACTAGCCATTGTTAAAACCTGGCTGTCTCCCAGCACCGGATCATCGCGGTCTCCTTGAAGGCTACAATCTCTTCAGACTCGACCGGGCAAGTAAAAAGGGGGCTGTGCAATCACATAAAGGACAACCTCTCCAGTCAACGTGTCAGCTTCACCCCCACTATGCTCAGTTGCAACTTCTCCCTATCAAATTGCTCCTCAGTGCACAAAACAAAGTTCTCACAGTGGCCGTAGTCTATATCCCTCCAAAACACCAGCATACCAGTATCAAGTCAGTACTTGATTTTGTAAGCCAGCAACCCCTGAAAATGAGCTCCTCCTCCTCGGGACTTCATATAAACTGGCTCGCCACCGATACTGGCTCTTACAAAGATGACATCCTAGCAGCAAACCTGACGCAGATGGTAACCTCCCCCACCAGGAAAATTTACAAAACTGGTACAAGCACTTCTTATTGACTGGGTTCTCACTAATCACCCAGACCGGATAAAAACATTAAAGTACTCCTGACTCTCTCAGTGACCACTCACCAGTGTCCTGTACCTGGTCTAATAAATTTCTCAAGCCGCCCACAAAGTTATATCAAGCAGAGTTTTGCCTCATGGGAATCTTATCAAATTAAAGACCTATCTCCTGCAACTGGACTGGACACCAATTTTCAAGAGACTGATGTTAATGTTGCACTTGAATACTCATCACTACCTTTAATACTGCATGTGATTTATGCGCCCCAGTAAAAAGCGTGAAATCAAAGCACTATCAAATCCATGGATCACTGCCAAACTACTAGCCCAGCTCAAGCTGCGGACCACCTCTGGGCCATAGCCAGGTATACAGGCTCACGCGATGATACCCTAAAATACAAGCAGGCATGAAACAGATGCACCACACAAATTAGGCAAATGAAGAGCGCCTATTTCAAAACGTCCTTGAATCCACCTGGGTGACGGAAGAGCTTTTCTAGGACAACATCCAAAATATAATGGGTAAGCCATCAAAATCGCCACCCACCATTATGAAAGTTGCTGGATCCACCACTCTTGACCCAAAGACTATTGCTGATGCCCTAAATAAGACTTTCACAGACTTCAGTGGGTCCTCCCCAGATTTCTTCTTGGACTTACCTGTGCCTAAACTAGGATCACAAAACATCCCTCGAGACAAACCACAATTTTATTTCAAGAAAATCAAAGTGCACGAAGCCTATAAATACATAAAAAAGGCCTGCTCCAAATCTAGAACAAGTAGTGACACCCTAGATCTAAAAATCCTATCTCTCACCCTGGATGAAGTGATCCACCCCTTACCAAAATTCTTAATCTGTCCCTTTGCCAAAATCAATTTCCCAACAAATGGAAGTCTGCCATAGTCACGCCAGTGCACAAAGGGGACAAAACCTCAACACGTAACTATCGACAGATCTCAATACTCCCACTCCTCTCCAAAGCACTTGAACGATAGTGGCAGATCAACTGTCTGACTACCTGGACAAGTACATCTACTCTGTAATCAACAGCACGGCTTTAGGAAAGGACATAGTACTACAACAGCCTTATTTGACTTCTCTGGAGAAGTCCACTCAGCCCTGGACAAAGGGTGCCAAACCGTGCATTCTTTATTGACCTAACTAAAGCTTTTGACACAGTCCATCATGGTCTACTTACCTCCTTACTGTCCAGCCAAGGCCTGGCTGAAGGTCCAAGTGCTTGGGTAAAAGTTACCTGTCAAATTGATCACAGGCTGTAAAATCTCTAATAAACTCTCCGACTTCAAACCAGTCCTCTCGGTGTACCACAGGGATCTATTCTTGGCCGCTCCTCTTTAGCCTGTTCCTAAACTCCTTCCAGATTTCTGCCCGGAAAAAATAATCTTATCAGCTGATGATGCTGTAATTCTCTCCTCTCACAAAGACCCAGACTCCCTATGAAAAGCCTGCAAATTGCCTTCTCTAGTGTTGAAAAGTGGTTCCTGGATAGTAAACTTGTGCTTAACCACAAAAAACAAAAGCCATGCTTTTTACCAATCACCAAAACAAAAGAAACACTCCACTCATCATGCTAACCTCTGCTGGAAATACACTGGACCAAGTAAATACTTTCAAATACCTTGGCATCAGTTTTGACCAAGGGCTCACCTTGCAACCCACATTGACAACATGGCAAAACAGTGAACCAACGTCTTGGAATACTATTTCAAACTGTCAATTTCTAAACCAAGCGGCACTGAGGATAGCTATACAGAGTTCCATAATCTCTATCATTGACTATGGCCTTATATAGGCTCAGCTACCACCACGGCACTAAGGCGTGTCTCAATCACTCTAAATAAGGCTTGCCGCTCCTCACGGGGCTCAAAGACTGACTCACAATGCGCAGCTCTACCAAGAAGCAGGCTGGTTGCAACTATCAAATCGCCTTATCTATCTTACCTGCATAATGGCAAAAATCTATCTTGGGACTGACCCCATTCTGTATCCAGAACCTACTCCGTCCGAATCCTGGCATCGACCCTCCACCAGATCTGTACACCAACCTATCCTGGTTCCTAGATGTCGACCACACAGGACAAAGATCATTCGCATTCAGGGCCCCGACATAGTTCAATGCTCTAAGTCCACCTGTTCTATCCTCAACCTTGCTCGAGCTTTCAAACCATGTTCTATGCCCACCTCACCAACACTAGCAACTGTGATTGCATTCGATAAAGTCTACTCCTCTTCAGTGGCCATCCTCACATCCAAGACCTACTCTCCTTGTCTAATGAGCCCTCACGCATCGCTTCACTTTTCCCCTTCTTCTTTTTTCTGTCCCCTCTCACTCACTCTACTGCCCACCACTTTTCCCTCCTGTCCTGCCTCCTTTGGATCCTAATGATCTCCCTCTCACTGGAAGTTTCTTTATTTTTCAAAATTGTCTACTCCCATGAAACTGTTAAAGCATGTTTATTATGTAACTCTATAACTTTCTGCCTTAAACTGTAAATAACAAACTTAGTATGTAACGTTTCCATTTTAGTATTACCTGTAATGTCTATTGTATTTGTTGATGTTCTATGTGACGTGGAACCTTTGTAAAAGAGCCCTGGCTCAAAGGTATTAATTCCTAGACCAATAAACTAAACTAAACTAAAAAGATTGTAACCTCAAATTACTGAATTCCTCTCCAACTACAACTTGCTCTCACCATATCAGCATGGTTTCCATAAAGGCATAGCACCTCCACTGCCTTGCTGTAGCTTAAAATGACATACTTGACTATGGACTCTAGCCTCCTAACTGGGCCATATTTATCAACCTCACAAAAGCTTTTGTTCTGTTGATCACCCCTTCTACTGACCAGTCTTACATCCCTTGGCTTCTCACAAAGCTCTGTTACCTGGATAAATAGCTATCTATCCAATCGATATCAAGTTGTTAAATTCAACCTGCAATGTCTGGTGAATTCCTGTTAAACTTGACATCCCCAGGGTCAATACTGGGGCCTCCTCTTTTCTATTTTCATAAACCGGATTGCGCTAACATCCTCTTGCTCGACCATCCTCTATGCAGATGATCTTGTCCTGTATTATAGTTCCAGCTCTCTACAGGACAAAACCTGAAACTATCCTCTGCTTTTCTTCATGTCCAATCCTGCCTCACTAACAGCAAACTTCTTCTCAATGTCTCCAAGACACAGGCCATGCTCTTTGGCTCTGCTGCCAAACTGAAAACTTGTCATAGTCAGCGAAGATTCCTGGTCCTGTTGGCTCTCTCTTGGACACTGTGAGTGCATTTAAATACCTTGGGGTACTACTCGAGTGAAACACTAGACTTTGACTAACACATCCAGGCCACCTGCAAGGTAATAAACAGCAAAACTGGGGTTGCCTACAAAACAAGTGTGCGTTCCTCCCTCCACTAGACTGGCCATTGCACGTGGTATTCTAGTACCATCACTTGCCTATGGTTTCGCTCACCTACATCAATACCTCTAAAGCCTCGCTTCACAAATGGGACACCACCTACAACAATATCTGCTGTTATGCCTCTGCTCCCTCAGTTAAAACACCGCTGTCAACTCTATGCTGACCTCAACTGGCCTTCCTCTTCTGCCCATCGGCTCCTCTCCCTCTGCTCCCTGGTAGACAACATAATCAGGTCTAACACCCAGGTCTAACACCCAAATGTCACTAAACATCCTTCTAATGCCTCACTCCTCCACCCATGGCCTCACGCTCCACTGACCTAGCCCTACTATATGTGCCCAGGTGCAAAACCACAAAGGGTGGAACTCCATACCCATGGAAGCTCGTACTGCACCCACACATTCCATCTTCAAACACAGACTATGCAACTTCCTCATCAACCCTGAATCCTGCACCTGCTTTAAACCTCCCTAATCTTCTCAAGCTGCAACCCTATCACCACATCCTCCTCAAACACCCACCTCCCTTTCCACCTGGATTATAGCCTCCCCACCCTACTTATGCCTATCTTCTTCCCTTTCCACTGTTACTGCCACTGGGTTTACTCACAGTACTTATGATGCTAGCTGTAAACTGATTCATATGCCATTTAGTTCTGTTTTTGCTCAGTTGGCACTGAGTCAGTGGTGACTCATGTACAGTATATATGCTGTATGACATGGCCTCTGCTGACAACTGTCATAGCACTTGTCTTAATTACTATGTCTGCCTATTGCTTTGTGTTACCATTTGTTTTTAAAACTCTGCCGTACAATTTTGGAATGTCAATTTTGTCTATGACCAAATGTAATTGTTAATTTGTATACCTTACCTTGCTATACCATTGTATACTGTACTGTGTTGATGCTCCTAATCTGAAACTGTATTACTCTGATGAAACACTGTCTGTAACTTTGTAACCTCCAGTCGTGTCTGAAAATAGTCGCAGCTTGTGTCTAGCACACCTACTGGATATCAAAAACTAAATAAACAAATATTGTCAAGAGAGTGTCTGAAGGCATTTCTCAGGGCTGCATAGTTGCAAACATTACAGTTGTGGCATTTTTAAACCCTCTTGGTTTTTGAGGCAGCCAGTTTCTGGGATTGTTCACAGATTCTGCTTCCAGATGGCTGTGTATCTACGGATTCCTAAGGTTGGTAGCCTTACTAAATGAGATATGGGATTTGTTGCCTACTACCTTTGCCACACTCTCTTCATCCAACAATATGGGCTGTTGTGAATCACATTTCTAATTTTCCTGCAATGTTGTTAAACTCGTAACAAATGTAACAGGACCAAAACTGACTTTTTATTTTCTGGGTTTCCTTAATTCTTATCATTGTGCATTAGTACAAGTCTGTCAAAGTTCATGGCCCTGTCATGTGACTTTTCTAGATGTTTGTCACGGCCCCATTCCAGGAACCTGATTTCTAGCTCTGTAGCTTTTTTATTAAATGTTTCAGTCAAACTGCAATGTCTGCTCAGTCTTATAAATTGACGGAAGGTACTAAATTATTCAATGCCTTAGGTGTGCACCTTTGGCTTCTAGTACCAAACTAATTGCAGTTTCTACCGGAAACATTTTTTCCTACATAACTTCCTTCTCCAACAATGTTACTTGACAGTGTAATGTCCCCAAAAACAACTCATTCTTATTCACAGTGGGCTTTATGCACTATGCCCACGCCAAGACGTAAACAGGGCAGGTAGGCATAGTTACACTTGAATGCCGCCAGAGACAGTGCCCCACGGACCTCCTGTCAACATTCACTAATGGCGAGAAGACAAATACATGCTGGATCCCCGGCTGTGCAGATAGTTACGCAGGAAGGTGGGCATGCCCGCACTACACAGCATGCCCAAAGCTGCACAGTGCATGTAGGAGGGTGGCTATTATGCCAGGTGACCCCACTGTAAGTGCACTATGCACCCTGCCCTTGAGCACACTGGATGTGGGAACATCCTCCTGCAGGTGTGTGTAACCCCACATAGTGGGCCAGCCCAATCCCCATTCCCTGGACGCTGACCCTCCCAGACATGGTGGTGCTGTCCCATCACGATGATGCAGCACCCCACACCAGGGCAGCACCACCGTGCCCATGATGCCCACAGCCTGACACTGCACTGGCAAGGCTTGCAGAGGGGCACAGCACACCCCTCCAGGCTGCACCCATCCCCTGTCCGCATGGCTCCCATGTGGGCACCTGCCCAGTGTACAGTGCGCCGCATTCACACACACCACACACACACACACACACACACACACACACACAGAAACAGAAGTGTCCTCTGTCACTGTCCCACACACCACTGGCCAGTGATAACCTCCCATAACCCCGCGTCACTGACGCCTCCCTTCCTGAAATGTCCATCTGTGCTGCATCTCAGGATGGCCATCAGCACTGCCCACTACACACCCTACAGCTACCGGCCGTCTGATATCTGCAGGAGTGTGCAACCAATGTGCACCCAGATGCATAAGGGATCCACTGCGGGACCTGGATGGGCATGCCTGCCCGGGTCCATGGCTCCACCCTGTCCACCCCTGCGTGACCATGCTTGCTGAGGGGGGGACTTGCCACAGACAGGTGGTCGGAAGTCATGAATGCCACTAGGTGCATACCAGTCCGCAGGTGTGGAGCTATGGGGCGATACGCTCTTCAGGTGTGTAATTCTGCCATTTAGTGTATAGCCACCAGTGTGTGTGCATTTAGATTTAAATCAGTGTCATGAAGACATAGCATGAAGGACTCAATTTCATCGGATCTCCATCCCACACATATTACCTAGTTAGTAACTCTGAACCAGGCCCTGATATTTGTATAGAAGGGGTTGTATCCTGGTTTAAAATTAATTTTTCCTCCTACAATCTCCGCCTTCAGATGAGATGTTAAACCGAGGTCCCATCTGCCTGGATTGGTGGTAGTTCAGGTGGATGTTAAAGATCCCATGGCACTTATTGAAAAGAGTAGGGAACTTTATTGGAAAAGAGGACTCCAAACAGGCATTGAGACAGGTATACAAAACAAATATATACAAGAACGAAAACTGAACATCAGTAACTAAACAAAACAACAAATAAAACCTCATAATAACCAAACAACACAATTAACCCATAAAAAGTACATTTCAATCGATCATGTCTATGAAAATCAGTATCATAAATAGTTCAGAAAGTAACAGTTAAATTAGAAAGGAGTTCATCAAATGTAACCTTACGCTGTTGTGAAATCCAGAAACATCTAGATTGCCAAATATAAAAACGAATAACAGAAAAAATTAATAACAAAGTGTCAGCAGGATACTTAGACCATTCACCCTTATGTGCACCATACAGCAGTGCACCATAGGAAGAGAACAAAATAAAGGCTCATTTCCACTTGTCCGCCAAAAGGCCCAAAAGCTTGGACATAGGGACACTGCAAAAGATGTTCTTGTGTCTCTAACAAGGAAACACAAGACTCACGATTACAGTACCTATCACTAAGTTATTTATGTTTATGAGAGTTACCGACTGGTAATCTTCCATAAGAACTCATCCAAACACTATCCCAAATAAAATCTGGCAAACATCGATTTGAAAGTAACAAAAGAATATTTTCTAGGGACTGGGATGGACAAGCAGGGAAAAGCAAAACATCAGGAAAGTCAGAGGAAACAATATAGTTATACAATTGCTTTCTATGCATAGTTTCTAAGTGAAATGGAAACTCTCCATTTCAATAAATGTCAAACATTTCCACACCATACTTAGGAAAAGGTGAAGTCTAGCAAAGGGAGCGGACTTCCTAACTTCCAGAGAGGCAAACCTTTCGAAAACCATGACCTGACATAGGGAAACCAAAACTTCAACCTGGCTGAAGAAGAGGACTTCAATTATATGAAATAAAATACTAATAAAAATGCCACTGGATGAACCATAGCTACTCCACCTTGTTTTATACTCCTATACATATAACCACGTCTTAATGGGATTCAATCTACTTCCCAAAAAGCTTGGAAAAACACTAAATAAGGAAGTAAATAGAGACACAGGAGGCGGAAACACATAACTAATATATAGAAAAATAGGAACCATCAAAGATTTAATAAGCAAGACTCGTTTTTTTTATCAATTTGTTTACCTTTCCATCTAGTAACCAATAACTGAGCCTTATTCAGTTTACTAGACCAATTGCAGATGCCATATCACCGCCTCCAAATTCAAGTCCCAGGATAGTTATCGGATCTTTAGAAATTGAACACTGGCAAGAGTACCAGAATGCGAATAGAGGAATTACCCAAAGGAAAACCCCTACTTTACATAATTAATCTTAGAACCAGAAGTTCTAGAGAAGAGAGTCAAAACATCACTCACAATAGGCCGTCAGTGACATCCGAAAGACAAAGAACCAAGTCATCCGCATAAGCCAAAATTTTAATGGGAGAGATGCTAGCATCAAGACTCACCCCTGCCAAACCAATATTGGTATTAATCATACAGTAAAACATCAATAAAAAGACATACAAAATAGGGCTCAAAGGACAGCCCTGCACACACCACGTTTACTGCTACAGGAGTGCCAATCCAGCCATTAACATTAGGAAGAAGAAATGCCGATGGTACAGAATCTTGATCCAATCTATAAACCTTACGGTAAACCATATGCATGTAAAACTGAAAACAAAACTCATGGAGACTCCGGTCAAAGGCTTTCTCCTGATCAAGGCTAATAATATAACCATTCAAAAGACCAGACAGGGAAGCAGTAAAAGTTCACGTAATATCACTAAATTATCGCGTTGAGTCCTACGCGTATTGAACACGCTTGGTAAGGGCTAATCAAGCCATCTACACACAAAGATAAGCGATGCAATAAAATCTTACTCAAAATCTTTAAATCTGTGTTCAGTAAACTTAATGTTCTCCAATTCTGCAAATCTGCCTTAAGGCCCTTTTTGTAAAGTAAAATAACCAAAGCAATATTCATTGAAGGTGCTAATACTGAAGTAGACAACATCTGATTAAACACCGTCCAAAACAGGGACCAGATCTTCCTGAAAAGTCTGGTAAAAAGCAGCACCCAAACCATCTGTGCCAGGAGATGAATCTTCATTCAGTGCAAAATAGCATTACGATTTCAGATTCAGTAATATCACATAACAACTGCTGACCATCAGCCATAGATAACTGTGGTATCTGTAGGAATCAAAATCAAACGAGTCATACAAAACATCGACATCTTTTTGATATAAGGAACCCAAATAACTCCAACTACTTCAAGCAAGGCTGAAGGAGTCGTAACCAAGTCACCTGTCTCAGAGGTCAACTGCGTGATTAACTGTTGACTAACCCGATCCTTACAGTCTTGAAAAGGATCCAATGCACCTTATGCAACTTCAAACCAAATCTGTGTTCATGGTCCAAAGACTTGCTCTATCATAACGATATTCAAACATTCGTGTTTTAACATGTCTAATTTGAACACCATAATCAATCTTCTCAGTCTCAGTTAAAGAAATCAACTTCTGTAATTGAGATCTGAGTTGTAAATATTCCAATACTGTGAGGTGACCTTAGCATGAGAGAAAGATTGAAAAAAGATTTCCAATCCTTCTTAGTGTCTTCCCACCAAGAAGCCGCATCATCATAAAGATCAAAAACAGAGATCTGAGCACTCAATTCCTTCTTCCAAGCTGTCTTAAGAGACTCAACTGCCAAAAGAGAAGTATTTAATTCCATAGATTCTTTTACATCTAGGAGCCTCTGCCCAAGTCAAACAAACAGTAAGTGACTTATGATCAGAGAATTCCCAATATCATAAAAAAACGATGACCTGTAAAATAACAGAAAGAAAATGAAATCAATTGTAGACTGAGAGTTTTTAAAAAATGTATTACCACCAGCAGAATAAACACTATGATAGGCATCCTGAAGCTGAGCCGTGGTCTAAAAATCTGTAACAACCTTATTAGAATCACAAAATAGCTTCACATGTTTTCAAACCCCTATCCTTAATACTAAGGCACATTAAAATCACCTGCCCAAAAAATCAAACGAGAAGTATGCAGATGGGTAATGTCTTAAAAAGAGCTACACATAGTGCCTTGGTCTGTGGAGCATAAACATTTATTAATTTGAATCTTTCCCTCGAAAATTTATATCCAATAGTAAAGCCCTACCTGGGCATATGTCTACCAATTTGGAAACTTTCAATGCCGGATTAGTAAATAATACTCCAATACCCTCACAAAGGATTCCCCATTAGACCAAAAAGAAACCCCTCAAGACCACAGGTTACGAAGCTCGTTTCACTTCACAAATAGTTTTAAGTCTTGTATCCTGAGACAAATAACATCCACAGCAGTTGTTGCAAACAAGACAGTAGTAACCATCTTCCTATTACTCTTTGCACTATTAACATTAATAGTGGAAATAGTTAAAGAATCCATAAATGGAAAGAAAAATGGGAAAGCAAAAAAGAGCTTCACGAAAGAAAACCTACAAATCATGGAACTTTTGAAACACGCCCACGCTGAGATTGTCTAGGAAGGTCTCAACTGGTTTCATGTCCCCATCATCACCCTCTGAAAATTGTCCGTGACTACAGAGGTCCTAGAAGAACGGTCTGAGTCATCACCTTCAGACCTGCCTCCAGCAACTAGGACAGCAAAGTTGTTACCCACTTTCCATGACTCAGAAGAACTACCACTGGGTAAAGCCATAGGAGTAGGATGAGTAGGGATAGTCTTTCCTGATCTATGTAGTTTCTTAGCAGTAACCGTTTAAAAGGCAAAACAGGGAGGGGTGGGGCATCTCAGACTGGCCAGATCTGTTCTGTAAAGACAAGTCAGACGAGAGGGCTTAGAGAGATAGAGGAGCAACTCAGGAGATAGCGGGCAGTTTGATCCACATATTGACAGAAACAGAATCACCCAGACCAACTTCCAAAACCTCTAAAGAGTGCGATAGGTAACGGAGACCCAGCACGATATCTCCACCAGTAGGGGACACTTCAGGACGGTATCCATATGCTGAGCAACAACAATCAAGCTTCTTCTTGAGAAGAACAAATCCTATTATGGGAAGCCCAAGGACATTTGGCATATGGGGAGAATACTCAGGGTCACATAGGGACCCTGGCAGAGGGGGTCCAAAAGGTCACTACCAAGGAAGCAGGCAGGTAACTGGGGACCCTCACAAAGGAGGGACAGAGGGCAACATTCTCAGGGAAGTAGGCAGATGGCCAGGGCTGGACAGAAGGAAGCAAGGCGGGAGGTGGATCAGACCTTACACTCCAAACCGCTTCATCTCTTCTTCTGCTCGAGGATGAGGGGGTGATGTAGCCAGACAGGGGTGGTTAGAGACGGAAAGGGAGTGGGGGCAGGAGGCAGGGGCCAGATAGCAGGAAGAACAGGGGAGAACTGGAATGCAGGAAAATGAGGGAGTAGTGAATCAGAGCAGGAGGGGCAGGGGAAGAGGGAGGAAAGCGCAACGAGAAGGACCAGTTGGGAGGAAAGGTAAAGGAGAAGGACCAGAAGTACAAGGAGGATTCAGTAAAGGAGCTGAGGGTTTAGGCCAGGAGCACAACAAGCAAGGAGGGACTAAATGGAGACAGGAAGGAAGGGAGGACGAGCCAGGCTAGTTTTAGCTGATGGGGGAGAAGGACCAGTGTGAGCAGTGAGGGGGAGTTAAGCAAGGTACAGAAGGATACTCAGGAGGAGGAGAGGCATAGGATTGGAGGAGGGGTGGTACAGGGTAAATAAGGAGGGTGGCATGTGGCACCCAGATAGGGGAGGAAAGGAGCCGGCTGGGTGGAGGGGCCGGTAGAAAGGATGAGGGACATGGAAGGGGGGAATGGAGGAAAAGGAGCAGTCAGAGTGCTCCTGTTGGGGATTCTATGATCAGGGGTATCAAATGGGATAGGGAGGAGAAGCCTGGCCAGTTAGAACAAAATGCTTCCTGGACTAACGGCACAGGGCTAAGCACGAGGTATATCAGCTGGCAAAGGATTGTGGGGGCTCCTGACATACTGGTCCACCTGGGTACAAATGACATTGAGGGAAATAGCTGAGCTAGAGATACACGCAAGATTCAGGGAGCTTGCCAGGGTCTGTCATGACATAGGATGCACAGTTTCCTTCTCAGAAATCCTGCCGGTGCCAGGGCTGGTGAGACACAAAGGAAGATTAGGAGATAAACCAGTGGCTCAGGGAGTGTGTGAGGCCAGAGGGTATGGGTTGATGGGGGATTGGGGGAGACCTGGGAGGATAGAGCTGTATGCTAGAGATAGACTCCATCTCAATTTGGAGGAGGGAATCTTTAGTTGAAAATAGAGGGGTTCATTGGTGAAAAGTGGGGTTTAAACTTGTGAAGGGGAGGATGGGAGAAAGGCTGTCAAGGGGTGCCGATAAAGGAGGGACTCTGTCTCCACCCCTGGGGAGCTGGAGGATTGCAGGAAAAAGGCCGACTGGTAAAGTGCAGACCAGGGGAAAACAGAATCCCATGGGAACACGAGCAAGGGAAATGGAAGTATAGGGAAAGGGTGGAAGGTAGTCCTGCTAAATGCCAGGAGCTTGGGCAATAAAATGCCTGAGCTCCAGGCGATGCTAACTGAGGGAGCAGTGGATGTGGCAGCGGTCACTGAGACCTGGGCCACTGCAGGACACGACTGGGACCTGAACCTGGAGGGTTACACTATGTTCAGGAAGGACAGGGGGAGGAAGGGAGGAGGGGTAGCAATGATAGTCAAAACTGCATTGGCATAGGGGGAGAGGAGGCGGAGGGAACCGTGGAGGTGATTTGGGTCACCTTGATAACAAGGGGGCAAGAGAGTAAAAATAGGAGTGGTGTATAGACCCTCTGCCCTGGCAGAGGAGCTGGAGGAGAGTCTGGTGGCAGATGTTGGGAGACACTGCAGACTGGGCAGAGGAACGGTGGTGGTGTTGGGGACTTAAACATGCCAGGAACAGACTGGGAGACTATGACATCCTCTGTGACCAGGGAACAGAGGTTGTTGAATGTCTTTCAAGACGCATTCCTAACTCAGCAGGTGGGGAACCCACCAGGAGGCGCTGGTACTGGATGTGGTCCTGGCAGACAGTGACCAGATTGGGGGCCTGGAGGTAAGGGACCCATTACGGGAGTGACCATGCCATGGTCTGGTTCTGCCTGGACCTAGGAGGGCTAGAAGGCTGCACAAAGACGGAGGTAACTGACTTCAGGGGACGGATTTTAAGGAAATGGGAAGGATCCTTAAGAAGCATTTGATGGATTGGGTCAGACATGGACGCTGATAGTAGGTGGGAAATCATCAGGAGAGGGGTGCAGGATGCTACCAGCACCTGTGCAAGAGTAAGACGAAATGTGGTAGGGCTTAAACCCCTGCTAGGACCAGGGAGGTCCAGGAGGTGGTGGGGAAAGAAGGCAGCCTATAAGCAATTCAAGTGCTCAAGGAGTGAAAGGGATCGAGGGAGTATGAGCTGATGGCTAGAAGGGCCACTAGGGTGGTGAGGGCGCTAAGGCAAGGAAGGAGCAGAACCTGGCCAGGAAATTAGAAGAGGGAACAAGGGTTCTTTAGATACATTGGGGAAAAAACGAAGGGTGAAGGGGCAGATTAGCAGGATTAAATCAGGGAGAGATGGGCACAAGACCCGGGGAGCAGGCTGAGGTACTAAATGAGTACTTCACCTCAGTTTTCACCAAGAAAATGGGGGTGCTGCATCATACATGGGAGGAGACAGAGATACTGAGGAGGGGGGGACCCACCGATCGGCAGGTCTGGGGAGAGGGGAGGCATCACTGGCAGGAGGGGGAGGGCTAAGCAGGAGAAGAGGTACTGAAGTGGAAATCACAGCAGAGAGAGTGAGGAAGCCCCAGCTCCCTTAAAATGGAGAAAGCACTGGGCCAGATAAATTACATCCCAGAGTGCTGAAGGAACTTGCAGATGTCCTGGCAAAACTCCTGGCAGAGCTTTTCACCATCTCTGAGGACAGGGTGGGTGCCTCAGGACTGGAAGGTGGCGATATAGTGCCATCCACAAGGGGGATCAAGGGAGGTGGCAGGAACTACAGATCTGTCAGCTTGACATCGGTGGTGGCAAGGTGATGGAGGGCATTGTCAAGGAGAGGCTGGGGACCTGGAAAGTCAGGGTGCCTGGACGATAGACAGCATGGATTCATCCTGGGAAATCATGTCAGACAAACCTTGTGGAGTTCTATGACTGGGTGACGAGTGCCTTGGACCTGGGTAGACCAGTGGACGTCCTCTTTCTAGACTTCAGCAAGGCATTTGACTCTGTTCTTCATGTGGGCCTGTTGGATAAGCTGGGAGAAATGGGGTGGGAACCAGATGATCAGATGGATAGGCACTGGCTCCAGGACCGGATAGTTGGCGGGATAGTCTCAACCCCAACTAGGGTCATTAGTGGGGTCCCACAGGATCAGTCTCTGGCCCTCCTGTTCAACGCCCACGCTTCTGACATAAGGACAGGAATCAGGAGTGAGATGAGTCTCTTTGAAGATGACTCAAAACTGGGGGGGTGGTTGATGGGGAGGAGGGAGGGTGGCCCTACAGGGGACCTGGAGGCTCTGGAAAGATGGTCTAGAAAGTGGAAGCTGAGGTTCAATGCAGGGAAATGCAAGGTACTCCACCTGGGCGCCAGAAACCTGGACCAAGTGTACACCCTGGGGGGATGCTACAAGTCTCGATGGCTGAGAGGGACCTGGGGGTGGTGGTGGATGTCAAGATGAACAACCTGGAGACTTGTAGGAGGGCAGCAGCCAAGGCCAACAGGATGCTGGGATGCATCGCTAGGGGATCACCTCCAGAAGGAGGGAAGTGATACTCCTCTGTATAACTGCTTGGTGAGGCCGCACCTGAGTACTGCGTGCAGTTTTGGAGGCCACACTTAAAGAGGACATTAACTCCTGGAGAGGGTCCAGAGGAGGGCAACCAAAATGATTTGGGGCTTGGGGACAGGACCTATGAGGAGAGGCTCAAGAGCTAAATATGTACACATTGGAAGAGAGAAGGACCGGGGGACATGATAGAGGTCTTCAGGTACATGAAGAGGGTAAATAGGGAGGAACAGTCAGGGTGCTTCTAAGGAAGGAGGAGGGGCCACTAGAGGGCATGGGTGGAAGCTGGAGGGGGAAGATTCAGGGGCTAAAGGAGGAGGTGCTACTTCACTGAGAGGGTGGTGGAGCCATGGAATGCGCTGCCTAGGGGCTGGTGGAGGCAGAGACGGTGGAGGGGTTCAAGAGGGGTGGGACAGGTACAGGGAAGGGTTCTGGAAGCAAAATCCAATGCAGCAAGAATATCCGGAACTGGGAAGGGAGAAGTCAGAGAAGGAGAGGAGGGCAGCGAGGTCAGCACCCAGGGTGGGCTGACCAAACGAGCAGACACGAAAGACCGTTGGCCTATTCTGCTGGCATTTTAGTATGTTAGTATATCCATGTCCGGTTTGTTCACATAAATTGCATTTGAATAAATTAAGGCAAGTAGAGGCCTGATGACCGAATTCAAAACAATGAGAACAACGTGGTGTGTCACAGACCATATTAAGATGTGTCCTGGAATCACATTTAAAACAGGACTTGGGCTGACCAAAATAAAACAAACTACCTCTATCTTTCCTAAGAAAAACTATTGGGCAGATGCTGGGGCCCACTGTTTGTAGAAAAAGCTTAACTCTAGAATTTCCAACCCCCATTCCAACTCTTTTCACTATCAAGAATTGGTACAGGCCTATCCAAAACATCACATCTCTTACGCAACCAGAAAAGAATATCTTCTATATGAACCCCTCATTACGAAACATGATAGTAATCAACTTAACTGCAGGTTTGGTTAAGGTACAGCTAAAAGGAATCCAGAGAGGAGAGTTCTTAACAGTATGATAAGTCATCCAAAATAATTCTAAACCTGAAATAGTTTTGAAGCTAATATCATAATTTGAGTTACCAAGATGAATAAGTGCATAAATATCCAAGACACAAACTTCATAGAGCCTTTAAGTAAAGCTTTGCAATATACAGTTGATCAGGCTGGTCTTCCAAGCCACCTTTATAAATCAGTCGTACAGCACTTCTACGGGAGCAGGCTCACCCTTATTGGCAAATAAATCCAAAAGTTTAAAAGGGGGGGACCCTGGCATTCTTCAATAGGACAGGTTCGGCATTTTCAGAAGCAGCAGGCAAAGTAGATGTCTGAATAGCTGACTTAGAAACCCCTGGAATAACCTCAGCTGGAAATGGTGGGCCAGGTATCAGTGATATAGCAGAAGCACTCTTGAAAGCAAACAAAGCAGCAGAGCCAGCTGCAGGAGAGTTATATATTGTTTCACTACCTCATCAGTGGGGTCAGGTATCCATTACCATCAGCATGTTTTAACCACCCAGCCTCAGTTATCACCTTTTCAGGGCACCACCCTTCACAAGGTTTAGAAGGTAAAGGGAAAGAGATGACTGTACAGAAGGAGAAAGCTCTTTAACTGATGCAGTTTGAATATCACCCACCCTGTGAAGCACATCACCCACCCTTTGAGGCACATCACCCTCAGCACAGTGGAAACCATCCACACAGAGATACAGTATCCCTTTAACACAGTACTAGTCATACCCAAACGCTTTGTGGTATGCTTCGTATTTCAAAATTAGTCCCAGGCTGTGAAGAAATAGTACTCTATGACAGCAGTCTTCAGGGATTCGGTGGAAGTGCTAGCTTTCCGGCAGATCAGTTAGCAGCGCACACACATCGGGAATGTAGAAGCGCATCACTTGAAGCGACTGAGAAGACATGGAAGCAGACAGAGCTGAAACTAGAGAAACTGCAAGTAATGTAGCAATTTCGCTTAACAACTGGGCTTTATGACGCTGACATCGCTCCTCTTCCAAATGCACATCTTTCAACATCCGCTCCTTATCAGTAAGCTCCTGAATAGTGCCATTATAAGAAGCACTCATTTCTTGGGACTCAACCACGGCAGAAACCGCTACTTCAGACTAAACAAAAACTCCTCAGGCAGGGAAGCATCCTGACATTCAGTAACCATATCAGCAGCCTCTAAGTCAGTAGGAGCAGGGAGGAGGCCCACCCCTGTCCCAGACATATCCATCTCCTCTGAAGTCTGAGCAGAAGTGGCCATCTTCCTGCAGACAGCCAAAGGTTCCCTCTTCTGATGAATAGGGAATTTCCGTGTCCTGGCTAAATTTCCCTCATTCACTAAAAATACCACCAACAATTTAATCTGGTTCAAGGTCAGTTGGCATTCATCTGTATCCTCCTCGGGTCGTGCCTGAAAATAGGCAAGAATCTGTCTAGTGCACTTATCCGGTCAACAAAACTAAATAAAAATAAAAATAAAAATAAAACAGGTTGGCATAGGATGGCGCCTGGCACTATGTCTATATAAAGTATCTTCCTTTGAATTCAAAGCTGTTGTGTTCTAATATAGATTCTAAGACATTCATGACAAAATCTACAGACATTTGGTATTTTCTGGATGTTTTACAAAAAATATAAGCTAGCCTCTTGAGTGTGTTAAATGAGGTATACAGAGCCTCCACATCAGTACCTACCAGTGGTTGATATTTTCCAATTTTAAATTTTAACATTTTCTTAAAGCATCCTTAGTTTCTTTCAGGTATGATGGTAATATAACTGAACAAATTTTTTTATTTCTATTTTCTCCTCCTACTTCCCTCAGAGCCGCATCATCGGAGATGCCAATTAAGCCTATCCCTGCCTAGTGCCTTACCTGGCAACCCCGGTCCCTCCATCCTGCCATGGAAACCCCCGAGTGGGGTCAGGGTAGAGCCAACCCCTGAATCTTGTGGTCCTTGTCAGGGTCTGGGACTGCAGGCAGGCACTGGCACAACAGGACCCTGCTCAGCCCTCTGTCTTCCCAGCTCTAGAGGTTTTCTTCCCTTTTCTGTGGCATGTTGCATGCCTGTACATCAAGGTGTGCATGCCGACGTCTGCAACCCCTTCCCCTCCTCCTCCTTCCACGAGGAGCTGCCCCTGGAGCTGATAGGGTCCCAGACTACACCTATGACCAATCATGCCCCAGTGGCTCCAGCTTGCTGTTGTACCCCAGCCTCTGCCAGGGTCACCGCTTGCCAGACTGTAGGGCCCTCCACCTTCTAGAGAAGGTGAGCTGTCATCGACTCTCCAGCCTTTCTCCCCTGGCCAACTCCCGGCAGCCCAAGCTCATTCCCGAACCCGGGTCACCGGCGTGGAGCGAGGTGTGGCATCCAGCGCTCAACCTCAGCACCACCGGCCAGCCAACTGAGCACATTTTGTAAGAAAAACTTGAAACAAAACAGCCTACATTTTCAAGTCAGTAAGACACAGCTCCATTCAATGAGTCAGATGGGAGAGGAGGGCACTGATGTTGTAGGGACCTTAGAGAGGATGTAGAAGATGCAGAAAGTAGATGTGACTGGGTACTCTTTCCACATGTACTTGAACTCACTGTCTGTGATGCTGCCCAAGGGTAGCCTATTGCAGTAAAGTGAGCAACTGATTTATCTCAAGTAGAGCTTCTAAGTTTTGTAGATTTATAATGTCCTGACCCACAGAATTGTTTGGTTCTAGTACATCCATGGTCACTGGGGCGCACTCATTAGTGCTTGTATTAATGATTTCTGTTAAGAGAAAGTCCAGGTCCTCTTGAATGCTGTTCTGTTCCAAGTTCTCAACTGAAACACCCATAGCTGATGAGGGTGACTATTTATCAAAATGATACTTAAGCTTAATTTTTCAAAACAAACTGATCTGTGTGTCTCTGGAATGCACTGGGTTTAGGGTGGGTACAAATGACAAACCTTCTTGTACTACAGATATTTGTTCCTTAGTAAGTACTATTTTTAGAGAGGTTTGAGGAACAAGGGGCATGCTATGAACTGGGGGTAAATCCAAGAGGGATGTAGAAGTACTTCTTCACAGAAAGGTGGTGGATCCCAGGAACAGTCTCCTGGTGGAGGTACTGAAGTGAAAACAGTGGAGTGGTTCAAAATGCCTGTGACAGACACAAGGGAATTGCAAGAGGTAAGAAACAGAGGGGCAGTTGTAGGGTGAGGAAGGAGGGAAGAGATGGTGCTGTAGATTGAGTGAGATCTGCAGCAAGAAAAAATCAATCAGTAAAATGGTGGACTGGGGGCTCAGCAACCCTAATCTGCTGTCACATTCTATGTTTCTAATCCTTGTAATTTTATGCTCTTTTGCCTTGGTACCTTGGAATTGTTTGCTTCTCCTAGTTCCTCCCTCTTTCCCTTCTTGTTTTTTCTTGTGTTTTTGGTATGTCTTTTTCTCCAAAAAATACTGCTGGTTTTCAGAGTCACTTGTAAGGCTATAATTATATCTTCTTTACTGTTTCTTGTTTCTTCTGTTTGCTTCTATTTCTATAGCTAGACCTATTGAAGAATCTTACTTTGGAGTGTCCTCTACTTTTAGCTCTTTTTGTCCCCAGTCAAACACTTGGTCTCTGTCGTAATCTTAGTGATCTCTGAATAATTTTGTTTGTTTTCACTCAATTAGTTTCTCTCTATAGATAACATCTTTTTGCAATGCAATTTCAGAGTTCTTGAATTCCTTATTTGCTTTATCCTAATACTGCCACCTTAGGCCTTTTTATTTCTCAGCTAGCTCTCATATGTTTCTACGTCTTCTTGTGTTAACAGCTTAATGAATCTTATCCCTTGTATTTGGACTTCATCCTAGTCCTGCCACCCCAGTGCGTGCTTATACCTTGACAATGGACACCTCCAGTCCAGCCTAGACTACAAAATAATGACCAGGGCATGGCTGGTGCCACTAGATCACCTGTGTGTATGTACCCTGTTAACTGATTGCTGTCTTTACTCTCTGTTTTTGCAACTTTCTGTAACCACTTTGCTAATGTACAAGCCTTTGTAACTATTGTGTCTTATTTGTTGCCATTGTATCTGATGTCTCTGTATATATTGACGGGAACCTTCAGATAGAGCCTTTTGAGTCAAAGGTATGTTATCAATATCTTCAATAAAAAATAAATAAATAGAGCATATACTAGCTGCTTCCATCCATCCATCACCATTTTCGAAGGTATTCAAACCACATGACATGAGGGTGCTGCAATCACTCTTAGGCCCTGGGGATCTTGTCCCTCTCTACATACTTTCAAGAATTGTAATGTTATAGGACAGATGGATCCAAATCCTTTGCTAGCAATTTTTGAGTTTAAAAAAACCTGAGGGATTTAATGTCACCTGCTGTAGTTGATGTTGACTCCATGGTTTGTAGGTTCTCCCTCCTCTATCTCCTACTCATCAGTATCTCCACTGTCTCCCAGCTGAAGTTCCCTTGTGTCCAGGATGTTGATGCAGACTCCTCTGTTTTCATACTCACATGCCTCCAGTCTCTTGGCTCTAGAAACCTTGTCACTTAAAGTCAGCCCAGTAAAGTAAGGGATATTTCAGAAAATTTGGAACAGGAAAACTAATGATTCAACCTACAATGTCAGTGACGCCTGATTTTAGCAGCTCCTAAATGGCTATCACAAACCATTACCAAAGGATGATGCTGGGAACCTCGGTGTAGGGTTGGTGCAATCAACAGTGGAGGCCAATCCCAAACTCCAAACCAGCTGTGTTCAAAAGGTTGTTTGCACTTGCAAAAGCATGAATGAGACAGGAAAACGAGATATGCTGAAGCTGATATTTTATTTTCAAAGCACCGAGCCAGGGCTGTTACTGGAACAGGAGCCGTTGGAAGAAGGATTGTTATATTGTATCACAAAAGAAAGCCGTCCTGGGAAAAAGGGGACTAAGTTCAAAAGGCACAATACAAGAAAAGGGAACCAGCTCTCTGTCCAGAGGAAGAAGCAGTAATAAACTGAGACCCAACTGTTGGGTTATTTTCAGTTAAAAAGCACTTTTATTACAAAATCTGATAAAATATACAGTAGGGTCTGCACCAGACTGACTACTTCAGCTTGCAGGGGTGGACAGTTTATGTCTCCTTCTTCCTTTCTCCACCACCCTTGACTAGTTTAAATGCTTGACAAAATAGCATATAAACCATCCACTGAGGACTGTGGCTTCCTCCCAGATGGATGCAGGCCATCTCCCTGTACAGACCTTTATTCTTCCAGGTGGGACCCCAGTCCCCAATGTAGCTGAAACCCTCCTCTCTGCACCAATCCTTTAACCATGGGTTGAAGCTTTTGTATGGATTACCCTATCCTCCCACTTATTGTAGACAGGCAACACTTCAGAAAATGCCACTGAGCAAGCTAACTACCTAAGACCCTCCCCATTCCCTGAACTCCCCTGCACTCTCCTAACCTTGACACTAGCAGGTCATTGGTCCCTAGATGGACAATGACATCCAGCTGTCCTCCCATCCTGCTTCCCTAGCGATCCTCAGGATCTGCTTCCCATCCCTCCGAGCCATGACACCAGGTAGGCTCCTAACCTCTCCCTTCCTGTCCCCAAATCTATCCCCTAACAATTGAGTCCCCCACCAGGAGTTGCTTTCTCCTCCTCTGGGGTCCTCTAACACCCTCCTTGGGCCTCCCTATAGAGGACCCCACATCCTCCCTGGCCACTACTGCAGGTGCCTCCATGGGACAGTCCTGCCCTGCCAGAGTGGTGTATGAGTTGCGCAGTGGTACCATCTGGGGGATATGGCTCTGATCCACCACCTCACCCTTCCTGAGCCCACCATAGTCCAGCCACCCTCCTCCCTGGCACCCTTGGAGTTAGCAGTGGCAGACTTAGAGGTCCCTGGGTGAGGAAGGAGGCTCTCAAAATTCTAGCCAACTCGGTATGGAGACAAGCAATCTCCACCCTCAGCACAGAGAGGTGCACACAGATGGACAGCACTGCAGTCTTCAGAAAGTCTCCTGAAGACTGCTGGCCCACAGCCACTGCACTGCACCACTCCCAGCATATCTATTGTTTACTGTGCCTCTTTAGTTTTGCTTACTCTAATCCGTTTTGACCCCTAACCTAGATGAGGTGTTTCACCTATTCCACCTTTTTCTTTCTATAACCCTTTTACCCTTACCCAAGATAGGGTGTTTCACCAATGCAAAAGTTTTTTTTCCCCATGGCCCTAACACTCTTGCTGCTTTGTAGTGTGTGAGTTACAACTAGAGCTTAGCAGGAATCTTACCTTAGTTGTCAGGTATACTTTGGTACCCTGCTTCCACCTACTAATTCTGTCACCTGCTTTACCTTCTTTACTGCTCCCTTGCCTGCCTGCTGAGGAGCAGAGTGTCTGACTGCCAGCTGCCTTGCTGGGCTGACTCTGATGGGCAGACTCCGATGTCCATAGTGTGTTGGTCCTTTGCACAGTGGGTCAGAGCACGGGGCACACGATGGCCTACCCCTTTATGTAGTCCCTTTGTTCCTCTCTGAAATACGCTACTTAAAAGTTGAATCTAACTGGATCTGGGACACGCCTGACTCTTCTTTCACAGGTCATAGGCCCTCCCATTTAGCTGTCTCAGCTAGTTGGTAAGTGATGGGGAAGGGGGGTCTGTAGATGCTTTCCCAGTTCCTCTCCCAAATACGTTGGTTTCTAAAGGCAGAATCCAACTGGAGGATGTGCACAATGTTCACATTTTGCACCCCTAAGTAATAGTGACCATAACATGGTACTATTCAACCTTGCCATACAAATTAAAATGAAGGTAACACTGTTTCCAAAAATTATCACAAGGCAGATATCAAAGCACTTATAATGCCACTAAAAGAATGTGACTAGAAGCAATAGTAATATCCAACGATAAAACACGCTTGGGCAGGAATTACTAATCAAATGCTGAACTGGAAAACAACGATACCAGATAAACCTATGTATAGCAAAGGGGAAAAGTACCACAGTGGTTTACACATAAGATTAAGAAACAATTGAACAGAAAAGATCTGCTTATAAAGCTGTGAAACTGGAAAACAGCAGTTACAACACAGAGAACTATAAAAGCAACTAAAAATCAGTAAAAATATGATCAGAAGACAAAGAAAAACTTGAATTTAAAATTGCTCACACTAAAGGCAATGGGGAGTCTTTTTATGTGGTGTTAATAATGAATCAACTGACAGATCTGTTAGGCCACTAAATGAGGGACAGAAGGAACCAAAATTAATGACTGAGGTCTTCAACAAGCACTTCAATTTACATGAAATGTAGTGACACACAAGCAGGAAACAACATAGTGGAAGATACGTCAGAGACTACACCCAGCACTGTAGACCATGTTATTACAAAATGGAGGTGAAAAAACACCTCCAGTAAAATCAACAATACCAAGCCATCAGGCCCTGACAAGCTCAATCCCAGATTACTTAAGGAAATTGGGAATGGACAGTAGAACCATTGATGGTCTTGTTCAGCAGGTCTCTGGAGACAGGTGAGGTTCCAGAAAACTGGAAAAAGGCATTAGCTGTGCCAATTTTCAAAAAGGGAGATATAGCAGTTACCTCTAATTATAGGCCTATAAGTCTAACATCTATTTTTGGCAAGATAATAAAAATAATAATATATATATATATATATATATATATATATATATATATATATATATATACACTTTATGCTCCTGTCATCTCCAGCTGCCCCTTCCTACTGACCCTCTCAGCTCAGACATCCCAGAATCACCAGGACTTAATTTCCTGCCTGGTCCGCAGTGGAGCCTGCAAAGGGTCAGGCCATCATCCTGCAGCTGGAGGATTTTCCACCATTTTTCTCCCATTTCTGCTGGGGCACACACTGCTCAACGTGCACACGTGAGGCATCTGTACATCTGCGGAAGTCCCCAGCACCCTCCCTTCCACTGGCATCCTCAGACCCACACTGCCCTCTGGCCTCCACCTGGGGCAGTTGTTCAGCGAAGCACCAGTCCTCTCTCCCTGGGAGAGGAAAGCTGTCCTCCAGATGCTCAGTCCTCTCCCTCCCTGTGGATCCCCGTGGCCTGCTCTCATTCCAGAACATGGGTCGCCAGTATGGCACAAGGTGTGGCGCCTAGCATCTCAACCTCAGCGCCACCAGGCCGGCTATGGAACTCATAATTTAGGATAAACTTGATGCAGATATGATCTCTAAAAACTTAATAGACAATAGCCAGCATGATTTCAGGAAAACAGATCTTGCACAACCAATACATTAATATTTTATGAAACAGTAAGTCAAGCATTAAATCAAAATTCTGTGGATTTAATATACCTAAACTTTCAAAAGGCATTTGATAAAGTGGCACACAATATGTTTACTATGAAGCTCCATAAGATGGGAATAAATAATAAGCTGCTAGGATGGATTTCAAGCTTGCTGGATAATAGGACCCAAAGAGTATGAGAAAGGGGTACAGTACCTTATCAGAACCTGAAAGTGTCAAGTGGGGTTCCCAGGGTTGGTATGATAAGCGTTGGGGCCACAGTGAATACCGATGAACAAATAAGTAAACTAGTGAAGGATCTGGAAACTATTGAAAGATGGGCACAAGCTAATGGTATGTCCTTCAGTGTAGAAAATGTGTTGCTATGTATCTAGGACCAAATCAAAATTATAAACATGAATTAAATATCAACATATTAAGGGAGGCTGACAGTGAAACATACTTTGGAATAATAACAATTAATAATAACCTCAATTTCAGCAAACACTGTAGCAAGGTCATCAAAACAATGAATACAATTCTCAGTTGTATCTGAAGGGCATTTGTTTCTAGGAATGAAAACTGTATACCCCCACTGTACAACACATATATCAGACCACACTTAGACTATTGTACCCCATTGTGGAGCCCATACCTGGGAGGGATATCAACAACATACAGAAGGTGCAACACAGGGCAGGTAAATGGGGAGGGTCTTAGGCAAGTAGCATAATCTGTTACTTTCTCAGAGGTGCTACCTGTCCATGACAAGGGTACAGGGACGCTCTGCACCAGAGACTTTGACTTACAGTTGAAGAAGGGTGCAGAGAAGAGGGATTCAGATTCATTGGGGACTGGAGCTAACTTGGAGTGATAGAGGCCTGTACAGGGTGATGTCCTACATCCCTCCAAGAGGGAAACCAAGATCCTTAATGAAAAGCTTAAATGCTACATTAGTAAGCATTTAAACTAGCAAGGGAATGCGGAATGAGGCAGGAACACACAGTCTGTCCCCTCTCACATGCTTACAGGGTCAGAATAGGAATCCCACCCAAGGGTGGGAAGTCCCACAGGAACAAACACAAATAGGAAACCATGAGGAAGAGGGATGGGGAAAGAGGAAAGATAATAGTGGAGGAAAAGGGCAGGGGCAAAAGGGCAAGAAGAGGGAAATGGCAGTGTCACAAATGCACTCAGCAGGTCAGGCCTCTGCTCCCACTGTGCCAACCTCAAAGTGCAATAGTGTGAACAGGTAACAGACAGGGTGACCCTCCTGTCTGCTTTGGGGCCAAATCATCATTAGTCTCAAGTTCTCGGGATTAAAACTGTGAACCTTATGCTAGCATACCCAATGTACAGGCTCAGATACGCACTTCTCTCGGGATTGCAGCACAATCTTTCACCAGGGCACCAAGCCAGGTTTCCAAAATGAACCCTTTTAACTCTATAAGAGACCTTGAGTATATTCTACCTTTTTCTCAAGCTCAGTAACACCATCAAGCTGCTTAACAATTGTCAGACTTAACCATCTATATATCACATGCAAAAAGAACTGGCAGACACCCAGGCAGTCTTTCAAAGAAAAGGTACTTTACTAAAAGATGATAAAATATGAAAATGTAAACACAGAACAATATATCAAAGAGCTCACAATCACATAAATGAACAAGGAAGATTACAAAACGAAACTCCTACCACAGTACATTTAGACCTTTGCTGTCTATGGTTTTACCTCTGGAGCCAGAAGTTGAATCAGAGAACTGTCTCTCTAGAGTCCCCAAAATGGTATATCACTTCATTTCAGACACAAGTAGCAGTTTAAACTGTGTCTCCACACCCCTTTGTGAGTCATCTAGCTCCTCCTTTTAGAATAAAAAATACAAACATGATGTCCTATAAGGAGGTATAATAAATAATGTGACATCAGTAAAAACTCTTTTCCCAAATTATGAGTCTTTGATCAACCAGTTCCTTTAAGGTTTACAACCCTGCAGTCTGTCACCCAGGTATGAGATATCCAGCAGGAATCAGCTAAATGATGATAATTACTGGTGAGCAATTTTTACAATGGGCTCACTGAGTTGATATTTGCTGTAACAACCAGTCGGTTATTACGACATTCACACGCTCTGTCTATTAAAAGGGCGCTCCTTCATTGGCTCCTGTTTTGAATCTGGGCGGCTAACAGTTCCCAAAGATGGTGTCTTTGGCTCTGTATCTTAGCGTGTCACTGCCACGGTTTCACTTTCACCATCAGCTTCCTGTAATCATTGTATTTTTTAATATATGTGGTCGATCCTACTTTAAATATTATGTTTTTTTAGCATCTGGTTGATCCTGCAGTTCGCTACCTTTGGGAACACAGAAAGTCAGCAGAGCAGTCTGCAGTTAACTCTTGCATAAGCGTGAGACTAATTGCGATCGCGATTTCAGCTGTTAATTTAAAAAAAAGAATAAAACTGAGAGTAGTAGAGTGAGCTGTAGCGTAAGAGGAGCGGACTCTGGGGATTGCTGCACAGCTCAACTGCGAAACTGGAGTGGGAGCTGCAGGAGAAGTGAGCTGCTGCTGCTTTATTTGGTGCCTCAGATAACTACAGAGTGAAGCTGCCAAACGGGATTTCTTGAGAATGACAGAGGGAGAGAGAGACTATGTGTGTGTGTGTGTGTGTGTGGAGATAAAGTGTGTGTGTGTTGGAGAGAGAGCAGAGCTAAAGTAAGTATATGTGTGTGTGTGTGTGTAAAGACTATGTCTGTTGGGGGTCCACAGCATTTATACTGGAAAAATTGCTCACCAACAATTATATAAAATAAAAGATAGAAATTTGATAATGAGAATTTAATACACCCGAGTGTGGGATGCTATAAACCCCTGGCTTCTCCCCTGGGTTTATGTAGCATCCCACACCCGGTGTGCATTAAATTTTATATCACACACTTCCCATCCATTATTCTATATTTCTTTCCTGATGTAATAAAATGTATATTTATTTTCCAACTTCAAAAGCATGTGGTCATAAAAGGCCATAAAATGCAATTTCTCAAGGAAGTTAATTACATTACAGAGATCTCCTGTCAGTTTACATATCCTGCAGCTTCACTGAAACCTGGGGGAGGGCACCCATGGAAGCACAGGCTGTCTTATGTGAGACAATTACATACTATATTTTTATTTTACAAATATCATACAATAATCATAACCAGCTGGCCAAAATACAGGCAGTATAAAATGGAGAGCCATGTGTGCAAATGCTCCAAGTCTGGGCAACAAGATGGCAGACCTAGGTGCCACCATGGCAGCAGGAGATCTGAACGTAGTAGCAATTACAGAGACCTGTGCAATGAAAACCAGGATTGGCAGGTAGCAATACCAGAGTATGCACTATTCAGGAGGGACAGGGTAGGACAAAAGGAGAGGGGTGGCTCTTATGTGAGTGAGAACATAAGGCCACATAGAAATACAAGGGGGACAGAGTTCACCACCTCCTCGAAACCCCTGACCCCACTACCTCTACCCTCCTGCATCCCAATTTCACCTTAAACTCGTAACAAAGGAAGAAATACTTACCCATCCATCTAAGCTAAATACTCGGGCTCCACCAGTTATGATAAGCTTGACCTAAGCTCCTCAGTCTGGGAGTCCCAGTAACTGCTTATCCCATTATGCTACTCTTCAACAGGTCTGTCCAAAAGGGGGTAGTTCACTCCTCCTGAAAGGGGCTCTTGTTACCCCAGTACACAATGGGGTAAAGCAAAACAATGGTTACAAATTACAGACCTATCTCTATCCTCTGCACCCGAATCAAATTGCTAGACAGGTTACTCTATAACCAAATCATTGACTACTTAGACCAGCACACCTTGCTTTCCACTGTCCAACATGGCTTTCACAAAACCTTGGGACAGATACTGCTCTAGTCAGCCTGATCACAGATATCATGGATGGGTTCGATAATAAGATGATGATGGGCAGTGTTTATTGATTTAACCAAGACTTTTGACCTTGTGGACCACCAGATACTTATTACCAAACTCAACTCCTTGGGCCTTGATGGCCTATCCTTGAGGTGGTTCACTGACTACCTGTCCGATAGGTCTCAATTTGTCAAATGGAAAGGGACCTATCCAATAGGTGCCCAGTCTGGGATAGTGTCCCCAACTGTCAATACTTTTGCCGATGATGCAGTGTACCTTCTCCTCCAACTCTGGACCTGACGCCAGTAGAGGCTCAAACTTCTGCTTCAAACAGGTAACTGCCATGGGAACAAAAAATACCTAACTAGAGTGCTAGGTAAAACCAGGATGGGCAGTGACGGTGTCGACATGAAGTTGGTAACCACCGCTTGCCTTTGGTCGCCATACCATTAACAAAGCTGTTTAACTGTCTCTTTGCTTGTCCACATACCCTTCTATATGGAAATCTGCTTTGTAACACCAGTGCTAAAAGGAGGTGATCGAGCAACTGTGTTGAATTACAGACCAATCTCCACACTGTCCCCACTCTCCAAAGCCCTAGAGAGAATCATAGTTGACCAACTCACAGACCACCTGCAAAAATACAACCTCCTGCATCTGCAGCAGAATGGCTTCCGAAGATGCATAGCATGAGTACTGCCTTAGTTGACTTCGAGGCTACATGCAGGAGGCTCTTGACCAAGGTCAGCTTGTTGGAGCTATCTATATAAACCTCACAAAGGCCTTCGACCTTGTGGATCATAAGCTGCTGCTACATAGGTTAGGTTGCTTGGGCTGCCCTGGGCACAGTCAAGTGGTTCGCTAGCTACCTAACTGGACACTCCCAGTGGGTAAACATTAACAGCGCAGTCTCACAGGTCTGTGAAGTGACCATAGGAGTCCCCAAGGCTCCATACTGGGCCCGCTCTGTTCAGCCTCTTGTGAACAATCTCCCAGAGGCCTGCCCATCGGCTAGTGTTCTGCTTTATTCAGATGACACAGTTGTCTTTCTGTGTGAATCTTGTCAGGAGACTCTCACCAGACTGCAGCACAACTTTGGCATGCTGCAAGACTGGTTTAAAGACAGCCTACTAGTACTCAACAGCAAAAAACAAAGACGATCCTCCTGGCTGGATGTCAAAAGAGAAGAACCACTGCTCCCTTTACCATACATGACAGCTGTCACTCTGCCCTTGAGCAAGTGTCCTCCCTCAGGTACCTGGGGATCATTATTGATAAGTCCTTTACCTTCGACAAATATATTCGTAATTACCATTGCTACTAACAGGAAGTTAGAATTATACAGGCTTCAGTCTGTCTCCACCCCAGGCTATGGTATCAAGCCATTAGAGGCACTGTCCTTCCAATCCTAGACTATGGAATAGTGGTCTATGGTGCAGCCTCTGACACCTGCTTGCACAGAGTCCACATCACCCTTAACAAAGCCTGCAGCTGGCTCTGTGGCACTGGGCAAGTGGTTCACTCGGCACACTGGCAACCCGGGTTCATGCCCGTGCCTGGGTGTCAGAAGTGGAATCTGGCAGGAGGGGTTCCATAGGCATCCATTGGACACCTCCCTTCTTGGGGAGGGCTTAGCCTGGAGACCTGTGGGTGTATTGGTGAGTGTGCTTGGGAAGACATGCTGACTCAACACACCCTGCATGCTCTCATCCCAGGATCCTCTGTGCTCTTGCATGGCCTGAGAACTGCAGTAGGTGAGGCACAAGAACAAGGAAAATGCCTCCCACCAAGGCCTAGATGATGAACGCCCTAGGCCCCACCACCTGAAGCCCAGAGCCAGCCCAGATCCAGCCCCATGGCACCTGAGAAGCTGTGTTGTGGCGCAAGGCAATTTCCTCCTGGGGAGAGGGACCTGCCTGGTACAGGGATTTACTGGGGCCACTCTCAGGTAGGCCACTGTGAAGCTGGTGGAAGGTGGTAAGGTGTCATTGGAAGGTGGTAGAAGGCACTGCCCGCTCCAAAGGAGTGAAAAACAAACAAAGCCTGCAGATTTGTTTTAGATGCTGATCGCTTAATGCACACCTGTGACCTGCACATTAGAACAAGACGGCTCCCGCTCAAGGACTGGATCAGACTCCACTCCTGCCTCCTGGGGATGAAAGCCCTGCCAGACTTGCCCCTCCTTCTATGCAGGCTTTATTCTTCCCTGCCCCTCTAAACATGTTATGAGAAGTGTGACAAACAGCTTTGTGGTGCTCTTTCAGGAGAACTGCACTCACGGAGTCGCAGCTGCAGTCAGAACACCAGCCTGGTTAAACGAGCTCCCACCAGCCATCACAAACCTCACCAGCATTAGTCACTTTAAATCCAAACTTCAGAACTCCATCACCCACCTGCACACTGCTTCTGCACCACCTAACCCTGAGCCTTCCTGTGCACAGACTAGACTATATCTATAGAAACTGCCCTTACACTTTCTCTATGATATTTCTAAAATTGGCATCATCTAGTCTGTGACAAGGCCTATTAGCCACTATCTGTGAGTACCTAACTAAACTGTTAGCACCTGCTTTTCAGGCGGTGTTGATAGCTCACTTGAACTCAGTGTCCTGACTGTGTTTTTCAATATGCCTCTGTTAGCACTTTGTGTGATGTTGGTGTTGGATTGCTTCTATGTACTTGTATTAAGACTGTGTCATATATTTGTCTCTGCCTTCCTACTCAATCCTCTGTATTCAGTCTGCTAATGTGTTACTAATATGTCAATGACAATGCGGTATGCAGCTTTGATATTCCTAACTCATGTGACTCTCCCCTCCCTTTGTTTGATGAGGACACATTGTAAATGAGCTCCTAGCTCAAAGGTTTGTAATTCTGATTCTTTACTAAACAAACAATGCTATACTGCAGCTCTAAAGCTAGCATTACAATTACCAATCTGCTTTCATCAGACTTACACTCCCTAGAGAACTGGCTCCTAGCAAAAATTGGTACTTAATATTAACAAGACAAAGGCCATTCTCTTGGACAAAAAGAACCTAGGCCTCCAGAGGAGTAACTTGCTCACCCTTACCTTCTCAAATGGATCAACAATTGAGATAGTCGACTCTGTCAACTACTGTATCTGGGTGTTTGTCTTGACCAGGATATCACATTTCAAATCCACATTGACCACCTTACCAAAACACTTCACCAAAAGTCAGATTGTTATACTGTCTGAGCCCTACCTCTCTAAAGAATCCCACCCACGATAGCCTCCTCCACCCTTCTTCCTACTCTCCTCTATGGCTCTCCTGTGCTGCTGTTAGCCAGATGCTCAGAAATGGAAAGACTCAAATCTCTATATCATACCCGAAGCTCACTATGCAGCTGGTGCCCTGGCCAAAGAACATCACTGTGCCGTTTGTTTACCTTAAATGGCCGCCTCCTGAGTAGGCTTAAATATGGAGCACTATGCCTGGCCTTTAAGCTTTAGGCCAAAGTGCTTCTCCTGATCTACATGGTCTGTTAAAGTACAAACCTGATAGATGACTGCTTAGATCCTCCAGTAGGACACACATTTCTTCTGGTCCCTAAAACCAAAACCTGCTACTGGTAGTAAATCTTTTGCAAATTCAGTCTCCACTATCTGAATTTCCTTCCTAATGAGCTGCAAGAAATATGTATCTTGGGGAATTTAAGAAGGCTTTAAAGCCCATTATTTGAAAGAAACCAGTACAGCTGTTATCGCTGATTAAATGTTTCTCTGCTATAAAGGATTGCTAGCTTTGATTGCAAAATAGTATATTCTGGTTTGCCTTATTTTCTATACCTGTATGTAAATAATTAGACTACTTAACCTTATATGTATCCTGACAATAGTCTGAATGTATGTTTGTTGTTAACTACTATGTTATCATGGTCAATCTCATCTGCCTAAACTTTCTATCTATTGTTTGTACTTTCAATACAATGTACCCCTGTCTTTAAAATGTATGTAACTAATCCTGGGTCACCCTTGAAAAGGGACTCTCTAAGGCTCAGTGGGCTTGTTTGGTCAACAAAATTCAATAAATAAATAAATAGAATAAAGTGGAGGCACTGTGGGTCACCCTGGAGACAGGGTGGGGGGCCGCTGTTAGAATGGGGTGATCGACAGACCTCCAGCACAGGGAGAGGAAGGAGTTAAGGATATGATAGACGAAATATAAGGGATGGCTAATAAGGGCGTAGAGACTGCTAGTGGGGGACTCAATTTTCAGATGTGATTGGAGCCTACCTGCTGTAGCAGCAGTTTAAAGTAGAGAAATCCTAGACTCCTGCAGGGGCGCCTCAGGCAACTAGTTAAAAACCTACTCATGAGGGGGCATTACTGGAGCTGGTACTGTCAAACAGGGACAATGTTGCTGACAACAGTGGGAAGCCACCTGGGAACCAATGATCATTGTATGGTGTGGTTTAGCATAACGGCAGGACCAGAACCAGCCACACTAAAATGAGGGTCCTGGACCTAAGGAGGGCCATTTCAAGATAATGGGAGAGTGCCTCAGGAAGCCCTAGCAGGAATAGGGAATAAGGATTTGGTAGAGAAAAGTGGGCAAGAATAAAGCAGGCCATTGAGAAAGCAACAAACCTCTGTGTCAAGAAGGTTATTAAGAGCAAGAGAAGAAAGAGACTGCCATAGTTCTCCAAGGAAGTAGCAGAAAAGGTAAAGGACAAGAAGCAGGCAGTCAAAGGCACAAGGCAACACAGAAGGAAGAGGAAAGGGAGAGGAAAGGAGAGTTATCAGGAGAAACAAGGGGAGCAGGAAGGCAGGAGAGCTAAAGAGCAAACAGAAGAAAACATTGCCAAATCAGCCAAAAGGGGGATAAAACTTTTTTCAGGTATATAAGTGAAAAGAAGAAAAACAAGCAAGGTAAGACTAAAAAGGGAGGAGGAAGTGTGGAAGAGGATCAGAAGAAAGCTGACATACTGAATAAGTACTTTTGTTGAGTAGGTAGGTGACAGGCCACAGATAGTGAAAAGGGCATTAAGGAAGGAGGTGGACACTAGCCCTTTTACAGAGAACAGAGTCCTCAGGAACTAGCCCAACTAAAAGTAGACAAGGCTATGTGGCGGATGGGGTTCACCCTAGGATACTGAAGGAACCGTCTGTGCATCTGACGACTCTATTTAATCTATCACTGCACAGAAGCAATGAAATCTGGAACCTGGCATATTTCCTGGAGGTGCAGCTATAGGCAGTACACCTGCCAGGAAAGACAATGTCTAGCAGATTCCCTGAGTAGAATTAGCCAGGAAAATCACAAATGAACTCTGAACAAACAGGTGCTGGCTACAGTGTTCAGAAGCTGGATACACCAGCGATAGACCTGTTCACATCCTGGGAAAACAACTATCTCTCTGTTCCACAGCAGGCTCCCCCAGTGGGTACAGTTGCAGAGGATGTCACAGTCCACGATGGATAAGGAAGTTTCTTTATGCCTTCCCTCCATTCCCACTCTTACTCAGAGTGCCCCTGAAACTGAGAAAGGAATCTACAACGATGATCCTAATAGCTCCAGATTGGGCCAGCCAGACTTGGTACTCACTTCTCCTGTCCCTCTCTGTCGAATGTCTCATCACCCTTCCCTGAGATACAGTCTGCTGATCTTGTCTCAGGCCAGGATAACATTCCCAAATCTAAGAACTCTGAGTCTCAGCACATGGTGGTTGAAGAGTTAGAGTTCTCAACTCTAAACCTCTCTGAGAAGGCTTTGGATGTGCTAAGGTTGTCAGAAAACCAGTAACAAGGAAAACCTATGCCTCATAGGGAAAATAATTTCCTGTGTTGTCTCTCAGAGCAGCTCAGCCCATTTCAGGCAGGCCTCCTGCAATCTTGGACTACCTGGTCCACCTACAGTCCCTGGGTCTCAGGCCTTCAACCCTGAAGGTGCATTTGGCAGCAGCATCAGCATATGCTTCAGCTGGCAAAGACAGATCAGTGATCCTCACAGCCCATTTGTAAACAGTTCTTTAAAGGCCTTAATCACTTCTACCCTCCAGTAAGGGATCCTGTCCCACCATGGGACCTTGAATCTGTGCATTGCCTAGCTGATGGAAGCTCCTGTCGAGCGTTATTTATTTATTTAATTATTTCACATAAAACCCTTTAGGTAGGGCTGTACAGATACCTTTTTCAAATATTCTGCTGAATATTTGGTATTGAAAGCCAACGACCGAATATTCAGCCGAATTCGTATTGGCAAAATATAACCCCCTTCCCCTACCATCAGATAGCACCCAAAACCCCTCCCCACCAACCCCCCAAGTTCCCCAATCACTATTACAATATTAAAAAAAAAAAAAGAGGCAGCAAATTCTTTTGGGGCAGCCAGCACAACCTCACCCACCTGCATGACCAGCCACCAGTTTTCATTACTAAATTAAAGTTAACAGTCCTCCCGATCGTCTTCCTCCACCTCCCGGTGGCCAGCAGCAGCCCTCTGCACCTGCCTGCACCTAAACAAGATATATAATGTAATAAAAGGCAGCTGGCACAGCCTCCCTCCTCAGGCCGGCTGCCTTCTTGTGAATGATCACGTGATCAGCTCATTCTCTATAAGCACAAGCAGGTGTGGTTTCATTCACAGGAAGGCAACCAGACATGGAGGAGGATGACAACTGGGCCTTTTTCTTACATTTATATCTTGTTTAGGTGCAGGCAGGGTGTGGGGAGGTGGCTGCTGCCTACGGTGTGTGTGTGTGGAGGAGGAGGACCACGTTAGACTGTTAACTTTTAATTTAGTAATGAAAACTGGGTTCCAGCTGTGGAGGTCAGTGGGTTGTGCCGGCTGCAAAAAAGAATTTGCTGCCTTTTTTTTAAAGATTGTAATAGTGGTTGCGAACTTGGGGGCGGAGGAGGGTTTTTCGGTGCTATCTGATTGTGGGGAGAAGGTTACATTATTCCCTGAACATGGATGAATAGTGAGCTATTCGTTATTTGGATTCCTGATAATGAATAGCTCATTATTCATGGTATTTGGAAAATAATATTCGTTATTTGCACACCCTACCTTTAGGCTGTGCCTATTTTCAAAGAGTTTGGGGTCAGATACAACAGAGACAGCAACGTGCAGATACATGGTATACAAATACATACAGGACAGTGAGATACTGATGTTACAATGGGTACAATGAGATACTAAAGTAACAATGCGGTACTAGCAATGGAATAATGTACAATACAATATAATACAATGCAGTATCATAGTTGATTTAATCTAGTTGATCTAATGCAGCCAGTAATACAATATACCAGCGAAACAATGAGTTCCTGAAGACAGGCTTAACTGAGGTTAGGCTAAGATTTATAGTGGTTGCCTAAGGCAAGTGCTCATGGAAGATGTCAGAGGGGAAGGTTACAGGTCAGCTATAGCATTACAAGGACTAGGGGCAGTGACTGACGAAATAAGCTAGGTTTTAAACATATTGACAGAGTCAGTTGATTTTATAGTGGGGAGTAGACCATTCCAGAGTTTGGTGAATCTAAAAGAGAAGCAGGCTTGGCCTAAAGTTGTTTTCTTATGGGTAGCCCCAGCGCATTTTGATCGACACCTCTCATGGGATATTTTTGTTCCAACCAGGTAGAGCAAGGCCTGACATCAGGGGACAGCAAGCCAAGAAGGGCTTTCTTGCCAGTAATTAGGTACAGTATTGTAATCCCAGGTCAAGGTTTAGCCAACTGAGGTCACTATAAAGTACACAGGGTGGGAGTCCTGTCTTAGGTTGAGTATAAAGTGACATGCCTGTTCAAGAGACCATTGACCCTGGTAAGCACATTTGCATTAGCGGCTCCGTGAGACCACCAGACCATAGTCGATTATGCTGAAACAATGTAGCATCTGACCAGGAGTTTCTTTATATGTCAGTGTCAGTGGCTCAGCAGGTTGCACACTCGCCTCTGAGGCTGGAAGATCAGAAGGCTGTGGGTTCTATCCCCACACCAGGCACTTGGGTCAATCCTAAAATGGACACTGTAGTGTAGCATGAGGGGTGCTGCACTCCTGAGGTGCTGTCTTTGGATGAGATGTTAAACCGAGGTCCTGTCTGCCTGTTCTGGTGGTTGTTCAGGTGGATGTTAAAAGATCCCATGGCACTTCTCAAAAGAGTAGGGAAAGTTTATTGAAAACAAAATTGTGTAACAATCATACATAACAGTCTATACAATATTGGAGTGAAAAATTCAGAAGATAACAAAACCAACAATATCTTATCTATCCTTTTACATAGCTAGTTCAAGTAATAGCTGCATCAGTATTAGTAATCCATGGGAGAGCTTTCCACAATTCCAAAACAGTATTGGCATTGACCTGTATTTAGTTTCATACACCTTTTTAAGTCTTTTACAATTTTTGTTCTAATTCTAAAAAGTACATTCTTTTGTTGTAAGGTAGATAGACAACGTGCCATCCAAATATTCCATTTAATCACCACAGAAATTAAATTTAGTGTCTCTTTATTCCATTGTCTCCAATGTGGAGGAAATGGCCATACGTTATATTCTGGTATGTGACTGTCTGAAATAATGGTGCATTCCATTCTTGAGCTAAAAATGTCCACCATGACTGAATATAAGAACAGTCAAAAAACAGGTGAGATAGTGTCTCCTGCACAGCAGTACATTGGGGACGTGAACACAACCTTTCCTGGGACTGTTTATGCTTCTGGTTTGCCTTTACATTGATACGCTCGTGACAGGATAACCAATGGAAGTCCCACATGTGTGCTGGTGTTCCATTATTATGTAAAGGAGGCCTTAAGAAAGTCAAATAATTTGTAGGATATTTCTCAAAGCATACAGGGACAGCACAAATGGTCAATGGCAGAAGTCAATATAATATCTTATGGGTTGAGGTTAGAACCATCTGGGTAGTAACTCTCCATTGTTTTAATCACAAAAACAGTATTTCAGATAAAGAGGCACTGAATCAATTTTCCTAATCACTGTTAAAGAATTCCTTTTCCGCTGGTGGAACCACTGGCTACATGACATATACAGCCATGGTTCCCACCCCTTTCTGTGTGTTCCCTAATAAAGACCTCAGATTTGCCTTCAAAAATATACTAGTAAAGAATAACAGGGGATCACCATTTGCAGACCACCTTCTATAATAGGTAAATCTGTAACATTTTTGTTTTATAGGATTAAGCCTGCTCCCCAAAGGGCCTGGAAAAACAGGCTAAAAATATTAGTTTCAATATTTTAGGGACTGGAAAATGTTATAATATAAAAAGAGTGGAAACAAAAGTTTTTATAAGATACACCCTTTTTCTTTCCTACCTGACCCCTATTCCAATGTGATACCTTTTGTTTTCCCATCACAAATTTGTCTTCCCAATTCATCACAACAGCTCCTGGAATACCAAATTTAATCCCTAAAATCTTAATGGGGCCTGTACTCAGGAAATGGGGCCAATAGGTCCTAATGGTACCTGGGGAGCCCAATTTCATACCACACATTTCTCAACATTTAGAGCAGCCCCTGAAAGTATACCAAACTCGGTACACAAGTTTAAAGATACGTCTACTGATTCTTCATCCTTTACTAAACACATATAATCCATATGCAATAGCCTTGCACTGAGCCATAGTATCAGTATTTTGTATTGGCCTATAAGAGGATGGGAATTTAAGCATCTCAATAAACTATCAATAATGAAAACATATAGAGGAGGGCTCAACGGACACCCTGATGTACCCCTATTTACTGGTATTAGGGGCCTATCCATCCATTTACAACTGGCACTACTGTTGCCATCCTATATAAAGCACGAAACCACGTAATCATGCCCTCTGGTACATGGTAACAGCGCAAAGTATCCCATGGTGAATGGAATCAAAGGCTTTCTTTGGTCCACTGATATAACATAACCTGGAGTAGTATTATTGTGACCATGGGAAAATAATTCTCAGAGCAGTATAAAATGGTCTGAAATTTTCCTATTTGGAATTGAACAAGATTGTGCTAGAAATCACAACTTCTGCTATCACTAATAACCTTTAGTTAAAATTTTTGTTAGTAGTTTAAAATCTGTATTTAACATGTTCCAGTTCTGAAGTAATGTATTGCCTTTTTGAATATATAAATCAAGGATCCTTTGGTAAAATCCAAAGGGATCATTTCAGACAAAAGTAAAGCATTAAACACTGTTGTGAGGTCTATTTTCAGATGGTCACCTGTGATTTTATAAAGAGCATTGGGTAAACCGTCTGGACTTGGTGTCGTATTCAATTTTAATGAACTAAGAGCTAATAGTAGCTCCTGAGTGGTAATAGGTAAGCAAACTTGCATCCTACTAACCGAGCTATATCTGGAATTACTAAGCCTGATAAAAGTTGGTGGATTCACCTCCTAAATCTGGCAGAGAAGAAAAGGGCAAGGGTATATTCTGTGATGATTCTACAAATCTCTGACTGAACCATATGCTGATGGCCTAAAGAGTCAGAAAGACAAGTCACAGACTTCTGGCCTACCATCTGGTAATTACAGACAAAAGGACAAATTACGTGTTGTGCCCTTGGGTGTTAAATTTATGTTGGTGGTACAATTGTTGAGACTGGCATGTCTGATTAACAAGCATCTCTGCCTGAATCAGGTGAATCTGTTGGCATAAATCCTGGCCTATTGTATGGGCAATCGTCTTTAAAGATTGCAAATGCGCTCTAAGTTGTAAATATTGTAAATATTCTTTATTACATTTCTGATGGCTATATTGCGTTAACATTGTCACTAATTTTGTTTTCGTATCTTCCCACCGTCTTGGGGTCCTCATAAGAAATGAAAACTGATTGTCTAGCTTGTAAAAGTGCATCAAGGCTTGTAGAAATACAAAGTCCTGTAATAAAGATGTATTGAACTTTCACAGTCCAGGGCCTTTGGGCAATGGAATGTCAACACCTATTCCTACTGAGACCACTTTATGGACAGAAAATGCTACTGACTGAACTGTAGCTGAATCTATGTGAAGGGTCTGAAAGAGAAAAACAAAATCAATTCTGGTGGCCAGTTTCCATTTCTGGAATGTTGGGGTGTGTATTTTAGAATGTGCATAATATGCATCACGTAAATGTGCAGTTAGTACAATTTTCAATAATTTGTGGGAATCATAATATAATTTCTGTGTTTGAGCATGTGCACTTTTATCGCGTGAGCTTAGTCCACAGTTAAAATCACCGAAAGGATGATCTGTTAGGAGGTATGTAAATATGGTCGAATAAGCATAAATAAGTCTATCCACGCTCTTAGTCTGTGGAGCATACAAATTAACTATTCTAAACGACTACTGCCCTATGAATATGTCTGTAACCATAGCCCTTCCAGGAGAAATATCATACAGTTTCAACAGCCTAAAACCTGGTATATTGATTAAAATCCCAATACCAGAGCAAGTTTCCTGACCTATAGACCAGAAGGATGGGCCAAACAGCCAACCCCTCTGAGCCTGCTGGATTTGTGCATTGTGTGGAACCTAGCATCTTGCAAAAGAAAACACCCAGTGGCAACATACGTAAAACACACCCAGCCATTCGGTAGCTCACTTTACACTATTCACATTAATAGTGTGGCATGTAAGCCGCTCAATCATGTGTGAAGGAAATTATTCTAGAGACTGTCCTCTCCATCATCACTTCTTTTACCAACCAAAGTTTTCCCTTCGGTTTGACTTTGGCTTTTCTTTTGTGACAATCCACTCCCTGTTTTAATCTCTGAATCTGTAGTCCTTTCTGGATGAGAAGAGGCTATCGAGGAAGAGTCCATCTTTCCACCTGTATCATCAGAATTTCTTCTGGAGGAGCTCATACTTATTTGAAAGCTCCACAGAAGAGGTTTTGAGCTTTGGAAGGGGAGAAGTCAATTGTGGGTGACTCCTTGCAGAACGTCTATGAACACTGAGGGCTGGATCACTGGGGAGGCATTTCCCGATTCTTGAGGGTCACACACACCTCACTGCTTAGGTTAATTAAAGGCACAGGTAGGGATGTCTGGGAAATAACCTGGAGCACCTCTTGAGGGGGTACTAGAGGCACAGAAGGACCTGTCTCTTCAATTACAGTATCAGGAGGCCTAGCTGATGGTGTATCTGGTTGAATTACCACTGGTTTATTTCGAAGTTTAGCCTTTTGTGCCTGCGTAATAATAAATCTCTGGTCTGCCCTTTCTTCATGATATTGCTGATTTGAGCAGCCCATTTATAATTCTGGAACGTGTGACCCAGCTCATCACACAGACTGCATTTACATTAATTTAAACAATGAGCTCCTACATGGCCAATTTCCCCACAAATGCTACATTTACTTTGTCACACACACTACTTAGGTGAGGACGGTTCCAACAGTAATAACAGGCTTTAGGCTGTGTGGGATAAAATAAGACCCCTCTGTCCCACGCTGTAAAACAAAAGAATTAGGTAGGTACACTATCCTAGATTCAATTGAATGCAACAATATTTTAACTTTCCATCCCCTGTCCAAATGTTCTCTGTATCTAGAACGACTAACGGTTGTCCAAGCACTGTACATCTCTGTTTTAAACAATACAAAACATCAGTCATATCTACCCCTTCATTCCTAAATGGTATAGTAATGGTCTTGTATGCTGGCTTTGTCAGGGTATTGCCATAAATGGCATCCACAATGCTGCTTTTTCCAATGCCTGGTATTTGGACCAGAACCTTTCCAGGCCCCGAACCATCCAAAACTTACATCAAACGTGGACTCACCCAAAATGTGCATTAAGGCATAAATTTCATCGAAAAAATGTCATCGAGTCCTTTAACAAGTTCTGTGTGACATATATTCGGTCTGGGGAGGTCAGGAAGGCCTCCAAGACATGAAAGTCTGACCGCATTGTGGCACTTCACAGGCAAAATCGGCAGTTTAAATAGAGAAGAAAATGTACGTTTTTATCACCTGTTTCACACTAGGGACAACAGTAGAAGGTAATTTGTGTTGTGAAACAGTAAAAAGTAATTTGTGTTGTGAAACCTCCTGGTACCTCCTTGTGAGTCGAGGAGCTTGTGGCAATTGAAGCATAGGGTTTTGTGTCAGGTTCAATTCCACAGGTAACTGTAAGGGATCTTGCACTCTGATTTCAGGCTCAGGGTCTAACAGTGGCCCTGAGAAATCTTTAGGGCTGGGCATTCTTATCGGGAAGAACCCAGTTCTCACAACCCTGAGGGCATTGCCTTTTCCCAGCCAGCGCCTCACAAGGCCTTTTCCACAGACCAAGCTGGAGTCTGGGGTCATTCTGCTTTTCATAGGAGAAACCATCTCAATGTCAGAACTAGCATTAAAAGTATCAGAATGCAGCATACTTACAGCAGGAGGCTGTTCTGTGGTAGAGGATCAGCACCATTCTGCTTTAAAATCCTTGTCAAGTTGTGGTCCTTTGATGCTCCTGCATCATCGACTACACTGTAACTTGACAGCATCTCCGGCTATCAGCACAGAGCCACCAATTTCTTTTTGTAATTTCATTTTCTTTATCGCAAACTTGCACCCTCTGCCTCCAATAAACGCTGCAAGTCTCTTGTTTCTGGTTGTTCTCCTCTTCAGCAGAAGAAAAGAATCCTCCTCTCAGAATCACTCTCTATCACTGTACAGTCCTCCAAATCTGAGTAAGGCAGGTTTGCATGTATTGCGTCCTGAGTATGCTGCAGTATTTCCTGAGGAATCTCTTGGACCTCTCGGTTTACCAGTATAACCGGGTTGTTGGTCTCAGCATTTGCCGAGGTGGGAGTTGAGACCAGCTCTCCCACCTCCATGTTCTCCTCTCCATCTGAACATCTATCTGCCACCATCTTGGATAAAGGTTCCCCTACCTGGTGAGGGAATTTCCCTGATGTCCTGGCCAAATTTCCCATTCGCTAAAATACCGTGTTAAGACCCCTGGCAAGTGCACCACGATGAGTTCCAGACTGTGTTCTACTACCCAATCCCACACTCTCATGGCCTCTTTGCAAACGGGATAAGAGTGAGTTCCCCTTGCTTGTTGATGTAGAAGACCATCGATGTGTGTTGTCTGTCTGCACCAGAAGAGGACCCAGTGAGAATTGGTCTCTGAATGCGTGAAGAGCATTCAGAACTACTCTCATTTCCAGAACATTTATATGCAGAGAGCAATCTGTGGGGACAAGATCCTGGGTCCTCTGATCCCTAAATAAGCCCCCAACCAGTCAGAGAGGCATCAGTGGTTAGAACTTGAGGTGGGTTGGCCTCGGGAGGGAGTCCTCCCTCTAGATTCTCGTGGCAGAGCCACCAGTTGAGGGAAGGTGGACCCCTGAGAGATCCAGATCTGGAGATCTAGATCATCCATCCCTGGTCCCACTGGAGTTACCATCTGTATCTCCCTGGCCACCCTGAAAAGGGATTCTAGTCTCAGTGGGTCTATTGGGTCAACAAAATTAAATAAATTAATAAATAGATCTCAGGCAGTAAGCTATTCTGGTGCCTGTAGAATTTATTTATTTATTGAATTTGGCAACCAGGTAGGTCCACTGAGACAATACAGTCCTTTTTCAGGGGCGACCTGGGACAAGACAACAGATACATACATGTTAAAGAGAGTAGAAGTACAACAGCTAACAAGGCAAGTGCTAATACAGGTATAATTCAATTATGGTGCAAGTTCAGTGTTTCATCAGGATAAAATAAGCGTTACATTAGTGTAAGTAATATCAGGTCAATTAAAGTGCAAGGCATTGAATATAGCAGATAGGGCTAATTAACATTCATACATAGTGGAATGGAGTTAATTCAGGCAATGGGAGATCTTTCATACAGGCATGAAAGTTGCTAGTGAAAACAGATACAAGGAGAGAGGGCAAGGAGGTGACGTGAGATATCGTGCTTAAATTGTGGGAGAAAGGTGCTGGAAAATCATGTGCAGGAGGGAATTCCAGGAGGATGTGGCTGAAAAGTCAAAGGATCTCCTGCCAACTGCCAACCGAGGGTTGGGAGTAATCAGTAGGAGAAAGTGGCAGGCCATAGAGTACGCTGGGACTGCCTAAGTTTGATAAGGTTGCCCAAGTGGGGAGGGGTTTAAAAGTGGACCAGCTTAAACAGCACATGATGGTGTATTGGAATTTACACTCCAGGGTGCCCAGCCTAGAAATATGAGGACATTGCAATGGTGATGCCATGGGTCTACTACTAGTGCGATATGTCCAACCCTCAGATAGAGTTGATTGAGGAGACAGGATGGTGGCCCCTGGCTGGGAGGATCAGTGGGGCACCATAGGAGGAGGAGGAGTGTGGACATTGCAATCTTCTGACATGAGGTAGTTGATAGGAAAAGATGGAGACGATGCAACAGACCTAGTCTTTGGTTGATCGCCTTAGCCAATAAATTGACATGGATTTGAAGGTGAGCAACGGATCTAGGGTAACACCCAGGTATTTGAGTGAGCGGATGAGTTCAAGGGCATTACTGTCCTGAGATTGGGTCACAGAGGATGCTGAGTCAGAGGTGTGGAGGCAAGATTGTGGAACAGCATACTTTTTGTGTTTTTTCTACTGAGGACTAGGTAGTTTTCTAAGAACCATCCCTCAAGAGTACGAAAGTGGATGCAAGACTTTGGTTTATCCAACCAAAGTCTGAGGAGGATTGGTAAATGATGGCATCATCTGCATGTAAGTGAACTGAGGCTCCACCACAGTTGTCTGGCAAATCATTAATAAAGAACAAGAATGATAGTGGTACCAGAATGGAACCCTGAGGCACACCATGTATTATAGGTCTGAAGTCCAAAAGAGCCCCATACCACTTGACCCTTTGGGAGCAGCTGGAGAGGTAGCTTTGGAGCCATGAGAGCACTGTGATCAAGGCCCAGGAGTGAAGCTTTTGAATTAAGAGGTTGTGACTGACCAGGTCGATTGCCTCTCATGAGGTCCACAAAGACGACAACAGTGACGAGGCCTTGGTCCTTTGCACTGAGTATGTCAGCTGCTACTTTTATCAGAGCTGTGAGGGTGCTGTGACTCTTCTTGAACCCATGCTGGTAGAGTGAGAGAAGGAGATGGGATTCAAGGTAATCTTGTAGGTGGTTGTAGATAATGCATTCCTGTATCCTTGCAGTGGGCAAAGAATGGAGATGGACCTATAGTTCTCAACTACTGTGTTAAGACCACCTTGTGGATCTGGTCTGCTGCAAATCTGGTGACATCCAGCAGACCAGACCTGGGTTTGAATCCCACAGCTTCCACTTGCATACTGTGTGACCCTGAGCAAGTCACTTAACCTCCTTGTGCTCCCAGGTCGCTCCTGTAAAAAAGCTTTCAGCTTAGTGTGCTATATCTGGTTAAACAACTAAATAAAAAAAAAAGACCACCCTTGTGGATTGGGATGACCACAGTGATCTTTCATTTCTTTGGGATGGTTCCAGAGTTTGAGAATTTAGGTTTGAACGTATCATGACCCGGAGATCTCTGATTTTAAGTCAGACGTCAGCCTCACGCACTTCTTTCAGGGTGGCAAGCTTGAGATGGAAAGCTGATCAGTGACTAATATCCACTTGGGGGTTGTGTTTGAGGTTAATGAGTGTGGTGTACTTGCTTAGGTCTGTGAAGAATTCATTTAAACTCACCACAGTTGCTGGGGATCAGTGAGGATATTACCTTGGGCATTAAGGAGCTCAGGATTTCAGTGGTTCAGCCTTTCATTAGGGAGTTTGTTTCCAAATTCCTTGGGGTTACTAAGGTGCCCGGTCAGTAATGACTCATGAAACTCCTGCTCTTTCTATTGCTCTGTATTGGTAATGTGGAAATCAACCCTGGATCTCCTGAATGTAGCACCTCTCCATCAGACCTAGCCTCAATTAAAGGCCTCAGTTTCCTGCATATTAATGTATGCAGTCTGTTGAAAAAACTTACATTGATACAAGCCTGGGTTGCCCATACCTTGCCAGACTTTCTCGTGGTATCTGAGACATGGCTCAAACACACCAGACAGGGATGTTAACCTACCTAACAGCAGACAGGGATGTTAACTACCTAACTATCAGCTTTTCAGAGCTGATCGCCAAACAAGGGAGGTGGAGTAGCCATATATGCAAAATCTGTTATAGCTGTATCCTGTATTGCTGCAACATCTATGCCCAAGGAGTTTGAATGCCTATCCCTAAAAGTCTCTCTCCCCAATACAGCAGCTTTCAACTAATTGAATGCTACAGACCCCCTCTGCTGAACACAAGCTCTTATCCCAGCTGGGGAACCTGGTCAAGCCCAGCACTGAAGAAGTCATTATTCTAGGTGACCTGAATTTCAACTGGCTCACCCTGGCAGCTACACCTCTGGTATCATTCTGTGACACATATGGGTTCACACAGCTAATTAATGAACCAACAAGAATTAATGCAAGGAATAGTAATAACAGCACACTACTTGATATCATGCTAGTGAGTAAACCACATCTATTCACACACGCTGGAGTGCTTCTCTGCGATATAAGTGATCACTGCCCCATCGTAGGGTAAGATCCACCAACATAACAACAAATCCTGCAAAATTCCTCATGAGGAGATCCAAGAAAACATCAATATCGAAGGATATTTGCATGATCTAGCTTACTCTCCACACTGGCAAGAGTTTTATCTTGCACATTCTGTAGAAAAGCTCAGCAGGTGCTAAATAGCATTATAATAAATGCCCTCAACACTCATGCTCCAATCTCTAGTATCCGAATAAAAACAAATCCTGTTGTTGGTTTTCAGCTGACCTCAAAGCTGCACTGCTGGAGAGAGACAAACTCTGGAAAATGGCAAGAAAAACAAAGAATGCAAATGATTGGATGATTTTAGGAAAGCCAGGAATAGATGCACCAAGAAAGTTAGGGATGCAAAGGCTGCCTTCTACCTGGCCGAGCTCGACTCCTTCTACCATAATCCTGCTAGGTTTTGGGGCACCATCAAGGGAATGGTGGGGCAGGATGCTAACAACCCCTTCCAACTCAACTACACAACAGTTATGGCCCTATCACTGGCAAAATGGAAATCCTGGGCGATTCAATAACCACTTCACAATGGCTGGCCTTGCCTTTGACACCTCTCCAGCTAACCTGCTGAGGGAACAATTAAGCTCCCATTACACTGGTGTTCAAAGAGTTGACTCTTCCTTTAGCTTCAAACCTATACTGTTGAAACAAGTTGAGGATCTATTATGGCATCTGGATACCAAAAAGTGCAGGAGCAGACTCTCTGGACCCCTTCTTTCTAAAGATTGCATGCCATGTACTTGCAGTCCCCTAACACACCTCTTTAACCTTTCCCTAAACTCTGGCTCTATTCCCACACTGTGGAAGACAGCCCAAGTGGACCCCTTCTAAAATCAGGGGACCCTATGGATCTTAATAATTACAGGCCCATTTCCATTCTACCAGTGCTATCCAAGATGCTGGAGAAATTAGTGAGTAATCAGCTAAGAGAATATCTTGACAATGCTAACCTCTTAAATCCAGCTCAATCTGGATTCAGGGCCAAGCATAGCACTATCACTGCATTAGCCAAGGTCACAAATGACTGGCAAACCGAATTGGATAAAAGAATAATGTCTGTGCAGTATTCCTGGACCTGAGCAAAGCATTCGATACTGTGGACCATGAGCTGCTACTCTCATCCCTGCACTCCTTGGCCTAGATCCACCCTCCCTTAAGTGGTTCAGATGCTACCTCACGGTAGGTCACAGCAGGTAAAAGCTGAAGGTGACCTATCCCCATTAAAACCACTGTCAAGAGGAGTCCCCAAGGTTCTATTCTGGGTCCTATCCTTTTCGCCATTTATATAAATAACATTGATTCAACCCTTACCAATTCCTCAGTACACCTCTTTGCTGATGACACGGTGCTGTATGTCAGCAACCCTTCACCTGCAGTTGCTCGTGTGAAATCCTACAAACAGAATTCTTCTTGTTACAACATCAGCTACTCGAGAAAAAGCTTCTGTTAAATGCAAAGAAAACTAAAGCAATGATGTTCACAAATCAAAACTGCACCACACATCCTCTTCAATCACTCTCCCCAGCTATGCACTATATTTGGAGAAAGTCTGGAGTATGTTGAAAACTTCAAATACCTAGGCATGTGGATTGACAGCAGACTCGACTTCACTCATCATTTAGAAGAACTGTTAAAAGCTTAGCCAAGAAGCTTGGCCTTCTCTATAGATTAAAACCCTTCCTTAACAGAGACTCAAAGATGAGGTTAGTCCAGGCCATTTTTATCAGTTGTTGACTATGCAGACTTCTTTATAGTCACTGCCCCATCTCCTACCTTCACAAGTTGGATACCTTATATCATAGAGCATTAAGGTTCATTACAGATCTGCCATATAATACCCATCATTGCTCTCTTTATGATGCAGTTGGATGGATTTCCTTCATATCAGAAGGAGCAGAAACGCAGCACTATGGATTTACAGAGCTTTATCAAAAAACTTCCAAACTATATCCTGGACTGCTTCACCCAGACCATTTCCTAGCTCCTATGCCTAAGAAGCAACATCATCCTGCTCAAAGTGCCCAAATTCAACACCAGGCTAGGGAGGGCAGCAATCAGCTATTCTCTAGCTATAGCATGGAACACCCTACAAAATCCCTAAAACTGTCCATCATCATTCCATTTGCATCCTTTAAACAGCATTGTACAGTCTTCTTCACAGAGAAATGCAGTTGCTACGCTAGAGCTAGAATTGTCACCTCACAAATCTCACTTCAAACCATATATGGCATATTCCTTCCAGACAGGCACCCCATCTTATGGCGCCCAATATACCTTCACCATCCTAGTATTCATTATGTTGTGTGTCTGCCATGGCCCTCATTAGGATATGTATGTACTGTATATACTGTAAATATTAGCTTAACTTTCCTGTAACCTAGTTTTATCATGTGAATTCACTGTACATCATTGTGTTATAATGATTATTTTCCTCTGTATGTATAACTGTCTTATAAAGTGTATGATGTATCTGTTGTGTATCAACTATTGAACCTTGACCTTATCAGGTCCATCTTGTAAATGAACCTTGCTCAATGATGTTCGCCTGAATAAATAAAGATTTGATTGATTGATTGACTTGAAATAGATCCACTTGGCTTTGCAGAGAGAGTTTCTACAGCAATTTCTGAGTTGCTTGTAGGTTAGCCAGTCTGTATGGGGCCATTGCCTTTGAAGGTATGCCAGGCTTTGTCTCGGCGGTTATTAGTTTCCTTAGTTCTTTGGACAACCAGAGTGCTTTGAGACCCTTAGAGCTCTGTTTCTTCAGAGGGTGTGATGATTTACTATGACAGTAAAAGTGGTTATAGAAGTAGTCTAAGGCCTGAACGATATCAGGAGTTCTATGTGATAAACGGCAACTGCCAAATGGCAAGCCAGCGTGATGTGACGTCAGGCTGACGAAGCATTTTCACCACTCTGACATCCTCGGCATATGGAAGAATGGCACGGGGACTTAGGTTTTTGCTTCATCTCTGCATCACCCTACTAAAGGATTCTCAACTCCAGGGGTGAAAGCAAAAAGTAAGTTTCAGGCAGGGCGCAACAAATTGCACTAACGCCCGGACCGGACCCAAACCAATGCCTTCTGCACCGCAACAGAGGCCAACCCATCGATGCCATGGTGGCTCAAGAGCCAACCAGCCCACTAATTCTCATATCCCTCCCAGCCCACGCCGCCGTGGCTTCCCTCCACGCTTCGGTACATATCGTGACATCCTATCACTGCATTTGCCCACCCCACCACATCCGTCGCGCCTACCCCCATCGTCATTCAGGCTTTCCCATAATGCTTCACCGTTTCAGATGGTGCTTTACTTCAGACGCCAACATCACAGGCTACCGGTATCAGGCAGGATTTTATAGGTCCTCAGTCTGTGCCTGAGATGGAGGCTAGGAATGCTTGTTCGTTGAAGTGTGACATGTCCCTGATTAGGACAATTTTCGTGGAGGGTTGGGGAAATTGTTATGCCAATGCAGTACATAGGAGAGTGGTCACTGATACTATTAGAAGGACACCCACTATCTTGATCTTGGAGGCAGTTGGTGACTATCCAATCAATGAGGGAGTGACTGCCTGATTTCATTTTGATCCATGTTGGTTCAGGGATATGTTGGGTGAGGTTGGATCCAGCAAATCCAAGTATTGAGTTAGCAGTCTTGACTAAAGGTGTAAACATGCAATACATAAAGAAATTAGAAGTCAAGGGTGATTCCCAGGTATTTGAAGGTACAGTAGCAGAAAGGTCAGAGCCAAAGAGGCTGGCCTTCAGGAAATATAAGGAACACAGCGGGATGAAGATAGGAGGCATACCAAACTGCCCTAAGGGAAGCAGGGAAGGCAGTAAGGCAGGCAAAGTCCCAAACTGAGGAAACACTAGTACCTGAACAGTAAAAGAAGGTGACAAGACTTTCTATAGATACATTAGTGATACATTAGTGAAAGGAGAAAGTCCAGAGGGGTATTATGCTTCAAAGGAGAAAAGGGGCATGTGAGGAGGAGGAGGACCCTGTAAAGCATCTACTCTAAATAGATACTTTTGCTCAGTATTTACTGAAGAGAAGGTAAGGCAGGCCTCAGCTCAGCACCATGGACACAGGGAGTAAGGAGAGTGAGCACTACTCCCTTCACAAAAGAAAGGGTCCTGCAAGAGCTCTGCTAAGCTCAGGGTGGATAAGGCAATGGGACCTGGTGGCATACATCCCAGGGAACCAAGGAGCTAAGTGTGGAACTAGCAGAGCCATTAGCAGAACATTTTAGTGAGTCTCTGAGCACAGGAGGGTCTCAAGAAGACTGTGAAGGGCTCATGTGATCCCGCTCCACAAGAGGGGTAGCAGGAGGAGGCAGGAACTACAGACCAGTCAGTCTTACCTGAGTAGTGGGCAAAATTATGAGGCACTCCTTAAGGAAAGGACAGTGCAACACTGGGAATCCACAGGGCACAGGATCCAAGACAGCATGGGTTTACAAAAGGAAGGTCCTGTCAAACTAATCTCATAGATTTCTTTTGACTGGGTAACCAGAGTGGTGGACCAATGGGAGCAGTTGATGTCGCCTACCTTGACTTCAGCAAAGCTTTTGACACTGTTCCACATAGAAGATTGATAAATAAGCTGGGTAGGCTCAGGGTGGGTCAGAAGTTGGTCAACTGGGTGGCAAACTGGTTGACAGGCAGAAAACAGAGAGTGGTGGTAAATGGTATACAGTCAGAAGAGATGCAAGTCACAAGTGGGGTACCTCAGGGATCAGTTCTGGGGCCAGTCCTCTTCAATATCTTCATTAGTGACCTTGCAGATGAACTAGAGGGTAAGGCTTATCTGTTTGCAGATGACACCAAGATCTGCAACAGAGTAGATGATCCAGATGGGATGGGCAGAATGAGAAGAGATCTGGCTAAACTAGCAAAATGGTCAGAAGAGTGGCAACTGGAATTTAATGCAAAGAAGTGCAAGATCATGCACATAGGGAAGAGAAACCCTGAAACCACCTATAGGCTGGGGGTAGTTGCTGGCAGTCACAAAGGAAGAAAGAGACTTGGGCATCATCATCACTGATGACCTGAAATCATTCAAGCAGACCTCTAAAGCAGTAGGTGAGGCTAGGGGATGTTAGGGTGTATTAGTAGGGTATCACAAGTTGTAAGAGGAGGTAATAATCCCTCTTTACAAGACACTAGTTAGGCTCCCATCTGGAGTACTGCGGCAGTACTGGAGGCCACACCTTCACAAGGATATTAACCAAATTGAGGCAGTCCAGAGAAGGGCAACCAAAATGGTGCAGGGACTGCATCAGAAGACATATAAGGACAGATTAACGGAGCTCAATGTGTATACCCTTGAGCAAAGGAGGAGAGAGGTGATATGATCGAGACATTCAAACACATTAAGGGCATTAACAAGGTGAAAGAGTTTAACATGTTTAAATATAAGAAAAATAGCAGGACAAGAGGACACATGAGATTAGAGGAGGCTGATTAAGGGGAATGTGAGGAAATTGTTTTTCAAGAAAGGGTGGTGGATACATGAACAGCCTACCTCAGGAAGTGGTGGCTATGAATACAGTGCAGGGATTCAAACAGGCATGGATAGGCATAAGGAGCAATACAGATGAGTATGATAGATAGGCCATTGACAGAGCAAAGGTCAATGGCACATTTATAAGGTAGAAAAGAAATGGGCAGACTGGATAGGCCTTCGGTCATTATCTGCCATCAACTCCTATGTTTCTATGTATTTACCTGTTCTATGGGGGTTCTGAGGAGGAGGTAATTTTATTCCCCCACCTGACTACCCTCTCTTTCCACTCCTTCAGACCTGATCAACCCCGAGAGCACCCCCACGAGTCTACCTCTAGAGTGTCAGGCTATCTCCATCTCTCCCGTCCTGACTCCTCTCTTAGGATAGCCTGCACACAGCGGGGTGTGCCTGTGGGAGGGTGTTTGAGAAAGCGGATCGGTCCTCATCTAGGACCGAAAGTTTTTTTTCCCATTTTCTCCCTGTCCTCCTGTAACCACTCCTCCCTGAGGATGTCGGCACACAGGACTGACATCCAGAGAGACGATGCAGACGATGCCATCGCCGAGTGCCCACAACATCCTCCCCTCCCTGACTCCAGAGAGCTGCCTGTGCCCCAATGCCCATGCTTCCACAGGCACAGGGTGTTGGGTGCCCTAGAGCACCCCAGGATCACCCTGGAGGAGGAGGAGGAGACATCCATGGGACGCTCAATCCTCCTCCTTCTCCCTCCGATCCACAGCGGCCCGAGTCCGTTTCCAAACCTGGGTCACCAGTGTGAGTGCAGTGTGGCATCCAGCGCGTCAACCCTCCGCACCACCAGGCTGGCGGTAAGAGGTAATTTTAATGAATGGGAGGATGGTGATTTACTAGAGTGGCAAACACAATAGATTTCATTTTTTATGTGTGTTCATGACAGTAGGTTGGAATTGAACCAGTCCTGGACTGCCGAAAAGTCAGATTGTAGCCTCTGCTGTATTATCCCCGGCACTTGTCAGTAGAGAAGATTACAGCATTGTCAGCATATAGCAGGATGTTAGTGGACTTACAAGCTGTGGGGAGGTCATTTATAAAAGACAGAAAAGAAGAGGGCCCAGGATTGACCCTGGAGGACACCAACAGCAACAGGTCTCTATTCCAAGAGAGCACCCCAGCATTTACTGACTGAGTTCTAGCTGTCAGATAGCTGGTAAACCACTGGGTGGCATCAGCAGAAAGGCCCAGTTTGATAAGTTTCTGGCAAAGTAATGTATGGTTGACAAAGTCGAAGGCCTTGGTATGGTCTATGAATATGGAGCCTGCCATGTCACCTCTGTCAAGTGCGCCATAGAGCAAATCAGTGAACTGCAGTAGGGCTGTCATCGTTCCATGGTTTTTCCTAAACCATGCTGCTCCTGGTCAGGAGCTTGTTCTGGTTTAGGTATTGTGTTAGCTGGTCAATTACCACCCTTATCAACTGCAGATTTGAAGTATGTCACCTGGAAAGCAGTCTTCCTGGTGGCTGTGACATCTGCCAGAAGGGTTAGTGAGCTGCAAGCTCTCTACAGTCCACACAGATCTTCAGTATATAATTTTCCAGAGGGATAAGGTAGTCTTGAGAACCAACAGAAAATTCCTCCCTAAAATACTGTCTCAATTTCATCTGAATCAGTCAATTATTACACTTCCAGCTTTCTTTACAGCAAAATCCAGTTCAGGAGAGCAAATGTGCCATGGTCTGAATGTTAAGAGAGTGCTGAGTTACTACTCGGACCATACAAAGGAGGTAAGGTCTACTAATACTCAGTTATTTGTCACCTATGGTGAGGTGCGAAAAAGTAAACCAGCATCCAAGAGAGCAATTTCTTGTTGTATAGTCTCCTGCAAACAGTTCTGTTATGGCAAAGCTGGCAAGCTGCCACCTGAAGGCCTCAGGGCTCACTCCACAAGGGCACCTCTGCCTCAGTTGCAGCATCAAGAGGTATTTCCTGGAAATCTGTAAGGAAGCTACCCAGAAAACAATACACACTTTCACAAAGCACTACTGTCTGGACATACAGTCCAGAAGGGATGCCAACTTTAGCACTGCTGTCTTACACAACCTTTTCCCTAAGTAGGCTCTATACCCAGCTTTGCCGGTACTGCTATGTAGTCTGCAGTTGTTAAGAATAAGTAATGGATTCCTGGGGCTTGATATAAAAATTACTCACCGTAGTAATGTTGTTTCTTCCAAGGGATCCTTCACTATGCTAAACAATCCCATCCCTACCTCCTTCCAGAACCTGGAAAAGGTTCACAAAAGAATTAGTTATTTTCAGTTTGCTTGAGCATTACTTGTTACAGTACATTACAATTGATACTCAGCGATCTAATCTTTTAAATCTGTTCTGCCACATTTGAGAATCTAACACGCTAAATGCTTTGAATAATTTTTGTAGTCATTTAGCTAGTTTAGTGGCCCTGCTCACCCTAGCTAGAAATAAATCTGCCGTGATAGGCGAGGTGAGCATGACCACACAGCAGTTTTGAATTTCATTCTGAGATTCCGTAATTAGCATAAAAGTCTAGGCTCCAGGAAGCTCATTCCGGGGAATGATTGCAGTTGTTAAGCATAGTGAGGGATCCTTGGAATAAACAATATTACTACAGTGAGTAGTTTTTCTAACTTTGATGTTGGCTCATTTGTTGTAGTTGTACTGCACCAACAGTTCAGTGTGGTTTTCAATATATGGTCCTGTTTCCAACTATGGTAATTTATAATGCACACATTTCAAGTTTAGTACAGGTGGTGTGGTTTTGCCCTTTGGCCTCTTGCCTTTTATTCTAGGAAATGATTACGGTCTGTTTAATGTTCATGGACTGAAAAGCCACAAGATAGTTATTTAGTGACTGTCACTCTGGGACTGTCTTTTATAAACATTGCCAAAGCAAATCCATGGTCTTGCTGTGGAAGGCCGTTTTGGAAGACATTTATTTATGTAACCCCTACAAATGGGGGTTCCTAAAAGCCTTCTCAGTGTTTGCCTAAGTGCTCCCTGCCTGACTGGTGTTCGGTGTAATGCCACTTAAATGTGGGCACTGTGAGTGCTTTTAGAGCCTCTGGTACTCTCTCTCTTAAGAGCTGCCTGCTCGCAGGCTTTATTAGCTTGTATAAGGGGCTGTGGGTTTAATGCTTGAATCCCACCCAAGCTGCTATTTAAATCACTCCGTTCTGCAGTCGCTAAGAAAGCAGAGGGAGCCTAATTTAAGGATGTAACTGTTTGCTGAGAAATATGTAGCGTAATAGTGGAAATGCAGTTGGTTTAACTTGCCTTTATTGCAGCTGAGACTCTGGTTTGGCTCCTCCATTTGGACCTGAACTGCTGAGATGGGCCAATTGGGAAAGGGGACCTTAAAGTGGAGACCGCTTGAGTCAGCAGAACTTGGACTCCACCCAGAGCCTGCCTAAGGGAATATCTGGTAGGCACTTTTGGGAAGTGTAGTTTGGACCCTGGGCCTTTTTGCACCAATAGGGCATAGGTTGTGACTGTCAGAAGGAATCAGCCAACCGAGCCTGTGGAGTCGAAGAAAACTGCCCTGAGCTGTCCTGGAAGGGCAGAGTCGCTGTGGTCGTGAAGAGAGAAGGAGCTCTGGGCTCCTGCACTGTAAAAGTCTTTGCTGGGAAGCGCATGTGTAAAGGCCAAGAAGTTGGGCATGAGTACCGGCCAGACGGAACCAGACAAGATCCGCTGTGATGTGCAGGCAGAGGAGGCTGTACATGTACAGCTACCTACAGCTCACCCTGTAGAGGACTGGAGAATCTGCTTCAATCGTGCTCGGTCTGTCAAGACAAGTGAAGCTGCGTTGTGTCACCCGGTTCAGTGCAGTGAAAGTGATCGAGTCTAAAGCAGCTGCCTAGTATGGTACCCTCTGTTCTACTTATAAATGTGTGGAGAAGTGTTTGGATCACAGGCTATGTCCCGCAAGTGGTGTGAGAAGGATCTTTCTGCAGGAGTCGTGAGTACTAAATCAGGGTAGCACCCTGTCAGATGTTCATTTGAGGGCAAGATCTGTCTGGCTGCTCCACTGGCTGCATGAACTGAGCCTGCTGGCTCTGCTTAATCAATTTGGGTATCGAATACTTGTTTTCTTCATCAGGGCCCCAAACAGCTGCACTGAATAAGCTAGCCTCTTATTGCCTGGGTACCCAGAGACAGTGACTTGTAGGTCTGGCCTGTGCACAGTGCCCTGATATAGTAGAGTGTTAAGCTAATCAACCTGATTTCCCTGCCCTTGTTACTTCCCTTCAATCAATCAGATTTGTTGTTTGAAAGGTATACTGTCTGAACTGAGTGTTTGTCCTACCCTCTTGTGCATGGGTTATGGTATTACTGTATTTTATTTTACAGGGATCCTCAGCACCCAGTTGGCCACTCCAATCTGGGGTAAGTGTAAATCATAATGGTGGTGTAGGAAGCATTCGTGGGCCACTAGTGGAAGAAAGGGGTTGCAGTGACCCAGAGGGCTGTGACGAGTCATTCTCGACTGTTCCAACCCCGACCTCTGGGTGGAGGCACCAGCTATTGGATCCAGGCCCCTCAACCTGTTAGTGGCAAAGCAGGCAGGGGTAGTAGCCCTTGGGATAGTGCCCCTGGTGGTTACATTTACTATTCACATATACTGTACATTTGGGTCAATATGCTTCATCACATGGTGCAATGAAGAACTATAAGTATGAATTCTTATGATGATATTTCTACATACAGTATGCCTTGCATTCAAGGTTAGAGTCTCTTTGCATTTACTGTATGGAAAGTCAATAAAGTTTAGAAAAAAGGAAAGAAGGCTGAGTAATAATAGGCATGGGCTGGGTTGCTAGGGACAGTTAAGGACAGCACACTATTTAGGAAGGCAGTAACTAGATCAGGGCTGGGTTAATAAAATGAATGGGTGTAGTGCCTAGGGTGAAGGATAACAGTGCTGTGTGGATTAGTTAGTCATGGGCTAGACACTCCTGCTACAATAATAGGCTGTGGTCATACCTCTCAACTGTCCATATAATGAGGTTCTCCTTCTTTTGCCATGCAGACTTGTCCCATCCATACCTGTCCCAAATGTAAAGGTGCTCCCACACTGAGAAGATACTGTTTCACACTGTGAAGCCAGATTGCTATACAGATGCAGTGAATGACCTAGTTAGATGGGTGCATAGGTTTTTGGGGTGGCAGACAGCAGAGGAGGTAGTAAACTGAGTCAAGTCAGGGAGGAGAGGTCACAAGTAGTGTGACACAGTGGTCAGTCCTGGGTTCAGTCCTTTTCAAGGGATCTGCATAGGTCGGGAGAGCTAGTCAAAGGTTTGGCAGTTGAAATTCAATGCCAAAAAGTACAAAGTGATACACATGGGAACAAGAAACCCAGGATGGTATACTAAATGGGAGCACTTAAGCTGGGGGCCACTTCTGAGTAAAGGGACCTGGTCCTCATAACATAAGTGACTCCTGAGGCAATCTAGTAAATGTAACAAGGTCTACAGCAAGGCTACCAGGCTTTTGATGTGTATTGGGAGGGTGTTCAATGAGGGGGTGTGGGGGGTGATACTAGGCTCTCTACAGATCACTGGTAAGGCCCCATGTGGAATAGTGTTCCCAGTTCTGGAGTCCCCACCTAAGGAAAGACAAGACAGGCTGAAGAAGGCACAGTGTAGGGTAACTAAAATAACTGAGGGCTAACAGGTCAGATCCTACAATAAATGGCTTATGACACTGAGCATGTACTCACTGGAGGCCAGAAGTGAGCATATCCCATCAATGGAGAGACGGAATGAGGCGATGGAATTAGGGTGATGGAATTAGGGTGACACAACCAGTTCGCCTGTCACAGTGGCGAACTGCTTGTCAAGCGCCCTGCAGAAGAGCACTACGCGGGTGTTGTGCCCCTCCTCAATACACCTCTGCCATGGAGGTCATTATAGTAATGTTAGGGATGTGGGGTAAGCCCCTTCAAATAGCTGGCATTTGCCATGCTGTATTGGGCATGAAGGTGGTTGGGCTTGCACAATTGCGGTTGGCATGACTGCTGTTGGCATTGTGCTGTCGCCCTGATGACAGTCGCCCTGTGGCTGTCACGCAGAAGTGGATAAACCAGAAGGAGAAGGGTGATATGCTAGAGACCTTCAGGTTCCCAAAAGGAACGAACTGGGTAAACTGTGAAGAACTGTTCAGTGGAAATGTTGTTTGATTCAGTTAAGTGTAATTTGTTATAATCCTGGTTTGTTCTGTATGTTTTGTATTGTTTATTCTTTGCTATTGTTTGTCTATGATAAGGAACCTTTGAAAATGGGCATGTTTTGCTGAAAAGTATTTCCTAAAGAAAAAATAAAATGGAAATTAAATGAAAGGAATAGCAAATGAAACACGGAACCAGGAGGAATGTGAAAGTTTTATTTTTTACAGAGAGCGCTGATTGATGGAATGGCCTGCCGACGGGACTGAGTTAAGAGCTTAATAGTTACTGGGAAAGCAGGGGCAAGGGAGGGGAGGAGGTGGGAACCTAACTAGACAATAGGTCTTGGTGTAGAATAAGGCATACAGGGTAGACTGGATAGACCACTGGTCTTTTTCTTCTGGCACTGTTTCTGAAAGCAAAATGTCCTCATAATCTATGGGGCTGAATCAAAAATAAACTTACACAAATAAAAGCAGTAGATTTATAGTCTCCAGAGTTTAGATCTCCATGTTTGATATATCCCACATTTTGAGCACCAGTGCCCCATATTCTCCTACATTTTGAGGCCAGTGTACCACACTCATAGCTAGTTTTAGACAGTAGTGAACTCTGCAGTTGCTGAGGGACCCTTGTTTATGGGGGGTCAGCCAGTGCACCTTATCAGATTTTAAATATTTTAAATGATTATCTTGTTAAAGCAATAATGAAGGTCATGTTTTGGGCTGGGCAGAACTTGATGTGACATTATAGTGCCATGGAATTACTCATCAGGGAATGGTCCAGTCAGTTAGAGGCAGATAGACAAGGTGGGTAGGTGGACCTCATGGACTCACATTACTGCCTTCCCTTAAAAGGAAAAATGATGGCAGCTTAATTGAAAGCAAAATAGTGAGCATAGAACTTTGGGTGATGACACAGAGCTGACAGCTACTTAGAAATTATTCTCCAGACTCCAAAGCTAAATCAAAGAAAGGATAAGGCAGCCAACGTCAGGGACTCCCTCAAGCACACCAGCCTGTGCAGTAAGGGCTGGAGTAAGTGTACCCCCACGATGTTGTCTACGGATATGCTGGGTGGAATTCTGGGGGAGAGGGTGGACAACCACCCAAAACACTTATTTGACCTTCCCTAAACAAATAACAAATAGCTGATGGTGTGGCTCACCTCCAGGGAGTTCTGTCTACTTGTGCTTCAAGAGCAAGGACTGCACTACGTGTGGATCTTGCATCATTTTTATATCAGAAGGGCAGGTTGCTCAGACCAGGAAGTACCATGGGATTTGGCACTCACCTGGTGAGAGTACTGTTGCTAGGCAACAGTATACATCTCATCAAACCCAGTGACAGTACTTTCACCAGGTGAGCGCCCTGGAGGTAGCCACACTGTCAGCTATTTGCTACTTGTTTATGACGAAACACTGTAACCAGCAATTTTAAAACTTAGCACTGTCTTCCATACAGCTTTCTAGACTTGGGGCTTAACACATACCGTTGCAACACAGATGTGATGCAGTTAGTGAAAAATATGTAAGTGTCAGTTGTTTTCACACTCAGTATGGCATTTCTTCTGCATAAAAGATTTTATTGAGAATTACTTATTACACCAACAGTACATACATTTGATGCTTCTCCATTATTCTTCTATACAGATTAATCACACAAACATTCAACACCAAGAGATATAACTCTGAACATCTTGATCAAGGGTGTAGACAGGCATACTCACTGCACACATCTATGTACAGTTTTGTTGAGTGCCTGTCACAAACTATAAGCCACTCTGTTAATATCATCATTCTAATCTGTAGTATTTGGGTTAGTGTAGGCCACTGAGGAGGGTCCGATACATGCATAACCTCTTTAGAGAGTAGAGGAATCATTTGACAACAATCTGACTTGCTTGGAAGGGGTGCTATTTGGAAGGGATGTGTACATTTTTAATTGGGGTGTAACTGTTGGAGATTGTGCACAAAATGGAAATTTCTGGCTACACTCCTGATCTTGATCATATTAGGTTTATAGAAACGAAAAAGCAAACCTTAATTCATAGGGATTGGCTTCAGCTGTTCCTCAAATTAATACTCTCTGTCCCCTTCTTGGTAACTAGAGAACATGGGCAGCCCCACTGTTTCCTGATTATTATCCCTTGAGCTTCTGTCTGGGGCTCCTCTGCCCCTCTCTTTCCTTTTTAGTTTCTAACGGAAAGGGACCAGCCACCTCGCCACCGCCTCCCTCCCTGTCCTTAATATCTGCCCCAACTGGAGAGAGGGAGTCTATAAATGGTCCCCAGTCACTCAGGAATCTGTCCTCTTTTTCTTAATTGCATATGAAAGCCTCTCCAAGCCAGTGTCCGGACTGCCAGGGTCTTCCACTGTACCCGTGTCGGGGTGGTTGCAGAAATCCAGGTATTTAAGATACAGTGTCTGGCCAAGGCCAGCAGGACCCCATTTGGGGAAGGGATCCCAGTCTCCATCCCCATTTTCCTCCAAGCCAGATAGCATGACCATCGGATCTCTGTCCAGCCTCCTCCCCAATAGAGTTCCCATCTCCTCTGCTACCTCTTCCCAGAATTGCTGCAATGCTGAACACATCCAGAAATAGTGCATGTATGTCCCTAATGCACCTCTGCAGCTTCCACATATGGGACAGATTCCTGGGTTAAACTTATGTACCATTACTGGGGCAGTATAGTCTATGTAAAACTTATAGGCGGATTCTTGGAATCTGCTACAAATCAGTATTTCCTTATGTAACAGCAGCATTCTCTGCCAAGTCTCATCTGTTATCCCCTATTCAGATCCTGCACCCACTGGTCCCTAACTTTCTGTGTGTAATCCGGAAAAGTGCTTCTGCCTAATTGGGCCACACACCCTGTCAAGCCCTTTGTCTCTCTCCCTGCTGTCAATATCAAGTGTTCCACTTGGGATAGGGGTGACTTGAGGCCTTATCTCTTCCCCCTTCCTCTTATATAGGCCCTCACCTGCATTAGTCAGTTAGCTGGCCAGTAGGCATGTCCAGGTCCCCCATGACCCTTTCTATACTCTCCCAGGCCTGCCATAGGGTGAGTAGGTTCGCTCTGGGGCCAACTCCCATAATCACCATTGTAATGTCCTCTCCTCTCTAGGTTGGCTAACCTATGTGTCTAAGTTAAGGTACTACTCTCTAGCCTCTTATTTAAGCTGGTGCATAAATATACCCCTCCTTGCCTAAGTGGTTGTCGTCTGAGACAAGCCCCACACGCCTCAGATCTGCCTCTCTCCCTCTTCTTATTATACCTAAGATCGCCTTGCCACCACCTGCAAGTCCTTCTCTTTCACTGCACCTTCTGATTGGAACTCCCTCCTTCCACTGTCCTGTCCTGCTCATCTCTCCCCAGTTCCAATCCACTTTGTATGCCTCACTTGCTTCTCCTGTTGCTTGTTCCTGCTTTGGCTAAAGTCTCAGTAATCTGACTCCTTTACCCTTGGCTGCTGCCTCCATCTGTCTGTTAGTCTCGTAATGTTTTATGTCTATTATATACTGTATAATGTGCATCAATATATTGATGTGCCTGTGCTTTGTAGCAAAAATTTATTTTCTGCTCATTGCCTACCTCTTTGCACAGTCTGGCCTGCATGGTTGTTACATTACTCTGTACATAATGTTTATCTTATTTGTCTACCCTTGCTTTGTGTTAGATGTCCTGTGGCTCTGACTATATTTAGCTGCTATCCTGTTTTTTGAACTATGTTTAATGCTCTCTGTAATAATTGTTTTACCCCAGATCGACCTTAAAAGGTACTGTACTTGTTTCAGTGGACTTACCGTCACCAAAACTCAAGTAAATAAATAGATAAACTCAGTGGTTGCCCTCATGGAACCTCAATGCACTACTACTGGCCAGGAGGGTGGCTCAAGCTAGCTTTTTGTATTTTCCTTTTATGTTGGCGCTTGTGCAGCCAACATCTTGAAGTAATGCTGATTTAGAGGTGCAGTCACTGTTGGGCGAATGCAGGGCATGCCAGTAGGTCGTCCCTCATTCCCCAATCAGCCTGCATGCCCGGCGCCACCACCCAGGCGAGAGCACACCAGGAAAGGTCCACTGTGTGAGCAAAGCTCATCACCGCAGTGGACCCTTCCATGTGCTTGCCAGCTGTAAATGTGGCGGCACAGTGGCTGCTAAACTGCTGACTTTAGGGGTGCCCAATCCCTGGTCAGCTTACCCTACCCAAGTATGTGCCGACGAGGGAGCCCACTTCCCATCGGCAGAATGTGTCTCCCCTGCTTTCATTGTTTGCCGATGGGGTGCCCAATCCCTGTCTGCATCCATCCCCTTTCCTGGTTTAATGTGCCAATGATGGAGCCCACTACCCATCAGCATGATGTCCCCTCCTTCTTCTGTGCCAATGGGGTGCCCAATCCTCGTCGGCTACTGTCTCCCCAAAAGAAACCACCTGTAAAAAGAAAACTGTTCTGGCTGTGTTTTTAGTACCTGTAAGCAGAAAATGGTCCCTCGTAGTCTCCCTACCCACCATCCACACCCACCCACTGCGCACCCTGCCTCTCCACCCCCTCCCCATACTTACCTTCAGAGCTTGGTGCGATGATCTGCGTGGACGGGAACACGCTCTTCACTCTTCAAAGCCGACCGCTGAACTGAAGAAATGCTGGTAAGCTGTATAATGGAATAAATAGGGTTTTTCAACTTTGATGCATATCTAGGAATTTTTTGGAATTTTTGCACCAATTTTCAACGTGGGGTTTTGGGACCCTCCTGATGAATTCTGTCACAGTTATGATGTTAATCGGTCCCGAAGGTGATTTCACAGTCACTGCGCAGAATCACCTTTCAGGACTGATTAACGTAAGGACAGTGGCAGTGTTCATTAGGTGGGCTCTAAAAACCTATGTTGCAAATTTGGTGGAAAAAAAATCCAAAAATGGCTGTTTTACTAGCGTGCGTTGAGCATTGCTACATGCCTTTCGTATTTTCAGCAATTCACAATATTTTCATGCCATATTTTCAACATTGTCATTTCTACACCTCCTTGTGAACAGTACAGCTATCATTTTCCACATCCTGACCAAAATGTGTTTCCGCACTTCCGGCACAATACCACGGTCGCTGCTGGAAATTAGTGTTCGGCGAGATTACAAAAATGACAGTGACATACTGTTCATGAGCAGAGGTTCCAAAATGCCTATGTTGAAAATTTGGTGACGATACTCCATAAAATGAGTGTGTTACAAAGCGTGCGTTGTGCGGTTCATGCTGCGCTCGTAATATTTGTGCATTTGTAATATTTTCACTCTGGATTTTCACCACTGGCATGTTTCCACACTCTTGATGAACAGTACAGCTGTCATTTTACATATCCTGCCGAAATGTGTTTTTGCTGTCTGGCGTGAGAACAGCTTGTCATCAAATGCAAATCACTTTTGGGACAGTTTGAGGAAATGACAGTGACACTGTTCATGAGCAGAGGTGCTAAATGCCTATGCTGAAGATCTGGTGCTTGAACTCCATAAAATGACTGTGTTACAAGTGTGCATTGGCAATTCCACGCACCCTTAGTAACCTCGCAAATTTGCAATACTTACATGCCACATTTTCACCACTGCCATTTTTACACCTCCTTATGAACAGTACAGCTGTCGTTTTCACATCCTGCCAAAGTGTGTTTCCGCGACTGCACCACCAAAGCCAATGCCAACGCGACAACATTCGGCATTGACAAATGCTTGTTTCTCTTCTGCCTCTGTAGTTTCATTGTCTGTGTCTCTAAGACAGGCAAAGTTCCCTTCCACAGAGAAAAAATATGGCAGCAGTGCACCCACCTCCCACTCCAGACCTAAAGGCTGCAATACTGTCTGCTCTCTTCTTCCTCTCCAAAACCTAGTAAAGAAAAACTTTCCCCTACCCCACCTTCCACCTACCTAATGGCAGTAATGTTATCTCCTCCCCCAATCTACATACTGGCAGCAAATATCTCGTCTGCTGCCTTCCCCAGACCTAATTGCAGCAATGCTCTCTTTCCTCCCTTTCCTTTCCTCCCTTCCCCATAATGGTAGTAATGCTCTCTGCAACCTCCCCACACCCTAGGCCTAATGGCAAAAATACATTTTCTCCTCTCCCAACATGATCCTGCCCCAAAAGCCTTGCCTGATCCCAGTTTTAAAATCCAGTGTAGCCAACCTCCACCCATCTCAGGCCACCACGCACCCATGAAGGAAAAGGATGGTATTTGCAATGCTCTCCAAACAATTTTATCACAGAATATTAACACACGGGGTGGGTGGGGGCTGGCTGTCACACTAGAGAAGTAAAAGAGATAGGGCTGCAAGTTAAAAGAGCCGGTGACACGTTCAAGTGAACTTTAACAAAACATAATATTTAGACACAGTCCAGCTTGTACTTCCCATTAGTTGCATTTCTCCCCATTATTATTACTGTCATTTTGTATGAAAACAGGATTGGCCTCCTGAAGAGTTCATCTATTCTGCTGCTTTCTCCTACCTGAAGTCACAGAGCACTGCTTGTGACCTCACAGTTACTCCCATGGCAACAGAGTGTGATGTCACAACAGAGGATTATGACTTGGAGTAGGAGTCAGCTACGAGGCCGATGAGCTCAAAATAAACTCGAAGGGACAATGATCAGATATTCATATACATTGCCTTAGTAATAAATTATGGGAGGAGAAATATATAAAATATAAATAGAATGCAAGCAGAATTGTACCTAATTATTTTTTTTTTAAGTTTTCTTTGTGGTATTGGTAGCTCTTTAAACAGAGCCAAAATTTGAATAATTCAAAATTAGGGTTGGTGGGTGGTGCTACACTGGATTTATTCTTTGGTAACCTTACCTGGTTACCGAAGAATAGGAAAAAACAAACTACTGTATTAAATGGTCGAGCTATTTGTGCTTTAAAATAAGCGACACGGCAGCCGTGCTCTGGCATCTGCCCCACTCCCTTCCGCTGCACTTGCCGCTTTGCTGTTTACACAGCCCACCCTCACAGTGCAGCAGATCACATTGAGGAGGGGTGAAAATTCTAAGAAGGAATTGAGGGAGACTGTTTCTATCGGGCGAGTGCGCAGCAAATCGTCTCACACCATCATTTAATGCACTCGCTCCAATGCTGATCCCACAATTGAGTTGGATAAAAACTGATCAGAATAGGGTTACCACCTTTCAGAAGCCCAAAGTGGGACAAAGTGCGTGACCTGGCCATTGGCAGCCAACTGCGCTGCACGTGCCGCTGGTCCATGGCGCCTTACGATACAGGGTACCAATCAGGATATTTGGGATGCTTTGTCATGTGCCACTGCCCACCCCATGTATGCCTTGACTCAGAACTCTTTGCATGTTCACCCATGGAACAACATTAACATTGTCTGTGTTCATAACCTTTGGTAATTTGAAATCAGGAAACAGAAAAATGCAACACTGCAAAAATGCATTTTATTACAAAAAAAAAGAAGAAATAGTAAAGCAGCAAGGACATTTTCAAGCAATAAAAAAGCAGATATTCACCTCTTTCAAAACTACTCCACCTCTTTCTCAGTCAAACAGCTCTACATCTCATTTCTTAGCTTTGAAATTATACTTAGCATTGATTTAACAGCCTGCAAAGGGGTCTGTTCACATAATGTTTGAATGGAATTGCACGTTTCATTGGTAGTTTATTGTGACCATAAATTCGGCTTTTATCAATTCCACCCTGCAACAATTTCTTACATCGGTCCACTTGTTCTTTAGGAGAGAAAAACTCTCTCAGCAAAAGCATTTGACAGTGGGATGCTCATGATACATGCAATTACTGGATACAGAGCAGGCAGGTCTGGTGCATCCGAACAAATCTTTGCCACTTTCTCTGTTGGTGCTAGGTCCAGTCTACACAAATCTGGCATAAGGGACCTGATGACTGAATAGTCTTGCAAGAGTTTGTCTGCATCTATGGATTCCTGCAGAGAAAAGGCAGCAACAACATTCAACAAATCGTCAAAGCAAAGGTTCCTTCAAAGACAGCATAGACATTTTCTTTAGGTAGTTGTCATCACTGAAGTCAAACCACTGCTCCAAGTATTTGACAGCAGTTTCAAGGAAAGGATAAAATCTCTCTCCAGCTTTTTACAGGAGACAGTACCCATATCCCTCATTGAATGCCGAGCTTTCCCCAAAAACTTGTCTGCTGCTCGGGCTTCAAGTTTTGTCTAAGTGAGGCCATCACTGCAAATGTTTCCATAGCTGTCAATTGTGTTCTTTCTAGGGTGGCTATATGTTCATTGAAATCGACCAGAATGGCACTAAGGAAATACAGGTAGCACTGTGGCAGTGTCAGAAGTGTGCTCTCTCCATGTTCATTGTCAGCAAAGTATTGCCAGATCTGTCTAGGTGTATCCTCTTCTTGTGACAGAAATAGGACTACACTGCAGCAAGATTTCTTACTATTCTGTCAATTGCTGGCAGCAGTGACAGCCATCTGGTTGGCACATGCCTCAGAAGGACTCGTATTCCATGCCACAAAATTCAAAAACTCTTTTAAATCTCTTGTTCTTGTGACAGACCCTGAAAAATGGCTAAACATTTTGGGACAACCTCCACGTCATATGTCAGTTTTGCTGCTGCCTTCTTTGCAGCATTGTGAAGATGTGAGCAAGGCAGTTTGCTTTTGAAGTGATGGGTGTCTTCTCTTCAGTCTAGTACACATGCCTGATCGCTTGCCATAGTTCACACTGGCATTGTCAGCACCATATGCCAACACAGAGGCCCACAGCAAGGAATGCCTTTGCAAAATAGATGAAATCTGCTCAGTTATGGCTTCAGCAGATTCATCTGGGTCTTCATAGAAGTCCAGGAGAGCATTAACCACACCTTCTTCCTTTTTGAAATACCTTACTACCAGCGGAAATAATTTTATGCTACCCTTGTTGGATGCATCGGATGCTATTGAAAATGACACCCCTGGACTTTACAAGTCTTTCAGAAGGCATTCCAGAGAATGTGGTCCCAGAACGTTCTACAATGGCTTAGCCTTTGTTCTGCCACAGGCAAGTTTTTGGCAGTCTCAGAGTCCCCATACAGCTGACTGGCCGGCTTCAGCCCACAGTCCAAGGAATTGTAAGACATGTTGTGCTGCACTGCATGGAACACCTCAGCCACTGCTGCTGAAGTAACTCTCAGCTCCGTTCCATCCACATTAGTAGTTCTGGCCCACTTTGTCATCAGATGGCTGTGTTTGGCTTGCTGGATTGCCGTCTTGTGTTGATCAGTGCTCTCATGTCTTGTTAGATCATTTTGTCCACCATGTGACACCAGGATTTCTCACCTACAGTATCTGCAGGAGGCTTTAATATCGCTGCACTTGTCAACCCAGTTGAACTCAGTCTTCCACACATCTTGCCACTTGCAGAGTCTCTTACTGTTTGAGGATGCAGTCACTGCAGATCACTTCATTCTTTGAGCCCTGGTACTTACCTGTGCAATTTGACTTAAATGTTGTAATATGCTTTTAGCAGATAATCAACACATTAACTGTTGCAATATGAATCTTATCTTCTGTGGAGAAACTATAACATATATGCCAATCATTGTCTGAAAGCACAGTGCAACTTCACCTTACATGGCAGCCAGACAAAGCACTAGAAGAGACAAGCCAGCCATTATGGCTACAGGTCATATGACAAATACATCACCACAACAACAGCTATGGAGGCAGTTAACAGCATGGAATCTCATTGTTTCATGGGTCTTGGGAAGTTGGCCCTTGTGTTGGAAGCATAATGCAACAAACACAATGCAATAAACACACTGCCACCAAACAAAGCTAGACACACTGAAAAGAATGACTAAACAGGGTTTCCAATTGACTAGTTACAAATGACATGTGTCTGGAGTAACGTACATCCAGCAAACCTTGGTTTGAATGATCCAGCTAACAAAATAAACATAACAGCGATTGCTCCACAAAAGCTCAATGACAGACAACTAAAAACCCCACCAAATTCTAACTGGAGCCACAGCCACCACCACAACTACAATACTAAAAGGTGCTGGCTAAACATTTTGAACACTTAATCAACAACCCCTGTGATGGTCCGAGTCACTTTTGTCATTGGGTCAAACTGTCTCCACTCAAAGAAACACCCAAAGAGACCCATTCACACAGGCTACACATGCCATGTTTCATGAAAATCAGCTGGACGACTGCCTCTGCCATAAAAAGTGTGAACTGTAAAAGCAATAAAAAATCTGAAACAATAAAATGAAGCTAATGATTGTGTTGAGCAAACTTATTCACAAACTGTTATTCACCATAAAATTTTACCAGAGAATCAGGCCTGTTGTCTCCTTTTCAAAATATTTCCAGTTGCCATCATATAATTTAAATATGGGCAGCGTGTGGTATCTGGACGAGTGTGAGACTGGGTGGGCACATGTGGGCTATGACAAACTTCAGGTGCAAAAACAGTAGCTTGCGTTAATCTATATCAGGAATCTGTGGTAAGGCTCTGTTAGCTCCGGTCTATGACTACAGATCCCTGAAATATATTAGCACACATTGCAGTTCTATTTTCAGCACCCAGGCTAGTCAACTTGTTTTATCTGCAGTATATAAAGGATTAATTTTCCCTGGCACGCATGCTGTCACGATGACTCATTATAATTCCTATAGCAGACATGCCAAGAAACACAACAGCAGGCTACGCAAGCAGTATATCATAATAGATAAAGGCTAGCATGTTGGCAGGCACCACTTGCCACTTTTTTACATTCATGACAGTATTCAATATGACACCGGGGAATGGAACAAATAACAGCAGCATCCAGTATGACAAGTTTGACAGCTGATGATGCTGATTACAGACACCAAGCCATGCTAACATTCCCAGTAGAGAAGCATGCAAGAGGAGGGGCCAGCCTTTCCCCAATAATTATGTTCTAAATTATTGTAAACAAATTACATCTGCCTGCCCAGAGACAACTACATGGTCACAGTTTGTCTTGGCTAGCCCCTAAATGTATTCGCCACAGACAAGACAACTGCAGCAGGGAAAATCAATCTCATCTATGGCTGTCATGATAACAATTAAGAATAAGGCTGTAAAAGCAAACCAGTTTTCTGCTAGAAGGGCGCACAAATTGTGCGTGACCTTTGACAATTGCCCACTAATTTCACTATAATTATTTTCTATGACCTTCCGGGCACCAGGAAAATCAGTGCTATATCAATTGCCATGAGCAGGGGTCGAAATTAATTCGCAGACACCAGCAGCAGGGCTAGTGACTGTGAAAATCTACCACTGCCAGCACCACAGATATTTCTATTGGTCCAGATGGTGTACATACTGAAGTGTTAAAAGACAAAGAACGCCTGGTGCAAGCACAGAGGCAAGAGTTACCCAAAGGGTATTTGGCTGGGAAGCCAAGTTTCAAAAGAAATACAAAGTCACACATGACCCACAATGCAAAGCATCATGGACTGCATATGCAAATCACCACAATATATTATGCTGGTTCAACTTTAGCAGAAATGCATGGTACCAAAAGGCCTCTCACACAGCTTGCAAGAGTGCCAACAAAGTCTGTTGGCACTCTTTGCTAACTAATATGAGACCTTCCTGGCATCATGCACATTAAAGTTGAACCAGCATAATATACTGAAGTGTTGCCTTCTCCAGTACAAGCCAGCAGGGCTATGAAAATCTTACTAACCCGACACAAAATCTACCAGCATTTTGACTAGTGGGACAGTACCAATTATTCATAAGCCCAGTGCTTTGCAAAAATTGTCTGGTTTGGTTTGACAGTTATAGCACGAGTACAGATTTATGTATTGAAAACATCTCTACACTGCAGAATAAGAAACTGGGCTCAAACAACTGCTTCAATAACACAAATGACAAAAAAGAAAGTTAAAATTATATGAATTCCCTTCTGAATCCCGACTACACAATCCCATACCATTTTATTTTACTAGAACAGTGAAAAAAATGCTGGCTAGGCTAGAAGCCTGCATACCTGGCTTATTCAGCAGAATTCACTCTTTAGGTGGCAGGTGGGCGAATTGCTTACAATGGGGGTTCAGAAGCTTTCTCTGAGCTCGCTTAGATGCTTTATGCCTGGTTGCTGTTCGAGTAAGGCCGCTGAATGCGGGCGTGGCGGCAGTGCTTTTACAGCCTCCAGTACTGTCTCTTTAAGAGCTGCCTAAGTGCAGTCATAATTACTCCGAGGGGTTCGGGTGTTTCTATGCTCAGAGTCCCACCTGGGATGCTGAAATAGCTCCATTCTGCCATCGCTAAGTATGCAGAGGAGGTCTGCTGAAGGATGTAACTATTTGCTGGAGATAACTTAGAGTAATAATGATAATGTAGTTGTTCTAACCTGCCTTCTTTGCAGCAAAGACTTGTTCTGATTATCTCCTCACTTTGGTCCGAACTGCCGAATTGGGCCAATCAGTACATCAGAACTCTAGATTGAGCCGGCTGACCAATGAGGACTTAGCTAGTAATCCTGGGAAGTAAAGTCTGACCAAGGGTGCCTTTTTGCGCCAATCGGGACAGGTCTCATGGCCTGGTGTCTGCAGCCCACCCATGGAACGGGTGCTGCCGCGAGCAAGAAGGTTGCCCCACTGCCTGAGAAGCAGAGACATTGTGACTGTGGAGCTGAAGGGAGCTCTGAGCTTCTGCGCCATTGAGTGTTCCGCCGGAAGTGCGTGAGAGGCCCAGGGGTACGCTTCCCATAGCCAGAAAGCCGACTAACCGCCGGGCGGCGGTCAGGGAGGAGGCTGTGTATAAACACAGCTACCTACCAGGCTCAACCTGTAGAAGACTGGAGAATCTGCTGAATCGCTCAGTCTGTCAGGAAAGTTGAAGCTGCATGAAACGCCCGTGGCTGTGAGTTCGGCTCGAGTTCAGGAGCAGCTGCCTGGTATGGTACCCTCTGTTGTTTTCCATATAAATGTGTGAGGAAGCTGTTGAAGCTCAGGCTCAGCCCTACAAAGTGTGAAAGAGTGGTTCTCTGGTGGAGTTGTGAGTACTAAATCAGGGTAGCTCCCTGCTAAAGGTTATAAACCAAGACAGTCGTTTTGTTGTATTGCAGACTGTACTAACTGAGCTTCCAAGCTTCATCTAAGCTTTATAGGAATTGAAGGCTCCTTTGTGTCAAGGCCCCAACCAGCTGCATCGAGAACTAGCCATTAGGGCTTGGGTACCCATAGACAGTAACTGATAGGTTTAGGCCTGTGCACAGAGCCCTAGGTAGTTAAATATATTTTATAGTGGTAAGTCAATCACCCTGATTTCCCCGGTCCTTGTTATCTCCCCTCAAATAAATCAGATTGTTTGTTTTGCAACTGTACCCTGGCTGGTTTGTGTCTTACTGGGAATATACTGCACAGTGAATATTTGGTAACTGTACCTTATTTTCAGGGGTCCCAGGTAGGCTGAGTGGTTCGAGCCCAGGGGTAAGTGTTCAGGGAGAGCATTGTAATTAATCCATGTGGGCCACTAGTGGGAAGAGAAGAGGGTTGCAGTAACCCAGAGGCTGTGACCAAGTCAACTTTGACTGTCTTAACCCCGACTTCTGGGTGGAGGCACCCGTCAATGGATCTGGGCCCTTACCTGTCTCAGCTGAGACAGGCAGGGGTGGTAGTCCTAGGATAGCACCCTGGGGTTACTATACACACTCTTAACGACCTCCTCTTGACCTCTCCGGTAGC